>CM049308.1:82894408-84186194 GCA_026874595.1 Sipunculus nudus | reverse complement strand
CCGTTTTGTTTTGCCGGGCGTTGGCGAGGCACAAATCGTAACCGTATAATAACTGACAGTTCTTGGCGAATATCAACAAAGGTTCTGGTTAAAATCTCCCTTGAAACCCGTAATTAGTTCACATATTCTGTGAACCAATCGATGAAAACATAAATTTTATCACCACAAAAGATTCTTCCAAGCGTTTAAAACTTAAATGCCTTAGTTCAAATTGTACCATTTTCTCAGCGGTGGATTCGTGAGATCCCGTACAAATTGGGAGACAGAAAAGCAATCATGTCAGTGCTGCAAGGTTTTAACAAGACTTGGCCAAAGAAATTTTCAAAACTACGGTCACACATGGTCCATTTCGAGTACATATTCCTTAAGAAACGCATAAATTTTCCTATCATCCACAAATGAGCTGGAAAGTTGCTGTTCATTTTGGTCTTAGATAGCTTTATCCAGTGCAAGATATCAGTGCCGTTTAAACTCCACCAGTATATAAGTATGATGAAGATTCTGTTGAGAATGACACGTAACAGCCATGTCAGAGTATTGATCATATATTTTTCCCTAGACCATCATGTATTTGTGTTTAAACCTACTAACATTTTGCTGTTTGGTTTGAGGTTAACCTACAAGGTTTGAACAGACTAGCCTGAATCGGTAAACAGGTTGTTCATAAATGTGACTTAAACTTGTGAATATTAGTGTCACATGGTGTCACAGCTTATGCATATCAACTGAGCGTCATAATCTATGCGTCACTTGTTCAATATTCAGCTGTTGTGTGTCATTATGTAATAGTTATACACTTCGAGAGTTTGAGTGACATTTTGTCCCATGTGTATATAGTTTACCGGCTTTGCAGATTTATGTTCTTTGGAAAACTAAAACAAAACAGATGAACACTTGGTTTGCGAAAGAGTTCTGAGGCACCTTTGTCCTCGAAGAAATACAAGAAACTCGAGAGATCCTCATTTTATACGGACATGCACCAGACGAACGTCTCCTGTGACCTCCAGAGTGTCAAACTCCTCTATGTTCTTAAAGCGATATAAGAAGGTGGTGAAATGCCAGTTGTTCACTGATATCTGCAAGGAGAAAATAAAATCAGTACTCTGTTTTGCTCCTTTTTGCATTGTGTATTGTTTTCATTCTTTAAGAATATAATGTCAGAAAGAAAAAGTTGAGAAATGTGTATCAAGGCGCAAGTGATCAGTTTATTTTACATCACTTGCTTGTAAGGAAAACACGAGTAACACGGGTAACGAATTGATTGAATGGTTTGTTGGATTTAATTTTTTGCCGATTAGAAATCGCAGAACCTGTTAGTGATATTTAGATTTATCGGAAACTGCTGGTCATAGTGCAATATCCGAATTTCCATTTTCCTAAGTGCTTTTTATATGATTTTTAATGCTATCTCAGCCAAATCAATAACATCAAATAACCATCTTTAAAAAATGTACACTAAAACACCGGATATTGTACCCTGAAACTGTCTTCTGTGCAGAATATGCACAGGTCAAAGTATTGTCCCTGTCTGAACGGGAACGAGGTTTGGTGGGTTTCTTCCTGTCCCCACTCCCTGTTCCGGTAGGTGTTCCTCGCCACGGTGTTGTTCCAGTACCTCACATCGAAGTGTAGCGCTGTGTCTGACTGTGATGTCGGCGGCGTTGTCTTCAGGTTAACGGTGAACCTTAATGTACAGTAGAAAAATGATTACTTTATGCCATGTTAATGTATATTGTGTGTTATCGTAATAATGCATATGAATGTCCTGGCATGTAACAAAGCAAATATAGCAATTTACTTTATCTCAAGGGCCCTAGGCCAGAAAAGGGCAGAAATTTAAAATTAGGTTCCTCTCGCAAGGCAAAAAGTTTATTAAAAACATGTATTATTATACAGGTGTAACCATTTTTACCAGAGTGATCCATTACATAGCTTGATAAACGGTCAAGGGAGGATGTTAGATAACAATTTTGTACTCTGAAATATAGCGATACACCTCAGTTAATGAAGATCAAAAGTAGTGAAACGATTTTTTTAATCTCTATATAGAGTTCTTCCTCGGTTACCATTTTTGGCATTGGCCAGAAAAATATATATCTGACTGTAAATGGAGTTTTTTTTTTTTATTTTCGGCCCAAGTTCCACGAACTATTATCGATAAAATGTGCAGCGATATAGCGGTATAGCGGTGCAAATTACATTGTGATCTGACTTATTAAATGTGATGACAGAAGCAGAATAAACACGTTTTATCTTCATTTTAATCTCCGAGCAGCACCAATACAGTCTAATTAGATCATCCACGTCTGATTTCAACGGTTTATAAAGTTTGAACCTGTTTAACAGTATCGATTACGATCAGACACATGAATAATTGTGACCACCCTCATGACATCAGTGGATACGTTGATAAACCGTGCAAGCACTATCCGAATCGATCGAGATGCTCGCTTATCAAGCGTCCAGTAATCGGTTCGGGCCATACCTTATACCTTAAGTTAATGTGCTCAGCCATGCAATGTGTATATACAGTGAAAATCACTTTCCCGAGCTTTATAAGTAGTGACAAATATAAGAATTTGGAATAAAAATATATAGGCCACGGTGCAATGATGATTGACATCAGAATTCCCAAGCAATCGGAACCGAGCTACGACACAGCCTTTCGACAGATGGTAGAACTTTACCAAAATTTGTCACAAAGATTGATGGACCTGAATACAAGAAAAATGTTCCTTTTCCCATTATTTCTGATATTCTTTTTTGAAACACTTTCTTGACAAGTCCTACATGCAAACAGGTTGTATCTGTTTTCAGTTCGCATGAGTATTTGTCTGTAACTTTAAATACAAAGTAACATGGTTTAACCTATGTATATTGTGGTAACTCTCGGTAAAACATTGCACGCCCATATGACTTTGGGGAAAGTTTGATACAATAACAACAAATGAAAAACTTCTTTATTTGCTAAGTAGTCCAGATATTGTTAATGAAACTGCACTTTTTGCTGCGCGTGCATACGACAATCGTTAACGACTTAATTTCTCTTAAATATGCTGATAATATTATATTTTTGCTTACATTGTCAACTGTGAGTGGTGCTCCATAAGCCCTCTGGGGCTGGATGTGAATTTCTCATATGTGTGTAATTTTGATATACGAATATTTTATGTTGCACCTACATAATATATAAAATAAATAATAATATGATGACCATATTAAAATGAAAACAAACTATTGATTTATATCTACTTAAAGACTGAGCTTGTAATATATGACAGATTATATATCGTGACACACCGTTACCTCTCGACGTGATAGTCGTCTGACACCCCGCACAGGTAGATGATCCGACCTGGAAAATTGCCGTCAGGAATCTGGACTCGATAAGGCACGTGCTGTGTGCAACAGAAAGATATTCAGTTAAAAGGTATTATCTTTTCCACGAGAGAGAGAGAGAGAGAGAGAGAGAGCGAGAGAGAGAGCTTTACAGAACAATCACCAATTATACGCCTATATTAGAGCAGGTTAATCGCAGACAATTCATTGGTTGCTTCGGTTTCAGACATGGTTCGTTATGAATACTGCATATATGAATAAATTTAAATTATCTTTATTTTAATTAATTTAGGTGAAATGTTACCGAAGCATTTCCAACTGGATTTGGAATTTTATATGGTCCGCAATGGTATACTTTGTGGGTTTTTTAAGTGAGTATTGATTTTTGGGCATTTAATCAAATCGATGATGATACCGTGATAAAGTGGCATTTGTCCGCTAATGGAAATCACTGAATTCGGATTCTGCCAAAAATATGGACTACAGGTCTATTCACAAAAATTTGATAGCACTTGGTATAGAAATTAAAATTAAGGTTTTAATTAACGTAGGTACCCACCAAATTATATCCTCCCGGGAGAAATTTGAAGTCGTTAGCTTCATCCGTATCCGGCTAAAACAGAGAATCTAAATTTAGCCTTATTTAACAGCAAAGCAGAAGTTTGAATTATGAAAAAAATCAACAATTACACTTGTTTGCAAGGTGACCCGCTGTAAAATATTCTTATAAGAAATTTCTTATACAATTCACTTCCATTCAATTAAGACAACGGTCTTCCTAAGTAACCATCCGTAAAATTAGGCCTCGTGAGAAAAAAAGAACTGGTTGCATACCACAGTCGGTGACAATATTTATGTACGAGTGTTAAAAGAAATTTGACAAAAATGAAAGTACATATTTTTGAGATAGCAGACCTTTTGTGGGTATTCAATAGCTGGAAGGGCCCGAGGCCTGATGGCGGGTTTCTCTGACGGACCCGGCGTGACCTTGACCAGCTGCAAGGTCAGGTCACCTTGGATCTTCAGCTGGTTTACCTCTTCTTTTGGCATCCGGTGTTCATATGTCGTAAAATGGACTCCATTGAATGAAATCTATAGGGAATAAATTAGTTATTAATTGCTAATAAATAAATATGCGTATCGGGCCACCTATTCAACCTGTTAATGTGCATGTTAATAAGAAAATCCGGTAATACATGAAGAAAAATATAACGTGAGCGTTTGATTTATGGAGAATTCTTTCCAAAGCATTCAAGCTTGCACGGTGAATATTCAAGCTTAAAATAGGCTTGGTGGCCAAACAAGCATAATAGGAATAAAATGACAATCACACAGACATCCATTATACACACACACACACTCACACACACACACACACACACACATATATATACTATTTCGAGAAGCGGACGAGCCAGTGAACAGACCATGTAGTTTTACAACCGCCCGCCACGCCAAAAAGCAGTTCGTTAGGAAGCACGTTTTCGTTTTAAGAGTTATTTAGTGTTTGCATAGGTTTTTACCTCACATTTGCACACACAGCATTTTACACCACGTTTACCGCGCAGTATTGCATAATGATTGATATCTTGTACTTTGTTGTAACTGTGACATATTTTGTGTTTTATTCTAAATACGTGACGCGTGTCGTAAGGCCCACACCTTCGCTTATTATATAAGTGCTGAGACTACTTTCACTTGTTATGTAATGTTACATCATGAAAAACGATGATTTATATATGAATGAGCTGATTAAAAGCAGCAGTTGGGGACCAAAATATTTCCCACAAGCCAGTCTGGTCTTGTTTGTGATAACGTCCCTAGTACTCACTATCATATATATATATATATATATATATATATATATATATATATATATATACTTTGTTTACCAGGAGTACTCATGTAAACATACAGCTGTAAACATAATTTATTATTACTGTATATTTTAATTATACACCTTTGTGGGGAGAGTGTATTGTAATATAGGCTATATATATTCTTCGTATTTTTAGGGGATATTCAGCAGATTGTAGCTCTGTTCGAAGTGCCAGATGGAGTTATGTATAAGTATACTAAATAATGGTTCATTTTTTATTATGGCACAGGTGCGCATTCATGCATATATATATATATATATATATATATATATATATATATATTCTAATATGGATTTGTGCGTCCGTCCGTTCTATGAATATATATAATTACAGATTTGGAGAACTGGTGATCATGTGTGATTATACACTCATTATATGTGCTATCGTTCTAATAACCTTCCTGTTGGCTACGCCTGCTACACTGCATATAGCTTTCCTGTAGAGATGCCTATGGTAATTCAATATTGCACATTCTGTATATAACATAACGTTAAATAACATATGGTCAATCTACTAAAAGCCACCGACGTTGTATGTTCCAATTACTGTCACGTGACCTGGCCGCCACCTGTTGAAACACAATAAACATACACCTGTAACATGTAGGTTTCACAGCTGCAGTGCCAGCGGTTATACCTGCTGTTTGTTATATTTATTTAACACGCATGTTAAATACATGCGTTTACATGTGTTACATCTGTATGGTTCACTCCCTGTTTGTGTGTGTTCTGGGTGAACATTCTGAGGTCTCCAAGAGAGCAAAAACCATCAAATACAACATTGCTTTTCCTTTTCTTTTCTTCTGCCCGTGTTTGCACTAGCTTGCTATGGCCGACTCGCAAAAACTAATCTTTGAGGACAATATTTGTCACAAGTGACAGGTTTGCACCAGATAATTATTTTTGACCTTGTCTTAATTCCTAAGGTCGTACACTCCATGGATGATTCACCATAATCGCCGTGTTGCAGGCATGTTTGTCTTTGTATGTGTGTGTGTGTGTGAAAGGGGGGAGGGATGGATGGGGGGGGGGGGGGGGGGCTTCCAATGCAAACATTTACTTTAAACTTTGATTTTTATAGATATCTTATTCTTAATTTGTTTTAGTTTTTTTTATGTTCGACATATATATACATTTTGTTTCGTCAAATCTAGCAATGAGCCTGTATTCTCAGCTGTGTATTTGGGAATTACTCTATATATGCGCGCTTCACCTCAGATTGAAATCATTTGAAATTCTACCATCCTCATTTGCATACGAGATCACGTGAGATGCAAAATGCATACTTCCTAGAAGTCAAGACGTATCTACCAAAACCGTGCATTTTATGCTCATTTTGAAATATTCTCGCCGTCAAGTCTTTAAGAAGTGTCACGCAAATTTTCACTATCTTTTTATATACTCACCACCCACCGTACTTAAATAATTTTTCTGTGGTGCATGGCATAAAATGTGAAAAAAATTCAATAAAACTTACAGGTAAGTCTGGTTAATTACTGTGGTTGCCTTTTTGAATGATGAATGATCCTACCAGTGGGATATCAAAATCTATTTGTACATGCCATACCTAAATTTGCTATAACTAGCAATTTTCCTGTACTACTTAATATGTTGAAATTGAGCTTTCCCGATGTATATATCCAAAGAACTGTCCACAGGAACACGGAATGAGGGACTATTAATTGTGTTATGATGTTATGGTTATAACTTTACCCGCTATAGACTGTATGGATGCAATGTAGTCTGTAGACTGGCTACCTGCATGTCCCATAAGTTCTGCGGTGAAGGTCTGTTAGTACCCGACGGACATACGTATTACATACATGTAGTCACTTGTCAGGACCATCTACCGATTTTCTATTACCTGCCGATTTTTTATTTTATCGCCCGGAAAATCTGCAAGGACAGTGGAACCTCCGAATTAAGGACACAGACGTGACCGGACATTTTGCCCGCAATGCAGAGGCCTCCTTAGTAGAGAGGTTAGAGATTTCGAGACTTTCTTTGAATGAATTGGCCGTAAGTGGCCGTAAATTGAAGGTGCCCTTAGTAAAGAGGTGCCCGTAAGGACAGATTCGACTGTACATTTGAAGTTCCACTGGCCGGCGCATACCCGCACACCTACCGATTTAGTGTGCACATCACCAGGGGTTCTGGTCATTTTTGTCACTTTAGGTGTCGTCTCCTGGATTGCTATCGTCATCATGAATAATGAAAAAAATTAAATAAATCAGTCAATTTTTTTCGGCTCCCTCATTATATCTACCGAATTTTCCGGGCGGATATGTTGTTTCTAATCAATCATCTGCATGGTATATTTTCTGCCCCTAGATAATCGCCACATTTGTCTGATTTGCCAATTCGACCAAATAGACCAAGTTTTAGTGCATATGTAAAAAAAGTATCGCATTTCATTTCCCCTGCCTTTACTTTCATACTCCTATTGAAATCATCTAGCAGCTGTAATGTATAAAATAAACAAACAGAAAAACCAACATCATACATGGTCAAACCTTTCCAACTTTGGCTCAAGTATACTCAGATATGTGAAGGGTACAAATATAACTGCATGTTCTAATTATCCTGGAAACTGGGATGAGTGTAATGAAAGATTGCTAACTTCTGCCATTGTGTTACATAAAATTATAAGAAATAACCCCCAGCCTTCATGTTCACATGAAAAACCCAACAGCATGTGACAAGAACACTTACCAGCTAGTCTAATCAAAGGCCTGCATCAACCTCCTGTTACAAACACTCTACAATCTACCGTGGACATTCAAATTTTATGATTTGGAAACAAGGGTTGATAGATGCTAGAATAAACTTATTAATTCCAAGTCATCTACAGGTAATTTATGCAGGCAAGCATTATGATATATTCATGTATACAGACATGTATACAGACACAGGCACATCTGGGACAAAACTGAAATATGATGCACTTATCAACCATACATGTGCAATGTAATGTGGACAAAAATGGTACAGACGAAAATGACACAAATTATATATATATATGGCACATTTGGAGTATGCAATATGAAATTGATTAGCTAGCATAATTAATATTTTCATAAATGTTGATTTATAAGCCATTATATATATATACATATATATATATATATATATATATATATATATATATATATATATATATATGAATATAGAAGAATATTTTAATGTTATTTTACCTCACACAATTTTTTTCAGTACATTGGCAATTCTTATGTTATTATTATATATGAGTGATGTAGTCACCAAGTCCGGACCCGAGTTTGCACTCGAGTCGACTTTTTCAGGGACTCCGTCTACGACTCGACGTGCGGTCCTCGACTCTTAACTTGTACCCAGACTTCAGGAGGTCAGGGTACAAAAAGACATAGACCTAATCAAGTCCAGTATAAAAGCACTCTGTCATGCCATTTCTGACTCGCATATTGGAAAAAAACAACATGCCTGTATCTATAAATATGTATACGGTCTTGCTCAGATTTAGTTGACCGATTTTAAGAGGGCCTAGTGTAAAGTCTAGTACAATACATGTTTATTACAGGTCTAAACAGGGTCACTGTTGATAGATTTATTAGTTACAAAGCTGATTTCATTCAGCCTTCAAAATTACTTCAAAATATACGCTTTCTATTCTGTACACATTTGCAGCTTTTCCTTTCTATTTGTAAGGCTTTTTTATCATTCAACTGGATAGTCTAGTGGCAATTCTTGGGTTTTACCATTCAAATCATGCTGTTTTCCCTAAATTTTTACGAAGTGCAGCATTACAAAGCATTACCATTTATAAAGCATAAGGCTAGTTATTTTACTGTATTCGTATTATATTTCACTATCAGATAAACAGTTTCTCCTATAAATACACAACAATAAAACAGAGAAAGCAGAAGTGTTTTAACAGTCTAAATACTATTTATCATATAACAGAAGCAATTTTGTCTAAATAATTAAAACCTGAACAACATCAATCCACTCATTGAATGTCAGTTATCCATTAGAGGGTTATGGTTAGTCAAAAGTGAAAATTCCCAAGCCTCCCTTTGAGTTGACAGGAATGAAGGTTTAGAGGTAACAAAATTCCAATCGGCAAAACATATATGAAAGCCATACAAAGTTTTACCATTTGTAATCCCTATGGTTGAAACAAATGGATACCAAAGTACGGTTACTAATTTATTATTCCGGGAAACCCCATCCCAAATGAAACTGAATAATAAAATTTAAAAAAAAAGGTTTACTATAACCATGATAATGTCATTCGTCAATTTATTATAACGCCAAATATCATAAATAAGGCTGAGAAATGTTAAATAGGATGATAATTCATCCCAGAAAATTAGTGGTAGGCACTACCTATATTATAACACTAGCGGATAGACCAGGTATACCGGGCTTATTACCGGGGTTGGGGAGATTTATTAACTGAGATGTGAAATGTTGGCTCATTTTTTTTATTCTAAAAGTTAACAGAAAATATAGGTTTTCAGTGGGGAACTGTTTCCATTAGATATGTATAAACATTTTGGCACGACTGCAGAATAACTCACGCACCTCTCTGAGGAACAACACTTCTGTGAACAGAAAACGTTTCTATGTACAGCTGCTTGTATTTTAATTTTGCCACTTACTTTTAAATTACATGAATCCTTAACATCATACCGTCCGTCCGTATAAACTCATAATCTGGTGGAGACGGTGCGTGAGTGATCCTGCAGTCGCTCCAATATTTTTAACATTCATTCTGTGGTTCTGTCCTCGTGGCAAGAAATTTATACCCCGGTATGTTTACCTTGATGACCTGGCCAGTGATGTTGTTGACATTGCGAACCGGAATGAGACGCGGGGGCATTCAGGTTTTCGATGATATTTGACTGGATTCTATCGGTGGACGTATAAAGATTAGGTTGATGTGAGGAACACATGAAAGATTTATTAAATGTACGTTGCAAGGAAACTGTTCCTGAGAAAAAAACAGAAATATGCGTACCTCGTAAGTAGCAGGAGCGGACCTAACGGGATTCCATATGCAGAGGGTCCGTATTCATTTTCAACCGCCGCAATGTTTTTTTTCATCGTATCAGACAAATTTTGAGGCCTGAAACCCCAGACACCACTCCACCCCACCCCACGCATGTTCCTGAAATTGGGACCTTGAATTAGGTTTTGTCATTAATCCTCCTGGGTTGAACTCTCCATTTCATAAGCGAGAAACATGTGTTTTTCTCTTTTACTGACCACGCACGTGGTTCAAATCCCTCATTGAAAGCAAGCGTTATTTATATGAACAATAGTCCTAAGTGTTAGAGGTTAAGTGACCACGATGCACGCATTCCGGTGATTGCCGAAGACAGTTCGGCTGTGCTCGGTAAAAAAACGAAAAAATCACTCAAAATATATGTATATTAAAAATTATTAATTTTCATATCGCCTATGTCACTGCGGGGATAATAACCTTTAAAATGATGTATGGCACAATATTGTACACAGCGCGGTTTCAGAGAACATTGCGCACAAACGTGAACTGAATTCCTTTTATAAGTATTAGATATGGGTACGTGCAGCTTCAATGATCCTATTTTAGTTTAAACTTGCTAAACTTCTTATAAGAGTGCAAATTAAGTTACCGTCATGAATGTAAACGCGAAGGTGCTCCTTAGTCAATCAACACTCCCTATGATGAATTCTGTTAAAGTTTGCATTTTAGCTATTTTTATGTATTTGTGATAAAATTAATATTAACATTAAAGTTTTGTGTCTCCGTATAGCCGTTAGATTGAATCATATTTTGCCTGTGACCAAAATACCTTTAGCCGCATTTCATTTGGCCGCATTTTATGGCAAAAATTATTTGTTGAGTTCTGCAGAATAATCAAATGAAAATGTTATTTGCTGGGCTAGATTTGTCTGTTTTTTTCATGCATTTGGATGCTTGAATCGTAAAATAGTTTTTAATGCAATATTCCATGTTTCTTCTTTTAATTTCCCTTTCTTTGTGTGCTAATAAATATAATTGTTTTGAAGAACTGATGGCTTGATGAAACTTATCTGTCAAAAACAGAAATAAAACTAGGAAATTGATATGTCAGGTAACACTTATCAACAGGATATTCGAAACCTACGTACATGTAATTAGATTTTACGATCATCTTTACTTTCATGTGACCTGTGTTAGTGCAATGGAGAAATATCAAATGCATAAATCCAATTGTGCTGATACTTAATATACATAAGATAAGATAAGATAAGATAACATTTATTAGCCTTCAGTTCCAGGAATTAGTTGTTAATTTTAAGTTTTTGAGCCCTATGTCTCTTTCAATTCAACAAAATGGACAGTCGAGTTTTAAAACGTTCGACTATCTCCGCTGTTGTGCCAGGTTTGATCATCATCGGTCCTTTTAGAGAGGGTAATTCTCATGGCGTGTCCTCCTATTTCCTCATCCCCTATATACTACCAAACGCCAATATCAGCCTCATGGTGAGTGGCTTGTAATAGTAATTTTAACTTATTGTACAATACATATGAAATAAATATACTTTAAAAAATTAAACAATCCATATGATTCTGATATGAAATAAAGTTTAGCTTGCTTATGATTATAATATCAGACTTAATGCGTGCGTGGCAGGATACAGACATATATATGCTCAAATCTGTTAGCTGTTTAGATTCGATCCCTTCTGTGTATGTATTGAAATTGTGCTAAAAGTGCCTTTTTCATCAGCACACTCAATAGTAAAACTTGGTATTTTTTTTAAATACTGTACTTTCAAATGAAAGTGACATTTGCTGGGTTGGGCTTTGTTATATTGATATTTCTTATTTCTTATGTTTGATTTCAGATGGTGACCATGATACAAAATTTATACGAGGGAAGCAGCTGTAGTGTTTTAGATAATGGAAAGACATCAGAATGATTTGATATAAAAAAACAGGAGTTCGGCAAGGATGTGTAATGTCAGGATTTATTTTTATAATAGCAGTGGACTGAATCATGTGATGTGTAACTGATGGAAAGAGGCAAGTAATAAGATGGAATTTTACAACTATGTTAGATGACCTGGAAAATGCAGATGATATTGCACTTTTAACAAGCAATCATCAACACATGCAAGAAAAGAGCGAAAGATTAAACAGAATAGCTAGGTTAATTGGTTTAGAAATTAATACTGAGAAGTCAAAACTACTTAGAGTCAACAAAAAGAAGCAATATCGGATTTCAATTGGAGGACAAGAAATTAAGGATGTAAATAATTTTACTTATCTTTGGCACCAGAAGGGAAGAAGCGAAGGGGTAGACCAAAGATAAATTGGAGAAGAACAGTAGAGGCAGAAAGAGAGGAGATGGGATGGAGAACCTGGAAGGAGACTGAAAGGATTGCTCAAGACAGAGAGAGATGGAGGGGTTGGCTGCATGGCCTCATATGCCACCATGGGCATGACGAGGATAGGAAGGTAGGTTTAATTTCTCTTCATTTACATGCTCCCGAATGTATTCACTGCTTTGTAGAGGTGATGGATGAAAGACACTCAGCTTTCCTGTCAGGTATCGAATTAGTAGCCTGATCTATCGGTGAAGAGTAGTTCGGATTTTTTTAATCTACAAACATGATATAAAATTTTACAGTCAACGTAACATTCATGTACCTTTCATAGTACGATAGGAAAATATCAAATAGTTGTGCTGAAATTTAATATACATGTACTAGTTACATGTATTTTTATACTTTGTCTCTTTCAGCGGAAAGGCCTTTGTTCTAAATTAATTTACAGACTACGTGCGTGCATGACAGTATAAGCACATATGGAGAAGCTAACACCTGTTAGATTCTATGCTTCTTTTGCCATGAGGTGATGGTTTTTAGGCTGTATGCTGACATACACACATTCAGAAGTGCACAACATGTTGCTGTATGTTACCTTTGTACTATTGTGATAATGTATGATATAATCAACCCATATGTAGATACCTTTTGAAGATTGCTAGTTTTGTGATGTGGTGATGATGCAGGTTTCAGCCTGTTTGCTCGTATGAAAGAATAAACACATGTGTCAGTACAATGGCGTTTTGCTTGAATGCTTTTGTGATATAAATCTGGTTCCTTCCGAACGAGTGGGCATTCACTTTGCATGACGAGTTGGTTTCAACAAAATACTTTCATTTGCTAACGCTTTGCAGATTCGTATATACAATAATACATGTAGAACATGCATGTATTATTAGAAATATTTACCAAATATATCAAACTTCAGGAGTCGGTGCTGTCAGTGTTCAGGCTAACTGATCTTTCATGGATGTATACTAAGAGAATGGGAGAGCAAGGCGCAAGATAGAAAGACGAATTGACACCACAAGGTTAAAAAATATAGCACACCTTCAGGTTCAATTTAAAATATTCATTTCCAACAAAACCAGAATTCATTCACAGAATAAAAAAAGTTCATTTCCAACAAAACCAGAATTCATTCACAGAATCATTATGCACACTTGAACCCCTAAAATATATTTCTCGACCCCCCCCCCAAAAAAAAAAAAAAAACATAGGAACAGTGCATTTGCAATACATTCTAGGACAAATATAACTGGGTGTGTTGATATTTTATAATTCAGCGGCCATCTTGGATTATAACAAAGATAGGTTTCATTCCGCTTCACCCCAAATCTGAGAATATAAAGTATGGTCTGGACAATTATTATGCCAAGTTTCACTCTTCTCTCAACTTTTTTCACATTTCTTCTGAATATGTAGCTTTACCGCTGGACTTATTTACTAAAATCTTGACAGAAAAAAAACAAGTAAATACATGGAGACTTTTGAACCACAAAAATTTAATTTCTCAGCCAAAAAGCCATAATTTTTACTTTCCATACCTTGAAAGGTCATATCTAGTAATTTTTCTGTACTACTTAATGAGTTGAAATTGACCTCTCCGGATGAATATGGCCACAGAACTGTTCACAGGGACACGGAATGAGTGAATATTCGTTGTGTTATAATGTAATGGTTATAGTCCGCTATAGACTGCATGGATGCTATATATTTACACTGTATAGTCGCATCAGTTCTGCGATTCTTTACATGACGGGCATACATAAAAACACATCCAAAAAACACATCCATGTACCTGTCAGGACCACTTGGTAAATAGTAGAATTTAAAACCTTCTACGCTTCTGAGGTCTGTAATAATGTATTTTCCTGAGAGATGAAAGGAAAACTCTCTAAAGATACGATTCCTTTTACGCGGTCGCGGTATGCGTTTGCGACAAGGCCGGTTTCTTTTATGCGGTCGGGGTTGCGGATAAAATGTATGTTTTTATATGTGATATATATATATATATATATATATATATATATATATATATATATATATATATAACTGCATTGTGAAAGTGAAAGTAAAATATAAAGAAACCAGCTGCTTGAATCGAAACAGATACTTGTATTGGGCAGCTATAAATCGAAGTTTCAGGCGGAAACGTTTTTCCTCGTGGCATTTACAACATGATGAACACGCTATAACCTGGGAAACCCCTATGTGACGTATACAATTTATCGGGATTCCTCGTCCAACCTTATCCGTTTAAAATTTTTTGTCCGATTGGTCGCTACATGATCCGACGAAAATTACTGACGGGTCGGATAAGTACCGCCATCGCAATCGCATAAAAGGAATCGGTCCTACATTAAATCATATGTTCGATTCTATCCCCATCCGCGACCGTACAGCGGCCGCAACCGCAACCGTGTAAAAGGAAATATAGCATAAGCCGGCCTCCCATCTAAACCATCTTTTTTGGGCATACATGTATATTTACTGTGCGACGGGATGGCGTTGTTGATATATTTATAGAGAACTCAATTTTTGTTTCGTCCAATGACGTCGTCGGCTTATAATTGCAACATTTGTCTTATTTGCCTGTTCTGTCAAAAAGGTCATGTTTTAGTAAATTTTACAGAAAGTATCGGGAAGAAACGATTGGACATATGAAGTATAGAATTGATTATAGAATGATAGTGAGATAGTGTACAGCACATAGTTACCTTAAAGTGATTAGAGTGTACAAGTATACAGCACTGGAAACCTTCCCCGGGGTTGAGGGGTAGCACCCCGTCCTTCTCTTCCTCACTCCACAGGGTAGCGAGGAGAGAGTTTCTGATGACCTCCCGACTCCAGAAGCGCGGATTGATGTGGAGCGCGATTTCCTTCTGAGCGCCACCGTCATGGACGAAGTCGATCGTAAATCTGCAGACGATAGTATAGGCAAATGAGCACGTGATTTTATTTTACTGCGGGACTGTACTTTTTAGCAAAAGTTATGGTTAGGAAAATCCGTGTTCCCCTTTGAATATAAAAAAAAATGCCTGCTTCAGTTGAACATGCCGGAATAACTTTATCGAGAAAAGAAAAAAAAAAAAAAAATGATACAAAACTAACATAGTTAATTCACAATATAAACATCCTTCAAATTTAAACAAGTATACATATGTACTTTTAACAATTTACGAGAGCAAGAAGTACAAGGTATACTTTGGTTATGAAAATCTTTCTTGATGCAATAAATGTAGTTTAATTGACGTTTATGTCTCTCTGAACCGTTCTTCAATGTGATTTTATTGCTCACTTTTGGGCCGTTTTTGGTGTGTAACCTTCAATGAAGAATAACTGACCATGCTGCAAGCCTTTTAATGGTAATCTGTATGGCACAGACTGAAAAAAAGAAACAATGTAATGCACGCAAAAGAAGTATCCATAAGTTAAAAATGTTCATATTTTATATTGATATTTTGATGCCTTTGCATTATATCAAGCGATATATACATTTAGGAAGTAAAAAAAAAATTACCGCTCTTTGGAAGGCCACGTATGACAATGGTCGGCAGATGGTGCTGCAAACCTTCTGAATGATAATAATCAAAATACCTGACGGTGGGTGAGATACTATTAACAACCACAGGAAACTCATCAAATTGAAATATTCAGGCACCAAACTAAACCCTTGAAGTCCTGCATGTTGCAAGAGCATTTAGAACCTTCATCATGCTTTGGGCTCAATACCATGCCCACGCTGTGTACCTATGTTATATGTCATAATTTAACAAACTTAATCAAAGGCAAACGTAGGGGTTATAATACCCGTGATTTGTAAGCATACAAGTAAACTAAATACTTTAATAACAGGCAATATATTATAAGAGTTAACATACTCTATACATAAATGGTTTATATGCTCACAGATATCGATAAAACTCAGGTAAAATATATACACGTATATTGACTTGGTCCTCTTAAGAGTTTAGTTCCTTATGTGCATGAACAAACAATACCGTTACTGTACAAGGTCACGTCATTACATGGGGTACTGAGAACAAATGCTCGGCCATGATTCCGGGATTCCACGCAGATTACATTTTCATCTATAGGTTTCTTATGCTGGTCTGAGCGATACATTTAAGTTTACGGGTGTATAAATGAGGGGACTAAGACGATAAACCTTACAGGATAAAGATTCTCCGGTGGTCGTGAATATTACGTCTTTAAATACCAAAATATTTTAAGGGCGGATCCAGAAAGTTGAAAAAAAGGTGATGTTGGTGGTTCAAAATTGGGTGATGGTAGACATGCGATGGAGCATATGGACCTTGCGGCACGTAGATTCAGGATGGAATCATTTCAAACACATCTATCATTTAAACTATAGGCCGACTTTTATCCTAAGTGGGGGATTGCAATCATGAATAATTTTCTCCTCTGCCCTGCTGCATTTGTGCAATTGGCATAATCAATTGTGTCCGCTCGGGCCCCCGCCCTCCACCCCAGTATACATGATTAAGGGAAAAGAAGAGGTTCAACCTCGGAGGACTTATGACAAAACCTAAAAAAAGTCCCCGGTTCTGGAAAGGGGGTTGGGGTCGAGGTAAAAAAAACTTAAATAAAAATTTTAATAACACGCATACATAAGGGTGTGAAGACTGTTGGTTAGTCGGCGGCGGGTCCAGGATTTAGGAAAATGAGTGATTAACCCAGGAGGACTAATGATAAAACCTAAATATAAAAAGGGGATCTAGGCCGCAAAAAAATTGGTCTGGAACAATGAAGAAAGATTGCGGCGGCTGAAAAGAGGGAGCGGTTATAACCATATGGAACCCCCCCCCCCCCCCCCCACTCCCTTACCCATGGATCCGCTCGTGTTATTTAACGAAATTGATGTATTCGTCAAATTAACAACATCTTTGGAAAAGTAAAAAAAAAAAAAGAAAAAAAAGGCGTGTGTTATTAAATCAGTGACAGAGTAATAGAAACATTGTTACAAACAATCGTTCGTGAAAAGTGATTAACTAATCAGCAGGCGATTGGAGTAATGAAATAGATAGCATGAAATATTGACTATAATTAGGATATTAGACGTATATTTTATCATACCCCCTCCTCAGCGAGGTTTAATTAAAAGCACCTGTTGTGCTCTCCCTTGTTAAATGTTCATCCACAATTCTCATGGGGTAAACTTACCGGGTCTATGGTAGCCCCTCCAGAATAAACGATATCAGACATTAATCCTGTGTCACCCTTCATTGCTGTCAGGTCACTAAACTCCTGGCGCAAACGCGAGTACAAATGTTTATAATATGGGGGCTTCGTTGTATCAAACTACATAGGTGCTGATCATGTGGGACTATATATAGGCGTTTATCATAACACACACTTTGCGATGTACGAGTAATATCACATGATGCAAACGACCTTTCGTTTGGAAAGGTTAATGATATGCAGGTAACCAACGAATAAGTCCAAAAGTGAAAACTTGCTTAGCAACCTGGCGTCACGTGCTATAGTTACACCTGGCATCTTGCCGTGATCATGCGGTGTACCTGTGCAGCGTGTCTCGCCAGGAGCTATTGTTGCTGGGTTGCATATGACAGATCAAGTGGATGATTGTGATGATAAATGGTTGTTTAATGATACCATGATTTTGACCATACCGGGTGAAATTACGACACTGTGATAAAATCACCAACAATGCCTGGACATTTATTAACTTGTAATTGAAATATTGCAGTATTTCATTCATTATATCTATAAACACTTGTCAGATTGACGGAACAAACAAAATAGTGCAAGCTCTAATTAAAAATGTATGAATGCAAAAAACACACACAAACACGCAACACACATCATGCATGCATATATTTCGATCCACACACATCGACTCACACCCCGATTTAATCGGTATTCTAGTAAACTTTTAAACTTAAACACTTTTAATTTGTATTTTTTAAATATGAGTAGGTTTAAAAGGTTTAACATAACCTCAAAACGCCCGTAATGTCACTTTCGATATCATTGTTACTATGAAACATTGGCTTAAGCTTGTTATGTTATTGGACCTCCGATAGGTAAATATGATCCAGTTATAATATTCAATACTGTTCTAGTGTTTTTATTTGCCTTGCCAGCATCCCATCTCACCTGTTCGGCTGTAGACCCGTACATATGTCATGACATCGTGTATATATGGATAGAGTTTAATGGCCCCCGGTGGATGCCGGGGCATAAAGATCGATACGGCTGAACAACGCAAGGTTGTCATGCATCACAGCCATCTCCAGAACTTTTTATCTCCGTCAGGGAGGTTATCTCTTCACCCTTGTCTGTCTATCTGATCGTTCGTTCGTTCGCAGAATTACGCGAAATCTAAACAATTTCTACTAAACCTGTTATTGGTGGAAAATTTGGTTGTAATAAAGGAGCGAATCCAGAAGCTTTGTCCTGCTTTGCTGGAGTTATGCGTTTATAGTGCTATTATATTTCAACTGCATAATTATGTCGCATTCCTTAGCAGTTATTAAGCCTTCTAAGGAACATTTGGATTGATGAGTGTATTTCTACATTTGTATTTTGGTAAAAAATATTTTATGCGATTAGTGGGATTTGGTCATGGAGTGTGCGACCTTGGGAATTAGGTCAAAGTCAGGAATAAATACCAGTTGAAATCTCTTTCCGTTGACTTATATTGGGCCAAAAGGTCAGGTTTTGAAATAAGCCATATTTAATTTGAGATCTCACATTTGAGTTTTATAATGAAAACAGGGAGAAAAAAATACAGAAGAAGGAGGAAAAAAGAAAAGGAAGTTTGTATTGAGGGTTATGTACTCTGGGGAAAGTCCAGCCACCAAAATATTCAGACCAAAATATTGATATAGAGATTAGCTCATTAGTCCCTCTAAGCCTCCCCCCCCCCCCAGTTATAAGCCCGTCAATGATGCCTGCATGTATACCAAGCTAGTTGTACGCCACTATATAGCCGCCCAAGGGAATAACCCTTAACATAATGCTCTGGTTATTTCTTGTACACTCATGAAAAGTTCTTATATAAAATACCATACAGTACCCCTGTAATGAAGGAGTCCGGACTTTTTATGGACTCTGACTTGGACTCGAGGGTCCTGAACACGGAGTTTCAAATGGAGTCATATAGTATGGACTCGACCATATATCTCTGTAGTGTCGATGGATACTTAATGTCCTTGAAGCTTCAATATTTTCACATCATAAAGGTTTCATTTTCGTGTTTATTTCAATTGAAATAAATATTCTAAAACAATAAGATGCGATAGAATAAACTAGATTTTATTTTACTGGACGCCATCAATCGTTAGATATGGGGATATGATATTACATTGAATATGAATGTTTAGTGAATTACTGAAAATTAAAGACGTAACGTATTCATTTTTATTTTATTTTTTTTCGTTTAAAAGATGAATTTTAAAACTCAATATTTCAAAATTATAAAAGAAAATACAAGGAACCAATGAAACTCAAGGCTTTGTGGAATAATACTCTTAACGTATATATATATATATATATATATATATATATATATATATATATATATATATATATATGATAACTTTCTTTTTACGCATACCCAAAAGTTTTTAGCCTTGAATCTAATGGGAATTATCTTTGTTTGATAATTATATCTATCCATTCATGAGACTATTATCTTAGATTTGAAATTGCCTGTTAGAATTTATTAGTACCTTGCGTGTAAAACTCTAAGACAGAAACCTTGCCGGGGGGGGGGGCGGGTTACCGTACATTAATACTCTCAGTACATTTAATAGAGCAAATCAAATCTTGTTCTACTTAAAGCAACACATTATACTTAACAAGTCGAACGAGTGCACAAAATCAGCTAGAAATGTTAAGATGTAAGATAACCCGGGACTCGTATATCAAATGTTAATGGGCTCGTATATACAGATATTTATCGCATCCCCAGGAGGTCTAAAGTTTTATCGTTGCTGATTGGTTTGTTTGTGTTTTGGCTACTTTAATGAAACGGTGGGAACACAGTTTTGCCACCGCCAGGAGGTAATTAATGCATTAATTCCCGTTAGTGTGATTGTGCTTGCATATGGGTGTGTGTTTGCAATCATTTACGGAATCTCATAACATTTTCAGGGCATTTCGGGAATGGGCCAATTAAGAATCGATTAGATTTTGACGTGAATCCGGAAAATGAGCCGGATCTAGGAAATGATCAAGGAATGTTCACAAATGTACAGTCATTTAAGCACGAATAACCTGGGAGTATGGGCCGAATAAATGAAAGGCGGAGGCTTGCATTCATTAGAATACAGTTTTCATAGTTTGATTAGGGTAATAACGAAGAAACATTGGAGGTGATCTGGACTAAAATAACTATTATATATCTATTCTAAAAGATTACTTAGGCCTAACATTGTCAGATATCATAATCCTGGCAGAAAGTGGAAGAGTCATTCTCTGATAATCATGGCTGCTCGATATTATCGATAATTCTCAAATATCGATATTTTTCGATATTTTGTTAAACGTACCTAAAAACTGTTTTTTTCTAGAAAAAAAATATGTTTCCGTTTCAAATTTAGATATCAAAATGGGTTGGGATTGAAAGACGGGCTAAATTGAAAACCGCTTTCGTGTCTTTAGACGTTCAGTAGGAAATGTTCAAAGGGGTCTAGTATATCATTCATCAAAGGTCCGTCCGACGAGATATGCATGTCTGCTCGATGACTTATTTGTAAATGAGAATACCAAAACAACAAAGAAGTGCTGAACACGGTCATAATAATTAGTCATTCAGTCATTCATTAATATTCCCTCCTCACATATGATATAGTATCTCGCACCGGAACCTATATCGCTCTCTGCTAAACCACAGTCCGGTTATTTTCACATGTAAGAACGAAAGTACTTACTTTGAGTAATGTCAACAAAAAGTAATTACTTTACTTAGTACATTAGAATAAGTAATATTGTCATATTTCATGGTTGAAAGAAAATTACTACTTAAGCATTAATTGTCTCACTAAATTAACATAATAAAGATTGATTAATGATAATAAAATAACATTAATACTATATATATATATATATATATATATATATATATATATAGAAAATACACTCATTAAATTTCCTATAAATTTGTAAGCGATACCCAGTCCTACTGATAATATGGGCCGCCTTTGTTCTAACGAGTGTTAACTCACCTGTGATCCAGTCATTGCGATGATGAACCGTGACATTCGTTTTTCTGAGTGGCACACCTGGCCGACGGATATTATGGTGTCTGAATTCTTTTCTAGTTCAGCCCTAAATAATTTTATCATGAACCGAATCTCCTGAAACTTTCAGGGCATTTCAGGAAGAATAATGGAGAATAAATGGAGAATAAATTAAATTTTGGTGTGGATCTGGCACATGATCCGGATCCAGGAACGTCATCAAAAGGTAATTACAAATGTGGAGTCACTTATGCACGAATGAATCTAGGAATTTGACGAATTCTTACATTCATTAGAATGCTGATTTCTAGTTGATTTCATATTGATGCTTTTGATATTTTTGGTTCTTTTTTTACTTCCAATAGCGGAATAAATTTGCTTTAGGATTATGTATGAAATGATGAGCATATTTATGAAATAAAGGCAACTTGTGGATCTCAGCAAAGAAATATATGCCAGTCCGCCGCCAGATGGCGTTTCAGCACGGTGAATTCACAGAAAATCTCGACAGAGGAGTCGACTAAAGAATAGTATCTAATCAAAAAAAGAATTCTATTAAATAATGGTCAGCTAAATACCTATTCGACCAAAACATGCATAAATGATTTGTCAAACCTATATTATTAATAACTAGCTGATAGACCCGGTATACCGGGCTTATTGCCGGGGTTGGGGAGATTTATTAACTGAGATGTGAAATGTTGGCTGATTTTTTTAAATCCAAAATTTAACAGAAAATATAGGTTTTCAGTGGGAAACTGTCTCCATAAGATATGTATAAACATTTTGGCACGACTGCAGAATAACTCACGCACCTCTCTGAGGCTCAACACTTCTGTGAACAGAAAACGTTTCTATGTACAGCTGCTTGTATCTTAATTTTGCCACTTACTTTTAAATTACATGAATCCTTAACATCATACCGTCCGTCCCAATAAACTCATAATCTGATGGAGACAGTGCGTGAGTGATCCTGCAGTCGCTCCAATATTTTTAACATTCATTTTGTGGTTCTGTCCTCGTGGCAAGAAATTTATACCCCGGTATGTTTACCTTGATGACCTGGCCAGTGATGGTGTTGACATTGCGAACCGGAATGAGACGCGGGGGCATTCAGGTTTTCGATGATATTTGACTGGATTCTATCGGTGGACGTATAAAGATTAGGTTGATGTGAGGAACACATGAAAGATTTATTAAATGTACGTTGCAAGGAAACTGTTCCTGAAGAAAGAAACAGAAATATGCATACCTCGTAAGTAGCAGAAGCGGACCCAACGGAATTCCATGCAGAGGGTCCGTATTCATTTTAAACCGCCGCAATGTTTTTTTTTTTCATCGTATCAGACAAATTTTGAGGCCTGAAACCCCAGACACCACTCCACCCCACCCTACCCCACGCATGTGTTTTCTGAAATTGGGACCTTGAATTAGGTTTTGTCATTAATCCTCCTGGGTACTCTCCATTTCATAAGCGAGAAACATGTGTTTTTCTCTTTTACTGACCTTTTACGTTGGTCAAATCCTTCATTGAAAGCAAGCGTTATTCATATGAACAATAGTCCTTAGTGTTAGGGGTTAAGTGACCACGATGTACGCATTCCGGTAATTGCCGAAGACAGTTCGGCTGTGCTCGGTAAAAAAATGGAAAAATCACTCAAAATTATATGTATATTAAAAATTATTTATTTTCATATCGCCTATGTCACTGCGGGGATAATAACCTTTAAAATGATGTATGGCACAATGTTGTACACAGCGCGGTTTTAGAGAACATTGCGCACAAACGTGAACTGAATTCCTTTTATAAGTAATAGATAAGATAAAGGAAGTGAGGCCGTTGTCTCAAATGTTCGATATTGAATCTATATTTTTCAGACTTAGGTGCAACCAAGGTTCAATATATCAAATACTATAGTATATTTAATTGTCTTGGTTCAACTGACAATATCACATTTGCATTTAGATGCAGAGCTATCATGTACTCTGCACATGCATTTGAGTATTTGATTTTCCAATGTAAAATGAATTCACCTATTAAATCCATAAAATATTCCATACTTGTTGACCTACTTAATGATATACTTTAACTGTTTTGTTTTGTTGATTGCTCTTTTATGAATATTCACCATGCTTAAAATATATCAATACATTTTGGATAGAGAGCTTGTAATATGTAATTAAGTAAAATTTGATTGCAAATGCATTTATGGAGGCATTTGCATTTAACAATATTTTTAACATCTGTACACGAAATAGATAACATTGAATAGCTTTTGAATTTACATTTTGTTTATTTTGAAATAGGTCTTTGCGTTTGACTTATTTGTAAAATTTTCGTTTTCCTAGTTAATTGCGCCGAGTCACATTTTAAAGCCAGCCATTCACCTGCCTTATCTGTTGTATTTATGTGATTTCCGCGGCTTACTCTGAGTACATATTAATAAACTGCAGTCAACCCCTGCTAAGAAGGGTTCTTATTATGCTTAATTGACACATGTAACTTGCTGAGCTTGTTTATAAACAAGCTGTTTGTAAACAACATACATGCACCTATGCTGACAAACAGAAAAAAAACATAAAAGTAGTTGGTAGTTGGTTAAGGGCCTGCGAAAGTATATGGGTCACGAATTGCATAACGAAATTGGCAGAATTCTGACTCGTCTTTCTTGCCGCCAGATATGTTGAATGCGTTATAAACACATGAGTATAAGCAAAACGAACAGACTGCATGCGGTGACTAGGCTATTTTCGTAAAAGATTTTAAGGGATTATCTTTAGTTAACAGACGTCAGATATCGAATAGGAGCCTGTCACCCAACTAGCGCTAAACTTTTGCTTCTTGATTGTTTTGATCAAGCACTAAAGCCCATCGAAAGTCCTTTAATCTGACATTTAAGGTATTTAACCAGTGAATAAAATGATTTTAAAAAATGTCAAATGAACTCGTTATCGTCATATGACAAAATTACTATTCATTGACGTGAGCCTTGATGGATTATATATACCGTCACTAGATGGCGCTGATGTAGCCCCCGGGCAG
Source organism: Sipunculus nudus (assembly GCA_026874595.1). Classification (NCBI taxonomy): domain Eukaryota; kingdom Metazoa; phylum Annelida; class Sipuncula; order Golfingiida; family Sipunculidae; genus Sipunculus; species Sipunculus nudus. The sequence continues at coordinate 84,161,362 of CM049308.1, read as the reverse complement.
TGAGCCTTGAAGTGTGACGCACTCACGGTAGGTGTCTCTGCCGAAGAGCGAACTTCGGCGGGTGACTGGAAACTGGGAATCTGTTTTAAAAAAGATTCCGTTTAATAGCTTTTTTTTTTTATAAAAGTATTTGATAAAGATACACATTATTCTTTAGATCGTTTTTACGAATGACTTTGGTTTAAAATGTCGCCCTATTTCTGCTAACGTACCTGTCATGGTTTCTCGTTAAAAGCTGATAGATAGGGATTGTAAAAAAAAAGTTCCTGCTTATTTCTGCATGGCCCTTGTATCATAGGAGACAGGTGTACTTTTTGAAGAACTGGGAACAAAGTTTCTTTCGCCAATGGCTTCACTTATCCGTCATAAATACCAAGCTTCTCTAAAGTGTCTATAATGTTTTCAAACTGGAAGTGATTAAATTCAGTTTCAATGTTAAAGTGTTGAAAACTGAGCAAATTTTCCTTTCATGTGACCAAAATACAGAGTAAATAATATATTACAGGAAAAAACCCAAAAAACTGGATATTTTGATACTTTTGTAACCTTTGTCGACAAATGGGGGATTGTATGGAAGATTTTGAGCAGAGGTCCTTATTTCAGTGTATGTTTATGTGTGTGTGTGGAGGGGGGGGGGGCATACTGTCCGTATTCCTGTGGATTGTCCTACTCACATTTTCTCAGCAAACATAGTCCGTGCATTTCTGTATTACAGCAACACTAAATGTGGTCTATTCCTCTGGTGAGGATTCTTGTGTCTGTCGAATGAGGATTAAAATGTACAATACATTTGGCACCAAAAGTAGGGGTTCGTATGATGTAGTTCGCCAATAAAGTTTGCAATTCATAAAAAAGCAACATGAACTCGGAATCTAGCAGGCATGGCCTCAAGAAATGATAGTTTGCTTTCCACACAGGCCAAAAAAAAAAAGCAGGCAACTTTCTTTGCCTGCGCCATCAGTATGACAAGGCACAAATGCCTACGTATTTCTTCGATCTAACGTCTTTCCTTATAAGATGCTGTGACGTCAACAGGAAATCAGTTCAGCCAATCACAAAGCGTGAACATAGTTTCTTTCCAATTCTTTCTGCATATTCCAAACCTGAATAAACTAACGTAATATCCACCCCCATCACGACAAAAAAAAAATGAAAGCAGATGCGGACCTAGAGATCTGTTGGTGGGACCTTGTTTAAGGGTTTTAGACCCCCCCCCCTTCCAGACATTAGGACCTCTTTTTAGGTATTGTCTTAATCTTCCTAGGTCAACCACCTTCCTGTCCAAAATCCCAATCTGCCCCTTGAAAGCAAACCAAAACAAATATGCAGCACTTTTTAAACCTCTGTTTTTATTAATCGAGCGCTTTGCAAAGCGTTTAGTTATCAAAATTAACAACAAAACATGTTTCCAGTCAGACCCTTGCTGCTTCTTGTGAATGCCATTTTGAAATTGAAAAGGGGTCATTAATCTACAGGTTAACTAATATATGCGATACACGTGTTTTACTTCTGTTTACAGGTAAAGAGTTGATCGATGTTTTATTGCTCTGGCCTGGATTTAGTTCTCCACTTTATGACTATATGCCAGAATGTATTGATTTATGTATTAACACAGAAAATATATACAATAATACATCTATCATCTAAAACTTCTATAAAATAAGGTCTTTAAAGTAACATAAAAACAGAAGACCGAGTTAATAAGTGATCAGGAGCAATAACCTAGACCTTCTTTTAATAATTTTTATAGATTCAATTTATAAAATGTGCTCACTTTTAGGAGCATCCTAATGAATATACTGACAGAGGAAAACACTCAGACCCAAGCAAGCTATAAATCTTAGTACTAGAAAAGTCCCAGGTGAAGCTATCTGTCATAAATCAACGAGATGTCACGAGCTATGAAGAAAAACTGGTGCATACATTAATATTAATTATCGCACGTTTGGCCCATGCTAGATAATGGTTGAACTTCTGCGTCCGGGGTCACAGTTAACAAACAAATACAGAGCTGAAACGGATTTTCTTCAAATCAAAGTTAATTTGCGGTCGGTATATATCAAATTTATTAAATGTTACGTGGTGATATTCTAGTATCTGGTAGATCACATGTCAGTTGCGGCTTTTATATGTTGACTAGAGTATGAAGACTAGTGGGATACACGGTCGTGGGACTATAGCGGCAGAATTATGCTAAAGAAATGTCATTAAATCATATCCAATAACTCAATCATATGAAATCTTATGGCACTTTTCCTTACCAAAATTATTTAAATGATTTAAGACTAAGATACAAGATATAACCAATATATAAATGTACGGATAGGTATTTTACTTTTCATAAGCAATATATCAATTGCGTTCCTTCATATGTCAAATTTTACTGACCTTACGTTACTGACCTTATTCGACCACAATTTTTTCATAAAAGTCTTCAGCAAATAGGCAGACTATGCCTGTTTCTATTCATTGTGCTGTAATATAAAGCCCTGTGGGTAGATACGGGCTGTAAAAAGGCCCTGTGGGTAGATACGGGCTGTAAAAAGGCCCTGTGGGGCAGATGCAGGCTGTAAAAAGGCCCTGTGGGGCGGATGCGGGCTGTAAAAAGGCGCTGTGGGACGGATGCAGGCTGTAAAAAGTCACTGTGGGTTGGATCCAGGCTGTAGAAAGGCCCTGTGGGGCGGATGCAGCCTGTAAAACAAGCTGTTGAGTATAAGATACAGGACATGAAGGGCTGATTTTATTATTTTTTTTATGCGGGGCTGTAACTTTTTTTTAAGAAGTTTCCTTTTTTTATGCCCATTTTTATGCGTTTGAATGTGTTAACCAGGTCGACATGAAATACATAAGTTCAGATTGTTAGGTGTACATTGTTACGGAACCTAATATAAACAGATCACGTATGCGTGATGAACACAAATTTTGTAATGGAGATAAAAAAAATCAGATTCTGTAACACTAGGCAGCGTGAAATGTCTAGGGGAATGAATAAAGAAGTCAGTGTTTTTTTGTCAACAATAACTATAATTTATTCTTAAAACAACCCTAACAATACAATACACTAAATCAGTACAATTATAAAGTAAAACAGCGTTATAGCAACAAGTCAATACACTCACACAGAAAGATAATGGTACAATACCTGGATACCAATACCGTCACCACGATAAATCCTTTAAATGTAAACTCTCGGAGAATGACAGTTCTGTGGAAAGTTCTTTCAACAACCCAGAAAGTAAACTGAAGTCCAAAAGCATAGAATCCAAGAGAAAGTCTTTGAAAATGTATAATTGCCGCATTCGTCGGATAAGGTGTTAGAATCTGACACACGCTTCTGCTTCCGCTGGTATCTGCTCTGCTGTCTGCCCTCTGGTTCTAAAAAACAGCCCCTTTATATACCTTCACACCCCAAGCCGGGAATTTTCCACTTCTCGAACAGTCAATAAGTTCTTGCACAACACGCGTTTCAGGAATTATCTAGAAAGACATAGCCGTGTGTCTCTACACATACCAGGCTCATCACATGACCCACGACCAGGCGTGAAAACCCAAGGCTCACATGACAACGAGAGTTCAACCAGTACGGATTAAACATAAAATGTAACAACAACACGAGTTATGCCCGTGTCACACAATAAAATTAGCACCTGTAACACTCCCCCTCCTGTAAGAAAAAAAGAAATATTTCACGGAAAACCTTCTTTTTGCGATCACAATCAGTAATACTTAACAACATCTCAAAATCATCTTATTTACAACATTACATAAACATCTTGTTTACAACATTTCATAAACATCTCGATAAGCAATCAGCAAGTACATTATCTTTCCCTTTAATGTGTACGATATCAAGATTGTAATCCTGTAAGAACAAACTCCATCTCAACAATCTTTGATTTTTACACTTCAACTTGTTCATGAACGTGAGGGGATTGTGATCACTGAAGACAATGATAGGCTTGACTGATGAAGTAACATAAACTTCAAAATGTTGCAATGCCAAAATCAAAGCCAAACATTCTTTTTCAATAGTGGAGTAGTTTTTCTGGTTTGCATTAAACTTTCTTGAGAAATAACAAATTGGATGATCCATGCTATCATTGCCTTCTTGTAACAACACAGCACCAGCAGCAGTATCACTAGCATCTACAGCTAACTTAAAAGGTACTGAAAAGTCTGGAGCTGCTAAAACTGATGAACTTTGCAGAATTGCTTTCAAATTCTGAAATGCATTTTCACATTGAACATTCCATACAAACTTTTGTTTCTTCTTTAACAAATTATTCAAAGGTTCAGCTACAGCAGCAAAATTTGGACAAAACTTCCTGTAGTATCCAACCATTCCAAGAAAACGCATTATTTGCTTTTTGTTTTCTGGTCTAGGAAATGCAGAAATACCACTTATCTTAGCATCAACAGGTTTTACCTGACCCTGTCCTACAATATGACCCAAAAATGTTACTTGTGCATGACAAAACTCAGATTTCACTAAGTTGACGGCCAGACGTGCTTCACTGAGTCTTTCGAAGAGGTCGTGAAGAATTTGCAGATGATTCTCCCAGGTGTCGCTGTACATGATGAGGTCATCAATATATGCGTCGCAGCCCTGAATGTCCTTGACAACCATATGGATGAGGCGCTGGAACGTGGCTGGCGAGTTCTTCATGCCAAACGGCATAACTTTATACTGGTACAGTCCTTGCGGCGTCACAAATGCGGACACTTCTTTCGCTCGATCTGTCAGCGGAACTTGCCAGAATCCTTTTAACAAGTCAAACTTGGAAACATACCTGGAGCTACCGACTCTACCAATACAATCATCGATCCTCGGAATCGGGAACGTGTCAGTCTTGGTGACAGGGTTCAGTTTTCGATAATCTGTGCACATACAGTAACTTCCATCAGGTTTTGGCACAAGAATACACGGTGAACTCCAGTTACTGTTACTAGGTTCAATAAAATCATTGTCCAGCAAATATTGAATCTCATACTGTAGATACTTTTGTTTTTCTGGATTCAGTCTATATGGATGTGGCTTGACTGCGCTTGCCTCGCCAACATCGACGTCATGGCACAACATGTTATTTCACGTTGGAATGTCACTCAACAAATGTTCATAATTCCGCAGCAGGTTCTTGAGGTTTTGTTGTTGTTGTGCGGTAAGGTGTGACAGTTTGGCATCCAGGTTTTTAAGCACGTCTGAGTTTTTTAATGGTACTGTACCACACTGAATGAGTACATCACACTTACAATCAGTATCTACTTTAACTGGGCCAGGATAAGTTTTTACACAATTAACAGCAGTACCATTTTGTACAACATCTGATGTGCTATTTCTGACATAAAATGGTTTCAACATGTTAACATAGCACAGTTGTTTCTTCTTACGTCTATCTGGTGCCAACAGTATTTAATTTAAATCACTGACTTTCTTGTCAACAATGTAAGGACCAAAATACCTAGCTTGCAGAGGTCTGCCAGGGATGGGAAGTAAGGCAAGGACCTTTTCACCAGGCTCAAACGTCCTACTTACAGTGTGCTTGTCATACTTTGTTTTCATTTTATTTTGTGCAGATTTTAGGTTTGACTTTGCAATCTCACAAGCATTGTGTAGTTTAGTGCGAAAGTCTGAGACATACTGCTGTAAACTAAGAGAATCAGGATTGTCACACAAGAGTTTTTCTTTAAGCAGTTTCAATGGAAGTTCCGTTCGAGGTGCATGTCCGAAATTAGTCCAAAGGGACTGAAACCCAAGGACTCTTGAAAGGATTTTCTGACAACAAACAGCAATAGGTGGATTCCTTCATCCAAGTCTTTCTGTGTGTCATAGCAATAAGTCCTGATCATGTTTTTAAATGTCTGGTGACAACGCTCGAGGGCGCCCTGACTTTCAGGATGGTATGGCGAAGAGCTATACGTACTGTTTTATACCTAGCTCAAGCATAACTTGTTGGAATAAGCCAGACATAAAATTAGTCCCTTGGTCAGACTGGACGGATTTTGGTAATCCAAAAGTTGTAAAAAACTTGGTCAGAGCCTCAGGGAACCTGGTAGATGTGCACATGAATGTCAGCAAGTATTCATGTCCAGATTTTGTTTTGGGCATTTGTCCAACACAATCAACAATAATCGTACTGAATGGTTCATCAAAAGCAGGAATAGGCCTAATTGGGGCCTTAGGAGGATTCTGATTGGGCTTGCCTACCATCTGGCATGTATGGCATGATTTACAATATTGTACTACATCTTCCCTTAGGTTAGGCCAATAGAAGTGTGTACTAACTTTCTGATAAGTTTTATTTATACCTAAATGGCCAGACAAAGGAGCCATATGTGCCATGCTTGGAACTTCACTGCGAAAGCTTTTGGGCATTACTATTTGATGTTTGATGGCCCACTCATCATCAGCGCATACATCAGGTGGTCACCATTTACGCATAAGCACTCCATTTTTTACATAGAAACAAACTGGGTTCTGTGACAGCTAATCTTTAGAAACTGCCCTGGGAAACAAACATGAAATATCAGGGTCCTAATGCTGTTCCGCGATATCTTCTGGCCTTGAGAATGCTGCATCATGTACGGGCGAGTCGCTAGACGAGTCACTAGTGACTCCCAGAGTGTTATTATCTGGACCATTATCCTCATGTGTGTTTTTCTTGGCCATAGATCTAGTTACAGCACATGAAGGATACAAACCAGGAATTTCCTGACTTTCCGGATTAGTGTCCAGATCAAGTGACGGCTTTTCTGTCACTATTTGTACAGGCTGTACTTTATCACCTGCAACATCATTGCCTTGTGGCAACTGAATTCCTTTAAAGGATAAAGCAGTTCTTTTGCCCACAGTAATATTCCCAGAAATCAAATCTGACTTTAAATGTATACTGTGAAGCGGAACTGAAGTGTGCCTGTCTGAAAACACACCATTAACAAGTGCATGTGCACCAGTAAAGGACCTATTAGAAAATGGCAAAGTGTTTGCTAACATGAGAGTCTTGCCTGAACCAGTGTCCCTCAAAATTCTAATAGGGGTAGAATCTGAAAAATCACTTGAAAGTGATACAAAACCATCATGTATGAATGGCTCAAACAACTCCATTTCAGAGTCAGGAGAGGAATCTACTTCCTCAACCTCGTCAAAGAACTGACATTGAAAGTGTCAGTCATAAACTCTGTTTCAGAGTCATCTAAAGAATCTACATCCTTACCAAACTCCTCATGGGAGTCAACAGAGGAATTTTCCTCAGCAGAAACAAACTTTTGTTTGTCATATTAGGACCTGGCCTCATTTGAAATACTCTCGCAAGAGTCATAAAAGGACTTAGCCTTATGAAGAGAATACTCCTCGCAGTAGTCTTGAAAGGACCTAGCCTTATTTAATTCCTCGCAGGAATTAACTGAGGTTTTTACCCCGCAAGCTACGGATTCTTCTTTGGATTCAGAAGGCACGTGGGCCTCCGTAGCATTAAACCCTTTACTAGAGTCAATAAGGGAGTTGTACCCCTTATTTACATGAAAAGAGCCTGGCTCTTGTACTATGCTATGCATAGATTTTGAAACAAAACCAGAAGGTTTGCTATTTGGTCTATTCGCAAGTTTCCAGCAGTCAGATATTAGATGACCTTCCTTCTTGCAGTAATAACAGATTTTCTTTGAAAATGACTGGTCTTTGTTGGAGATAGACACAGTGGACGTGAACTATCAGGACTACTAGTACTGGGTGACTGCGCCTTAAACTTCTTTTGACCATACTGATTTACATTCTTGTTTGTGAATGACTGGTTTGATTTGCTAGTAAGGGATATTTTGTGTGTCAATGAATAATTATCAGCTATTTGAGCAGCAATGTCAAGTGTTTCAGGACTTTTCTCGTCGAGAAAAGATTTAACATCTGCGTTAATGCAGCGCTTAAATTCTTCAAGCAAAATCAACTGGCGGAAATTGTCAAAATCTTTCATTACATTTTAGAACTACACCAGCGATCAAACACCTGCTCTTTTGTCCTAGCTAATTCGACGTAGGTATGTTCTTTGCGCTGTTCCCAATTTCTGAATTTCTGGCAGTAAGCCTCCGGAACTAACTCATAACCTTTTAGGATTAACCGTTTTACCAGGTCATAGTCAGCAGCAGCTTTTACTGAAAGCTCTGTATAAATTTCTCTGGCCTTGCCAGTCAACACACTTTGTAACAGCATAGTCCAATTTTCCTTGAGCCATTTTAAATTTTCAGATATCTTCTCAAAGTATAAGAAATATTTATCAAACTCTTTTTCTTGAAAAGGTGGGATAAATCTCATGTATTTAGCAACATCAAAACTGTGAGTTGGGGCAGCACGTACACTATGTTCTAGTTTAAGTCTTTCTAAGTCCAGTCGTTTTAACTCAATTTCTTTTTCTTTTTCTAGTCTTTCTCTTTCTAACCTTTCATGTTGTTCCCTCTCTTTTCATGCTAGCTCATGTTGCATTTCCAACTTTTTAAATTCTAATTGCATAGCAAGGCCATCATTTTTTGGTGTTTCAACTTCAGTCTCTTCAATTTAACCTTTGCTTATAAGATCTTGCATGATTTTAGCAATGATATCAGGCTTTCTCAAAGCTTTTTTTCAGACTTAGCCCCAAGTGTTGTCCCAAATGCAACAACTGTTCTTTTGACAAGTGTTCAAGTTGATCAGGGTCCGGATCATCAACAAATGTCTCAGGTTTGAATTCTGCCATGTTAAGATGTCAAAACAATAACAAAAAACACTGAGATAAATCCTGCAAACAATGTACTGCAAACAATATGTAATCCTGTATACAATGTATGATAAAACAATGTCCAGGTCAAGGCCTAATAAATCTGAAAACTATTAAGGATCCCGACGAGAGCCCCCAATTTTATGTTACGGAACCTAATATAAACAGATCACGTATGCGTGATAAACACAAATTTTGTAATGGAAATAAAAAAAATCAGATTCTGTAACACTAGGCAGCTTGAAATGTCTAGGGGAATGAATAAAGAAGTCAGTGTTTTTTTTGTCAACAATAACTATAATTTATTCTTAAAACAACCCTTACAATACAATACACTAAATCAATACAATTATACAGTAAAACAGCGTTATAGCAACAAGTCAATACACTCACGCAGAAAGATAATGGTACAATACCTGGATACCTATATCGTCACCACGATAAAGCCTTTAAATGTAAACTCTCGGAGAATGACAGTCCAAAAGCATAAAATCCAAGAGAAAGGCTTTGAAAATGTATAATTGCCGCATTCGTCGGATAAGGTCTCAGAATCTGACACACGCTTCTGCGTCCGCTGGTATCTGCTCTGCTGTCTGCCCTCTGGTTCTAAAAACAGCCCCTTTATATACCTTCACACCCCAAGCCGGGAATTTTCCACTTCTCGAACAGTCTATAAGTTCTTGCACAACACGCGTTTCAGGAATTATCTAGAAAGACATAGCCGTGTGTCTCTACACATACCAGGCTCATCACGTGACCCACGACCAGGCGTGAAAACCCAAGGCTCGCATGTCAACGAGAGTTCAACCAGTACGGATTAAACATAAAATGTAACAACAACACGAGTTACGCCCGTGTCACACAATCAAAAGAGCACCTGTAACAACATATAATTGAATCATAAGGCCATCAGAAGAACATTAAGAAATAATTAAGTCTTATATGTTGGTACTGCAAGTTACACCAGACTACACTTCCTGGTACACAATAAATCACCCCCGGTCCTAAGACGTTTTGAGTGTTGTATTTCGTATTTATTACATATCTGTCAAGTGTCATATTTCATTGAATTTACTGAGGCAGGTAAAACAGGTCGTTTTAATTATTCCATTGGAAACAAGCTCATTCAAGGCGGAGCGTTTAGACAGCACTTCTGTATACGACTCATGTCGTAACATATTGAAACTTTATCTAATGACCCCTGATCATCACGCCACTCGTATACAGAACATCCAGTGGAGGTCTCTAAGGAAAACAAGTTTTTATACCAGACTGTACATACCGGCGTCTGGCCTTTTGAATTCCTCAGTGTCCCATGTTTGCATGCACACACAAAAGTAAGGGATCACTAACTGTTATACCTAGCAACATGAGGCATAAAACAATACGGGTTTAGTACCATGGTTAAGATTTATGGTATTACACTACAGATATATAAAAACACAGAAGCGAATCCAGGGGAGGGATCCAGAGGGTCCGGACCCACCTCCCCTCTTTTAAGCAGCCGCAATCTTTTCTAAAGGGTTTCAGACCATTTTTTTGCGGGCTGGACCCCCCCCCCCCCCTTTTCCGGACATAGGGGACCTTTCTTTTAAGTTTTGTCATTCGTATACTCCTGTGTTGGACTTCTCCTGTACCTAAATCCTGGATCCGCCCCTGAACATACTTGCAAGGTTCTGTTTTTCGCTGATGAGATTAGACACGGTTCAAAATGACAGTTGACTTTATATTAAGTATACAATGGATTTTCATTGCAAGGAAACAGAATTACGTGTAATATAAGCAGGCAGAGTGGCAACTCATGGCTGCAACTTTCAAAATGAAGACACCACTTGTAAGTATTTGATGCATTGAAAATAAGTTGAAATTTGGCCTGTGGTTCGCAAAGGGGTGTTCGATTTAACTCAATTAACTCCGGGCCCGCATCCTCGGAAACGTGTCCAAGTCCAATAAAATAAACCCCGCACCCATCAGGGGCGTAACCAACCTGACCGTCCGAGGGGACAAGACTCAAGAGTTTCCCGATTCTGTACCAGTTGAGCTGAAGTGCACTGTGCACAATTTTTAATGTATTTTATAATTTCAGCATCAGTTTGGATATGTTTAACAATAAAACTCATTTTTTTGTCCCTGGTCTAAATTAACCAAACTTCCACAGAAAGTCCATTGAAAAGTACAGGGGAATATAATGCCCCAGTGTTGGGGCAATATGGACCCCTCTGACTTACTGCCTATTTTGCCAGTTAAAAAAGTGTCGATCGCAATTTAAGTTTGTACTTTTCATTTGGCTCATTGACTTGTCTAATCAATATAACAACAAAAGGGCACAGGTAAGCTAAGTACACTTCGCATCAGCTGTTCCTCGACGATCTCGTCTCACATTTTTGGTGCAATACGCACATTCTACATTTCTGTGCGACTATGGTGTTGACATTGTGGAAAACAAAACGAAGCCCAATATCTATCTTTGAAGATAGAAGATGAAGGAGCCAGCATTGTTGCCTGTTGTAGTAGCATACCAAGTGACGCGAGTATCATGCAATGTACAACCTCAGATTGGAGTGACAGTCAATCTGACCTTAAACAATGCAATCCAGGTTAAAAGGTCATGTAGCCTGGTGATGGTACCCCGAATGAACCAAAGTATATATTTTTGTTTCCTACTTTTTCATAAGTATTAATAACAATATTAGAAACGTAGGCCTACCAGGCTACCACTATTTAAGTTAGTTAGATGAGTAGTAAGTTGCTGTTTTTTTTCTGTTCTTTCCTGAGCCCCTTCATCTTTTCGCTCCTTTCTCAAATTTTTCCCTTTCTTCTCTTCTTCTTCATTTCTCTTTTTTCTTTCCTTTTCTGTCCTTACCTCACCCTTCTTTTTTTCTTCTTCCTTGCCTTTCTCCCTCCTTTTTTGTTTCCTTTTCTTCTCCTTCCCCTTCTTTTTTCTTCTTCCTTCCCTTTCTCCATTTTCTTTTCCTTTTCTTCCAATTCATTTTCTTTTTCTTCCCTTTTTCTTTTTACCTCATTCTCTCTTTCCTTCGTTTTTTCACTTCCCGTTTTGGGGGGTCGGGGGGGGGGGGGCAGCTTGCCCACCCCACTGGTTACGCCACTGGCACCCATCCGTGGTTGTAACACTGCATCAGGTTTGCTCGACAAAATAAATGACGAATAATCACTCGATTAACTTGTTGCCCACTGTTACACTAATTTCAAGCTGACGTTAGGTCTTAACACCATAACAAGATTATTCACACCAGGAAGTGTTTAAGGAAAACTGTTTCATTCTATATTCTCCATATTTTACACACACACACACACACTTACACACACACACACACACACACACACACATATATATATATATATATATGGATACGGTTTTAAGCAACTGCACCTCCTATAATTCATAGGATACATCGGTATAAGCTCATTGTCATTCACCTGCGTTTAAGCATCAAAAATAATATTTCTATAGACAACTAATGTGGTATAAATCCTGCGTTTCAAGTGTATCAGAACATCGTAATTCTTGTTCAAGTTTAGCCACTTTATTTCCAACAAATATATATTTCTCTGAGGCGTTAAGCCTTTGATTTACTCTACTGTTTTGTGAACTCTCTTATTTTATATTTGGATATTCCCATTTTATCTTTGCCTTTTTAGTATTCATTCCCTGTTTCCACTCATGGATGTTTTCCTTTTATCAATTTCAAATGACCAGAAATATTTAATAATTCATTGTTCATAAACCAATGAGAAGGTCCCATTTTGTTATCTTCGCTGAAGTTTACATATAGTAATACAGCTGAATCGTCTGTGCTAGCAGATGGAATAATATCACATTTTGTAACAAAAGACTTCAAAGTGTTTGTTATAAAAATAATCTAGACGTCTCTGAATTAAAGGAGGACTTAGTATTTGATCGCCAAGTGAAGGCTTTTATGTCTTCATGCTTGAGACGTCATATATCACACAGGTTTAAAGCTTGCACGATAGTAGTTATTTTATTGACAGGATTATGTTAAACAGTGGTCCTTCCTCCATCTGCGACAAGTTCTGTAAGATGAACATTAAAGTCACCACCCCATATGATCTGTACATCTGTTTCCATAGTCAGTTTTGACAGTTCAGTGAGGATCATTTCATAAAATTCGACTTGCTGAGTTTCATGGTTTGGGGCATATATGTTTACAAGCAGACAGTTCAAACCATTAATTTCACATTCCACAATGATATACCTCCCAGAAAGATCTATAGATTAAATAATTTCTCTAAATTCCAGATTCTTGCCAATTAATGTACATACACTACAAAACTTTGCATTTCCATGTGAAAAATACATTACGCCTCGCCACAGATTAGACCATGTATTCTCATCCTGTTTTGTAGAGTGGCATTCTTGTAAAAAGCTTACACCGTTATAATTATTGTGTTTAACTAACCAATTTAAGATTTGTCCTCTTTTCCTATATTTTCTAATTCCCTGACGTTTAATGAGGGGACTTGGAATTTAATATTATCTGCAATAAAAGTAATTAGTTGAAAAGAAACATTTTGAATCTATAGGGTCGTTATAATATGAAGATTTTTTATTTATATTATCATGCATCATAATCATCAGTGTTAAATTAAGCTTACAGGCCTTCATATTAATGATCACAAAAACAAAACACAAAATACAAGAATATAAAACCATATGGTCATTTTCCTTGCCTGGCTTTATATTAATTCTTATATTTACAATATCAAGCATTTGCAATCCCAAGTCCGTGCCTCTTTGATTCTTTGGTAATTTTTACTCTATTGTATAATTCATGAAGTTCTTTGCACAAATCGTCAACTATTACTTCACTTGATCTTTTGCACTTTCTCCTTTCCTTTATTACTATTTCTTTAACCTCTCTTCACAGAAATTTAACAATAGCCCTTGGCCCCTTTCCAGGAGCAGCATTATTTCCAGTATATATACCAACTCTATGGGCAGCATCAATATATTTTCTTTCCATGTCATCCCCAAGCTTTTCTTTGCAAAATTTTTGCACAATTTCTTTGCAGTTTTCTTCTCCTAATTGATCTTGATCCCTCTCCCAAAAACAAAAAAAAAATTCTAAGAAATCAAGTTCAACTTTCCTCCTCTGAGCCTCTCTAGCTTCATGTTTGTCACCGCTTCTAAATGAACAACCTGATCTAATATTCTTTTTATGTCACTTTTCAATCCTTCATATCACTTTCCAGTGTCATGACTTTACTTTCTATCAACTGACCTGCTTAATCAAATCTTTCTGTGATTTGTCATAATTTTTTCCCCTCTAACTCATTCAGCATTTGTCTTAATGTGTTTGTAGTAAGTGCCATTTTTACAACTGATTTTCCCTTTTTATCTGACAGATTAAACCTCTGATATTTATGTGGGGTACTGGGGGAAGAAGAAGAGCTGGATATTGTTGATCTTGATCTTTTAGAATTTCTGTACATAAATAGACAACTCTTGAGCTTGGGTTAGTTTTTATAACAAATACATAATAAATGAATGTTGTATCAAGACTCGAGAAGGCATAGATTCAAAACCGCTTCAGAACAAACAAAATCTCAACATTATATATTAAATCATGGTTCACAATGTTTTAACCTGCCAGGCAGTGGGGTTTGAAATTACAAACGCGTTATTATGGTTCCTTCATACGAACTGGCAATAGACCTGGCTCTGGAGGGACCTGGTGCAGTAGGGTCAACTGACCACACACAAAGGGCTCACCCTGAGCTAACTGTTATGCAATACTTCTTTCCCGGTATCCAAATAACAAAAGCTAATTAACCTGTAAATTTGTAAGACCACAATTAAAAAAAAAAAGCAAGAAATACTTCCCTTTTTCGTTGAAATTTTGTGAATTCCCCTAAATGTCCTGGAGCACAACGGTAACTTCCTGCAAATTTTCAAGACACAACTAGAAGTATTACTGGATAAAATTTGGTATAACCGAGAGAACCACAAAAGTGTGTCTACTCTCTTTTACTGCACCAGGTGACCTTCCTTTTTAGGAGCATCCTAATGTACTGACAGAGGAACTCAGACCCAAGCAAGCTATAAATCTTAGTACTAGAAAAGTCCCGACAGGTGACGCTATCTGTCATAAATCAACACGATGTCACGAGCTATGAAGAAAAACTGTTGCATATATTGACATTAAATTATCGCACATTTGGCCCATGCTTGCTAAAGATTGAACTGCTGTGTCCGGGGTCACAGTTAACAAGCAAATACAGAGTTCAAATGGATTTTCTTTAAACCAAAGTGAATTTGTGGTCGATGTATTTATATCAATTTTATTAAATGCCTCATGATGATATACTAGCATCTGAAAGATCACATGTCTGTAACGGCCTTTATATGTTGACTACTAGAGTATGAGGACAAGTGGGCTACACGGTCGTGATACTTATTATGTTAGGGAAATGTCATTATATCATATCCAATTACTTAATCATGGGAAATCTTATGGCACTTTTCATTACCAAAATGATTAAAATGATTTGACACTAATATAATACAAAATATTATCAATTTATAAAAGATCACGGATAGACATTTCAAATTTCATAAGGAATATATCGATCGCCTTCCTTTATATTTTACTGACCTTATTCGATCACAATTTTTTTGTAAAAATTAAAATCTCCAGAAAAAAGGCAGACTGTGGCTGTTTCTAGTCACTGTGCTGTTTACATAAAATTAATAAATAGTCCGTTGCTTAATATGAGACGTCTAATTATAAGAAAATGACAGAGTTGTCAATAGTTTATTGTGAACAAAAAATGCAACGACGAAATAAATAAGGTGATAAATAAGGTAAAACTAAACCATACAATAAATTTGTTTTGGATGACAGCAGCTCTACACCTCACATCTTGCACTCGGGAACAAGACATTCAGTGGGGCGGATGCGGGCTGTAAGATGGCCCTTTGGAGCGGAATGCGGGCTGTAAAAAGGCCCTGTGGGGCGGATGCGGACTGTTAAAAAAAGCTCTGTGTGGCCAATGTGGGATGTAAAAAGGGCCTGTGCCGTAAATGCGGGCTGTAAAAAGACCTTTTAGGGCGGATGCGGGCTGTAAAACACCCTGCGAACTGAAAGATACAAAACATGACGGGTGAGTTTATTTCATTTTTTAATGCGAGGCTAAAACTTTTTTTTATGAAGTTTTTTGGCCCACGTAAGGTATACGTTGTTATGTATAAACCAGGTCGACAAGAAATACATAAGTTCAGATCGTTAAGTGTACATATATAAATGAATCATAAGGCCATCAGAAGAACATTAAGAAATAATTATGTCTCATATGTTGGTACTTCAAGTTACACCAGCCTACACTTCCCGGTGCACAATAAATCACTCCCGGTCCTAAGACGTTTTTAGTGTTGTATTTCGTAAATATTACATATCTGTCAAGAGTCATATGTTATTAAATTTACTGAGGCAAGTATAGCAGGTCGTTGTTATTATTCCTTTGAACACAAGCTCATTCAAGGCGGAGCGTTTAGACAGCACTTCTCTATATGACTTATGTCGTAACATATCTAAATATTATCGGACGACCCCTGATCATCACGCCACTCGTATACAGGACATCTAGTGGAGGCCTCTAAGGAAAACAAGTTTTTATACCAGACTGTACATACCGGCGTCTATAACCTTTTGAATTCCTCAGTGTCCCATGTTTGCACGCACAGACAAAAAGTAAGGGATCACTAACTGTTATACTTAGCAACATGAGAGCATTAAAACAATACGGGTTTAGTACCGTGGTTAAGATTTATGGTGTTTAATAAAACACAGAGGCGGTTCCAGGGGAGGGGTTCAGAGGGTCCGGACTCCCCTCCACCTTTTTTAGCAGCCGCAATCTTTTCTTATGGGGTTTCAGACCATTTTTTTTGCGGGCTGGAACCGCTGTTTTGTTATCAGTATACTACTAGGTTGGACTCCTTCTTTTCCTAAATCCTGGATCCGCCCCTGAAACATACTTGCAAGTTCTGTTTTTCGCTAATGAGATAGGACACAGTTCAAGATGACAATTGGGTTTAAGTATACAATGTTTTTTTTTCATTGAAAGGAAACATAGTGTACGTGTTATTTAGCAGGAAGAGTAGCAACTCATGGCTGCAACTATGAAAATGGAGACACCACTTGTAATTATTTGATGCATTAAAATAAGTTGAAATTTGGCCTGTGATTCGCAAAGGGGTGTTTGATTTAACTCGATTAACTCCGGGCCCGCCTCCTCGGAAACGTGTCCAAGTCCAATAAAATAAACCCCGCACCCATCCATGGTTGTAACACTGCATCAGGTTCGCTAGACTATATCAATGACAAATAATCACTCAATTAACTTGTTGTACCAATGTGTAACACTAAATTCAAGCTGACGTTAGATCTTAACACCATGACAAGATTAGTCACACCAGGAAGTGTTTGTTTAAGGAAAACTGTTCCATTCTACATTCTCCATATTATAGACACATATAAATATGGAAACGGTTTAGGCAACAGCACCGCCTATAGTTCATAGGAGGCATCGGTATAAGCTCATTGCCATTTACGTCAGAAAATGATAATTCGATAAACACCTTATGTCAAATATATATATACTCTAAGGAAGATTTCATAAGGTCATATCAGAGGTCATAGTATACATATATATATATATATATATATAACCTTGTGTTATAATAATAATAATAATGATAATGAATATATATGTTATATATATATATATATTATATATATAATGACCAAGTAACCGACATTGTAAATAATTGAGTGTGATCTTAAGATTGACTAGACCCTTTTACCGATCCCAAAGGTATTTTTGACCGAGAGAAAGGGAGAAACAAACAGACAGAGAGAGGTGCAACATGACATTTTAGGGTAAAAGTAAAATTTGACAGACCCACCAGAAGATAAAATCAGGGAACTAAAGATAGGTGATTTGTATTGGTCACATAAAATAAAAGCGACGTTTGCTTTGATTCTGCTACTGACATTTCCGGTCTGACTGGGTAAATATTATAAACCTCCTACACTGTGGTAAAATAAATGCCTTAAGCCGGTATGTGTTATACCACACGTTTGGTGAGTTCATGCAGTATATCCCAGGTAGCACATGCACTTTGGGCCACACGTATAGCCGTACTATATGTTAATAACATATATATGTTACTAAATCTTGGAGCCAGGATAATTTTGCATCCGCATTGCAGCTCTTCTATTTACTTTAATAGTACCAATTGAAAATAAATGGAGGGGTACGATCCGTTATAAAGAAATAAGAAAGTAAGGAAAGTAATATGATTTCATGTATTTAGAAATACGATTCACGTTGAAATTATATATATATATATATATATATATATATATATATATATATTTGTTAAGAAAAATCTTTACTTTGTGTGAATTTTGACAGCATCCAACCAGGTTATTGACAAAGTTACGCCATATAAATAATTTGAAAATAAGTGTTTTGAAAAAAGTATATTCTTTAACGACTCTTAAAACAAACCATTTACCCATTGTTATGCTTTCATCGAATATCCCTTAGTCAGTCGGGCAGCAATATAGGATTTTAATATGAGTACTAACTCAGCGAGTAATTTAATGAAACAAAAATAAAATAATGGATGTTTATTGGGTAAAACATGCAGGGAATAATGAAAAATGATGAAAATGATGACACCTAGTTCAATATTTAAAAGTTTAAAAGTACATATTATGCATAAAGCTGAATAACCTGCGAATACTTCAACTCACTAAAGCTATTTAATTAAAAAATCACAAAAGAATGTGTTATTGAAACAAATGAACTCTATACAGGGGGCATGATGGACGGGAGGTGTTAGTCATTTCATATGAATTTCTATTCTCCGATTTCTCGAGGTCTACAATGTTAACTAGATTACGGGTAGTCGACAAGTGACTACATGTATCCGCCTAAATCAGAGAGGTACGGGTGAAGTGGTGATAGGATATAGAGGTAATGGGAAAACCTTATGTGGTAGATGACATATTACATGAAAGATATAGATAAGTTGGTGTGGTATTGTTATGATGTAAAGGCTGAATTACCTGGAGGGAGGGAGAGAGAGAGCGAGAGAGAGCAAGCGAGACAGCAAGTGCCAGACATAGTGTTCTGGAGGTTGACAATGTGAATATATTAGTGCCTCTGAAAAACTTGAATAACTAAAAATACGGGTAGTCGACAAGCGACTACTTGTTTTTGCCAAAATCAGTATTGCATATTAGCATGGAAGGTGGCGCCACCTGCCAACTTTACAAGAAATCTATATCCAAGATATATTTTCATGCCAAATTTCAGGTAGATATGTCATTGCATTACAGAGATTTGCATGATTTTATCCCAAGGCAGACAAACAGATGGACACTGTGCAAAACCTTTTGTAGGTGGCACCACCAGTTTTTGGTATGATAAAGAGCCACATTTGATCAATAAACATGCAAAATTTCAGCCTGATCGGTCAAATGAGTCCTGAGATATCAGCATGGATGTCTGCAGTGCAAACGCATAGGTAGGTGGCGCCACCTTTCATATCAACAAAAAAAATCTATCTAAGATTTATTCACGTGCAAAATTTCAGGAGAATAAGTCCAACCACTGCAGAGATATGCATGATTTTATCCCAAGGGAGATAAACAGATGGCCGCTGTGCAAAAACGGTTGCGCCACCAGTTTTGGGTATGTTATAGGGTTATATCAGACCTATACATATACAAAATTTCAGGCTGAACCGTAAAACCAGTCCTGAGATATTAGCATGAATGTCTGGAGCGTAAACGGGGAGGTAGGCGGCGCCACCTGTCACAAAAATCGAAAACCTATCCAAGATGTATAAACGAGCAAAATTTCAGCCCGATCGGTCAAACGAGTCCAGAGATATGGGGTATATGTCTGAACACAGACGCACAGATGGACGCAGAGTGCAGATAACAAAACGCTATAGCGACTTGTGACGAATATGAAAAATAAACTTTTGGTTGCGCTCCTATGTTAACCTATTTTCTGCAAGCTTTTTTCTGTCTTTTTCTTTATTTAAAAAAAACAGGTCGTATATTAAATATTTTTGGCTTTCAAATCAAGAAAATAGAATAAATTTAATATATGAGTTCAGTATATTAATTTTCAAATGGCATCTTTACAAAACTATAAACTGGGGCGATCGTAAAATTTGACAATTTGACATATGTGCATACACGATGTAATGTATGTTAGACTATATAACCAGGTAACACAGGAACATACTACAGTTATGCACTTCACATTTCATACTGTATCAGGATTATTCTTCATGTAACTACCGTGTGATCTTAAGCTGCAAGTGGCGCCACCTGTGTGGACCTTCTTTCTTCGGGCCGAAATGTTCTTATTCCATCTGTTTTTGAAGATAACGTTTTGAAAATAAAGTTTTAGTTTTTATATCATGGTAGTTTAAATATTTAAAAATTCAATCTTCATGGAAATTTTAATTCCATCCTTTCATACGATTGCATTATAGTGTAAGGACTCACCAAATATCCTGGTCTGCGTGAATTATGTGACAAGACGTTTCATTATTGGGTCAATTTTTTTATTTGTTTGCTTGTGTCAATATTATAAAACTCCCACACAAGGGAAAAGCTGCTTGCGTGGACTAATGGAGTACCACTAAGAGCCGTGTCTACGTGTTGTACCTGCAATGACACATAGCCACAAGACCGGACATCTATCAAACCTTTATCAGCAAAAGAATAAATCAAGTTCGTACACAAAACCCAACTTCTAACGGAAAGCGGACTAAACAACTGGTCAAATACACTGACCGTTCTCATAAGCAGGTGTGTTGGGGATAGCGGGCCCAGATGAAGAGCGGTATAGGTGCAGGCTGTTCTATCCGTGCAGTTCCTTGACTAACTGTAAATGTTTATCAAAGTCTTGACTGTATATGTATGACCACCTCTTGACTCTATGAATTATTAAGTTTTTAATATGATCGTACAGGTGGTATTCAAAACAATGTTTCTTTCTCTTTTAATATCACTGTTCTGATATTTTTAGATTACATGTGTGAATGCTTTTTAACCTATTTAAATTTAATAATTTCTTACTGGATTTCCAGCACACTTTGTATACACGTTAAGCATATTGTGTATATATACACATTGTTGGTATGCACCTTGTGAACTATATATATATATATATATATATATATATATATATATATATATATATATTCATATCTGTAGACTCTCCCGTTAAGAAAGTAATTAACCATAAAAAAATTGATGGGGAATCAACTTCGAGTTTTAAAACGGAAAATAAACAGCAAGAAACATAACAAACCTCAGTCATTCAATGTCACTCTTGATCATCGCAGGGCCTCCCTCCTCCACGTGGTCCATATTTATACATTACGATGATGTCACACGAAAGTTACAGGGCGTTCCATATAGAGCATGCCCGCCGGGTTACACAGCTGATGGTCATACCTGCGCCAGTCGAATCACCGACTGTCAACCACAATGAATAATACGTCGATTTTTTTATATGGTCAGTCCGATCAACGTCAAGTGCATACGGTAACTGTTATTATTTCTACATCGGTATATATGAGTTTTGTTGTCATTTAACAATGATGGGGGGGGGGGGGGGTCGTAATATTTTCTCGAACTAACAATCTATGAAATAAAAAAAAAAAATAAGCCACAAATATCCAGAAAAATGTAGAGCCCGACTTTGCATCATGGTGTATTTTAATCTACCCAAGATCGCGTCATTGCAATCTAATTTTCAAAATGTTTCTAAATAATGTAAGGGGGAACTCCCTCCAATACCCTCCTCCTCTGCACCCCTTATTTTCAAGTCCTGAATCTGCTCCTGAAAGTTCTTAGCGTATATCGAGTAAGAAAAAAATGGATGAAAATCTCTGTTTCTCTGAATTCTGTTCGTGTAGCCCTTCTACATCGAAGACGCCAGACTAACTTTCATTGATTGTTCAAGTGGTTGAGTGTGTGTAGACTGGTTTGTTCGCAAATGGCATATATATATCTGTATGAATATATATATATATATATATATATATATATATATATATATATATATGTATGTATATACCTAATAGTCTCCAGCTCATAGGTGTTTAAATAATTAACTCTATACTGGCTCATGATGGTCACTCGGAAAACAACATGATCGATACACTCAGCCAGGCACGCAAAAATCCAATATACATGACGTCCCTTCATGATGATTATGGAAGCGAGCTGAGGAAGGCCATATGGCATTAAGATTCTTAAGTTCGTTACATACACGAGTTACAGTGATAGGAATAAACAAAGAAAGCGTGCATATAATACCGCCAAGACCAGGCATTTTGTGCAGACCATGTACCCCTTCCTAAATTTAATCAACTGTTCTTTCACCAAATACTTTACCAAAGACCCTTTTGTATTTATAGAACCTCTTTCCTCCAACTGGTGTCGGCAATGGTGGCTTGAACTTTGCTTGTGTGAAGAAATATTGGCAAACACTAAAAAAGAGGCGCCTGTATCGTTATATATATCTGTACACCCCAATATATATATATATATATATATATATATATATATATATATATATATATATATATATATATATATATATGGTCTTACTTTAATTTAATCTTAGTGATTGTTTGAATCAATGAACATTTTAACCTCATGATATCCAATCTGGAATATGGAGTGTAATTAAATAGCTATAGTGCTCATCAATTAACTATGGGTTAGGCTCAGCGTTTACGGGGCATCGATCTTTAGAAAGGATGTACAGAAATGTTATTCATTAGCATTTACTGTTTTACAGGGTTGTATGCAAGTGTGATCAAAGCGTAGAGTAACTATAACTTCTGTCCTGCCTCAGTTGATGTATGATATAAGCTTAATGGGTTTTTACAGGTATTTATGTCACTTGTGAACAATTTAACAGTCAGTTATTTTTAGTATGGTATGGATAATCCAAACTTAGTTTTAGTAAGTTTTACAGGTTGCTTCTACATGTCTACAAAGATATATATACATCAATGTCATCAAACGAGACACGAGCTCTCGAACCAAATATCTCACGCTAAAATCTTAACATGATACTCCATATTAATGTACAATAATTTATTAAAACAAACATCCGGTTACAGTCTCTACTTGAATATGCAATAAAATATCAGTCATAGTTCTCTGGTGACAATACACCTTTACATAGATATGAGATCATATTAATTCATTTTATTGGAAATGTGGTACAAAAACAGTAAAAGTAAAATCAAAATCTCAGTCACGTTTGCGATGAAGGGAGGGACAATTAAACCACTTATATAACTTCATAGTAACATAAATCATTGTAAACAGCCACGCGAATTACAGCGACTCGGTGGTCACTTGAATGGAGTGCCTGATGACCTTGACCTTTATATTATCAGGCCCTCTTGTATTGCCATAACCTTTCAGACTTATATTACCTCCCCTGTGCAGCGTGCCCATGCAGTATAAAGGACAAGGACCAGTCATTACATGAAGCGTTAGTGTTCATACTATATTTGATATGATTCTCTCCCCGTTAAAAAGGACGAAAATCAACGGAGGCGCCTGTCATGTTCTTCCCATGATCTGTGGTGATAAGGAATAGTATTATTGGAGAATGATATATATATATAGGTTTTCAATATCAAGATTTTGTCTTTATGATCTGGTTGTTTTTTCAATAGGGTCCTTAACAAGCCTTTGTTAGTTATAAAATTTAAAATGTAAAATATAAGATCTTAAATGTCATTAAATTTTATAAATTGTCATTTGATTATAAATCAGTATGGTCTTCACACATGAACATAACACCAGATCGTATCTTTTGTATGATGGATGTGTCTAGTCCATTTTGACGTCGCTTGGAATAATAATAATTCATAGTTTATCAAGTGGTGTTCTTATTTTTTATCGGTATGATTAAAAATAAAAAAAAACTTTGGGGAAGTGTACGAGCAGCGTGTACATGCAAATGCTTTATATGGGTGATGGGTGTAGGCATTGCTCAAGACAATGGACACTCTTGCAATCACTTTATTCTTCAAACCAAGTAAAACGTGAAAATAAAACTTAAAGGAATTTAAATGACGGTCTAACCGGACGCTCCCACTCAGTCAAAATAACAGGATGACCATGAGCATAATGTGGGAGCCAATAAAATTTTATTCGAGAGAACAATATCAGTTAAGAAAAGAAAGAAACTGATTCTCAGATCGTCTGATCCATGCAGGCGATGCCATGTAAGATTTTAGGATTTTTTTGTGTCTACGTTTCTAAATGCAAGAAAAAGAGACATAAATTAAACAATGCACTTCCAATTCTTTGAAATATGCAAATTAAAGGTCAACCGGAAGTGAACACAGCAGACGATCGACTTGCAAAGACGCACCAAGGAAAATGGGATTTCGGGCCAGGGTACGTCAGCTGAGAACCTTTGATATACCGGCACGTGTCTCGGCTAGACATTGGACACCTCGTCTCAGTTTGGAAGGTTAATTTACGATCAGTTTGGCAGAAAATCAGGCCGCTTGATGAACCTTGGTCTAATTCCAAGGATACGTTAAACAAAGGAAGAATCACACCTTTTACTTTCATGCAGAACATACGATGATAAATTGGGATTATGAAGGTCATCTAGATAGATATCATTTAGCGTCTGAATACTGAAATATTAAACGACAGGTTTAGTGGCGGCATGATGACGTATGTATGTTGAAAAAGCGAAAGCGCAGAACCTACATTAATCTTATAAACATAATGCAATGAAGTAAACAAGGGACCCATGGGTCACGGCGCTCAGCTGATTGTAATTGGACTTTAAATATATAACCATTGTGAAACTATATTGAGCCGACAGACCTTATGAATATCATGTACATGTTGGGCTATTATAAAGGAATATAATGTAATATGTGAGTAAAAGATGTATGAAATAACCTGACAGATGGATTATTATGGAGTAAATACAGTGGTTTAAATTTCTATTTATTTGGGAGGTGTTGAAAATAGCAATATATTTGAGCAAATATGAATGCAATGACAGTACACTAAGCAGTGGTATATAGAATGATGATAAGTCTATGTGTTGAAGGATCTATAGTGTATGGAAGTCCGCAAGATTTCATTTTGACAGATATAATGTTATGATAAACTATGCTGAGGAGGGGATTTATGAATTGTGACTGTATATATATGACATAATGTCTCTTCGGTCTTGACAATGTACATTTTATTGATGCCCATCACGTCTATATATTACACAATATTGACATAATTTCTGGCATGTACATAGGTACCTATGGACAAATAGTTATACAATAAACATGGGTGTATGCAAGGGGGGGGGGGGGGGTCGTGAGGGTCGTACGACCCCCCCCCCCCCCCCAAAAAAAAAAAAAAAAATTCAAAAGGTCCACATTTTTTCCAATGACCTTTTTAACAAGGGCCTTTTCACAATGACATAAATGAAAAAGCATTGATCATGTACCAGCAATGAGTCCAAAGACCTTGCATATTGCATAACGTAAATCTATCCCAAGTCCAGCAATTCTGAAACTGAGCCATCCGCTTCAGGCTGGTGGCACTCAATGTGAAAACAGGTGCAACAGCCTCCCCCCCCCCCCTAAAATCGGTTCAACAAATTTTTACTTTTTAGGGCCACCCAATTAAGTACATTGTCAGGGCGTGCCTAGACCTTTTGCAAAATAAGCTCATCAAGTTCTACTTGTAAGGCACAGGCCCTAGTTAAAACTGTTACATTTAATTACTAGAATAGGATGACACTCTTTATAGCTATGTTGGACAAACAAGTCTCATTGGAAGTTGCTGCTCACGCATAGGTAATGTCGTGTTTTGCATGGAGCAAGACAGTCCTGATGGTTAGACATTATATACCTTTTCTGTCATTAGTTCAGGTAACGTTAGTGTGTGGTGTTGAATTTCGCCGACGTTTATCTAACTTAAGTCACATTCAGAGCCTCAACATATTATCTCCAGAAAACTGAATATATATCCTTTCTATACTTAAACATCACTGATTTTAAATTAATCTTAATAATTTGATCGAATAGACACATTACCAACAGGCGCGGATCCAGGAATAAGCCCCCCTCCTCCCCCCCCCCCCCCCGGGATCCTGACCTGACCCATCGTCAATGATTCTCACCCCTGAGGCAAAGTAGTTCTAACTCTATGCATAGGCAAAAACAAGGAGAAACTGAGGCTTTGTATTTTGATCAACAACATTAATTGGACCTGTGACCAATAGGTTAGCTTGCCCTGATTAACATTGAGCTTAAACTTGTCCAAAGATAATGCAATTTTTTTAACCCATTCACCTCTGGAGGGGCTTCCCACTTTCTGGTACTTCTTGCATTTACATGTGGGTTCCCCCTCCCCACTTTGGCCAAAATCCTGCGCATGCCTTTGGAAAAAGTCCAAGATAATATGATCACGACCCACCCAGAAAAAATCCTGGATACACCCCTGATATATACAATTTGAATATATCTGATTCATCTTGTTCTTGTTTAATAAAGCTGACTATGGGATGGGGTTCGGAGAAGGGAACAGTGAGGGCAGCAAGGAGGTGGATGTAGAGAATGTAGAGGAAGATGATAGAGAGAGAGGGAATTGAGCATTCAACAGTACTTCAACACCTAGAAGGTTAAATCTAAAATATTATGAAATGAAGGATAAAGTATGAGAGAAAGAGGTAATCTAGGCCATGGTTGGTTGATATGATTGAAGAAATTGTTGCAAATAATATTTTCAGATCTGACCATGTGTTTCCATTGGATACCTTTTTGATAGGCTGTTGACAGTTCAATATTTTACACATTTGTCTAATGAGATCCAATTTGTTTAATAAAGCTTTTTATCTTTAAAAAAAAAGGGGGGGGGGGGGGAATGGAGGAAGGGGATGGTGGGAGTTACAATACCCTTGCATATACATAAAGCATATGAAATATAATTAATCAGTGCTTACTGGGAAAAAAAGTTTATTCATAATAATTAAATTGTTTAAACAGGCAGAAAGCTAGAGAAACAAAGCAAATCATTTTAATTCCCATTCTTCCGAGCCAGGAAATAATTAACAATTTTTGCATAAATTCCCTTTTTCATAACATCATTTCTTTTTCTAGGCTTAAAAATGAAACAATATATTTAGAATATAACATATTTATGTGAATATTTCAGTTGATTCACATTTATAAATTGCATCAACGTAAATAGCTTATAAATCAGGTTTATAGTACCTGTCAACATAATGGGGTGGAGGGAGGAAGGAAGGCACAGGGGTGAGAGAGAAAGAGAGAAAAAGAGAGAAAGAGAAGGAGAAAAAGAGAGAAAGAGAGAGAGTAGGCAAGAGAGAGAGAGAAGGAGAGAGAGAGAGAGAGAGAGGGAGAGAGAGAGAGAACTAGACTGCCATAGAGAAAGAGACAGAGAAAAAGAGAGAGGCTCTCTGGTAATAACTGCCTGACCCAGCTTGACACAGACACGCACAGAGGCAGTAGGCTAGGAGTGAGGGAGTTATGTAAAAGCAAAGCACACTGTAAACCACTTATTTGATGTAAACAATCACTACATGGTGCTAAAAATATGGTCACTGTGCTCAGCTGAAGTTGACCTTGAAGGTAAAAATCTAAATTAATATCAAATGGAGATTAAGTCTAAGAGGAAAAGGTAATATATAGGCCATGGCTGGTTGACATGATTGGTTTGTATTGATGAGTAAGAAATTTTTGCAAATACTATTTTGTGACCAAACCATGCATTCTCTTATGTCAAAAAATGAAGCATGTGAGCAGTTTGTGAACATATGATGTATATTATTACCATGATCATTGTCTGGCTTTTTGAGATATTGCTGACAGTTCAATAGTTGACAATAGTTTTATATAATGCATACAGCTGAAACATAACTAATGTCGCCAGTCCTCAGATGCAAGGACTTGGTGGTGGTGATGGTGGTGGTCGTGGGGGGGGGGGGGGAGGGGGGGGGGGGGCTGGAATGATGGGAGTTACAACATCTCTGTATATTAAACAAGGGATCCATGGGTCACGGCGCTCAGCTGAAGTTTGAATTTTTTGCAAATGCAAAATATGCAAAATATTCAATTGTGATGTTTTTCAGATATATTAGCATGTGAGAAGCTAAGAGGAAAGAGGCCCTTCTACTTGGTTATAGTAAAGTTCTAAATATATGTTTGCAAAACTAATACTCTGACAAGACTGTCATGAAGATAAACAGTAAAAGATTTGAGATACTGTGATGCATATGAAACATTTTCAGATGGACAGGAAAGTGGACAGAAGGGACTAATACGATTATTTCACTTTCAAGGGTATAATGCATTTAAGTTTATGAAAAAGCCTATTTTTTTGGCATATCCTCTTCTTCCATTAATAGTTTAATCAGATCCATTTTTATTTACAAGTTTCATAAATTTGTTATTAAAAAATCAGAATTCTTAGTTACAATCATTATTTATCCAGAGTGTAGCTCATATCGGGTCATATTATGCATACACATTTATTTTATTATCTTTTAATAAAAAATGTTTAAACTGAATTTAAAAGAACATATATTTTATTAACCGAAATAAAAGATTCAGTAAATCTGATAAAATAATAACATCTTTTCAAATAAAGTATACATACTCTTGGTTGAATGAGGGACAAACAATATCATTGTGCTAATTACTATCTCAGCTATACTTTATTACTGGAATTTATAGGAAATTTTTTCACAAGTTTTTACTCTTCTGAAGTAAGGAATTAACTTTCTTATGAACATCCACACTTTAACACTCAAAGCTATACACCACTTTGTGGACACAATTAAATGTGCACCTTAATCTTTGTAATCCTGGTGGTACAATACAAAATCTAAAATGTAGCATAGCCTAGAATAAGAATGAATCTAATACAGAAAATTATGACATTCATCTAGTTTATGCACCATCTGGGGGGGGGGGGTGCAGGGCAGAGGGGAAGCCTGCTAGTAGTGGCCAAGCTGAGCCAAGGCAAGCTGCCTGGAGGGGGTTACATAACACAAGGGAGGCTGAACTATAGGGTTAGCTAGATGTAAACAACACTTGACATGGTGTATGAGAACTTGAATTAAAGCTACTCTATTAAATCAAATTCTTTGAAATTTCAGATTTTTAAAGATAAAATCTTATGTATATATGCTGTGAATATTAAATCAACAGTGCTTACTGGGAAAAAACGTTACGTTTCCAAAGTTGGACAAAATTTAAGGTATTGATTTTTTATTTATGCTAACTTGAAAAATTTGCAAAATTCAGATCTAATATTGGGTCAACTATTGAATCTTAATTATATAATGTCTCCAGCTTCAGCAGTTCTCATGTTTAGTAAATATATTTCATGATATTTTAAAAACTGCATTACATTTGGGCCCATAACTTCAAAACAATATGCAATACTGACCTAATTTTTGGTATGTCCATAGAAAATGTATGGGAAAATATGATCAAAAACAGATCAGTGGTTTTGATATTACGCAGCCTTGAAGTGTAACAATGGCTTTATTTATGGAAAACGGAGGTTTTTCCTTAATATCCCAAAGGAACGAAGTCCTAGTGACTCAATTTTCAGTATGGAAGGAGATTTTGGGGACATCTAACTGTATGCAAAATTTAGGTCCAACGGTTTCAAAATGTGTCCTGTTAACGGACGGACTTATTTTTTTCTAATTAAATTATTTTTTTAAATTAAATAAATTGTACACATTAGCATTAAAAACTAATACCCCATTCAACCGCCAGGTGAAAAGAAATCAATGACAGCTGGTGGGGGGATGGATGGATTAACAACACTTCTGCATATATATTTAGGGAAACCAAAGCCTGATCTCCAGTTCTGCTGTGGCTTGAAAATAATAAACCCATTTTTGTATTAGATCATTTTTTGTTTTAATTTTATATTTCTATACATTTCCAATATAACATATATTTCTGAATATAAAAGTTGATTCATAATTCTAAATTGTAGAACAACTATGAGACCAATATGAGAACAACTGTACACATGTCACAGCAGGTTATCTCCCCCAGTGACTGTAACCCATCAGGAACCCTGGCACAGCTGACTTCTAGTTACAAGGAGTGGCCTACCTGCATCTGGAACTAAGCAGGTGACTACAATAGAGCTTCAAGAAAAATTCAATAACTAGCCTAATTTTCAACCATTTATTTTCAAATTTCAGATTAAAACAAATTTAATACTAATGATTACATGCTGTGAAAACTAAATTAACAGTATTCAAAGGAAAAAACAAGTGACCCATGGGTCATGACGCTCAGCTGACTGGGAAGAGATTCGCCAAAGGAAATTTTATCGTCTGAATGGTAGTATATACCCATTCAACTGAAGCATCAAACAGATTAACCAACAGGCCATGATTGTGTCTGTGCTTATATATCTAAAAAAAAAATAAAAAAAATGCGTAAACTTTAAAAAAAATACATGTAGCTCCACAAGTCTGCAGAAACTAATAAAAACACTTAATGGTCAATATCCATGCAAAGAATCATGGTGATCTCTGCATTAATTGTTCAGGTACTTCAGCTTTTGTATCAAATTTTCCATTATTCTGAGGGATACTTTGGAGTCCTATAGCTTGAGGATATGGGTAACAGAGACCTAATTTCAGGTTTCCACGGACACTTTTTATGGGCCTCCTTGCATGACAAGAATGACGATTCTAGGTCCAGTTGTTACAATTTGTGCCACGTTAACAGATGACAGCATCCTTAAAGGTCTCAAAAAGAGAGAAAAAAATTCGAAAAATTGAATTAAATAAAGGTGGCACCACCAATCTTCAGAAACTGATGAAACACTCCATAATCAATATCCATGCAAAGAATCATGGTGATCTCTGCATTAGTTGTTCAGATACTTCAGCTTTTGTATCAAATTGTTCATTATTCTGAGGGATACTCGGAGTCCTATAGCATGAAGGATATGGGAAACAAAGACCTAATTTCAGGTTTCCATAGACTCTTTTCATGGGCCTCCTAGCATGACAAGAATGAAGATTCTAGGTCCAGTTGTTACGATTTGTACCCTGTTGACAGATAACCACATCTTTAAAGGTCTCAAAAATAGAGAAAAAATTCGTAAAAATTTCAAAAAAATAGAGGTGGCGCACCCAGTCTGCAGAAACTGATGGAACACCTCATAATCAATATGAATGCCAAAAATCATGACCATCAGTGTTGTAGTTATTTAGATATTACAATTCTTGTACCAAATTTTTCATTATTCTGGGGGATATTTTAGAGCCATACAGCTTAAAGGATATGGGTAACAGAGACCAAATTTCAGGTTTCCATGGAAACTTTTTATGGGTCTTCCTGTGTGTCAAGAATGAAGATTCTAGGTCCAGTTGTTATGATTTGTGCCCTGTTAACAGATGTTCATATCTTTAAAGGTCTCAAAAATAGAGAAAAAAAAATCATAAAAAACCGAGCAAATACAGGTGGTGCCACCAGTCTGCAGAAACTAATGAAACACTCCATGATCAATATCCATGCAAACAATTATGGTGATCTCTGCATTAGTTGTTCAAATACTTCAGCTTTTGTATCAAATTTTCCATTATTCTGAGCTGTACTTTGGAGTGCCAAAAATCATGACCATCAGTGTTGTAGTTATTGAGATACTGTAGTTTTTGTATCAAATTTTTCATTATTCTGGGGGATATTTTGGAGCCATACTGCTTAAAGGATATGGGTAACAGAGACCAAATTTCAGGTTTCCATGGAGACTTTTTATGGGTCTCCCTGTGTGTCAAGAATGAAGATTCTAGGTCCAGTTGTTATGATTTGTGCCCTGTTAACAGATGTTCATATCTTTAAAGGTCTCAAAAATAGAGAAAAAATTCATAAACAACCCGAACAAATACAGGTGGTGCCACCCAGTCTGGAGAAACTGATAAAACACTCCATGATCAATATCCATGCAAACAATTATGGTGATCTCTGCATTAGTTGTTCAAATACTTCAGCTTTTGTATCAAATTTTCCATTATTCTGAGCTGTACTTTGGAGTGCCATAGCTCAAAGGATATGGGCAACAGAGACCTAATTTCTGGTTTCCATGGAGATTTTTTATGGGTCTCTCAGTGTGTCAAGAAGGAAGATTCTTGGTCCAGTCTTTATGATTTGTGCCCTGTTAACAGATGTTCACATTAAAGGGCTCAAACATAGAGAAAACAATTCGTAAAAAAATCGAAAATTACAGGTGGTGCCGCCAGTGTGCAGAAAATGATGAAACATCTCATGATCAATATGTATGCCAAAAAATCATGACCATCAGTGATGTAGTTAATGAGATATTGAAGTTTTTGTATGAATTTTTTTACTATTCTGGGGGGTACTTTGGGGCCCAATAGCTCGAAGGATATGGGTAACAGAGACCTAATTTCTGGTTTCAGTGGAGACTTTTCATAGGTCTCTCAGTGTGTCAAGAAGGAAGATTCTAGGTCCAGTCTTTATGATTTGTGCCCTGTTAACAGATGTTAACATTTTTAAAGGTCTTAAAAATAGAGACAAAAATCGTAAAAAATCGAAAAATACAGGTGGCGCCACCAGTGTGCAGGAACTGATCGAACATCATGATCCATATGTATGCCAAAAATCATGACCATCAGTGATGTAGTTAATGAGTTATTGAGGTTTTTTTATGAAAATTTTGACTATTCTGGGGGGTACTTTGGGGCCCCATAGCTCGAAGGATATGGGTAACAGAGACCTAATTTCTGGTTTCCAAGGAGATTTTTCATGGACCTCTCAGAATGTGACGTTACATGAATGTAAAGTGGTTTTGATATTAGGCAGTCCTGAAATGTGATAATAGTTGTTTTAATGGAAATGTGAGGTTTTCCTTAATTTTTCGAAGGAACGAAGTTGCAGTGATCTAGTTTTCAATTTGGTAGGAGATTTTCGGGACATCTAACAATATGCCGAATTTCTGATTCGTAACGTCGAAACGTGCTCGTCTTACGGACGGACGGCAGGACGGACAAACAGACGGACGACGGACAATGGACCGACTATAGCTAAGATGACTTGTAGTCAGCTGAGCTAAAAACATAAGGTAAGTGCGTGATATCCAGCGCTGAGCACTTAATAATATAGATCGCAAAATGTTTCGTTTAAGCCAAAAAAAAAATAATAATAAAAGGTATGGTTCTCAGGCACCGCCAGCGTCAATTTTAACCCCCCCCCCCCCCCCCCCCCCCCGCATCAAAAATTTTTATTTTGGACTTTTTTCTTTCAAGAAGATAAATAATAAATTTATGTAGTGCTTTTACCTGTTTAGCAAAAACATTTGTTATATTCATGCTTTTCCCTGATAATACATTTTTATCGAAACATTCAGAAAAAGGTCAAAAATAAAACACCGCCCGTCCGAACTGATTTCTGAAAAAAAGTGCCTGAGAACCACACCTTATTTTTTTAGCCTTATTGATTTGTAATATAGACGATTCGCTATATGGAAAACCTTTTTGTAAATGGCACGTGCCCGTAGAGATGCAAGGCAGTTGTTTCAACAAGACAGCGAGACGTCTGTAGGCCAAATTAGTTACAGTAACAGTATAGGCCTATATATAGATATATTATACTTGTGTCTGGCTGACGTATTTGACATGCAAATAGAGCGAGATAACGCATGCAAGTCAGGTGGTCTTAATGGGGATTCCAGTCGATAACCTTCCTGCCGATTACTGTAAATTTTATCACTTCTGCACGAGGACCAGATCGGGAATTAACATCATGCCCTATGATGTATTATCAAAAAAAGTACTAAAAACATGACGCACAAAAAGGGAAAAGGAAATATACATTGCAGAAATATATAACAAAAATAAATATAACATAAAATATTAGAGCATGTTCATTAAGTCAGTGACTCGGATAATATTCGTGGTATGATTTGACTTATTAATCAAGTTTATCTTATCTGTTACCCCGCCAGCTCCATGCAGTCCCCGGCCAGTGGTTGTATAAAGACCAGTTATGTTATTAATCACATATGCACAGAAGGCTAATTATGTCTGATATAAGCTAGACGAGGAATTTCCCCCGGTATCGTCACTGAATCCCACACATCTGGTGATTTGAAACAAATAAAGATCACGTGTCTGGCAGGCTTTACTGTTACATGGTGAAATATGGAACAAATTGCCAAGCATATATATACGTACTTAAAATAAGATGCAGTGTACAGAATGGTGCTCTGGTATATGCTTATACGCACAGAGATATACTATGGATTATACATTAAGAACTAATTAATATACTGTTTGTAGTTGTGTGCCTGAGCGTATGTGCATATATATATATATATATATATATATATATATATATATATATATAGGTCATTAATTATAGTAAGAAGGAATGACACGTAGGCATTTACACGTCATATATTAATACTTTCATCAAACTATGTTATCTACTAAGTAATGTAAAGGTTAACTCTGTAAACCAGAAGTGGATCCAGGGGAGGGATCCGGACCCCCCCCCCCCCCTATCAGCCACTTCAAACTCTTTGAAAGGTTTAAGACCCATTTTTGCCGCCTGGACCTCCTTTTCTGGACCTAGAGACCCTTTTTCATGTTTTATCAATAGTCCTCTGTCTTGGAGCCCTCCTTTTTCGTAAACCTGGTTCCGCCCCTGTGACCGTGCACACTACAGGATTTAATGCCGAAATCAAGATATAAGCAATTAATATTGACACTTTTTAATTCGTTAACCATACATTTTATATTCCGTGAAAACTTTTTTTTTTTGATACGACAGAGTGCATAAAACAAAATAAAAAAAAAAAAAAGAAAACGGAGGCCCGGACTTCCTGGTATTGATGTTATTTCATGTATGTGATTCTCAAAAGCACCATGGACTTGTTAAGAAATATTGGCGAAGCGTGTATTAAGTTTAACCTAAAGCTAACGAACAAGAGCGGTGTTTGCTTCCAGAATGCGTTCAGATGGTAAAGCTCTATGTTATATATATGCTATATATGTGATATATAGTTGAGGTGCTCACTTTGAAAACATGAATGCAGCAGGATCACCAGGATAAATTTGGGGGTAATGGCCAAGAAGAAAAACATTTATATGAAGATCGCATGTTACAGAACATTGACTGGCCAATATAACTAGGCCATGCAATGTCGGATCAAGGTCTCTTAAGTCATACTTGGCAGAATCCCCGTGCTCCAGAAGATCCAAAGACATACAAACGCCATGAAGGGCCACCTCCACATTGATTTAGCTCTTCTTCAATGCTGGAATTACTTGTCTTTTGACTAAATTATGACATAATAGTTATATCTAAAACAAGCCTACGTTGTAATATGGCTTTTGAATATATTTGATCCAATAAAACTTTTAAGGCTTGCAGTAAGAGTTCACGTTTTTAAGGCCATAGTAACTATTCATGATGATATATGGTATATTTATACGCACTGGTCACTTTACACTTATTCCAGTCCACTTAAACAATGCCTGCAAAGGCCGGCTTTTCCGTTCACGGATGCCTGGGCGTTGGCAGGGGTCTAAGAAGGCACAGACGTGTTCGCCTGATCAAAATACACAAAAAACTAACCTCTCATGTTTTGCCCGCAGCCCGTATACAGGTTGTTTCAGCAAGCAGTGGGTATGAGGTATAAAAACAAATGTATCGAGTCCACTACAAAAAGCATTTTAGGTGGTTGTACTGAACAAGAACCTGTTTGATTTAACAATGAACAATAATGGTATTAAGACATACTACAATTTATAATTTCATTCCCGAATTTTCATTTCCAACCAGCGTTCAAACGGTAATTTTCATTATAACATAATTTTCATTTAAAATTCAGCAAACATAATTACTGTTAATTACGCCTCGATGATCACCACGGTACCTACAAACATTCATCCTAATTCGCACTATACGTACAGTTCTACATTGGTTTCAGATACATGCCTTGCATTACATCACACCACACCAACTTAAAAGAGTCCATGGCTCTGTTAACTGGTCTTGCATCACACAACACCTTCACCATAATCAAGCCATGAAAGAAAGAACAATGTGTGTATGTGAAATCGTTTATTAAAGCAACCATAAAACAACAGAAACCAGGAACCACAACAATGTGGTCTTTATCTTAACGTTCTCTCTTACTGTTGTGCAGAAAGAGTAATGCTTGGCATGGACTTCGAGTATTCATTCATTTATTACCTGTGCCAAGGAGGTTATGGTTTTACCTGCGTCTGTTTGCAGTGGCCTCTCTTTAACAGACACCTTAGATGTGCAAAGAAGAGGAAAATCAAGAGGCCTGTGACCTCTCTTATACGGAACGTCTGTAATTATAAGTCACACTTTGTCTCAGTGGATCACCGATTATGACGCAGGCATGTACTTTATTTAATTGTGGGCCGTTCCATAAATTAATAAATATAGAAAATGGAAAGAATAAAAATGAGCTACTATTAAGAAGAAATTAATGATAAATTTCATTTAAAAAAAAGTTATCTTTCTGTGTATTGAGTAAAAATGCATTACCTGTCAGACATAATTAAAATATCGGAGGACGTATATATATATATATATATATATATATATATATATATATATATATATATATATATAAATGCAGTGAATTTTGGGGTTTCTATCACTACTGTAGAAAAAAACGTCATGAACCAGACATCCATATCTTATTAAAACAACATATTCTTCTTCTAATTTCAGGGCAAAGCAGGTCAAATGCAAGTCTTTTAACATATTTCAAAGGCACACAAGCATAAAAAAGAAACGTTTATCCCTAACTGGGTTCCCTCAATTAATATTTTGGTGGGTAAACTTTGTACTGCTGTACTATTCCTGATTAATCCATCCCATCGAACTAATCTTATACATACATATATATATATATATACACTTAACAATGAAAGGCGTGCTTGACGAGAAAAATTTCATTTTTAAAATTATTCCCAGTTAGTAAAATAATTGTCTTAACCTAATTGATTTACACATTTTACCATTTCAGTATACAAGAGTGCTTAAACAATGCACAAAAATTCTGTCACTTGCTAATTTTTGGTTCAACTTTCACTTGAGCAAAAATTGTACTAAAAATCTTAGTTTACAAACGTGTTTAAAAACCAGAAAACAAACAAGATAAACTTTAAATATGTACATCAAACAAGATACTAAACAAAAAGGAGATTTTCAAATAATAAATTAAATATACAGACAATATTAAGCAAGACAATGTTCAATGTATCACTTAATAAAACAATTATTTTTTAGTACGAGTACTTGTCAGTTAGCATTAAATATAAACTGTTTTCATACTAAACAAATCTTGAGCTAAAACATTCTAATGATTAATGATCTAATGCTTACAAATAAACGTCCTGCCCATTTTTGTTTTAAAAAGGCAAATCCCAAAACAGGCTGAATTATGATCAAAACCATTTGTGCTCTTATGTTTTTTTATCTTATCAAATGCTGAAAGATAATATATGAGTATTTTGGTGCCAACAAACCAAGAAACAAAATCTAATAAAAAAAGATGATGCCCATTTTTATTACTGCCCCTGCCAGGAGGGTATGTCTCCATCCCCTCTCAGGTGTTTGTTCACAACATAATGGAATTTCAAGAAATTTTCAGGGCATTTTGGAAATGAGCAAACAAAGAATTGGTGAGGTTTTGGTGTAGATCTGACACATGATCCGGATTCAGGAACCTCATAAAGGAATATTCACAAATGTAAAGTTATCTGTGCAAGAACAAACCTGGGAATAAGGGCCAAATAAGTGAATGCAAACACAGGTTGGGGAGCATCCCAAGATGGGGACCCCCCTTCATGGCAGAGGCTTGCATTCTTTAGCAGGAGAGGCTTTCCTTTGACAGAAAAGTTCATTGATCCAAACTATCCACTTTGTCCATGTATTGTAGTAAAAATACACAAAGTCATTTGATTAGGACTGAAATGGGTACCAAAGTTTTGACTCCAGCACCTGATAGGCTATACCTGACCTTCACTCCAGTGCTTTTTCACTATGGCAACACTGTAAACATAGAGCTGTCCATCAATTAAAAATATAAATGAATTTGTTATAGTGATGGCTTTACTTTCTCCCCGTGAAGGTAAAGAGCTAAATATGTTTTATGGCCTCGCACACATCATTCATTAATGTAATTTACTTAAACAATAAGCTGTATTTTTCGTTTAACGTAAACTCAGCAAGTTTGCAGTAATACTGTACACATGAATGCTCAAATCCAGATTCTGGATTTGAGTTCTGCTTGGTTTTTTTCTGAACTTGAATGAGTTCTCAAACACTCCTTTCAGTCCTACATATGATGAGTAAAATCACCATAATTGTATCAAACTACATAGTACTTCACATACTCCAACTTATTCTCTAAGTGACATCAAGTGATGTCAAAATGTGAATGAGATTTTAGACCCTGAAATTTAAAGACAGAATACAGCAATAACTTGAGTCTAACTAAAGAACTTGAGCTGATAAAAAAAATACAAAATATTTCAATGGTTCCAAAATTCCTTTTTTTTTAAATTGAACATTATCTGAGGTAGTTTCCCTTGTGGTTTTGTTTCCATGGTGAGAGATCATGTGATAGATTATATATTGTCTTGATTATGTGATAGATCATGTGATCTCTTTAAAAACATTATTGCCAAAAAGTTCTTGTTCACAGAAAAAAATCAAGATTATGCTACACAAAAATTACTTTATTGACCAACAATATAGGTCCACAGAAGGCCGTTATATTTTGTTATTATAACAAATAAGAACGAGAAAGACTTCTAAAATCTAAAACAACCTGCAGGATTTTAAGAGAAAATATTCAGCCCTAACCCCTCCCTAGGTATTGTTAGGACATCAATAGTAGGACATCTAAACATTAATTCAAGTTATTTAGATCACGAAGAGCATTTCATTGTTTAATTTTGTTTGTGTTCTCAAATCATTATTATCTGAATAATTAGATTTAATTTTATGGTTGATCAACTTGTGCATTCTGAACTGTTTAGGTAATCAGTTTATGTGACTGTATCTGTATGTCATTTAACTTGTTAATTCCCTTATAATTTTACAGTTTATAATTAATAACCTCACTGCATACAATAAATAAAAGTTTCAACTTAATTATAAACAAAAGTAACTGTATACATTTATATAATTACTCAAAAAGAAAATAAAAATAAAGTTCTAATTGAAAGCAATAAAACCCTGATTTATATGTCATTATTCTAAACGGATAATAAATGATTCAATTTTATATATAACTATATGAGCTGCATAGCCATCAAGTAATACCGTTAAATTATAAGAATTAAAACTTGAGTCAACAACGACTTGCAAAAACATTGAAGCAGCTTTTGGTTAAAGTTACTGGCTAAATAAAATTGTATGAATATTTCATTTTCTATCCTATATTTGAATTATTCGAGGTCACTCACTTGAAAAGACTGAATATTACTAGGTTAATAATTATACATTATAATAACGTTACAATTTACAGTGTTATTTGAGGATGTCCATACCAAAGGGATATATACATATATAACATCAATTATTAAAAAAACATGGATTATTTGTAAATTCATTTGTATCTTTTTGTATTATAAAGTTAGCCTAAGACTGTTTATGTGAATGTCCAATTATACTGATGTATCCTCCTCCCCTGAAAACTATGTTGATGGGTTAATGAACACTATTAAATACTTGGTACATATGAAAGTTATACAAAAACTTCCTTGGTTCACAAAATACCAGTCATCACTATTCGAGAATGGGTGAAGCAACACAAGACTGGATAATGATCGTGTTTTTCATTCTATCAATTATTTACAACTAGGTTTGTTCCATTTGACATCCTTTGCACTCAATCATTCATTGTGCAAAGAGCAGAAATAATTTCAATCTCCATCTTTGGCAATGAAATCTCCACCTTTCACAGCCTGCTTTGCGATATATATTATATCGCATTTAGTCTTCCTTGTCGGCCATGTCATCTGTTTCACCGGGGCGTTCTACTCTCTTGCGGCGGATTCTGGCGTATGGGCCAACCTCGGGGTCAAACACGAAATCCCACAGGACTTTTACCCAAGATGTGTGGCAAGGCAAGTCGTCGTAATATTCTGGCACCATTTTCTTCAACTGAGAAGAAACAAAATAAATGAAATTAATGCACATTTTGCATGGAAACACTTCCTTTCACAAAAACAGACACAGGTTCATTGGTATAATTATAACCTAGTAATATTACCTATTTTGGAATTGATTTAGAGTACTCATACATTTATACATATAATTTTCATTTTAAAAATCTGCCATTTACCACAGAGATACAACAAAGTTTTACAGTTTAATGGTGTGGAGAGCATTTCTTTAACACCATAACTTTTAAGCTTTTGTCTTTTTTCTTAACACTTTGTTATATAGACCTGACATAACTCACTTACAGGATAAAGATTCTCATAAATGGAGCGATTTTTTTCATACCTGGTTTAACTGAATCACAAGCCATGTTGGGAACCAATATCATTAATTACAGTTTTTGACAGATTATTATCATTGAACAAGGTAAGAGATTCCAAAAAATTACATGGTGGATACATGTATTTATCCAAACTTTATGGTCCGATATGATTTTCAAGATGATGAACTTTGGAGCAGACTCAACTCACCTCTGGCAATCTACTACCTGGAATGTTTGGGAAATCATGGTGTTCGTTATGGTAACCAACATTAAATGTGATAAAGTTGAGAGGTCCATAGTAGGAATACGTTTCAAATCCCTTCTTGAACACATAGTGCTCAGATATGAAATGACCAGCCACTGGATGTAGACCCATAGCCATGAAGGTGCCGACAATCAGGTACACCAAAGCTTTATATCCCATAGTGTAATAGATAATCACATCAAATACCAGCTGCATGGCAAGGTTTAACACTTCTAGCATGGTAACAGGCTTGGGGCGAATAAAAAGTGGCCGAAGAGTGTAAAAGAACGGCTGCAATATGAGCCAGATGAATTTGGTTCCTGAGGTACGGAAGAGTCTGGCTTCGATTCTGGACGGAACATCCATATCACGCTCTTCGTCTCCTTGGTATTTGTGATGCTCAAGGTGGTATTTCTTGAATGAGACAGACATCGGTATCCCTAGTGGTAAGTTAGCCCACATCCCGAGAAGTCGATTCTTCATAGGGTGGGAGTGTCCAAATGCAAGATTGTGTGATATTTCATGGATCCCAAGCGTTAACGAGTGGTTGATGACTCCACCAAAGATGTAAGCAATAACCACAATCGTCACCCAGCTGGCGTCGCGTAGGAGGAACGCTGCTATGATCTGCGCCAGCACCATCCCCGTCACAACAAACTTCAGATTTGGGTCATGGCCCATTAACTTCTTAACCTGCGGATATTTTGCTGCAAAGAGAAAAACAAATCCGATAACATGTCAATTTTTTCCCCCTTGTATATTAGTTAATAACTGGAAATAAGTCACATAAAAAATATGAGAAATGTGACAATTATATGACCAATTTAACCATAATATCATGATTCCCCTGAGATATAGTTTTTTTTATATGATAAGGGTCTGATGATAGTTGATACCAACAACTCATGAGCGTATCAATATGATGTAATCATACCACATTTTAATTTAATCCTGCTCTCCCTGAGTAAATTTCCTTATTTATTAATTAAATTATTAAAACTTCAGTCCTTCAAGTTTAACATCAAGTTATGTCAGACAATAATTGAAGGAGAGAGTAATTATTTGAATGAATGGGATGAAAAATGAACCAGTCTAAAGAACCAGTCTAGGGTTAGTCTCAAGTAGCTGAGGGAGTAAAATATGGTTTCTGTATAAATGTCACACAACTGTGATTAGTGTTGGGATGATACAGGTTTTTGATATCATGATAATTATTCAAATTTCATCGCGATATACCGTGATATCGCAATATTTTTAATTATATATAATGGCATTAATAAGCCATCAATAATGATATTTATAACAACCACCTTTAAAGTCTTGACTTTATACAAGGGCTTAAGTATTTATATTATTTATACCTATTATGCCAGTACCTCAGAAAGACTCATTTAATGATGTTGCATGAAGGTCCTGCAGGTGTGCAAGCTTGAGGCGTGGTAAGTCCTGCCCCCATCGTCAAATCACGCTTGTCAAAACTTTCCATCAGTTTCCTATTGCTACATAGAAGCCGGAGACTCCCGGCGAATTTTTGGAGAGTGTGTCATACCAATCATGGCTAAATATACCATCCTAATTTTATAAGGCAAAATATGCAACCCATATGGAATGTTTGATTCAGTGGTGACACTTTTATGTTGACATTTTCGTTCCATGCAATAAAAGCATAAATATGTGTATTTATTGCTCTTTCATTATAATGTTATTTTCTCCTGGAATTCTCAAGCTTTTGTCCTCTCTGATTCATCCTGTTACTTCCGGACATTTCCGACTAATCCCGAAGTCTGTAAGAATACGGTTCTACCCACACGCGTGTATTCAAATACATGTGGTTTCTAAAAATAAATGTGATTCTTTGAAATAAATTTATTTTGAACCTCAAGGGCTTGCTTGTGAACCAAAATCGTGAACAAAAATTGATATTGTGGTATCGCGATAATAGGAACGTTTACGGTATGATAACCGTAGCTGTCAGATATTGTGATAATACCATATACAGGTAACCGTCCCAACCCTAACTGTGATGATAATGAAGGGACCTATCTGAAGGATGCTGTAAGCTTGCAAAGCTTATCACAATCTGTCTGTTGCTTGTATGTCTCTAACACTGGTTAAAGCTCAGCAAAAGCCATGATGGATAAGAAAGCAAGAATAGTTATCTAAAAAAGCACACACTTGTTCTATATATATGGCAGCTACCTGTACATGTATACACAATGCTCAGCTTAATACACCTTAGTCTCACTCTGGCAAAGAATCATATCATTATGTTAACAAAAAAGGGGGAAGAACTTATATATAACATTTGACAAAGAACACATTTTATTTGCACCCCCTTTTGTACAGGTCTATATAATTTTAAAATGGTAATCATACTTAAGAAAATATTTAATAAAAACCTGAAAATAAACAACACTTGTTGCTATCTCAATCAGTCAGGTATATTTATCTATATAATGATGTTTCATTTATTGCTCCCTTATATATCAATAGGCCTTCAAATAGACACAAGGTTGCCGTTCTGGTCCTCTCAAAAAGTAGGTCATCACCCAATAAGATGCTCAGCTTAACTTACATCTGGATCTGATAATGCCAGATCTCTGATACAGATTACAGTTATATAAGTTAGTGTTATCTATATTTATATAAGTACTGTTCAGTGGGGGACTGTATTTTATATATATATATATTTCATATATTACATACTGTGGTTGGCTTCATATTCGCGAGGCTGAAATTTCGCGATTTCTACATTTTGAATATTTTGCGAGGGTTTCATTTTTTCGCGATCTCACCAGAACCTATATCAAATCTTAGGTAAAGCCATAACTGTGTGTATTATAAAATGAGAATAAGTCATGAGTTTGTGATATTCTTCTCATATAAAGATGAGCCCGTACACACGGCACAGGTAGTTTAGTTTAAATTTAATTAACGGAAAGTTTTCCCAATACCTGCATGGATGTAACTTATTATAAAATTTCTCACTGTTCTAACCTATTCCCATACAAGTATTGGGTACATTTAATAGGAAGGCCATACTCAATGTGCCAATTACTCCCGAGGGTTTCATTTTTGCGAGTATTTCCTTTTCGCGAATACTGCGAAATTAAAACCCTCGCAAAATTAAAACCCTCGCGAACAAAAAGGCAACCACAGTATATTACCCCGAACAGTCATGTTTCACTCACAAACGAGTATGCCCTTCAGGGGTTCCTCGGAGTTACACACCCAGCACAGGTACTTACAGGAATAAGAAATCATGGTGAGGTCTTTATTTTGATTTACTCTGGGTAAAAAGGGTTAATTATAATGGTAAAGTACAGCTTCATACTGCCTTTCACCATTTAAATGTGACAGTGCTTATTGTTACCTGTGTTTAAAGTTATTAAACTTTATATCAGAAAAAAAGACTTGATATGGTTAATAATCATTACCCATATAAATGAATATATTAATATCTTTGATATATATGTAATACATAGGTTTTAGTTTGATTTCTCTCTTGATTCAAAAACAGATTGAGGGACTGGAGCCTAGGTAGTCCTTTCAACACCAGTCAGAGGATTCTCAGGTATAAACTGTTCACTTGCAAGGTCAAGTTTGTCTGGTGACAACCTGTTTATTTTATATCATAAGAAATACATTCCTATTCAGTTTTATGCTATCATGGCACAAAGACTCAGCCAAAGGAAAAAAGTACTGTCAATAAACACAGTGGTTGCCAGGCCCATTGTGGCATTTGTTGTCGTTCTAAGTCATACACTGTCAAAGTCAATATTGTTTCTAAGGTACAGATATTTTTTTCTGGCAAGTGCTGCTGGGATTATGAACCAATCCTGAGAGCATTTTTGTTTTGAAAACTTGCTGAAAATAAAACACAACCACTCTTAACACAGCAAAT
Source organism: Sipunculus nudus (assembly GCA_026874595.1). Classification (NCBI taxonomy): domain Eukaryota; kingdom Metazoa; phylum Annelida; class Sipuncula; order Golfingiida; family Sipunculidae; genus Sipunculus; species Sipunculus nudus. The sequence continues at coordinate 84,116,833 of CM049308.1, read as the reverse complement.
GATACAATATCGACCAGTTTGTGTGTATAACTGATTAAAATGTATTTACAATGAACGTTACTGACCTATATTTTGAATGAATTGGATGTAATTTGCACAATTCTGCAAAGTAGAATTTGCTCTAAATAACACACACTAAATCATTCTCCGAACACAGTCCCATAACACATTCTAGTGTGAGCAATATGGTACTAAATGGCAAGGCATAAGGCAAACTATAAAACCCCTGTCAATTCAGATCTCAAGCATTACGCTGTAATGGACCTATTTATAGCCTCTAAAGGACTTCACTACCGAACTGAATGTTTTCCCCTCGTGCAGATAAAATTTATGGTACTGGAGTACACAGACTCTTCTCTCAGATCCTGCTACGACCTGAGAACCCACTACACTACAATTCACAGTTTATTAACTAGGTCAACAGATGCAATCTTTTTCATTTGTTCATGCTGCTGCTTGTTTTCATTTTATTTGTAAAAAAAATATTGTAAATAAAGTAAACTAAGGGTACTGAGCCGGTTGCCCTTGTATCAATCATACAGATCTTAATATTTAAACAAGAGCTCAGATAATACATTAAATGTTTACACTGAACAGACCATCAATAGGTTATATATATATAGCATGCCATACATTATAGATGTGCTTTCCACAACACACTAATATAAACCTGATTTTCAGTCAAACCAAGCACAACCTTCTCTAGTGCTTTTTAAATATAATTCATGAAACTTTGAAAGCTTGGAAGGGAAGGCAGAAGTTTATGGTCAATGCCAATAATCCTGTTGTACACCGGGTTCTGTTTTTAGCATACAAGCTGCAAAGTCTCGACAAATATTTAAGATACATGGTTTTCCAGCTGTGTTAAATAAAATAGGGTAAATTAGCATCCTTGATAGTTATGTTCAACTCTCACTACAAGTCAGTTTTAAACAATGGTGCATGTACACCTATTGCATATTTTGTAATATTTTGTCTCAGGTAATTCAGCATTTATAGTTTCAATAGGGATATTGTTGAATACTGTTATTATTCTGTTAGTTAAGTATCGCTGGTATTGACTAGTTTTAATACATGCTTTTTGTCATTTTGAATGAGTGCCCTCTAGTTCTGTCATTATGTTTTCACTTTGAAAACTATTAAATCTCAGGTTCCCTGGTGTATATTATGGCAGCAGACCCTCCTGATTATTAAATTTGTAAGGTAGTACCCAAATTTGCCTGAGGTTGTTATATAAATGGACACTAACACTGTTCAGGCAACTAATATAGCCCAGGTAAGGAAACAAACACAATTGACACCCCACTTGTGTCCACTATAGGCTATTTCCCTCTGAGTCATACTCATACAAAGCAGGGCACCTACAGGTAATCCACAGCTAAACAAATATGTAACGTAAGGCAAACACAGGGGTCAGCTGACCATAAAGTAAAGGTTCAGAAAGATCACTTAGTACAACTGCTGTCTACAATAGAGTCTTTCCACTTTGATGTTTGACAAATACGTAGGACTCTGTATCATTTAATGCTAATCTCATATGAATATAAAGACATGTATCTTGAAGCCTGTTATTAACCCTTTTGAATGAGGATAAAATCATAAGAAGCATGAATATTCATAGTGTATTTGTAGCTTGTTTATAAATATAACTGATATATGTTTGTTATATTATAAGGTACACCTGACTATAGTTAAAGTTTAATTCAGCAATCTTACATTTTGATTGTAATAAAACATTCTTAAGATATTTTTTTTTCATTTAAAACCAAGTAAGGTTTTCATTGTGAATCAAATACTGATAACTTAATGAAGATCACAATACTCTCCAGAGTGAAATCTGAATGAAAAGGAATTTGACAAAGTCCTGTCAAGCATTGGGCTCTCTGACTCAATCAAAGAATTTATCAATTATAATTTTTAAGTTATACACATGACAGAATTTATCAGTTCCTTTTATACATCGGTCTAGAATATGGTTCACTCTGTTATCGCCATACAGCTAAATGAGTAGTTTGCATAGATTAATAATATATGTTGTACTAGATATATCATTTATTACTGTCAGGTGTGCTAGGTTGAAAAATAATAGTAAAACTTGAAGCAGATCAAAGTCTGCTAATATTTGTCTAGAATCACATCATTAACCTAGGGAAGTAGTTTATAATATAAAGTATTTACTCCTCTGGGTTCATCACAGTCACTAGACCACAAAGGTTATATGATTTTTATTTAATCAAATATTTCTCAAATAGCTTAATTCTTGCTCTAAACAACCATACAGCTTGGGTCTAAGTATATTTCAGTAAATACCATAAAATCAGTCAATAGCTTGCCTGCCACTCTCAAATCCAAGGTACAACAGAAGAAGTACCCTAAAGTACACTTAACAAGGTACCTAAAAGTCTAATGTTGAAACTGAAGCATGTGAGCAGTCTGTGAACAAATGATCTGTACTATTACCATGATTATCAGTTGGCGTTTTGATTAACTGTTGACATTTCAGTAGTTCAATTGAATCTATTTTTTTGTATAATATATATTATTAAATATATATATATTTTTTTATGAAATGTATACAGATGAAATATAACTAATTAACAACATAAAACAGGGCAAACAAAGCCTGATCTCAAATTCTGCTGTGGCATGAAAATAATGAACAAATGTTTTTATTAAATCCTAATTTTTTTATCACATCAATTTTTTTTTAATTTAAGTTTATATTTCTATACATTTCCAATAAAACAGATACATCTGAATATAAAAGTTGATTCATAATTCTTAATTGCATCATCATAAATCTCAATCTTGTCATATTACACCACACCATGCATACAAATGTTTATTTATTTTTTTACCACAAAAATATATCTTTTAAATCTGCAAAACAATAAATATCTATAATAATACTTGATTTAGATTTCACAATTTTTAATTGTGTCTTTATTTATCCATAATGTGCTTCATATTTTATAAATTTAAGCATACTGATGGGTTAAATTATATCTGTTAAAATCATTTAAAAGAAAATTAATTTCTTTAAAAATGCTACATTAACACAACATGGCATCTTCTGGATTACACTTGAATTACTTTTTTAAGGAAAGTTTTTGTATATTGGAGTGGAAACAGCGTTACAATTAAGGAAATACATTGAAAACAATAAATATTACTGCATTTCACCTAGTGGGTTGGGTTTGCCGGGGGGGGGGGGGGGGGGGGAGGGGGGGATTGGGGTGGTGATATTAGAATAACTGTACACCTGTCACAGCAGGGGGTCTCCCCCAGTGACTGTAACAAATCAGAAACCTTGGCATAGCCCAACTTCCAGTGACCTGGAGTGGGACCCTGCATCTGTAATCTGTTATCAAAGCAAATGACTACAGTAGAGCCTCAAGAAAAAAAATCAATAACTAGCTTAATTTTCAAGCTTTTATTTTCAAATTTCAGATTTAAACAAATTTAATATTTATGTTTACATGCTGTGAAAATTAAATCAATGGTACATACAAGAGAAAAACGTGCCATGGTCAAAGTTGGGTAAAATTTAAGGTATTGATTTTATTTTTATGCTAATAACTTAAAAAATTTACAAAATTCAGATCTAATTTTGGGTAAACAATTAAATCTTAATTAAACATAGTTTTATACTTGGGAAAATAGACTCTAGTTTCAAAATTTTTCATGTAAGGTGAGTAAATATTTTTCCTGATTTTTATTGGAAATTTTATTGTTTTTTCCTTAAGTCTATTATGTTCGGGCCCATAACTTAAAGAATTTATAATTAACAGACTTAATTTCCTGGCATGTACATAGGAACTATATAGAGGATTATTTATAGTAAATATGAGGAAAAACAGATGAGTGGTTTTGATATAAGGCAGTCCTGAAGAGTGAAAATAGGTTTTTAATAAAAATTTGAGGTTTTTCCTTAATTTCTCAAAGGAACGTAGTCGCAAAGACCCCGTTTTCGGCTTGGTAGGAGATCTTGGGGACATCTAACATTATGCTGAATTTTGGATTCCTAAGTCTTACGGTTTCAAAACGTGCCACATCTACGGACGGACGGACGGTCAGACTGACGGACGGACGACGGACAATGGACCATGACTATAGCTCAGATGACTTATAGTCAGCTGAGCTAAAAAACCACTGCTCTGATAAGAAGGCCAGATGTTTTGGATTACATTTGATTTGACATAACCATGCAGCTACAGCTACTGAAAAAATACCACATTGCTTATTAAGCAGGTTTCCACTGGCCCATGGAGCTCAGTTAAATTTTACAACAAAGCATGCCGAAAATTTAGATTCAAATTTAGCTTAATAGAATTGGAAATTTATTTTGAGTAGAAATAACCTCTGGTGGAAAGGTGAAACAAATATTTCAGTACACAGGTTTAATATACAGCTTAATTATTCTACATTTATTATTAATCAAACTTTATCAATTAATTTCATATGAAACCAACATGTCTGAAGATTTTACCATGGCAACCCAAACCGTCTGAACAGATGGGTTGGCTGGGCTGTGTCTGTTTCATTGCTCAGAATATCAACACTAGTAAACAGTCTGTCTCACTTGCATATTAGTCCGTTCAATAATATGTACCGCTCGGTACAATTGTACGAATTCACAATACTGCAGTTCTAAGAAAAGCTGACAGGGAGCTGAAATTAATAAATTAATAATGGTGTTATATGGTCAGTGCCTGCATTTCTGTGGTTAGAATAGATCTGCTTGACGGATTCTATATACAAGACACCATCCAGAATGATACACGAGACAACCCAACACAGCATTGATCAGACAAGATACATTATGTACATGTGGACACTGCATCACTCAGGCCGGGGGACGCTCATAGACAAACTTGCAGGAAATGGATCCAACAGGATGTTTGCAGAGCGATTCTGTGAAAGGCCTCACCTGAGGTTATTAGCATGGCCCATGTCCGACAAATAAAATTTTGAGTCAAATATCTATAAGGACAGGTGTGGTCTAGGGGCCTATATTTTATCAAGACTGTCATACTTACAATCAATCATGCTATATTTAGTCTGTATTTCCACCTTTCAAACATAATGATTTGTGCCTAAGGCAGGATTCACCATCACATTTTAGCATTCAGCAATGACCTTGACATCTTTTGAAACTGCTGCATATACATATGGGATACTGTAAAATGTGTCTCAATTAGACCTGCGACATTACAGAATCTCTATAAATATTCTATTTATACAAACATAAGTAAAACATAATTACAGCCCTAAAATGATTGCACTACTGAATATACTATATAAGATACCTCCAATGAAAATATATGTACACCTTAGTGTGGTACTGCTGCTGAAAACACAAATCTGGCACTGGTACTGATAATCTATGGATAAAAATGAGTGCCATGCCAGTTTCTCTGCCAAGGTTAAACACACAGAAGTACAAGATGAGAACACATGTATAATCACCTGACATGGATTAAAATCCATTGTAGAATCTATGTGAGCAAAGCATGATATAAGACGAACCATGAAACCATTTAAGGCATCCCTTGAATTCCTGATTCAGTAATCCTTGGTACTAATATATGCATGTGAAGCAAAAATGAGGGATCCAGAGAGGGGACTGCACATAAATCATCTTGGTCCTGTATCTCAGTTTTAATCTCCACAAATTCATCATCATTTCCTTAATCACCAAACAGGGTTTTCATGAAATCCATTTGTTTCCTATTGTGGTGGGAGTTGGTTCCTTTTTCATAATCAATCATCAGTTTGAGCGATGATTGATTATTTATTGGTTCAGACAAATATAAAGAAATGTGCAATTATCTGTGAAACTATACTTTCTTAACAAAACCCGCATGTCTGAGTAACTCTACCTTAAGAAAAGAAATTTTTGCCTTTTTTATATCTTCCTATTATTACTGAGAATATGCTATTCAAAGTTTCATTTTAATAAATTATAATAATCAAGAATTACACCACAATCCAGGACATATACTTGCTGGCCCTCATGAATACTCCCACCTATTATTTTAACTTTTTAAGCAAGGACTTTAATTTTATAAGTTTGATGACTGTCGACATGCATACTGATTTCACAGGCCCGCCAGAAAATGACAGGCCCATATATTTCTCGTGTAAAAATCAATCACGTATGATCTATTTGTAAATAGCTAACTGCCTAAAGGGTTTTGGGTAATTATGTCTATTTGTTTTGGTTAGAGAAACTAGGTCACTGTTGTTTGATTTTCAGTGTCAGTTATCAGTTTGATCATAATGATGCGTTCTACCATCTACCGTGTCATACTCAGTTACATAAGGAAGTTATTTGGGAACACCGAGTCATTAAATGAAGCGCAGTGTTGTAAAAATAGGAAGAATAATTTTTGTCTATAACATAAAGGCAATCTGGGAAAAAAATCATGACTATGACGTAATCATTTGCCTTTGATAATTGAGCGCTTGAAAGTGGCATCAAACTGACTGACATTCGATAAAACTCGATGATTGGCCCACCACTAGTTTCCTTTAGAGTGGGCCTCTTTACAGACAAACCATCAAAACAAACCATGGGTGAAAACATGACCTCATTATCAAGAACTGGTAGATTTTTATTGACTTCTTATATTCAAAGTGTACATATAATCAAAACTTTGATTTATCTATGCCTTCAGGGCTCAACATTAACTTTTGAAAGTACTTGCCCAACTGGGCAAATAACGTCTAGTTTTACTTGCACTACATGAATTTTTACTTTTCCTAGAAAAATCATTGATTGTATTTAAGAACACAAACCTCCTTTTTCAGGCCTTTGGTTAGAGGTTTGTGTTGGATCCTGGGCAAGTAGGAGGTGACTAAGTTGCCCTCCCACTATTATCAGGAATATTCACTTGCCCTGGGCAACCAATTAAGATAAGATAAGATATAGTTTATTGCTATATGCATGTAATAAAATCATCACATACATTAGTATTTGGCTTGACTGGCTTGCTTAAACAAACACATTAAACAAGAAATAATAAAATAAAATTGTGGATAGAAAAAAAAGACTTATGACTAAGAATATTTGACTAGATTACTGTGCTGCAAGTGATTTGTTTAATTCCCGAACGGCTGAAGCATAAGTGCTAGTTTGAGTTCTTTTGGAATTGCCTGATAGCGACCTATTGCGAAACCCCGATTTCATTTTTTTAAACAAGTAGTGTGCCGGTTGACTATAGTCTTCTATAATGTCATTAGCTTTCTTCAACGCTCGTGTTTGAAATAAGGAGTCAACTGTGGGTAAAGGAACCCCAATGATCCTCTCAGCTGTTCTAACTACCCTCGAAAGACGGTTCCTTTCCTCGACCGTGATACTGCCTCCCCATACAGTGACTGACAACGTCAGGACTCCCTGAATTACCGCCTGATAAAACTTAAATAAAATCGGTTGACTGAGCCCAAAAATCCTTAGGTTCCTTAGAAAGAATAAACGTTGTTGTGCCTTCTTTATGCAGTAATTGATCTTAACTGTTAATGTCAAGCCCTGACCATGAGAGATTTTTATCTGCAATCTTATCTGAATATTATTCTTTCAGGTACCCTGCAAAGAATATCATCTTGACCAGGACCTTTTTTCTAAGTAAATGCAAAAGTGTGACCCCTACTATGTACAATCATTATTTAACGTTCATGACATTTCTATTTACAGATCTTTTCCTGCCCCTGTTACTATATAGAGTTCAGGTCAGGTGTGCACTTGTCATATTAAGTGTCACACTATTGAGTCCAATGTCCTGTCACTTCAGGCACCACACACTCATGATTATTCACGGTGCACCAGACTTGATTAACATATATGTACTAGAAACAGACCTGTGCTATTTGAACAAGTGAAGCCTTCTGCATACACTGTTAAATCATGACCATTCCATAAAAATTGTGGGGAAGAGCGAAAGGGGCAAGAAATATGTGCTTCATATCTGTAAATTGTTGATCTAAAAATTATAAATAAAGGCCATTATTTTGGCCTAATTTCAGGTTTCCAAGGAGATTTATTATGGACCTTCCTGGATGTCAAGTTAGAAGATTCCAGGTCCAGCGGTTAAGATTTGTGCCTGGTTAACAGAGAGACGGACAGACAAACAGACACCGGACAAAGGGTGATCGCTGTAGCTCAGCTGACTTACATTCAGCTGAACTGAAAAATGAAAGGACTTAGTGTCTTAATGAAAATCAGAACTCCCGAACTTGAATGTTGAACTTTTGGACACTTAAGCCATTATTTATGTTATTACTTTTAAATCATGCCTTCAAATGTGTACTTCCACATTTCAATATTTAGTGCCACATAACAATTTCACATACATTACTGGCCTGATTTCTTATATATGCTGAGACAAATGGGTTGTACCTAAAAAAAATATTTTACTTTCAATTTTTGTAATGTTTTCATTTTAAATATTCCCTTGGAATGTCTTCACCATAACAAGTCTGGTTATACTTATCAAGTACAATTCAAAACCCTGCTACCCTTGTCAGCAGAGATTCTGAAACAAAGATTAAAAAGAAAATGAAAGAGAGACCAATTGTCGCTGTCAGACCTGAGAGGAGTCACACGGAGCAAAAATATAACAAGGTCATCATAAATAATGGTTCAAGTCTCCTTTATGTATTAACCATTGTCTGGTGTGGCTTCCTATAAATCAAATGTGGACTTTGGGAGATGCTTAAACCGTTTGCATGTGCTATATATTTATATGAGGGCATGTGGCCCAATGGGTGACAAAATGCAGTCACGTGAATAAGTTATCAATCAAAGAGTCTTATAATTATAGTATTTAGTCACTCAGGTGTAATTTAAAGCATTTTTATATGTTCAAACTGTTTCTACTTTCTAACATACTTCCAATATATTTATTCATCAGAGTCAGTCGGGGAAAATATCAGGTACATGTACTTACAGTTTTCATCATACCTCTTGTTTAACAAGTCAGGGTTTCTGCAAGTGCAACAGGGAAAATAATAGTGTGTCAGTTTTCAGGAGGCTAATCTGACGATTGCATGTTATGCCTGTTCTGGGAATAACTCAAAGATCTCTCTTGGGGGAATTTTAAACAATCCTTATGTTCATGGATAAAGAGTCCATTTAGTGGCCTAAATTTTGGGTCACGGAAACAGTGAGTGTGTACATGTGACAATGTTCACACAACGCAAACTTACATGTAAAGGTTGACTAAATTTGTTGAACCTGTCTGAAAGACCACCTGTCTATTAAGACCCCCCTTGAGTGAACTGAAAGCATTCACATTGGGTACAACTGACCTATCTAATAAGACAACCTGTGAATAAAGACCAATTTTTGGGAATCCCACAGATGGTCATATTATAAAGGTTTCACTGTATTTTGTATTTCTTGTGGCAAATGAAAATATCTTAATTTGCATAACCCAACTTGTATAGATATACATGCATTTCCTCCTCACTTCAGTGGAGGTTCATATAAATCCTGGTGGCCATTTTGAGCAGGGCTATAATAACTGCAATACTGTAGATACGGAGCTATACCAGTAAACTAGATGAGTGTATTTTAACACCAACCATGACCTTTTTGTAATTTTGGCCATAACCTATTATTATATCTCATTCTTTGATTTAAGTGTTATAGGTAAATACTCACAACGATAAATACAAAATCTATAAACTTAAAGAATTATATTTGGTTTGCAAGTACCGTCTACATTCTGTAGACACACTGGTAATACCTATACCCTACAGGCTTAATAAATTACCCCAATTAGTCAACATACTGCATGGTTATCACAATATACAGCTAATTCAGTATAATGTATCATGCCATGGTTGTTACACAAATAGGGATACAGAGTGCCCTTGTACACAGCATGAATTATACAACACATAATACACATACACAGTATATACCTCAAGTTTTCTGGCCTCAAATGGCCATTCAGTGATTCATTCATTCACTGGCAAGCACAAAGGCATATAAGGACTAGAGTTATTTATCATAAAGCAGGTACTGAATGGGGCAATTGCATGTTTGTATGGTATCTGAATGACAGAAAGGCTGTCAGTGGTTTAATACACTCCACATCTGTTATACCTGGTCTGAGTATTACAGGTTAAGGCAGTGACCCGATATATATAAGCATTACATGCATTTTAATAATATAGTTGTATAACCAACAAATCTAATTTTCTAGCACCACTTTCATTACTTACTCCTATTAGTGGTGATAAATTTTAATGACTGTACACTACAATTATGATGATATATTATAATTTGTTCCAGCACATGTATTCACCTGCACAACCCTGCCCCCCACCAAATATTTCATTAGAATCCATTATCTAGCAATCCCAAATCAACAGAAATGTCATGTGTTAAATTTTTTGCAGGAATTGGTGAATTTTACAGAATATGTACTTAATGAACATTTTCTTTTGATAATACTTAATAGGGCATGCAGCTCTAGATTTCCATAGCATCTGTTAAGAAGAGAATCATCAATCCCATCCAACTTGGAGTAGCCTTTGAGTGACATAACAGGACAATGTAAACCATTGAAAGCCATTAATTTTCAAGGACCTTAAAACAAAGTATTAAATACATCCCAGTTAATGAAGCATCTTTCTATTTCTGACATATGAATAACATGTTAAGAGATCAGTAGACTGTACAAATACTAAAAAAAAAAGAAAAATAAAAAATGAAATGGTGGAACAGACATTAATCTTCTTTTTCCTTATTCTCTAAACCACAAGAAGTATGTTATGACTAACTTATTAAGTGTCACATTTAAATCTTATGCTTGAAAGAGTATCAAATGAATGAGGCATCTAAGCACCTGTCAGGTGTAGTACCGAGGCTATAAAATTACATGCGAGTGTGATTAGTCTTTGCAAGTTATGTCGTCACCTACTTCCTTGTGTCCGTAATAATGATAAATTCTCATTTGTGCTCGACATAAGCAAACCAAAAGTGCTGAACATGCCTGTGTATGCTTCGCTGACCTTGAAAGTTGATCAAAGTATATAATATGTTTCAGATAGTTCAACAATATTATGAATAATCTAATAAATCAATTAATGTTTTATATTCTTTATTTTATAAACGGTTATATGTGGGTTTATTTCATTTCTCACTTCAAATATGTTAACTGTTTAAGGCTTATGTATGAACTTTTTAGGCTATTTTTTTCAACTTTTTCCCAAAATTTAAATAGATGAATCCATTAGTTAAAGGGAATATTAAAATGTTTGCTGCAAGAAAAGATAACAACAATCAACAAGTCTAACAGACAGAAATATCACCAAATTATCATCTGCCAAGCAGCTTGAAGTGAATTTAGTCGGACACCTTTAGTTGTAATTCAGGTAAAATTAACAAGAATGTTAATTACTGCTATTGATTAGGTGTACTTATCAGTATTATGATATACATATACAGTGTATATTATACACAGTAAAGGTAAATAATGTGTCAGTACTGTTTCACTTTAAAATATATTGATTAGAAATAATATTATGATTCAATATATGAGGTATGGGTTTGTTTTTGTGATATCTTGTTCAGTTTTGGGAAAAGTTAAGAATTACAAAAAAAGGCTTAAATAAGCTGTGTACAGTTATTTTTACACATGCATAGATATTTTAAAGCAAAAAAGCTAGACAACCCAGCCCTGACTGGCAGGTCAGCAAGTGCATTCTTGCAGTGTTAAATACTGCTGGTTTCCCACACTAGAGAACATGGTTATATTTATATATATACATTTATCCTATAAGGATAGTCACTGTATGCGAGGTGGATCACGTCCAGGTTATTACAGATAACAGTTATCATGCTGTACACAAAGTTCTGATAACCTTTTGGCAAAGAAACAATTTTTGTTGTGCCCTGGAGACCTTCACTGACTATACCTGAAGGCCCTTACACAAGTGATCTTAACCTGATACCTGTTTTTACCTGCAGCACCTGACTCCCTTATTGTTTCAAGCAAGTGTCAATCAACTTTGACAACACTAAAATCATTAAGTGCTGGGTCCAATGCCAATAGGGTTTAAAAATTTACTCTATAACATTAATTAATAACAACATTACTTTCCATAATACAGTGACTACATGTGGTTCTGTTTTAATTAATCCAGCACTGGTTGCTATTATTAATTCAATTTTTATTAATACATCATGTGTCATGCCATACAAAAGAATACCAGTGAATATCGTGGTAGTTTAATATTAAATCATAAAAAGAGCACCACCAACAAGAAAGGTGACCTATCATTACAACAAATGAAACCAGATATCCTGGCACAGGAACAGACTGAGTGTACCTTAGCTTTGAAAGCCTTTTAAACTTTCTACTTTCAATAGCTTGCTCTCTTGGGTATAAACACAGACATAGAGTACACCACTCATTTGAGGAGGGGAAACACCCAAGTGTGGATAAAAAAGACCTGGTTGGAACAGGTTAACAAGTACAGGATTACAAAACTGAAATTTTATTATATCCCAATGGATTTAAACAGCGCATGGCCTAGCGAAAAGGAGGGTACAACAGCACAGGAGAGTCCGAGGAGACGATTCAAGGGTGCATCAAAGTTACTGGATGCATATTGCTCTCAGCCAGCAACTAGTTTAATTTTCACTGTTAGGACTCACTAGACATTGCTCATCTGTGACAAATTATTTGGTCATAACGAGATATAGAGCTCCTTTAATAGTACAGCATTCCAGTCATTCCAAACAGCAAACTGCTGCTGCTGCACTAGCTGATCTTCAGTCACAAGCCAACCACTGTATCAGATAACACTACTCTGTTATATTATAAAACATTTAAAGGCATACCCAGTAACTGTTATATAAAAAGCACATCTGCAGTGTATGTATAAACAAAAGCATGTGAGACTGAACTGAACTAAGAGGCCCCTAACTCAGCTTACCAGCACACAACTGCTGAGTCTTTGCCTGATAGGGACTGACATAAATGTACCTCCAACATAAACCAGACAAGTTTTTCATTCATCTGAAAGGCAAAGAAAATTCCCATCTTAAAGTCACATGAAACTTCAAAGTGTCTGTGGGAATGATCATAGGATATTAAGTTTAGATCTATGTATCAAGGCTGATGTATAGTCAAAAAATGTATGACCAAAAGAAAACTTTGGATATGCTTCATGGATAAACAGTTGTGCTGACTGCTGCATTTTCAGACAAGCATAATACACCTTGGAAGTTTGACACTAGTTATACAACAGGAAGAGGGACGTGAAAGATCAGAGGTGCTGGCTAAAAAAGGGGACAGTGTGTTAAACTATAAACATTGCACTTTAAGCTATTGAGCAGCTGCTGAACAGAAGACCAGACTAAACGGATGTGTGTATTTCACACATATACAAGCATTGTGCCTGCATTTATTTCTCCAGTAAAACATAGGATCTTAAGCAGAAAGTTAGAAAAGCTAAAAAGAGGTGAAAGAAGATGGAGATGTTGAGTAAGATACCAGCTACTGACCAGTCAGCCTCATAATCGTAAGTTGTGTTGTTATGACTTTGGAAGTTGAAAGAGTTATATATTAATGTAATATATATTTATTTTTCCTATTGTAATAAATATATATACCACATATATATATAAATATATACAATATATATATATATATATATATATATATATATATACACATTTAAATATAACATACAATCAAGAATGAGGTTAGACATGAAAACAAGACCGACTGGCTTGTTTAATATCTGATGGAAGCCATATACTATAGATAACTTGGTTTGAAATAGAAGGGTGTTGCTTATTTATGTATCTAATATCTGAATTTTTAATGTCAGAATTCTGAGACTTGGTTTGTTTAAATTAACATAATGGTTACTTCTTCATCACTGGGTCATTAAGGCAGTTAGCAATGCACTGATTAACTATAATAGGAATGTGTGAATCAAACACTTCCAAAAGTGCTTCTATATATAATCCATGTATTTCATATTCGTTCCAAGGCCAGTCCCTACCACTGACACTGCAGTGACAGCTGTGACTGTGAACAGCACGTTCCAGGAATCAGTGACAAGTGAATGTCTAGGAATCAGCTGAACTGACAATGCTGATATTGATCCCGCTGGCTCAGTTTAAATGGTAATCAATACATAATTATGTATCATTATGCAAGGGTCCAGGAAATTATAATAATCAAGCAGATTAGTGTTAAGGCTATAGAAATATTATGTTATACACAACAATTTAGTGGTGTGGAGTAGAGATTTGTGGTTCGCATTTTGGAGTTTCCAACTGCAAATGAATTTAACATAGTGGCTTGGCCAGAAGATTTTCTCTAATCTATACATAATGTTTATTCTGTGATATCCTGGTTATTTACATTATGCTGTGTGGTCTGTGTGGAAAATTCAAGGCATCCCCCCCACACACACATTTTTATTATCCCCCCTTCTACCCCTCCCCCCCCCCCCCCAAAAAAAAAACTCCCTTTCAATCAATGAACAGGAAGTCCTTCTCACTGAATCATGGAGCTGTCACATCACACTTAAGTTTCAATTTTTTATTGGTTATTCACTTAAATTTTATGACACTGTGATAAAATAACCAGTTCATCCACCTGCCCCCCCCCTCATCTTTGAATAAAAATAAATATTTTATATGATTATAATTATAAATATTAATTAGAAAATAGTTCTGTCAGAATAATATTGAGTCTGTTAGGTAAAATATTATGTTTGTTTAGCTTAAACACATAGCTGGAGCTTCAATCCAATATATGTAGCAACAATGTACGGCTTGACCATGCCAACCATGGTCAGAAGGTATACATACTGTAGCTATCCAATATCTAGAATCTAATTTAAATAATGCAAAGTTGGCTATAGTACCCGTCCAGACCCTGCTGAGCCTGGGTCAGCCCACTTGTGTTTTTATAAGGGCCTTTTCTCTCCGAGCCAAAATTGCCAAAAGCTGGTATGTAAAACACACAAGAAAAAGAGGCCCATTGGCACTTACTATTTCTGCTTTAGTCTGGCTCCCCAGATGAGGTTGGGTCTAGTACTACTTACAACTATAAGTATAAAACAGACCTTCTCTAGACTCTAGACGTATTTTAACCATTAAACCCATTAATAATAATATTATGTAACTTATATTATCGCAACATTTTGGATTTCCAACCACAAGGGCATAATTTCACCCGAATCCTTAGTCAAAATTTCATCATATTTGAAGAATTATAGTAAATTCGGCAAAAGATATTAGGTTGTGTCACTGGGACTGGTTCGAGGTCACGCCCCCATGGCGGCGGGTCAGACGACCGGCCTCATCCCTGGCTCATCTTAACAAATACACTGACATCTCCGGCATGACCCACCCCGCATCAGTGACTCATACGGGAGCTCAGGAAAGCTCGGACGAAAACCATGTGTGTTTTACTCACCTAGAATTTCTTTACGTCGTGTTGCATGTGGTTCCTCTGTATAAACCCAGTCAAAATCCGTACGAGATACCTGGGCGCCCATTTTTCCGTTTATTCCGCTGTGATACAATATTTAGCACTCACTGACAAGTCCGTCACGTGTGCGCCCTTCCTCACTGAGCGCTCGTATGATGGTCGGCATTAGATAGAGTACGCCTACTGTAGTCATGAATTATTAATAACCACCAACCAATCAGCGGTCGCTGCACTCGCAACTTATCGGTACTTGCCTATCCTCCAAGCAGTTGCATATTTAAGTATGCCTTACAGTAGTTTCCTCTCTGGACTGTTAAAGCGGGAGGGAAAAAATATATACTTTTTCACTAAAAAAAAAGAGAAAAAGTGCTGTGCATGTGCTGCTAAAAAACAGATTGAAAGAAGCGTAATGAATTAGCATCGTTTTCAGTAACTCCAAAAATAAAAGAGTGACTATTTTTAAAAAGAGTGATTTGGCAGGCCTGCTGACATTCATAACATGCAGTACGCCAACTTTAGTACCTCTCTATATCATATTTATAACATGCAGTACACCCGCTATAATATGGCTCTAATGAGATGCAGTACGCCTGCTTTAGTAGTCCTCTATATCCCATATATAACATGCAGTTAGGCTACTGTAGTGGATCTAAATAGATGCAGTACACCTATCCTATTTATAATATGCAGTACGCCTACGGTAGTACCCATATATATCTTGCAGTATGGCTACTGTAGTAGCCCTCTATATCCCCTATATAACATGCAGTACGCCTACTGTAGTGGCTCTAATTACTGCAGTATTCCTACTGTAGTAGCCCTCTATATCCCGTATATAATATGCAGTATGCCTACTGTAGTGGTTCAAATTAGATGCAGTAGGCCTATTGTAGTAGCCCTCTATGACCCATGTATAACATGCAGTGCGGCTACTGTAGTAGCCCTTTATATCATATATATAACATGCAGCACGGCTACTGTAGTGGTTCTAATTAGATGCAGTACGCCTACTGTAGTAGCCCTCTATATCCAATATATAACATGCAGTACGGCTACTGTAGTAGCCCTCTATATCAAATACATAACATGCAGTACGCCTACTGTAGTAGCCCTCTATATCCCATATATAACATGCAGTACGCCTACTGTAGTAGCCCTCTATATCATATATATAACATGCAGTACGCCTACTGTAGTAGCCCTCTATAACCCATATATAACATGCAGTACGCCTACTGTAGTAGCCCTCTATATCATATATATAACATGCAGTACGCCTACTGTAGTGGTCCTAATTAGATGCAGTACGCCTATTGTAGTAGCCCTCTATATCATATATATAAAATGCAGTACGCCTACTGTAGTGGCCCTCCATATCATATATGTAACATGCAGTACGCCTATTGTAGTATCCCTATAAATCATACATATAAGATGCAGTACGCCTACTGTAGTACCCCTTTATATCCCATATACAACATGCAGTACGCCTACTGTAGAAGCCCTCTATATCCAATATATAACATGCAGTACGCCTACTGTAGTGGTTCTTATTAGCTGCAGTACGCCTATTGTAGTAGCCCTCCTCTATAACCCATATATAACATGCAGTACGGCTACTGTAGTAGCCCTCTATATCATATACATAACATGCAGTACGCCTACTGTAGTAGCCCTCTATATCCAATATATAACATGCAGTACGCCTACTGTAGTGGTTCTGATTAGATGCAGTACGCCTATTGTAGTAGCCCTCTATGACCCATTTATAACATGCAGTACGGCTACTGTAGTAGCCCTATATATCATATATATAACATGCAGTACGGCTACTGTAGTGGTTCTAATTAGATGCAGTAGGGCTATTGTAGTAGCCCTCTTTAACGCATATATAAAATGCAGTACGGCTACTGTAGTAGCCCTCTATATCATATATATAACATGCAGTACGCCTACTGTAGTAGCCCTCTATATCATATATGTAACATGCAGTACGCCTACTGTAGTGGTTCTAATTAGATGCAGTACGCCTATTGTAGTAGCCCTCTATATCATATATATAACATGCAGTACGCCTACTGTAGTAGCCCTCTATGTCCAATATATAACATGCAGTACGCCTACTGTAGTGGTTCTGATTAGATGCAGTACGCCTATTGTAGTAGCCCTCTATATCATATATATAACATGCAGTACGGCTACTGTAGTGGTTCTAATTAGATACAGTAGGCCTATTGTAGTAGCCATCTATAACCCATATATAACATGCAGTACGGCTACTGTAGTAGCCCTCTATATCCAATATATAACATGCAGTACGCCTACTGTAGTAGCCCTCTATATCCCGTATATAACATGCAGTACGCCTACTGTAGTAGCCCTCTTTATCATATATATAAAATGCAGTACGCCTACTGTAGTGGTTCTGATTATATGCAGTACGCCTATTGTAGTAGCCCTCTATGACCCATGTATAACATGCAGTACGGCTACTGTAGTAGCCCTCTATATCATATACATAACATGCAGTACGCCTACTGTAGTAGCCCTCTATATCCCATATATAACATGCAGTACGCCTACCGTAGTAGCCCTCTATATCAAATACATAAAATGCAGTACGCCTATTGTAGTAGCCCTCTATATCCCATATATAACATGCAGTACGGCTACAGTAGTGTTTCTAATAGGATGCAGTACGCCTACTGTAGTATCTCTCTATATCCTATATATTACATGCAGTACGGCAACCGTAGTATCTGTCTTTATCCTATTTATAATATGCAGTACGCCTACGGTAGTAACCATATATATCTTGCAGTATGGCTACTGTAGTAGCCATCTATATCCCCTATATAACATGCAGTACGCCTACTGTAGTGGCTCTAATTAATGCAGTACACCTACTGTAGTAGCCCTCTTTATCATATATATATAATGCAGTACGCCTACTGTAGTGGTTCTGATTATATGCAGTACGCCTATTGTAGTAGCCCTCTATGACCCATGTATAACATGCAGTACGGCTACTGTAGTAGCCCTCTATATCATATACATAACATGCAGTACGCCTACTGTAGTAGCCCTCTATATCCCATATATAACATGCAGTACGCCTACTGTAGTAGCCCTCTATATCCCATATTTAACATGCAGTACGCCTACTGTAGTAGCCCTTTATGTCCAATATATAACATGCAGTACGCCTACTGTAGTGGTTCTGATTAGATGCAGTACGCCTATTGTAGTAGCCATCTATAACCCATATATAACATGCAGTATGGCTACTGTAGTAGCCCTCTATATCTTATATATAACATGCCGTACGCCTACTGCAGTAGCTTTGTATATCCCATATATAACATGCAGTACGCCTACTGTAGTGGTTGTTATTAGATGCAGTTCCCCTATTGTAGTAGCCCTCTATATCATATATATAACATGCAGTACGGCTACTGTAGTGGTTCTAATTAGATGCAGTAAGCCTATTGTAGTAGCCCTCTATAACCCATATATAACATGCAGTACGGCTACTGTAGTAGCCCTATATATCATATATATAACATGCAGTTCGCCTACTGTAGTGGTTCTAATTAGATGCAGTACGCCTATTGTAGTAGCCTTCTATATCATATATGTATATAACATGCAGTACGCCTACTGTAGTAGCCCTCTATATCAAATATATAACATGCAGCACGCCTACTGTAGTAGCTAGCCCTCTATATCATATATGTAACATGCAGTACGCCTATTGTAGTAGCCCTCTATATCCCATATATAAAATGCAGTACGGCTACAGTAGTGTTTCTAATAGGATGCAGTACGCCTACTGTAGTATCTCTCTATATCCCATATTTAACATGCAGTACGGCTACCGTAGTATCTGTCTTTATCCTATTTATAATATGCAGTACGCCTACGGTAGTAACCATATATATCTTGCAGTATGGCTACTGTAGTAGCCATCTATATCCCCTATATAACATGCAGTACGCCTACTGTAGTGGCTCTAATTAATGCAGTACACCTACTGTAGTAGCCCTCTATATCCCGTATATAACATGCAGTACGCCTACTGTAGTTGTTCTAATTAAATGCAGTACGCCTATTGTAGTAGCCCTCTAGGACCCATGTATAACATGCAGTGCGGCTACTGTAGTAGCCCTCTATATCATATATATAACATGCAGTACGGCTACTGTAGTGGTTCTAATTAGAAGCAGTACGCCTACTTTAGTAGCCCTCTATATCCCATATATAACATGCAGTACGCCTACTGTAGTAGCCCTCTATATCCCATATTTAACATGCAGTACGCCTACTGTAGTAGCCCTCTAAATCATATATATAACATGCAGTACGCCTACTGTAGTGGTTCTAATTAGATGCAGTACGCCTATTGTAGTAGCCCTCTATATCCCATATATAACATGCAGTACGGCTACTGTAGTAGCCCTCTATATCATATATATAACATGCAGTACGCCTACTGTAGTAGCCATCTATATCATATATATATATCATGCAGTACGCCTACTGTAGTAGCACAAATGAGATGCAGTGCGCCTACTGTAGTAGCCCTCTATATAATATATATAACATGCAGTACGCCTACTGTAGTAGCCTTCTATATCCCATATATAACATGCAGTACGGTTTCTTTGTTAAAAAATATAGCCTGATCCCCAGTTAGCACAAACATTTTGTGAAACTGTTAAGAAACTGTTCTTAAAATTTTTCCAAAACAGTATGTGGCTTAAAAGTGTAAAATTTAAGATGTTCTCCGGAATCATATAAATTAATAATAGAACAGAAATATTTCCTTCCTACATAAATTATTTTGATTAAGCTAAAATTAAAATTTAAAGATACTGTTATAAACTATATCAATGTTTTTGAAACATCACATGCCTTATTTTCAATCTTTCATAGTTATGCAGTTTTACCTTTTTTTAATTTTTGAAATATTTTGAAAGTGTTTTTATAATGTTTTAGGCAAATTGTTTGTGCAATGTTCCATATAGGCCTATACGTTAGGCGATCAGTATTCAGCAAGCCTTGGAGAGTTATATGCGTTGAATATATAGCACCCTATAATGCATGGATAAAAATAAGTTTCATTATTTTTGTATGTAGTACCTTAATGGATATAAAAAATAGTTTTATTAATACAAAACCTAATAGACATTAAATTATTTTGATAAAATTACGAAATTTTAAATGCTTTTATATTATATTTATGAAATAACATTCGATATTAAAATATTACGTCACAATATGATATATAATGTATTACATTTGAATGTACATTTAAACATTTATTTATTTATTTTTTTTTATATTTTATATATCATTATGTTAAATTAGTAATATACATTATGATTTTATTCAAAATCATAAATATTACTTAAATTTAAATTTGGAATGATGCAAGACTTTTTCTGTGTCATTGTTGGTTGTTGCTATTGTCTAGATTTCCGCATTTTATGCATTTTGAACATCATCTGTCACTTCAGGATGACTTCCGAGAGGCTTCCGACGCATAAAAAATGCTTTAATTTTCATATATGGGAATATACGTTTGTGAGACTTTCTGGTTTTACCAAGGGGGCCGATATCTTCAATATTAACAAAAAAGTCTTGGTATGATCGTCATTTTTTTTTAATTATACCAAAAATTGAAATGGCTTCCGACTTCCGAGTTTTATTTATTGCCCTACAGTAGTTTCCTCTCTGGACTGTTAAAGCGGGAGAGAAAAAATATATACTTTTTCACTAAAAAAAAGAGAAAAAGTGCTGTGCATGTGCTGCTATAACAGATTGAAAGAAGCGATATGAATTAGCATCGTTTTCAGTAACTCCAAAAATAAAAGAGTGACTATTTTTAAAAAGAGTGATTTGGCAGGCCTGCTGACATTCAACGATTAGTAACAAAATATCAAATATTGGCAAGGCTTAATCGTGGAAAATATTATGAAATGAAATTAAAACAAAATTCAATCATCAAAATATTAGTGTAATATGAGAACCCTGTGTTTTTTTTTTTTTTTTTTTTGCAGCTCACAAGCTACACATATAAAATCTTGTTGATAACATTAATGGTGTTGTATGGTCGAATCCACAAGGTTTGGATATATATTTTCATATTTTACCCACAAAATCAGTAGGCCTAAATCTAGAAAATAATAATACTTTAAAGTTAAATTAAACGGATACTGTTCAGAGCAAAAAAAAAATATTTAAAGGAACAACAACACATGCAGTACACGTTTCGAGTAAAACGTCTGATTTCATTTTAGAGAAATCGGATTATTTTGTCACAGTATAGTTTACCGAACTGACGGTTTCTGAACTGCAAGTTTCGGACTAGGACATTTTAAAACCAGAATATGGGTAGTCAACAAGCCACTATGTGTATCCGCAGAAATCAGAGTGGGACGGGTGAAGTGAGGCATGGATTAAGTGGCAAGGGAAATGGAGCGTGGTGTGTTGCATATTAGCATGGATGTCTGCAGCTCAAACGTGAATGTAGGTGGTACCACCTGTCATAAAATCAAGAAAATTGTCCAGGATGTATAAACCTGCAAAATTTCAGGTGGATAAGTCAACCCACTGCTGAGATATGAGTGATTTTATCCCAAGGCAGATCACAGATTGATGCTGTGCATAAGCGGTTGCAGGTGGCGCCACCAGTTTTGTCTATGATGAAGAGCTATGTGAGATCTATACACAAGCAAAATTTTGGCCCAATCGTGAATGCATATTATGCAATTTAAAAGAAGATAATGCCACAACATGGCATCTTCAAGATTATTCCTTGAATCACTATTAAAAATTTTGTAATTTGGAGTTTTATGTACATGCTTAATTTTATTCACCGAAATGAAAAATTCAGTAAATTTCATAAAATAAAAACATCTTTTCAAATAAAGTTTACACACTGTTGGCCGAAGGAGGGACAAACAAGATCATTGTGCTAATTACTATCTCAGCTATATTTTATTACTGGAATTAATAGTCAATTTCACACCTGGTGAAGTTTTTACTCTTCTGAAGTAAGGAATTACTTATCTGATGAACATCCACACTTTCATAGCAATACACCACTTTGTGGACACAATTAAATGTGCACTTCTATAATTGTAACCTTGATCTAAAATGCAGCATAGTCTAGAATAAGAATGAATCAAATACAGAAAATTATACCATTCATCTAGTTTATGCACCAGCTTGGGGCACCAGCTTGGGGGGGGGGGGGAGTGCAGGGCAGAGGGGAAGCCCGCTGGTAGTGGCCAAGCTGAGCCAAGGCAAGCTGTCTGGAGAGGGTTACATAACACAAATGAATGCTGTACTACTAGGTGGGCTTGATGTAAACAACACTTGACATGGTGTATGAAAACTTGAATAAAAGCTTTCCTTTTCATTCAATTCCTTTGAAATTTCAGATTTTAAAAGATTAAATCCTTATGTATATATGCTGTAAAAATTAAATCAACAGTGCTTACCTGGAAAAAATGTGCCGTAGCCAAGGATGGACAAAATTTATTGTATTGTTTTTTTTTATTTATGCTAAAAACTTAAAAAATTTGCAAAAGTCAGATCTAATTTTAGGTAAACAATTGAATCTTGATTAAAAATAAATAAAGTTATATCCCTGTAAAAAAGTTTCCAGCTTAAGCAATTCTCATGTTAAGTGAATAAATTTATTTCCTGAAAAAACTGCAAAATATTTGGGCCCATAACTTAAAAAAATATGCAATACTGACCTAATTTTTTGTATGTTCATAGAAAATGTATGAAAGAATACGAATACTAAATATGATCAAAAACAGATAGGTGGTGTTGATATAAGGTAGCCTTGAAGTGTAACAATGGCTTTTTTTTATGGAAAATGGAGGTATTTCCTTAATATTTCGAAGGAACGAAGTCCTAGTGACCCAATTTTCAGTATGGTAGGAGATTTGGGGGACATCTAACTGTATGCAAAACTTTGGATTCATAGGTCCAACAGTTTTAAATGTTCCCATGTTAACAGCCGGACGGCCGGATGGCCAAATGGACGGATGACGGACAAAGTACCATGACTCTAGCTCAGATGACTTAGCTATGATAGTCAGCTGAGCTAAAATTGCCAACTTGTGACCACGACAACATGCTGGTGTGTTTCAGAATATACAGAGGATCCACTTTTGCAGAAAGACAAAATGAAAATAATAATAGTTAATACCTACAATTTCTAAAAAAAAAAAATCTGTTTACTTTGAATTTGTTACATTTGAACTGCGTTTGGGAGTTAACCATTTAATAAGCATAATTTGTAGACAAACATACATATAAAGTTAAAGGGAATTGACTATTTACCTGAACTGACCGTAACTGACATTAAGCTAAATGAAGTAAACATAAAATTTGATTACACCGAGGCAATAATCAATTTTACAAACAGGCTACTGCATCTAATTATAACCACTACAGTAGCCGTACTGCATGTTATATATATGAAATAGAGGGCTACTACAATAGGCGTACTGCATCTAATCAGAACCACTACAGTAGGCGTACTGCATGTTATATATTGGACATAGAGGGCTACTACAGTAGGCGTACTGCATGTTATATATATGATATAGAGGGCTACTACAATAGGCGTACTGCATCTAATTAGAACCACTACAGTAGGCGTACTGCATCTAATTAGAACCACTACAGTAGGCGTACTGCATGTTAAATATGGGATATAGAGGGCTACTACAGTAGGCGTACTGCATGTTATATACGGGATATAGAGGGCTACTACAGTAGGCGTACTGCATGTTATATATTGGATATAGAGGGCTACTACAGTAGCCGTACTGCATGTTATATATGGGTTATAGATGGCTACTACAATAGGCCTACTGCATCTAATTAGAACCACTACAGTAGGCGTACTGCATGTTATATATATGATATAGAGGGCTACTACAATAGGCGTACTGCATCTAATCAGAACCACTACAGTAGGCGTACTGCATGTTATATATTGGACATAGAGGGCTACTACAGTAGGCGTACTGCATGTTATATATATGATATAGAGGGCTACTACAATAGGCGTACTGCATCTATAATTAGAACCACTACAGTAGGCGTACTGCATGTTACATAAATGATATAGAGGGCTACTACAGTAGGCGTACTGCATGTTATATATGGGTTATAGAGGGCTACTACAGTAGGAGTACTGCATGTTATACATGGGTCATAGAGGGCTACTACAATAGGCCTACTGCATCTAATTAGAACCACTACAGTAGGCGTACTGCATATTATATACGGGATATAGAGGGCTACTACAGTAGGAATACTGCATTATTTAGAGCCACTACAGTAGGCGTACTGCATGTGATATAGGGGATATAGAGGGCTACTACAGTAGCCAAACTGCAAGATATATATGGGTACTACCGTAGGCGTACTGCATATTATAAATAGGATAGGTGTACTGCATCTATTTAGATCCACTACAGTAGCCTAACTGCATGTTATATATGGGATATAGAAGACTACTAAAGCAGGCGTACTGCATCTCATTAGAGCCATATTATAGCGGGTGTACTGCATGTTATAAATATGATATAGATAGGTACTAAAGTTGGCGTACTGCATGTTATGTATAGGTTATAGAGAGGCGTACTTCATGTTATAAATAGAATATAGAGAGGTACTACAGTAGGCGTACTGCATGTTATATATGGGATATAGAGGGCTACTACAGTAGGCGTACTGCATGTTATATATGGGATATAGAGGGCTACTACAGTAGCCGTACTGCATGTTATATATGGGATTTAGAGGGCTACTACAATAGGCGTACTGCATGTTATATGTATGATTTATAGGGATACTACAATAGGCGTACTGCATGTTACATATATGATATGGAGGGACACTACAGTAGGCGTACTGCATTTTATATATATGATATAGAGGGCTACTACAATAGGCGTACTGCATCTAATTAGGACCACTACAGTAGGCGTACTGCATGTTATATATATGATATAGAGGGCTACTACAGTAGGCGTACTGCATGTTATATATGGGTTATAGAGGGCTACTACAATAGGCGTACTGCATGTTATACATGGGTCATAGAGGGCTACTACAATAGGCCTACTGCATCTAATTAGAACCACTACAGTAGGCGTACTGCATATTATATACGGGATATAGAGGGCTACTACAATAGGCGTACTGCATCTAATCAGAACCACTACAGTAGGCGTACTGCATGTTATTTATTGGACATAGAGGGCTACTACAGTAGGCGTACTGCATGTTATATATATGATATAGAGGGCTACTACAATAGGCGTACTGCATCTAATTAGAACCACTACAGTAGGCGTACTGCATGTTACATATATGATATAGAGGGCTACTACAGTAGGCGTACTGCATGTTATATACATGATATAGAGGGCAACTACAGTAGCCGTACTGCATTTTATATATGCGTTAAAGAGGGCTACTACAATAGCCCTACTGCATCTAATTAGAACCACTACAGTAGCCGTACTGCATGTTATAAATATGATATAGAGGGCTACTACAGTAGCCGTACTGCATGTTATAAATGGGTCATAGAGGGCTACTACAATAGGCGTACTGTATCTAATCAGAACCACTACAGTAGGCGTACTGCATGTTATACATTGGATATAGAGGGCTACTACAGTAGGCGTACTGCATGTTATGTATATGATATAGAGGGCTACTACAGTAGCCGTTCTGCATGTTATATATGGGTTATAGAGGGCTACTACAATAGGCCTACTGCAGCTAATAAGAACCACTACAGTAGGCGTACTGCATGTTATATATTGGATATAGAGGGCTTCTACAGTAGGCGTACTGCATGTTATATATGGGATATAAAGGGGTACTACAGTAGGCGTACTGCATCTTATAAAATGGATATAGAGGGCTACTACAGTAGGCGTACTGCATGTTATATATGGGTTATAGAGGGCTACTACAATAAACGTACTGCATGTTATATGTATGATTTATAGGGATACTACAATAGGCGTACTGCATGTTACATATATGATATGGAGGGCCACTACAGTAGGCGTACTGCATTTTATATTATGATATAGAGGGCTACTACAGTAGCCGTACTGCATGTTATATATTGGATATAGAGGGCTACTACAGTAGGCGTACTGCATCTAATTAGAACCACTACAGTAGCCGTGCTGCATGTTATATATATGATATAAAGGGCTACTACAGTAGCCGCACTGCATGTTATACATGGGTCATAGAGGGCTACTACAATAGGCCTACTGCATCTAATTAGAACCACTACAGTAGGCGTACTGCATATTATATACGGGATATAGAGGGCTACTACAGTAGGAATACTGCAGTAATTAGAGCACTACAGTAGGCGTACTGCATGTTATATAGGGGATATAGAGGGCTACTACAGTAGCCATACTGCAAGATATATATGGGTACTACCGTAGGCGTACTGCATATTATAAATAGGATAGGTGTACTGCATCTATTTAGATCCACTACAGTAGCCTAACTGCATGTTATATATGGGATATAGAGGACTACTAAAGCAGGCGTACTGCATCTCATTAGAGCCATATTATAGCGGGTGTACTGCATGTTATAAATATGATATAGATAGGTACTAAAGTTGGCGTACTGCATGTTATGTATAGGTTATAGAGAGGCGTACTTCATGTTATAAATAGAATATAGAGAGGTACTACAGTAGGCGTACTGCATGTTATATATGGGATATAGAGGGCTACTACAGTAGGCGTACTGCATGTTATATATGGGATATAGAGGGCTACTACAGTAGCCGTACTGCATGTTATATATGGGATTTAGAGGGCTACTACAATAGGCGTACTGCATGTTATATGTATGATTTATAGGGATACTACAATAGGCGTACTGCATGTTACATATATGATATGGAGGGCCACTACAGTAGGCGTACTGCATTTTATATATATGATATAGAGGGCTACTACAATAGGCGTACTGCATCTAATTAGGACCACTACAGTAGGCGTACTGCATGTTATATATATGATATAGAGGGCTACTACAGTAGGCGTACTGCATGTTATATATGGGTTATAGAGGGCTACTACAATAGGCGTACTGCATGTTATACATGGGTCATAGAGGGCTACTACAATAGGCCTACTGCATCTAATTAGAACCACTACAGTAGGCGTACTGCATATTATATACGGGATATAGAGGGCTACTACAATAGGCGTACTGCATCTAATCAGAACCACTACAGTAGGCGTACTGCATGTTATTTATTGGACATAGAGGGCTACTACAGTAGGCGTACTGCATGTTATATATATGATATAGAGGGCTACTACAATAGGCGTACTGCATCTAATTAGAACCACTACAGTAGGCGTACTGCATGTTACATATATGATATAGAGGGCTACTACAGTAGGCGTACTGCATGTTATATACATGATATAGAGGGCAACTACAGTAGCCGTACTGCATTTTATATATGCGTTAAAGAGGGCTACTACAATAGCCCTACTGCATCTAATTAGAACCACTACAGTAGCCGTACTGCATGTTATAAATATGATATAGAGGGCTACTACAGTAGCCGTACTGCATGTTATAAATGGGTCATAGAGGGCTACTACAATAGGCGTACTGTATCTAATCAGAACCACTACAGTAGGCGTACTGCATGTTATACATTGGATATAGAGGGCTACTACAGTAGGCGTACTGCATGTTATGTATATGATATAGAGGGCTACTACAGTAGCCGTTCTGCATGTTATATATGGGTTATAGAGGGCTACTACAATAGGCCTACTGCAGCTAATAAGAACCACTACAGTAGGCGTACTGCATGTTATATATTGGATATAGAGGGCTTCTACAGTAGGCGTACTGCATGTTATATATGGGATATAAAGGGGTACTACAGTAGGCGTACTGCATCTTATAAAATGGATATAGAGGGCTACTACAGTAGGCGTACTGCATGTTATATATGGGTTATAGAGGGCTACTACAATAAACGTACTGCATGTTATATGTATGATTTATAGGGATACTACAATAGGCGTACTGCATGTTACATATATGATATGGAGGGCCACTACAGTAGGCGTACTGCATTTTATATTATGATATAGAGGGCTACTACAGTAGCCGTACTGCATGTTATATATTGGATATAGAGGGCTACTACAGTAGGCGTACTGCATCTAATTAGAACCACTACAGTAGCCGTGCTGCATGTTATATATATGATATAAAGGGCTACTACAGTAGCCGCACTGCATGTTATACATGGGTCATAGAGGGCTACTACAATAGGCCTACTGCATCTAATTAGAACCACTACAGTAGGCGTACTGCATATTATATACGGGATATAGAGGGCTACTACAGTAGGAATACTGCAGTAATTAGAGCACTACAGTAGGCGTACTGCATGTTATATAGGGGATATAGAGGGCTACTACAGTAGCCATACTGCAAGATATATATGGGTACTACCGTAGGCGTACTGCATATTATAAATAGGATAGGTGTACTGCATCTATTTAGATCCACTACAGTAGCCTAACTGCATGTTATATATGGGATATAGAGGACTACTAAAGCAGGCGTACTGCATCTCATTAGAGCCATATTATAGCGGGTGTACTGCATGTTATAAATATGATATAGATAGGTACTAAAGTTGGCGTACTGCATGTTATGTATAGGTTATAGAGAGGCGTACTTCATGTTATAAATAGAATATAGAGAGGTACTACAGTAGGCGTACTGCATGTTATATATGGGATATAGAGGGCTACTACAGTAGGCGTAATGCATGTTATATATGGGATATAGAGGGCTACTACAGTATCCGTACTGCATGTTATATATGGGATTTAGAGGGCTACTACACTAGGTGTATTGCATCTTATGAGATCCCCTGTAAAAGCATATAGGCTTTGAAGCCGGGGGAGGGGGCACTTTTTGGTCAAAGGGTGGTGGTTAGTGTGATCTTTCTTTGAGAAATTAGTTAAATTCCACTGTATTTCTTCTCAATCTACATCCTCAGATACAAAAAAAATGGGACACAAGTTATTTGGTGTTTTTAGTTATATAGGTCATAACTGTGTATTTTTATAGATAAAGGAATTAAAAATGCAATTCATTTGAGTGAAATGGTATGTCCTTTGCCTTATAGTATGCCTCTGTTTGTTTCGTGTTTTATACCGTTGCACGCCTACGGTTTTAAGTAATGTTAAAAACCAAGTATAATATCTGAATATTTCTCAAGATTTGAAGAAGACCATATTAATTAGGGTATGAATATTATTACTTTGGTTCACATAATTATATATAAATTCAGTATTTAATATTTTGTTATTTTTCGTGTGATGCAGCATTTGATTAAAAGTCAGAGAATGGTCAAAATATTGCATTGAAAATACATGTTTTTTTTTTTGTTTTTTTTAATTCAATTTTTCCAAACCGTATCAGGGGGATACCCCCTGCCACTCCCAGTCGCTTTCATGCGCTTACTCGCCCTAAATCTGGCTACACCTGCAGAATGCGCCCCCTCATTAATATATATATATATATATATATATATATATATATATATATATATATATATACATATATATATATTTATATATATATAAATATATATATACAATCCCCCCCCCCCCCCGAATGCGCCCCGCCCTACACTTTTGAAAACGGTCCAGAGCCTATGAAAAGTGCACCTGATATATAAGGTATGGGGCTATATATTGTGTTATTATTATAATTATTATTATTATCATCATTCTGATATCAACAACAAAAAATCAGGGGGAGTTTAAATTAACCTATCGCTTGTGCTGCCCTCTATTGGGAGAGTTTAGTATGATTTATTTTTAGAGGAAAAAATATTCGGTGCTTTTTTGTACGGTAAACAATAATCAAGGGTAAGTATTTTGTCAACAGATTCACAGAATAATCACTCCTCTCCGTCAATAAAAGATAAAGCCAAGTAAACAGAAAGTCTCCGGCTCCGTGAAGGGTTTATTGGTGTAGTTACGATATGTATGGGCTACCTGATGTCATTTAAGGTCTCATTAATTCATGACTACAGTAGCCGTACTCTATTTAATGCCGACCTCGTATGATCGCCGGCTACGTTCACGCGGCTGTGTTGCTATCGGGCCACATGGAAAACACAAATCGAAGCGTGGGTAGCGAATCGTATTGACCAACGCACTGCATGAGCCGGATACTGAACCCGGCTAGTTAGTCATGCATGAGTGATGACTGACTCATAACATATTAATTGTAACAATCAGAACTTTAATGAAATCAATAAATATCCATTTATAAATTAATGATACATTGGTGATTTTATGGCAATACAGCTAATGATCATATAAACACTTTTGTTTCAATGAAAAATATTTTTCCGTTGAAGCTGCCCATAATTATAGCTATCAGTCAATTTTATTATCTGAAGACTACGCGGTTGCTGTTATTGTGCATTTCAGTAAAATAAAGCAGATACGTGGTTGCTTTTATTGTGTATTTCAGTAAAAAAAAAAAACAGTTAACTTTAAAAAAATGTTGGGTATTTCAAACAGGCATCAAACATTTAAAAGCTAACTGGCAAATATATAACATAATTATATATGATTATATATTATAGAGTAAGACCTATATGTATATGTGTGCATTTTATAATTTATATATATATATATATATATATTTACATATATATATATATATATATATATATATATATATATATAAGTTATATTGGGCCATACTCGTCACAATGGTATTTTTTTCATATTCTGATAAATATATGACAAGTGACAACGTCACTTCACGCGGTTATTAATCAACAGCGCGAGCACGTGGTCACGAGCCCTCTCCATTGACCAATGAGATAATTAGTTGTACGTGCCGGTGAGCGTGTGAACAATCCGTGTACGGCCCATGTGCGGGCATCATACCTTAAAACAAAAACTTCCACGTAACGAACTGGTGTTTCAGAATGGTATATTTACATAAGATACGTACATGGACACAAAAGTAGCCGCCACTTGACCATTCTAGGTTGACCTTGCTTGGCTGGCGACCCTCGGACCCAGGTTATTAAGGTTTTTTTTTATAAATGCATACTGGTATGTGTTTGCCCATTCGCCATGGGCTGAAATAGTTACATATGTGATGACTAAAATGAACTAAAGCCATATGTCATCGCGGAGGCGGCTGACCAATATATTGTTAGTAGGCCTATGTGTAATGTATTAAGGGCCAGTCTATTACTACAATTCTCACTCTCTGTATTTCATCATGATTATATATTATGTAAGTTGCAGGTGTTAAAGTTAATTGGGACTTTGTGTATTCAAAAGTTAGAGCTGAGTTACCAGGTATTTACATAATGACTGTAATTGCTTAGCCTTGATTACATGGCAACTCTATTCAGTCTAATTGCACTTTCATTCAGCTTCTGTGCACACCATTCTTTAATTGCATGTGTTGCGACACGTCAGGGAAATCTCTGATTGGTTTACAAATGGTTTTATGAATCTGGATTGAAGACATGTTGAGGGGGTAGAGTCAGTTACAAACTGGGGGCCAAGCCCAGAACTTGGGGCTTGGCATCCCCTCTCCTGGATAGTTAAAATAAAGAATATTTTACATCAACTCAGAGACTTGTAAGTTTGTCACCAATGTCACCAAAGTGAACTTTTTAATATCATCAAAACAAATTATCACCAAAAAAATTATAGGGCTATTTCATTATTGGATGTTCTTGGAAAAATATTCATGAAAATATTGTACAACAGGCTAGTTATTTATGTAGAAGACTTAAATATAATAAGTGAATCTCAGGCAGGCTACAGGAAGGGATATAGTACCATAGATAATGCCTCTGTATTGCAAGCTTTAGTACAAAAATATTTATCAAAAAGGGGAGGCAGGTTTTACTGCATATATATTGACTTCTCAACAGCTTTTGACAGTGTACAACATGACTTTTTATGGTATGTACTTATGAAATCTGGTATCAATGGTAAAATGCTTAAAGTTTTTAAATCCATGTACTCGAAAATGAAATCATGTGTGCTAGCAGGTAATGAATTATCTGAATACTTTAACTGTTCTATGGGAACAAGACAAGGCTGCATGGTTAGTCCGCTGTTATTCTCCCTGTTTATAAATGAATATTTTGATACTTTGCATACTTCAGATTGTAAGGGAATTTATATAGACGAACATCTCCCAAATATTATAACACTGATGTTTGCAGATGATATTGTAAATTTTAGTGATACAGTTGGTAGACTTCAAAAGCAAATTGATCATTTACAAGATTTCTCTAATAAATATGGAATGAAGATAAATCTTGATAAAACTAAAATCATGGTCTTTAGAAAAGGTGGTACACTGAAAAAGGTAGAAAGATGATATATCGGAGGAAAAAAACTTGATGTTGTACCACATTACAAATATCTCGGTATTGTTTTTTCTAACAGGTTATCATGGACTAAAACACAGAAACAACAGGTTATGCAAGCAAACAAAGCTGTATGTGTTATAAAGAATTTCCACAAAAAATGTAAGTATTTAAGTGTGAATCACTTGTTTTATCTATTTGATACCTTGGTAGTACCTATTCTGATTTATGGAAGCGAGTTATGGGGGTTTACCAAAATAGAAATAATTGAAAGAGTACACATTAAATTTTGTAAGTATGTGTTAAATGTAAGAATAAACACTGCAAATTCAGCGGCACTTGGAGACTGTGGACGGTATCCTCTATTTGTAACCTATTCAATAAAATGCATAAAGTACTGGTTACGGTATTCACACGAGTAAGCAAGCATTTGGTTGTGACGTCATGCATATTCACGTATTTCTATAGTTCATGTAGTGCATTTCCATCCCTGGTGAATGATATGTGAAGAGGTCACGCCTCAGTGATTCTTTATAGCACATCCGGTATGCAGTAAGTGGCTTCCTTTATATATATATATATATATATATATATATATATATATATATATATAGTGAATCCGAATTTGTACTTATATATTTATGTTCTATGTGGGGAAGATATTGACCTCGCATATACATTCAGAAGCGAATCCAGGGGGTCCGGACCCCCCCTTTTTTTGTCGACGCAGCCTTTTTTCAAAGGGTTCAGGTCAATTTTTGCTAGCTGGACCAACCCCCCCCCCCCCCCTTTCCTGACCCGAGGACCTTTGTTTTTTAAAGGTTTTATCATTAGTCCTCCTGTGTTTGACCCCTCCTTTTCTTAAATCCTGGATCCGCCCCTGACATTTCTGTGAACTGTAAGCACCAAGAAAAGGAAAGTGCATCAGTTTGGGTGGTTATGACATTAAGCTAATTTTCCAGATATAAAATGCTATTTGAGCAGATTTATGCAAACAAATTAGTAAATAAACAGAATGCAGTTATGTGTATAAAGTTATGGAAATTCGACCAGGGGTTTTCTTTTCCGTGTGTTTTTTTTCTGGTTGCCTGTTTCTCCTCGGGTAAAGGGTTGTGTATATGAGGCTAACAATTTTTAGGAGTCCGTTAAAATATGATGTCGTCTTTGATTGCAATATGATTAAATGTTGGATTGAATTGTAAATGTCAAATAAATTAGAAGTGGGCCAGGTAATAATAACGGGCAAAGCGAGTGTCCTCTAGTGAGTTTTATTATTTAATATATACTGTAAAAAGATAAAATTAAAGATGCAAGTTGCAAGAGCATAAGGTTCAATCCTATATATATTTTGGAAAGTTAGTTTGGGTTATATACAATCGGAAACTTAAAAGCAATACACATATAAATGAGATTGATAGAAAACTGACCGTATAGGCATTTCGATTGTACCAGTATATGATTTTTAATGAAAAAAATGGAGAATTATACCGAATAAATATTTTTTGCCTTTTTCTTGTGTAAACTCATACAATGCAACCATTTTTACAACCAGATTAACAGATTCGTTCATGCAAGCATGATATACGGAGGTGAAACCTAGAAAGAACCATACAGATTTGCTCTAAAAGTTTTGACAACAAAATACCGACTTTTCGATTACCCAATGAAGCCCCAGGCATATATTTAACATAATAAAAAATGACCGTTATATGTGACATGTCATATCATGTTGTTTTTTACCTTCGTATGTTCATTCCGTGGATCATGGACCTATCCGTCATAATCTATGAAAAAAATGCTTAAGTCTATTCAGTTAGTTGGTTAAAGGCAACCATCTTAAAAATATATCCAGAATATTAAGCATTCAAATAAATCAAGAACTATTTTATCTGATTTTATAAAATTGACCATGATCGACGACCATTCGCAAGCTTGGGCGAACGAATACTCCCTATGTTATTATATTCAACCGGGTTGTTGGTCCCATGAAATATTTCACAAAAATAAGTCATTATAAATGGCTACTTACCACCGATACAAATTGGTATGAGATCTGGCAAAAATTAAAAGGCATTCACTAAAAAAAAGTAGCCAGTAATCGCATATATACCTCAGCCTGTATTCTGAGCAAATATTGTTGTGTGTCACGTGAGTATATATAGGATATATATATGATATATATATATGGATGAAAGCCCGAAACGTTTTACAGATCACAAGTCCGATATTGCATCACAGGTCAGCACCGACCTTCAAATCAAAAGCGGCCCAATGCCAGTGAATGGTTCTCGCCTTCGGTCTTGATAAAAATATTACCCTATCTCGCAGTGGGAAAGAACCCATTATAAGCATAACATATATGGCAATCCAGATTATTTCAAAATGTGAACGATTGTTTCACCGGTTACCCTAACATTCTACAACATTTAATCGAATTCCTTATGTCATAAATTTTGAATGAAGTTGCTAATAGACAAACCAACCAACCATCCGTCTATCCATCCAACCAGGTAACCAACCAACCTACCAAACTAAACGCCTATAGGTCGAGCGCTTGCCGGAAGTTGAAATGACAGACGGACGGACAGACAGAACAAACTGTGGATTTTTTATCAATTGAGTGGCTTTCAGAGTGATTGCTGAAAAGTTGGGCCTGTTGAACGACACATATCACACAAAAGAACATGAAAACAGACATAGCTGACAACAATCGACAAACGGACAGACATACTGGCACACTAACACATCCGAGATAACAGATGACAAGATTATCATATAGGAATGTATTAAGAAACAAAATTAGTTATAGTTTATGCGGATAAGGCTCACAGTTTTGGAGATATGGCCAAAAATAATATGTTGTAGTAGTTCAAGTACAGCGCCCCCTAGTGGCCATAACCAGAAACTAAAAAAATCCGTTTCGAGATATTAGCATATGACATAAGTACCAGTATCAAAAGGATCCCTGTACAATGCTGTGTGTAAGGCGCAAGTAGGCAAAATTGAGGACACCTGACAAGCAGACAGACATACTGACAAAGTGACACACGATTGAGACCAGATGACTTTACCAGGTTATGAAGAAGACCCATAGAAAGAAAATATGCTATAGTGTATGTAATTAAGGTGTATACTTTTGGAGATATGGCTAAAACATGTTATGTTGTAGTGGTTCCAGTGCAGCATATCCAGAAAATGAAAATCCGTTTCGAGATATTAGTGTAAAACATAAGATATATCAGTTTCAAAAGGATTCCTCAAAAACTGTGACTTGTAGAATGCTATATGTGAGACGCAAGAAGCAACGAGCAGGCGAATTTGAGGACAACTGACAAACAGACAGACATAGTGACAAAGTGATACAGGACTGAGACCAGATGACTTACTCAGGTTATGGAGAAGACCCTAAAGAAGAAAATACGCTATATTTTCTGTAATTGAGTTTATATTTTTGGAGATATGGCCAAAAAATGATATGTTGGGGAAATTTGACTGCAGCGCCCCCTAGCGGTCCTATCCGGAAAATGAAAAATCTGTTTTGAGATATTTGTGTAAGACATAGGATGATTCCTGCATACTTTTGGACTCTAGGCAATCACTTAGCGATATCTCGAAATATCTCGTTTGACGAGATATTGTACGAGATATTGCAAGACTTGTGAAATAATCAAATAACCCTACTTGTATGCTACCTGATGCCAAACATTAGATCTCTGTAGCGTTAATACTGACAAAGTTAGAAAAATAAGACCCCTTTTTTGAATATCATGACTTTTTCCCTAAAATGCGTTACTATGGTTACAGCAAATTTCAAACATATACACATCATAATAAAAGGACCTTTGGATGACGAAGAAAATGAGCTATGAATGAAGTGGATACGACCATTTGTTAAAAAGTCATGACGAAATAAACTTTCGAGTGTTTGGATGAACTTGACCTTGACCTTTGCCTGATATTAACAAAAATCAATAGGCTTCGGGGACTACAGACTTTCTATCAACTCTGTAACTTTGAAAGCGATCGCTGCATAACTGTGCATTTTAGACTGGAGACAGACAAACAAACAAACATCGTTACAAAAAACAAACAGACATACGAAACTGACCAACATGCTTGTCAAAATCGAAGATTTCCGGCAAGCAACAAGATAGAAACATAATACCTTCTGGTTGAGGTATAATAGCAAGATATAATATGATAAAAATGTATTTTATAGCATAGATGATCGACCATGTTACATTTTACCAAGTATTCAGACTTAAAATATCACCCAGGGAATGAGACCAGGCAACTTTATTTCAATCTGCATTATCATATACAAAATTTAAAATTATATATATCGTCGGTTGCAAATTCGGCCTACATATCAATCAGACTATACGACCAAGGTCATTTCCTCGCAAAGAAATATAGTATTCTTTTAAATATAAATATACTATTTTTTTAAATAAGAGAGTAAAGGTTGAATGGTATTGATGTAAATCTTTGGTTACGCGTACAGACTAAATAGAGAATTTGCGAAATATACTATTAAGGTGCAATCTCTCTTGTCCATTGAAACAAATATTTCCCAGTGAGAGTAATTGATATATACTCATAAAATCCCATAATATGATCCCAGACTACACTTACAGCAGTTTATCGTGTATATCTTTGTGAATATCTGCAAGACTCTGGGGGCCGTTCGAGGCTCCGTCTTTGCATGCCACAAAATCGCTTGGAACCCCATTTTAGGGTGTGATTAATCAAGAAATGGACGAAATTACACACTAAAAGAGTATCTGACCGTGTCTTTCTGTACGTTGTAAGGCGTACTTCATACGGAGATGGCGTGTGTCACAAAGGAGGCACCCAAAACATACATTTATCTACGCTCTATCGGTTTCTTGGTATTTTCCTAAAATAGAGATTGAAGCGACTGTATTCCAGAAGCACAAGATTTGCTTTTATGCACGGTTTCTTGTCAAGCAGATGGCCCCACCTGTTGGCAGACTTACTGATTAAAATAGCGTTATTGGTGCCCAACTTATTTTCCATAAATCAAATTGCTGTAACTTGATGTTTGGTTATATAATTAAAAATATTATTATTATTATTATTATTATTATTATTATTATTATTATTATTATTATTATTTATTTATTTATTATTATTATTATTATTATTATTTTATTCACTTAGATGCGCATTATTACATAGTGCGCTCTATGCGCTTGACAGTAATAAAGTACAATAAGTTATAAAATATAAAAAAAACAATTAGTTCTAAAGTTGGCGTTAAAAAAGTTATACACACATTAAAAAAAATATAAACATGATAATTTAATTATGAGTCTCTACAATAACGGGATCGAACTAAAATAACAATTATTGCACTGTTAGGAGACACTGTATCAATATCCACCAGCGTTATATCACAGTCTAGGCAGCACCATATCCTTGTATAAATAACACAGTCTTAAGATGCTTTCTAAAGGTGACGGGTGAGATTGGTCCTCTTATATCTGATGGCAACTCATTCCACAGTTTAGCCCCTAATGTCTTTAGTGACCTTTCACCATACTGGTTGGAGTGGCGTGACACTTCTAGTCTCCAGTGATCCGATGAAGAGCGAAAAGATCTGCGAGGGGAATACACTACACAGAGCTCTTTCATGTTATTTGTACTCAGGCGCCGTGGCAGAATGGAGTCTTTTGAATGATGGTGAACACCTTGAATACAATTCCCTGCTTTACAGGTAGCCAGTGCAGTTGTTTCAGAACTGGTGTTATGTGCTCTCTAGGCGTTGTTCCTGTTAAAAGCCTTGCTGCACTGTTCTGGGCTACCTGCAACTTATGCATAGTACGCTCTGATGCTCCAAGGAGTATAGGCTGTTATGGTAGTCAAGACGAGTTAGAACAGTGGAATTAATGGCCTTGACTCAGGCTTCTTGCGAAAGATTAACTTTGACTTTGGCAATGCGCCTGAGGTGGTAGTACATGCTAGAGGTAACCCTATTCACTTGGTACTCCATTTTCAGATGACCATCAATATAAGCACCAAGGTTCTTAGCCACTGGCTTTGGTGTAATGGTAGCCTCCCCAATCTTTAAGGTGATGTTACTCACATGCTGTGCAGAGTGTTTACTGGTGATGATGACTACTTCCGTCTTGGAGTCATTCAATTTCAGCTTGTTGGCCATCATCGAGTGTCGAACATCTGCCACGCACTGCTCCATCTCCTGCACCTGATGGCTACAGGTCACCATGTCATGTAGAGTAAGGCGGTTGTAGAGCTGGCAATCATCAGCGAAACAATGGCGTTTGACAGGATGCTGCTCGATAACTCTCCGGAGAGGGAGAATATAGATGAGGAAAAGAAGAGGCCCCAAGACGGACCCCTGAGGTCATATGACTTAATTTACAAATAAAACTTTTTTATGCTCCCTTTAAAATTCCAGTGACCCGCATGTTATTTATCAATGTTAAAGAAATATATATATATATATATATGACAGAGTAAACATGATATTTTAAGAAGAACACACTTTGTAGCATGTATATTTAAAATTCTTTGTATTTGAATAGGCCTTAACAAAGTGATCAACCCAATCACAGTTAAAATTTCATATTACATTTGTTTGGTTCTATTTTTGGTGTTGGTATAATAAGTATTTTATTGAATATATATCAGTTAGGATTGGAAGACAGGGCGTAGCCCTATATAAATTCCTCTCCTGATATACATAAATGAAAAGATGTGATACAATACTGTAAAAATACAAGAAATTTGATACAATACAGTAATATGCAATAACAACAATTTCTATAATAACAATTACAGCTTACGCTTCTTTACAATTTTGTTACAATTCTTTATTAAGTACGAAAAGAAAAGTGAGAAATACCACAATCTGTGAAATAATATGAGGAACAAATGTGCAAAGACGTTTATAAATCAATATTTATACATTCACGAGGGCTTCTACAATGGGTTTGACATTCTAATTGTATTAAAAATACATACAATTATCATACAATTTCTATTTGAATCGGCCACTCTCTTCAATGAAACACTGAATTTTCTCAAAAAGTTTAAAGTTCTCATTATCAGGATTGTTATTTTTACCCAACAGAAAAAATATCAGTTCTTTTGCATATCAAGCCGCGTGCCTCCCAGGAGTTTCAGTCGTTTGTGGGTGACCAATGGGACACGAAAACAAATAGTGATCTGGCGTCTACTCGGGAAACCACACGCACAAGAAAGATCATCTGAACAGTTGTTGAGGAACAGATGCTAATTCAGGTCAAGCAAATCTCATTATATTATCATATAACATAATTGCCTATGAAAAAAAAATATTAATATAGATTTTACATAAAATAAGCCCAATTCCAGGAGGAAAAACATTTTTTTCTATCTATTTTCCACTAAAAACATGAGGTTGTGTGATTTGTTCAAAAACTATTGGCACATCTATGAGCACTGTCAACTCGGCAGTGACGTCACACACTGGGAAATCCCCTGTGACTAAAAATTCTAGATCTCAGTAAAAGCACAGTATTTCTGCCTCTGTCAGTCCCACATTTTCAGCAGAGAATAAAAACAACATGCATTACTAGATCTGAGTTGTTGATAAAATTCAGTCCATGATGTCACATGTGTACCAGCCAATCAAATCAGGAAAAAGTCTGGGATCTGGATGAAATCCTCCCATCACACAACAAACGCACATGGAATAGGTTTACTAAACCTTCAAGGCACTACAACCCATGCGCATCTGAGTGTGAGCAATCTGAGCTCCGCGATATCCTATGAA
This sequence comes from Sipunculus nudus, assembly GCA_026874595.1. Lineage (NCBI taxonomy): Eukaryota > Metazoa > Annelida > Sipuncula > Golfingiida > Sipunculidae > Sipunculus > Sipunculus nudus. The sequence continues at coordinate 84,076,059 of CM049308.1, read as the reverse complement.
AGTATAATAGTAGGCGGATTGTTCTCATCCATTCTACCCATTTTAAAAATTGACACACTTTCGGAATTCCTAGTTGTTTCCTAGGTGTTCCAGTTCTGACTGGTCGAACATAAGAAAGATTGTTGCCTTACAACACAATGATTGTCGGCATTTCTTAAGTTGTAACGGTTTGTATACCTTACCTGTTTTGTTGCAAGGTCACACAGATAAGACGGAGTAAATTGTAAATGTTGTAAAATAATAAAAGCTTATGTCTCTTTCTATCCTCTTTATACAATAAACTATGACTGTTACCTGGCTGTGCTCCAGTATGCGATCTGCACGTAACTGTACCTACTCTAATGATGCAACCATCCCAAACCACGCCTGCATATCCAGGAACTGGTCTAATGAACGTTAAATAAAGTCTTTCTAAGGCTCTCCTATCAAATTGGGACATATAGCTTCTAATGACATCTATTCTTTTACTCGCCTTATCACATACATGTATGTCATCTATGTGGTCTCTCCAACTAAATTTACCATTTAAAAACAAACTAAGTGTTTATGAACCTCTACTTCCCGAACCTCGTGATCCCAGATAAGGATATCTGCCTGTGTGGCTTGTTTCAAGGGGAATGTTAACTTGCTGTTTTACTGGCATTAAAAGTAGCCTACCACTTCTCAGCCCTGTCTCGTATCCTGCCAAGTTCAGCATTAAACATTAGCCCTATTTACACTAGAAAATTGTGGCGCGTGCTAGACCGGTCCAAATAATTGTGGACCGGGCTACATTTGAATTATTTTAATCTTGCGTTCACACTGGCCATGTGACCATTTATAACGCGCCACCCTGTCAAGGCCGCATAGCACTTAGCCCAGCCTGCAAGTTACATTGCGTTTGCACGCAGATAAATACTGCAATCTAGAGCGGTCTATAGATTGGATTCCCCTTTGAATCCGAGTCACATGACAGCCAAGTCTTGCTGGAGCGCTATATTTAGATGGCGCGCTCCACTTCTGTTTACACACGTACGAAGCACAATGTAGGCCGCGCTAAACGCTGTCTGGCTCGCTTAAAAGTAGAACCGACTCAAACCGCTGGTCATTTTGTAGCGCGATCTAGACCGAAAATCCTCGAAAATCTGGCGCGTTTTTTGGGGACTTGGCGCGCGCTAAACGATATAGAGCGCTCCAGAAAAACGTGTGTAAATGGGGTTAATGTGTATCATTACCTGTTATGAATAGCGATACGTCATAAGCAAATATCCTAATGTTTGTTTCAACTTGTCCTGCCAAGTTATTTATATACACAGAAATAGAAGCGGTCCTAAGATAGATCCCTGTGGAACACCCGGTGGGATGTACTTATAGTCTGATGAGTTCCGGTTCAGCACCTTGTGTTCATCTGTTAAAGGGGCCCAATTACCTATCTGACCTTTATAAACTAAAGGTAATCCCTTGGAGCTTTTATAAAAATAGGCCAGAAAACGTGGATATTACCGCACACAGGCTGCTTGTTTTTTGTTTATATAAACGTTTTTATAATATGAGGGGGCCTGCCAAAATAAAACAGATTCAACGAGGGAATCTGGCAGCAAGTCAGAAAAGCCAGAGCTTTGCAATGGCGTTTTACAACAAGTGACCTTTCTACCTCCGCATATATGCAACCTACCACCTTACATATTTTCCCGTTGTCAACATTGCTGTGTTTACAAACATGTTGTTGATCAACAAGTTCATACATCCTTCACTAAGGCCTTTAAGAAATGTTCACAACCAAGATTGCCCTTAGATCATTAATATATACACAGAGGAAGCCAGAAATTACATGAATTTACAAAAGATAAGTGAATGGGTACCTTTAAGTAAATCTTGAACCATCTAAGTAGTGTCCCTCTAATACCTATATGCATTCTAATATATACAACAAACCCTCATGCCATACTCTGTCAGAAACCTAGGGTAAATTCAAAGCTACGAAATTTACAATTTCCTTTGTCTACAGATCCTGTGATTATGTTGTACAATTCACCTCATTGGTTCATACAAGAATCATCTGGTTTATGGACAGATTGTACCCTTACAATAAGTTCGTTTGCAGCAAGAAAGTTAAAACATTTTTAAACATACATCGTTCCACACATAACGTTCCTACACAACTAAGTAGAAAAAAGGGCGAAAATCGGACATAGTTTGTTTTCATCCTTTTTTTGTGAATTTGTGTGTCATTTGCCTCTTTCCATCGATCTGGAGAAACCAAAAATTCAAAAGAAGTATTTAATAAATGCCAGAGAGATTTTGTTATAAAAGGGTTCACTAATTTTCAACATTTTGCGACTAACTTCATCCGGAACACTAGCTTAATTAGGATTTAAATTAATAAGTAATCCTTTACGGCCATTTCTTTTACAACTATATTATTAAGTGAAGGTTGGTTTACTATTGTGACACCTTTGGAAGCTCAGTGTCGTTGTGTTTAAAGCAGACTCCCGAACAAAGTAATTATTAAATAGTGTAGCTTTATCTGTACCGTTTACAACTAGTCCCCCTTTAGATTTAATAGCCGAATATATCTAGGAGTTATCCATTCCTCAATATGGTCTTTCACAAGGTTTAACCATAGTCTTGGCGATACACTTTCTTTATTCATCTGATCGTTCGCAAATCTGGTCTTTGCAGCTCTTATTTTGTCAATTACCAGATTTCTAAAGTATCCAAACTTTCTCTGGGTCATTTTCCTGTTTTGTCCGGTTTTTTTATTTTTAGCAGTTTTCTTAAATAAAAATTAAACCACGGAGGATCTATAGGTCGCACTTGTATTCTATTAGTGAGTACTGCCGCATTTATTTTTGGTGTTGAATGCATTATGCACCGAATCGTTGATATCGCTATGCCGCGAGTGTATAGAAAGTAAATTATAACTTATAATAACAAACATAACTAGAATCCGGGTAGTCGACAAGCGACTACATGTATATCATCCGAAATCAGAGTGGCATGGGGTGGAGCAAGACAGGGAGTGAGTGGTAAGGGGAAATAGAGGGAGATATGTTGCATTATTGATGGGATGGGGAAGGCAGAAATTGGGGTTAGGGTACGTAAGACCGATATGTCAAACCAGTCCTCAGAAATAAGCATGGATGTCTGCCACTTAAACATGATTGTAGGTGGCGCCACCTGTCATTGAACGAGAAAGCTATCAAAGATGTATACACGTGTAAAATTTCAGGTGGTTAAGTCAAACCACTGCTGAGATATGATTGAATGTTACACAAACAGATGGACGCCATGCAAAAATATTTGCTGGTGGTGCCACCAGTTTTGTGTATGATAAAGCGTTATGTCAGATCTATAAGCATGCAAAAATTTAGGCCGATACGTCACACCAGTTCTGAGGTATTAGCACGGATGTTTGCAGCGTAAACGTGGTTGTAGGTGGCGCTACCTGTCATATAAACGAGAAACCTATTCATGATGTCTATATGTGCAAACTTTTCGGCGAACAAGTCCAACCACTGTTGAGATATGAGTAAATTTAACCCAAGACAGACGAACAGATGGACGCTGTGCGAAAATAGTTGTAGATTGCGCACAAAATTTTGCAAAATTTCAGCCTGATACGTCAAACCAGTCCTGAGATAATACCATGGATGTCTGCCGTGTTAACGTTTTTAAATTGGCCATCCCAACTCGACGAAAATTATATCCAAGATGCAAAATTTCAGGCAGATAAGTCAAACCACGGTGGAGATATGAATGACTTTTACCCTAGACAGACAAACAGATAGACAGTTGCAGGTGGCGCCACCAGATTTGTATAAGGTTAAGAGCTATCCAAGAGCTATATTCAAATTTTTCAGCCTAATTTTTCAAACGAATCCCAAGATATGTGGGTTTATATGTGAAAACAGACGCACAAATGGACGCTCTGCAGAGAGGAAAGGTTGGACGTCAACCCAAAAAGCGCAGTAGTTCACATGTGACCCGATCAAAATTCCGAGTATCATAAAATTCCGTCTAGTGGTTATGGAGTTCTCCGGAAACCTATGCGGTGCCGGCGACGACGTCCGGCTGAAAACTCTGTTTTGGCGGATACAATAATGGCACAATAAAATCATCTACTATGTCCTTGACAGAGAGAAAATGGCTCCTCTTTGGATAAATACTACATTCATTTCGCAGTGTCCTAGTAATGTCTTAACTCATTCCAAAAACGATTTGAAAAGAACGAGACTACTGAGTTAAGGGTGTTGATTGACACCGGTGTTGACATGATTTGGTAATTTAAAATTTACATTAGGCTGGTTGTCAATCCGGTGCGACCTCTGTCGTGTAGTTCATAAACTAAAAAAGAAACGAATATCTCTGCAGGCGTTAATAAACATATACCACATGTTTTCCAAGTCAACTTAGACACCCACACAAATACCTAAGAATGATCTTTCGCAAGTAAACATTGTTATGATATGTGCATAATTTATACCGCGTATGCGTTCCTAATCAATATATATATATATATATATATATATATATATATATATATATATATATATAATTATATATAGGAACAGTGTACATATAGCTATTATATGTAGTCGAGTACTCATTTAATTTTCATTTCCTCTGTTATAAGGTAATTTATTATACTTCCCGAATTACACTGCTCGATAGCAATGTAATGTCATAAAAGTTGGTGCGCATAGATCATACACACGTGACATCGAGACCTTTCAACGACCACGAGGAAACATCATTCGAACCGTCCCCCCCCCCCCCCCCCCCGCCATTTAGATGCACACTTACGGGAACTTATAATTACTTAACAAGGTTATGTTTTCACGTGTTTGTTTGCCTAATATAGCAGGATTACGCCCCCTACAGAAGAGATTTCAATGAAATTTGTGCATGAAGGAACACGATGTGGCCAACGAAAGATATCTTTCAATGTTATTGTGGACCAAGTAAAATAGCACCTTTTTATATTGACATATGCTTCTTTATCATGTATATAATTTTTAGATTTTATTATTATCCCCACGTGCGTGTTAACCAATCTGTTTGATTAATGTTCAAAATCAGTTTAAATGTAATCCTGCATGGAAAATCGCCTCACTCGGTCCATGCATTATATAACATCATATATCAACTGCACTAAACATCGGTTTGTCTTGTAGCTCTTGCAGCACGGGAACCTGAATTAATTTGTCTTCTTGTTCTGTTTGTATCTTTGTCTGTCTCTGTCTGTCTGTCTGTCTGTCTGTCTGTCTGTCTGTCTCTCTCTCTCTCTCTCTCTCTCTATATATATATATATATATATATCCTTTTTTATATATAGACTATATATATACATGTATATATATGTATATATATATATATATATATATATATATATATATATATATAAACACCCGGGATATCGTAAGATAACTGTAGCTCGTGGGGCCCCAACTGGTACTGTTACTTTCTCTTTAATTGTATGGTTCGGTAGTTTCAGTTGTCGGCATTTCCACGGAAACCAATCTGCTACGCCTGTTTGATAGGATTATTGACTATATATGGAATTTATTTACAGGGGGGGGTAAGTTCGTGCATTTGTGTGTGTGTGTTTGTTGGGGGGGGGGGGGGGGCCGAAGGCCTAAAGATCCAACACCAACGGGACAGAGTCCTGCCTAAATCCGGTCTAAATCACAACCTTCAGTTATTAATAATAATGAGAAAAACTTCATGTCTGAGGTGATCAATTCGAGGTTATTGCTGCCAATCCTCTGATCCAGTTCCTGGTTGTATCTACATGCCAACATCATGATAACACGGCCCCTTTAAATGATCAAATCAATGTTCAAATGTTAATACTTGTATTTTAATTTTTATAGATACGGAGTTTAATCATAATCATATGCATGTTGTATGTTACAGAATGTTGCAATAATATATTGCAGAATACTATGGTTATAATTTGATCATTCATGAAGTTTAAAATATTTCATTTTATTGACGAGGGATAAGTGGTGCCAGGACAGACAATACGGTATTCTGTTATTCCATTAATTTATTCTTCATGTCTGGTATCTGACTAAAATTATGAATTGTATCAATATTTACTTGTTCACATAACTATGTATCAGAATTAAGTTTTACGAAGCATAAATAAAAAATTGTCATGGTGAATTAAAGTCCAGGTTTAAGTGTATAATGACCTGAAATTTTTCTTTATTTATATAAAATTTTGCGCTGAAGGCATTTTTCAGTATTTTTTTCCTCTCACAGTGTGAATCAGATTTGGCCTGGACAGAATCATAATTGGTTAGAGCGGGATCTTGGCCTCGTCATTCGAGCACGGTGTGTGTGTGTGCATGATGATGTGAAATTATAATACTCAGCTGTTGATCAAATGTCATATACGGGTCTGCTTTTCAAATCGCATTATAGTATTATAGCACGAACTCTGTGTGTGTATATATATATATATATATATATATATATATATATATATATATATATATGGGCTTTCATGCAATAATTCAAAGGCGTTCTGTTTAGCGGAGATCAATTTGACATACATGTATATGGCATACTTATATATAAATATATATAAACAGTGAGTACAGCTGTGTATGGAATACAATGGCATTTAAATGTATCCTATTTTATAACCAACACATTTACCACTTGTTTTACAAATACGCGTACCTATCTATCTATATCTATATCTATATCTAAAATCTATATATATATATATATATATATATATATATATATATATATAAAGACCGATGGAGTCACCTGATATTCGATTTCTTTGTAATTCAAAGTGATTTTACCAATTCACAATTCAGAAGAAATATTACCCAATGAAGTTATTTAATTACAGAATACCAATGACACATTAAAATGCAATTTGGGTTTATGTAATATAAATCAGCATAGATGCATGGTCTGTAAGCTGGACTTATAACACACCACAATGTTACACATGTTTCACTGAAAGATATAAAGTAGACCCAGAATGACACTCATTAGACCGCATACCTCTGCCAAGAAAAAGACAATGCTATATACGTGATGATATTGCATGGGTTAAACGGAGCCAGTTATATAAACCCGATCTTCAAATGCCTTGATTCTTTAATTGTACCATATATATTGGTTGATAAATGGGAACAGGTGCATTGGCTGTTTTCAAAGGTAAAGTAATTTAGAGCAACCAAATTAATTATACAGGATTCAGTCTTCATTCGATCCCCTTCACCCAAATCTGCACCACAATTTAATGATGTCTTTCATGGCCCATTTCTTCTCAAAAGTTTGTTACGTAATCTTGCAAACAACAACAAAAATCTTAGAAGAGTCAGTTAAACAAATAGACACAAGTAAAAACATAACCTCCATGGTGGTGGTAAATGGAGTGGCAATAGGTAGAGCACTTACCTCCGCCAAGATAACTTATTTACTATAAATATATATATATATATATATATATATATATATATATATATATATATATATATATATATATATATAGTATATATAAAGTTATAATATACAAGAATATTATACTAACAAATTTCGCACTCATGCATGCAGTTAATTGTCAGGTTGCCAGGCAACAAGCACCGAGCATATACATGTGTTGACGCTAATGACGAAATTACCATATATAGTGAAAGATAATTGGGAAATGGCGACCGTGCATGGGGGTTGCTGAGAGAAAACGGTAAATTAGATAAATTATCATGAACTTTCAATAAGGGTTATAAGTTTTTCCTCTTATTATAAAATAAATGTTATAGTTTTTTTTGCTGTCAATAATTTTTTTCTCTATAACATCTCTATATAACACGATTGACTTTTCAATTTGATGTCTTCGCCTAAACTCCACTCAACAAAAACATAAGGCACATTGTAATATATGTTTAAATGTGAGAAATGCTTTGGTTTCACGAGTAAGAGTTTGAATAAGAAACGCTTACGGATATACCTATATATATATACATATTGCTATAAAAGCATAAATACGCGTATATATGGTAAAATTTGTCATTTAGGTACATACAGTTTTTTTCTCTTGACTGTCATTATAAACGCCTAAAGTTCAGGCGAAAATGTAAAGTATCGGAAAGGCGTAAATTAATACCGTACAAAGATACAGTTTCAGTATTATATATATGGCAATTGAAAATCCAATTCAAATCTCACTGAAAATAAATCTAGTAGCGGATCCGGGGGGGGGGGGGGGGGGGAGGGGTCTGGACCTTCTTCGTTTGAGCCAATTTTTTTCCGGCCTGGGCCGCTGCCTTTTTGGATCGGGGCCTTTTTAGTGTTTCCCCATTAGTTTTAGACCGGCCCTCCCCTTCCAAAAATCATGGATCCACCTTAGCTGTGTAACTTTAAAGAACAATATAAACCCATCTTTATTTAAAAAATTAAGTTGCCATGCAGTATTGCAGCTGTGAAAGAAATTTAACAACATATATAGGGTGCTAAAAGGCAGATGAAAGTATAAATACGATTAAAATCTATTAATGGAACACATATATAGTACAGAATGTCTGCTTGGAAGCAGTTGTCTCGCTTTGGTGCATGTGCAAATATATGTAGGCCTATAGGCTATATATGCACCAGCACATATGTTCCATGGTAGTATCTGTTTCAATATATATACGCCAGAAAGTATGCGAAAGGTCTTTTTTTATGTACGACTTTAGCTGGACTGGCCTTTACTTTTTCAGTTTTGACCTCACAGTCCATGCAGTTAAGTGTACGAGTAAAGAGCATGCATGCATAGAATGCATTTAAGAGCCCTATAGATAGCTGAAATAAAAACGCTCTTTTCCCATCTTAATTGTGTGTTCGCTTAGGCCTATAGACAAAGACCGGCAATTAAAGAAGTGACCGACAAAGGTCACAGAAAATAAGTCACAATGTTGCGTAAAAAAGTCACAAAAAATTACAAACTTGATTGGATAGAAATTAAAGTCTCACATTTGTGTAAGAAAAAAACATAGGCAGATCATATATATATCTCTAATAGCCACTGCTTCAGTGTTGAAATAATCAGTGGCTTATTTAGGCCTATAGATCGATAAAGTTTTTTAAACCATCGTCGGAGACAGAATTAAGATACCTTACAAGATACCGCGCGGTACCGTATATTCAAATAAGATAATTTATAATAGACCAATATATTTATATATCGGCCTAATAATCAAAAGTGTTAAAATTAGTTTAAACTTCATTTATTTCTTCACTACTCAACTTGCAGTAAAATATAGGCCTACAAGGATATAAACACAACCGCGCAGGTGGGTCCACGTGTAGCTGGCTATTCTCTTTATTTTTGACACAGTTTGTTAATCAGAGCTACTAGAGGTAATACTGGGTTAGGACAAAACCTAAGGTCATGGGGTAGGCCTAAGGTAAATGCAGTCAATTAAACCGATTACTTAATTTTCCACAGGAGGTAGCTTTAAGTTAAAAAAAAAAATGGCGCGCATCAACATTTGTGAGGAGCATGCAGGTCAAACCCGAATCAAATGAAAGTTGTTTCATATGACAACCTTGCAGACTTTAGCTCAAGAAACTGGTGAAAAGGCGTCAGTAAACGATCGTACAGGCGCAACCAACAATGTGAGCGGGTAATAACAAAACCGCTGGTATCTGAGCACATTAATCACCAACAGGCACCCGTTATCAGTTTCCGGTTTTGACTTTCCAGCCAGTAATTGTCACGTGACATGTCACCTTATGAATATTTATGAGTAACCCAGGAACCAGCCAGTGCGATTCATTTGTAGACGATCCAATATGGCGACCGGCGTGGAAAATGAGGTTGAGATACAAGATGTACAAATTCAGGAAGTTGAAGTGGAATCTATACCAATTGAAATGCCCATAGAAATAGTAGAAACAGCCGGAGATGATGGGACAATAGAAGTACAGCCAATGATTGCTTTACAGCCACTACCAGAGCCAGTACAGGAAGAAATAGTACTCCAGCCGAGAGAGGAAATCGTTGGAGATCCAAACCTTGTTTATGTGGATAATATACCAGTTCCTGCACCAGGAATTGAAATATCTACGGACGGTACAGATGATTTTGTTGTTGGGACTGTAGTTAAAAGGAAAGGTGGGAAAAAGAAGGGGAAAGTAAGAGGATTAACACCGGTAACTTTGGCTGAGGGAGTCGAATTTCTCGATCCCTCCGGGCCGGCCAGAAAATGGGAACAAAAGCAAGTCCAAATCAAGACACTGGAAGGGGAATTTTCTGTTACAATGTGGGCCTCAGGTAAGTCTGATTGTGTGTGTACGCTTGACATGTATAAGGGTTCTCCATAGATTCCAATCATTTCCGAAACGTCACGATATATGACAGTTAGGCGGGGTAAGCAACGGAGGAATTGATATAAAATGCGCATTTCAAGGAGAAACCGAGGTCATGTGGCATGCGTAATGCGCACTAGGCTACACGTCATAGAGGGAAGGGCGTGCCTGACAGCTTGCGCTCGATGTCCATACTCTCCCCATCAATTTTGCAAAGTTTTGAAACATGTTTTCTCAAATGTTTTGGTTTGCACGTCGGCCATGATGAAAACCATGGGCGCAGCCATATTTTGAGAAATATGGCGGAATTTGGAACATGGCTGCCAGCCGCCATATTTGCCCAAATGACACTTCCTAACCGTTGCCTATTTTATGCCCCAGCGCCTTTGTTTGTTGACTTGGAAACTCCAATGCACGGCAAAATCTGTAGCTGTAGACCATCTTGACACTGCTGAGCAGTATTTTTGAAAATATAACCTCTGAAGGTGAATTTTACGAAAGATTGTGAGAACAATAAAAAGGGCTGCTGAGCCAGCTGCGCCATTTACTTTGATGAGTGGGAGCACCGGCCTGACCTCGCTGGCGTCCTTGACCCGTAATTTATAAACAAGAAGCACGTGTTCACACCCCACACCGAGCTTTTTCATGCTGGGCTGTCATTTGACAATTTGCTTTGCAGTCGACTTGGCATCAAGGCGACTGTTGCTTATTTACAGCAAAAACTTGACTTTCCCTGACAACGATTATTACAACAACCCCATACGGTCCAGTTCCAGTTTAAGTAAGTGTTAATCGATATATTAGTGATTTTCATGTGTAATTATGACAAAATGAGCCTACATTTTTCAAGGTTGTGGCCATAATTCATGATTTTAATAGTTTTAATTCTAGTCATCAAAGGTTTATATTATCATAGGACCTGATATGTAAAAATTTCATTTAAATATTCAATCATAATAAAGGCCTCATTTTTCCTTTTAAATTAAATTTTATTTTCTGTTTGAATTAAAATTTTCTGTTTTTGCTCTATATATAGATAATATTGTTGATATGATATATTCACTCACTTTGAATAATGAAATTTTTTGGAGTCCAGAATGATTTACTGTTAATAAAATGTTTAAATACCTTTACATGTCATACTGCAGTGGATAATAATGAGATTGTGAATCATATATTTTTAAAACTGAAAAGCAAAAATCTGAAAAAAATTACAAGGTTGAAACAGAAAACCCTGGGTTCCTGATCATTGTTGACTGTCATGGGGATATTAATAAAATAATTTTAAAAAAAATATTATACATTTTAATCAAATAGCAACTTTAAACAAAACTGGTGCAAAACTTATGGTGTGACAAGAACAGTAAGTGAAAGTTACTTGTAATGTCTAAATATTATTATAGGTGACGACAACAAAGTTGACCTCAAACAAGAGGAACCAGCACTAGTTGGAACAGAAGAGGAAGTTACAACAACAGTATCTCAACCTGATGCAGATTTTACGGAATACATGACAGGGAAAAAACTGCCACCAGAGGGACTACCTGGGCTTGATCTAAGTGATCCCAAGCAACTTGCAGAATTTGCCAAGTAAGCAAAAAAGTTTATAATAAGAATTTGCGAGTGGAGGTGGCTCAAATAAAGATTTAGAAATGTCAAGGCTGGTGTGTCACACTTAGAACATGATATTATTATAACTATAAGTAGTGCTGTAGCAGTTAAAGTTTCACAAACAAATGAACTTCTAGTGAACTCAAGCTGTATTTATACAGTATATGGTATCACATGCATTTTTAATATATGATGAAAATTATTTAATAAATTTGTGTAAGAAACTGGATTGCAGGAAAGCATCTCAGTCACAATATTTGAGACCCTGTTCGCTACTTTTGTGGAGTATTGGCAGATTTTTTAATTTATCTTGGTTGTCTTATTAACCCTTTGGAGAAAATTTTCCTCAAATGGTTTGACATGTTAAGTCTTGTTGGGAAAAGTTTTACATTTGGTTGTATGTTTTTAAGTGTTAGGGCTAGCCATTTTAGGCAAGATCAAGTGGTGGTTTATCAGTAAAATATTGGTAGACAAATGACAAGAGGATCCATAACATTAAAGTAATTTATGACCACATGAATTTCTCAATGGGTGTTAAATTTTTCCATTTTAGTGGTAACCATGCAGGTCGCATCACAACAGCAGAGATCGAGCCCACATTAACACTAGGTGTGAACAAAATGTAATTTGCTTTAAATATTTTCACAGGCTCTAGAATTCTTTATTTCAGTGTTTCCCATGCAGTAAAATTTTAATTAATTTTAAAATGTTGTATGTATGATACATTTTCAGTTTGTGCCTATTTTTGGATCTGTTCCTGTCAGATACTTGAATGATCATATCAGTCCATCTACTTCAATAGATGCATCATGCCAGTCCTAACAATTGTAATTATATTGTTCCAGGAATTTACTTTGTTTTGGCCTTGTAAATGAGCTTTGGTATCCATTGGTGAAACGTTACATTGTGTGATTTATCTGAAGACCACTCTTGGAATCACTGGAATTAAATCTGTTTTGTATGTGCATTGTTTGTAGAATCCGACCGAGAAAACAGGCAGATGATATACCAAGAACAGTTCCATGTCCACACAAGGTTGGTATATAATGAGGAGCAGATACACTAGATGACTACTGATAGGTAGTGCTGCTGTAGTAGCAACAGGCTTTTCACATTACGTTCTTGTGTCAATGGCAAAACAAATTCATATGTGATTTTTTTATCAGTCTGTCTGTCTTTTATCAAACAGTTAGCTCTTTCAGTTGACCTATTTTAAGTGAGTTGTGAAAAAAGGTTTCATCTAACTTTTGAATTGCACAAATTATAGAAATATCATTATCCCTGTAACAGAGGAGTTTGTAAAATCCAATTGAATAACAGTATCTTGGAGCACATTCAGCAGTGTTATATGAAAGAATTTTACTTTTAATGGGTGTCATAATTGCCCCTGCATTAATTTGCCTAAATGCCATGAAATATTTTTCCATGAATGAAAGCAAAAATTTCTGCCCGTCTGACCAGCCCCCAGCCCATCTTTTACCATATATCTCTAAAACTACTGCTGCTTTCTTCTCAAGTTTTGCAGACATCCTCATCACATGACTGATGTGATTATATAAATCTGTAGTGGCCATCTTTGTTGAAATACTCTAGCATTCCAAATGCCTTTTCCATCAGATCTGATGAAGTCAGTAAATACAAACACTTTGACCTTCAAATCATATATAAGAGTTCCTTGGAGTTGGGGGAATTAAATGTATACTGTATTGAATGGAAATATTTTCAAACTGATGTTTCCAAAAGACTGAATTCTACTGTCCAAAAATAATTTTTTTCTGATTTCACATGTTTACATGTATTTTACAAAATCTTTTACCTATTGCGTCATGAACTGCTTCACCAGTCATTAACAAATTTTCCAGAAGAACTGATCACATAACTGAAGTGTCATAACATGCAGATGACGTCACCTCTGTTTTATTACTACCTGTGATCCAAAATGGTCCATTCCACTTTCCTTCAGATAAGTTTGATAATAAGAAGACTTTAGTCTTCAAATCATATTTTGGAGCAATCACCAGCACAAAGACTGATTAGTGATAGAGAGGACACATGCCATGAGAAAGCTCTAACTGATATTACTTGATACTTTATTTTTTAGGGTTGCAACAAAATGTTTCGAGATAATTCTGCGATGAGAAAGCACTTGCATACACACGGTCCTCGAGTACATGTGTGTGCAGAATGTGGTAAAGCTTTTGTTGAGAGTTCCAAGTTAAAAAGACACCAGTTGGTTCATACCGGAGAAAAACCTTTCCAGGTAGAAACTTTTTTCCCCTTCTCTTTAAAACTTTGTTTTACAACACTTGCTTGATTTTATTCATTGTCATTATAATGTGAAGTAACACTAGTAATAACTGTATGTAACATGTTTTTCCTGTGAAAATGATTGTATTTTATGTGTTTTAACACACATACTGGTATCTCTTTATGAGGAGGGATTAATGCCCAAGGAGAAAGATCTCGACAGTGTCTGTAACATGATACTATGTGCAACGTTTATCTTCTGTTGTAAATTTTTATTTATGCTGTCTCATGTAGAACATTTTTTACTTTAGTCACTCACATTAAAGTATTTAGTTTAATTGAGGCATTTATTGTGCGGTCCCATCAGCTACCACTCATCCCTTCAACACATTCATTCTTATACCATTTTGTCATTACTGTAAGACTTGTTTGTTAAGTGTATATATAATACTTAAGTTTGAACTGAACAACTTTTGTTTGCAGTGCACTTTTGAAGGATGTGGGAAAAGGTTTTCCCTTGATTTCAATTTGAGGACACACGTTCGAATACACACAGGAGACCGACCTTACGTTTGTCCGTTCGATGGTTGCAGCAAGAAGTTCGCACAGTCCACTAACCTCAAGTCTCACATACTCACACATGCAAAACAAAAGTAGGTACATATCATTTACAAAGCTTCTCTAAAGGTAAATAGTGTCAAGATCGCCATCTGCTAGCCTCCCTATTTTCCACAAGCAATGGAAACTAAATGCATGCTATTTAAGTATTTAACTAAAACTTAACACGGACTGTGCAAGGGATGACCACTCATGAAGTTCTGTGATTGTGCTCATAATTCTTGATCAGCCCATATTCAGAAAAGCTTGAATTCTGGAATTTGGCATTTTAAGTCTTTAAGTTAACCAAGAATAGTTTTGAAATAAGCAAACCTTTAAGATAAACTACTGGTAAAGTTTTGGCCTTGGTAGTTATTACTAGGATGGTTGAATTTATGGTCTGTATATTGTCTGATGTTTCTCTGTTGCACCTTGATACCCTGACAAGTTTTCATGTAAGGCATTCAGTTGTAGATAAAATTTGAGACAATCTCTAACTTGGACAACCACTAAACCCAGATGGTACGGGAACTATCAGCATTTATTAATCTTGCAGTAATAACAGCAATAGCTGACTGAAAATTAGCACATTTTGAGCTAAGAGAAGATAGCTTAAAAATATGTTTCAAAGTTCAAGTGCAGTCATGCATTTAAGCTGCATTGTCCACATAGAAATAGAAATCTCCTGAAAAATCAAGTGTATCCATTTATTATTATTGCGAAATATTTGATCCCGACTGGTACATTTACCGGTACAGACCAAACTTTTTAAATTTGAATTATATAAATAGTTTTGTTTGTACTATCCTTTTGAATTTGCAGATTAGTAAACTAATACATGCTCATAAAATGCTTGTGATTGCTGATATACCATTTAGTAGTTTATATTTGTGTCCATCTTTTTGGCATTTAGAATGTTGTTATAATTGAATAATTCTTTGTATTTCAAATCTGAACAAAATGGATTAACAAAAGCGCAAAGCAGTATTAGCATTGAGCAGAGTTTCATTGTTTCACCTGCTTTTGGTTAATAAATAAGTTTACATTAATGATAGAAGAAAATATAGATACTTATCTTGCAAAACAAGAAACAAAAGTGTGTATGTGCTGAGGACTAAAAAAGCATGGAAGCTGAAAACAATCTATGGGTAGTCCCTAACCCTTAAAAATCTACAAAGCAGTGATTTTCTCTCTTGATTTACAATATAACTCCATAAAGCTGATGCCTATGTTACAGCCCATTACAACAACATAAGAGTATTCATTTACTGAACAGCCTACAATTTTTTTGTTATGGTGGATTATTCATGACTAATTATGTTTTAATAAATTTTAGGTAAGATCTCATATCTAAGGTAACAGGGTCATGGTTTATGGTATTGATATAATATCATTTGTGTTTTACAGTGAATATGTTCTCAAATATTTTTTTAAAATCTAATATTTAAAATATACCTCAAAAATGAGGTTTTATTGGCACATTTAATATGCTATCAGTAGAATAAATCAGTGTATCAGTTGGGCAGAATAAGTGTTTGCACAATAAGTGTTTGCACAGTTTTCCTTGTACATAATTATCAACAGATCACAGAGCTATATAAACTATAATCCATTCCACCACATACTGGCATGTTTTATGCCCAGATAATTCATATATGTTATATTAGTTTGTATAAACAAATACTGCATCTTGTACATTTTGAGGCAGTTAGCTCATAATATGTGTTAGGAATATATTTAGTTACATTAAAGACAAGTTTGAATTGCTTTCTATTAATGTACATTGGTTGACATACAGTAATTCCTTTGTGGCATGTCTTTATAATATTACTGTTATGTCCCATTTGTCATATTAATGAACTTGTATTTACATGGCAAATCTTAGGGGTGGCAGATCATATCAAGTGGATTTAATCAATATTATATTAATGCTAGTTTTGATCAGATAGAGCACCAGCCAGCCATTTGCTGACTGAATCGTTTTATTCCTGAACTTGGAGAGTAAACAATATTTCATTACATTCCCTTTAATGTATGATAACATCACAATTGATATTTTAAACCCCTTCCTGAAAAGGAAAAAAAGCAGTCCAGTCAGAAGTCATCAGCCAGAACAGACATTTTGTTTACTACTGATCATTCTTATCATGTCAAAGAAATGCAGACTTGTTTTCTCATATTGTGATACAAATTTATTACAGGGAGCGGACCCCAAACCAGGATGTTGTATTTTTGCTTTCAGGAAATTAGGTCAGTAACTCTTCCAGTCATGTAACAAACTCTTTTGTAATTATATTTGTAAAAACTATAGTGACCAAATGTTAAGCCCTGGTGGAATGGAGTATAGTGTTTTGTATAAAGTTTGTACCTGGAGTCTTGTGCTGTAGCTGGTGGGTAACGTGGATCTTGATGTTTAAATCTTTAATTTTGTAGGAATCAGCCACAGTACAGACTTCAGCTGTAAGTATTATATATTACATGTTTTGCTGTAATTTGTTCGGTATGGTTTCTCAGTACTGTCAGTATCAGTCTGTACCTACAGGTTACCTCTCATGGGCTGGTAGTGGGGAGATCCCTTGGGATATCACACACAAACATTTGGAAAGCTTTGATACACTCCTCACACAGTGGTCATACCCTGCAGTTGTACTCTACCTTCTCCGCGTTAACACCTGCAATTATAGCAAGATTCTCTGGATCTGACCACCAGGGCTGGCACATTGTAAAGAATTGTAATCAGGCCAATGAGAGCATGGTATTACATTATGCATTCGACTCCCAAGTTTCAAACCTGCGACACTCTGCTCTTATTGGTTTGATGCACATTGCAATACCACACTCTGTTCACTTTATAATTCTTGGCCTTGTGTCGGCCCTGGTGTTGAAACCTGGAGAATCTTGCTGCGCAAAGCAGCGGTTAAAGTGAAGGAGATCTGGAACAACAACAGTGTATATCCACTGTGAGGGGTATAATGCCTCAACAATATTTCAGATTTGACAAGGGCTTATTCATCAAGATATAAATAAACTTCTTGCTTAAAAGGTTCATCTTCTGCTAGTTGCTATGCCCCTTTGGCTGTAGGGGTTCCTGTAACTCCTTCCATGTAAGCACTGCTTGTTATAGGAGGTTATGCTGGGTTTCGCCACCAGGTAGGTGGCACAGGGCCAAGAATTTTCAGACCAGGAGAGTAGGGTACATCATTGTGCATCCAATTTTGAAACCTTGGGTACTCTACTTTCACTGTTCTCAATATGCCAGCTCCCTGGTGGCAAAAACCCTGCAAACACTGCTACAGTTAGCAGTGATTGCTTGGAATGAAATGTATGCTCGAACAAATGCAGTGTTTATCCACTTGATAAGGAGTGGACTAAGCGGCAGAACCCATTTCATAAGGCTTTCGGATGAAATATTGTGGTAATGTAAGCATTCACATGTTAGCTGATCAAATTTTCTGACTGAGCAGATGTTGCATATTTTGTAGTGAAGAAATTTAGAAAGATATGCTCAGTTCTTATTTATTTATTAATTTTTTCAAAAATCATATAATTCAGTCAGTAATGTATTTGAAATATTTTTTGCATTTACAGATCACAAGCCAGTCCTACATTCAGCATGACTCTGCCACAGTGAAGAACTTTGCAGCCACTAGGTGGTGTCACAAGGTTTCAAGTTAGCCGGGCCTTCAGATTACACAACACGTAACAATCCAGGGTGTGGAACATGGCCACGGGCCCTCCTGCTCCGCAACCAGGATGACAGGAAATGTAACATAAAAAATGACTTGTCTCTTCATTGGACTGACATAGTGGCAAATTTGCCACAATATCTTTGCCCCAGTCTGGACGGGTTGAAGTAGACGTCTGTATTGTGTTTCATCGTTTATTACGTTGGAAGGGAGGAAAACTAGGATAAGGCTCGTTGGTATATTACCATGGGCCATTGAATATGCAGATTGTGGCAGGTCAGAGATAGTCAGTAGAGAAATAGTATATATATTATATATATATCACTGTGCCTCTGAAGATCAGCCATGTTACAATGCCATGGGGTCAAATCAAAATGGTTTCTTGGCAAAAATATTGTGTCAAAACTAAGCAGTTGTTTGAAATGGGTTCTCAGTAGAAAGGAGTAAATTATAATGTTATTACAGATGCACCGTAAGCCTGAGCTTGTGCTGTTCATAGCCGGGTTATAATCCTAATTGTCTCCATGCAGTGTTGTATAATTGTTAAATAATCTGTACACTGGGGTTAAGCTTTAAGACTGCTTGCTAAGAGAGACACCGTGATTTTCCAATGGTGTGAGAGCGTATTCCAATTTTCCCTGAGCACAAATATGTGTACTTACAGTTCACAACAAATGTCATATTTTATATCATTGATTATGTTGAAATTATGTTCCCATAGATGACTTAACCATTATTAGCCAGCAGGAATTTTCCACATTTCGATTGTCAGCTTAACAAGTATTAAAAAAAACCTGTACCTCATGTGTCATTTATTGTATTAATCAAGAAATGCTTTAATGTGAAAGATTCCTAGGTACACGCAAGATCTTCATGTTTTCGAGGCACACCCAGTTTGCGCATTACAATTGAATTTCTAAATTTAAAATTATTGGAAGGTAATACTTCACTCAATTTTTCATCCAGAATGCCATAAGGAATTGTCTTACGTATATGTGGATTTTGACACACAGGTAACAGGTTGTCATTATATTTTCATACTACGATTTTCCCACAAGGTACACATTTTAGAATAGTGTAGCATGTGGGAACATGTGAATGCATGTCAGAGGATGTTGGCTTCTGGGAGGAGCCTGCCAGCTGCCAATCATCCTAATTGTATATTTATGACAGTAAAGCTGTCTTCAGTTTGGTCAGAAGATCAAAAGAAACGTTGTCTTCATTATATTAATCTGTATGAATCTGGTTTGTGTTGTGTAATTGACATACTTGTGTTTATGAATGTGTGACTTTTTGCGTGAATGACATTGCATTTAAAAGGACCCGTTTCTATATCTAAAGGTGATCCGTTGAACCTTTAAAAAAACTAGGCCAGAAAAACTGATCACACTGCAAACAGGCTGTTCATTTTGTTTGTATCCACGTGTTTATAGCATTCTTAAATAATATAAACAAATTCAACTTGGACATGCGGCAGCAAGTGGGAAGAACGAGAGTTTTGCAACTGCACAACTGCATTTACCTTTCAACTTCCGCATAAATGCAACCAACTACTTTTAAGTTACATGCGTGTGTTTTTTGCTTGCCGGAATCAAAGATTTCGGCAAGCATATTACTCAGTTGCGTATGTCTGTTTGTCTGTCTGTCTGTCTGTTTGTTTGTTTGTCACCACTCTCCTGGCCACAATTTTGCCACAATAACCTTGAAACTTACAGGGATGTTGGAAAACATAATTTCTAGGTGCCCTATTGTTTTTGGTTAAAATAGGTCCAAGGTCAAGGTCGTCAAAACTTCTCAAAACGTTTTTTTCTTCATATCTTTGTGACTATTAGTCGTATCTACTTCAACAATAGCTCATTTTAATCGTCATTCCAAGGCCTGTCATCTGGTGTGTAGCTGACTCAAATTTGCCGTAACCATGGTTACAATTTTTTGGGGAAAAGTCATGATATTCGAAAATAAGGGATCTTATTTTTCTAACTTTGTCAGTTTTAAAGCTAGAGTGATCTAGTTTTTTGCATCAGGAAGCATTCAACTAGTACTACAAGATTTTATTACAAGTCTTGCAGTATCTCGTAAAATATCTCGTGAATAGAGATATTTCGAGATTTCATTCATCTTGCGTCAAAGGCCACATTATTGCAGGAACCTTTTTGAAACTGTCAAATCATAAGTCCTACACTAGTATCTCGAAATTGTTTTTTCATTTTTTGAATATGGCTGCTAGGGGGCGCTGCACACAACCCTCACACACATATCATTACATTGGCCATATCTCTAAAACCCAAAGCCTACATTACATAAACTATAGCTTATTTTTTCCCTCTGAGTCTTCTCCATAAACTGATAATGTCATCTGGTCTCAATGTTGTGTCACTTTGTCGGTGTGTCTGTCTGTTTGTCAGTTGTCCTCAAATTCGCCTGCTTGCTCTTGCGTCTCACATATAGCATTCTACAGGCCACAGTTTTGAAAGAATCCTTTTGAAACTATTACATCTTAAGTCTTACACTAATATCTCAAAACAAATTTTCTATTTTCCGGATATGGCCGCTAGGGGGCGCTGAACTCGAACCTCTCCCAACATATCATGCTTTGGCAATATCTCCAAAACTATAAACCTCAGTTACATAAACTGTAGCTGTTTTTTCTTCCTTTGAGTCTTCTTCATAACCTGGAGAAGTCATCTGGACTCAATCTTGAGTCACTTTGTCAGTGTGTCCGTCTGTTTGTCAGTTGTCCTAAAATTCGCCTGCTTGCTGGTTCTTGCGTCTCACATATAGCATTCTATAGGCCACAGTTTTGATGAAATCCTTTTGAAACTATTACACCTTATGTCTTACACTAATATCTAGAAAATAAATTTTTCATTTTCCGGATATGGCCACAAGTGGGCGCTGCACACGACCCTCACACACATACCAATGTATTGGCCATATCTGTACACCCAAAGCCTCAGTTACATAAACTAAAGCTTATTTTCTTCCTTTGAGTCTTCTGCATAACCTGATTAAGGCATCTGGTTTCAATCTTCTGTCACTTTGTCAGTGTGTCCATCTGTTTGTACGTTATCCTCAAAGTCGCCTGCTTGCTGGTTCTTACGCCTTACATATAGCATTCTACAGGCCACAGCTTTGACGGAATCCTTTTGAAACACGGACATCTTATGTCATACACTAATAATACGAAACGCATTTGTCATCTTCGGAATATGTCCGCTAGAGGGCGCCACAGACGAACCTCCCAAGTATATAATTAATTCGCCATACCTCCAAAACTATAAATCTAAATTACATAAATTATAACTCATTTTCTTCCTTTGAATCTTCTCCATAACTAGGTAAAGTCATCTGGTGTCAATCTTGTCTCACAAAGTCAGTATGTCTGTCTGTTCGTCTTTTGTTGTCAGCTTTGTCTGCTTCCCTGTTCTTTTGTCTCATATGTCATTCTACAGGCCACATATTCTCAGCAATGTCCCTGAGAGTCATTCCATGAATAGAAAACCGACAATATGTACTGTCTGTCCGTCTGTGTTTCACTTCTGATTTCCGGCAAGCGTTCGACCTATGGTCGTCTAGTTTGTTTGTTTGTTTGTCACCACTCTCCTGGCCACAATTTTGCCACAATAACCTTGAAACTTACAGGGATGTTGGAAAACATAATTTCTAGGTGCCCTATTGTTTTTGGTTAAAATAGGTCAAAGGTCAAGGTCAAGGTCGTCAAAACTTCTCAAAACGTTTCTTTTTCTTCATATCTTTGTGACTAATAGTCGTATCTACTTCAACAATAGCTCATTTTAATCTTCATTCCAAGGCCTGTCATCTGGTGTGTAGCTGACTCAAATTTGCCGTAACCATGGTTACAAATTTTGGGGGAAAAGTCATGATATTCGAAATTAAGGGGCCTTATTTTTCTAACTTTGTCAGTTTTAAAGCTAGAGAGACCTAGTTTTTTGCATCAGGTAGCATTCAACTAGTACTACAAGATTTTATTACAAGTCTTGCAGTATCTCGTAAAATATCTCGTGAATAGAGATATTTCGAGATTTCATTCATCTTGCGCCAAAGGCCACATTATTGCAGGAATCTTTTTGAAACTGACATATCATAAGTCCTACACTAGTATCTCGAAATTGTTTTTTCATTTTCTGGATATGGCCGCTAGGTGGCGCTGCACATGACCCTCACACACATATCATTATATTGACCAAATCTCTAAAACCCAAAGCCTCAATTACAGAAACTATAGCTTATTGTTTTCCTCTGAGCCTTCTCCATGATCTAGTAATGTCATCTGGTCTCAATCTTGTGTCACTTTGTCAGTGTGTCTGTCTGTTTGTCAGTTGTCTCAAATTCGCCTGCTTGCTGTTTCTTGCGTCTCACAATAGCATTCTACAGGCCACAGTTTTTAAAGAAGCATTTGAAAACTGATGCATATTATGTTTTACAGAAATATCTCAAAACATATTTTTCATTTTCCGGATATGGCCGCTAGGGGGCGCTGCACATGACCCTCGCACACATATCATTATATTGACCATATCTCTAAAACCCAAAGCCTCAATTACAGAAACTATGGCTTATTTTCTTTCCCTGAGTCTTCTCCATGATCTAGTAATGTCATCTGGTCTCAATCTTGTGTCACTTTGTCAGTGTGTCTGTCTGTTTCTCAGTTGTCCTCAAATTCGCCTGCTTGCTGGTTCTTGCGTCTCACAATAGCATTCTACAGGCCACAGTTTTTAAAGAAGCATTTAAAAACTGATGCATATTATGTTTTACAGAAATATCTCAAAACATATTTTTCATTTTCTGGATATGGCCGCTAGGTGGCGCTGCACATGACCCTCACACACATATCATTATATTGACCATATCTCTAAAACCCAAAGCCTCAATTACAGAAACTATGGCTTATTTTCTTTCCCTGAGTCTTCTCCATGATCTAGTAATGTCATCTGGTCTCAATCTTGTGTCACTTTGTCAGTGTGTCTGTCTGTTTGTCAGTTGTCTTCAAATTCGCCTGCTTGCTGGTTCTTGCGTCTCACAATAGCATTCTACAGGCCACAGTTTTTAAAGAAGCATTTAAAAACTGATGCATATTATGTTTTACAGAAATATCTCAAAACATATTTTTCATTTTCTGGATATGGCCGCTAGGTGGCGCTGCACATGACCCTCACACACATATCATTATATTGACCATATCTCTAAAACCCAAAGCCTCAATTACAGAAACTATGGCTTATTTTCTTTCCCTGAGTCTTCTCCATGATCTAGTAATGTCATCTGGTCTCAATCTTGTGTCACTTTGTCAGTGTGTCCGTCTGTTTGTCAGTTGTCCTCAAATTTGCCTGCTTGCTCTTGCGTCTCTCATATAGCATTCTACAGGCCGCAGTTTTGAGAGAATCCTTTTGAAATTATTACATCTTAAGTCTTTCACTAATATCTCGAAACCAATTTTTCATTTTCCGGATATGGCCGCTAGGGGGCGCTGATCTCGAACCTCTCCCAACATATCATGCTTTGGCAATATCTCCAAAACTTTAAACCTCAGTTACATAAACTGTAGCTGTTTTTTCTTCCTTTGAGTCTTCTCCATAACCTGGAGTAGTCATCTGGACTCAATCTTGAGTCACTTTGTCAGTGTGTCCGTCTGTTTGTCAGTTGTGCTTAAATTCGCCTGCTTGCTGGTTCTTGCGTCTCACATATAGCATTCTATAGGCCACAGTTTTGACGGAATCCTTTTGAAACTATTACATCTTATGTCTTACACTAATATCTAGAAATAAATTTTTCATTATCGGGATATGGCCACTAGTGGGCGCTGCACACGACCCTCACACACATACCATTGTATTGACCATATCTCTACACCGAAAGCCTCAGTTACATAAATTATAGCTTATTTTCTTCCTTTGAGTCTTCTCCATAACCTGATTAAGGCATCTGGTTTCAATCTTCTGTCACTTTGTCAGTGTGTTCATCTGTTTGTCGGTTATCCTCAATGTCGCCTGCTTGCTGGTTCTTACGCCTTACATATAGCATTCTACAGGCCACAGCTTTGACGGAATCCTTTTGAAACTGGGACATCTCATGTCATACACTAATAATACGAAACGCATTTGTCGTCTTCGGAATATGTCCGCCAGAGGGCGCTACAGTCGAGCCTCCCAAGTATATCATTAATTCGCCATACCTCCAAAACTATAAATCTAAATTACATAAATTATAACTCATTTTCTTCCTTTGAATCTTCTCCATAACTAGGTTAAGTCATCTGGTGTCAATCTTGTCTCACAAAGTCAGTATGTCTGTCTGTTCGTCTTTTGTTGTCAGCTTTGTCTGCTTGCCTGTTCTTTTGTCTCATATGTCATTCTACGGGCCACATATTCTCAGCAATATCCCTGAGAGTCATTCCATTAATAGAAAACCGACAATAAGTTCTGTCTGTCCGTCTGTGTTTCACTTCCGATTTCCGGCAAGCGTTCGACCTATGGTCGTCTAGTTTGTTTGTTTGTTTGTCACCACTCTCCTGGCCACAATTTTGCCACAAAAACCTTGAAACTTACAGGGATGATGAAAAACATAATTTCTAGGTGCCCTATTGTTTTTGGTTAAAATAGGTCAAAGGTCAAGGTCAAGGTCGTCAAATCTTCCCAAAACCGTTTTTTCTTCATATCTTTGTGACTATTAGCCGTATCTACTTCAACAATAGCTCATTTTAATCGTCATTCCAAGGCCTGTCATCTGGTGTGTAGCTGACTCAAATTTGCCGTAACCATGGTTACAAGTTTTGGGGGAAGTCATAATATTCGAAAATAAGGGGTCTTATTTTTATAACTTTGTCAGTTTTAAAGCTAGAGTGATCTAGTTTTTTGCTTCAGGTAGCATTCAACTATTACTACAAGATTTTATTACAAGTCTTGCAGTATCTCGTAAAATGTCTCGTGAATAGAGATATTTCGAGATTTCATTCATCTTGCGCCAAAGGCCACATTATTGCAGGAATCTTTTTGAAACTGACATATTATAAGTCCTACACTAGTATCTCGAAATCGTTTTTTCACTTTTTGAATAGGGCCGCTAGGGGGCGCTGGATGCGAACCTCCCGAACATATCATATTTTGGCCATATCTCCAAAATTATAAGCCTCAATTATATAAACTATAGCTTATTTTCTTCCTCTGTGTCTTCTCCATAACCTAGTGTAGTCATCTGGTCACAATTTTGTGACACTTTGTCAGTGTGTCTGTCTGTTTGTCAGTTGTCCCAAAATTCGCCTGCTTGCTCTTGCGTCTCACATATAGCATTCTACAGGCCACAGTTTTGAAAGAATCCTTTTGAAACTATTACATCTTAAGTCTTAAACTAATATCTCGAAACAAATTTTCCATTTTCCGGATATGGCCGCTAGGGGGCGCTGAACTCGAACCTCTCCCAACATATCATGCTTTGGCAATATCTCCAAAACTATAAACCTCAGTTACATAAACTGTAGCTTTTTTCTTCCTTTGAGTCTTCTCCATAACCTGGAGAAGTCATCTGGACTCAATTTTGAGTCACTTTGTCAGTGTTTTCGTCTGTTTGTCAGTTGTCCTCAAATTCGCCTGCTTGTTGGCTCTTGCGTCTCACATATAGCATTCTGTAGGCCACAGTTTTGATGAAATCCTTTTGAAACTATTACACCTTATGTCTTACACTAATATCTAGAAAATAAATTTTTCATTTTCCGGATATGGCCACAAGTGGGCGCTGCACACGACCCTCACACACATACCAATGTATTGGCCATATCTGTACACCCAAAGCCTCAGTTACATAAACTAAAGCTTATTTTCTTCCTTTGAGTCTTCTGCATAACCTGATTAAGGCATCTGGTTTCAATCTTCCGTCACTTTGTCAGTGTGTCCATCTGTTTGTACGTTATCCTCAAAGTCGCCTGCTTGCTGGTTCTTACGCCTTACATATAGCATTCTACAGGCCACAGCTTTGACGGAATCCTTTTGAAACTGGGACATCTTATGTCATACACTAATAATACGATACGCATTTGTCATCTTCGGAATATGTCCGCTAGAGGGCGCCACAGACGAACCTCCCAAGTATATAATTAATTCGCCATACCTCCAAAACTATAAATCTAAATTACATAAATTATAACTCATTTTCTTCCTTTGAATCTTCTCCATAACTAGGTAAAGTCATCTGGTGTCAATCTTGTCTCACAAAGTCAGTATGTCTGTCTGTTCGTCTTTTGTTGTCAGCTTTGTCTGCTTCCCTGTTCTTTTGTCTCATATGTCATTCTACAGGCCACATATTCTCAGCAATGTCCCTGAGAGTCATTCCATGAATAGAAAACCGACAATATGTACTGTCTGTCCGTCTGTGTTTCACTTCTGATTTCCGGCAAGCGTTCGACCTATGGTCGTCTAGTTTGTTTGTTTGTTTGTCACCACTCTCCTGGCCACAATTTTGCCACAATAACCTTGAAACTTACAGGGATGTTGGAAAACATAATTTCTAGGTGCCCTATTGTTTTTGGTTAAAATAGGTCAAAGGTCAAGGTCAAGGTCGTCAAAACTTCTCAAAACGTTTCTTTTTCTTCATATCTTTGTGACTAATAGTCGTATCTACTTCAACAATAGCTCATTTTAATCTTCATTCCAAGGCCTGTCATCTGGTGTGTAGCTGACTCAAATTTGCCGTAACCATGGTTACAAATTTTTGGGGAAAAGTCATGATATTCGAAATTAAGGGGCCTTATTTTTCTAACTTTGTCAGTTTTAAAGCTAGAGAGACCTAGTTTTTTGCATCAGGTAGCATTCAACTAGTACTACAAGATTTTATTACAAGTCTTGCAGTATCTCGTAAAATATCTCGTGAATAGAGATATTTCGAGATTTCATTCATCTTGCGCCAAAGGCCACATTATTGCAGGAATCTTTTTGAAACTGACATATCATAAGTCCTACACTAGTATCTCGAAATTGTTTTTTCATTTTCTGGATATGGCCGCTAGGTGGCGCTGCACATGACCCTCACACACATATCATTATATTGACCATATCTCTAAAACCCAAAGCCTAAATTACAGAAACTATAGCTTATTTTTTTCCTCTGAGTCTTCTCCATGATCTAGTAATGTCATCTGGTCTCAATCTTGTGTCACTTTGTCAGTGTGTCTGTCTGTTTGTCAGTTGTCTCAAATTCGCCTGCTTGCTGTTTCTTGCGTCTCACAATAGCATTCTACAGGCCACAGTTTTTAAAGAAGCATTTGAAAACTGATGCATATTATGTTTTACAGAAATATCTCAAAACATATTTTTCATTTTCCGGATATGGCCGCTAGGTGGCGCTGCACATGACCCTCGCACACATATAATTATATTGACCATATCTCTAAAACCCAAAGCCTCAATTACAGAAACTATGGCTTATTTTCTTTCCCTGGGTCTTCTCCATGATCTAGTAATGTCATCTGGTCTCAATCTTGTGTCACTTTGTCAGTGTGTCTGTCTGTTTCTCAGTTGTCCTCAAATTCGCCTGCTTGCTGGTTCTTGCGTCTCACAATAGCATTCTACAGGCCACAGTTTTTAAAGAAGCATTTAAAAACTGATGCATATTATGTTTTACAGAAATATCTCAAAACATATTTTTCATTTTCTGGATATGGCCGCTAGGTGGCGCTGCACATGACCCTCACACACATATCATTATATTGACCATATCTCTAAAACCCAAAGCCTCAATTACAGAAACTATGGCTTATTTTCTTTCCCTGAGTCTTCTCCATGATCTAGTAATGTCATCTGGTCTCAATCTTGTGTCACTTTGTCAGTGTGTCTGTCTGTTTGTCAGTTGTCTTCAAATTCGCCTGCTTGCTGGTTCTTGCGTCTCACAATAGCATTCTACAGGCCACAGTTTTTAAAGAAGCATTTAAAAACTGATGCATATTATGTTTTACAGAAATATCTCAAAACATATTTTTCATTTTCTGGATATGGCCGCTAGGTGGCGCTGCACATGACCCTCACACACATATCATTATATTGACCATATCTCTAAAACCCAAAGCCTCAATTACAGAAACTATGGCTTATTTTCTTTCCCTGAGTCTTCTCCATGATCTAGTAATGTCATCTGGTCTCAATCTTGTGTCACTTTGTCAGTGTGTCCGTCTGTTTGTCAGTTGTCCTCAAATTTGCCTGCTTGCTCTTGCGTCTCTCATATAGCATTCTACAGGCCGCAGTTTTGAGAGAATCCTTTTGAAATTATTACATCTTAAGTCTTTCACTAATATCTCGAAACCAATTTTTCATTTTCCGGATATGGCCGCTAGGTGGCGCTGCACATGACCCTCACACACATATCATTATATTGACCATATCTCTAAAACCCAAAGCCTCAATTACAGAAACTATGGCTTATTTTCTTTCCCTGAGTCTTCTCCATGATCTAGTAATGTCATCTGGTCTCAATCTTGTGTCACTTTGTCAGTGTGTCTGTCTGTTTGTCAGTTGTCTTCAAATTCGCCTGCTTGCTGGTTCTTGCGTCTCACAATAGCATTCTACAGGCCACAGTTTTTAAAGAAGCATTTAAAAACTGATGCATATTATGTTTTACAGAAATATCTCAAAACATATTTTTCATTTTCTGGATATGGCCGCTAGGTGGCGCTGCACATGACCCTCACACACATATCATTATATTGACCATATCTCTAAAACCCAAAGCCTCAATTACAGAAACTATGGCTTATTTTCTTTCCCTGAGTCTTCTCCATGATCTAGTAATGTCATCTGGTCTCAATCTTGTGTCACTTTGTCAGTGTGTCCGTCTGTTTGTCAGTTGTCCTCAAATTTGCCTGCTTGCTCTTGCGTCTCTCATATAGCATTCTACAGGCCGCAGTTTTGAGAGAATCCTTTTGAAATTATTACATCTTAAGTCTTTCACTAATATCTCGAAACCAATTTTTCATTTTCCGGATATGGCCGCTAGGTGGCGCTGCACATGACCCTCACACACATATCATTATATTGACCATATCTCTAAAACCCAAAGCCTCAATTACAGAAACTATGGCTTATTTTCTTTCCCTGAGTCTTCTCCATGATCTAGTAATGTCATCTGGTCTCAATCTTGTGTCACTTTGTCAGTGTGTCTGTCTGTTTGTCAGTTGTCTTCAAATTCGCCTGCTTGCTGGTTCTTGCGTCTCACAATAGCATTCTACAGGCCACAGTTTTTAAAGAAGCATTTAAAAACTGATGCATATTATGTTTTACAGAAATATCTCAAAACATATTTTTCATTTTCTGGATATGGCCGCTAGGTGGCGCTGCACATGACCCTCACACACATATCATTATATTGACCATATCTCTAAAACCCAAAGCCTCAATTACAGAAACTATGGCTTATTTTCTTTCCCTGAGTCTTCTCCATGATCTAGTAATGTCATCTGGTCTCAATCTTGTGTCACTTTGTCAGTGTGTCCGTCTGTTTGTCAGTTGTCCTCAAATTTGCCTGCTTGCTCTTGCGTCTCTCATATAGCATTCTACAGGCCGCAGTTTTGAGAGAATCCTTTTGAAATTATTACATCTTAAGTCTTTCACTAATATCTCGAAACCAATTTTTCATTTTCCGGATATGGCCGCTAGGGGGCGCTAATCTCGAACCTCTCCCAACATATCATGCTTTGGCAATATCTCCAAAACTTTAAACCTCAGTTACATAAACTGTAGCTGTTTTTTCTTCCTTTGAGTCTTCTCCATAACCTGGAGTAGTCATCTGGACTCAATCTTGAGTCACTTTGTCAGTGTGTCCGTCTGTTTGTCAGTTGTGCTTAAATTCGCCTGCTTGCTGGTTCTTGCGTCTCACATATAGCATTCTATAGGCCACAGTTTTGACGAAATCCTTTTGAAACTATTACATCTTATGTCTTACACTAATATCTAGAAATAAATTTTTCATTATCGGGAAATGGCCACTAGTGGGCGCTGCACACGACCCTCACACACATACCATTGTATTGA
Organism: Sipunculus nudus; assembly: GCA_026874595.1. Lineage (NCBI taxonomy): Eukaryota > Metazoa > Annelida > Sipuncula > Golfingiida > Sipunculidae > Sipunculus > Sipunculus nudus. The sequence continues at coordinate 84,045,587 of CM049308.1, read as the reverse complement.
CCATATCTCTACACCCAAAGCCTCAGTTACATAAATTATAGCTTATTTTCTTCCTTTGAGTCTTCTCCATAACCTGATTAAGGCATCTGGTTTCAATCTTCTGTCACTTTGTCAGTGTGTTCATCTGTTTGTCGGTTATCCTCAAAGTCGCCTGTTTGCTGGTTCTTACGCCTGACATATAGCATTCTACAGGCCACAGCTTTGACGGAATCCTTTTGAAACTGGGACATCTCATGTCATACACTAATAAAACGAAACGCATTTGTCGTCTTCGGAATATGTCCGCCAGAGGGCGCTACAGTCGAGCCTCCCAAGTATATCATTAATTCGCCATACCTCCAAAACTATAAATCTAAATTACATAAATTATAACTCATTTTCTTCCTTTGAATCTTCTCCATAACTAGGTTAAGTCATCTGGTGTCAATCTTGTCTCACAAAGTCAGTATGTCTGTCTGTTCGTCTTTTGTTGTCAGCTTTGTCTGCTTGCCTGTTCTTTTGTCTCATATGTCATTCTACGGGCCACATATTCTCAGCAATATCCCTGAGAGTCATTCCATTAATAGAAAACCGACAATAAGTTCTGTCTGTCCGTCTGTGTTTCACTTCCGATTTCCGGCAAGCGTTCGACCTATGGTCGTCTAGTTTGTTTGTTTGTTTGTCACCACTCTCCTGGCCACAATTTTGCCACAATAACCTTGAAACTTACAGGGATGATGAAAAACATAATTTCTAGGTGCCCTATTGTTTTTGGTTTAAATAGGTCAAAGGTCAAGGTCAAGGTCGTCAAATCTTCCCAAAACCGTTTTTTCTTCATATCTTTGTGACTATTAGCCGTATCTACTTCAACAATAGCTCATTTTAATCGTCATTCCAAGGCCTGTCATCTGGTGTGTAGCTGACTCAAATTTGCTGTAACCATGGTTACAAGTTTTGGGGGAAGTCATAATATTCGAAAATAAGGGGTCTTATTTTTATAACTTTGTCAGTTTTAAAGCTAGAGTGATCTAGTTTTTTGCTTCAGGTAGCATTCAACTAGTACTACAAGATTTTATTACAAGTCTTGCAGTATCTCGTAAAATGTCTCGTGAATAGAGATATTTCGAGATTTCATTCATCTTGCGCCAAAGGCCACATTATTGCAGGAATCTTTTTGAAACTGACATATTATAAGTCCTACACTAGTATCTCGAAATCGTTTTTTCACTTTTTGAATAGGGCCGCTAGGGGGCGCTGGATGCGAACCTCCCGAACATATCATATTTTGGCCATATCTCCAAAATTATAAGCCTCAATTATATAAACTATAGCTTATTTTCTTCCTCTGTGTCTTCTCCATAACCTAGTGTAGTCATCTGGTCACAATTTTGTGACACTTTGTCAGTGTGTCTGTCTGTTTGTCAGTTGTCCCAAAATTCGCCTGCTTGCTCTTGCGTCTCACATATAGCATTCTACAGGCCACAGTTTTGAAAGAATCCTTTTGAAACTATTACATCTTAAGTCTTAAACTAATATCTCGAAACAAATTTTCCATTTTCCGGATATGGCCGCTAGGGGGCGCTGAACTCGAACCTCTCCCAACATATCATGCTTTGGCAATATCTCCAAAACTATAAACCTCAGTTACATAAACTGTAGCTTTTTTCTTCCTTTGAGTCTTCTCCATAACCTGGAGAAGTCATCTGGACTCAATTTTGAGTCACTTTGTCAGTGTTTTCGTCTGTTTGTCAGTTGTCCTCAAATTCGCCTGCTTGTTGGCTCTTGCGTCTCACATATAGCATTCTGTAGGCCACAGTTTTGATGAAATCCTTTTGAAACTATTACACCTTATGTCTTACACTAATATCTAGAAAATAAATTTTTCATTTTCCGGATATGGCCACAAGTGGGCGCTGCACACGACCCTCACACACATACCAATGTATTGGCCATATCTGTACACCCAAAGCCTCAGTTACATAAACTAAAGCTTATTTTCTTCCTTTGAGTCTTCTGCATAACCTGATTAAGGCATCTGGTTTCAATCTTCCGTCACTTTGTCAGTGTGTCCATCTGTTTGTACGTTATCCTCAAAGTCGCCTGCTTGCTGGTTCTTACGCCTTACATATAGCATTCTACAGGCCACAGCTTTGACGGAATCCTTTTGAAACTGGGACATCTTATGTCATACACTAATAATACGATACGCATTTGTCATCTTCGGAATATGTCCGCTAGAGGGCGCCACAGACGAACCTCCCAAGTATATAATTAATTCGCCATACCTCCAAAACTATAAATCTAAATTACATAAATTATAACTCATTTTCTTCCTTTGAATCTTCTCCATAACTAGGTAAAGTCATCTGGTGTCAATCTTGTCTCACAAAGTCAGTATGTCTGTCTGTTCGTCTTTTGTTGTCAGCTTTGTCTGCTTCCCTGTTCTTTTGTCTCATATGTCATTCTACAGGCCACATATTCTCAGCAATGTCCCTGAGAGTCATTCCATGAATAGAAAACCGACAATATGTACTGTCTGTCCGTCTGTGTTTCACTTCTGATTTCCGGCAAGCGTTCGACCTATGGTCGTCTAGTTTGTTTGTTTGTTTGTCACCACTCTCCTGGCCACAATTTTGCCACAATAACCTTGAAACTTACAGGGATGTTGGAAAACATAATTTCTAGGTGCCCTATTGTTTTTGGTTAAAATAGGTCAAAGGTCAAGGTCAAGGTCGTCAAAACTTCTCAAAACGTTTCTTTTTCTTCATATCTTTGTGACTAATAGTCGTATCTACTTCAACAATAGCTCATTTTAATCTTCATTCCAAGGCCTGTCATCTGGTGTGTAGCTGACTCAAATTTGCCGTAACCATGGTTACAAATTTTTGGGGAAAAGTCATGATATTCGAAATTAAGGGGCCTTATTTTTCTAACTTTGTCAGTTTTAAAGCTAGAGAGACCTAGTTTTTTGCATCAGGTAGCATTCAACTAGTACTACAAGATTTTATTACAAGTCTTGCAGTATCTCGTAAAATATCTCGTGAATAGAGATATTTCGAGATTTCATTCATCTTGCGCCAAAGGCCACATTATTGCAGGAATCTTTTTGAAACTGACATATCATAAGTCCTACACTAGTATCTCGAAATTGTTTTTTCATTTTCTGGATATGGCCGCTAGGTGGCGCTGCACATGACCCTCACACACATATCATTATATTGACCATATCTCTAAAACCCAAAGCCTAAATTACAGAAACTATAGCTTATTTTTTTCCTCTGAGTCTTCTCCATGATCTAGTAATGTCATCTGGTCTCAATCTTGTGTCACTTTGTCAGTGTGTCTGTCTGTTTGTCAGTTGTCTCAAATTCGCCTGCTTGCTGTTTCTTGCGTCTCACAATAGCATTCTACAGGCCACAGTTTTTAAAGAAGCATTTGAAAACTGATGCATATTATGTTTTACAGAAATATCTCAAAACATATTTTTCATTTTCCGGATATGGCCGCTAGGTGGCGCTGCACATGACCCTCGCACACATATAATTATATTGACCATATCTCTAAAACCCAAAGCCTCAATTACAGAAACTATGGCTTATTTTCTTTCCCTGGGTCTTCTCCATGATCTAGTAATGTCATCTGGTCTCAATCTTGTGTCACTTTGTCAGTGTGTCTGTCTGTTTCTCAGTTGTCCTCAAATTCGCCTGCTTGCTGGTTCTTGCGTCTCACAATAGCATTCTACAGGCCACAGTTTTTAAAGAAGCATTTAAAAACTGATGCATATTATGTTTTACAGAAATATCTCAAAACATATTTTTCATTTTCTGGATATGGCCGCTAGGTGGCGCTGCACATGACCCTCACACACATATCATTATATTGACCATATCTCTAAAACCCAAAGCCTCAATTACAGAAACTATGGCTTATTTTCTTTCCCTGAGTCTTCTCCATGATCTAGTAATGTCATCTGGTCTCAATCTTGTGTCACTTTGTCAGTGTGTCTGTCTGTTTGTCAGTTGTCTTCAAATTCGCCTGCTTGCTGGTTCTTGCGTCTCACAATAGCATTCTACAGGCCACAGTTTTTAAAGAAGCATTTAAAAACTGATGCATATTATGTTTTACAGAAATATCTCAAAACATATTTTTCATTTTCTGGATATGGCCGCTAGGTGGCGCTGCACATGACCCTCACACACATATCATTATATTGACCATATCTCTAAAACCCAAAGCCTCAATTACAGAAACTATGGCTTATTTTCTTTCCCTGAGTCTTCTCCATGATCTAGTAATGTCATCTGGTCTCAATCTTGTGTCACTTTGTCAGTGTGTCCGTCTGTTTGTCAGTTGTCCTCAAATTTGCCTGCTTGCTCTTGCGTCTCTCATATAGCATTCTACAGGCCGCAGTTTTGAGAGAATCCTTTTGAAATTATTACATCTTAAGTCTTTCACTAATATCTCGAAACCAATTTTTCATTTTCCGGATATGGCCGCTAGGTGGCGCTGCACATGACCCTCACACACATATCATTATATTGACCATATCTCTAAAACCCAAAGCCTCAATTACAGAAACTATGGCTTATTTTCTTTCCCTGAGTCTTCTCCATGATCTAGTAATGTCATCTGGTCTCAATCTTGTGTCACTTTGTCAGTGTGTCTGTCTGTTTGTCAGTTGTCTTCAAATTCGCCTGCTTGCTGGTTCTTGCGTCTCACAATAGCATTCTACAGGCCACAGTTTTTAAAGAAGCATTTAAAAACTGATGCATATTATGTTTTACAGAAATATCTCAAAACATATTTTTCATTTTCTGGATATGGCCGCTAGGTGGCGCTGCACATGACCCTCACACACATATCATTATATTGACCATATCTCTAAAACCCAAAGCCTCAATTACAGAAACTATGGCTTATTTTCTTTCCCTGAGTCTTCTCCATGATCTAGTAATGTCATCTGGTCTCAATCTTGTGTCACTTTGTCAGTGTGTCCGTCTGTTTGTCAGTTGTCCTCAAATTTGCCTGCTTGCTCTTGCGTCTCTCATATAGCATTCTACAGGCCGCAGTTTTGAGAGAATCCTTTTGAAATTATTACATCTTAAGTCTTTCACTAATATCTCGAAACCAATTTTTCATTTTCCGGATATGGCCGCTAGGGGGCGCTAATCTCGAACCTCTCCCAACATATCATGCTTTGGCAATATCTCCAAAACTTTAAACCTCAGTTACATAAACTGTAGCTGTTTTTTCTTCCTTTGAGTCTTCTCCATAACCTGGAGTAGTCATCTGGACTCAATCTTGAGTCACTTTGTCAGTGTGTCCGTCTGTTTGTCAGTTGTGCTTAAATTCGCCTGCTTGCTGGTTCTTGCGTCTCACATATAGCATTCTATAGGCCACAGTTTTGACGAAATCCTTTTGAAACTATTACATCTTATGTCTTACACTAATATCTAGAAATAAATTTTTCATTATCGGGAAATGGCCACTAGTGGGCGCTGCACACGACCCTCACACACATACCATTGTATTGACCATATCTCTACACCCAAAGCCTCAGTTACATAAATTATAGCTTATTTTCTTCCTTTGAGTCTTCTCCATAACCTGATTAAGGCATCTGGTTTCAATCTTCTGTCACTTTGTCAGTGTGTTCATCTGTTTGTCGGTTATCCTCAAAGTCGCCTGTTTGCTGGTTCTTACGCCTGACATATAGCATTCTACAGGCCACAGCTTTGACGGAATCCTTTTGAAACTGGGACATCTCATGTCATACACTAATAAAACGAAACGCATTTGTCGTCTTCGGAATATGTCCGCCAGAGGGCGCTACAGTCGAGCCTCCCAAGTATATCATTAATTCGCCATACCTCCAAAACTATAAATCTAAATTACATAAATTATAACTCATTTTCTTCCTTTGAATCTTCTCCATAACTAGGTTAAGTCATCTGGTGTCAATCTTGTCTCACAAAGTCAGTATGTCTGTCTGTTCGTCTTTTGTTGTCAGCTTTGTCTGCTTGCCTGTTCTTTTGTCTCATATGTCATTCTACGGGCCACATATTCTCAGCAATATCCCTGAGAGTCATTCCATTAATAGAAAACCGACAATAAGTTCTGTCTGTCCGTCTGTGTTTCACTTCCGATTTCCGGCAAGCGTTCGACCTATGGTCGTCTAGTTTGTTTGTTTGTTTGTCACCACTCTCCTGGCCACAATTTTGCCACAATAACCTTGAAACTTACAGGGATGATGAAAAACATAATTTCTAGGTGCCCTATTGTTTTTGGTTTAAATAGGTCAAAGGTCAAGGTCAAGGTCGTCAAATCTTCCCAAAACCGTTTTTTCTTCATATCTTTGTGACTAATAGTCGTATCTACTTCAACAATGGCTCATTTTAATCGTCATTCCAAGGCCTGTCATCTGGTGTGTAGCTGACTCAAATTTGCCGTAACCATGGTTACAAGTTTTGGGGGAAGTCATAATATTCGAAAATAAGGGGTCTTATTTTTATAACTTTGTCAGTTTTAAAGCTAGAGTGATCTAGTTTTTTGCTTCAGGTAGCATTCAACTAGTACTACAAGATTTTATTACAAGTCTTGCAGTATCTCGTAAAATATCTCGTGAATAGAGATATTTCGAGATTTCATTCATCTTGCGCCAAAGGCCACATTATTGCAGGAATCTTTTTGAAACTGACATATTATAAGTCCTACACTAGTATCTCGAAATCGTTTTTTCACTTTTTGAATAGGGCCGCTAGGGGGCGCTGGATGCGAACCTCCCGAACATATCATATTTTGGCCATATCTCCAAAATTATAAGCCTCAATTACATAAACTATAGCTTATTTTCTTCCTCTGTGTCTTCTCCATAACCTAGTGTAGTCATCTGGTCACAATTTTGTGACACTTTGTCAGTGTGTCTGTCTGTTTGTCAGTTGTCCCCAAATTCGCCTGCTTGCTCTTGCGTCTCACATATAGCATTCTACAGGCCACAGTTTTGAAAGAATCCTTTTGAAACTATTACATCTTAAGTCTTAAACTAATATCTCGAAACAAATTTTCCATTTTCCGGATATGGCCGCTAGGGGGCGCTGAACTCGAACCTCTCCCAACATATCATGCTTTGGCAATATCTCCAAAACTATAAACCTCAGTTACATAAACTGTAGCTTTTTTCTTCCTTTGAGTCTTCTCCATAACCTGGAGAAGTCATCTGGACTCAATTTTGAGTCACTTTGTCAGTGTTTTCGTCTGTTTGTCAGTTGTCCTCAAATTCGCCTGCTTGTTGGCTCTTGCGTCTCACATATAGCATTCTATAGGCCACAGTTTTGACGGAATACTTTTGAAACTATTACATCTTATGTCTTACACTAATATCTAGAAATAAATTTTTCATTTTCCGGATATGGCCACTAGTGGGCGCTGCACATGACTCTCACACACATACCATTGTATTGGCCATATCTCTACACCCAAAGCCTCAGTTACATAAGCTATAGCTTATTTTCTTCCTTTGAGTCTTCTCGATAACCTGTTTAAGGCATCTGGTTTCAATCTTCTGTCACTTTGTCAGTGTGTCCATCTGTTTGTCCTCAAAGTCCCCTGCTTGCTGGTTCTTACGCCTTACATATAGCATTCTACAGGCCACAGTTTTGATGAAATCCTTTTGAAACTGAGACATCTCATGTCATACACATATAATACGAAACGCATTTGTCGTCTTCGGAATATGTCTGCTAGAGGGCGCTACAGTCGAGCCTCCGAAGTATAGCATTAATTCGCCATACCTCGTAAACTATAAATCTAAATTACATAAATTATAACTCATTTTCTTCCTTTGAATCTTCTCAATAACTAGCTCATGTCATCTGGTGTCAATCTTGTCTCACAAAGTCAGTATGTCTGTATGTTTGTCTTTTGTTGTCAGCTTTGTCTGCTTGCCTGTTCTTTTGTCTCATATGTCATTCTACGGGCCACATATTCTCAGCAATGTCCCTGAGAGTCATTCCATTAATAAAAAACCGACAATATGTTCTGTCTGTCCGTCTGTGTTTCACTTCCGAATTCCGGCAAGCGTTCGACCTATGGTCGTCTAGTTTTTTGTTTTTTTTTTGGTCAAACATTGGCATGTTTCGTATTTACTTAAAGCTTGTAGATAAACTAGCTAACACAACAGCCTGAGAGGCGTAAAAGCTTTTTTCCCAACATGAACTACCCAAAGTTCTGTAATATGTATGCATATTCAGCAGTCGCATCTCAATTACAGACAAGGCAAGTGAATAGATGGTATAATTATAAATTTTAATGCCACACAAGATCGTGTGAGGAAATGGAACATCCTAAAACCATATACTACTTTGGAAAGCAGAAAAAGGTTAATCAGCGATGTTTTCCCAATGGCTTAAAGCACCGAGATACCAAGCCAGTGCGAGATTCAAGATTTTTAGCGTTTCTGGACATGCTTTACCAGAAAAATTGATATAATTTATAAACAGATGGTGGCGAATGGTGAAACTTTTGTGCGGAAAAAAATTAAACATCAACAAATGCTCATTTATATTTATACATTCTTCTAGCAATAAAAACGCCGTTTCAGCTGGCAGTTAATTATAGGAGCCACTGGTTGCTATTTACGTTTTATTCTCCACCAGGGGGCTCTGAGCCACCTTTTCAGAGCAGCTATCTTGCGCTGAAAATGATTACGAACCTCGATTAAGAACATTTACATGGAACATTCAACAGAAGGCCGGTTCACTAGAAAGACCAACTTAATATGCTGAAACAACAAAACTTTATTACAAGTCAAAACTACATATTACAGGCATCGAGCGGCGTACCAAGTCTTTTTGCCACCCGGGTCTGTCTAACAAAATAATACAAAACTGGACAACACATGGAAAAAATATCACATCTCATTTCCATGTTATAGGCTTTTAGTTGACATAAAACAAATTATATCGACTAATTAATTAACAGGTAGTTTTAATAACAGGTCATCCCCGCCGGACATTTATAATAGATTTATATTTGAAAAGCAATTACGCCTGCCACCTTTAAGATAAAATATCTCCTACATAGGTCTGGGTGAAAGATTGTTAACGTTACATATAGGCTGAATGATCAGGTCATATTAAAGGGACATAAGCAGAAGCTATATTATGCCTATTATTTCACACTATCAGTTCAGTTTTGCTTTAAACAAACCAACACACAGCCGTATACCTCGAATACGGCTGTTTAACACCTTGTTATGGGTCTGCGTGTTGGTAAACACAGTCCACGTGTGTATGTTTTCCATAACAAGGCCGCGTGACCAGAGGTCCGACTGTGAGCCTTAACAATGTTGTTTGAGGTTGTACCATGGCATTTTGGTCAATTCAATAGTGTAATTTTTTTATACATTCCAAGGAAAGAGCAACAACAAAGAACAACAGAATGTGTTCCCTGGTGTAGCGATTTCATATATTACCCTCCTTTCAGATTACCGGGGGATAATCTGAAATCGATTTCAGATTACCCCCTCCAATTTCAGAACCCCCCCCCCAAAAAAAAAAAAAAAAAATGGATACTTATCTTATGCATTAACTTTAGTAACCTGACAACAAAAACAACTATTCTAATACCACTATTGATAATAATAACAAGAGTAACATAAACCATGAAGATTATTATTAGCTCAGCTGACTGAAAGTCATCTGAACTATAGCGATCACTCTTTGTCCGTCGTCCGTCTGTCCGTCCGTTAACCAGGCACAAATCGTAACCGCTGAACCTAGAATCTTGTAACTTGGGATTCTGAGAGGTCCATGAAAAATCTCCTTCGAAACAGAAATTAGGTCTCTGTTACCCATATCCTTCGAGCTATGGGGCCCCTAAGTACCCCCCAGTAAAGTCAAAAATTTCATACAAAAAGTTCAATATCTCGTTAACTACTTGACTAATGGTCATGATTTTTGGCATACATATTGATCATGAGATGTTCCATCTCTTCCTGCAGACTGGTGGCGCCACCTGTATTTTTCGATTTCGACATCTGTTAACAAGGCACAAATCGTAAAGCCTAGACCTAGAATCTTAATTCTTGATACACTGAGAGGTCCATGAAAAATATCCTTGGAAACCAGAAATTAGGTCTCTGTTACCCATATCCTTCGAGCTATGGGGCCCCAAAGTACCCCCCAGAATAGTAAAAAATTTCATACAAAAACTTCAATATCTCAATAACTACAACACTGATGGTCATGATTTTTGGCATACATATTGATCATGAGATGTTCCATAAGTTCCTGCAGACTGTTGGCGCCACCTGTATTTTTCGATTTGTTTACAATTTTTTCTCTATTTTTGAGACGTTTAAAGATGCTGTCATCTGTTAACGTGGCACAAATCGTAACCGCTGGACCTAGAATCTTCATTCTCGACACACTGAGAAACCTATTAAAAGTCTCCGTGGAAACCATAAATTAGATCTCTGTTACCCATATCCTTCGAGCTATGGAGCCCCAAAGTACCCCCCAGAAAAGTAAAAAATTTCATACAAAAACTTCAATATCTCATCAACTAATTGACTGATGGTCATGATTTTTGGCATACGTATTGATCATGAGATATTCCATCACTTCCTGCAGACTGGTGGCGCCACCTGAATTTTTCAATTTTTTTACGAATTTAAAAATGTGAACAGCTGTTAACAGGGCACAAATCATAAAGACTGGACCTAGAATCTTCATTCTTGACACACTAAGAGGTCCATAAAAAGTCTGCATGGAAACCTGAAATAAGGTCTCTGTTACCCATATCCTTTTAGCTATGGGGGGCTCCCAATAACCCCCCAGAATAATGGAAAATTTGATAAAAACAAACTGCAACATCTCAATAACTACAACACTGATGGTCATGATTTTTGGCATACATATTGATCAAGAGGTGTTTCATCAGTACCTGCAGACTGGTGGTGCCACCTGTATTTTTTCAAATTTTCACAATTTTTTTTTCTCTATTTTCAAGACCTTTCAGGATGTAGTTACCTGTCAACAGGGTACAAATCTATGGACTGGACCTAGAATCTTCATTGTTGACACACAGGGAGACCCATGATAAGTCTCCATGGACACCTGAAATTAGGTCTCTGTCACCCATATCCTTTGAGCTATGGCACTCCAAAGTACAGCTCAGAATAATGGAAAATTTGATACAAAAGCTGAAGTATCTGAACAACTAATGCAGAGATCACCATAATTGTTTTCATGGATATTGACTGGTGGCACCACCTGTATTTGTTCGGGTTTTTTTTTTACAAATTTTTTCTCTATTTTTGAGACCTTAAAAGTTATGAACATCTGTTAACAGGGCACAAATCATTAAAACTGGACCTAGAATCTTCATTCTTGACACACAGGGAGACCCATAAAAAAGTCTCCATGGAAACCTGAAATTAGGTCTCTGTTACCCATATTCTTTAAGCTGTATGGCTCCAAATTACCCCCCCAGAATAATGGAAAATTTGATACAAAAACTGCAGTATCTCAATAACTACAACACTGATGGTCATGATTTTCGGCATACATATTGATCATGACCTGTTCCATCAGTTTCTGCAGACTGGGTATGCCACCTCTATTTTATTCAAATTTTTACGATTTTTTTTTCTCTTTTTTTGATACCTTTAAAGATGTGGTTATCTGTCAACAGGGTACAAATCGCAACAACTGGACCTAGAATCTTTATTCTTGTCATGCAAGAAGGCCCATGAAAAGTGCCTGTGGAAACTTAAAATTAGGTCTCTGTTACCCATATCCTTCAAGCTATAGGACTCCGAAGTATCCCTCAGAATAATGGACAATTTGATACAAAAGCTGAAGTATCTGAACAACTAATGGGGAGATCACCATGATTCTTTGCATGGATATTGATGTTTGTAAGTGTTTTTATTAGTTTCTGCAGACTGGTGGAGCCACCTGTATTTTTGTACCCGCCAAACTGAAGTTGTGTGGATACTATGTTTTTGACCGGGTTCCTCTGCCGTTGCCGCGTTCGTTTCCAGAGAGCTCCTCTGGGACTTGATTTTATCAGCTTTCCAAGCTCATATCTCGGGAACCGTTTGACTGATCAGCAAATAAAATTTATACTAATAGTAGTATAACATACACAAAAAATGGTGGCGCCACCTGTAACCATGTTTGCACAGTGTCCATCTGTTCATCTGCCTTTGGTTAAAATCACTCATATCTCTGCAGTGAATTGACTAATTCACCTGAAATTCGGCATGCGTATACATCCTGGATAGCTTTCTTGATTTTATGACAGGTGGCGCCACCTACATTCTCATTCACGCTGATGACATCCAAGCTCATATTTCGGGAACCAATTGACCGATCGGGCCAAAATTTTGCATGTATATAGATCTAACATAGCTCTTTATCATACGCTAAACTGGTAGCGCCACCTGCAACCATTTTTGCACAGCGTCTGTCTGTTTGTCTGCCGTGCAATAATGTCACTCATATCTCGGCAGTGGTTTGACATATATGCCTAAAATTTTGCAGTTTTATACATCCTGGATAGCTTTCTTGATTTTATGATAGGTGGCACCACCTACATTCACGTTCACGCTGATGACATCCAAGCTCATATCTCGGGAACCGTTTGCTGATCGGGCCAAAATTTTGCATGTGTATAGATCTAACATAGCTCTTTATCATACACAAAACTGGTGGCACCACCTGCAACCATTTTTGCACAGCGTCTGTCTGTTTGTCTGCCGTGGGCTAAAATCACTCATATCCATGAAGTGGTTTGACTTTTCTGCCTAAAATTTTGCATATGTATACAACTTGGACAGCTTTCTGGATTTGTGGTAGGTTGCACAACCTACATACACATTTAGGCTGCAGACATCCATGCTAATATGCAACATACCTCACTCTGTTTCCCCTTGCCACTCAATCCATGCCTCACTTCACTCTGATTTTGGCAGATACACGTAGTCACTTGTCGGCTACCCGTATTCTAGTTTTTAAAGTTTACACATTTTTTCTCTATTTTTCAGATATATAAATACAGACTAAATCTTGGCCTGTTGGTTAATCTGTTTGATGCTTCAGTTGAATGGGTATCTACCATTCTGATGATAAAATTTCCTTTTGTGAATCTCTTCCCAGTCAGCTAAGCGTCATGACCCATGAGTCACTTGTTATTTAATTGTCATTATCACTGCAGTACAAAAGTTACAAAACATTCTCTCCGGTTAGACTATAAAAAAAACTATAAATGAAACATGCAGTCTTGTACATTAACTGATATGACAATTACATCCATAATTTAAATTTATCTTTTGTGATCACGAACTACGACAACTGACAAGCATACTGCAGCTGTCTTCCTGGCTGGTTTAGTGAGATCGTTGAAGTCAGACTTTGGGTTCGTAAATGGAACAAATGGTAGAAAGTTCATTTTGGTGTTAAATTCGACGGAGCTGACCACTCTATCACCAGCCAGCTGAGGATGTTGTTAATAAATAATTAGGAGCTACTTACACAGAAAGTAATCATATTAGCTTGATCAGCGAGGGGGATCATTTGAACAGTATAGGGGTAACCTGAAATCAGGTTCAGACCTCCCCAGGGGCTAATTTGAAATCGATTTCAGATTTCCGGGAGTAACCTGAAAGTGGGGATAATCTGAAGTAATTACACCGGGGCAGACCACCACTGTCCCCCTCCCCCCCTAGGTACGCCAATGCAGGCATCGGAGATGCCATATTAATTATCCCATGACAATTAGGGCATAACTCCTTCTTAAATCGGCCCCTTTCTTCAACAGCGTAAACTGAGTAACTGTCATCTTACAAGGTCAAGATCACACATGCTTGAACATGTCCAACGTGATGGAGAAAATTCGTGTATCAAACTTGAAGGGAAAAAGCAGTTATTAAAAATGATGGGGTTCACATGAATCGTACTTTTCCTCTAAACCAAGGTCACTAGTCTTGAATATCCGAGATATTGTTGGAAATATTTTTAAAGTCAAATTTGAAAGAAGAAACAGCTGTATTTAAAAGATAGGTGGTTAACAAAAATCCTGTTTCCGCTGATTTGACATTGAAAAGCACGGTCAAAGGGACCAGTCTAGAACCATGTTTTGATCTTAGTGGAAACAATGTGTGTCACATCTGAAGAAAACAGATAGGGTACTTCAAAAATATGGGCTACATAAAAAAAATCCAATATATCGGCCGTTTTGACCTTGAAGTTCAAGGTCACAGGTTTTCAAACTTTTTCGACAACTTATCTTCTGACACCTTTCATATTGATTTTAAGAAAAAAATACATCCATCCACTTGAGAAACCATGTTTTTTTTTGTTTTTCACCGAATATGGAAATATTCCAGGTCAAGTCCATTCATAGTATAGGTCCTGACCCAAGTTTTCATCTACCATGTTCTCTAACCTATATCCATGTGCATAATTAAAAGAAATGTCCATTAGATTTGGACTTAAATGCTTACAGTACTGTCAAGTGGCAACGATGTGGGTATTAAAGGAAAACAAGAAAAGGATAACATGTAGCGCCACCAATATCTCTTACAAAAGCAATTAAGCTATCCAAGATCTTCAAGCTACTTGATTTTTGGACCAATCCATGCAAAATTTCTTGATACATTTAAGATTTTGTTTGTTTTTACCAAATATTGAAATATTCAAGGCCAAGGTCACTCTTCTAGTAAAGGTCATAACTCCATTTTAAAATGGTTTCGTCTTCTCGCCCACAAATTTTACTGCTGCGGCGGCGCCGGCGGGACGTGCTCAAATCATAGTATCCCTCAACTTTGTCTGGGTATACACTAATACAATGGCAGGCATTTTACTAATAACAGAAATATATTTCCAGTTTTGTAAGGTGGTTACAACAGCCATATCCCCATCTGGTTCCGGGACTGACAAATCCACGGTGAGATAAAACATATCTTGTTCTCCTTAACATATTTGCAGCGACATTATTTTGTTAAAATTAGACCGTCATTTTCCGGCTCTTTAAGTGTGCAATGTGCAGCTTGGTGAACTTGAATACCCGTGGAATTCAATACACGTTAGTACACTCAAAGGCCCACAGATGGCAGTAAATCACGGCGATCGCACTTTTCATGTGATTCTGCTGCATGGAAAAAAGAAAGGAAGTCTCTCATCCTCCTCACACTTTTTTTCAACAAATAAATGAAAGAGTAAACAGCTTATACGGGAACATATACAATATAATAAAGTATCGATATTATCTTAAAACACGGGGGAAGTATATGACAGCTGTGCAACAATGCAGACTGAAAACCAAGCTACGCATATTTATTTTTTTTTGGTGGGTGGAGGAAACCCCTAAATTTTAATGCTACCTCAAATACGTACATGTATATCTGCAGAATTCAATTCCGGTTTTGGACTACGTTGACAGGGCAGTATCACACGGTTCCTCTCATTTATATCCTGGCGTTAACCAGGCCCGGTGATTACTGCACCTGTGTGCGTAATGGTTCCCATTGCTGGATCTTACCACCGAGGAACCCCCCAAAGGTGCACTCGTTTGTGAATGAAACAGGGCCGTTGGGAATGGCCTTCCCATTAAGTCTGCAGAGTGCTCACCCTGGGTGGGGGCCGACCGTGACAAATCTCACCGCCTTGTGTCTGTCTGAGATTCGAACGCATGATCTGGAGGCTTTGAGTCCTGCGCTCTACTCCTGAGCCACAGAAGCCGTATATACTGATGCCACCACGAGCACTGAACTGTAACTGCATTGCCATGTAAAACAGTCCTACTGCAGTTTGAGGAATTGGTCGTGGTCAAAAATCGTTATTCTATTCTCAACCTTGCCGACACCCGTAAGAAGCGGTTCGAGGGGGCCCGGACCCACCCCCCCCCCCCCCTTTCGGATTTTTTTTTAGATTTTGTCATTAGTCCGTCTAGGTTGGACCCCCTCATTTTCCTTAATCCTGGATCCGCCACTGCACGTCCCCTTTCGGCAGATATATTCTCGCCTAAACGCTGTTATCGGAGTACTTTCGTATCCCCGCGCCCTTATCGAACCCTGACAGGTTTATTTCTCTCAGTTTCTCGAAACCTCTCATGGGGGTTGCCATTTTGCAGACAAACTAAAACCCGCAGGTCACAGGTCTCATTTTGAGTATATCGCTAGTAATAATAATAACTTTTTTAATGTTCTATAAAAGTTAAATATTTGGCTCGCTCTGACTTAGTGCCTTAAATAATGAGCTTTTCAATATAATTTTTTAAAATATTAAAATAATAATGGTGATACTCATAAACATTTCACCTATACATGTACGATCACAGGCCTGACACTGCTCCAAACAATAGTTTGATTGATTCAAAGACGTGCTTGGTTTGTTCATTTGCAATCCCTATCCTCACATCCAGACATGCACGTTTTTTTCCATCAACATAGCCAGGGATAAGCATATACACAGAAAGGTCTTTAACCTTTGCAAATCCACACATCACGAATAATCATAAAAAATAATAAACGTCTGCTCTTGAGACGTAATTATTTATTTGACCAATGCTGCCTCATTATAAATATACATCACTCCTTGTGGGTATACAACATGGACACATTATGGACACTTGACAAGGGTATAAGAAATGTCGACCTGGAGTCACAATGCCTCTCTAGTACAGACACCTCTCTATTATGGTAAATCAGGTCAAACTGGTTTCCACAATAGTGAGGTTCTACTGTATCCTAAATACACCTGTCTAGAATGTGCAGAACGTACAATACGTCCTTCAAGTGATAAATAATACATCTTGACTCCCGTTCTGGGAAACAATTAAGACATTTATTCTAAAAATAGAAGTTGTTTTTTTTTGTGACATGTTACGATCGTATCTTGTTTGAAATTATATCGATATGACAAGATAATTTAAAACAAACAGGAGTATTATATACTGAAACCCACATATCACAGACATTTAATCATCAACTATCAAAAGTTTTATAATTCGGAATACCTAATACAGAGAACCTTCAATATTTAACAATATCACATCATTTAGGCTACTTATTCCCCATTCTCCGTATACACATAATAAATAAAACTTGCCTTTAGCATTAAAAATATTACGCTCCCCAGGAAGCGGAAATCTTGCACTTCTAAAGAAGCTACTGATTTTCCCGCTGCCTGGTTTAACCGTTTATGATACATTTAGACACTAGGTGGTGGGTCGTAGTCTGGCAGCCAAACAAATGCCAGTTAAAAAACACTCGACAGGCATCATGGCTCCGCCAATAGCTTCGCTTCAAGTGCGCTTTAAGTGCACTCAAGTGGTTACTCTTAGTAAAAAATAGTCGCATTTTAATTGCTCATACTACGTTCTCCCATCATCGACCAATTCGATTATGACATTACGACAATGTTAGCGTATCCATGTATCCGTTTGCCAGCAAAACGGGAACCAGCCAGCGAGTTGTGCACGGAACCTATGTTGTTTCATTTCGTTTGAAATACAGCTCACCGGCCGGGCATCCTGTGTACACAAGGACCTGTGAAAACCACGTGCGGCCATTCTCTTTGAGCCTGTAGCCTGTTCAAACGGTTGCCGGGGCGATAAACTGTCACTCAAAACGAAATTAACAACATTGGCTCCCTGTATTCCTCGCTTGGCTGGTAAACCGTTTTGTCTTTACACACAGGGTCTCATCTGATTGGACCAAAATACAGTGCTCCCCTCTGGTGTCGCGATTCAGGATACGCGGTCAAAACAAACAGCGCTTACGATATAGGTAGTAGGCCTATAGGTAAAGCGCTGTGTAAAGAGCGTATAAAAATAATTTCTTATATTATCATTATATGCCCAAACATAAAGTAACAAAAATTATATAATTTTACACAAATCTCTTCACAAAAAAGGTGGGCCTTTCAATAAATTTTGGAATATATGAAGTGTGTAATAAGACCCCCCCCCCCCCCAGTGGGACTAGCAAGGAGTGTTCTTAATTCAAAGGTGGTATTATCAGACAGGTCAGTTATCCCCAATGGGAATGCTTTCAGTTCATTCAATGGTGGTCTTAATAGACAGTTGGTCTTTCAGACAGGCTCCACTGTATATATAATTTACCTTTTATGTGTCTACCAGTCAAACGAGAGACAGTGGACAATCATATTGACGGTTATTTGGTAAAATGATAACAAGAAGTGATTAAACAAGGGACCCATGGGTCACGGCGCTCAGCTGAATGGGTGGAGTATGATGGGGCAAATGGAGAAAAGTGTTGAGTCAGATGAAACTGACACTGTCAGTGATACAAGACATGACGTTCACTCCCAATATTTAAATAATACATTTTAACCCATGGTCTCAATATCTAGGGCCATTTTACGTTTTGTATTCATAGTAGACAAGCGGTTTGCCAGCCTGCAATGTCAGGTGTCTTTTAATACTGTTACAGTGTGGGCATCTCAGTAAAGAAACAGTCTTGACAACTGAACAAGGTACACAAAAGTGCCAGTGGATAATTTAATTGTGTATATCATGATTACTGATAGATCATTTTGACTTAAGACAGGGGGTCTTATAAGCCAGCTGGTCTTACAAGATGGTCCTACAAGTGGTTCTACTATATCTTGATTTGGGATACATGCCTGCCGGTACCCATAATCCACAATTACTATTTTTCATAGTTTTTACAATTTGCATTTTGATGGATTAGTTTATCAAATAATTAATTGTGCAGTAGATTTACCCTAACATCCATATCAAATGTAGAAATACCTCTTTGCATATTGATAAAAAATGTAGATATATACAGATAACACATCTATTATACTTAAATACAAATAAAAACATCCACATTTATGTACATATTTGCTGAAGGAATTTGTCTGACCTTAAAATATACATATGTATGGGCAGAGTGGATATGGTTGTTCTCTCCACTGGGTGCACTTCTAGTTCTTTATCTATCACATGAATATCATTCTAATTAAACATTTACCTAAAACTGGTGTCTTTAAACCTGAGGCCAAAGATCGAATCTGTTATTTATTACAATAAAATCAATCCCACCAAGCCTTCCTAAAATATTTCCTGAACAATACACCAAGCAGTGGAGTACATGTTTATTGACTGTCACCGTTGCATAGCTATTTAAAGGTATGTTCACATTTATGAAAGTCTGCAGTCTGTTAATTATCTTTGTTACTGATACTGGACAGGAACCACACACAGGAAAGATATATATATATATATATATATATATATATATATATATATATATATAATATCATGTAGTCAGAGTAGGGATGATATTATAACACAGTAGCCAGATAAAAATCAGAATTTTTAATATTAGACTTAACACAAGATATCAGGAATCACAGGTTGAATCACAGGCCAAACCATAGATGTTTGAGTAGAGCAATAAGACAGATATTACTGATCTGTATATACGGGGGAGATAGCAGGGCTCCCAACAGGCTCCTGAAGAAATGAAGCCATTTTTTAGGACCTGAGACAAAAAATATAGGAGTAAATAGGAAATGCCAGCCAAAAATATAGGAAAATATGTTTTTACTGCACAATTGTGGTTTACACAGAAAATAAACATGACAGCATCTTAATGTCTTTGTTTATTTATTTATTATTTAGTCTGATTATTTATTATTTTTCACGTGACCATGTATTGTTTTTTGTATGTATACATGTAGGATCTATGGACCTCAGGCCTTGATTGCCAGAATAAAGATATTCAATTCAATTCAATCTTAATGTCTGCATGGTTACTTGTAATACAGTAACACTTGCTGGTACAGTGCTACAACAGAACTGCGCATTTCCAATAAAACTAGTTTATATAAGTATAATTATTCTGCAATAACAATTATATCAGAAACACAATTGTGCAGTGAAAAAAATATATAAAACATTGGAGATTTTGGTGTGAATGCTGGAAAATATAGGAGACAATTTTAACATATGAAAATCAAGAAGATAAGAGGAGTCAGCTGGAGCCCTGATATAGCTTCACGTTTGCCGGTTCATACTGCGCAGTGCAAATCACATTTACTGACAGTCACTCACAACTCTCAACTACCCTTTACCTCAATATATGTGCATAGTTATGTGCACCAAAGCCCCTGCCACCTTGGCTTGTACATGTGGGCATGTCATGTGAGGCATGTGTAAAAAAGTTTGGTACATATGGGTATGTCATGCGCAGGCAAGTGTTTAAAAGTCTGTTTCATTTAACTGTTGCAGTGTTCATGTATGTTACATCAACACTATACACCCTGGTCATGGACTTATTCATGGCCTTGCTTTGATATTTTTCATCATGATTTAGACAAAGGATCAGGCAGGATGTCACATCACTCATAAGATATAAAATAGTAGTAAATCATGTATGCTTTGTTCATGTATTTTTAATATATTCTTTGTCTGATAATTTATAATTATTTAGCATTACATAGATGCATGTGAGGGGTGAATATACTCTTTTATTGGGAAACCCTAAAATCAACTTTTCATTGCTTTTCAGTGAATCAAGGTAATAAAGAATAAATGATACATGTTTGTATCCATATTATTCCAGATATTTTTTTTAAGTATATATATTTATCAATCCCACACTGAAAGACTATGTCTGGAATGTAAACATACAAATTTCCTAATACAGTATGTGGCAACATGTAAACTAATGCATTTTTCAGCAACATCTAAGACAGCTTCATGAAGCTTTTTTCTTTACAAATAAAGTGTAAAATAGATCCATACGTAACAAAAATACATGAAACTGAGTTGGGCTGTCACGGCTGGGTTTGAATTTTTATTCCAATATTCATATTAATGTGTTCCTGACTGGGGAATATGTTTAATGGAAATGATATGATTGATCTTACATTTTTCTTATTTTTTCTTAAATGTTTTAATATGAAGGAAAATTAGAAACATACTTGAGCCATGGAACTGAAGGAAAAAATATTATATACAACATGCATCATGATAGAACTCCTGAGTTTCAAATATCCAGACATAAATAAGATACCATTAAACTGTCACACTCTAGACTTAACACGAGTCTGTTCTGACTTTTCTATGTACTGCTGTCCCATCTCTCTTTATTTACATATAGTGGATGAAAATACATTAACATTCAGAGATGATACGGCTTCCTCCAATAAGATAAAATACTAAAAATATCAATATGCAAGAATATCACATTCCAGACCAAATGGTTAGTGGTATTAGTCATAAACATGTCAAAGAGTTAACAATGCAAACTATCCATCCTTCAAAAATAAAGATTGTCACAGCTGGTTTACCTTGAAATGTAAAATCTGCTTCATCAGCATAAATAATACCAAGATCGTAATTTACAAAAGGTAATACTAGGCACTTGTAGCTTACATAACAAGGGCATATTGATGTGGTGTCAACACTTACTAAATATATTTAACTGGCTAAGATGGGTTGTATACAAAAATGGCTACATAATATGACACTGACAGGACCTGGGTTGCGTGACAAAATTTTGTAGACAGCTCAATAGACAGATAAACAGAATACACATTCATGGACAAGTTGCCTATCTAAATGAAACTCAAACCCCTATATTTGAACTAGCCAGGAGAGAGCTTGAAAGCAATAAGCTTTCAAGGCTCATTTGGTTTTCAGTTCATAAATATATATATATATATATATATATATATATATATATATATATATATATATATATATATATACATATATATATAATCTTGATCTATTTATTATGGATCTTTTTCTTTATTGTCAGGGCATAAAAGTTCCTTGAAATATTGCTCAAATTTCTTCAAAGTATTCATAAAGGTACCATGATGAACTTTGTGTTGTTCCTACTTGCCATAAATGTTTGGTCCTTCAGTATGCAGAACAACTGAAATTGGTGTGACCTATTAATCATTAATTTTTATCACTATGCTGACCAATAAATAAAATATCAGTTGAAAAGTTCTCACAACAGCTGTCATGAATAAAATGAGAATTCATCAGTTGAGGTTACATCACATGCCATGTGTAAAGATTATGCTTCAATGATGCCCTGAATTCCAATTTTCTAAGGCCAATAGTGATCCCTGCATTATGACCATAAAGTTTTTTACACAGTGCATATTTCCATGAGTTAAAAAATTAATAAATGCATCATTAAAAACACTATAAAAATTTTATCTTGATTTTATTTTAAGACAGACATTTAAGTGTGAGGCCCATAACATGGCTCCAGTCATCTTGTCTATTGGTCATGTGACCATAATGCACAAGATAACAGCACACAATATGTATTTCATGAAGACTTTGTATTGATGAACTGTGCAAGACCGGCCTTTGGTAAATCTTGAAAATAGACATTTTATCGTTATAATTACATCCCAAAATCAAAGTGTAAAAATATATATTCAAACTTTTGACTTTATTTCATGTGCATGGACCTAGACTTAGGGTAAAGCATTTAAAACACACTCAGAATTTGCCTATATAAATTACTTTGATAAATATACCAAAATTTTTTACAAAATTTTGTGATATTCATGATAGGTGACAAAGAAATTTGTTATATGAAGGTACTACTGTACATGATTAACCTCTCATATATTTTCCTATATTCATTTATATATATATATATATAAAAGCATTATTATCCTATAACATGAAGGCACAGATTTATTGGTCTTTTTGATCTAAGCGTTTAGATAACCTCAGGGTCCAGGCTACTGTAGCAAATGTTGCTGCATTCACAGGGAATGCCCTGAGTAAAGTGGAACCAAGTCCACGGCTAAACACCCGTAACCCATCCTCCTTATAACTCTTAATACAGCAGTCCAAATAGCCCTTGTACTTATTGGAATGATCAGCCTGAATGCGCGATTTGATGACGTCAACAGGATAGGTCGAGACCCATGAGAGGACGCCAGCCATCCCTCCTGCGAACAACAAAATAGCTGTGCCGACTTCATAACCTGGGGAATTTGCCGGTTGAAACATGCGGCATATATATTCATAAGACACAAAGTAGACACCAAAACTGGGAGCTTCTCGGATGATGGTAAATCCTAGTCCTCGGAACACGCCCCTGTACCCCTCTAAATGGTACACTTTACGCATACAGTCAAAAGGGCCTTCATATGTGTGGGCCAGCAACCCATTACCAGAGGTACGCAACTGTTTGCGGGGCTTGTATGATTCTCCCTGACCTTGGACCTGCATTCGGGTTTTGGCCAACTCGACTGGACTAAGAACGATACTCTGGGCCGTCCCTGCCACAGCTCCCGATACAAAATGAGACATCAGGTGATCAGGATTGTTCAACTGTCGTTGCATGTTCCCTTGAACGCCAAATACTATTGCATTTATAAAGGCAAGACTGTAAAGAGGGGACGCCATGCCCTTGAACAGCCCTCTGGCCTGAAAGTAACATGACACATACAATAAACTTATGGTGATGAAAATTTAAGAAAAATGTGAAATATGGTGATGATTTTTTAAGAACTTACATTATTTCTGTATAAACAAGAATAAATCTAAAGACTTGAGGGCCTGAGGTGTAAATATTAGGAAAACAATGAGAAAATAAATAATTTAAACACTTTCTTATGAGCACATTAAAATTAGTCATCTGTAAGAGTGACATATATGTTTAGTTTGCAGAAAGTACTTTTGTGGATATACTTCTTATACTCAATATATACCTACATGAATTTATGTAGTAATCAACAACTATGAACCAAGTTTGCTCACTGTGTGCACCAATCATGAATATCGCCAATTATTATGTAAATATATCCACATACAATGCATATGCACATACATTATTCTACTTTCTTATAGATAAATGAATTATTTATGCAGAGTTTAGTTTTACTGATGATAAGTTTAATCACTGAGGTGGTTTAATGCCTGCAATCATTTGCATTATGGTTTTACTGGGTAATTTTTATTATTCTTTGTTGATAGGCCTATGGCCTGTTGGTGGCACTGTCTATTGAATGAGGATTAAGCTAGCCATATGATAAGAATGATATGTTATTGTTAAGCCTTCTGGATTTCAGGTTTTATATGCACGGGTTAGGAATAATCTAGAAGTCATGATTGTTAATAACTTTTATTCTTAGAAATTCATAAATTTTGAAAATTTGTCATCCTTGTCTTTTTTTATTTTGGTTTGTGACAGTTATTAAATGAATATTTAGACAAAATTAAAATGATATATCTAAAGGTAAATTTTACTGTGAAAATCATGTGAAGGACATTTAAATAACAAATGTCTGGTGATGGACTGCCTGCATTATTTATTACATTGCCTTTATGATGTGTGTACTCACAGACTCCTGGCTGACAATTTTCCTAAAACAGTCCCAAGTTCCTCTGTACAATGGCTTTGCAGCATCTTGAGTCTGTAGACGTACCTAAGACAGACATGAAAGAATGAAGGAAATATATCTACAAGAACTAGTATAACATACACATTGTTAATGAGTGACATAAAAATTAATACATTACACCACAAAATGTTCCATATGAGTGATTTGCATTAGCAAAAAAAAAAAAAAAACAATAACTATATATTTATCTGGACAGAACATGTAAAGAAAAGCAAAATGCCTTGACAAGTTCATAGACATTTTTTGAATTGTTATCCTATTATTATTGTAATTCCTATTAAGCCACTCCATAAGATAAAAGTTTCAATAATCTCATTACTCATTAATAAGGCTAAGGTAAGGGACATACACAGTTGTCTATTTAACTTTTTTTTTAAGAGACACATGACAGCCTTCTTGTCAAAGATAAACAACAATGATAATATTGAATATCTGGGTTTGTATGCAGAACAATTGAGGCATTTGGCCCACATATCTCAGATAAACAATAATGCTGATACAGCATGTCTAATTATACATCTATCACATCCGTGGTTATTATTCCACACAATAAAGACAAAGAATTCTACTAACCTTTACAGTGTCAAAGGGATGTCCTACCAGAACTCCTGCACAGCCTGTAATAAATATTATATGAAATAAATGAGGGGAATCTTGATTTTTCTACATTTTTCTTAATTTCTCTCTGGCCATGTTATCTTTTAGTTTGACATGTAAACATTTCAATTATTACATACAACTATCTAATGTTTATTTTGGTTTTGATGGAGGTATCAATCTTCTGTTTTTTCACTCTACCATATCCCAGGGTGTCTTTTTTGTGGGTTTCCTTTTGGCTTGTGCCAGTTTGTCCCTTCCTATGAGGAACTGAGCCCCATGAAGTCAAGGATTGTCTCTAAGGGCTGGGATGGTCAGGCTTGGGTACGAAGGTGTCACCCTCAACCAACCAGCAATTTGTTTAGACAAACTGAAACATCATTAGCACTTCTGGAAGAGACTGCCATACTCATGGACTGTGCAGTCTTCTCCAGGATGCCAATGACATTACCACCCATAGACCTGATAAGGCTGGGAAGAGCACAGTACCAGAAAGCACAGATCCCCGATGTCTTCCTGATTTATTTTAACACTCCTTTCTTTCATGTACTTTGTAGATGTAGCAAATACATGTGTACATCATGTCATATATTGGAGTAAAACATGATTAAAGAACTAATACGTGTCCACAAGACCACAAACACACTTCCCTCGTCTTAAAAAGTGGTCCTCTATTGCCATCACCAGTGGTAACTTGAATTGAAATCCTTGATATTCCACAAAATTAAGTGACATTTAGCTGTGACTGTAGTCATGACACTGCTGCAAACCACTGGGCATTCCCCATGGCACACCTGGACAATCAGGTCTTAAAAGTAAACTGTCCAATCACATGGCTTTTTGATGACAGAAACAAACTCATGGCCTATGGGAACATCCTCAGTTGAATAATTTTCAATAGTTTTTTTTATTAATGAGAAAATTATGTGGGGAATGCATGATTTCTGTTTATTCCATAAGGATTTATAAGAAACTTGACTCCTGCAGCTATTTATTAAACAAGGCCTACAGGGCTAATGCGAACCTGTGCATTGGGAAATATATCAGGTTTAATGCTTCAATGCTGGACCATTACTTCTCATGTATATGAACAATGCAGGTACTAAACATTTTGAATAAGAAACAATAACACAAACATCACTGCTGAAATTCTGGCATGGGTGCACACAACACAACTAGGGACCCATGGGTCTCAACGCTCAGCTGAATTTGTCTATAAGGATATTTTTAAAGAAATTTTTCAGAATGACAGTCCTGTGACCTTAACCAATGACCTTGTGACCAAAAAATCTGGGAACTTAATATCCTTGAACTTGCAGCATTAGGATTATTGTAACAATCTTTTAAAAAGTGACATTGACCTCTGACCAGATAACCTCAAATTCTACAGGTTTCCTCACTTTTGGCAAGTAAGCCTATGTGAACGTTGGAAAGTTCAGGATGAACAGTTTGATTTACAGTGCATCCACAATCTTTTTAAAGATGTGGCTCCTGTGACCTTCAACTTAGATCGCTGGACCCTGGTAATCAAAATGAATTTACTTAGGTGGTTGGTCATTATTAAATCAAGTTTGAAGCCAGTTTATATTTAGTAAATAAATAGAAAAATATTCGTTAAAATAGAAAAAATACAGGTGGCACCACCACGTTTCATGAACTGACAAAACTAGTCATGGTCAATATTCAAGGCAAGATTCATGACAAACCATGCATTAATTATCAAGAATTTGGAGGTTTTGTATCAAATTTCTTACTATTCTGGGGGGTACTTTCAAGCCCCGTAGCTCAAAGGATATAGGTCGCAGTGACCTAATTTCAGGTTTCCAAGGAAATTCTTTATGACCTCCCTGGATTATCACTTAGAAATTTCTAGGACCAGCTGTTACGATTTGTGCCCTGCTAATGGACCGCCAGTTATCTGTATTGACGACAGATAAAGCGCCATTCCTACACCTCAGTTGACTTACAGTCAGCTGAGCTAAAAATGATTGTAGCTGGCACCACCAGTCTTGTATACAACAAAGCTATCAGAGATATATACATATGCCCAAGTTCAGACTGATATATCAAACCCCTCCTGAGAAATAAGCAGGGACACACACTGTGCAAAAATTATTATAGGTGGCACCACCAGTCTTGTATACGACAAAGCTATTTGATAGGTATAAATATTCCCCAATTTCAGGATGATATATCAAATTCCTCTATAGAAATAAGCAGGCACAAAAGTCACACACTGTGCCAAAGTCACTGTAGGTGGTGACACCTGTCTTGTGAACAAGAAACCCATCAAAGACACAAAGACAGGTCAAAATATCAGGCCAATACACCAAATTTACCTTAAGTCTGATGCATGGGGCTGACCACGCTTAAGTGAGAAAGGCAGTTGCCCCGAATGAAGTGTGACAAATTTGCTTTCTCAGGCTACTGCACTGAGTGAACTCATGACCTGCACCTGGCTAAACTGGGTGTACTGTTGACCTGTACCTGGCTGCACTAAGTGAACTCTTGACCTGTTGCCTAACCTGATACAGTTGGCAGTCTGCCAAAGCTTTAAATAGATTGGCTCCACATGCAGCCCTGAGAGGCATGACCCATGAGGTGGTCACATGGTGCCCATGAGGTGTTCACATGTCACCCATGAGGGGATCACATGCCTTGGCTGCACTGACTGAAATCTTGACCTATATCTGGCCGCACTGAATGATCTCTTGATCTATTGCCAAATCTGAAACAGTTGGCAGTTTCTTAACCTATTTAAAGATACAGACACAATCTTAGCCTGTTGGCAAATCTGTTTACACATACTAAAAGACTTTGGCTAAAATGCATTTTTTCAAGCTGACATATTCATAAACTTTTTATCAAAATATCTAGAATAATAAAAGATGCAGTTTTTTCATTAATAAGCTGAATCCGACAACATTTGATATATGACAGATTATTGCATAAAATCTGGGGATGGTAGTTCCTGCTATTCTGAGAAATTATGGGTTAATGTACAGATGACCAATGACCCCCATACAAAAAAAGGTCAATGCAGGTGACCACCAATACCTGAATTTCATATATGGCTCATGTGACCAACACTTGCAGAAAATTTGGTGATGATAGCTCCGGCCTTTTCTGAGATTGTCATTTTAGTATGCTTTTCGGACAGATGACTAGGTTCAACTTCCTGTAATTCGGCAAAAATTCACTGAACTTAAACCATCTGAATAAAACTTGAGAGAAATGATATAAAAGATTATTTCTGTTGAATATTGAACAAAGTGGCTTGACCGTTTCGGAGGAGAAGATTTTTTACGGTGTTTTAGCTTTTTCTCTAAAAAATCTGAGAAAATGCAAATTTTTCAGATGGCTAATTTTTTGCATTAAATTTCATGACGCTAGCTCCAGTCAATCCAATAGTATGAGTTAACGTATACCTGTGATTGTAAACATTGCCTGGCATGAGGAACATCTAAAATCATAAATCTACATTTTTTTAAAGTTTAAAAAAAAAAACATTCTTGTCAATATTAACCAAAGATAACCTGAAATCTAAATGTCTGGAGGCATGATGTAAGGGATGCTGATTAAGTGGTTCCAGGCTAGATGTATCTGCTTCACACAGCTAACATATATGGTAAAATGACTCAATTCAATCTTTATTATTCAGCCAAAATTCATTCTTTGGAACCATAAAAGAAAATTAATTATTATAAGAATTATTCATTGGATTATTCTTGTAAAATATTAATCAAATTGGCCTCAGTGGCGTCAGTCAAAAAACATTTGCAGGTTTATAACTCATATTGGAAAATGAAGCAAAATGGCGAAGTTAAGCTTCCCATAACTCAGCCAAAAATCACTGAACCAAAACCATTTACACAAACTTGAATTATCAACATCTAAGGATAATTAATGTGTGAGATTTAAGAATTTGGCCCGGTGGTTTTTGAGAAGAAGATCTTTGTAGCCGCTGAGCTAAAATGGGCTGTTATGGCATATGACTAAATTCAGCTTCCCATAACTCAGCCAAAAGTCACTGAACTGAGACCATTTGAACAAATTTCAGAAAGCACTTCCCTAAAATCATTTCTGTGCGATATTAAACAATTTGGCCATATGGTTTCAGAGAATAAGTTTTTTGTAGCTGTCAGTATGATATGGGCACTGATGACCCCTGTACAAAAAGGCTGATGCAGGTGGCGCCACCAATACCTCAATTTCAGATATGACTCATGTGACCAACATTAGCATAAAATTTGGTGATGATAGCTCAAGCCGTTTCTAAGATTGTAATTTTAGTATGCTTTTTAGGACAGATGACTAAGTTCAACTATCTGTAACTCTGCCAAAAATCACCGAACTTAACCCATTCGAACAAACTTGAGAGAGATTGTTCCAGGGATCATTTCTGTGAAATATTGGACAATTTGGCTGAACAGTTTTGGAGAAGAAGATTTTTAAAGCTTTTTTAGCTTTTTCCCTATAAAATCTAAGAAAATGCAGTTAGCCAAAAAATAAGCAAAAGCCGATAGATTTTTTTAGATGACTAAATTTTTGCATAAAATTTCGTGATGCTAACTCTTGCCGTTTTTAAGATAGTATAGGTTAACGTACAGACGACGGACGACGGATGCGGACGATGCCACACCATCGCATAAGCTCACAGGTTCGCTAAAAAAGGTCTCTTCTTCACTTTAGAAAATTTTCTCCGAACAGCATCTCATGTTACAAGGACATTAAATTCAACATCTTGGTAAGGTGTGGGCCTGCTGGGAGACAACACTGAGGAGCTATGTTCATACTGAGGTCTCACGATAGGTCTACAGCATATGGGATTATTTTTCTTTTTAAGTTCATATTCATTTGCAATTATATGTTTATTATCTCATGTTATCAGCTAAATTTTGCTGAATACCTGTACAAAAGTTTCCCTAGCAAAACTCTCCTACACTCCCGAGGCAGCGGAAATCTTGCACTTCTAAAGAAGCAACTGATTTTCATGCTGCCTGCTTTGACCGTTTATGATACATTTAGACACCAAATGGTGGTTCGTTGTCTGCTGTAAAAAACCTGCGTATGATGTGACAAGCAGCCAACCAGATGCCAATGAACAAACACTCAACAGGCATCCTGGCTCTGCCCATAGCTGCGCTTCGAGCAACGCTTGATGACAGTTTATGGTCAAATTTTAATTGCTCCCTCTGCATTCTCGCATCATCGACCAATTCGATTATGACATTATGACTGTGTTAGCGTAGCCATGTATCTGTTGTCTGCAGAACTGAAACCAGCCAAGGAGGTGTGCACACAGCCTTTGTTGTTACGTTTTGTTTCAATTACAGCTCACCGGCCAGGCATCCTATGTGCCCAAGGCCCTAAGCAAACCACTTCTGGGGCCATTCTCTCTGAGCCTATGGCCTGTTCAGACGGTTACCGGGGTGATGAGCTATCACTCAAAACAAAATGAACAACATTGGCTCCGTGTATTCCTCACTTGGCTGTGTCTTCCAGCACAAGGTCTCATCTGATTGGACAAAAATTCAGTGCTCCCCTCTGGTGTAGCAATTCAAAATATGAGGTCATAACAAACAGTGCTTACGATATAGGCAGTAGGCCTATAGGTAAAGCACTGTGTAAAGAGCGTAAACTCTCCCCGCACATTGGCTTAATATCTTCAGTTCACCTGAATACATGGGTTCAGACAAATGCTGCCAGCTGTTCTTGTCATCTCGGCAGAGCTTATTTTACTGGACCTGTCTGTACAAAAATATTGTGAAGGTGTCTACAACATGCACTTACATTTGGCCCATAGATCGTAATATTTGTTCAGCAGAGATATATCATAGGACACTAAGGCCCATGTGTGGACTACTTGAATACATGATTTCAGTGCGAAATGTTACCAAGGGGGTCAAGCTGTGGGACCACTGTTGGCCTTCTCATAGCAGTGATGCCCCTCTCATGAGGCGTGATGGCCTGCTATGCAAGTACCGGGTCCTGAAAGAGCCTTGTGACGCTTAATATGCAAATATCAGGGATTCACCATGCAGACTTTACAGGGCTTTAGTGATAAGAGCTGGCACTGAGTTAAGTCTATCGATACATGGAATCACGTTTTATTTTAAGCATTTTATTAGTAAACACAAATACTAAAGCCCAGGCAGGGCTAATGCATACTATTTTCCTCAGTTCATATACAACAATAAAAGCATGACAATGATAGAGAGACCTGTCTTTTTATCATCTGATATGTGGTGATTTTCACAAGAAGGTGACAGGTCTGGTTATAGGACAAAGATATCTCATCCTGTCTGATCAGTGCCAAGGTTTAAAGTGACTGGTGCTACCTTGGTCCTACTTTTCCCCCATATGTCTTAAATCAATACAAATTATCAGGTACTGGCTTTGATCTGTATAATTTAGCACTCATGCGCAAGACATATAATATATATTTTATGTATACCAGGTATATATCTTATAATCTCTAAATGTCAAAACTACTTTTTTCATTTTTACACAAGGTTAGAAAACTAAACATTTAGTAATTTACTAAGTGATATTTAAAAAAAAATTATTATACAGCAAAGACATAAAATATTTAAAGAGAAGTTGCCAATGAAAGTCCTAGCACTCAGTAGCACTCATCATAAAGACTGACACTGAGATCATTTAAAATAAAAAATCCTTAGCCAAATAAAAGTTACAAAGTTCCCACCCTTGTTCTTCTTCTGGGCTCTTGATATAACTAAACAAATATCACGAATTGTTACGTCAAATGACTATGGCCGCAATTGGGATTATTAAAAGTAAAATTGTTCTGAACGAAAGTTTTTTTTTTTAATCAATATCTGTGAAAATCAAACACTTTTATAAAATGATTGTAATCCGGGTCAATTGGCATTAATTAGCTATTATTCAAACTTGACACAAGACCCTGATCATTTATCCCAATTTTTGTTTTTCCAAACAAATAACATGTCCCCCAATGCCTTGGCAACATTACCACATTCTTACCTTAATAATTTAATGAACTAGGGTCCTATGGGTCTTGACACTCAGCTGCATTTGTCTATAAGGATATATGTTAATGAGGTTTTCCAAAATATTGGTCCTGTGATCAGTCTGAAGCCAACCTGTCTACCCAAACTGGATTTATCATCCATAAAATAATTTGAGAATGGATGGGCCATGTGACCTTAACCTTTGACCTAGTGACCTCAAAATCAAAAGGAAACTTCCCCTATTGTCAGATGCACCACATGTCAATGATGGAAGGATTAAGATGAAAAGTTTTGCTTAAAATGCATCCACAATCTGTTTAAAGTAGTGGGTCCTGTGACCTTGACCTTTGATCTCACTACCCCAGAATCAACAGTTCTTACTTTATTAGTGGGACGTACATAAGTCAAGTTTGAAACCAATATTTCAAACCAAACTGGTGTTATCATCTTGAAACTAATATGTGGACAGATAACCTCCATGACCTTGACCTTGTGACCCCTAAATCCGTAAGTTACTTCCACTATTGGCAGGTGAGCAACACCTTGAAGATAGAAGGTTAGGACTGAAAGTTTGGCTAAAAATACATCAACAATCTTTTTAAAGAAGTGGGTCCTGTGACCTTGACCTTTGGCTTTATGAAAAAGGTTCTAACATTATTGGTGGGTCATATATAAATCAAAATTGAAACCAATATGTAAATCCAAACTGGAGTTATTATCCAGAAACAAATAAGTGGACAGATGGGCCCCTGTGACCATGACCTTTGATCTTGTGACCCTCAATTCAATCAGGTTCTTTCCCTATTGGCAGCTCAGCTATATGTGCAAGATGGAAGGTTTGGGATGAAAAGTTTGGCTTAAAATGCATCCACAATCTTTCTAAATAAGTGGGTACTGTGACCTTGACCTTTTACCTCATGACCCCAAAATTGAACAGAATCTTTCCCAATTGGCAGGTTAGAAATATCTTGAAGATGGAAGGTTTGCGATGAAAAGTTTGGCTTCAAATGCATATGCTTTCTTTTTAAAGAAATGAGTCCTGTGACCTTGATCTTTGGACCCGAAAATCAACACTGTTCTTACTTTAGTGGTGAGTCATATATAAGTTAAGTTTGAAACCAATAGTTCAAACTTAATTGGAGTTATCATCCTGAAACTAATTTGTGAACAGATGGCCCCTGTGACCTTGACCTTTGACCATGTAACCCCAAATTCATTTATGGTCTCCCCATACTGGCAAGTCAGCTAAATGCTCAAAATGGAAAGTTTGGGATGAAAGCTTGGCTTAAAATGCAGCCATAATCTTTTTAAATAAGTGAGTCCTGTGACCTTGACCTTTGATCTCATGACCCAAAAATCATATAGGTTCTTGCTTTAGTGGTGGGCCATATGTAAGTCAAGTTTGAAATCCATGTGAAAATACAACCTAGAGTTATCATCTGGAAAAAAATGTTTGTGGATGGACAGATGGACTGACAGACAGACAAACAGACTATATGGCATCCACTTCCACAGACCATATGGCATCCACTTCTGATCAATACAGGTTTTGGGACACTAGATGTAAATTTTACAGCTAAGAAACTGACATGATTGTTGTCATTTAATAGTAAAAAAAAAATATTTGTTAAAGTAACAAACAAGAGACCCAGCCGGTACCTTATGCACAATGGGTGTCGCATAATAAATTGTTTCATGACAAAGGCCGATATATATTATTTTCCTGAAAATTCCCATATTTAATTTTGCTCTTATCTGGAGTTTATTATATTAGAGGAGGAGGGGTCCGGGGAACCTGGGTTCCCCACCTGAATGGGGGTGTGGGGGCGGAGCCCCACCTTAAGCTTAATTCTCCTGTTCAAATAGTAAATGGTTCCCCATTTTTACGATAGATGGCGCTTCAATCGCAGATATAAATGAACAAAACTCGCCTCTGCTGGTATCTCGTCTTCACAGCTCACTTAGAAGCGTGTAGGGCTCCTAGTCTAGAGATCGTAGGTTTGATTCCCGATTCAGGAGACTTCTGGTATTTAGTAGTTGTTTATGTTAGAAGAGTTTATATAATTGTAAGGACATCTACAGGGAAAAGTAGGAGTTAAAATAGGGAATGATAGGAGACAGTTTTATTTATATTTTCATGTTCCTCAAAAGAAGCAGAGCCTGCGTTATATAGTGGCTCCCAATAAACAATAAACTACTAAGTGTATGCACTTAGTGACGAGGAGCCCGGCGGTCGAAATGGTTGACTAGACATGAGTCGGTGCCTGTCTGTGGCTCACTTGAGCTGGCGGCCGAAACAGCCTGCTGCGGCGTCCGGTAACTACGGCGCCCGATATTTCCCTATACAGTATACGGCGTTGGTCGTCACAGTCAATGGGCGCTGAGCACATGAACAAAGCTCCAAGGCAACACCCACATCACGCCACGGTGCACTGTCAGCTTACCTCCTATGTACCCAGCGACGAAATCAAGGGCCATGTTGAATGCAGAGCCTGCATCTAACTCTAAACGACACTCATCGGTGATCCTATCACATCTTCTTACCAGCTGCACCGACCACTTACGTCAGGTCCATTCAAACAGAACACGTTCCATAGCTGACCTTCACCTTTATTTATCGGTGTATCAGTAAGTTTACTCGCGTTACTTTTTCCTAATGAATAAACATGAGGTGGGCGTGTACGCTGGTTACCCATTAAGATTTGTCATGGGACCTGACGTTGAATTACACGAAGCAGCCTGGTCACTTCTGTCTTGGTCGAGACTACCACTAGAATTGACTCTTCATAATTCGCCCTGAGTTATCTTATTAGTGCCATGCAGAATCCAGATATAAAGCCTTGACTTTACAAATTATAGAGAAAAAAACACTTCAGGTTTGCACTTAAAAATTGATTACCATAGAAGACAACCAGGTAAATTAGTCTTGAATTTTTTAGAGTTTGACAATGAACAAATACTTTAATTCCTTTTGTTAAATTGTGAAATAATTTGTGAAACGGGTTATACATATACTAGCTAGTATACACACACACACACACACACACACACGCATATATATATATATATATATATATATATATATATATATATATGGGCTCATTCTTGTTAACCCTGCCATTTGTCAAGATCAGTTATACTTAATATACCTTGCAATACATGTCACTCACTAATGATATATATATATATATATATATATATATATATATATCTGAACATATGATGAATAGTAATTAGTATACACAGGTGAGCCACGTACTATGCATCAATGTACAACCACACCAGTGCATACCATCTAATTAGACGAATAGCTGTATATATATCATATCAAGCCTAGCATCCGCCCTTCGATAAAATATACAATGTGCTCACTAAAAATAAAATGCTTGTCACTGAGATGAGGGAACTAACTGCTTTGCCCAAATCGGTTTGAAAACGTGTTGTGTGTTAAAGGGGTATACATATGATGAATAGTAATTAGTACACAGGTGAGCCAATATGCATCAGTGTACAACCACACCAGTACATATCATCTAATTAGACGAATAGCTGTATAAACAAGTGGGCATGTGTTGATTCTGTGTACTTGTATGCTCAGTCAGATAGTAGTGTTGCATATACTCGCAATATTTAATTAAGTTATTGCTACTAGTATTTATCACTTTTGGATATATTGTACTATACTTGTGCCACTTGGATGAGACTTGCAATAAATCAGTAACTATTCAACTTCATATATAGCGCCATAAGTTTAAATATGGAAATAACATTTCTTAATTTCTAGGATTATTTGCCATCTTTTTGACCTAATGCCTTATTATCTTAGAATAGCTAACTATTAATATCTAATACTAACTTACCAATGTGGTGTGGTTATACACCCATGCAGAAGCGGATCCAGGGAGGGGGAGCCCCCCCCCCCCCCCTTTCCTGTCGCCACAACCTTTTTTATAAGGGTTTCAGACATAATTTTACAGCCTGGACCCCCATTTTCAAGACCTGGGGACCTTTTTTAAAGGAATTTTATGAGTTCTCCGGGATTGGATCCCAAATCCTTGGATCCTGGATTCGCCCCTGTCATGTAGTTGCTGGATTTAAAATAGGGTATTGGTCATATTCTGTATTTAAAGCAATTTTATGATTTATAAGAAACAAAAATGATGATTTATCAGAAATATGATGCTTATTTTAATGTACTTTAATCATAACCCTTGTATTATCACAAGTGACTCTCATTCAGACCACCTAAATTTACTGTTACAAAAAATAAACTCATTAAAGATTACTGTTATAACCTAACAAGATCACACAGTGATACAAGGCTATAGAATTATGACCAACTATCTAATGATAACTAACTAACAGAATTAAATAATTACTAACTTTCTTGTATAATGTAGGTTTACATATTGCATAATTAATATACCCAAAGGTTACTGTTACATCAAACATATACTGATTAAAATTTCCTGTTATGTATGTACAGTTATTTAATTGTATATGGTTTATACACCATCCCCAAGGAATTACACTACTCATCATATAATGGTCTGGTTGTTTATCAATTATTTGTCTGCTTATACAGATATATATTCATCTATTCCATTTTGGTGGTATGGTGGAGATACATATAGTTGCTCACCTGTGTGCAACTTCTGTACATCATTTATAGTAGAACCAGAGCACACTGCCAACTAGACCTGTAGTGTTTTAGGCCATTTTGTCGAATCTTATCTCCACGGTATTTAAACTGAATTTTGGTGTAAAACATTAAATAACATGCGTTTCCCACAATAAATTGGTTATCCGCGTGCGGGGACCACACATTTGGAAAGGGCCTATCCGCATGCTGGCCTTGCACGGACAAAAACCTTATGCATATGGAAAGGCACCCTCATTCCTTTTGCAGAAAGAAAACAATATCTTAAGTATGTATTCGTGCCTCTGTTTATGAAAGATATTAGAAACATTCATGGATAGACTGTCGATTCAGGATGATAAGGCTTGCCTTTGCCAAATTGCACCTCTTAGGACATGTACTGCCACCTGCTGGCAAATTATATAACTAATTTATGGTTCCCTGACCGACCAGCTGAGTGCAAACGATAAGAGCCGGCACCGAATTACGTATGTCTGTCTTATCAGGACCCTGGGATCACATTTTATTTTACACATTTTTATTAGTCAATGAGCCAGAGATGGTCACCCATACCACCTGAGGTGGAAAATTTTTAATGTTATCATGAACAGCTTAATATTATAAGGTTTTGATTTCTGTATTAAAGCAGTGTCAAATTAGTAGCTTTTAGCTACCGCACAAATGTAACTGCAGGTACTTAATCAAGAAAACAAAGAGCATTTAAATACTCCTGGAATATGAAGTGCTAGTCACCATCTAGTTAAAAATGTTTCAATGCACCTTGTTTTTCATTTTTTCCCATCAACCATAATTTTTTTAACTGAAATATATAATAAAATTAGGTGATACTCTACATAACATGTGATATTTCACCAATTGATCATGTTCATTTAAACCAATTGTTATTTTTTTCATCATTTCAGGCATTTCACATTTTCTTCAATGTATGTACAGTTTTCGATTAAAATGAAATCATTATTTGAATGCTTCATGTAGAGGGAAGCATCTTATCACGTTTGATCTAAAGGTATACTTGTTTAGTAATTATGATATAATACGGAAATCCTGTATGAAACGAAGAAAAGGTTAACTGATATGTAAAAACCGTGTTCGACAGTTAAGTTGCCCTAGTTTGCATTTATTAACCTCTGATTGGATGCAAGGAAATACTATGTGATATAAAACCAACAATACCAAAACATTTTCCCAAAATTTATAATAGAACAATAAATACGAATACGACTCTAGGGATTGTGGGAAGAGCAATCCTTTCCCCACAATGCACTGGGGCTTCTAACTCCACCAAAGGCATAGGTATATATGTTAAATGCCTCAGATACCAGCCATTGAAACATGTTGTATCAAAGTTGTTTCAAGGCAAATATATTAAGCACATATTTTTTTGTTGCATTAATTGGCTTTATGAAATAAGTAACATTGGTAAGCATATATGAGTATGTTCAATTTAGAAAAAAAAACAATGATTTTCTTGGATTGTGATGAATTTCAATTTTGAAGTTAGACCGTTGTGACAAGTAATCCCGGCCGTGCGCACATCCATAACTGATAGAGGTGTGAACAGAAACGACTTCTGGCGGGAGGGGCTTGAATAATTCCACCAGGGGGATCTTTCCAATATGACCGCCAAAATATAAATAATATATAGCTCGTAAAAGTAACATTCGTAACGTTCAATCAGTCAAATTTATGTTTTCATGGGTATTAAAAACACAATATAGATATGCATAAAGGTATATAAAGAGATTAACATGTTTAATGAAAAGATTTTACAGTCATATCCATGTATAACATGTACAAACGTTATTGCAGGACAGACACCTTCCATCTGCTTCACACAAATTACAGTATTATTGTTTACGTACTCCTCTACTTACAGAAAGACATTTTTGCATGTTTCTTAGCAGTGATTAAGTCCAATTAAACATAGTCAGAATTAGAGTATTTATAATTATACATTTCAAATATCTTACACTTAACATTCTAACCATTATCAAAATATAACTACAAGGTACCCTGCATGTTGGATTTGTAGTTGTATATCACCTTTACTTTCATGTCACTTTCTTATCTTGTCAAACAGAAAATTCTGCTTAGCAGTTTGATAGTATTCCACTTTTTCTTTTTGAATTCATCTACGAAGTTGCAATCTTCATCATCATTAAAATTCAGTGTCTGGATCATCTTCACAGTGAAACAATTTGCAGTCTGTAGATAGTTCAAGTATCCCATGCATCTATTTTGCTGAAAACATATGGACATAGAACAGCAACGAGTCTTCAGTGTCAGTCACAATGAAGTCCATTTCCAAAGGATTTCTGTTCTACCTATCATCAGTAACGGACTTATAAGTGTTTTAATTAAAAATCATCTGCACTTGCATTGTATATATGTGAACTAGCTCTCTCTCTCATATTATTACGCTCAAAGGTCATTATATATACTTCTTGTACTGTTCTTACGTACCTTACGCTATCAGTAAAGTCAATAAAGAACACTAGAAACTAAAAAGGAAAAATTAATACCCCCAAAAATTCTAACCCTTATTGGATTAGTGAACATGATTTCCAGGTAGCAGGTGTCCAGTGTAGTGGTTACTGAAACTTAGAGCAAGGGAGTGTTTAAAGTTTTCAGTTGTTGTGTAGTATTGGTGCTTTGCCATAATCCTTGTCTCATGTTCACTGATCCACCAATCCACCAATTCAGCCAGCACAGACAATAATTAACAACAGACCCCACAAGCTATGCCATTTTCCTTGTCTCATGTTCACTGATCCACCTAACTGCATTTAATGCGGCGGTATCCTCGTCCAGCGTAGCGTAGTAAGAGAGGACGGGTGCTAGGGCTATGATCCACCAATCCCCTAATTCAGCCAGCACGGACACTCTTTGAGAACAGACCCCACAGGCTATGCCATAATCCTTGTCCACTGATCCACACTGGGAACAGCTACCTGAGGAATACGCTCCCGAGGCAGCGTAAATCTTTCGCTCTAACGATTAAGGTAGCAGGCCTATAGGCAAAGCGCTATGTAAAGAGCGTACCTGAGAAACAGCTCCATTCAAACCGGAGGTAGGGGGCCGAGCACCCGAAAGCTTGTTTAGGCCTACAAGAACCTACACAAAGCTAGTCTTTTATAAAGGTGTCAACCAGTTACATTACTTTTTGTAAGTAACAGACTAGCACGGCATTTCAAATCTTTACAGTCATATATATATATAATTCTGTTATTTCTTGATTTTTTATTGTATTGTGAACATTTTCAATGAATTTCAAAAATAGATTTGCCGTCTTGCGAATATTAACTGCAGTTAAATTCCTCTTCTGATAATTGTCTTGTGCCTTATTCGATATATTTTGGATCAATGACCATATCTATGGTGGCACCTTTTGATGACATGCAGAGAGTAATTAAAAAATTTCTGCATTGTCCCGAAGTGAACTGCATCAACAAATTTGCCTTAGACCTTTGTGATAATGTGTGGTTTGGCTTCACTCATTGCAGTCTGGGATGTTAGCTTCTGACGAATTTGTCTAAGGCTCCGATATAATCATTCTAATGATGAAAGTGAAGTTATCTTTTAAGAAAGTACGTTATCAAATGCAAGGACGCTGCGGTTCATGGACACGCAAGGGACCGAGTTTCAGAAATTTTCAAATAAGTGGCAAACAAAACAGTCAATTCCTGGAATAAGCCAGATTTGGAGTCTCTTTGACAGAAGGTTGATTGTATTGCTGATGGTGTTGCAGGGACTAAAAAGGTCGTTTAATCAGATACGCCAAACCTGCTCTCCCCGAACGTTTGAATACTTGACTATTAAACAAATGGGTAGGTCACTCACACAACACCAGATGATTGTGCAGATGTTATTTCAAGCAATAGGTATGGGAATAGTGAATGGATGCAGACCTCAACTTCATGAATGCTTTCTGATTTGTCAAATAAATTACCAGTATATTTTGTTAGCAAACTTGTGAGCTTATGCGTTGGTGTGGCGACGTCGGTCGTCTGTACGTAAACCCATACTATCTAAAAAACGACAGGAGCTAGCATTACTAAATTTATGCAAAGAGTCTGTCGGATTGAGCTTATTTAAAAATCTTCGTCTTCGAAACTATCAAGCCAAATTTTTCTTTATTTCACATATTATCTATTATATAATTAATCGGATGGTTCCAGTTCGGTGTTTTTTTGGCCGAGTTACGGGAAGCTCAACTTAGTCATTTGGCCAAAAGAGCATACTAAAATTACAATATCAGAAACGGCCGGAGCTATTACCACCAAATTTTATGCAGATGTTCGTCACAAGAGTCATATTTTAAATTGAGGTATTGGTGGCGCCACCTGCATCGACCTTTATATTTGTATGGGGTCACTGGTCTTCAGTACATTAACCAATAATTTCTCAGGAACAGCAGGAGCTAGCATCAACAAATTTTAAGCAAAAATCTGTCACATGTCAAATGATGTGCATGTGGGATTAAGCTTTTTGTGGCGCCACCTGCATCAACTTATATTTTACAGATTTGGAGTCTCTTTGACAGAAGGTTGATTGTATTGCTGATGGTGTTGCAGGGACTAAAAAGGTCGTTTAATCAGATACGCCAAACCTGCTCTCCCCGAACGTTTGAATACTTGACTATTAAACAAATGGGTAGGTCACTCACACAACACCAGATGATTGTGCAGATGTTATTTCAAGCAATAGGTATGGGAATAGTGAATGGATGCAGACCTCAACTTCATGAATGCTTTCTGATTTGTCAAATAAATTACCAGTATATTTTGTTAGCAAACTTGTGAGCTTATGCGTTGGTGTGGCGACGTCGGTCGTCTGTACGTAAACCCATACTATCTAAAAAACGACAGGAGCTAGCATTACTAAATTTATGCAAAGAGTCTGTCGGATTGAGCTTATTTAAAAATCTTCGTCTTCGAAACTATCAAGCCAAATTTTTCTTTATTTCACATATTATCTATTATATAATTAATCGGATGGTTCCAGTTCGGTGTTTTTTTGGCCGAGTTACGGGAAGCTCAACTTAGTCATTTGGCCAAAAGAGCATACTAAAATTACAATATCAGAAACGGCCGGAGCTATTACCACCAAATTTTATGCAGATGTTCGTCACAAGAGTCATATTTTAAATTGAGGTATTGGTGGCGCCACCTGCATCGACCTTTATATTTGTATGGGGTCACTGGTCTTCAGTACATTAACCAATAATTTCTCAGGAACAGCAGGAGCTAGCATCAACAAATTTTAAGCAAAAATCTGTCACATGTCAAATGATGTGCATGTGGGATTAAGCTTTTTGTGGCGCCACCTGCATCAACTTATATTTTACAGATTTGGAGTCTCTTTGACAGAAGGTTGATTGTATTGCTGATGGTGTTGCAGGGACTAAAAAGGTCGTTTAATCAGATACGCCAAACCTGCTCTCCCCGAACGTTTGAATACTTGACTATTAAACAAATGGGTAGGTCACTCACACAACACCAGATGATTGTGCAGATGTTATTTCAAGCAATAGGTATGGGAATAGTGAATGGATGCAGACCTCAACTTCATGAATGCTTTCTGATTTGTCAAATAAATTACCAGTATATTTTGTTAGCAAACTTGTGAGCTTATGCGTTGGTGTGGCGACGTCGGTCGTCTGTACGTAAACCCATACTATCTAAAAAACGACAGGAGCTAGCATTACTAAATTTATGCAAAGAGTCTGTCGGATTGAGCTTATTTAAAAATCTTCGTCTTCGAAACTATCAAGCCAAATTTTTCTTTATTTCACATATTATCTATTATATAATTAATCGGATGGTTCCAGTTCGGTGATTTTTTGGCCGAGTTACGGGAAGCTCAACTTAGTCATTTGGCCAAAAGAGCATACTAAAATTACAATATCAGAAACGGCCGGAGCTATTACCACCAAATTTTATGCAGATGTTCGTCACAAGAGTCATATTTTAAATTGAGGTATTGGTGGCGCCACCTGCATCGACCTTTATATTTGTATGGGGTCACTGGTCTTCAGTACATTAACCAATAATTTCTCAGGAACAGCAGGAGCTAGCATCAACAAATTTTAAGCAAAAATCTGTCACATGTCAAATGATGTGCATGTGGGATTAAGCTTTTTGTGGCGCCACCTGCATCAACTTATATTTTACAGATTTGGAGTCTCTTTGACAGAAGGTTGATTGTATTGCTGATGGTGTTGCAGGGACTAAAAAGGTCGTTTAATCAGATACGCCAAACCTGCTCTCCCCGAACGTTTGAATACTTGACTATTAAACAAATGGGTAGGTCACTCACACAACACCAGATGATTGTGCAGATGTTATTTCAAGCAATAGGTATGGGAATAGTGAATGGATGCAGACCTCAACTTCATGAATGCTTTCTGATTTGTCAAATAAATTACCAGTATATTTTGTTAGCAAACTTGTGAGCTTATGCGTTGGTGTGGCGACGTCGGTCGTCTGTACGTAAACCCATACTATCTAAAAAACGACAGGAGCTAGCATTACTAAATTTATGCAAAGAGTCTGTCGGATTGAGCTTATTTAAAAATCTTCGTCTTCGAAACTATCAAGCCAAATTTTTCTTTATTTCACATATTATCTATTATATAATTAATCGGATGGTTCCAGTTCGGTGATTTTTTGGCCGAGTTACGGGAAGCTCAACTTAGTCATTTGGCCAAAAGAGCATACTAAAATTACAATATCAGAAACGGCCGGAGCTATTACCACCAAATTTTATGCAGATGTTCGTCACAAGAGTCATATTTTAAATTGAGGTATTGGTGGCGCCACCTGCATCGACCTTTATATTTGTATGGGGTCACTGGTCTTCAGTACATTAACCAATAATTTCTCAGGAACAGCAGGAGCTAGCATCAACAAATTTTAAGCAAAAATCTGTCACATGTCAAATGATGTGCATGTGGGATTAAGCTTTTTGTGGCGCCACCTGCATCAACTTATATTTTACGGAGAAAAGCTAAAAAAAAAAACTTTTAAAACCTTCTTATCCAAAACCGTTCAGCCAAATTGCTCAATATTTCACAGAAATGATTCAAGAGCTGAGTTCTCTCAAGTTGTTTTCAAATGGTTTGAGTTTGATGAATTTTGGCCGACTTTCAAGAATTTGAAATAAGTCATTTCGCCAAGTTAGCATGCTAACATAATAATCCCAGAAACGACAGGAGATAGCATAACCAAGTTTTCTTGTGCAAATGTCGGTCACATGACTCATATTTGAAATTAAGGTTATTGTGGCGCCACCTTCATTGGCTTGTATTTTAAGGGCAAAAACCTCATAATTTTAGCACCTTTCAGCTTCTACATTAAAAATATTTCATGATGAAACTGTCCAGGCGAATGGTTTAAATTTTCCCAAGAATTATCCTAGGGTAATGTTCTCTCTTGTTCTGTACCATGACTGAGACGGGCTTCGACTCAGTCATGCACGCTACATAAGGAAAATCATCAACAGCGCGACCCTCAACCAGGGTCTCTGGGTATCTTTGCAGAGCTGTACAGGCAACATAAATAATTGGTGTCCATGTCCAACTTAATATATCTGTATTCTGATTTTCCTTTTAATATACATATGTTATTATTCTAATCATTTTTGATAAAAATTCTGACGAATATGTCAGCATAAAAGAGCATTGTAGCCAAAGTCTTCCGGTATGTGTAAACAGATTTGGCAACAGGCCAAGATTTTGTCTGTATCTATAAATTGCTTGATAGACTGACAACTATTTCAGATGTCGTAACAGGCCAAGTTTCATTCTATATGTTAATAGCTT
Organism: Sipunculus nudus; assembly: GCA_026874595.1. NCBI lineage: Eukaryota > Metazoa > Annelida > Sipuncula > Golfingiida > Sipunculidae > Sipunculus > Sipunculus nudus. Next base: position 84,001,106 of record CM049308.1, on the reverse strand, counting down.
TGACAAACTGCCAACTGTATCAGATAAGGCAACAGGTCAAGATTACAGTCAGTGCAGCCAGGTACAGGTAAAGAGTTAAGTGCTATAGCTGCACCTGCACATTAGTTTCGGTTCACTTGGGGGCAACTGCCTTCCTCCGTTGAGCTTGGACATCCGAGGGCAAATGACTGAGAAGTTTAATGTATCAGCCTGAAATTGTGACCTGCCCATGCGTCTTTGATGACTTTTCGCACACAAGACAGGTGTCCCTATCTGCAGTGATTTTTGTATATCCCTGCTATTTCTCAGGAGGGCATATAGCATACCCACCTAAAAATATTGTCTATATATACAAAGGTCACATATAACACTGGTGAAGGCGATGATAACGATTGAATTTTTGTGAATCATTGGCATTTTGTATGTTGGCAAGATTATAACCATCCGGCAGCTGCTTATTTTGCTTGGATAAGTTACATAATTTGCTCTGTAAATGAAAGGACACTTCGTGTTAAATTTAATTTTATACGAACCATGGTCAAAATGTAATTGGAATAAGGGACACATAACTGCTTTTTTGTATGTAAGGAAAAGCAGTTGTATATTTAAATTATTGGTAATGTAGATTGTGCAAGGATATGTAAAAACTATATTCTGAAACTTAGTCACAATCATTAACAAATAAATGCCTGAATATTCAACCATTTTGACGCCCTGGCAGGGCTACTTCATGAGAAATTGCAGGAGAGTTTGTTGTAGCTTTAATAAAATAAATAATAGGATTGTAGGTACAGGAAAATTGACTTAAATACGCTGTCTTTATTCAATATTTTATAAATTATCATGCCGTATTGATATCCATTTCGGAAAGCTGGAATACACCTTTCATGTGACGCCACCTCGGGGAATTTCCAACATCCCGGAAATGATCAACCCCGCAAAATTTCAAATGAACACACACGGAACCCGCCACACGGTAAATGGGAGCTATGAAAAAGTTTTCATTTTACTTGCGATGGTCACCACAAGGACTTGTGAAGGACCTGTATGAAATAGTGGAATTGTGCCCAAAGAAACTGCTTGAAATTTCTTACTTATGAAGAATTGTACACTCAAGAATCCGTTAATTCAATATGGCTGAAAATATTACCCAACAAACAAAAAACAAAATGTGCCTGGACAAACAGTTAGATATCATATTTATTTCTGTCAATCGTCTGTCTTTGCGTGAAAGTTTAAAAGTCAGAAAACTCGTACACACATAAGGTAACAAGAAATTTATTGATCACCACTTACATTGAAAGACGACCCAGGGTTACTTTCTTGTACAGCATAATGCCCATGTACATACAGGGAGCACATACATCAGTGTATTAACAAATATTTTTATGACAAAAAGCGAACTTTATCACACATTTGGTACGGTATTGCCACCAGTTTCTGTTGTCTAGTAGATTGTAATAATAGTGAAAGATACAGTGGTTCAAAGGCACTGGAGAAATTGTACTCCGACAGGAAGACAATTCTTAAAAGAAAACTAGAGACCGATGCCTCTTGTGATGGGCCTTGTGACCTTGACCTCAATTGAATGACCCCTAAATCAAAAGGAAACTTCCTCTACTGGCAGTCGCACCACATGTGGACGATGGAACGGTTGCCATGAAAAGTTTGGCTTCAAATGTCTCAACAATCTTTCTAAAGTGGCGAGTCCTGCGACCTTGACCTTTGATCTTATGACCCTAAAAAACAAGTGTTCTTACATTAAAGGTGGGTCACGTATACCGGTAAGTAAACACTGAAACCAATATGTCATTTCAAACTGAAGGTATCATGCAGAAAGAAATGTGTGGACAGATGGTCCCTGTGACCTTGACACCCCAAAATCAATCAGGTTCTTCCCCTATTGGCAGGTTAGCTATATGTGCAAGATGGAATGGGATGGGGTTTGGGATGAAACATTTGGCTTAAAGTGCATCAACAATCATTGTAGGATTGTAGGACAATAAGTGAGTCTTGTGACCTTACCTTTGGACCCCAAAATCAATAGAGTCCTTGCGTTAGAGGTGGGTCATATATAAGTCAATTTGAAATCCGTATGTCAACACAAACTGGATTTATCATCAGGAATCAAATTTGATTGACATACAGCAAGATGAAAGACAGACATCCGCTTTTTTGGGACACACATGAAACCACAGTTGTGAATCTGATAGTATCAATATAGTTTGGCAGTCTCATAATACAGGAAAAAATGCATCAAACATAGAAAAAAATCATCGAGTTGGCGCCATCAGTCTTCAGAAAATGAGGAAACCAATCAATAAACACACTGGTTTTCAGGACACCGAATGAAACCACAGCTTAGAAACTGACATAACTGCTGTTATCCGATGGTCTCAAAAACATAAACAAGGGACCTATGGGTCACGACGCTCAGCTGTTATATATGATAAAAAAATATTATTGAGAAATGAGGCACATGCTGGTTTTGTGTGGTAATAAATATAAGCTGTATTATGAGTTATTGTTGTTTAGCTTATGTATGATTTTGATAGTACCTTTGGAGACAGGGAAGAGGATTGATTTCATTTATTTTATTAACAAATGGAGTACTACTGTCACACAGATTTTGACTTGGCCATATAACTTATAAGCAGAACATATAATATAAGAGTTTAACTATTTATTAAAAAAATTACAAATATTGTCCCAACTATAATTTTTATAAAAAATCATATAAGAGAATCATATGATTTTTTAAAATGAAATATAACTGATATGATTATTAAAATAATATTAAAGAATATATTCATGAATGCATTCATGAATACATTTTGAAAGTATTTGCACGAGTATTCATATACTTTCATTTTTACCTGAATTCCCATTCTTTATGCAAGAAATTTTATAATGGAGTACATAATCATATTCGTATTTAAATACAATTACAAAGTATTCGCACCATGTCTGGTATTTATTCAGTTTTCACCAAACAATGATGTTGAGAATCCAGCATATACAAATTTCACACATTTAAATAATGATCATAAGTACCTGGTTTTATGGCTTTTATTTATATTAAAAAATAACTGTAAAAAATTCATTTTGGACTAATTTCACATCAATGTACACACTAGACACAGTAGGAATCTAGATTAATATTATCAACTGCATCTTTGTCTATCATTAATTACCTTCATATAATCCTTAATGATTAGTAATGAATAATATGATTTACTTCTTTATCATTAAAAATGAACTGAAAAATGCCATAGGTGACTACATGGTGTTATTTGGAATATGTGACTTTCTACCCATCGATACAAGATTCTTATATCATCAGTAACTGCAAGTTAATTTCCTGTTATTATAAACTAACAAATTCCTTTTCTTTTTTTCTTTAATTTGTTATTAAAAACCAATAAAAATTTATTAATTTATTGTTTATTGTTATGTTGTTGGTTGAAACTACTAGATGAGTTGGGTTGAACACCTGGATCAACTGTGGCTGGCCATAAGCTGCCTGGATTCTCCCCTCAAGCGTGCATAATTTGATGAAAGGTCAACAAGGTCAACATACAGGTGACTCAAGAGGGGCTGGAGAGAGCCAAAGTCTGACAGGGTCTCATAAAAAACATTAATAAAAGCTACAATATTTGGCCAATTTCTTTCAGCTTTCTAAACAAAAAAGCTGAAAGAAATTATGTGTGCATGATATGAAACAGTGCTCACGGGAAACAAACGTGCCTTGGTCACAGTTGGGCAAAATTTAAGGTACTAATTTTATATTTATACTAATAACTTATAAAATTTGAAAAATTCAGAACTAATTTTGGGTATTCAATTGAATCTTGATTAAATAATGTTACATCCCTGACAAAAAAAATCTCTAGCTTCAGCAATGCCCTTGTTAAGGGAGTAAATATATTTCTTGATTTTTTACAAAGTGCATTATGTTTGGGCCCATAACTTAAAAAAAAATACAAAATACTGACATCATTTCTGGCATGTGCATAGTGAATGTATAGAAAAATATGTATATTATATATGATCAAAGTCAGATCAGTGGTTTTGATATTAGGCAGTCTTAAAGTGTAACATTGGGTTTTTAATGGAAAAATGAAGTTTTTCATTGATATCTCGAAGGAATTAAGTCCTAGTGACCAAATTCTTGGCATGGTAGGGGATTTTGGAGAAATCTAACTGTATGCCAAATTTAAGGAACTTTGAGCTGAAGCTCGGGAGCTGAGCTCTAGCAAACTGCATAACACTAGCAATATGTGACATGGTGCTTGAAAACTTGAATAAAATCTACAGTTTTTGATCAACTGGTTTCAAATTTTTGGTGTTAACAGTTGAAATGCTAACAAAAACATGCTGTGAAAATTAAATCCACAGCAGTTACAGCAAAAAAATGTGCCATGGTCAAAGTTGGGCAAAATTTAAGGTACCAATTTTTTATTTTTGCTAATATTTTTAAAAATTTAAAAGATTTTGATCTAATTTTGGGTATACAATTTAATTTTGATTAATAAAAGTAATATTACTGGAAAAAAAGTGCTTAGCTTTAACAAGTTTTGTGTTAAGTGATAAAATTTCTTTCCTGATAATTTACAAAATGCATTATGTTTGGGCCCATAACTTTTTTAAATTAAATAATACAGACCTAATTTCTGGCACGTACATAGGAATTATATAGAGAATTATTTATAGGAAATATGAGGAAAAACAGATGAGTGGTTTTGATATTAGGCAGTCCTAAAGTGTGAAAATAGGTTTTTAATAAAAAATTGAGGTTTTTCCTTAATTTCTCAAAGGAATGAAGTCGCAAAGACCCAGTTTTCGGCTTGGTAGGAGATCTTGGGGACATCTAACATTATGCTGAATTTTGGATTCCTAGGTCTTACAGTTTCAAAACGTGCCACATCTACGGACGGACGGACGGACGGACGGACGGACGGACAGACGGACGGACGACGGACAATGGACCACGACTATAGCTCAGATGACTTATAGTCAGCTGAGCTAAAAAAACAAAACAAGTGGCACCACCAGTTTTTGGGGAATGACAAAACTAGTTATGGTTAATATTGAAGGCAAGATTCATGGCAATCCATGCATTAATTATCAATATTAAGTGACTGGAGATTTTGTATGAAATTTTTCAATATTCTGGGGGGTACTTACAAGCTCCATCGCTCGGAGGATATTGGTAAGACTGGCCAAGTTGATGTAATGGTTTAAACATAATTCCTCCCACTAGAGACATCAGACTCTGCTGTGTCGCATGGCATAGAACAGGTACTGCCACCTTGCATCAAATTATATAACTAAAGTACGGCTCCCTGGCTGGCTATTCATCTTTAGTCTTAAGAGCTTTAGTCTATGGGTACATGGAATCAGGTTTTATTTTAAGCAATTTATTAGTAAACGCAAATACTAAAGCCCAGGCAGGGCTAGATATTGGTCGCAGTGACCTATGTTAGGTTTCCAAAGAGATTTATTATTAACATACCAGGATGTTCTGTTACAAGTTTCAAGAATTAGCAGTTATGATTTGTGCCAAGATGACGGACGGCTGGCAGGGCAATGGGCAAAATGCCATTCCTATACCTCAGTTCACTTTCAGTCAGCTGAGCTAATAATAAAAAAAGGCCATCACCTATAACACATAAACAACCTATAATTACTACACTGGGTATATGTAAGAATCAAGCAAATAATTCAGATTATTCATCTATATATATATGAACAATAAGCATAATAAATGTAATATGGGTCTGAAGAATTTCGATTTTATTATAAAGTGCCAAGTGTATGACAGGTGTTGACACTGACATATTTGTTAATCTTACAATTATGTCTGGATGTTAAATTACAACACTTAAGATCCATCGTCTCTGACTCAGAAGCAGATCCAGACTCCGGTTTTCACCTGCCACAATCTTTTTTTTTTTAACTAATTCAGACCAATATTTCTAGCCTGAACCCCTTTTTAAAGACCTGGGGACATTTATGGGGTTTTGTCATTGGTCCTAATGGGTTGGTGCCCTCATTTTCCTAAACTGGCTGGATGACTGGACTGACGGAAGGATGAGGGACACAGATTTAACAATAGCTCTGCATGCCTGCAGGTCAATGCCTAAATGGAGCTAAAAACTTGAGATCCATGCAACAGGTCTATATTCTCTCAATTTCCTTATTTTGAACACGACAGATAGACTGTAATTTAAACAACTTGCACAGAAAGGTGCAAATCGACTCAATGTCACATATAGCACATCTGTGTTTTCTAATTAGTAAGAGTTCCTAGTATACAAAACACCAAAACTCTGAGTGGGTCATAAATCATGTTTCTTACCTTGATGGTTTTGTCAAAAAGTAAAATCTGCAGATTTGTCTAGCATTTGTTTCAGCAAAGTTGTTGCTTCAAAAATAGTTATAAGTAATGTTTAATGGCACATTTTTGCAGGGAAAGCAACAAAATGTGAATTATTTTTATGCATTGAAATATGATTGCAAAACTGTCCAAGCTGGTTTACATAATAAATCTTATAAATCATACCTAACAAATCAAATAAATGTTATGCATGCATGCAAAGCATTACCAGTCAGTTTCATATTTTATAAAATATATACCATTTTAAGTGCGAGGTTATTTTTTTTCTCCAATAAAGGTAAATGGTCTTTTTTTCACAATTAAGGCATCGGCTAACTAGATGAGGTTTCTGTTTGATGTATTTTCTTTTGTGTCTCCGCCCTTTTCCTCTTGACTCTATTTGCAATGGGTGATGTTAAAGGTGAAGGGTCCTGTTCACATTCCTCTTCTGATATCATTTTCCTTTTCTTTAATCTACAGTCCATCTGACCTGTCACATCAGAATCTATACCACTAGAAACACTTTCTTCCACAAAAGGATTATTAGATATAACCCTGTGGCTTAAATTGTCATATCTGGTGGAGAAACCGGGATCAACAGACTCGTTTTCATTCCGTGGCATGTTATCAACTTGGATCCTCCCAGTGTTTGCATTGACATCTGGTGGCTTCACAAATTCAGAAAACAAAAGTTCCAGTTTTTTACTTTGCTCAACAAGTTTTTTACTTAAATCACTGATCTGAAGATCTTGTTCTGCAAGTTTCCTGTTCTGATCTATGATTACCTGGTTCTGCTCATTGATTTTGCGTTCATGCTCGATGATCTTGCGCTCTTGATCCTTGAGTTTGCCTTTGCATGACATCATTTCTTTCTTAAGAATGCGTACACTCCCGTTAGTGGTCTTAACATGTTGACCAATATCAACAATATCCTGGTGAATTGTGGAAAATCTGGAACTGTTGTTCTGAGACGGTCCTTGATAGTTTTGTATACCTGTATAATGAAAGAAGTGTACATTGAATGAGCACATCTCATTACATCTAAAAACATCTGTATGTGAGAAATAGGCTATACAGTGCTATCAAATGTAAAACATTTTTACATAAAATGGCAGTTTTGATATTTGACAATTTATATGGCAAATATTCAGACACGTTAGCATCATATACAACTAAACCCTAAATGTGGGAATGGAATATTAACAAGTGCCCCATGGGTCACGATGTTCAGTGGACTGACATGTTAACAATATTTCTTTGCGTGAGCAACATATTAAGGTAATGTACATGGTATCATCATTCATGCATAATAGCTTAAGTTAATGTAGACCCAAGAGCACACCAAATTAAATAACAAGCCATCCAGCCATCCCTGAGGAATCTGGCAATTTGTGTGTATTTTGCATTATTTCTAGGGTGCTCAAACATGCCTCATAACTCGGAGAATATAGGTCACAGTGACCTAATTTCTGGTTTCTGAGGGAGTATGTGGGGAACTCTCATAATACAGAGGTTCATGATTCTAGCCTTAAGGGTGTGATTTGTGCCTTGTTAACAGACCTAGTGTTCTCAAAAATACAGGTAAAAATTCCTAAAAATGAAGATAATGCAGGTGGCTCCACCATTCATGCCCAGTAGCTAAGATTCATTAAGACATAACATAACACCCCAAATCTGATGAAAATACATCTAACCATTCCTGAAGAATCTGGTAAATTGTATTTTCATTATTTCTTGGGTGCTCAAACCTAACCCCACCCCTGTAACTTGGAGAATATTGGTCACATTTACCTGATTTCTGGTTAACAAGGAGGTTTTCATGGACCTCCCTGGATGTCAATTTAAAAGTTTCTAGGTCCAATGGTTACAATTTGTGCCCTGTTAATTGATGGGTGCATCTTTGAAGGTGTCAAAAATAGAGAAAAAAAATGTGCAAAATTCGAAAAAATCCAGGTGGCCCCACCAGTCTGCAGGAACAGAAGAAACACTCCATAATGAATATGCATTCAATGAATCATGGTGATCAATGCGTTAGTTGTTAAGATACCTGAGCTTTTGTATCAAATTTTTAATTATTCTGGGGGTTACTTCTGAGCCAAATAGCTCGGAGGATATGGGGAAAAGAGACCTAATTTCAGGTTTGCAAGGATATTTTCCATGGACCTCCCTGGATGTCAAGTAAGAAGATTCAAGCTCTAGCGATTAAGATTTGTGCCTGGTTAATGGATGGACAGACAGTTGGACAGATGGAAGATGTACAAAAAGTCTCTAGAAATTGCTTAAATGTACACTCAGATTTTCAAAAACACCTATTCAAAGTTTTATCATTGATACTATAATGATTTCATATCCTATATAGTAGTGAAGTATATCTGTGCTAGTAGTTAATTGAATGGTCTTAAGTGATTACAGCAGGCAGCTGGGAACACCTGCTGTAAGGTGACAGGGACCAGCTTACAAGTCCTGTTGCTCAGAGGCTAGCTCGGGTCACCTGGAGGGTAACAGGCCTGTTGCTGACTTGACTGATGAGGGGGCATGTATATATGTGATTTATCCATGTATGTAAGGGTGGGGTCCTCACCCGCCAGCGTATTGCAGTGCTTTTCTTCTGTTTGTTAACTTGGTGGCATGTTACAATACTTAATGGGTTTATTGTCCTGATATCACCCTTTCTTTGTTGTGTAAAGAGATCATACACTTCCAGAAAATAAAAATTAAAACATAAAATTAATAAAATAAAGAACTCTTTGCACATTAATGCAAACTTATTGTTACTGAACTAACAAAATTCTATGAAACTTTGCCCAGGGATGGATATGGGCAATGGAAGACCCCCCCCCCCCCCCACACACACACACCTACACGTTTAGATTGGTCCATATAAAGATGCAGATTCAATATGATTGTTTTGTCATGGCAGAGGGATGTACTTTAATGACTGCCATTCATGTTTCCGCAGAAATGAAACTTGACACAAGTATTTGTAAAAAAAATTAGCAAAAATATTTCATGACTTTTTAAACATTTTCTTAGATATTCATGGCCATATAAGTTTTCAAATACCTGCAATACTGGACATGGCCATTGTGGAAGTAACTGTCAGGGATGACTTTTTCTTCAGCTGTGGCACAATGGTTTCTTCAAAGTGTTCCATTGCCATGGAGGAGATGTCACGCAGCTCCTGTAGCATGTCGTGAGCACGGGGAAGGACTACCTCCGTGTTTTGTGCTATCAACAGGATACGGAATAATTCATCAAGAACCTAAAATATACAAAATAAACGTCATTGTAAATGACATGTACATAAAAATCTGTCTCCTATATCTTGAATATCACAGGTATAAGGCAGTGAAGAGGTAAGAATACATCATCAAAAACCCAAATGGAGGAAGTAAATAGGCAATCTGTGTATCAACCAACATCTCAGTCTGTACTTCTGAGAGTGAACACATACGCCTTTCACTGCACATATTATTCATTACTCTCTTTGAAATGATACACACACTAGTGCTTTTTGAATCTGTGAGGTCTTATCAGTATAATTTCATTAATATGTTAAACAGACTTTATCTATTAACCAATGCCAATCATCATATTAGACCCATGGAAACAGAGTGATATAACACAGTTGTAATTTAACATTTTTAACTGTGTCGGTTCAAACTAATAAATTATACAAGAAACCTCTTCTAAAGAATAATCTAACAAACTTGTCATTGGTACAAATACTACAGCTGTAGTGAACAAGGGACCCATGGGTCACGGCACTCAGCTGATCGTGATTGGACTATAAATGTTTCTCCACTGTGATACTATATCGAGTCGATAAAGCTTATGAATATCATATACATGTTGGGCTATTATAAAGGAATGTTATGTAATATGTGAGTAAATGATAAATGAAATTACCTGACTGATTGATTAATAGAGTCAAATAAAGTGGTTTATTTTTTATTTATTTAGGAGGGGTTGAAAAATTGTGATATATTTGAGCAAATATGAATGCAATGACAGCAGTAATAAGCAGTAGTAGAATGATGATAAGGCTATTTGTTGAAGGATCTAAAGTGTATGGTAGTCTGCAAGCATTCAATTTGACAGATATGATGTTATGATTAACTATGCTGATGAAGTGATTTATGAATATGTGACTGTATGACACAATATCTCTTTAGTCTTGACGAGGTACATTATTGTGATGCCCACTATGTCTACATATTACACAATATTGACATAATTTCTGGCATGTACATAGGTACCTATGGACGAATAGTTATACAAAATATTAAAGTATGAATATATCTGATTCGTCTGGTTCTTGCTTACTGAGGCTGACTTTGGGATGGGGTTTGGAGAAGGGAAAAGTGAGGGCAGCACGAAGGTGGATGTAGAAATATTCTATTGTAATGTTTTTCATTTATATAAGAATATGAAAAGCTAAGAGGAAAGGGGCCCTCCTACTTGGTTATAGTAAAGTTCTAAATATATGATTGCAAACTAATACTCTGACAAGACTGTCATGAAGAAAAACAGTAAAAGTTTTGAGATACTGTGTTGCATACGAAAATTTACAGATGGACAGGCAAGTGGACAGAATGGACTAATACCTTTATTTCACTTTCAAGAGAATAATGCATTTAAGTTTATATATAATCCTATTTTTTTAAGCAGATCCACTTTTTCCATTAAGAAGTTTTTATCTGAATCATTTTTTTATTTACAGGTTTATAAACTTTTAATTAAAAAACCTGAAAATATAAGTTAAAATATTAGAATTGTTGCAAAAGTTGCAATCATTTATATATACAGAGTAAAAAAACATTGGGTCATATTATGCATACACATATATTTTATTATTTTTAAATCATAAATGTTTAAACTAATTTTAAAAGAAAATAATGCCACAACATGGCATCTACAAGAATATTCCTTGAATCACTATTAAAAAGTTTTGCACATTGGAGTTTTCAGGACATGCTTAATTTTATTCACCAAAATAAAATAAAAGTAAATTTGATAAAATAAAACATCTTTTCAAATAAAGTATACACACTGTTGGTTGAATGAGGGACAAACAATATCATTGTTCTAATAACTATCCCAGTTTTAATTAATTACTGGAATTAATAGTCAATTTCACACCTGGTGAAGTTTTTACTCTTCTGAAGTAAGGAATTACTTATCTCATGAACATCCACACTTTCAAAGCAATACACCACTTTGTGGACACAATTAAATGTACACTTTAATCATTGTAACCCTGGTGGTTCAATACAAAATCTAAAATGTAGCATGTCCAAGAATAAAATAAAATAATAACATTCATCTAGTTTATGCACCAGCTGGAGGGGGATGAGTGCAGGGCAGAGGGGAAGCCTGCTAGTAGTGGCCAAGCTGGGCCAAGGTAAGCTGCCTGGGGTGGGTTACATAATGCAAGTGAAGGCTGTACTACTACCGTAATGTCTACTTGAATTCGTACAGGAAAACATAATTTTTTTCTCAGTGTGTGTATTATTATATGTAAAATATGAAAAATTAGAATATTGCAGGAGAGAAGATCGTTTAACACCTGAGAACCGGCGCGATGGGCGATAATAGATGATGTACGGCAACTCTCATGTTAATTATTATTTAACACTTGTTCGGGAATATATGTGAGCGCTGCTGGTGACGAAAAAAATATCAAATATATCCCGTAACTGGCATTTTATAAACCGGTGTTATATATATATATATATATATATATTATATACAGGGTTTTAGCCGCGCAGATCGGGGGTTACCGAGACGGCCTGTACTGCCGGCCAGAACAAACTAAACATTCGTAACCCACAGACCGGCACAAAAGATCATAAAGATCGTCAAAAATCCAGCTACCGGCAAAAGAACTTCAGTAATTTATTACCCCAAACTGTTAAATTTGTACCTCATTAGTATGTTAACAAATTTATTTGATCACGGCTGTGGTGCAAAAAAATTGACAAGAGTCACTGATCACCTCAATATTACACATCAAATAAATTATTGGTAAACAAACAAGCAACGAAGTGTTTCAGTTTGGACATGAAAGGAAAACATCATTAGCCAGGGGTCTCTCACGGCGTACAGCGGTGCGTAGCATCATTAGCTGAGATGTAAGAAAATGGGCTATTGTTTTGTAATACTTCATGGCAACATTTAATTCATTTACGAACATTATTTGTATGGGTTGCAGAATACGCCTTAAAAAATGGTAATGGTGATTTTCTTAGGGCGTTAATGAAATTTATTCGGGGTGCCACCTGGTGGCAAGTGAACTTATTACAGCCGTGAATATGTAATCTCACCAGATTTATTTATATATTTCAATAAATTAAATGTTTATTTTACCCGTTTGGTAATTTCAGTGGAAATAAATAAATAAAAAAAAATATATGTTTTTCATATTTTTAAACTAGGATGGGGGAATAACATCAAAGGGGGAAAAAATTGGCAGGTTTGAACCAGGGTCACATAGTTCATACTTAAATCTGTTCATGCGCCTCTAACCAAATGGACACAGTAACCAACCACTCACTAGGAAGTTTTAATTTGGGAGATTCTAATAGGTTTTATACAGCGGGGAAAAAAATTATTTCACGGACATTACCGGGATTTATCAAATAAAAACTCTTGAAGACAGCGGTATATCCTTTATAGCTGCGGTTCAAAGCACTCTGGCGATCCCCATTTAACCTTTGATGTCTTGTAGCACCAGGTCATTGCCTGTGATCAGTGGTCCGTGCGAGGTTTGTCCCAAGTGGATTACTAGTATATGATCATCAGCTAATGTGATTTTTTTGTCCCACTTACAAATCCTTCTTATTCTATTATTAAGTAAACGAAATATAATCGATTAAAACGCATTTTTTACCTCGAATTCTATTGTTCAAATCACATTCATGTTGTAACAAGTCTGAAGCAAAGATGGCCCATCGGTATCAGTTAAGCGACAGTTTTTCCTGTTTACATACATGAAGTCGCAAATCTGATAAAACAGTTCCGATAAATTATCATGTTACTGCCACGCACTAAAACAAAAATATGTGTTGTTATCACTAATATCAGGTGAACAGCGTAGACATTTGATTCATCTCCGCATGCAAAGCCGTTTTAATCATAGCTACAATTACCAGTTGATTACTGTTCATACGGACCGCCGGTGGTCACCGGCAATAGCTAATATCGGCACAGTATGTTGGTGTACGAATTCATATATGTAATATAGAAAAATATGATTCAGGAAATTTATAGTGTGCGAACTAATGAAGGATACGAACTGATGTAGCCATTACGGTAGGTGGGCTAGATGTAAACAACACTTGACATGGTGTATGAAAACATGAATAAAAGCTATTCAATCCTATCAATTTCTTTTGAAAGTTCAGACTTTAAAAGATTAAATCCTTATGCATATATGCTGGGAAAATTAAATCAACAGTGCCAAAGTTGGACAAAATTTAAGGTATTGATTTTTTATTTATGCTAATAACTTGAAAAATTTGCAAAATTCAGATCTAATTTTGGGTAAACAATTGAATCTTGATTAAATAAAGTTATATTCCTGAAAAAAAGTCTCTAGGTTCAGCAATTCTCATGTTAGGTGAGTAAATATATTTCCTGATTTTTAAAAAAATTGCATTATGTTTTGGCCCATAACTTCAAAATAATACCCAATACTGACCTAATTTTTGGTATGTTAATAGAAAATGTATAAAAGAATGTGAATACTAATTACGATCAAAAACAGATCAGTGGTTTTGATATTAGGCTGCCTTGAAGTGTAACAATGGCTTTTTTTTATGGAAAACGGAGTTTTTTTCCTTAATATCTCGAAGGAACAAAGTCCTAATGACCCAATTTTCGGTATGGTAGGAGATTTTGGGGATATCTAAAATCATCTAAAATAATGTCAACAGCCTTGGGAGCATAGAGATGTGCACTGAATGACCTACAGTCATCAGAATGGACTGCTTGACAATGTAAGGGAATACAACAAGAGCCTCCAAAAAAATCAATAACTAGCCTAATTTTGCAGCTTTTATTTTCATATTTCAGATTTTTACAGATTAAATCCTTATGTATACATGGTGTGAAAATTAAATCCACAGTACTTACAGGAAAAAAACGTGCCATGGCCAAAGTTGGGCAAAATTTAAGGTACCAATTTTATATTTTTGCCAATATTTAAAAAAATTTAACAAATTTTGATCTAATTTTTGGTATACAATTAAATTTTGATTAATTAAAGTTGTATTACTGGAAAAAAGTCCCTACCTTTAACACTTTTGGTCTTAAGTGACCAAATATCTTCCTGATTTTTTTACAAAGTCTATTATGTTTGGGCCCATAACTTTTTTGAATTATATAATACTGACTTAATATCTGGCATGTACATAGGAACTATATAGAGGAATATTTATGGTAAATATGAAGAAAACCGGATGAGTGGTTTTGATATTAGGCAGTCCTGAAGTGTGAAAATAGATTTCTAATAAAAAATTGAGGTTTTTCCTTAATATCTCAAAGGAACGAAGTCCTATTGACCCAATTTTTGGCATGGTAGGAGATTATGGGGACATCTAACTGTATGGCGAAATTCAGATTCGTAGGTCCAACGGTGTCGAAACGTGCCAGTCTTATGTACGGACATCCAGACGGACAGACAGACAGACGGACGGACAGACAGACGGACGGACGACGGACAATGGACCATGACTATAGCTCAGATGACTTATAGTCAGCTGAGCTAAAAACCATTCTGTGGAGACCATGGATAATTTGCAATACAAAATTAATATACCAGTATTATGAAATGTTCTTGTTAGAGGCAATAATAGTATTACATAATCTGATTGAAAGGTATGCCAAGCATTTAGGAATAGCCTCACTGTGTTTCTTAATTCGTGGTGACACATCATTAGCTAACTGTTTCAAAGTAAATCTTATTTTTGATTTGGGAATAAATTCCATGTCAGGTAATCTGATTATATTTATCTGAACAAGAACAAAACGGACTATGTAGTCCAAATTACATTACACTTCATATATCTTATAATCACATGATAACATACCTTAAAATTGTTCTATTCAATGCCTTTGTATCATAACAGGCAGTTTTGAAATATGTATCATATTAAGAAAGTATATATCATCACAACCCTATTATGTGAATCTAACCTTTCCAGGTATGAAGCAACAAGCTTCTGTATCCATATATTTGACATAGGTCATCCCCAGCAAGGATAACCGAGTCTCGACTGAGGCGAGGATGTCTGTATGTCTGGCCAGACGGTGTGACCTTCGCTCTGACTCTCTGCGGGGCAGCAGGGCTCGCACGTCCCGCTGGATCTGTGCATGAAGTTTATCAACTTTCCTGAAGCCTTGGTTTAACAGTTTCTTACACATAGTGTTGAATTTAACATCCACCTGCAATGTAATGATGAATCAGTTTTAATTTACATATAAATAATGATTGAAAATGATAATACCATGTGATGTAAGATGTTATCATGAAGCCAGGATCTACATAAAGACTTCGATATATTAAGCAGTCCTGCTATTCTCCAAGTTATCATTAGAGCAAATTTAATCCAGAATAAAATGGTAAATAACTTACAGGTAGGATAATCATAAACACACACACATGTAAATATTGATTTGTGTTGTATATGAAATATAATTCTATCAACATAAATGTAGTCATTATAAAACTATTTAATAAATGATAATGATACATTATACTAATGACATATGTACCATCCACACCACAGTTTTGAAATATGGGCCTCCAGTCTTTCATTCTTACTGGTTACCTTAACAATGTAATACTAATAACTCCACTCCTGATAATTTCAAAAGTGAAAGGTAAACATTCGTTACTGCTATCATATGCAGCAGCTGCTCACAGTCTCAAACAGCCAGCTGCTCCAAACCCAAGAAGAGGCTGTCCATTGCACAAGATGATACATCAAAGAGATGATATTGGATTTGTAAAATGTTACCAAGGGTGGGGTTCTGTTTTCTTCTGTTTTCCCTTATTTATGGATACTGGTTAGAGGAATACTAAATCATTCTAACTACATGTCAGTGTATATATCAAAGCAACATTACTATCCTCAGTGGCAGAAGGGGGCACTGGCGGCCCGGGCCCCCCCATTGAGCTGTAACATCCCTCTTTTTATAAAATTTTTTTCCCTGTTATTAGAATAATATTTTGCTAACTATAAACACAGATGTGCATTTTCACCACATATAGATATATATATATATATATATATATCAAAATGTTACAAACGATTGAATGTTTTGACTTTCCAGATGATACCCAAAAAACTAGAATTTATATTATAGCTGGCCACACATGAACCATGTGTCTATATTATGCCAAGACATTTAAGAGAACAGTAGCTGAGGACAGCAGCTAAGGAGAAGAAAATCCTCATTTTTTTTAAATGTGTCTCACAATATCCTCTTTGGGCCAAAAAAAAAGAAAAAGGTATGGTTCTCAGGTACTTTTTTTCTCAAATCAGTGTGCGCGGGCAGTATTTTATTTTTGACCTTTTTGGTATGTTTCGATAAAAATGTCATATTATCAGGGAAAAGCATGAAAATAACAAATTTTTTTGCTACACAGGTAAAAACACTACATTAACTGATTATCTTCTTGAAAGATAAAAATCAAAAATAATTTTTTTTTACGCAGGCGGTGCCTGAGAAAATTACCTTTTATTTTTTTGGACTTACATTGCAATTTAAAAAGAATTCTCAATAAGGGGGGGGGACACACATACCCTCCCTGTGTATTAATTTCTTAATGAACATTGCTTCAGATTTTATCCATATAAGTGAAATTAAAAAATTTATATTTTTCATAGGTTAAAAATATATTACATATGTAGTAATAATTAATATATATATATATATATAGGTAATAAAATATTGAATGTATATAAAATGCTTAATATCCATCAACCACTAACCCGGTGTATTTGTGGCCCCTTGTTCTCGAATATTTGGATCCGCCACTGATACTAATTATAAAACAAACAAAGCAAGTTTATCCCGATCCCGTGACTCATCACATCTTTATTTATTTGGTTTTAAATTAATGAGGATGGACTGTTGTTTCAAAATCGCAAAGAAATACTTTTGTTGTGTATACACTAAGAAAATAAAGTAATTATTGATTATTTAAAACGAAATTAAATTGAAAATGTTAAAATTACAATTAACAGAGTTTAAAACATCTGGAGAAGGAAAAACTACAATCGCTGAATTAAAAGTCTCTTCCTTAGTTGACTTCCGTGAATGTTATGTTAGCCTCCGTGTCTGTAAAGAAAACTAACCATCCTGAGTTGACTTATTTCCTCGTAAGTCATATAGCTGAGGATATTTTCTATCAGCTCGTTTGGCAGATGATAGAGCCTGAGGCTGTCATCCTCGTCCTCTGAGGCCGAGCCGACCATTCTGTCTGTGGACATCACGAACGAACAAGCCAAGTTGCAGCACGACTGGCCTTGTCACTCCTAGTTGACAAATTTACCGGTAGGTGTCGCAACACGATAACTGCATTCTTGCCTTACCTGTCATCTATCGGATGTAAATAAAACTAAAAGGAAACGGGGCCCAGTTTCTGGACAACCTCAGGTAAATTGTTTCATTTGAAATATAAAATAGGTGCAAATACCTTTATTTCCACTGTTTTATACATTTAAGGAAAACGTGTTATACAAATAGTATAAAACAGCGCATAAACGATTAGTACATGCTTTTCAATATATCATTGATTATTATTTTAAAAAAATATTGAAACCTTTAATAGACCTGATGTGCGACAAATTTTTAATATATTGAACATTTTGTGTGCTGCTTAGAAAGTTTTAAAAATAGTTTTATTTTATTGTGTGCTTAGAATTCTGCGTATATTTAAATTTGTGTTAAATAATCGAAAATGTTGGATCAAGGAATCTTAACACATTTGCATTGCCTGTGCTCTTATTAGAAAATTCATGAAAATAAATGATTGTAAAAATAAAGTAAAACATTCAGATTTTTGATAATATTAATCGGAGACAGAATGCCAGATTTTCCATTTTCAGCGTGACAGCCCTTTTTAACTTTGTTCCAAAAATATGATTGGGCGGTTAATTTTAAATGTTAAACTCATCTGACAAAAATTCTGAAGGACAGTTTTATAATACATACTGTAAGTAACATATGATTAATTCTAAACCATTGACAATCGAGAAATAAGCATTTTGATTTATTTAAAAAAATCAAACTTTTTTGAAAAAAAAAAAATCTTCCTTTTTTGGTTAAGTCGAAGACTTTAAATTTTTAATAAAGGTTCTACATTTTTATTTCCACTGTAGGCTAAATAATAAAACATAAAATGGTTTAAACCTGTCATATTATTCTGGACAACCTTAATATTTCAAATGACCCATGAAAGGCATAAAGAACTTAAAGGAATAAACCATTCACATTTCTTCGTCAGAAAGCAAGTACTGATCACGCAATTTATTAATATTCATACTCCGTACATACACATTGCAAGTGTACACCATTGATTGTAAAGATGGCAATTATTAAAGGCACACGTGGCATGGATATGCTGCAAATTGCAATTCTTCCTTTTTTTCCATGCACGGTATAGGCCTCTACCTCCCCCACCCCCGCAAAATAAATAAGGCGATTATTCAACAATAGTTTACTCACATTATTTGTCTTCACATTTACACATTTTTCAGACTTTCATGTCTGGGTTACTGTATATATTACCTTGAATTATAAATTCAGATTCATTTAACAATTGCAAAATAATTGAATGCCTTGTTGAAACTTGTATTAACAATATCATGAAGCAAACTTCGAAGAAAATCGACTGAAAAAGTCACACAATACCTGTAAATGTGACACTTCGGGATTCGGTCCACCTTTGTTCGCAATGTTCTCTAAAGCCAAGCTTTCAGTGAGGGATTTAAGCATGTTAATGGGCCTAACATTTGACCCAGGCTCTGACCCACGTGCGTACTCAGTAAATGTGAAAAACACAAAACTCGCGCTTTATGAAAAAAGGAGGGGTTTAACCCAGGGGAATTTTTGACAAGACATAATACAAGGTCCCAGTTTCCGAAAAAGGGGTGGGAGTTTGGTGGGGGCGGGATTTCCAGGACGCAAAATTGGTCTGATACGATTAGAAAACGGTTCCGACTTCACTTGGGTCATGCATGACCATGTCGACATTCTTCAAATTAACATATTTTGGCTCTTTGATTAGTTATATAATTTGCCGCTGGATGACAGCACCTGCCATCTTACTCCGTGAGTGGACTGGTCAGGTCCACGAAGTTCGATATTTAATACCGCCTAGATCCTGTCGCAGGTGTACAAATGGTGAAAAAGGTGTTTCCCTGTCATATCCACACCGCGCAGAATCGGACTCCAAGAGTACAACGTTAGGGTTGCAACCAAAGACGCGCTTTCTGATTAGTTTATATGTCTACTACTGGAGTCTTCAGATAGTGACACCGCTGACGTGATGTTTCAGCCAATCACGCATGTACTTCAAATTTAGCTTGAAACCGATGTGCCCTGGCTGTCGGGCCTAACAACGGGGGCTTCTTGCCTGCTTATCTCAGATATTTAGTAAATAATAAAGAGAAGGACCATATAGTGCGAAAAACGCTAGGAAAATGTCAGATAAGTAATAGTTTTAAGTAAAGTAACACATTTAACCGAAATCTACACTAATAGCAATTCAAGCGCCTGTGATGCAGTAAAGACGGTAATGTAGTAACTTTAAGTAGTTTGGATAAGAATTGTTTCAAGGCAAATTACAAAAAGAGGGGTATTTTTTGTGGTAAGGACCACATAATAAGTAATATTTTTCCAGCATGCGCATATGATATGTACACAGAAAATATTTCCTTAAAATGTAAAAAGTTTCGACTTTATGTTTGAGACAAGACAAGTAGTCCCAACGTTCCACATGGCCTATCAGGAAGAGGTTAGTTTTGAGTAGAAACGACCTCTGGGGGAAGGGTAAGTCACATCAGCAATATGGGTGTCTTTGCCAGGATTTAACTTCTGATAAAATGACCGGAAAAAAATTTTAAACGGTCTGGTAAGCAACCACATGAAAAATCCGAGTGAGAGCAAATAGGCATGTGCTTGCAATATGGTGCTGTTTTTGGAAGTTATTATGAAAAAGCATTTCCTAATACATGATGGAACGCTGAAGAACAACTAGGCCCAATATCTGCGAGGATTTCAAGAAACTTTACATGATGTTAGTGTTTATGTAAAAAGATACAATCAAATGTTTGAATCCCTCCTGGTTAAAGGGGCCTTTTCAAATATCTGACATAAATTAACTAAAGATAACCCTTGAAGCTTTTATAAAACAAGGTAAGAAAATGTCGAGCTCAATGCACTTAGGCTCTTTATTTAAATCTGCCTGTGTACAACATGTCGTTGCCCCCCCCCCCCCCCCAAAAAAATAAAAATAAAATCCAAACACATATAACAAGGACATCGGGTAGAAATCAGAAGAACCAGAACCAGAGTTTTACAATGGTGATTCACAACTTGTGACCTTTCAGCTCCCACACATACGAAACCAACCACCGTAGCTTACATGTGCTTTTTTCTGTTTGTCAACATTGGCGGATATACCATATTTACTAACAGTCTGTTGAAATAAACAAACTCATCCATCCATCACAGAGGCATTATAAGAACTTTATTCAAGGTATTATCAACAGTTCATTTATATGTTAATATATGCAGAGTAAGTGAGAAATAACATAATTTCTACAGAACAGGTAGGTCAATAGCTTGTTTTAAGCAATAGTTCTCTGTTGGAAATAAAACTGGACTCCTGCGACTCCGCGGTGTGGAGAAATATGTGAATCGCTGATAAAATTTCTTCTTATCGCTAGTATTTGGTTTCCAACTGTTTGGCTTCCTTTCTAAAATTCATCAGTAAAAAAACCTTGAATTGTAAATCACTAGCAGGCCTTATCTGTGCTGCGCACGTGACATGTGTGACGAATGTTATTCATATCTAATGAGGCAGTTAAAACAATTAAGTAAAATATAGGTGTGATATTGTGGAATGTGGAAGATTGCCGCTTCCTCCTTTGCCAAATCTGGGCAATAAAAAACTTGATGATAGGGGGAAAAGTTCCTTAAAATGTACAAAAAGTGGTAGCAGTGGTTTCGGCTTCTTGTCTATATCATTTATTCGAAGAAAATTACCGAGTTATTCCGAATTTAGATTTCAAACCGTCATGGCTATGATGAGGAATAAGCACTTGGATAAGGAACATACCTGTCTGTGTTAGGAAATCTAAGCACATTTGCAGTACATAAATCACAAGTGATGTAATTCACACGGAACATACATGATTAATGTGAGATCACTCTAGAGGAGTATCATTTTGTTCAGATAAACTTTAATCCATTGAATGGAAGGGAGGTTTTTGAAACAAAACCAAATTAAGAGTCGGTGAAACAAGTTCATTTTAATTGTTGATAAGTGTTTTCGTATAATGGCTCTGCATATAAGCATTGTACGAAAGTTAAAATGGCACCTAGAGCACACGTGCAGAAAAGTCGATTTTTGCCCCTTTTAGCGAACCATTTAATGTTTGGTTCGTGAATCACCGTCGAGGTAAAATGTCTTCGGACAAAGTGTTTAAAAAGCTGTTATTAGTGGCTCCATACGGTCGTCTATGGATGGGTAATGCTTAAATCACGTTTCAAGTGGACATATGTTGAAATAATCCAGGTAGGCAGGTCATTTACCAATTCTTATTCTTGTTATCAGCCACCTAAGTTTTACAGGTATACATTATTTACTTTGTTTCATGTAGAATAAGTTTGGTGTTGTCTGGACATTCGACCTACATGAATTTCTTGTGCCTTTGTAATAACATCTGCAACAAAGTCTGCCACTGCGAGACGTAGATCATTGTCCGTCTGTTCCGACGCCTCTCTGTTTTCGTTTGGAATTCCATCGCCAGGTGGCGGGCTACTTACGACCTCGTTCTCATCCACTGACCTTACAGCTTCCGGCGTACTCCGATCAGAACAAGAAGAAACAATATCTAGTTCTCCAAGTTCTTCATCATTAAATTCGCTCATTAAGTAAGCCTCATCATCAATTGCGACAGGAAGTATTATTCCATTTCCTCTTCCAGTTGCTTGGTCACGTGACACTGGAGTGTGCTCGTGTTTGTCAGAGAGTTTCTGGTCACCCATGTCTGATTCGCTGACAGATGAACCGGAAACGGAACCAGGTAGGCGCGATGACATAATATGACTCTTCAGGCTGTCTGATTCTCCCTTTATTTCAGCACCAATTTCGTTTTGTGTGTCACCATATATATTTTCCTCTTTCGCGGATATGTCTGCATGATTTTGAAACCGAGTCAGATTTTCAGGATGCAAGCACACTGTTTCCAGAGACTTGGCAGTTCCGTGCACGAACAATGGTCTTCTTGCATTATTGACCAGGGAGGTGGCAGCTGGCGACCAAAACACTTCGTACTTTTTTCTCCCTGCTTGAAACTGCCGATAGCTCTGTAAATACCCGTCAGGGGTTGCCAGGGAAGAGGATGAAGGCAAATACAACACTGAGGATGCCCTATGCTCACTTTCCAGGTTTTCCTCCGCGTTTGAGCATCCACTTGAAGGTCTTAATTTACCTCTTCTTTCACGCCCCGCAGTACTGGGACGCTTGTGAGCACACTGTCGCTTGTGTAGGGTTTTTAATGTAATGTCTGTGGAAGCTTGATTATTATTATTATTTTCACTTCGCACTTTGCTGGAGCTGTAACGACAAACGACTGGCCCAACACGTGTGTTTGGGTCCTCATGTGGCCGTACAAGCTCTCTGTTTGTCGTAGATACTTTTTTGTTGATTGTTTTTCGCCTTGGACGTGAAATTAACGGCAGTCTAAATACATTAGCACTTGTTTCATCTGATCTGTCATTGCTATTTTTAAATGTGGACACATTGTCCCTGTCTAGATTTTCTCTTTTGACAATGTCTTCCTTGCCCAAACATGGTTTAGTTATACATTTATGAACCGGTTTCATTTTGAATTGGTTCCTGGGGGAACTCTGCGGAAAGCGCACAGGCCTATCCTCTCGATGTGATGTTAACTCGCATTCGAGATAATTGGACAAATTTTGTATGGGTTCCGGGGAATACATAATGAAGAAAGGAGTTTTTACAATAACAGTTATATTTCAGCTTACAATGAACACATATGCTGTTTATATTCGGTTGCTGCAGAAATTATCCAATTAATACATAAAGTTATGCAAGGTTTGCAAGCCAAGTCCTTCAGGAGGTTAACCATTAAACATCAGTTAAGATTGAATAAATTCAGGCCGCTGTCTCCAAATCACAATTCAGCATCTGGAAAGAAATATAGATAAGTTTATTAACTTAACTAATGATTATTTTTTCTGGTTGCACCTGTTATATGTTAATTCCATATTATTGTCTCCCTCTAAATATTTTATCTTTCCTAACCTGTTTTAGCTTCGCAGCTTTTTTCTCATTTCTCCGAAAAAGGTGTTATCCGCCATGCACATGAGGAATTTCAGCCATCCACGTTAAGATTTACAAACACACGTATTTCATGTGTGTTAGAATAACAGCACAAACATTTATATACCTAATGTTATACAATAATTCTTAATGCTTAGATTTCATACCTTAAAAATATACCTTTTTCAGACAAAAAAAACCTACTTTTTTTCCAAGAGTGAATACTTTGTACAATTTTCAAACTCATGGTCGTAATAACGACTGCAGTCTCTGTACTTTTCTGTTTATTAAGTGTATTGAGACATGACCTGGTTTGCTGTATTTAATGCGAGTAATGTCATTTTTTGCTAATGGCTTTGCTTAGAGCTTAATGATGTTGTTACGACTATAACCATACTCACGCCTCCGATTTCATAGCTGTGATTTCTCATTTTGCGGTAGGCAAAACCCCCCTCTCCACGCTGCTTTGCTGTAACAGCAATACATTTTTTTCATACATTATGACAAAAATAAATATAAAATGGTGCCGTAAATTAATACTGTAATCATGTTCCAGGGAGGGAAATGATGACATAAATTTACACCGTAAATACATAAGAATTTGATAAAAATAATACTGAAGAAGTGTAGTAACTGATTTAAATATTTCAGAGAGAGACGCATTAATTACAAAAAAATATTCTTATTATGATAAAAATAAACGATACATTAATAATAAGGTGATCTAAATGAGTAACGTAGATGAATGAATTTAGTGCAGCTTTTTACTTATATTCAGGGTAATGAAATGTGTATATAAAGCTGAGAACAAAACATCGCTACTATTCGTGTCTATCGGTGAATAAGAATTTCAAAAGGTATTAAAAGCTTGCGAAATGATAATATATTGGTAACAGACAGGTCAACTTACTGTAGTTCCACAGTGCACACCAAACATCAATTAAGTCACATCAGAATTCGGTTTTAATCCTAGCAGTATTAGTCAAGATGTGAGGATTAACCTGTGTACGTATGAACTAAATCATTTCTTTCTCGTATGGCTAAATCACAATACTTTGAACTCTTCCAGGTTGAGATGTCACGCATATCGCTGCGTCCCTTCATGGCTACCGGAGTATGTTAACGCGGACGGTCTGATAAATGTCTTCTTTTTTTCTGGAGCAAAATAGATGCGCGTCTCGCGTTATCAGCTTTACTTAAAATAATACTTATACCAATGTACGTTGTATTAATATCCAGCGAGGCGTTTCGTAGTACACCTAATGATAACGACAAACTCAAAGCGGTTTAATCTGGAGCATTTATGAGTTCATTCCGTATAACTGATCATAAGCTTGTCTTTGTAAGCCATTTTAATCGCAATTTCCTCTCGGTATCACTTCTTTAGGTAAGATAGACTTTCCATGTTGATTAATTAATGCACGATCTTAAACCCTATTTCACGGTCGTTTCACTCGAAAATGAAATCACGTAAGCCAGTTACCATACATATAAACATGAGCTGATGAACACACTTCATAACCCCAGGTGTGGTATACAACATTTGTCGTGTCGTGGTCTCCAATACAGCGGTCTCTAGCATTACACAAACGACAGAGGGATTAAATGATAATACACTCAGGGAGTACGTCGCCTCGATCTTAGGTAAACCAACCGCTTTGTGCGACGAGCACTCCCTTACAATGGGTCACTTCAACTGTTTAGCTAAGGATCTGCTAGACTGCTACCGTATAAACATTATCTAAAATTCTATTCTATGAGCTTGCACTTACTTCTTATAAAAGAGTTAGGGTGTGTCTGGTCGTAAAGCCATTTACCCAGCTCTGTCCAGGGTGATATAGGCCACGCCAAAATAACTATTTTGCGGAATGGCCGCTCCCGTGTGTCTTGATCATTTCTTTTTTTTTTTGTGAATTAGCACCATGTTTTTGGTAATAATGTTGCAAAACGCAGTTCATGTCTCAGTCCCTTTAGAATATCATAACGTGTATTTATAAGGGAAAATGTAAAGGTATGGCTAAAAACGGTTATACTTTGTGTTGTTTATTCTGGCGTATATTTGCACCCTTCCTTCAAGCTGAAAAAAAGTTTCACGTAATTTATCTCGACTGGAAAACTTTAAAAAAGTGTGTGTGTGTGTGTGTGTGTGTGGATGGGTGCGGGGTGGGGTGCGGGGGGGGGGGGGGAGGGGTCAAGTTTAGGTTTTTATTTTGCCTTAGGTTGGGTAATATAACCCGGTCTTTATGAACTTATAAACATATGTTGGATTTCTGCACGGCTTAGGAGTATCCCTTCCCACCTATAGCCTTCGTCAAAAGACGAATTTAACTTATCTAAACACCCTTTTTTGTCAGCATATTGATTTTCAAATTATTTGATGTATATAGCAGAGCTGAGCTGTCATTTAATTCACAGGTGTCGCATGTCCTTGTACCACTTTCGTCTTATTAAAATCTTAGATTCGCCCCCATGCTTGAGCCAGACCTATTGTGTATACGTGTCAAAAGCCCTTGATGTCGTAGGAAGACGTCAGATTATTAGCTTTCTGTGTGGGTTGTGTTTGTTTAGATGTTACCGCTTGTCTCTACACGCGCTCTTGTCGGGCTGGTTGTTTACACGTACCACACTGACTTTTGCTCGGAGACTTCCCGTAGAGACAGGTATTTGTCAGGTCCGTGTCAATTGATAGTCCTCCAGCTTGCCTTGCGAATCTTGGGTCACGGATATTGTTGACCACTTCAGCGTTTCGTCTAAATCTCGACACTGGGGGGTAGGGGAGGCGCAAATGTTCAGAAATGAATTTCTGTTGGCATTATCCATTTTCTGAATAAAGCATGACATATATCAAGCCAGTTAAATAATATCCTAAATAACAAGAAAACATAGGTGGCTTTGTGGTATCCATGTTTGAGTCACGATGGCAGCCATATTTCAAATTGGATGTCACGTGGTAATACAAAGTCTTATTTTTGGCAAAAAAAGTGACAGGATAGTCAGATATTCATGATTTATGTACCTAATTCAATGTGTTTTATTACATGTTACATAAAAATGTGATAATTAAGGTATAAATCTACAAGATAATGCTAAAGACTGAAATTTTTCAAGCAAAACTTTTTTAATATGCAAATTACGGCCGCCATTGACAAAAAAATCTTTTTTCTTCAATATCTCAAGAACAAACCATTAGAACTCTCCAAACATTGTGACTAGACCTAGAATTTCATAGTCAAAGATTCAAATGAAACAACAGTAAAAACGATTTATTTCGCATTTAAATTTTTTAATGCAAATTAAGGCGGTCATTGATGAAAACTCTTATTATTCTTTGTTATCTACAGAACTAATCAAGATAATTGATCGATCATTGTGTCTAGAAACGATGTTGAGAACGCTTTATTTCGTATTAGAAATTTTAATATGAAATTAATTAAGGGCCTGCCATTGATGAAAAGTCTACTTTCATCGATACCTCAAGAACTAACCATGATGACTGGTGGAGTATTTTTTCTTGATCTAAGGTTTTCTTGGTCATAGATTCATTTGAAACAATACCTACAACGGTTTAGTCAGTATTTCAAATGTAAATATGCAAATTAGGGCCACCTTTTTTTGAAGATTCTAGGTTCTTTAATATGTCAAGAACTCACTATGATAATAGGACAAACATTGTGTCTAGGCCTAGATTTTCAAATCAAAACATGTTAAATGTTCGGTCAAATTTAACATGCAAATCAGGGTCCCCATTCATTAAACCTTCAATATTTCAGATGGAAAAATAGTAACTGGGCAAACATGATATCCTAGGTTTTCAAGGTCAAGATTGTTAAAAGACCATTGGGAAATAAAAACTTTCAGATAATCTCTCGCATTATCAAAAGAACTAACTATAATATTAAGTCACAAATTATACCGACTTAGGTTATCACGATTTTTAATCAAACAAAATCCTAAAAATAAAATTTTAAGTGTATTTTATTGATAAGTAAACGAATGAAATATTTCAAGTTCAGTTTGAAACTATGAAAATATGAATTGCCCAGGACATAGCCCAGTGGCTATAGAGCATTTTTTTCAATTTCAATTACAATCTCCAAGGCTTCGCTCTGATGTTTTCTCAAAGGTCACAGATGTTAAATATATATATATATATATATATATATATATATATATATATATATATATATCCTTCATATGCAATTTAGGAAATTAATTAGGGAAGAGTCTTAGTGTAAATATTAAACACAGATCTGTATGAAAAATAAGTAATTAACTCGCATAATTATAGCTTCCAAAAGATCAAGTGTATATAGTGTTAGCTTTTGTGTATGTTATAGCACCAGAAGCCTGCACTTTATAACATAAATAATCAGGATAGATAAAAATCACAGTGGAAGTTAAGTTTGACAAAACTGCTAGAGAAATCACTTGTCGTGATGTTTGATGCATTGGACATAGACCTTGAATAGAATTAGTAGCCCATTTCAAGACTCTCAATTATTTATATCTATGTAGCTAACTTTTCCGTGGAATAAGTGTTTCACAAGATCAGATTACATAAGTCGGATCAGGAAGGCAAGAATCAATGCTCTGTTTTGAATATTCATCAGTGTGTGAGAAATAAAGAAGTTTAAATCTTACTCAAAAGTGTATATAAAGTAGTATATTATAGACTCGAATATATTTTGGTCAAAGACAAAACAGCCAGACCGCTAAAAGCATATCAAGATAGGCATTATAAATACAAGTAGACATTTTCGACCACTAGGACTGGATTAATTTTTGTCTACCTTGCACTGCAAATCTGGTAGTTTATATTACAATCAGAAATGCAGGGTGTTTTACATGATCAGTATTATACTGCCAGACCAAAACAGAGATGAAGATACGACAATTAAGTAAAACTACCTTAAATCTCCAAATACCATGATTTTCATGCAATTTGTATCAATAAAGATCATTGTCCAATCATAATCACCGTGTATACAATCGTTTATAATGATTCGTTTGCTTCTATTAAATATCCTGGTTAATCATAACTTCTGGCCTTGGAAAATGAAATGAAAAGCGTTATGATATCTTAAGTTG
The DNA here is from genome assembly GCA_026874595.1 of Sipunculus nudus. Classification (NCBI taxonomy): domain Eukaryota; kingdom Metazoa; phylum Annelida; class Sipuncula; order Golfingiida; family Sipunculidae; genus Sipunculus; species Sipunculus nudus. The sequence goes on along the minus strand of CM049308.1, from coordinate 83,972,073 downwards.
GATATTCAAAGGCATCTCGAAGTGTTCAGAAAAAGATTATTTTTTTAATTTTTATTAATTAACAAAAAAGATATCAAGTTTGAATGTAACGCGATAGAGGTAATATTATGAATGAGGATGAGCACCTTGGTATTTATTTCTATGGATCTGAACTGGTCCCTGAACACAGGACTTAGTTTTCTATGAATGTAATGAATTCCTTTCAAAACTGCGTGCATCATCGTGTGGGGTTGCACCCAGAAATGATAAACAAATGGCTATAAATGACGTTAATGTAAAATGTTCCTACATCTTAAAAAAATATCTAATACATTTATCAATATATCTTGACATATACTCTCCATATACTAGCATGGTTAAGGAGATAATCTATAATCGTGAAATATAGATGAAAATGACTGAGGCATTATAATTCTAAGTGATAATATTATGCATAGAAGGTACACCCCGTATTCCATCTAGATTAATTTGTACACCAACCGCTCAATGCTAGCTTCTCAGGTTTATCTCTGACAAAGAAACTTAAGATTTAGCAAATATATTTGACTATTTATCAATATTAAAAGATATATACTGGTGAAACTAGGTTTTACAGCAACGACAGCCGTGATTTCCATTTTCAAACTATAAAAAAAAATAACATCATGCATTTGTTCCCATGGTCATTTAACTTACTTTGACCATATAAACCTATGTTTAGATCCCGTGTTTGAAAGTGGACTTTCAATTAACGGCGGCCCTAATTTCAAGTTAAAATTTAAAATACGAACCGTTGTTAATATGGTTTCTTTAGCATCTTTGACAATGGAAATTTTTTGACCAGTTATCGTGGTCAGTTCTTGATATGTTGCGGAAAGTAGAAATTCAATCAATGGCGGCCCTAATTTGCATGTTAAAATTCAAAATATGGTTTTATTTGAATCTTTGACCATGGAAACGTTGGTCTAAATACAGTGTGTGACCATGCAGTTACACTTGGAACTGGAACCAAAACTTGAAATCCACATTTACAATTAAAATGACTGCAGTTGTATGTCACTGCAATAAAACCTTGTTGCACCGGTATGACAAATGTATATCTGATGTTCTTTATATCACTGTGCTAAAATCGATTCACGTTTAAATAAGGGATATCACGATGTAGCATGTGGGTGCCGAATATGGACACCTGTCTGTAATATTTCAGTGCTCTTTTAACTTTCCAGTTATCATTTAGCACCATTTTGCGAGGAAGGGGCGTCCTTTTGGAGATGTTGCCACTTGGTGATTTCAGGTACATGTATATTTCCATTAATAGTTCAGTTGAGACACTGGGAGGTACGTTACAAGAGCTACTGCTATCTGGTGGTACTGGAAGGAACTACATCTGGTGCGCTCCTTGTAGGCTGATACCCGACTGTTTTATAGTACAAAATTAAAGGACCGTAACCAGTCCACTCATTACGTCGTTCACTAACTTCACTTGTGCCTGCTTGTGAAACTGTCACACAGTTGTTTGGAACGTTAAACACAGTAAGCTTATGTCAACTGTTGTCATGCCTATCGCGTATACTCCTATTACTCTCTTCAGCAGTTAGGTTTAGCCATTTTAAGTCGTGTGCAATATTAGTGCAGTATCAAACTGTAAACAGGAACAAGTGTATTATACTATTACAGGTTACAATGTCACCAGGCAAACGGTGTATAAGGTCAGCAGTGGCGTCGATAAATCTTCTACGATATGGGGGGGGGGGGGGATTCAGGGGAGTAGTTTAGGGCACACCGATCAGTCAGGTGGCTAAGACCCAGAATTTGGCAGGATCGGGACATGCCTGATAAAAGCAAACTTTTACGATTTTACGGTATATAATTATATAAGGCATGGGACCCCCGGCCCTATACTACACTAATATTATGGTATATATAGGGTTAACGGGTATATAAGGCATGGGACCTACGGCCCTACTATACTAATATAATATTAGTATAGTAGGGCCGGGGGTCCCATGCCTTATATACCCGTTAACCCTCTAGGCCTATATACCCGTAAAGACACTATTTATACGACAGGTCCTGTGTCAAGAGTCGTCTGCTGAGCTATTCAGATTACTGTACACATCTTTGATGGGCAATATGCAGACATTCAGGGAATATCCCTATCATTTTGCTAAGCCATCTGACCAGAAATATATGAATATATGCTTTGTGCGGTTCGGGTCGGGGGGGGGGGGGGGGCATGTGAAAGACTGACACTGATCCTATTGTCCTCGGGTGCACAATAGGATTTGTCGGGGTACACGTGCGATACTGGAACATAACAGGGCAGGGCAAAGAGGTTATATAAGTTGCAAATTTTATATAAAATACAAAGATAATTACCAGGAAGCTCAATAAGCATATTGAACTGATTTCTAATGGGGTCTTGGAAGCAGAGAACATATCAGTAGTATACATATGATAAAAATATGATATGATAAAAATACACATATACTATGAAAATACACAATATACAAGGCAAATATATAAATATAAAATATAAAAGGCAAATATACTATACTATACTCATACCGAATGCAATCCACTCGGTACACTCACCATGATGTAGTGGTAACGCCATGTCCCTCATCACTGCAGAGCAGTGAGAGAACCACTAACTGAACAGGTAAGTCTGCCCAGCGGATCCTCGTTGGGGGGGGGGGGGGGGTTTAAGGGGGCACGCTGAAAATTAGTACGAATGCTAGGTTTTAAAATATTTCAGGGTGAATTTGTTTTGATGGCGGCACTTGGAGAGAATTTCAGCTCTTGAGTTCAACAATGATCCGGGGGGGGGGGGGGGGGGGGCGTAGCTATAAGTAGCTTTTCAGACAAGCAGAGATCCCACTTCCTAGTCCCACAGAAGTAAGGTGCTGCCTTGGCAGATATTTCCCAGGAGAGCTTGTAATTGATATTGTTGTCTTTTAGTGACCAAATGTGTTTAGAAAGTTCAGTATTTTTAGCGTGGGATCTGTTCCGAAAGGATTGCTTGTGGTTATTGTATCTTGTCTTGATGTCACCTTCAGTACACCCTATGTAGTGTTTCACATCATTGTCTGTTCTAACTGTTGCCTTATAGACAATGCATTTCAGCTGACATTGACCATTCATAGGACATTCGTCTTTTTTACGGCAGTTACATTGTTTGTGAGGTACATTCACAGCATTGTCAGTATTTAAAACCTTCATATTATGTTTGCTGATCAGGTTAGACATGTTGGGCAGACAGCTATAGCTAATTTTCAAATTGTTCCTGTTGAATAACCTGTGGTACCTGTGATGTTGAGGGAAGTGTTTTTCAACTAGTTTCATGAATTGTCTGCCAATGTTGGTTTTTACATGACGGCTGTAGGGTGGATTAAACCATATTATTTTCCTTTTCCTGTTTCTTTTACTTTTCACTGTGGGTTCAACATATTTTAAGCTTTCTGAGAACATATATATAAAGGCAGAGACAAGAAAATGACAATGTACTAATTATTCACATAGTCCTACTTCGTTTCATATATGTATCTTATTTTCTGAATAGATAAGGAAAGGGGTGATAACACTGACTACCCCCAATTGCTAAAAAGTAGATATCCCCACTAAATATACCCCCCCCCCATATATTGATGGTGGAGTATAGGAAAATACGCTGGAAACTATTGAATAACCTAACTAAGGCATCAAGTGGATTGTTTAATGATCTTTAAAATGATTATTGCAGGTATACCATTATAGCTGGATGTGAAACTTTACAGTAGTATTCTCTACCCAGAGTATGATCCAGGCAACGTCTAGGACAACCCTATTCCCGCACTTATGGGCATAGCCGCCTTCTTCAACGAAACGGCTGATTTGTTCACCCTTTACATGGTGGGCTTTTTTGATAACTACTTAAATGAACCCTACAGGTAGTTGCCATCACACAAGGAATTTTGTAGCTTTTATTCATGAGATATCTCTTTTGATTAGGTCTGGCTTGTTCCAAAGGCCAAGGCAGCTTCAAATCGGCGCGCTGACGGATGACCGTCTGACAGCTGACGTATAACTACTCCCGTCTCGTGATTACCCACTGTGCAAGAGAACGTCGCATGACTTGCAAATTTCTCCGCTACGCACCACGTACGTATAATCGTTTATGGGTCACATGGATGCCCATATATAGTCGTGAACAGTGTAATATGGGACCGTTTTCTTACAGTATATGCTTATTTATATAAATATATACTCACAAAGCAAAATAAAAAAAAATAAAATTTTTATTATAATAATTTTTGTGAAAATTTATTTTTTTCTTAATTATTTACGGGTATTTTATGGAATCCTTAAATTTATTTTTATTAACTGTAATCATCCGTGGCTTAAGCTAAGATTCCATATGCATGGAATGTGGATATAATCTATATTGTTAAAATAAATAAGGTGAGATTCCATATGCACTGGTCTGGCAGGCATAATGTGTATCCGGCAAAACGAATGATATCCTGGAGCGACACAGAGAAATGAATGGATGTTAACGTTGCCGTGCCGGTACATGTGAAATCTCTCAACACGCATTCCGCATTCTGTCCATATGGAATCTTCGTTCAATACGATGATCTAAAGGAATAAGTTTGGGTCCATATTTACGGTGAATTTATAGTTGATTTGGTGCCGGTTGGTAGAAGCGCCATTTTGGTCCTCTGACATTAGATAGTCTGCGACCAGTGTACTGGCTGTCAGAGTGCTGTTACATCCTCAAGCGAGAAACGCACTTTAAGGATTTAAGGGGATGCACATATTTTCGTCATTTCTGACTCATGGTCTACAAGTACGCCATCACTTAACATACACCAGACCAATCGTTAACCAAGAGCAAGAAAAGTTCCGTTTTATCTTTGCATATTAGTAAATTCCTCCGCATGTTTGCTGAATTTATGACCGCATGAATACAAGCATAGAGACCATAGAGACGGAGTTTCATTTTTGGTTGTGAGTTCACATGTTTTGTTTTGTGTTAATCCATCATGCGTAGCCTAATGTTAATGTTATGGCCTGTTTACCAACCTATAAATGAGACATGATGGAAGACACTGCGATGTAATTCTCGATATAATTTGTATCACGCCTCAAGTTAGGCTTACCAGCCCAAGTGCCTACAATAGCATAATATCATGGTATTGTTTTATTATTTATGAAAATATTGTTTTAATTTTGTTAAATTCTTTTTTTAATATTGATTCTTATTGCAAGCTTCCCAAATCAATAAAAACAGTACACTTGTCCAGAAGTGATGTGTTGTTGCTGAAAGCAAGCTCATGGTCTAATTTTCATGATACAGGTTTTAACCAGAACGCATTGCGGTGCATACGTACAGTATAGCCAAAGTATGTTCGCTCACATGTTGCGATCGTCTGTTTTTAAGCATTGTTTTTTCCAATTCTCGGCAGCATTTAGTAAAAGTATTGCTGGGCACTATTGACGTCATTTTTTCAGCAACAGTTATTATGATTTTAACCAATTTTTGTACAAATATACATATATTTTTCACGTCAAATGGTGAGTCATTTTCTCATTAAATACGCCAATTATACATTTTGACGAATTTTACAAACACTTAAATTGTATTTTCAGCACATTGAAAATACATATTTACATATGTTCAAACCTGAAAAAAATACAGTTTTGTATTTCTTAGAGATAATATGTATATCATGCCCGTTTGTACCCATGTCTCAAGTTGTTTATATATATACAATTTGGATATTTGTGTCACGTTCAAATCTGTATATATGTTTTGCTGAGCTCATGACAGTGGCCATTATGGTTGAAATTACTTCAGTGGTGCAAAATGTTGAAAGAAACATTCGTTTTCCATGTGATATGGATTTTTATGCTAGATATCTGCACTGATTTCACAAATCAATTGAATTACTGAGTTCCAAACTATTTACCATAAGATCTATGATAATAATTTCTGTTTACCGTATCATCCTGTACAGGTTGATTAACAGATCAGCATGGAGTCCATGGGTTACGGCTTCGTTACTACACCGTGAGGTCATTAAAATGTAACAAAATAATGTTAATGTATGTGTAATTGTAGGTTTTCAAAGAGAGGAGCTCGTGCAATCGCGTAGCAAGTCAAAAATGGTGGACAAGGTGAAGCTATATTGTTCGTGGTTCTGTCCGTTTGCCCAGCGAGCTTGGATTGCCCTGCACCACAAAAAAGTGGACTTTGAGTACGTAGAGCAGGACCCGTATGACAAATCTCCGGAATGGCTGGCTGTAAACCCACGTGGACTGGTCCCAACCTTAGTCCACAAAGGAAAGTCCATATACGAGTCCACTGTGTTGTTGGAGTATATAGACGAAGTGTGGCACGAAGGGAATACAATTTTACCTAAGGATCCCTACGAACGAGCCTACGCTCGTATTTGGGCCGATCACGTCACGAAAAAAATCGTCCCATATTATTATGCAATGCTTCTGAAAAAGAGCCAGGAAGAAAGAACACAAGCAAAGGCGGATTTTACCTCAGGAATCGAAGCTCTGACGCGGGCGATGAAAGACGACGGTCCGTTTTTCTTGGGGAAGGAGTACGGTTTGGTGGACATCATGGTGGTTCCTTGGATTATCAGGTTCCATGTACTGAAGAAGTACAGGGACTTTGAGCTGCCTGAGGACGCGAAGTTTGATAGATTCTGGAGGTGGCACAAAGCAGTAATGAACGTGGAGAGCTTAGTTAAGACGATACAGCCAGAAGACAAGCTGATTGAGAGCTACCGAAGGTACGCTGACGACAGTGCAAAGACACAAGTGGCTGAGGCCATCAGGTCCGGAAAAGCTCTCCCATGACTTCCTGTTCATATATATTTCAGCTAGCCTGACCAATGTCTGACAGCTATTTATGATTAATTTTTTTCAGAATTACCTAGTAGAAATTCACACAATGGATATATATATATATATATATATATATATATATATATATATACACACATACACACACACACAAACCTCGAAAATTACGACCACCAATGGGATATTGATAAAGCGGTCGCATATTTGAGGTGGTCTTGAAGAGAGATATGATATAAAGAGCAAAATAAGTAGACCGTAAAAAAGTTGTTATTTTGAGGTGTTCGCTGAACCGAGGTGGTCGTTATGCGAGGTTTTCCTATAATTATATATATGATTATATATACTCAAATAGTGAAGGCTCTTTATAACATCGACGATATACGCCATATTTTTACTGAATATGTTAATACATACGTTAAGTATTAGATTTGTTTGTTATATTAAGCTCGAACTAGGAAGGACAATCATATCTATATTTGTACATGCTCCTCTTCAGACATTGTAGTCACTTCCTTAGATTCCAGATTTGATTGCATTGCATGTTATCTCATTATACTTGATATTTCTACAGAATGGGTTGGAACAATATTTATCATTTCTACAGGCTTACATACAGTAATAAAGCCCATGGATATTTCAAAACTGAATAATTGAGGATTTCTTTTCTATTTCATCGTGGAATAACAGTTTGATATTTTCTACAGAAAACCGAACCGTAAGGGCTGGGATCATGAACATTATGCAGTCCTAAACGTTCCAAAAAGATCTCCTTGCATATATATATATATATATCAATATTTTATACAAATCATTAGATATACCAGCAATTGTTCTGATATTATATGGGTCTGTACCCAGATTTAGGATGGCTTTATTTGTTTACTAGACCCTTTGTGATGCTTTCTGCATTTCTTTTCTTTCAGGTTTAGCAGTTTACCTACCCTGCTGACCCCACTATAAAGCAAGGTGATAATTAGAAAATAATTGAACTTACACCAATTACATTAGCATGGCCATAAATCACATATGAGGGCTCTCCAACCTGATCATGCCTTTTGAATTGTTTTGGACATTCAATACTGTATCATGCTTTGGAGCAATGCCACAAGTTTGGTCTCTTATTGGAGGATGTGTGATATCAAATGTGTGATGTCAGACTTGTCAGAAATATATTATGTCTGCCAGGTAGCCACCTTAGAAATCTTTTTGTCAGTGCAGTTTCTGTGATTTTTTAAAATGTTTGGTCCCTTTTAGAGAATGTATGTCGTCGGATTTCAGACCTGTCACAAACCCAATATGGCCACCAGGAGAATGATAATAACGATAATCTTTATTAATGAAATCGATATTCACATCACATATTGCTGCTAGGAACAAGGTACATTCACGTATATATCCTTTCTATATATATTTCATTTAATCTCTATTTTTTTATTTACGCAGCCGGTCATAGGTTACTCGGAACTCCCGCGTTCGACATCTGATGTCAAATAAATGGTTAAAGCCTGGGGACAAATCCTGTACAAACAAGAGAGTGACTAATGGGATTCATATTCACAGAATTGTACAAAACTGTGTTAATACATGACATAAAAAATAGCCTATGATCTTCCCCTCAAAATGCAATAAAAAATGTTTGTGCGGGGGGGGGGGGGGGGGGGTGGGGGGTGCTAAGGCCTTAAAGAAGATCGAGATTTTGCTAGTCTTGATTATATAGATTTTTATAATTAAAAGCAACTGGTTAGTTTATTTATTTAATATCAAGCTTAAGCTGCTTAATGGCATAGTATACTAAATATGTTGTATGTTAAAATAAAAAAAAAACATAAAAACAAGAAACAGAGATTTTATTAAGAAATGATATACAAAGAAAAATGAAAGGTATCGTCAATACGTATCGGTATCGAATTAACTGTATCGCAATACGTATTGTACCGGAAGAGGCGGACCGATACCAAGCCCTAATTTCCATAGTACATGTGTATTTTAATCATATGTATACTACTGATATGTTCACTGCTTCCAAGACCCTATTACAAATCAGTTCAATATGCTAATTGAGCATCCTGGTACATATCTTTGTATTATATATAAAATTTAAAACAATAAATAACCTCCTTGCCCTGCCCTGCTATGTTCCAGTATCGCACGTGTACCCCGACCAATCCTATTGTGTAATAGGATCAGTGTCAGTCTCCATTCAGGAATGGAGTCCGAACACCTGTTGATGAGAGTTTCCCCTCTTATTGGACCACAACCCCAAAAGGGTATCACTTGCAAATGAACAGGGGGATCTATGAAAATTACCTAAAACACCCGATTATGGTGGTTCCCTCATAAATCCCCCAAGGATAGACCCTCCTTAGCCTTCCCAGCAAGCCTTGCCAAGTTGCCAGGCTGTAAATAAGAGCCGATGGAGGTAATCATTGTCTCGATTTCTTGAGAGTAAGTGCCAATAATTTAATACATATACTGAACATTTAAGTTACAATTTATTTCTCAACTGAGTCAACACAGCTGTATTATGCATAATATGTAGAGGTTGTTGCATGTCCTCCCGCTGAACGCCGAATATCATAGTCCGAACCGCTTTGGTCAGATCTGACCAAGCTTTAGAGAGTAAACTCTCCACCTTTGGAGCTGTAACGCAAACAAGAAAGAACAAATAGAATTGTTTGCGTTACAGGCCTGTAGCTACACCGGAGCTAGCCCGATTTAATAGGACTCGATATTATTAGGCACTGCCAAACAACAAGACACAGATTTACACCATTTTAACACCAATTAGTATGCGTTTCATCGTTTTAAAAGCAACTAAAATCAAACTTGAATCATCATTTTAAACATTTACTGACCTTTTTACCAGAGGCATTAGAGTGTTCAGTAGGGACAGAGAAGAACAGTCGAATGGGCGCACTTGCAGACCTCCCTGAGAGCCTCGCTCACTCTAGTGATTGACAGCCAGAATTTTGTAACATTTTGTTTCAACTGGCCCAGCTCTGAAGAGTGACGCGCTGGCACGGGGTAATAAACACCTGTTGACATTGGTTACAAGGGCATTTGGTGGTGTGCAGTCTTGAGGCTAATATTGTAGAAACTCTCACAGTATAGCTATCGGTCTCAATATATAACAGGGCCTAATAATAATAAGTCTGATTACCGGAGCCTGCAGGAAGAGAATCTGCGGTGCCAAATCACGAAGATAAAATGCCGTGTCGGACGACTTAGGCCAAAAATAAAAGGTATGGTTCTCAGTCACCGCCCGCGTCAATTTTAACCCCCCCCCCCCCCCCAAAAAAAAAAACACCCTGTCATTTTCATGCTTATCCATGATCATATGCCATTTTTATCGAAACTTACAAAAAAGGTGAAAAATAAAATACCGCCCGCCCGCAGTGATTTCTAAAAAAGTGCTTGAGAACCATATCTTTTTATTTTTTGTCCTCTCAGATAATTTTTTTAAGAGGTCCGACAGCGAACCATCGGCAGCGACGGTGAGGGATGCCGCAATAGGCTTTACCAAGGAGAGAGGCAAGAGAGTCGAGCGAAACCCGTTCCTGAGCCGCCATAACGGTTTCCTTTTCTACAATCGCTTCTCCTTTTATGGTGCCTGCCTTGAAAAGGTAATTTTTAATGAAAATCACGATAGCTTTAACTCGTACACAAGATGGATGGCGCCAACAACAATCGTTTTTGCATGGGATCTATCAAGGCATATATTTTGGGTGAAAATCACATATATCGCAGGAGTGGATGGAAGCATAGGCCTGTGTATGACCATAAATCTCTGAGACCTATCTCCTGCTGAAGAATCTCAGCTTTTCAAATTTTGCACCTGCAAATATAATATATAAATTTTTAAATTGAATTATTGAATGATCCACTACCTTTACATGTCACCCTGTGTCCCATAAGCGGCTAATATTGGGTGAATTTCTCTTAGTCGTAGCTCGCTTTCCCATAAAAAAAGTCTGTGCTCTTTTTCTCGCCATAATTGTATTTACTGATACACGTTTTTTGCAATCAAAATATAAAGGTTTATATATATTAATCTTACATATTTGTTCTAGAATAATCTCCTTGGTAACCAAGCTTTACGATATTCTTGTAATTTTATAAATTTTACTATTTTACATCGAAGGTCTCGTTCGACTTTATTCCAAAATAGTCTCAGTTTATAGCATAAAAAAAGGAAATGTTCAACATATTCGACTTCTCCACATTGAGTGCATCTGTTACTATCCGCTATTTACATCTTCTCCAACAGGATTTTTGTGGGATATATGTTGTGCATTATCTTCCAATGTATAGCGTTTTCAGTCTCACTTCTCCGGTACATTGTCCTGCCATTGTCCATGTAGTGCTGTTAACTAAATGTAAGGGGTAGTTTCTTTGCCAGAAAGTTCGATATTTGGCCGTTAAGTTTTTTTTTATTTTGTAATGTAAGTCGCAGTGATTTTGTTTTCCAGTCTTGTAGTGGCTTTCCATGAAAAAAAAATATTCCTATCCTTACTCCTCATATCTTCTCTGGATCTCTTATGAATGTGCGAAGCACTGTAGTCACCAACATATACTGCAACCTTATTGCGGCAGGACATACAGTTTTAATCAACTTTGTAATATGATCTAAAGAAACCATGTCACCATTATCTTTTAAAATATCCTGAATATATACAATACCAGTATTAATCCAGTTATGAAAAAATAGTACTTGCTTTCAAATACACAACATGTTTGTTATTCTATATTACTGGAGAACATTTTTGTTTTCATTTGTCTTATTTGAAGGTAACCATTTTTTTTTTAAAAGTTTATAAAAGGGATATTCAATAAGGTCCAATCCCTTAACGTCTTCCAGCCTTATATTGCTTTCAAATACACGAAGGCTTTTTCCTAATTTGCTGTATGGGAAAGGGGTATATTTTTCTATGTTTCTGTTGTATCTGTGCCGAGTTTTGATATTAATTTTATAGGTAGAGCATCTTGCATAGTAGCGATATCTATTAGATTGAGACCTTCTGCCTCATATTTAGCAACAAGTGTTTTTCTTTTTACTTTTTCAATAGTTTTCGGGTTGTTGATTTGTTTTTGCCATATAAACTTATAATTCTATTCAAATCTTTAATGAACGAATCTGGAACGCATAATGCTTGAAGTACATAGATATATTTCGAAATGATAAAGTATTGACTACAAGAATTTTTCCGATAATTGATAGATTTCTCCGACTCCATTTTTAAAAAGGAATCTCTGATTTTCTCTGCTTTGGTTTCCCAGTTTTCTTTTATATATCAGATGCTGACCGTGAATTGCTAAAGCGAATTTCCAGAATTTTTATTATACTTGAAGTTGAGTTTTGCACACAAATAACACAACTCCGAACATATACAATGTGCGCCTTAGACACCTCGGACTATACATTCTTGATGGGAGATTTTAATTCCGTGATAAATGTGTAAAGCAGGAATTAAATCTTTTAGTACAGGCTATAGTAAATCTAAAGCAAAATCTAAAAAAAAAACTTCATGAAAATATAATCAATTCAAGACTAAAGGAGCTTGAAACGAGCTTAGTGAATGATCCAGGTGATAAGATAAAAGAAGAAAAATTAGCACATGCACGTAAACAATTCGATTTAATAGCATTAAACAAAGCAAGAGGAGCCTTTACGCGCTCGAGGTTAAGATGGATGGAAGAAGGGGAACGTAACACAAAATACTTTCTGGGCTTAGAAAAAAGTAGAGGTATATCAAATGTATACAAAAAATAATAGATAAAAAAAGGGAAAGTCGTCAGAACCCAAAAAGAAATTTTAAAAAGTCAACAAAACTACTACATGAACTTATATAAAAATAAAATTACAGATGAAAAGTTGCTTCATGCGTTTATACAAGATATAGAACCACCACAGTTGAGTTACGAGGATAAAATGATTTGTGAAGGATTCATATCTAATTAGTAAGCTACAAAAGCTGTTATAGAAATGAAAAACGGTTCCAGCCCAGGATTAGACGGTCTTACTATAGAATTTTTCAAAATTTTCTGGGCCGATTTATCTAAATTATTTATTGATTCAATTAATTATGCTTTCCACACCGGATCACTCTCAACCTCGAAAAAGGAAGGAGTAATGATAATATTGCATTAAGGAAAATGTTTAGAAAGAGACAATCCAGATAATTATAAGATACTCGCTAAGACACTTGCATTAGATTACAAAAAAAAGTAATTAAATCAGTGATCAATACAGCCAAACTGGTTTATAAAAGACCGAAATATAGCTAACATCATCAGACTAATTGATGATGTCACAACATACTCGCACAAAACAAAAACAAAAGGGGTCATATTAGCACTCGATTTCAGGAGATTTTGACACTTTATCCAAAAAATATTTGATTGAAACATTCCGACTATTTGGTTTTGGAGAAAATTTTGTCAAACGGTTAGAAATTGTTAACAATTACACAAAAAGCTGTATTCAGTACAATGGGTGGTTAAGTCAATAGATTCCTTTTCAATGTGGTGTCAGGCAAGTCTGTCCATTATCGCCCATGGCCTTTGTAGTCGCAGTGGAACTGCTGTCGTGTAAAATAAGACAATCTATGAATATAAAAGGTATTCAGCTCCCCATGAAAAGTTATAATCGTAACGTCTTGAAAATTGTCCAATACGCGGACGACACAATTCTTTACTTAACTGAAAAAGGATGTCTTATTTGAACGCCCTAAAAAAATTTTGATAAATTTTCTTTATTTTCCGGACTAGAACTAAATAAAGCAAAAACTAAAGGTGTATGGTTGGGAGGTGCAGAATCCAATCAAGAAAATGAGAAAGACGAAATCAGTTGGAAAAACGCAAATATAATATATATATATATATATATATATATATATATATATATATATATATATATATATATATGCGGTCAGTGTCTATCCATATTTGGTTCTTGGAAATGATCAGGAAAGTAACCTTACGGTCAACCCGGTAATTCATAAGTACAGTTTATTTCTAGTATCACATTTCTCTTGAGGTGTTTAATTTACCATTCTGAAAATATGCCTTACCACAGACCTTTTCTATACCTTTTCCCATTGTACATGTTTGTGATGCTACCTATAAATAATTTAAAAAAAAAAATTTCTCCGGAATAGTTTTATGCCTTTATCTGTTCTCTTTTATTATGATTATCAGTATCCGCTTAATATGATTTGTGGCGCCACCTATATGGCATAGCAGCAGAAACATTTCACAAGCCAAGCCTTATTTAAAAGGCACTATTTCCAAATTCTGGGGATACTTCATAATTTACGATGCTAAAATGCCCGAACGTCAGGAGAGCGTCGGATCTAACTTAGTGGTCCCTTGTTGACTAAATGACTCAATATAAAATAAAACTAATACATATCATTCATGCATGATTTTCTACATTTTAAATATTTCTAAAATAGGATATCCTTTTCTGTCTTATTGCATCGATATCATTCACATAAAATTGTATTTGCTCTGATTAGTATATGCCGGCCACCATAAAACATATTTATCTATATTTAAATTCAATTTTAAGTTGTAACTTTCTAGAAAACATAAATGCTGATAGAGTCATGTTAACTATGTTGACGTATAAATATGTGATGAATGCAATAATATTCGAATAGGAAAAAACTTAAAACATCGAAGGATAACTCATATATAGGTAATATTTATTTATTTAATCATCAAAATGGACCTAGAAATGTTTAAACTTTAATACAGATAGGTTGTGAACCAGTTATCATTGGACACAGCATAAAAACATTTCTGGGTAAGCTGTTTCTTATCTGCTTTAGATCACACGTACTACGTATACATTGTTCTACAAAACCGTGTCCACCTGCCATTTTAAATAATTTTATATTGTTCAATAATTTCATAGAAAGCTGCTTATAGAAGTGACGGCTTAATATTGAAATTCAGAATTTAACAAAAAATCATAAGTTTATGTTTCCCAATAACCTTTACAATGATCTGAAAGATCTGATGTGCCCCTGCATGACCACCCATTTTGTTTTTCATATTTTGAGTGTTTACATGGCATAATCCATCAGCAGCTGTCAATTGAAACAGTTTTTTTAGTGGCCAGTCACCTTGACCGCTTAAAGTGGGTCTGATATGTTGTAAAATGTAAACTGTTTTCTCATATTTTAAACTAATTATGTTTTCTAAATAGGAATAAGTTATTTATTTAACCAGTCTGAAGTTAGTTCCTTTAACCTTCTACCCTACGTTACCATTTTATCCCTTGAATTGTAATTATTATAAATCTTCATAGAAAACAACAGGTGGACACGAGGGGATTGAATGGAATGTAACAGAACCCATCTTTGTCGAACTTAGGATATGCCCAAATATTCTTGTGGAGTACCATTTTATTTAAAATCCAGTGGTCATTAATATTAATTTAATAACAGACTGTATTCTGTTCACAAATAACTGCATGTTGTTCGAAAAATTTTCCCCTGAACCACTTAAACCTATCAACTGTAAAGTACATGAAATCTCTAAATAAATGATTGTCCAGTTCTCCTGTAGCCTGATCCCAGTTTGTGTAAGTAAACTTCCTACCCGTACCGTCCCATATCCAGTCACCGTCAGTTTTTCTATCACTACCAGATGTCCAATGCCCTGTCGATCCATGGAAGCCGCCTAAAAAAATATGACTATCTAAATTCATTCGAAAAATCACATGCGCCGGAAACTAGACAGATTTACACGCTTGTATACGATTGGTTAGATTTGTGATGACACTCTGGCATTTCAAGACCATTAATCTACAAACACCAACAGACTTTTTTGTCTCTGTGGTTACAATAAGCATACCAATGTCATTTGTTTAGTTTAGTTGCCTTGTTATTCTTCCTGAAATAGCGGGCAGACCGGCAAAATATGGCATTGTCTTTTATCGCTTAGCTTATCTTATTATGAGATAACAGGTTTCATAAGGAATATTTCAATTTTAATGGAAACCTGGAGTTTGAACTGGCCTGGAATTAGTCAATCGTATGATGACGCAATATGCCTGGCCTCCTTAAGCTTTTGATTGCATATATAAAAACAAATATTATTCAATAAAAGTACATGGATTATGAAATTATGAGAATATATATATGACAAAGTTGATTTGTTACACATACAGTCCTAATAAATACACATAAATTTCAAATAAAAATGAAAATAATAATAATAATAATAATAATAATAATAATAATAATAATGTTCCCTTAATCAGAACCCATTAATTAGATTTAAAAACTGAGATTTTTTTATTTCATTTTAAACCACTGTGAAGGGAAAAGAGTTCAGTACATCTATCAATTGGTGCCACTATCGTTCATAATGGCAGACAGAGGAACTTTTCAAATGAAAGATATGTGTTTTGTTGCTGATAAGGGAAAAGGAATCCATAAGATTAAAGCCATAAATGATCTGTCCTTACAAGAAGAGGACTCTGCGACTCTTCTGTGCTCCCTTATCTGTTTTATAATATTATTTATTTGAACGAATGCTTTGAAGCATTGTGACTGTGTTCAAATAAAAAAAGCTCTTGTAAACTGATTGTCACGATACAGGGTAATATTAAAACACGTGGGAGATCATGCAGGACCGGGCATATATATTGTTAACAAGGGTTCGTGTCTTTATACAGTTCCTCAGATATGATTTAAAAAAAGTTCAAACTGACCTTTTACTTGAAGGCCTTTGTTGATGGAAATAGTATTTTTCAAATGTATCGTTTCTTCTTTTGTTTCAGAGTTCAGATCTGTTATGCTTCAAATGACTCTTGCTCTGGGAATCCTGTTTCTCAGTCCTGGATAAAATTTGTAGCAGGATCCATATTGAAGACGATCCAGCGGTAGAAACATATAACTGAACCCCTTCTTACAACGTGGCTCTATAAATAAATAAATATTATAAAAATTGTGCGGATGATATGTAAATCGTATGCAACGGATGTGTTATCAATATTTTTAATATGTTATTATTTTGTAATGACAGTCATACCTGTTTCAGAGTTAAGCAGGTCATATATATTTTATTTTGTAAAGTCAATATGACAAGACATTAAACTTCTGCAATGCGATTTGAATGTGCTGTAATTGATAACAAACAAACTTGTTTTATTGCAAACAGTCGAATATTCTAATTTTTTTCACAATCAGGTTAATATATGAATATCGCACTACATTCCAGAACTAGCTTCATAGGTAAGAACATTTTATTCTCCAGCGACTCCCTTGGACAACTGTCACATGAGCCCAGACATTGTATTGGAAATACGATTTCATGTTGACTCCTGTTTTGCCATCCCAAATGTTCGGTGAACCAGCCGCACAAAACACCAAGCTGTTCTGTAGATAAGATGCAAAAGATAAAGGTGTTATAAAGCCCACGTTCAGATATGAAAATACATTTCTGAGTCAACATATGATGATTCAATGACTCCTAAAAAGCCTGATCTTAGACAATTATTATGTTGTTAACAAAAAGAAACTATAAAAAAAAAGAAAATGCAAAACAATCGAAAACAATTTGTAGGAAAAAGTCACTTATTATATGTAATACCTATAAAAGGGAGGAATAAATTATAATTTCTCACCAAATGTCAGAACAGCAGTCACACACAGTTGTATATAGTTGGTCTTATTTTGAATTAGAAATGGCAGCGATCCCGTTCTGTAAATATGAAAGGTGCCATACATAGAGCTAAACTTTGTAATTATAGAACTGAGTAGCGTATGTCTTTCCTGTATGTTTTAGCACGAAGCATTCCGTTATTTTAATATTTACAATGACGGAAAACAGCATTAAAAAAAAAGATGTTATAACTCTTGGAGTCTTTTATAATTAATGAAACTATATCGATAACAAAAAGGCTCCCTTGGTAAACCTGTTCAATGAATCACGGGACATTTGTCTCAAGCCAAAATACTGAAAAACACATTGGTTTAAATTGTGTAACGGTTCAAGATATCAAAATATGACACATATTATTATGGTAATCTATGAAATAGTTGTTGAAAAATATTCTGTGTCAATCAAATGCCAATGATAAAATTAATGTCAACGTATATATAATAAGGGTTGACCATCGTTTACTTTCCTTTGTGAAACGTCGGAGCTGTTGCATGACACACATTTTAGGCTTAGGAATAATTGAAACAGAGAACCGCCAAAATTGGTATCCATACAGATGTGCGCCATACGCTGCACGCAAAAGCGTGATTTTAATGAAAAAGTTTATATCAGTTTGTGGGTAACGCTATCGCTTATCATCACTTGTAAACCCTTTCTGAACTTTTGCCTCAGAAGCAGTTATAGGGTTAGGGGACACCCATGCAGAAGTGCTATTAAGTCTTGGGGTATGCAAATTATATCACATACGGTTTGTTCAATATCTGTTTATAGTCGGTGGTTTTCGCCCTCTGCAATGCAGCTGATATTTTCAATGGATGAGGATCATGTATTTCAACTGGTTACATATAAATCACACGTAGAACATCCCTGCCCATGTTCAACGAGCTACACAAACATAATGAAATTCCATTTTATGATATTCCCGTTTCTCTAAGAAATTATATCTTTTGCTTCATCACAGATTATAAGGATTAGTGACAATATTGAAGCAGGTGGACGAGACAATCTTTAAACTTGTATTTTTCAAGATTATCTCTTAAATTAGCGGCAAATATTATTTCGCTGATCTTGATTAGTGGCAAAATATTTTGTTGCTGATCTTGATAAGTGGCAAAATATATTGTCGCTGTCTTACATTGTGTTTGATTTTTTTTTAAGTTTAAAAATGCAATAAAAACTGAACAAAAATTAAGAATGTGTTGGTAGCGCCACAGGTCTTGTATAACGTATTTGATGACAACACATGGTGCCCATTGTGAGAAATATGATGTTTGTACACATTGTTTACAGACAGGTGCGATGCTTAGTGAACCGTGGTTAACAGAACTGGATCGGATTTCTGTTTTATGATGCAATGCAAACTACCAGCAATTCCGAACTTGAAGGAAAAGTGCTCGTCATGTTTTTGTCCTGTAGGTAACAGGAACTATTGGTCACCAAGCCTTAATGTCGGCGTTTCAACATTGTCTGCACTCAGAAAATTTGGGTAATTCCTTCTAGGTCTGAACGTTATAAGCTTTGTGCCTTGCTCACGGGAGACGGCCTAAGGAATGTTTACGACTCCTTTAGCTCAGAAAAATAAAAGTCATCTAAGCTCCTATAGTAAATTCTTCAGGGAAACAAACAAAAAGTAAAATCTTCTTAGGTATTTATCACATCCTGACAAAAAGTACTTTGTTACTCTTAACCAAAGCCGGATACTCTCTATAGGGTTCCCACAACGTCAACCAACAAAATTTGATTCTATTCTGAAATATTGTGAGTAGTTTTTTAAATAATCTGTGGTCTTATCTGTTGCTTATAAATTCAACATTTGGCGTGATGCATATTAATTATTATTCCTATTCCCTGGGAAACAAAATGTTCTCCTCTCAGGTGTGTGTTGTTGTATTATCTGTTAATATTAAAATATTTTAGCCAGTCTTCATCATAGTGGAGGGCCATTCTCTCGTATGTTTGCAAAATAATGAACTGGTAAGGTAATGGATTAAATTTCATGTATAGTCAGAATTAAAAACGGATACAATTTTAAAACTGATTACCTAACAATAGTAATCAAAACCTAAGCAAGTTATGTGTACCTTGCTCATGGGGGACGACTTACGGAGTGATGACAATTTCTTTAGCTCAGATGAATAAAAGTCATCTAAGCTATTAATTTATTCTTCAGGGAAACCAACCGAAAATAACATCTTTCTAGGAATATCACATCCTGGTGATAATTCAGAATGCTAGCGTAAACCAAAAATAGATTATAATTCATGTATAGTTAGACTTTAAAACGGATTACAATATTTACCATACAAAAGTAACCAAAACTATGTTGTCTTAAATACGTACTGCAGACGATGTTTGGTGGCAAGTGTTACAAAACAGTCTCATAGCTGAATAAGTACATTGATATCTTCCCTGACATCTGGCAATGCTACCCGCATACAGCTTCTGTTTTCGAAATTCTGGATGCACAGATATAACGTAGACCCATCTGCATCTGAAGGTGAAAAAAAACTATTAATAAAAAGACCTTGAAAGTGACAATGTAGCTGATGCATTATACTAATTGGTTTTTCTTTGCTTATTGTAAATATCAGTCGACCAGAAAGTCCAGACCTTTGTTAAAATCATCAGTCTCTTTGGAAAGATTTTTCGAATTGGCTACCCATTGTTTATTGTGAGATATAGCACAGAATTTCATGTTAAGATCAATAACACATTAAAGCTGGTTATATGTTTATGTGAAGTAAATGATAGCTCAAGCCGTCGGGGATTTCCTTAATTGTAATTGTGAATATCTTTCCTGATCTCTATTCGAGGACTGTCTGCATTTGTAAATGACAGTGTCATCGCTGCATTCAGTAAAAACACAAACTAAAGCATCTATAGGTTTTGCAAGTTGTATGATCAGTTTGACTGACGTCTTTTACGTAGTTTTCAGGCATTAGATAGTGTATATGCGCAAGTGAAAAATAAGCAATTGCTATCTCCGTTACATTTAAAACTCGTCATATTCCTCCAGTAAATGCATAATTCAAATGCAGCTGAAATTAACTATCACTTTTTTAAATGCAGCTGAAATTAACTATCACTTTTTGACCACAGTAATGCAGTAAAAAAGGCGGGGTTCAGTTTCTAGCGTAAATCTTCCAAGGTCAAGCCTGAGATCAACCGTATATTCACCTCACTTTTACCTAAATAGTCATACATATGGTAGTTAAAACTGCTTGCCTCAGTTTGCCGTTCTGTAGATAATGCAATTTTGCTTTGTATTCCATAAATACTGACTGATATTTACGGCATTGAGACCTTAAGCAGATTGACTCACCATTCAAGCCATCGGTTCTGAAAATTCCCTGTTCACAATTGGCACGTTCTCTCATCCGCATTTGATATTAAGAAAATTGATGGCAAGAGCATGTCTGAGCTTGCCAGATGTATAGGTGACAAACTAACAATGTAGCTAAGGGGTTTAAAGAAGGATGGACCTGCGATGGAAGTTCTTGATGATGGATTTAGTTAAAAGTAGCAAAGAATGCCTTTGGGACGGTTGTAAAAGCAGCATATAGGAGGCATGTATTTCTATATATCATAATATTGTACACTAATAAAGGGGCCATTTACCGCCGTTATCTTGATAAAACTATACATTACTAAACTAATACATAACAGGGGCGTAGCCAAGCGGGGGGGGGGGGGGGCGCAGGGGGCCTTGCCCCCCCCCCCCCCCCCGCCGGTAACATCAAGTACTTTTATACTAATATATATATATATCCATTAAAACGCCTTTCTTATCAGCGGCGGACTTCCATTGAGCTACGATGTCTCATTTTGTCTAATTTCCCAATTTTCGTGATTAATTTTCATTTTTCATATTTCTTTCTATTAATTAACAATTAGATTTTATATAAGTTATCTGCAGTTTTTCACTTTCACATTCATAAGGTTAGGATGATGATATTTATGAACAGCTGTAGAACAACTGCAGAGCACCAGGCCCTGTTTTCGGTTGACCGTGAACAATCCCACGGCTCCGCTGCCATGGCGATCCCGGTATACACGAACACGCGATCTGTGCTCTTAGAAGTCCTGTGTGCTGTCGAGACCACGGACCTCGTTAAAATGTAATGTTTAACATAAGATTTCAACATATCAATTATTTACTCCGAGCATTGCATTAAAAAGATTTTTTTTGCAAGATTTAACAGTAAATGCACCTTTGGATATTGATTTTAACATATTAAAATCGACTGAAATTTGATATCCTAATTTTGACGAAATATAAATGTTAAATTTCTCTACAGTTTGACTTCATAAGGCAAAGACATAAGTGAACAGTTTTTCAGGAACAGAAAATCCTGATATTTTTTCTTGGTGAAAATAGCCTCAAAATGCACTCTTTACATTGCATAATAAAATAAATTTCCCAATATGGGAGGGGACACTCCCTTCCATTCCCTCCCCTTGTACCCGTAATTAACCTTGGTAAAAACATGCTCCATAATATATATATACATATATGTGTGTGTGTATATATATATATATATATATATTAGAACCTCGAATTTCCGTATCTCGTTTTTCCAAAAAAATTGTTTTCCGAAATTAAATCGGGGAACCGAAATTTACCTCTATAATCTAAAAAGTAGAAATACGAAATTCAGAAAATATATTTTCCAAAATTACTGAATGTACTGGATTTGTATCGTTTGTTTGCTGTGAAGAATAACATATTGGCCTGATCAGCGCATCTAATTAAGCTTAATGGGTTATTGAGGGCTTTTGTCGCTGCGTCTATATTCATCTGATCACCACTAAATGTACTGATGTAACACTGTACCCCTAATTTGGATGAAGGTTACTTGTAATCCACTTTAATCGTTTAGGGATTTTTATAAACGGTCTACATCTGAGGTATTTAGCCTACTTTCTTCACCAGCAATTTTTGTTAGTAGTAACAAAATACTTATTGAAAACAATGTTGTACCTCGCATATCCGTGAATTCAAATATCCGACTCCCAAAATTTTTCGGATATCCGAGGTACTACTGGATGTATATATATATATATATATATATATATATATATATATATATATATATATATATATTAGCGCCCCCCCCCAGGGACTTGAATATCCTGATCCGCTACTGATTATGGCCCCCTCCCCTCCCTCAATCCTGGCTACACCCCTGCATAAGTCTTGCATTGTAGTTTTAAATTTATATATTAACAGTTGAAAGTCTCCATGCAAAGATGCCTTATTATACCTGAATCGTTTGTATGTTAATTATATTAAGGAAATGTAATAAATGAAATATTTGCTCACTCAAGAAAAATAGATAGGTTGAAGCAATGAAAGAACAGCGACCTTTTTCATATCAATTTCGCTTTTCATAAGGTTAAAAAAATTATTGATATATATTTATTTTAACGATATATTAAGAACTAAGGGGGGGGGGAATATGGATTATCCATATTATACCTGAATAATTATGGACAAAACACTAGCAGCATTGTAGCGGTCAATACTTGTATGACACTTAAATCTCCAGAAGGCTAAAGAAGAATATGCTAAAGATATTAAAGAAATATTTAATACCATTTCATGTAATTAGGATTACATACATGTCCTACTGTACTGTCCTACATGTTGCACTGTGCAAAACTCACCTAAAGATCTAAAGAAGTGTCCAAACCTGAATAAAGCTAGGTCAGGTGACTAATAATGATGGGCCTCAGCCTGTCCGCCCCGCCATCAATTCTCATGACCATATTTTATTTTCAACTCAAGCTGGAATATTTGCTATCTTTGGCCATGCTTCGCTAAAACCTCACAGGACATTGACCAGGACGTGTGTTTGCACATTCCAATTTTGTATCACTAATTTGCACACGGCTAGGTAATTAATTAGTACGCAGTACAACAAACAAGCAGTTGTATTCATTTATACAAAAAAAGGCGAAACCAGAGGGGAGCATGTGCCCTCCTCTCCCCATTCCCATTTCAGGAATTGTTTTGCTGCATTGTGAAAAATCTCATTCGACGCTTTCTGTTAAATAGTATTTCATCAAAAATACCCAATGAATGTTACCACACAGATAACTTTTGTCTCAAGATGAATGCACTCTCTAAACATGCTTTCTCCGACTGTTACCCCCTTTCCTGGTCCCTGTTTTTCCAAGTGGTACCCAGCAGCCCCTGTGACTGGAAACGGCTAGTTATTCGCTGGGCATTGGACTTTAGGACGCTATTAAATTTTTCCTATTAAACTATTTTCACTACACCATTTTATATCCCTATGCCCAGATAAAATAAAACTAATTCTGAGATTGTCCTATATTGTAAATAGTTTTTCAATTGATCTCGGATGCCTTGAAACAAGGTGAAAGGAGGTAATGGTATATGACCTTCTTATTTTTATGAGTTGAGCTAGGGTGAAGTTGCATTTTTTCTTAAACTTGTCCCCCCACCCCCAAAAGCGAAATCCTGGAACCTCCACTGTCCAAACTAAAAAAATTAAAATATGTCTGCTTCTAAAGCCATTAAAGAGGATAAATCACACCAGTATCAAAGTCAGTTTTATTTAACATAATACATAATAAAGAAAATCGGTACAAAACACCATATATGATTTCATAAATGTATATACAAGTATCTCTAAAAGTGTACATTGAAATAATAGATTTATCACTGAATCAGTAACAATTAATACTTTATTTGGCACGAGGCAACAAAAGTAAATAATAATATGATATGTGTTTTCTTGTAGTACATGTTGTACGATGCTTGAAGTTGTCACTGGACGGAATATACAGTACTACTGACACACCAACCAGCGTGTGTACCAATTAAGTTGTGTGAACCAACAACCAGATCTTTAACACGGCAAAGGAAAATACTGGATAGCTTGAGAACTTTCATTACCCATTACTGCTCCAGTGATTTATATATGGCACTTACAAATGTTGTAATAAATAAATACAGCGTAAACAGCCTTTCCTTGTTGATAACAGAAACTGCCCATTTATAAAACTGAATATACAGGTTCCATTTTAAATGCAGTTATCTTTTACATTATTCACATTGGGAAACTGGAAGAACTGAAAGGAGTTTGAAGAAAGATAGTCCCTTAGGTGGAAGTTCTTGATGATTGATATAGCTGAAGTATCCATGAATGCAGGTGGAACAAGCGGCAATGGTTATGTGCAAGAGCAGCTAACAGAAAACATTTTTAAAGCTGAAGATTTGATTTCCAGAAAACAGGTGGATGCCTTGGTGTCGAGTCTGGTGAGCAATGGTTTCGAGTAACCTGTTACAGCTGTAGTGGTTATGAGAAAACCATGTGTTGCAGCTGTCATGTTTTGAGAAACTATCTGTGGCAGCTGTTGTTTGTTAAAGCTTGCTACAGTTATCAGACTGAGTCCAGTGAGGATGGATTGACTGAAGAAAAGCTTGCAAAAGTCCATCTATTACAGCTGTGGATTCCCAAATCCTACTTCTTGTTGGACTGTGTGAAGCTCATTGAGAAGCTGTTCATCCTGTAAATTCAACTGAAAGAAGAAAACGAATCATAAGAAAATATACAACACTAACAGAAACATACTGATCGCATATAAATGGAAACGTAAATATTTACTCTCTCTAGAACACACATACACAGACATTTGTAAGGACGGTCTGCAGAGTTATACAACTTCAGGTAGCCCTTGGATGGCCCAAATGTTTTAACGGTGTCCTGCAGTCCCCTGTTTATCTATTAATATCCCTCTTGCTGTTTACCTCTCTTATGAACGAACAGAAGCTGCATATTCCTCTTATTGACCACCATCAATTCCTCACAATGAGCACATGTACCTCATTAAATTTATATGTGACCTATACGTGTACAGATGGTTGCATGTAATAAAAGCAAAATGTTCATTGACTGTGTGTATGGCTATTCTCATATGGCATATATTCAGCAAGAAATGACATATTTTAGAAGTCAATGCACCACGGATGAGTAGTTAACACCTCTCTCACAGGTGCAGTATGTGTCATCAAGAAGAAAGCCAGAAATGAAGTGAGTTTTTATACATAACGACTTCTTGTGAGCTGTATGAGGACCCATTTAAATACACATGCATATGTACATACAAATTTCATCTGCCCCCTAAGTTTATACTTTAAGAAGTTACTTATATTACTGGTCACTTTCACATGCACATTCTCACTGGTATGTTACAGAAGTTTATACTTAGTGCATAATGGGAGAACTTTTTTCTATCACACTTGTACACAAAAATTGATGTAGTACCAAACTTTATACATTCAGGACTTATTTTTATATCACACACACACACACACACACACACACACAATCATCAGTGTAGTAGAAGTTTATACATTCACAACATATATGGTGGTGTTTTTTCTCTTACATTCACACACAGTCATTGATTAAGCAGAGAAGTCTATACCTTAAGTGCGTATTTATACGACTGTTCAGCCTCCACTTGTCTGCCGGTCCTCAGACACACCAGAGACAGGTACGCCCACACTTCAGCATCACTGTTATTTAAAATGTTTGCCTCTGCCAGGGCATCCTCTGCTTCAGATAACTCTCCCAGCTGAAATATTACAAACAATTACTGAGTGACACTGCTGTTGTCAATGCTATAATCAACTTAAGTACAGAAAAAACCTTAAACTGACAGTCCACAGGTACAAATGGACTAAGGGAGTGGGAATTAGTGGCCTGTCCAAGGATGATGGTTTTATCTAGGTTCTCCCATTTCTTCCACCTTTAGACACTCCAAAATGCAACCATCTGAGCCATGGGGAGGGCCTCGATTATTTATTGTAACTTTATGTTTAATCTATGTAATATAAATAAGGTTTTTAGAGAATATGCTAGGAAGGAACCAAGATGGATCAAGTATCCCCTCTGCAAAACAAAATGTGAATATAAGTGAAAAATAATTACTAGCCATGTGCTGAAATTCACTTCAGACTAGGGTACATGCAGTCTTGTGATACTGACCTTGGCTATGGGCCTCCACTTAGGAATGTGATGATCAAACTCACTACCTTTCCTCCCAATAAGACCAAGGTCTCAGCCATAGTTTTTGGATACCCCATGGTATACCAGGAAGCCTTTTGATTGTTGGTTTTTCAGTGTATAATTTAAGTACGTCAAGGACCACTGATAGTTTGAGTATGTTGGTTGTGTATTTAATGTCCATACTTATAGTGCTTACCCTGTAGCAGGCAATGCCAACTCCTAACCAAGCTACACAAGACGGTGATCTCTTGCAGGCATAAAGGAAAGTATTCTTGGCATCTTGGAACTGTAAATCAAAATAAATCACATATATTAATTTTTCTTCTCACAGTACTTATAAGTTAGGATGTTTTAAAACATGCAATGATATTTTGAAGTCATGTGACAGAATTACTATGAACAAAAACTATTTAAAA
This sequence comes from Sipunculus nudus, assembly GCA_026874595.1. NCBI lineage: Eukaryota > Metazoa > Annelida > Sipuncula > Golfingiida > Sipunculidae > Sipunculus > Sipunculus nudus. The sequence continues at coordinate 83,945,099 of CM049308.1, read as the reverse complement.
TAATACCTATTTCACTTTTCCAGTTTAAGTGTCAATATGGGTAATCTGTTTTAACACACTTTACAAGTTCTTCCAATATCTAACTTTGAGTGCACAAATGCAGAAAAGAAGTACTTTTAGAAAAGAAGTGAATAAAGTAAAGACTACTTGAGGTTAACATGGGATTTCTGAAATTCTCAGTGTCTGTCCATCATGTAATGGTAAGAACAATACATCTGTCTACATTATAATGAGTCATATTAAATGAATGATTTAATTTCCTACATCCAAGTCTGCACTGACTGACCTTGCCTTCCTGCAGGTAGATGGAAGCGAGCCTGAGGTAGATGGAGTGCATCTCTGACGCTGTGCTCTGGAAGGCCAGGGTCCTCTCATAGCAGTCTTTAGCTGTGTCTGTGTCTCCAACCAAGTATTTAACATGTCCCATCAGTGCCCAGGCATCTGGGTTCTAGAAAAAATATTTTTGTGACTTTTACCATAATAATCAACAAATGAACATTTGTGAACAAATGAACATTCATTCTGAAAATTTAGACCTCAGGTCCATAGTTCCATTCTTTTTACATCCATAGTACCTAACTGTGCCAAGCCATCTGATTTTACAAAATTTACACGATTGAAATTTAAAAAGATTTTTTACAATGCATGACTAGCTTTTACTGAAAACACTCCAAGTACAATGGCAAGATCATTTATTTATTTCACACCGTTTTGGAATACTGTTACTAGATGGTAGCGCATGTACCTACTTCCTACAAAAGACCACAACGGTTAAACAACAAGACAACTGCTCAAACATTTATAAATATTATTTTAAAAGTAATACTTTGGTATTTTGTTTAATCATGAGAACACTTACTTGGTGGTCAAACTGTAGGGCCTCTTTCAGGCTGTCTTCTGCAGCCATCATGTCACCTTTCTGTAGTTTTAGTCGAGCAAGACAGATGTGGTACTCAGCACTGGGTCCTCCCAGAGGATCCAACAGCTGGTGAGCCAATGCTCTCTCTGTGAACTGTAACGTTAAATAGTTAAATGGGATTTCAATGTCTCATACCAGAGACTCAAGCCACACTTAAATACAATCAAAAATTGAATTCTTTGACCTTCAGAGAAGCTGTACTGGTTTTAAATTTAATTGGAAAGTTAATAAAATACACATTTGTGTATATAAAAAGCAATCTTACAGGCATGGCCTTGACCTCCAGCAGGAATTCTACACACTGCATGAAGATGGTCATGGCGGGGATGGGGGTTGGTTCTCGTGGAGGAGGCAGATCTTCCTGTTCCTCAGGAGATGCTGGAGCTGGACTCTTTACCTGCATTGTGCTGCCAGGCCGTGATGCTGTGGCATGCTCAGAGCTCTTCACTCGTGTACTCACTGGACCTGAGGTAAAGTCACAAACCATGTATTCATGCAAAAGGTTCATTTATCAGGAGAAAATGGAAAATGGATGCATATTCTGGATAATAATAAAGATCATATATAATTTATCAAATATGTTCAAGTGCTTTCACAGCTTTGTTAAGGGTCTCAGCTACAGGACTATTATCACCAATATAAACCTGTCCCTATTATGCACTGAAGATGAATTTAGGGTAAACCAAATATTATAGAGGACATCAACTGGCATTGGTTTATTTTCTTTCTTTTTTTCTAAATTTCATTTGTGCTTATGAAAATGATCAGCATACCAGGAAAAAATCTGATATCAGTATTTCATTATCAACTAAACCTGTACTGAAAACATACTGAGCTTTTAGAGTATACACATTTTAGTTACTTGTTTAGAAACAGCAGTAAGGATGCTTTGGTTCTAAAACATGTAACCACAATCTGAGGTTTAGAGAATATGCAAAGGACATACAAAGCTAAAGACACAGATATGAAGACTGTCTTGAATTCCGACCCTCTTTAAATATGAAAAGAATAACAGGTAATTACTTACTAGACCTGCGACCACCAGCAGAATGTCTCTTCTCTTTGTTGATCTTACTCTTGGAAGCTGTATCACTTCCTGTGATGGAGCTGGCAGGAGTGGGCGGAGTCTGTTTGATTGACACACCACTGTCTCCTGGCATTAGTGAATCTGAAACATTCAAATCATCTTGTACCAAATGTGATCACTGAGAGACTATCGCTGCATTTGTTTGACTGTCCTGGCTGGACATCTATTGACACTATCTTTTTTTGGCACATCTCTCTTGTATGTTTAGATGAGAACTTGTAGTTGTACATATGTTTGTTTTAATTAAATATCTCTCTCACTCATTTAGTCTATATGTTCCTAGTATGGCATCGTGCATCATGTTCATTTTAAAATGATAAATATACAAGGTAAATTATGAACTTGAAGAATAACATATCTTTCTTACTTTAAATCACAAGTATTATAATAACTTTTTATTATCTAAAGTGAGATGTGCAAATCCTGAGGGCCCCATGGAACATCTGTTATGCCTCTGGTGGGCTGCATTTGACAAGAAACTAAAATTACTGAATAAAGAATACAATTAGTATACACAAAATTTACATAGTACACAAAAAAGTCTGAAATATATGTTAATATGTTATTAAAATACTGAATAACAAATAACCATTGCTAATGTCAAATTCTGTTCCCAACATAAATGTGATGTCATTATGTACCTGGTGAAATTATGTGTTATTCTATTCAAGAATGTGCGTGGCAGCAAAGATTTACATAGCAATGCATGCAAGAACATCTGCAGGCCACTCAAAAACACTAAAACAGACTGTAGTTAAGCCACCTCTACTCTAAAATTTAATAAACAATGACAGTTACCTTTAGCAGTGGGTTCTTCTTCTGCCTCAGGTTTCTCCTTCTCCTCCAGTGCTTCCTTCTCTCTTTCTCTCTCCTTCTCTCTTTCTTCTCTCTGTCGCTCTTTCTCTCTCTCTATCCTTTCTTTCTCTTTTTCTTCTTCTCGCAGTGCTTTAGCAGCCTGAACATTAAGTTTGTTAGCCTCTAACAGTGCCATTTCAGCTCCTATCTCATTTCCTATACCATCATAGAACAGACCTGGAAAATAAACATAAAATCTATAGTGGAATTCTGAATACTTATTTTACCACTGAACATTTTTACATCACTGAATTATATAATAACAGATCCCTACCTAGCATGGTCCAAGCCAAAATACTGGTTGGATCTACACAAGTTGCAGCTTCGAAAAATGTTTCGGCAGCTTCGTGTTTATCCTGCATCGTGCACACAACACCATACAGCAGTAACCTGTAAAATAATGAGTAAATGTCAGATATTATGTAGGGAAAAAAGTGAAACCTGTAAAATAATGAGTAAATGTCAGATATTATGTAGGGAAAAAAGTCAAACCTGCAAAATAATGAGTAAATGTCAGATATTATGAAGGGAAAGTCAGACATAACAATTTAAAGGGAGGCCAGTTGGAACAACAAAGTAAATGTATATATCTGCATACATAACACCTTTAAAAACAACTAAGTGGTCTGTATGTTACCTTTTTCAACCATTAATACTATTTTTCCTAAAGAAATCAGAATGGTTCTAGTCTGAATAGATAATCCTAAAGCATCCTCTTCAGACTGATGTTCAGAAGTATAAATCAAAAAGCATACAATGCTTGTCTCAGTTTGGCCAATTTTAGAACTGAATAAAAGTGTCAAGACTTAAGTGTATACACCTTTTTTCTGTAGGACTAAGCCATGAATAAATATAAACCTGTAGATTATCCCTATAGAGAACTTAAACATCATAGAACGAGGTACTTCATTTGTCTTTTAAATATAGATTATAAAACAATTACCAAATGCAAACTGTTTAATGCAATAATTAAGGAGTTATCTTAACTGGAAACTAGAAATACTGACCCGTGTAAATGTCTTTGATCAATGGCCACACATTCCTTGAAACACTCCTCTGCCTGGAAAATAAATACAAATACATGTAATTGAAATAAGAGAATGACAAAAAGGAAGTCATGGTGCTGGTCTGCAAGGGTCCCTTAACCACTGATTTATCTTATTTATAGATTATGTAGCATCTGTGACTGATTTACCATGCCATTCCTTCTCATCTGACGCACTTAAAAAGCACTGGAATGTCATATTAGTGGTAACCCACCAACACTGTGGCTTTAGTGTTAGAAAATTGCAGAGTAAAACTGTCAATGAAAGTCTTGCATGAAGCTGACAATGATAAAGTGCACATAAATTGAACAGATATCTCATGTCCATTAACTGTATTTACCGGTAAGTAAGATATGTTTCAGTACACTTTACTTTAGATATAGCTATTCCCATTTAAACTGATTAAGCTAATTTTCCATTACATACATTTAAGTTTTCTTGATTGATATTCAGTTACCTAAAATCACCTTACCTAAAATCCTTACCTAAAATCACCACTTGTAATAAAAATTAACAATATACATCAGTATCAGTCAATTTGTAATTATTTTGAGTTGTATATTTTCAGATTTGTTCTTACTTTTGTAAGATCATTGATATAGAGTGAGAATGTTCCATAGTCAAGCCAGTGATCTGGGTCATTCTTCTCCCGAGCAATCCGCTGAAACAAAAAGTAATACTTAGTATGTTAATATGGCACAGAAAACAATATGGCTGGTGTTTTAGTGAACATTAACCAAACTGATCAGTTCACTTTAAGGGATGTCACCTATCACTTACTGACTACCAGAGAACTGAGAAAAAAAGGATCAGCCATTGTATAATGGAATCCTGTCATTAACCTTCAGCTTTGAAATCAGCTTTAATCTTGTGATAGACCTACTGTGCAAGTCCGAGTTTGTAAGTTATGGCTTATTCAATTTCACATTACACTTAAAAAAGTGGACTCAAGTCCAGACTCCAGTCCAAGTCTAGACTCGAGTCTTACAGCACTGTGGCGGACAATATTTTGGCCCTTAGGAAAAATCACTTTACTGCTGCTGTGAAAAGCGAAAAAATATAAGAAAAACGATGTTACAGGTACCTCCTGGTAGTAGCGAGAAGCAAGTTCAAAGTTACGATTAACTTCTGCTTCTCTTGCGAAGTGCTTCAGCTGTGCAGAGTCTGTGAGGGGTTCTGGGATAGGGCTTTGGTCCTCGACTGCAAGCACCTTGTTCAGACCGACATGCATTTGGTCAACTAGGTACACATACAGCTCACTCAGGAAGGCCTGCAGGAGGAACAGTTGTGATTATAACAATATCATCAATCAGATTTACAGGTAAACATACAGGTAATAAAGCAGGAAAGGGAAAATAGAGGGAGCAGTGACATTAGTATGGTACTATTAAGGTTCAAATATATAAGTAAAACTGTATGCATTATGAAGCAAGATCTATGATTCCATGACATCAACACAAGCCAAATGAGGAAGGATTTTCTTCCTTTTCAGTAAAAAGTACACATTGTAACCTGCATGTCAGGTGCATATATATAAATATACATTTATGTGCAAAATATCAAGGCTTCTTACATGAGCTGATTGCACAATATAATCATGAGCACCAGTTATCTATGTAGCTTCATGCTTTTGTCTCTTTAAACATGCATGTGATATACATACACGCAATAAAATTGCATATTCCTGAAGGGGAGAGGGTAGAAATATAGTGAAAACACCTTTCAGCAACTGAACATTGGAGAATGGACACAGGTTTAAATGTTTTCAAAATTTATAAATTACTTAGGAAGAAGCACATTATTAGGTAATAATAACTGTGGGGTCGAAAACATTGTCTGTCCCCTATCACCAGACAAGCTTTTTGGCAGGTCTCCTATATTGCACTTTTATCCATTATTCTACAATGGAGTCTATGGCCTGTAAAAATAAATACCTGTAGTTCAGACTGATCTTTGAAGTTGGATGTTTTCAGGTATTTTTCCCTCACAATCTTCACCACTGCATGTTTCAGCTGCTCTTTGAAGGCAAAGTACTTCCCACTGGCATTCAGGTGGTAGATCAACTTCTGTCTCCTGTACAATATGACATATAAAATGACAGTTCCAGTAACAACCATCTTTAGTATTTATAACTGTATTAGACAGTGGTGATGTGTTTGGTCATTTATTCAGAAGGATGTGATTAGAAGAGAATAACTACCCCAACAGCCACCAGATGTCCCACCTGTATGGTCAGTAAAGGAGATGGGCGCTTGGTGGATGTACGTTAGCTAGAACAATAAACAGGGGTGAAGGTTGTCAAAGTAGGAAACAAATGTCACAATCAGCTGTGTTACTTTCATGGCGGGAGTTTATTCCTGTCAAACATAATGGGCTAAAATTCTTCTGCATTCTTCAAGCCACTGACTTTGGGGTATGCTGATTCAAAACTGCTCCATTTGAAGGGTACAAGAATATAAACAGAATTGTCCTAAACTTTGCACCTTAACTATTATAGTTAGTTCTTGTCCTGTATTGTCTCAGCATTTTACCAATTACATTTGAAAAGGTAGCATGATATTTTTAAAGTACAAATTATCAGCGCTGACAAGTTAACCTGACTTCGTTTTCAAATTATTAACATGACCATAAGTTGATGTGTTTTACAGTGACCTTCCTTCCATCTCTTCATGGGTCTGAGGCTGTTTGGCTGCTGCCAAGACTTCTCCAAACTGTTCCCTGCAAATAATCCCAACTACTGATTAACAGATATAAACAAAATTACAAAAAAATGCAGTCTTGTATGATTATATTTTCCCATTTTGACATTCCAAACATATAGATCCTTCTTTTGTGAAATGACAACAAAGAGAGATCTTACACTTACATGAGATCCTACACAAACATGATTCTGAAGGCAAATTTACTTAAAACAGGTCAAAGGTCGCCTGTCAAATGACGTAATATACAAATTATCATAAAATTCAGTCTGTTGGAAAGATTTATGGCTATTTACCATTTACAGAACAAGCCTGTGAATAGATTCACTGTTAAAACCCAGTTACACAGGAACAGAGTCCAAATACTGCTTATACATGCAGGACTAGAGAGTAGTGGAAATAGAAGTACTTTTATTATAATTGACTGCCATTGTATGAGTTTAGTTTTGAATGTAGTTTTACCTGAATTCATCCAGGATGAGCCCAGCCACTTTTCCTACCTGGCCATGGAATTCCTCTACAGCCTGTGGATGTTAGAAAGGAGCAGCATTTAAAGTATTAAATAACCAAATGAGAACAATAAATAAAGATTAATGTTAAATCTGATGTGTATAAATTTAACTTTATTTCATGTCAGACAATTTTTAATATAATAAATTTCACTCTTTTTATGTTTTATTTAGATATATTAAATAAATAACATTTTGCATGGTGTTTATAAAATTAAAAAAACAACATTTTGCTCCATATGCCATTATGTTCAGGCATAAAGCGTGAATGGAAATAATGATATTTTACATGCTTCCACTTATTAAAAAGGTACTGAAGTTATGTAATTTTTCAGGGGTATAACATACACAAATTTTCATGGTTCAAAATGTCAACATTGGTCACACTGTAACACAGGTTTCAATTACATATGGTATTCGGATTACCATGCAAGTATAACATATGTAAATCATATACTGCAGATGTACTAAAGAAATATTAACTTATCTTCACTATGACAGAAATGAGAAATGAGACACTATCTGTAATAAGGCACTAATACACAGCATATAAAGGTTAAAATTCCTACACACCTTCTGAGCCCCATCTGTCCTCTTGGGGAACAGAGGTCTGGGAGGAATGTACTCAGCCACCCTGTGAAGTACAGACAAGTACATATTACCCAGTACATACATGCATTACACTTGCAGAACATATACTAAATAAACAAAACCACAGTTCAGCTTCACAGGATAAACTACCAGACAACTACTATTTAAGCTAAAATTACAAAATTCCATGTATTCATGATGCTTGTTTCAGATTATTCATGGCAAAAGGAAATAGAAATATTTTGAATAATACACCAACTAGATTTTGCAGAGGGTAAACAAATTAAGGATGTCAATAACAACATTCTACATAGAATTGAAACACCAATATGTACTCTTCAGTTTTTATCTACAAGTCAGTATATATTTCACAATTTTTTGTCTCAATCCAGAGTCAACAACTACCATTAGAATTTAAAGGTACATAAAGAATTAAACAGAATTAATTCACTACTATATTTCTGAGACAAGAATATGTGTCACAAAGACTGTCATGAAGACTGTGCTGTGTGTCAGACAATGTTTCATTCACTTGAATACTATGTGTTACCTGCTTGATATTTATCATGCTAACTCACAGTGGCCATTCCACAAAATCAGAAAGAACTGCATGGGACACATATGCACCATGTGTTTGTGGAATATAGAGAGGTTTGCCTTCTCTTATTCTCAGTCACTCAGCTGCATGCAGGTTTATACTGTAAATCCTTGTGTACAAGATAAGCATTAAAAAACTTCTCAAGCATGCTATATGATGTTTTACTTATTCCTGTGCTATATAAGCCATCTTTGGAATAATTATATTAAAACTGTGATGTTATAACACAGACAATGGACAAGCTCCTAATTTTATATCACAAATGTTCTGAAACACTCTTTGTCCATGTCCAAGGTTTTATAATTTATAATTTTGCTGTAAAACATGGGTAAAACCGTAACAAACAACAATGCAGAATTGTTTTTACTGTCACTGAGGTGGTTATGTTCAGACAAGTAATCAGATCTATAATCATGACTAAAATAATGGTCATCACATGGGAGTGTGATGTGTCAGCAGGTGGTTATTAGGTTTGGTTTAACTGTAAATATACTGGCACAAACAAAAAATATCTGGGAAGCATTGCTGCATCATGAAAGCTGGCTGCAAGGATTTTTTTAGATTAATGTGTTCTTTATTTTGCATATAAAAATATGATGGTATATGTGAGAGAATACTTGTACACAAGGTATTACAGTAGAGAGTTCACGGAAGAGGGTGGAGTATTTTTACCATACTGATGATAACATCTGCCTTTTTGGTCACATGTAACAGTGATCAGTGATAGGTGAGAATGATGCCAAATATTTCATATTACCAGTACTGACAAGGTTTGACATATCATTTATGATCATGCTAATAGTTAGTATATATTGTCACTGTTGTTCAGGTTAGTAAATACTACCACTGTTGTTGTGGCTAGTCAACACTGTCACATTTTTTAAGGTGTACAATGTGCCAGTTTAGTACAATATACATCATATTACAACATGTTGGTACAGTGTTTATCATATGACAACAATTGAGTACAATATATATACCATTCTGCAACATGTTCATACAATATGAATTGTTTTATAACAGTGTTTTACCATTTAGCCAGTCTCATCTCCTTCTCTTTCTGCCTATATCAAGATATGATAAGTCAAACAGTACAAATGTCAGTGGTGTGAGGTCAGCCAATATATAATTATCCAGGTCCACTGCTCGTCAAAATCATAGAATATGGTGAAGTGTGTTCCACCAGTCGGTGCCCATTGAAATTTGGCAATTATTCTCCAAAAATTCAATATCATAACATAATTTGTCATTAAACTTGATGAGGGACCAAGGGGCTTATATGAGATGAAAAACTTCACAACAAGAACTAAAATTCATATTTCAGAATCTTCTGCTTTCTTCTAGGTGTCATGGTCAGGTGACATATGACATCTCCCATGGGCTGCAAACCCCACCTGGCTAGTAACTTTTTACAGATATTTGTGACACTGAACAACCAATCAGCTTTAAGATGTAGTTCTGTGTGCATGTGACCAATGATCTAAACCATAATCACTGGGTTTGGAATTTGAGAAAATAACTTGTTTCTAAGATGTCCATTTTATTGCATTTTAAATATAGTTTGCAACAGTTTATGGTACCAGTAAATTAAATACAGTTAATACAGTTTGTAAGGTCTGGTTTTTATTTCATTATAATCATGTAGGCCTATGTTCATTTCTTCAGTGGTTTATTTTTTTCATTTATCTACAAATTTCTTAATTTATTGCCAAATTTTAACTGGCAACCATTGGTGGTACATATTATAAATGGTGTGCAAATACGCTGCTCAATACTATAAATGGTGAAATAAGCCGGCTCAATATGGGAAATTTCATATGGGAAATAATGATTCTGTGCCCCATTATATTCAAGAAACAAAATAACTGCCTTTATAGACTCATTGAACCACAACAATCAATTTTCATATGAGTATCTATGATATTATATATAATAAATATATTTAATCATAGAGGTTTCTGTTGACACAGCATTTGAGTTATTTAACTTGAAGAGCATGAGCCTTATTTTTTCCTGCACTGATAAAGAAATCTTGACTAAAAACCTACAGAAAACTAGTTATCAATGAGCGGCATGGGGTCCTTACTCCCTAAATCAAGGGACTAAAGCCAGAAGAAATATAATCTATAATAATTGTTTTTACTGGTTGTGTATTAACACAGGTGACAGCACAATTAAAAGTGTGATGATACTCTACCATTACCTATTGGGTGGTATGTTAGAAGGAAAGGCTTTTAAAATAACTGTTATACTGTGTCAACAGATACTGTCTTTGACCAGCAATGGTGTGGGTTATTTCTATTTACTATTAACTATTTTAGAAATATTTCAAAGCCAGTCATTTTGATTCTTGAAAATGTACTCATACTAACACATCTTTTTCCAGTTTGTCCAAGCTGCTTTGCTTAATAATACTAAAAGTAAAGTAAAACTTGGCTTATTAAAGAAAAGAAAACGCTTAACATTGAGTAGTGCGGCTCTATACTACACTAAAACAGGCTGAGAGACTGTGCTAACACAATAAATTTCGACATATTTATAAAGTAAGTACTTTGTGATAAGTTGATAAGGAAGATTATTGTTAGAATATAATTCTTGCTTTACTGGGAATGCTACAATGGGTGTCCAACAGCTTGGTCCAACAGTTGACTAGTCCGACATTTGTTGGATTGATGACAAGTCAACTGTAGGTCCTAGATATCCCTTATAAATATAATAATCAGGTTTTTCCTCTCTGTCCATCCATTGATATCCTGCCCTTAAATTACTCTATTGGACCAAGGGGATGCAGGACCAAAGAGCTGTTGGACTTTAGGCCCAAGATACTATGATGGGTATGTGATATATCTGGAAATCAAGGCAATTCTGATTATCTGCAGATTATATTTACAAGAATTCCAAAAAAAAAATTTGCTTTAGTTTTCAAATCTCTTCTGATTATTCTGTGATTACAGATATGAAGCTGCTGGTCTGGTTTTTTTTTTTAATACTATAGATATCTAACTATTCTCCTTTCTTTACACTGGTACAGAAATGTCTTACTCTTTAGCCAGTTCTTCTGGTGGTCGTTTTGGTACCAGGGGGCGCCTGAGGCATATCTCAATCATGACGTAGGACTTGGCGTCCACATACTGCTGGCCCTCGATGTTGATCTCCTGTTGGCCGGTGTCTGAGGATCCGTCTCCTGTCTTTATGGCACCAGAAGGCTGAAAAACATTGTCATCATGATTAAATAAATAATCAACTGATACATTTCAGATATAAACATTCAGGATTCAACATGTGGATACTATAATTGTTCATTAGCCAGCAATGATGATATGCTATGAGTATGATACAACTTATCAAATGACATATGGCTAATGTTGAGATCACCTGTTTCAGTACTAAGATCAAAGGTCTGAAAAAATATGTGTTGACTTCCACAACACTTGTGACATCTGTTGGCAAAGTCTGACAGTGAATGTTTGGGTCTGTGATATCAACAAAAGAGGAAAGGAATTGTTATATCTGAAAAAGTAAAACCCTATCCTATCCTTAAAGGCAAGGTTTGTGTCTTGTTTGAGTATCTTGGATTTGATCAATGAGGGAAAGTTTTGTTAAGTGAACATTAATAAGTCAGCCATGGCATCAGTGACAGCTGGGAAAAATAACCTCAGCCTCTCTGTTATATAATGGTATCAATAATATGAAGTTCAAATATAGTTAGCACATAAAAAAAAACCTGCAGAACCCCAAAAAAGACCTTGTGAACAGTTTGTTTTTCTGCAGCGGTGGTTCTGATGAAACACAATTTGTCTTTCACCAATGGAATCTTTAAGTTGAAGTGTTATGTGTTGGTGTATGAAATTCATCACATCTTACACCCCCTATAAATGGTGTTAGCATATTTAAATACCATCCCCATCTTACATACAAGGTATTCTTGTACACAATATTTTAATGATACTGCAGATAAAAACATCAGATAAAATATTAAGCTGTGAGCACAGGAGACTTAATATTCCTATAAAAGTGTGAGCAGTGGTTATTTATTCATGATAAATATGTTTAAAGGCTTCATACTCACATTCAGTATGTGTCACCCATGCATGCATATCAGGGAAAACTCACATACAAATTAGGACAGGTTAGAATTAAATTCAGTATCATCCATTCGTTTTAATTAATGGTTTTCAATTATAATATAAATCAAACTATGTATGTTGGATAATGAAATGTGAGACTGTGATACAGTCCAAAGCAACAGCTACAAACAATTTAAGTTCTAGTTGAGTTTTACAAATGTCAATATGAATCATGTTTAGTTATGCTTAATTTTCAGTATTATAACATCATCAAACACTACTCATTTATATATCTCAGTTAACGATTAATAACAGTTCAGACAAATAATAACGTTAATTACTTTTCTAGAGATGACAAGTAGCTGGGAAGTTAGATTAAAAATTTGGTGACTTTTGAATGTTAATGGTGCCATGTATTGCTTCCCCAGGAATGCATGGAGAGAGACTGCTACAGAAAAGTTGTCATAAAAACTATTTATCTAAGTATGCACATTATGTTTTTTATGATACCATGAAGATCAAATAGAAACAATCACAGTTTAATACATACAGCACACATGGTTTAATGTCAGGTTTGCACAGTCAAGATGTGCAAATATTATAAAATTTTATGGAGAATTAGTTCCTAGCACATGAATAACAGCAGTTGGTCGGTTAGATTGTGCCTTTTTTTTCATAGATAAGACTGTGCATGAGACATTTGTGTCGTCCATGTGAGTTAGTAATTGATTATAACCAGGTATCTGATCGTGTTTAGTGTATTTGCACTTTATTTTATTTTAATGTCCACTTTTCACACAAACTGTGAGGCAGAAATATTTCTGCAGACACAAGATGCCCATGCAGAGTTACACACAATATACATACACACTGATTTGTGAGTGTACATACTTCAGTAACAAAAGTTATAATACCAATGTTCACACAATGTATGTCACCAAAGCAAGTTAAAAAATTTCAAACATATTCTTTTTTCAATTATATTGAATTGTGGAGCATATCTGAATCAGCTTTTAAAGTGGATGGTGATTCCCTTTGCATGGCCTCTCTAATTCCCCAATGTCACTTCACAACAACACTGGAACAGAGGCTCATGATAAACTAGAATATCAGCAGAAGCTGACAAAAGCCCTCAGCCAAAACAACAGTGTTTAGAGGTGGTAACAGTTACAAGTACTAAATATCTGTTCTCACATGGATGTATATCTGTACATGTCTCAGTTATAAATTTAAAATGGAGAGGTATGTACCATGATTCATAACAATCCACCAAATGCTTCCTGAAAAATAAGCTTCTAAGTTTTATTCTATTATAAGCTCTGTGACCTTGAAAAGTAGGTCAAGGTCACCCATCTTCGAACTTGACCAAGATTTTGTAGATATACGTCTTCACCAAAGAAATAAAATTCCTCTTGCGAATCCTTTTAGAGATATCCCGCTCACAAGGCCAAAGTTGAAAAATCCAAGAAAAATTCATTAAAATCAGAAATTGCAGGTGGTGCCCCCAAACTTGTGCAGCAGTTACAGACCATCAGTCCCTATGATCATAGTAAGTTTTGTGAAAATCCACCAAATGGTTCCTGAGTTATAAGCATCTAAGTGTTTTTCTAAAATCAGCTCTAAAATGTTGAAAAAAAAGGTCAAGGTCACCCATCCTCGAACTTGACCGAGATTTTGTCGATATACATCTTTACCGAGGAAATAAAATTCTGACGGTGAATCCTTTTCAAGATATACCGCTCACAAGGTAAAAGTTAACGGACGCCGGACAGACGGACGGACAGCTTGGGTGACGACAATAGCCCATCAGCCTAAGGGATGAGGGCTAAAAAGTGGCTCTTTTGTCAGTAAGTAGGATATTACTGTAACACCCAGCTGCTATGTCACTGGTGGATCTTCTTCTGGTCTCAGAGACTGGCAGGTAAGCTGACTAGAACACAGTGTTTTCAAGTGCTCTAAGGGTTCAGACCTATGCTGAACAGGACCAAACTTACCGTATTAATATCAACTGTGTTGTGTTTATCCAAGGACAGGCAGTATAATAGTGCTGGCTTTAATATCATTCAAATTTAAGTGAGCCCTTTCATTTTATTGGTATTGTTGTTACCTGTATTCTACAAGCTACTTGACCACATGGAAACACCACTGATCTGTCCAGACAATAGTTGATTAAGATCTTGTTTAATACAAAATTGCCCATGTTTCAACACAGGCTGCAGTTTTTGGTATTTGTGGAAGTGTACATTCCATAACCAGTACTCCTTCCGCTGAATCTCTTCAGACAGCAAACACTCTTGGGGGTCTAGATTAAAGTTCTGATTATGAACTGGGCTGAATCTGATTTATTTCAATGTTTGTTGTATATAAAAATTTTGCTTTGAGGTGGTGCAAATACAGCGACAGCCTGTCACCCCAAACGTCAATTTAAGATGACCTGAAGAGCCCTATCAGTTTATTTCCGAAGGCCTGAGTGTTATGTTGTCCAGGCCCTATCAGTTTATTTCTGAAGACCTGAGTGTCATGTTGTCCAGGCCTGTTTAGCTTATTTCCGAAGGCCTGAGTAACATGTTGTCGAGGCCCTATCAGTTTATTTCCGAGGGCCTGCATGTCATGTTGTCCAGACCCTATCAGTTTATTTCCGAAGGCCTGAGTGTCATGTTGTCCAGGCCCTATCAGTTTATTTCTGAAGGCCCCAGTGTCATGTTTTCTGGGCCCTATCAGTTTATTTCCGAAGGCCTGAGTGTCATGTTGTCCAGGCCCTATCAGTTTATTTCCAAAGGCCTGAGTGTCATGTTGTCCAGGCCCTATCAGTTTATTTCGGAGGGCCTGCATGTCATGTTGTCCAGGCCCTATCAGTTTATTTCTTAAGGCCTGAGTGTCATGTTGTCCAGGCCCTATCAGTTTATTTCAGAAGGCCTGAGTGTCATGTTGTCCAGGCCCTATCAGTTTATTTTCAAAGGCCTGAGTGTCATGTTGTCCAGGTCTGTTTAGTTTATTTCCGAAGGCCTGAGTGTCATGTTGTCCAGGCCCTATCAGTTTATTTCAGAAGGCCTGAGTGTCATGTTGTCCAGGCCCTATCAGTTTATTTCTTAAGTCCTGAGAGTCATGTTGTCCAGGCCCTATCAGTTTATTTTCGAAGGCCTGAGTGTCATGTTGTCCAGGCCCTATCAGTTTATTTCTGAAGGCCTGAGTGTCATGTTGTCATGGCTAGTGTAAGTTCACTACAGACAGTGTTATCATTGTCTCATGATAGTTCAAGTGCTGTTTGTCAGAGACCAAACCAAGGTAACAGGTGTGCAGTATTAGACGAGAAAATGGAATTAGTTTTGTTATATTTTCTAATAAAACATGAAAATGTTATTAAAAAAACCTAGTTGTGTTAAATGACATAAATATACCTTTTGGTTTTTCATATTTATTTCAAATGATTTCCCTCAAATAATGTTAATCTATACAAATACACATCCATTAACATGAAGTTATACCAATATCCATTTCTCAGCTATAACCCTAGTATATTAAAATGGCTGAATGGCAAGCATTCGATGTTGGTATTTTATGAATACAATAATGAAGGAAATTATGTAAAGTGAAAACAACATTAATTTAAGATAAAACTGTTATCATCATATAGTTATAAAGACTTTCAATGAATGATATGATAAAAGCACATGATACCAATAAAGTAAAATAATGCAGGACTACTACACAGGTCTCTGTAAATTTCTATAAAATCATATTCACTGTATAATCTACAAGTAGTCCAAATTGTTGCTGTGTCATATCCACGTTTTTTGCAGAAGTGACCTTTTTCACTATATAGTGTAAATTGCACTAATATGAGAAAAAGATCACAACTAAGACTTTTAAGGACAGGTAGGAATATATTTGTAGACATTTTCTTAACAAGACACACCTAACACACTTATTTTGATAGATGAAAATTGACTGTCAAAGAGAGTGAGGTTTTATATTGGCCTAAACCATGTTTACACATCAAATTACAACATAATTATATAAATGTTACAGAGGCCCTCTTGTGAAATATATTATCTAAACTACACCTTCATCAATAAATGCAGTTAGAACAATAAGCCATGTTCCAACAAATGTAAAATGAGAAGACACACAGACATTATACAATACAAGCATCATCAGTACACAGAGGGCATTCCAGCGCAGGCCGTGTGAGGTTATGTAACATTACAATATCGCAACAAATGTGTTGTATTAAAACAAGCCAAGGTGCTTTTCAAGTCAAGTAATCGCCAGTGAAAGCGCAGAGCCATGTTGTAGTTCCAACAAACCTGGTCAGAGGGCACTGTGGAGGATGGTGGTAGGGGAGTCTTCTGTGAAAGGACAGGATATTTTACGGGAAGAAAAACCAAAATAGACAATGACTGAATCATAAATCTGTTTATCATATTATACTTCTGAATTTGACAAGATTTCAGGACCTGCTGGCCATTGGACCTTTTAATCTTAAATAAAATTCTGTGCCACTAGATCACTTGACCAGTTTGAACAGATGATACAAATTTTTAATTTGGATTCAATATTTCTAATAGACAAGGCTGGAATGCAGCTTTAATATGTAAGAATCCAAAATCAAATTTTTTTTAAGGAGACACTACAAAATAGCTTAAATTTGGTTGAAACAAGAACAATTCAGAACAAGTGGAGGCGGATAGCTTTCTAAAAATGGTACAAATAAGAAACAAGATGTTTCCATGAACAATTCTATAAATAAATACTATAAATAAAAGTCAATTAAAAGGTGTTTCTAGAAACAAAGATCAACGCTGCTTACTTTCATCTTCTTAAGCCAATTAATATTGTCTTATTCCACTGGAAATTAATGTGATTTACACAAATGCGCATACAACTTATAGGCACATAGGTTAATAAGCAAAAATTATTTTCCTCAAAGTCATCTGCCATGGCATTTTCTTAATTTGCTTTCATGAAATAAAGTGTATCATATTTTGAAAAAAAATATATGATAAATAGTACAATAAATCCAATTCTCAGAATATCTAAACCAGAAAATCTTTTAGATAAAAAAAAATCTGCATTTTGCAACTATGAGTATATACATATCAACAGGGGAACAGAGGTCTATAGGATGTTAATAAGAAACAAGTACACAAGTTAGTGATTTGATGCCTACCCCCTTTTTCGGCTCCTTGTCTTTCTTGTCATCTTTGCCCTTCTTTGGGAAGGGTGAGGAACTGCTGCGGCTCAGGATCCCTGTAGCGATCCGCATGGCGTCGTCCGCCACGGATCCTTTCCTCAGCGTCTGATTAGGCAAACACACTTCATACATATCACAAAAACACTGGCATAAAAGCCAGTCAGAAGTCCTCAAACTTCAACATACTGACCAAAACAACCAAGTTGATATTAAGACCTCTTACAGTGAATGAACTTTACTCCATTTGAAACATTTTTAGTCATTCATTACTGTATTAATGATCTTATGTAAAACACTTATTCTAATATCTTATAATCAGAATATGATATGATGCAATTAAATCTGGGAAAATAACTAATGATCAACGGTATTATTACTTTTGATCTGTTATCAATATTGAAATTTTCAGTTGATGAAAGTGAAGCTCAAATTCAGTCAATATAATCTATATAAAATATTTGGGCAAATGGTGATAAAGAAATTGCAATGTTAATTTGCATATTTCTTTCTATATTATTAGTATTATGTGCTTTAAGGTTAGATCACACCAAATTTCACTCAATACAAAATTCAGTTTTATCATGGTCTTGGTCAAAAGCAAGAAACCTAGAGCAGCCACACAGGTCTTTGCTTTTGAAAGACTTATCGTTGCTGCTTACCTTCTCTTGCACATCGGAATCATTGTATGCCCACACACGGTAAGCTCCTCTGATACGTTTTACTGAAAGAGAAAAAAAATACACATAACTTGTTCCTGAATATGGAAGGTGATTATAAAAGGATCTAAATTTCTGTGATGTTTATTTCATAATCTTTGATACAGACACTCCAACCAGTCATGACTGAATATAAAATGCAGGTATGTGGACTTATATTCAAGAAAGACCATATGTTTTGAGCTAGAGGTGTGAAGATGCATTGATTTTTATTGACAAGGAGACTGACTTTTAAGGCCACCGGAAATAAAATGAACATAGCTCATTCTTACCTCCAGGATACAAGAGTGGAGCCATGTTTACATATGCCACACCATGGAATGAAATGTGACCATCTTCATCCTGAAACCAGCATAAGTGTAATTGTTATTGTACTATTATTAAATATCTTTACTGTTAATCTAAGGTGGGATCAGCAGGCTCAACATTCAAACTCCTTAACAGAATCAATGAAACTGTAATATTATTAATTAGAATAAAAATTAACTTTATCTTTTAGTGGCAGGTATTCCCTAATCTTAAGTAAGGCTGTGAGTACTGGGTGCAGTTATAAAAGAAGGTTTATGTATTTGACTGTCTTGGGGGATTTCAGTTTGAATTTTGGTGTAGTGTAGGTGCAGTATTTAAATGGATGTGCGCAAAAAGAAGAAATACAATAGTTGGACTAAGCTCTATCAGGTATATAATGTCATTCTAAACTAATGGTTAGCCTCATATTCAGCAATAATCAACACTTTAGACTGTGAACTTAATCATTATATTAGTAGTAAAGTATCCTACCTTTTTTCCTTTTCCACCACCTGGTATTCCAGCTCTCATAACTTCTACTGGCCAGAATCTTGTCTTGGCTACTTTGTCTTGCAAGCTGCAAGCAACAGTCAACAAAGGCCCTAAGCTATAATTCTTATATATATTATAACAATGAAGATAACTTTCAAAAAACTTTCAATAATACTTGATAATATTTGATGTTCGAAACTTTTGTACAGCACCTTTCTGATTTGCATATATATACTGAGGAATCATTAAATTTTTAATCAGACCTTTAGAGAAACATGACTGTATCCATAACATCAGATCTCAAGTGAGTACCGTCAGGTGAGCTGCTCCAATAAGCAAAGTCTGACACTGAAGAGATTACCCGTTGTTCTGTTATGATTCCAAGCAAGATTTAAACAACTGAAAACACTAAATAAAATATAATTATAAGGGCACCTGCATTTATGACAATCATTCATCTACTAAACCATTCACCTTTGAGGCAATGATTACCCCATAAAGATATTGTAGCCTCCTGGACAATACATAAAAAATTATATAATATTCAATGACACAAATGAATTTACCAGGTCAGGTTATGTTAAATGACAGCCTCATAGGATAATAAGATATGGTCAGGGAAAAGCGTTTAATAATATTAAATAATTTTGTGTTGATTTTTTATCATTAGTTTTGTTGGTCAGTGGATTGGTTTGTCTATGTAACAAGTAATGGAACAATGAACTTGTTAGACTATGGTATGTTATTATTAGCTGACAGAAGATTCTGGAGGTCTAGATGCTTCTGGGAGGCTTAGCTGGTCACTTCAATGTAGAAAAGTCAGTAGAACATTTGTTGACTAGAAATTTCCCCAAGTTTCTTTGTGGCAGGTGTATATAGAAGCCGACCCCTAGTGCCGAGGGGAGTCAGTCAATGAGTTAGAAAGTCAGTGTTAACTTGTGATGAGACGTGTTGTGGTGACAACAGTTTAGGTCTACACCGAGTGGGGTGTGTTTGAAATACTACGTAGAACAATACTGGTCCTACACATGTAGCTAAGCAGGGCATTTGAGGATTATGTGAACTGTACCTTTGTGAAGACATGGTTTCTTGTGAGATTGGAGCAAGTCTACAACGACAGTGGCCTTCTGTTTGGACGTTACCCGAATAAACCTGTGTTCTTTACCCTAGAGGCCTAGACGTGTGACTTTCCGGACTTTGGCGTAAAGTTCCCAGGAAATATATGTCGTAGTATGTGTGGTGTGACATTCAATATTATATACCATTTTAAACCTTGAAGTCCTGCACAAAACATTTGCTAACAGTAAATCACACATACAGTGAAACCTGTGTTATGAGACCACTCATGGGACTGGCAAAAAGTGGTCTTAATTCACAGGTGGTCTTACTAGACAGGTCAGTTAAAACCAGTGTGAATGATTTTGGATCACCCATTGGTGGTCTTAATAGACAGGGTCCACTGTATTAGGTTTTTAAACTCTTGGAAACTCACCTTTTGCATGCAGCAGCCTCCAGGTGGCACCTGCGCTCTATGTTCCACGTCACACGATTCTTATCTTGTTCAGAGACGATGCGGTGCTCGCGTTCATCCTTGGACTTAAAGTCACCATCCTCATCCTCAATAGCCTCACCTGAGATCATTCTGCAAGAATCACAAAAAGTGATAAACTAGTTTTATGACTTTCACTGCTTAAATATGCATATTACCTCTTTGAAAAAAAAAAATTAACTATATTTTACCTCAGGAGCTTGCATGGTGAGAAAGTAAATTTGAAGTAGAGTGCTCTTAATCTGTATGAGCAAATTCATTATGACAAAATTATATACCCAAGTATAACAAATTTAGTGGAAATATATGAAATATAAATAAACAATTAGAAATCTTGTTGGTCCTACTCTGTGGCATGCAGGTACAATTTTCCCCCAAATTACCTATAAAGGTTCAGGTAAAGTGTCTCAGCTGAAAAATTAGGATTCTTGATGTATCCTCTGTGAGTCTTGTAAAAGACTGAAATCACAAGCCTTAAGTCTGTGTGCTGCTAATAATTACAATTACTTATAATTTCAAAGCTTCATGCCTTGGGCTGATCACATGAACAGCTTGTAGCTGTTTTTATTGTTTTATTCCAAACTGTCAAGCTATACTGACTGATTAGGGATGTAGACAGCGTTGCCTTGTGCTGAGCCTGGCGACGCCCACTTCTTCTGTTTGTTTGGGATTTCTTTGTCTACACCTGGTTTGAGTTGACCTCCAGCAAATACAACAGTGTTTTCTCTCTGTGGAAATATGACATGATTGTATGTCTTAAAACATCTTAGCACATGCACTCAAGGCTTAAATGACAACAAAGTTTGTATGTTAATCATTTGAAGTTTCTCAGAATTAGCTATGTAAACAAAAAAGGTCATATAATATAAAATCAGAAACCTCATAGCAAATGGCTCATGGAACTGCACCAGGAGACTTCAAACAAACAAATAATCTGTAATACGCACAGGTTTTTTGCTTGCCGGAATCAAAGATTTCGGCAAGCATATTGGTCAGTTGCGTATGTCTGTTTGTCTGTCTGTTTGTTTGTTTGTCACCACTCTCCTGGCCACAATTTTGCCACAATAACCTTGAAACTCACAGGGATGATGAAATACATAATTTCTAGGTGCCCTATTGTTTTTGGTTAAAATAGGTGAAAGGTCAAGGTCAAGGTCGTCAAATCTTCCCAAAACGGTTTTTTCTTCATATCTTTGTAACTATTAGCCGTATCTACTTCAACAATAGCTCATTTTAATCGTCATTCCAAGGCCTGTCATCTGGTGTGTAGCTGACTCAAATTTGCCGTAACCATGGTTACAAGTTTTGGGGGAAAAGTCATAATATTCGAAAATAAGGGGTCTTATTTTTCTAACTTTGTCAGTTTTAAAGCTAGAGTGATCTAGTTTTTTGCATCAGGTAGCATTCAACTAGTACTACAAGATTTTATTACAAGTCTTGCAGTATCTCGTAAAATATCTCGTGAATAGAGATATTTCGAGATTTCATTCATCTTGCGCCAAAGGCCACATTATTGCAGGAATCTTTTTGAAACTGACATATTATAAGTCCTACACTAGTATCTCGAAATCGTTTTTTCACTTTTTGAATAGGGCCGCTAGGGGGCGCTGGATGCGAACCTCCCGAACATATCATATTTTGGCCATATCTCCAAAATTATAAGCCTCAATTACATGAACTATAGCTTATTTTCTTCCTCTGAGTCTTCTCCATAACCTAGTGTAGTCATCTGGTCACAATTTTGTGACACTTTGTCAGTGTGTCTGTCTGTTTGTCAGTTGTCCTCAAATTCGCCTGCTTGCTCTTGCGTCTCACATATAGCATTCTACAGGTCGCAGTTTTGAAAGAATCCTTTTCAAACTATTACATCTTAAGTCTTACACTAATATCTCGAAACCAATTTTTCATTTTCCGGATATGGCCGCTAGGGGGCGCTGAATTCCGAACCTCTCCCAACATATCATGCTTTGGCAATATCTCCAAAACTATAAACCTCAGTTACATAAACTGTAGCTTTTTTCTTCCTTTGAGTCTTCTCCATAACCTGGAGAAGTCATCTGGACTCAATTTTGAGTCACTTTGTCAGTGTTTTCGTCTGTTTGTCAGTTGTCCTCAAATTCGCCTGCTTGTTGGCTCTTGGGTCTCACATATAGCATTCTGTAGGCCACAATTTTGACGGAATCCTTTTGAAACTATTACATCTTATGTCTTACACTAATATCTAGAAATAAATTTTTCATTTTCCGGATATGGCCACTAGTGGGCGCTGCACATGACTCTCACACACATACCATTGTATTGGCCATATCTCTACACCCAAAGCCTCAGTTACATAAGCTATAGCTTATTTTCTTCCTTTGAGTCTTCTCCATAACCTGATTAAGGCATCTGGTTTCAATCTTCTGTCACTTTGTCAGTGTGTCCATCTGTTTGTCCGTTATCCTCAAAGTGGCCTGCTTACGTCTTTCATATAGCATTCTACAGGCCACAGCTTTGACGGAATCCTTTTGAAACTGAGACATCTCATGTCATACACTAATAATACGAAACGCATTTGTCGTCTTCGGAATATGTCTGCTAGAGGGCGCTACAGTCGAGCCTCCCAAGTATATCATTAATTCGCCATACCTCGTAAACTATAAATCTAAATTACATAAATTATAACTCATTTTCTTCCTTTGAATCTTCTCAATAACTAGCTTATGTCATCTTGTGTCAATCTTGTCTCACAAAGTCAGTATGTCTGTCTGTTCGTCTTTTGTTGTCAGCTTTGTCTGCTTGCCTGTTCTTTTGTCTCATATGTCATTCTACGGGCCACATATTCTCAGCAATGTCCCTGAGAGTCATTCCATTAATAGAAAACCGACAATATGTTCTGTCTGTCCGTCTGTGTTTCACTTCCGAATTCCGGCAAGCGTTCGACCTATGGTCGTCTAGTTTGTATATTTTTGTGTCGTACATTAATCCAAGTATAACTGTTATTCAATATTATTATTAATATGTTGTTATATTATTGTTGTGATTTATACTGCTATTTACAATAATAATGTTTTCCTTTAAAATTTTATTTAAAATTTTATATGTCACCACGAAAATAAGAAGCTGGAAAAACATATTACTCAGTGAATATTATAATTAAGGATATCCTAATACGAATACACTAGACATAACACAGTGATTCAAACAGTAGAATTTTTAACTAGAAACATAAGGTACATACCTCTCCTGTCAGTGGTACAGGCAGTGCTGCTGTGTAGAAGTGCTGGGAGTTCAGACTCCAACTCTCTGGTGGGGAGAACAGAGATTCCACAGTCACGGACATCAGGTTAGTGTCATTTAGCAGACCCTCAGACAGCAGCTCTTCAGCTACGAACAGCGAGACATCCACTTCTGGCTGCAATAAAAATCAGATAAATAAATATTAGTGTGATGGCCTGATTCTTGTTTACCTGTCTAAGAGTCACAAGCAATGTGGTGCATTAGTTATACTTAGCTTCATATAAAAACCATGGAAAGTGATCTCATACTTATCAAATCGATTACCACAATTACCACAAAATCAAATACCAGTAGATGTATATCATTATACTTGTGTTTTATTAAACGAACAATATGAAATCAAATTCTTAATATTTGGAAATAAAAAATGACTACTTTTAATGAAAAAGTATGAGAATATGGTTCCACATTTGTAGCAGCTACAAGAGATCTACCTGTATGATGATGTTTGACATGTTTACAGCAGGGACTGTAATGCTTCAAAATGTTCACCTTTCCAGCAGAAAGGCATTACTACAGGTTTACCTTTCCGCAAAAATTTGCCCTTCTGCTAAAGATGCATCCTACCAGCATATCACACTTTCAGTCACACTTAGCTCAGTGTTAACCTGATTCTGCCATCTAACATGCCATCCTACAGGCACTCTTGCATGCAAAAAGAACTGAATGTTTTCAATAGACTATAGTAACCTGTTATATCAGAAACACAATCGCACAAGAAAATACAGAAGATGAGGGCCTAAATGCCAGAAAGTTGAAGAAATTATAAACCATTTTTACCGGAAAATATAGGAAATATAGGGAGTCAGTGGAAGACCACCTATAAAATATTTCTTTTTTTGTCATGTTTGTTACTACTTATCAGCTACTAAGTGGAAAACATCTAGGTGTTCACCGTTCACCTTTCCAACGGATTGGTACAAAATGAAAAATGCCTTTCCGTACACGTGTTTGTCTGAGACAGGCGGAAAGGTGTTATTATGACCCCAGTACAAGATATACTGATTGTGGCAATACATTAATGTGGATGTTGCTATCATATCACCTCAGTGTTGAGCAGATTTCTAGACTACTTAAGATAAGATCAATTTCAGAGGGTACTTGCATTTCTTCTCTCAGGACAAATACTGCCACCTACCTGGGGAGCCTCTGGAGGTAGAGATTCCATGGGTGAACCAGGCAGAGGGTTAACAGCAAGTGTCAAGGTGTGCTTCTTCTCTCCTGGAAATTTCATTCATACAGTTAGTTTCTTCATCGTGTTAACATGGGACCATTAGAAATGACTCAGAAGCAGTTCCTTATTAACACAGTAAAGCAGCCTAAACTAACAAATTAATTTATGGTACAATGCATTAGATCTTTTCATTTATTTAGTTACCAATTGTTATACAGAGGTTCACAAAGATAACAATTTGTTAATGTTTAAAATTAGGAGGGTAAGTACAATTTTTAATTTTATTTGTCCTATATGACAACAATAATTCTGAAAAGTAAATACCATTAAGCAAAGGTGACAGGTCCACAGCCACCTGGCCTAAGATCACAGTTTTCTCTTCTTTCTGTCTCCTTTCTTTCGGAAGTATTTCAATAAAAGTCACTAAAAATACAAAAGTCGACATTAATAAATCAAACTGAATTTTCATAATAACATTCATGAGAGCAAAACTGAGTCTAACTGCATCTGATATAAAGATGTTTGCCATTCTCTTATGAATAATGAATAGAAGTCTTTGGACTTGGGTGAAAATCTCTTTTGAAAAGCAGAAACATATAAACTCATATATATATATATCAAGGAGGCTGTTTTCAACTGTTACTGTTATTTGTCTGTCTGTTTGCGGACACAAACAAATGACTGAACTAATATCAGGATCATATTTGTATATCCTGTAATCCTTGTCATTTTAATATTCTGTAATATCTACATTAGTTTGTATCCTGCATTTATACTTTGTACACCCTATTTTCTACAGAAAGATATTTTCTAAATAATCTGTCATAATTGGTACTCACAAATTCTGATGTGGTATTAGTGTGACATCTCGCGTAAATACTGCAGTGAGACCTAATTTACCTGTAATAACCCTTCGTGCCAATTGTGACACATCAATGGAAACCCTAACAAAATTATTAATGTTTACACAAATTCAAGTATGTAAATGAAAAAGAATAGCACAAAAAGAGGCACACTTACATAGAACAGGTTTGTATGCAATTTCGTCCAGTGAGTATGGATCTTCAAATGTGACATTGAAGGTAGAAGCAAAGTTGATCTCAGTGTCTGCTTCAGGGGTACATTCAACTTTTGTGGATTCTCCTAATACCCGCTCACCAAACTCTGCCTTGATCATTACATTCACACTGTCTCCCTTCTGCCCTTTCTTTAAATAAAGTCATAATTTAGATTAGACAGTGCAAAATAATCTGCAGAAGCACTGAAGAAAACAGTAATAGAAATGAAATTCCATGAATGAAGACATTCATCACAGATAAACATATCTAAGAATGTACAAAAATGTTTTATATTCTGTTAAAGAGACACAGGGGTTAGGTATTGCCAAAACATGTTGTATGCAGATAAATCTCTGATAATAATAATAATTATAATATTCTGTTCAGTGAAAATGGTCATGACACTACAATCCATTTTGAATTGTGTTTCTGTGGTATCTGAGAACCTGCCAGGATCTTTAATATATAGCTGATATGACAAGCTTAGTACTGATTCAAAGTAAAGCTATCATAATCCATTACAATAACTTGTACTCACCAGGTTCCTGACTCTGAGAGCGGTGACGGTCACCGCCTCAGGTGCTCGCACCACGGCAAGCTCAGGGTCACTCATTGTTTCTGAAATATCACCATAAGATACAGATCAGAAATATTTTATGTACCTGTTTTAGACTTTGCTGCAAATTCATTACTAAAAAGGTAGACCCATCACAACTGCATCTTAGTGTTTGGCGTCTTAAGATCTGTTTTATGACTAGACAGAAATCATAGCGGTAACTGTCAATCATCAGTTAAAATCAGACCTTGATTCAAAGATAAAATTTCAGTCTATAACATGCCTGCTACAAGGATCAAATTGACAAATAAGAATCTCCATTGAAAATTTTGTCTTTGTGGTGCTGTGATCTTGTTCAGAGCAGTGGTTGTTCAACAACTGTAAGGTATACCTCTCCATTTCTTAACCGTGACGCTGGTGTCACTAAATTACTTACTACTACTGCCATTTCAGGTCTTTATTGCCTGTCCAGTGGTCTATCTTTATCATTTATAATTAACTTTGATTAGCATCAATATTTTATCTGCATAGACTATTGAAAAAAAATCAGCTATTTCTCACTGATTTCTGAATTAAAAATAACAGAATGAAACTGCTATGTCAATGCTGTAAATACTATTTACAGCATCCTGTTCTAATAGCCAACATTTTATAAGTGTTACCAACTGATTGGTTGGTTGTAATTTTCATAAATGTACATGGACAACTGAGTGATAAAACACTTGGCTCTACTAGCTGGCGACCTGGATTCGATCCCTGGCATGGCTATGAGAGTGGGTTGTAATGGCCTGTCCAAGGCCGGTGGTTTTCTCCAGGTCCTCCAGTTTTCTCCACCCTTACCAACTACTGAGCACCAACATCCGAGCCATTGAGAGCGCCTCACATTAGTTACAATAACTAGTTGTGCCTTGGTGTACAAAATAATTCAATAGATAAAATAACAGAATCTCAAAGAACAATATAAGACATTGTCATTACACTGAAATCATTGAGTGGTTGTGCTGCACAAAAATGAAATGACATTTTTCACAAGAAGATCAACCAATTTTGTGTGATTCTGTATGTGTCAGAATTTCCACAATATCCAATCAGTTTATGGACAACTGGTCTCTTTGTATTTTTAAAACGAGAAACTGTAAAATTCTAAGTTATGAAAATTTAATGCAGTTTATGCTCAACTAGATAATTTAGTACCTTGGAAAAAATGTTTATAAAACAAATAAAATAAGTTAATTTTGAACTACCATAGGATCACAAGGATGAGTTCAGTCCAGGTGCATGATTAACCCATCACAAAACATGATAATCCTCTGAGTGCTACTGGTCTGACATGATTTAATATTTACCTGTTAGACTCAAGAAGGAAACAATTTTTTTTTTCACAAAGTTGATGTAACAGCTATCATAATTTCCATCTCATCCTGGAACTGTTATTTTATCATATCAATCAAGTATCATCTAACTTATTGTCCATTCACAAATCACCCAAATGAACCATCTGTCTGGGTATGATTGCCTATTTGGAAATCAACCATGTGAACTTGTCCTTGTAATCTCAGAGAGTGCAATGTGTCTGAATTTGCTTTTCAAGGGAAGGGCAACCACTCTACAGTGCATCCCCATTCACAATTATAAACATAAAGGGTGCAAATACAAACAAATGTAAAACTGTTAATCAAAGTTCACACATCTTATACCTTTTCCTAAATCTTGGCTGCTTTCTCGCATTTCTGAAAGAAAATACATATCAACTTGCTTACTAAGACATCAAAACTAAAATAATGCATTCAACGAGTACTGCCGGAGCTTTGCTGGATGGGCAGCTCAACAGAATAAATTGGTTAAACAATCTCAATCGTGACCGTGAGATTAAAACCAGTGTCAATTCTCTTTCCTGATATTAATGATACCAGTGAACCAATACTATAGTCTGTTCCACCACCTTTGTCCACCTTTATTTTTGCCATTTTTTTCTTGCAAGTCAGAAAATACCAAACTCTTTGTTCCTTGGCCAGAAAAAAAGCATAATTAACATTTTGATCATTTTCCTGTAAACAATTTAAAACTATTTTATGTGAAACAAGTCTATTCTGTAGTGGCATCTTACCACCATCCTGTGCAATGTACATAGCAGGGAACAGTGATGATGTCATAATAGAAGATATGCAAAAAAGAGAGGGGCACCCATAATCATGGGCCCATAATCAAGAGCTGCTGTCTGATGTTCACAGTAAGGCTTGTATTCTACTGATGCACGTGCTTCACTGTTTTGTCATAACCATATCCCTGAAGGATAAACAACACTTGGTCATTAGTAAAGGATGCCATGAACAACGGATATATATGAGACATGTTAACCAGTCTATAAAGTGAATAATATTTATATAATAAGCAGGTATGGTACAAAAATTATGCGTTTTCCTCTTTCTGCAACTGGTGCAAATTTTGTTTGGCAAGTTCGTCTTACCTGAAGATAATCACACACACAAAAAAAGCTGGACAGGGGAAGTGGAACACACTATAATCTAGGCATATATCATTTAACCATACCTCAAGCTTAATTGTGATGTGGGAGCTAGAAGTTTAGTGCAATGTGTACGATTATAGAATAGGTGCCTACTTGGTATGCTCCCAAGGATAATGGCAAAAAGTGCATATGACGAAAAAAAGTAACCAAATGGTTTAAATATTACTTTATCACCACTCATATTAACTCTATTCACAAAGATTATATTGCCCTTGCTAGCTTGAACCCTATTCCCTTCATACATATTTTCCAGCAGGCACCTGTAATAGTGTAATAACTCTGTGCAATGCATTCTAACATTTTAATCAATATCACAATCATTAACATCTCTGTCATAGTTTCTTTTTTTAAAAACCTGGGTGACATGGCCTTACCATCGCTTGCCTTCTTGGGGTTTATCAATTTATCAAGAAGTGTATGACATTATTAAAATAATATGATGTCTTTTTGATGAGATGATGTCATATTATGTGGGACCTGGGTCTTGGAATGGACATATCATTAAAGACATAATTGCAGGAATACATATCTGTAATTCAAACGGATAATTAAAAACGCTAAATCGGCTGATAAAGAGATATATTCAAGATAATATTTCTATGAATATCAGTCTTACCTGTTTTATATATGAACTACGTGTGCTGTTGAAATCCCAGTAATGGAAAACAAAATTTCCAGCTTGAAGGCCTGGCGCTTGAGATCACCATGGAAATGACCAAATCTACTTCCGGTATGACTATACCAGAAATATGTGTCCTACTAATATTGAGGCCATAATTAACATTATATCTTTGTATTTTGTCAATTAGATTAGAAATAGAGGTGCATCTAATTTACTCTTATTTTTTAAAATAGAATGACATAGGTTGCTGTACGGTCAACGACGAACTGAAAATGGCTACATTTTTTAAATAAAACGACACATCTTATTCCAGCCGTGCAATCCCGAACTTCACTGCTATTCGGGCCGGTTCTTGATGCAGGATTCGCAAAACTGGTGGTATCACCGGAATAAGACCTGTTGTCGATAAAGTTAAAATTGTTATAATATTATAAATAAAGAACAAGTGAAATAAAGGAACTCGCACTGTTCTTTGAAATGAGGGCCGTCGTTCAGAGAGTTGTGAGCGCCAGTGTAACGGGTAGGTAGTTGACTAGTCCATGCATGGACCTCTATGTCCTATGATACTTCTGCTGGACGGACATCACGTCCGTCCAGCAGAAGTATCATAGGACATAGAGGTCCATGTATGGACTAGTAGTTGACGTGTTACCATGAGCGATAATACAAGTGACTGTGATTGACAGCAGTCCATGCACCTGACAACCTGGGTGCAGGGTGTCTTTTAAATTTGATCTTTTCCTCTGCATGGCCAGGCAATATTTTTGATTAAAATGTTGAATAACACACATGAAAATAACAATTTGCAGATGACGGTCACAAATTTGTATTTTAAATACATAATGGCAGAACTATAGAAACCGGGCTTCAGCCTACCGCCGGTACAACGGGTGTCGCATAATAAATTGTTTCCTGGAAAAGGCCGATACATATCATTTTCCTCAGAATTCCCGTATTTAATTTTGCTCATAGCTGGAGTTTATTATATTAGAGGAGGAGGGGTCCGGGGAACCTGGGTTCCCCGTCTAAATGGGGGTGTGGGGGCGGAGCCCCCACCTAAAGCTTAATTTTCCTGTTAAAATAGTAAATGGTTTCCCATTTTCGCGATAGATGCCTCTTCAATCGCAGATATAAATGAACAAAACTTGCTCCTGCTGGTATCTCGTCTTCACGGCTCACTTAGTAGCGTGTAGGGCTCCTAGTCTAGAGATCGTAGGTTCGATTCCCCATTCAGGCGACTTCTGATGCTTAGTAGTTGTTTATGTTAGAAGAGTTGAATGTAGGGACATCTACAGGGAAAAGTAGGAGTTAAAATAGGGAATGAGAGGAGACAGTTTTATTTACATGTTCCTCAATAGAAGCGAAGCCCGCGTTCTATAGTGGCTCCAACACATAAATGTCATCATTCAATACATCTATAATGACATGTAAAATACTTAATCAGCATGAATTAAAAATAAAAAATGAAAATATAAATAAATATATAGTGTTACTGTAGGTTTTTTTTTATAAAAAACATCAATTATCTGAAAACTGAGAAGCAAAAGTTTTCTAATGTTTATCAAAAATCCAGAGAATTGAAAAATATCTAAAAGATTGTCATTATAAGATTGTCTTATTCATATAAAATTTAAAAAAGATAGGCAGTTTAATAACATTGAATAGAAAGGATTATTTGACTATAATTAGCTTTTTATTGCATTCTTTTTGAAAAAAGAATTTCTCTTCAAAACATTTCATTTTCTTCTCCTGGGCCATTTTTCATATCACTTCATTTCATTTGAGTTATCATGGCGGCTATGCATAAATTAATTAGGTACAATACTGATTGATTCTGATTTTTTCTATGGCATTTTAAGAGTAATTAAATGTGTTTTACATAATACCTTGATTAATGAATGGAAAATACAACACAGATGTTGCGTCAGTAACTGGTTATGATTGGTTCTCAGCAGCTGGTTGACAGTCATGATTAATCGAGGCACAATCTCATTCAGAATCATTTATCTGAAATAATCAATTATCCAAACAGAAACCATGTCCAATGGGCTGTTCTGATAAATGGTGCAAAAGAAATCTTTCTTGAGCTGATTGTGCAAGATCATGTGAAGCATTATGCCCTATTTCTATTGAGAAAGCTTGATTTAAACAAAAATATCATTGCATGTCTCACATAAAAAATGATGATAAAAAAATACAAAACTATAGATTGCATAACAATATAAAAAACAGCATTGTAGATGATTTCATCATGATGGGATGATTACTATGGTCTTTGTGGGATTGTGTGCTTTACATTTTATATATTTTTAAATCTGAACAATTCAAGTGAATGTTAAGTATTTCTTACAGTGAAACTGTGTTATATGGTATCCTTCAGTTGGAGATGAGTTGATAAGTTCTGTGGGTCGAGGAATTTGTGTGCTAATTGGGATATCCAGAGATGACACTCCAAAAGATATGGAATACATGTAAGTTCCCTTCTGCTTTTACACCCAAACCATTGGTTAAGCTAGGAGATTGCAATATCCCTGGATTTAAATTTGATTTAAACAGAAGATATTAACTGATTTTTAAGTTTTATAAATCAAGATAAAATCATTCTTTGACTCAGTGTGAAAGAAGTCATAAAAATAATCAAAATTGATTATTTTTATTTAAAAAGTAAATTGTCATGTTGACTTTTTATCTTTTATAGAGTATATATAAATCATCAGATAAATTTTCCTGTGAAAAAAACTCATGGTAATTTTAATCAAGCCTGTGTTTCAAGTTTCATGCTTCTAATGGCCATAATATATTACACAAAAGAATACTTAGAATACTCTTTTCTTGCAAAAACTGTGATAATCAATTTTACACAAAGATTTTATAGATATTATGGATCAGTGGTCTTTTGCCGTTTTTTCCAACAAAAAATGCAGGGCATTTTCTCACATGGTTCTTCAGATAACTCTTGTACTTTTGTGAAAGAGCATGATGAACAGCCTGAAAACATGGTTAAGGTATGTAGGGCTCCAGGGCTATCAATAAGTTTCGGTCCACAGCTGTGGGTCCAAAGAATTAATTGATTGATGGAAACTAATGAAGAAATTGTTAGACAGGATTTATGATTATACAAAACATACTGCTGTTAAAAACTTTCATAAATTTTACTAATTTTCCTTATCCAGTGTTCGCAAAATTTTAAACTTGAGAGTCTTTGAGGACGATGCAGGGAAGAGATGGAGTAAAAGTGTGATGGACAAGCAGTATGAAGTTCTCTGTGTCAGTCAGGTAAATATATTGTCACAATATTAAAAATATAAATATCAAGTATATCAGATATCATGTAAAAAGTGTTTAAATGTTCATACCTTCATGGCCAGTAATTTATTCAGGAATATAATGGAATAATAGGATAATTTAAGCACAAATTTCATCTTTTTTTTAAAAATAATTGCAATAAAACTTTTTCTTTCAAGATGAAAAATTAAATGAATAAACCATAGAAAAGTACGCTCCCGAGGCAGCGGAAATCTTGCGCTTCTAAAGAAGCTACAGATTTTCGCGCTGCCTGCTTTGACCATTTATGATGCACTTAAACACCAGGTGGTGCATATGGGCCTGTCTGCTAAAAAAAACTGCTGATGTGACGAGCAGCCAACCAAATGCAAGTCAACAAACACTGGACAGGCATCAAGCTCCGCCCAGAAACCATGTGTGGAAGCAATTCTCTCTGAGCCTGTGGCCTGTACAAACGGTTGCTGGGGCGATGAGCTGTCACTCAAAACGAAATGAACAACATTGGCTCTGTGTATTCCTCGCTTGGCTGGTAAACCGTGTTGTCTTCAGCACAGGGTCTCATCTGATTGGATCAAAATACAGTGCTCCCCTCTGGTGTAGAGATTCAGGATACGAGGTCATAACAAACAGCGCTTACGATATAGGTAGTTGGCCTATGGGTAAAGCGCTGTGTAAAGAGCGTATAGAAAAGGCCCTGTAGAAGAAACTGCCATGTCTGATATTGAGTTTGAAGTGCAAAGAATTGAAAAGAGCTTTTTTCATAATTTCATGCAAAGGCAAAGTACTCTCTAAGTATTTAATGAAAGGATTTTCTGCAATTGATTGCTCTTTATTCATTCTTTATCAGAAGACCTTTGACATAGGTAATGTATTTTAATATGACTAATTTACTTGCCTTTCATATTACAATATCCTGGGATGTGTTTGTTGTTTCAGTTCACTTTGTACAGTATACTGAAGGGCAACAAACCAGACTTCCACTCATCCATGGGAGGGGATGACTCTCAGACATTCTACAATGACTTCCTAGCTCAGATGAAGAAAGCATATAAACCAGAGATGATTAAAGGTAATATTGTGAAAACTCTATAATGTGGGCACCCATGGGATAGGGCCAAACTGGACACTTTATTGAGGTGACCACTGTATAGAGGTCAAAAAAGGAACATAAATAATAAGAAAAAAAGTGTCCAGTATATAGAAATGCCCACTTTCATGGAGGTGCTTATTGTTTATGCTTGTTGCATTAAAATATTATTCAATTCTACCAATTCAGTTTTTATTTGAAATAATTTTTATCTTTTTCACCTATGTCAGTATATAGTGAATAAATATATTTTTAAAGTTTTTTGTTTAGCTGATGTTAAAATTTCCTTTTATTGTCTTTTTATCAACCACTTGTAGATGGCACAGTCTTATGAAAAACGATTAAATAACAACATCATAAGACTATTTTTAATAAAATCTTATGAATTTCAGGTTGCTATATATTAGCTTACAAATGATTAAAATTAAGCCAATTTTGAATAACCAGAACTTTAACCTTAAAGTCCCTAAGGTTAAGTGGGTGTACGGCAGTGTGTATTTAAACTGGGTACCCTCAAGCCTGAGGCTAGGCTACATTCTCCTGTTCTGGGTCCTTTCCTGATTTTTTACGTCTATTAACTAAATATAATTTCTTACACCTTTTATAAAAAATAGGCCAGAAAATGCTGATCCCACTGTAGGCTGTTCATTTGTGTGTAACCTGGGGGGGACTGATCAAACTAATCAAAACACATTCATCATGGACATCTGGCAGCAAGTCAGAAGAATCAGCGTTTTGCAAAGGACGTTTGCAACTAGTCACCTTTCAATGAATGAACAATTTGCAACCAGCCACCTTTATAAGTTATAAAGCTTTTTGTATTAAACAGGATTTACCTAGAGTTCTTAAGTATATACACAGAGTAAGCCGGAAATCATGTAAATTCTACAGAAAAGGTTGGCAAATAGCTAAACAAAATGTCTTAACTTTGGTTTCATATATATCCACTAGATGTCTCTGCAACCATATTCAATTGGATTCCTGCACAAACTTACATGGTCTGCAGTGTCACAGTAGGTATTTGGGTGGCCTGTGATGCTGCAGATGCAGAGTTAGGTGATAATCCACCTAAAACTTTACCATGCTTAAATTTATGGGTCATGCTATTATATTTGTCTCATTTATTATATCCAGGACTTAACTGACTTTGGATCATTGTTACAATGTTAGACTGTAGAACTGTGAAAACTAAAGTGCCATATAGTATGCTTATGACATGAACTTGTAATATATATGCAAATTTATTATCCATTATTTGCTGAAAAATATACTACTTTTTGTGCATTTTATTATGAACCTGTTGAATATTTTGTATGTTTAGATGGACAGTTTGGAGCATACATGCAAGTCAACATACAGAATGATGGTCCAGTGACAATACAGCTAGAAAGTCCAGCTAACTTACAGGTATAAACTTTTATTGATTAAATTCTATACACTTATAGATATAAGTTCAGGCGTTACTAATGTTTACAAACCATTCTGTCATTGGTCCATGCCACTTCTATCACATTAATATAACATCAAAATGATAATCTATTTGAACAAATGGTTAATGGCATGTTAAAACACTCCTTACGACCTATTTCTTTTAATTTTATTTGGTAAAAGCTTAAATTCTCTAATGACCAAAGCATGCGTTTTTAAGATAATATAAGGGAGTATGTAATAAATATAATACAAGTTGACAATTGCACAAGTTGACTTGTATTTAAAGATCACAGGACATTTTTTATATCCCCTGACATATCTGGTGATATACGGGTAACCATGATTTCACTATGTGACCTGTGACATCTGGGTTTCAGTGTGTATGTAAAATGGCAGCGACAGTGGTGATTTAGAGAAATAAACCTGTCAGGATTTGATAAGGGTGATGGGAAGAGACACAAAAGTACTCTGAGGACAGTGTCCTGTTTAGAGTCTGTCTGAGGAGGGAGTTTGGCGGGCATGGTACATATATCTGGCATGGTACATATATCTGCAAAGTGTAGTGCAGTATGGTGGTTTTCTCGGTCACACCAAAATCCTCATATTATAGTAGGGTTATGTACCCCCATGATGTATGAGTGACATATGAGTCACACAGTACTATTTGTCAAGTACAAATATACAAAGCTGACATATACAATGTGTAATCCCACTGAGCAGTCATCATCTTGTATTGCCTTGCTATCACACCGTCTGTTGTAAAATATCTACATAAAATATTTTTTTCTCATATATCAAATTTTATTCAAAAGTTTGTTAGAGTATATTTATAAAAGCACCACAAGAGGTCGACATGGATATAGGAATGGAACAAAATTTGTGCACAACAATGGGGCTTCATTGCTTCACAGCCATTTTATGCATGCATGTTCAATGGCCCATATAATCATTTGTAGTGCCTTTTATCTAAAAATATGTTTTATGCATTTCAGGGCAATAAAGGGAAACTAAACGTAAAAGACTGCAATAAGACTGAGAAAAAACATGACAAAAAAGAAGAGGCTTCTAGTTCTACAAGTACTTCCCAGGGGGCAGCAAAAACAGACCCTGATATCAGTACTCTCCGTTTGGATAACTCAGAACAGTCATGATATATCCCAAACTTTAGTCTATATAGAGGTTTTAAGTTAAAGAAAGTGTGTATTATTGAACTGTATGTTTGTGAAATGAAGGATTTGGTATCAGTTACTTGGTATTTATTGTTGACTGATAAAGGTTTAATAGTGCAACCTTGTGGTGGTTATCTGGACTTTTATGAAAAAGAAAAACTTATGAATGGACAGAAAGGCAAAACTTTGTAGAACAGAATACCAATAGTTAGTATGCTGCCATGAATGTGAATGAAGGAGGAATATAATTGCATCAGGATATAAAACAAAGATTCAAGAAACCACAGTTCCTTTTTTGTACAAACACAGATCACCTGTTAAATGTTTCATCTTGAAATTGTATCTCCAGCAGGTCTGAAGAGATAAAAATGGTTTGACTGATTCTGTTAAAACTTTTCATTATGAAACATTCATAAGTGAGGTTTAGATTCTGCAAGTTGTAGCTCAGCTGACTAAAAGTCATGTGACTCCTATCGCATTATAAATTGTCGCCATCCAACCATTAACAAGACACAGATTATACCCACTGTTCCAAGGTCTGAGTCATACTGCCCAAGACCCGAATGTATGATTTATTTCTTGCACAAATATTGCAAATATCATTATACACCTAACCAAGTGTAGCATCCTTTATATATTTGTAATGCCAATCAAGGTTTTTGACTGGTTGCTTTTTCTAAATCACCATATACTAGTCATGAAAACACAAATGAGTAGCATTTATTTTTGCCTGATATTGATAGAACCTACATTACCTACTTCTGAGACGTGATGGCAGTCATACAAAAAATGCACTGCAGTGGCTATCCATCCGTTGCAATGATATGGTGGTGTAGAGCGTAACATTAGGCTGTGAGAGAGGAATTAACATAAAAAATGATTAATTTTCAAACCAAAGTGTAAAGCCAATTTCTGTGGGAAAAAGATATCATTTCCTGTTTTGCACGACTTAACAACTTGGTTTTTACTCCCGTGGCGGTAGACATTCAACACACTTGCAGGGATAATGTTCAGTGTATGCGGAGTTAACGTATTTAACGATTGGTGCGATATTTTTAGTGTCTCAAATCGACACCAAGACGATGTCAGCATTTACTCAATAACCATTGACAAACTTTAACAAATTCTTACCGGATAATTGGTGTTAATTATATCTAATCTTGATTTTATTATATTTACCGGTAGATATATCAATCGGTGATCTTCCGTTGGATCTCTTACGTCCGCTTCAAAAATTGTGCCTTATTTGTCAACCCTGAATTGGTTCAAGGATATTAAACATGGCACCTCAGGACAGCCATCCCGGTGTTGTAGGATCCCGTTCTTAACGTTATACACAGCCAACTGAATGTCGGGCCCGGTTTCCTACTTTTTCAAGCCCGCATTCTTGATCAGTCGTGATCAATGTTTCTCCTTGGAGAACTTTACTCAAATAATACTACAATGGATTGATCGAAATTGAAATGACCGACTGCTACTAATGCCATCATTCAGTTGGTATGGTAGACAGACATCTGTCACTCCCGAAACATTAAAATTAAATCCCAAATGAAGAGAGGATATATGTTTTCATACTAATTAAAAGAAACGTTAGATTTCCTTTGCCATAGCAATAGCTGCAAAATAAACAGCTCTAAAACCTTTTCAACTATTCATTGATTGTTTCTCACTTGAAAATAAAAGTATTGAAGGAGTTATTAATGAAAAAGAGCATTATTACATAGTGTAAAAAATCAACGTGAAAGTATTTTATATAATGTATGTATGAATCAAAGTCAGTAACTGCAGCAAATGAATCCATGTTAAATATAAAGGCAGGGGATGCTATAGTATAACTGCACTGACTTGACCCTGGTGTACTCAGATGAAGGGGTGTTTGTTGTAACGTGTGAGATTATCCATGCGGCGCATACTTGACTGGTTAACTGTTACTTATCTTATAACCGAGCTTCCAGCTTCTCCGTGTCATCCTTTGACAGTTTGGTGCTCGTGTACTTTCTGCAGAATCAAGAAACTGTAGAAGTGGGTCACCCGCACTCGGCGTGCCTAATAATCCAGCCCTGTTGTACCAGTGTCATTTGTCATACCGTGGGAATTTCATGAAGAACATATATACATAATTTTGTTAAAGCTTACACCCCTATCAATCTAAAAAATTATATTGCCAATTTTCTTCTGCATCTTCTAGGTCATCAAAAGGGTCAAGGTCATGGGCCCAGTAACATTTCTTGATTTTTTCTAGGGTCGTTTGGTATTCCGTCGTAAGCAAATTAAGTAAGCTTGCAACATGCATCATTTTACTTACAATTAAATCTAAATAAAAAAACTCGTTTTAATATTATCCATGGAGGTTCAAGGTAAAAACAAATCATAGTCAAGGTCAAAGCTTTTAATGCGTCTTTGTTTTCTATCTTGGGCCAGTGTACAGTCCTCTTGGAATTTAATAAAAATCTGTACAATTTCAATTTGTCTAATTTCAAAACGTTTGCCCATGTCAATGGAGAGATTCATGTTGCTTTTTCCCTTGCAGATCCAAGATATACAATTGATCAATATCAAGACTATGCTTCTAACAAATTCTCCTTTTTAGATTCAGATGTTGTTCTATGCATTGGATTTTCATGAAGAACGCTGGCACACGCATGCATCACTTTAAAGTTTATAAGCTCCTTAATTTATAAAACCATGTTGCCTGTTTTCATAGCAGTGTCAAGGTCAACAACCAAAGCAAAGATTTTCAGTGTCAAATATAAAGATCGAAATGAAGGATTAGTGAAAATAAAAAGCTGCTTGTTTAGCTGCTAACAGAGGTTCGAATGGATTGAACACATAGAAAAGAGTCGACTTTTTCTCAAAACGAATGGATGCATACAGTTAGTTGAAAATAACTACAGTTATGACTTTACATGAAAACCTATTTAGTTTCTGAATTTTTAAAGATAAACCACAATTCAGTTCGTTTATTTAATGTGTTTGTGGTAGTTTTGAATGCCACACTTAAAATCTTAAATTATTTAAAGAAGGCGTGGTCCAGCTGCAAATTTGTTTTATATATTTTTCTTTAAGAAAATTATAACATTTCAAATTGCTAATTAAAAAACCAAAACATCTCGTAAAAAGGCGGACACATAGGTTGCGCTATTAAGTTTGCCTTTTAATTTACTTGGCTCAATGTATGCATGCATGTGTCCAGAAAATACAAGCATAGCCTGTGTCTTATCAGCAGAAAATATTGAAAGTGTTTGCATAATTAAACTAGAAATATACATTTTCAGGAATTCAGGCCTCCACCAAGTGGGTCGTTAATGTGGGATGCGCCTAAAAACGTGTTTGCATTCTCTTATTTCCTGGTTAGTTCGTGCAGAAGTTCCCGCGACCCATGTTTTGCGGCCAATATTCCCAGGATCATTCTTTCATAAGTGAAAATACATTGTGACTATTCCTGGATGACGATCCTGGATCCGGGTCACGAGCCCGAAGCATTGATACTCCCTAGGCCCATTGCGGAAAGACCCATAAAATTGCATGAGATCAGTCTTGGTTAATTTAAAAGTCATATTGAGGGTGAACTATCAGAAAGTTAGCCCTAACGATAAATTTTAACATATATATGTTTATAAACTATTTTAAAACTATCAGAGTAAAATCATATTTCAATATGATTGACTACTGACTGTTTTCCAGTGATTACACTGACACCAGAGTGGTAGGGTATACTATAGTCTTACACTTTAGGTCTAAAATAAGGGTCTGGCGTCAGTTCCAGTCATACCCATCATCAACCTACGGAACTGAAATGTGACGGGGACGTCCCCGTCAGTTCTTACACCAGGTGATGTGACAGGTACGGGTGGAGCTAAGCCAGGCGTGTACACGTGTTTTACACCGCATGCTTTTTGAAGTTTATCGATGCTGTAACCCTCAGCTCTGCGCGAGTACGTACTTGATCCCGTGCTTGACCTCAGGCCGCAGTTGTTTCACTGTGTGATATATATACAGGAATACCGTTGTGTCTTACAGTAATAGAGGCGGGTACCGCTCTTCTTGTTCTTCCATATTCTGTTACCAGTGCCCAGGAAAGGTGTGTAGGTATAACTATACTGATTAACTCAACTGAGTACACTTGAGTACGGAAACGTTAAACCATCCAGTTAATGTCCAGTTGAACATATGCCTGTGAAAAATGATTATTAAACGGTAGAGGATCATTGCATTATATATATATATATATATATATATATATATATATACATGTCTTTGATAGATCCATGTGTTTCCCACAATTACGCAACTATTCATCCATATTTTATCAACTGCAGCTTCACTGTCCCCAATATCAAACAGATATTCAACAAATTACCCTTGTGTTGGTTACGAGGCTCTGAGACAGTGGAGAAGTTGAAATATGACATATATAATATTATATGCTGAATTAGTGATAGCCCTAACAAATACTTTAATAGATATTGTGTTATAAAAACCATTTGTTAATACTGATAAATACAATACAATTGGCGTATAATTTAAGAAAAGATGGCAAAAAGATGATAGCGGTTTGTTACATCAACGAGTCCACTTAATTTCGGGATATTAAAAAGTAGTGATAGAACCTTCATTGCGTCCACCATAGAGTATATATGCTTTCATCAGTGTTCTTCTGTGTGTGTCTGTGTGTTGGTTCACAACATCATCCACATTATCGTGGACAGAATCTCATGAAATTTTCAGAGAATTTCGGGATCGGCCAATGAAAAATCGTATAGATTTTGGTATGGATCAGGCACATTATTCGGATTAAGGAGCGTTATCAAGGAATATATACGTATACAAATGTACAGCCACTTATGCACGAAGGAACATGGGAATATGAGCCGAATAAGTGAATGTAAACAATCGATAGCTTCCCACATGGTGGAGCTTGGAATGTATATTTCTAGTTATATCTTGTTGCGGGGCGACCAAACAGCCATACATAAGCGTCCCGACGGACGTTAAGAATGACGGAGACTGATGCATCGTTTTACCTAAGCATTGCTGAAAATTACTAAAAATTTACTTTGCATTCACATTTAATATTTAGATCTGAATTCATTCCAACGTAACTTCCAAAATCCAAGTCTCAGATACATGCACCTTATAACAAACTTTGGAATTACTTGTGCGCAGGCACAGGTGAAACAGTGCGCATGAGCATGCACACAGCATTTTCTTATAACTTTAGGAGAGAAAACTGAACCTTTATAGAGATCAAATGTTTACAGCTGTTTTATAGATTATGTCTTAATCCTGTTCTGTAACCAGGATATGATTCAAGAGTACTTCAAGACGGACGGATCCAGGATTTTGATAAAAAGGGAACCAATCCAAGAAATTTTCAAAGAAATTGATCAAAAAGGCTTTGGGCGGCTGATAAGGGGAGAGGGAGGTTCCTAACCTCCTGACTGTCTCCGCCCGTCCCTCGGATTCACTTCTGTGCCTGTGTGTTTAAAACTTTGTGTACTGGTTTTGTTTTCCTTGTGAATGGGTACTGTCTAGTTTACATATAAACGCACCCGAAACTTTCCCTCCCATATCGCTTGTTGTTTACAAGGCGACCAGGTTCCATGCCGCGCACCGTGGCGGTATACTTCCCCTGTATAGTCTGGATCTATGTTTATTCAGGTGGTATTCTTGTCACATAGGCAGACGACCGCCGCGGAGTGATACCTCTCGACTCAACACTTCCTGCCGTACATCCCGTCTGTGGCTGATGGATCTACCACAGTCACCGTTACATTTAATTAAACCGAGGGGCTTCAACCACTGCTATAACGCTTGTGTCCTCTACTGCTTAGCTTTCATGAGTCGGACTTTTGTTTTCATAAGATGTGCGTCTTCCGAATGAAAAACAATATAAGAAATCATATTGATAAAATGTATGAAAAAAAGAAACGTTGTGGTCACATGCAAAAATAATCACATTTGTTTTCTCGTGATTTAGATATTGCTTCATTGTTTATTCATGTTGATGAAAGGTGTATCGTCATCGGGTTTTGTTATTGACTTTAAATTGTTTCTACCCTATACCATAACTATAATATTTCTCATACCGCGTTTTCATAAAGAACATATTGTTACACACATAAATATATATATACATACATATTATTATTATTATTATTATTATTATTATTATTATTATTATTATATTGTAGAATTAAGGTAGAACTATACATACTGAAAATCAGCTGATCTGCAGACCATCCATGCATGCATCAAGGAAAAATTCATTTGAAATAATAAAATAAAATAAAATTGATAAAACAGAACGTCAATGAAATAATCAATATTTTTCCGGGCCCACATTAACCCTCGATGCCACCCCATATATACAGCTTAATACAGGGCTCGAAATAAATGCAGGACCACTATTAAGGAAAGTCCGGTAAAAATTTGGCCCTATTGGCCCGCATTTATTTTTACAGCGCCCGATCCAGATCGCGCTTTTGCGAAAATCACGCCACAGTGGTTTTAAATAAATACCTGAGGATCCATGAAATATATTTGGGTCCGATTTCGACCCCTGTATATATGTGTGTGTGTGTGTGTGTGTGTAATAAATATTGAATAAATTCTATTGTTATTTATAAATTATATAAGTTCTGTTATTAAATAATTATTGGCGGTTCAACAGCGACACGCTCGTGGGTTTATCAACTGGATTTATGTGTTTTATTCAAGTAACAATCTTCTTACGCCCTCTCGAGGGTGCTTGCGGCATTAATCCTTCACAAATCAATCATTACCTAACGTTAATACAAACCGTCCAGTACCATACAAAATAAAAGCCTAGAACGACTGTTTATCGTATCAAGGCAAACCGCTCAATCACTGCAGGCCAACACATCAATGATATGATTAGTTTACACAACGTTATAGTCAGTATTACCAACATACCATGTATACATACAGCATACAAAAATATACATGCGGCCAGAACCACGCACAGTCAAAGACCCTAACATCTGTTGAATCCTACATGCACTAATGCACATAGCAGCATAGTTAGGTAACCCGCGAGCCAGGAAAAACAGAACATGCCTGCGCTTCAGCTTGTATATATATACTCAATAACGGTGTGCTGGGCTTGCCGTATGATGAGTGGGCGACGAGCTTGTGGTGCTGGATGGTCGCGTGGGGCCCAATGGAAACATATTGGTTTTCCACCTGAAGTTTGTACGTCAGCGCTGCAGCAGTGCTTGGTCTGCTGTGCTGTGCTGAGGTGAGGCTGGTTGGATGTTCAGTAAACACATCCGTGGAATGTTTTCTCATCCGAAAGCACGTCAGCGTCCCGGCGGCAAGTTTAACGCTGCTTAAATCTGTCCTCGGCTGGCTTTTTCCTGTGGCGCCTTTGCCGCGGTTAGTGGCCAATAAGGAAAACCTCAAGGACAAGGAGACGCGCTCACATTGAACTTTCCACTTTATGAGTGTTATTGGGATTTACACATGTGTTTTGTGTTACCTGAAGTGACCCTTCCAACATTCCTGGAAACACAATTTCTTCGTAAAGTGTAAATATACTTCGCAAAGCAAAAAGGGGAACTATATTTTTTTCTTGGATAATTATATTCGTTTTTTTTTACAGATTCGAGGTCGTATTACGTCGTGAAAGGGTCCCTGCTGAATCACCCCATCTGGATGAGGATATATGTCTAGAGGAGTTTGTAATATTTCGAAACTGAAACGAAAGACCGTCGCAAACCCATCCCGGATAAAAGTTCACAGTATAAAGTTTTAAA
Source organism: Sipunculus nudus (assembly GCA_026874595.1). Lineage (NCBI taxonomy): Eukaryota > Metazoa > Annelida > Sipuncula > Golfingiida > Sipunculidae > Sipunculus > Sipunculus nudus. The sequence goes on along the minus strand of CM049308.1, from coordinate 83,900,523 downwards.
ATCTGAGTCACGAAAAACAAAACTGGATACGAACAATTTTGTTGTTTGAAACCTTGTGATTGGAGTATAAAAAAATAAGCAGGTACGAACATCTGGATAACGTGATCTTGAATACATTTCAAAAGAAAGGAATATAAACTAAAGTGGCACGGTAATAAAGTTTGGTGGAAGACCTCTTCTTACAAAAGACGTTTGTTCTGCTGTCCGCAGATCAAGCGCTGTATATTGAATTAGCTGTTAATAATACGAGTACAGTGGGGCTGGTATCTCGACGACCCTGTACAACAGAGGGCGTGGATAAGTAAGTCGGGAAGCCGTGTGACAAACTACATGTGACAACGCCCCGGTCGTCTGTGGGTGTTGTGTGTCAGCGTTCATGAACTATATACCACACTGTCAGAATCTGTCGCAAGCGTTATTTCGCAAATCGGGTATACTGCTGTAGCTTCATCCTTTTTATAGGTGTCATATATAGTTGTTATAAAAACGTTATCTGAGCAACTGTATGGTGTAACCCCTCATTACTTCTCCCGCAAAGGTTACTTGATGCCGTGAATGTTTCTGTCGCACCCGTTGTGTTTTACAGTTAAGGACAACCTGTGTTTTGGCTTACTGTTCACAACCGCTCCGCAGTTTGGTAAACAAACGTATCTGGATTCTATTTCCATGTAAATGAACCTAATTAACATTATTTCTTATGCTGCTGTTCGCTCATTAAAGCTGATCGAAGTGTATTTAACTTCCACCTATCATATATTATTGAATAATAAATCAGAACTGGAATACAGCATAAATATATAGTCGTTGTGCAGAGTAACACATATTACTACATTGTTCCAGGAATATATACGAGGTGTTTGGTACTAATATCGCGCCGCTCAACGATTTAATTAAGGGTTGCAGTAATTTACGTCTGTATTTCTCACCGAACTTGAACTTGCAGCACAAGAGCTTGGAACACACATATTTCCGTTTGGCAAAGGATTTTTTTTACGGAAGAAGGCAATATGGGTGTACACGCAGCTTACATCACGCTGGCAGTGTTAGCTGTCGCTTTTCTTTTTCTCTTCATCTCCTTTGTTTCTCCGTATTGGTTTGACCAGACGACACTGGGAACTCGTAGAGTCTTTGGTTTGTGGAGGCAATGTCTGTACCACAAAGCGCCACAAAACTCATACTGCGAAGAACTGGTAACCACAGGTAAGTTCAATTAACTATAAGCTCACCTGTGCACTACAACCTTTTGAACCTTTTAAGCCTGTTTTGTGGACTGTTATGCGCTGTATCTAACCTGAATATGACAAGGACGGCATAAATATAATTCACACACTTTTTCCCATTTCCCAATGAAAACCTGATGAAAATATGATCGATAATTTGTTTCCGATAATTTTAATGTCGCAGACATATTTGTGAAATGAATTTGTGCTCCTTTTTTTATTTCAGTAATAGGCTAACGCTTACAAAGCCTGTTTAGATTCTCCCTTAATGATACACACACACACACACACACACATATATATATATATATATATATATATATATATATGGATGAAACTTGGATATTTTAGTACATGTCCTGTCATCTATTTACACTTGTGAGGAAGTTTTTGTTTGTCCAGTTTTGGACCAATCATTCATATATATTTAATATAAATATATATATATATATATATATATATATATATATATATACATACATATATATATATATATGTGTTTGTGTGTGTGTTAAAAATGGTAGATGCGTGCAGTAATGGAAACATATCTACTGAATTATAATCCAGCGTTCCCACAGCATCTCCCCCACTTATAAAAGTCAAGAGTACATGCCTGACCTTAATCCCATCTACCGAGCTCACCCGTCGACTCTGCCTAACGCGACCATACAGGTGCCTTGAATCCAGGACATTTTGTTACTGGTCTCGAGTGTCCATGTTCTAAATCAAGAACGTACCAGGTAGCTGAACGGTCCTTACAAAAAAAAACCATTCACTTGATCCTCTCTGGCATTTTCGTGATATTCATAGACACGTATAATATACTCAGCGCTCAGCACGTATACTTAATACTAAATTTATATGTATATACTTTATTTATATGTGTATATTTATATGTATTTATACATATATGTATATATGTGTCTATATAATATATATGTAATATATATATGTGGTTACTTGCAGAAATCCTAGGACAGGAATTCTTCTAAAAATATGTTTACGACAATGTATATGTCATATTAACACTAGATAAAGAAACCGCAGAGAGTATACATTGGCCTCGCAAGCTAGAAAAGCTCATTGGTAACAAAATAACAAGAATAGCCAAGCTATGAATAATCGAGGAATAAGTAAAACCACGACAATAACTCAGCCTTGAGGTGTAGGAATGTGACTGCAATATTTTGCTGCCTCGCAGCATCATGAACTAGGAATGTAGGAAATTCGCTCGAACCAACGGAGGCGTACAGACGTTTACGGCTGCCCATTTAGGTGTCGCGCAAGGATCTTTAAAACAAGTTTATTGGCGGTATATGTTAAATGTGTGCCTACGGCTAGAATGCAAGCGCCCTCTATACAAAATGAGAATGCTCCTACTTTATTTTTGTACGTGTAGCTCCCATCCTCAGTAATTGAGAGCCATGTCCTCCGCTATATGTGAACATGCTTGTTCATCTGTTCATCATTCCCTTTCTTATTACATTCTTTTATTTAGCATTGCAAGGCGCCGCTTTTTGCATCATACTTTTGCGGGGGACGTATATATATGCCGGGTCAACTTCCTTATTCACTGGTCATCGTATTTTACCACACTCCCCCTCCCTACACACTCTAACATCTATTATGTGCATTTCATCAGTCCCATCTCCCCTTCAACAGTTATAACCTGCCGTATAGTGTTACTGTGTTTTCATTTTTTACCTGATTTTCCGTCCTCTCTCTCTCCTTTCTCTCTCTCTCTCTCTCTCTCTCCGTGTCTCTCTCCGTCTCTTTTTTTTCTCTCTCTCTCTGTCTCTCCCACCTCTATCTCTGTCTCTGTCTCTCTCTGTCTGTCTCTCTCTGTCTGTCTCTCTCTGTCTCTGTTTCTCTCTGTCTCTCTCTCTGTCTCTCTCCCTCTGTCTGTCTGTCTGTCTGTCTGTCTCTCTCTCTCTCTCTCTCTCTCTCTCTCTCTCTCTCTCTCTCTCTCTCTATATATATATATATATATATATATATATATATATACCACAACACCCTTTTAGCAGACGCTATCTCTATCTGAATGCCATCACGATATAGCCATGACGTAGCATTTTGATGACAGTATGAAATTTGATATCCCATAGGGCAGAAAAATGTAGGGCATAACTGTTATATTTAAATGGACCTTTATACCACAGTAATTCTCCGCTGTGATCATTATAGGGGCAATTTGTTGGCAGTTGAAATGGTCCTAAATCATTTTGTTACAGTTCAGCTGCGGGATTAAAAAAAATGACACAAATGAAGATCATCTTCAGATCGTTATCATTTTAGCTGGGTTTTTGCGCTACAAATTATTGTCTGTAATTCTCGCATAATGGGGTTGTTTGGAAACAGATGGATAAAACTGCCGGCATGCACTCCGGGAAAATGCACAGCTGTCCTCACCAACGGGCAGGAAGGATTGCATTAGATTTGCTGGTGGGTGGGGTTACTTGGTTGATTCAGTAATCTTCATGACTCAGACCAAATTTGTGTTTTTGCCTCATTTATGTCCCTTAAATAAACACACATTGATAGCTGGAAAGTGTATTTGCTCCGATTGCTTTATACAGGACCCTATATTCGATTATGTGAATATACTTTATAACCGTTTATCGGCAAAAAAACATTAAAATCCAAATCTTGTATGGTCCGAGGTCCATATATATCTCTTATTCTTGTAGGTTGGTATGAAATAGTCACACACACACACACCCTCACACACACACACACACACATATATATATATATTATACATATATATATATATATATATATATATATATATATATATATATATATATATATATATATATATATATATATTTCGAGGCCCAGATAAGAATCTGGCCCAATTTAAAACTGGGCCAGTCCAGATCAGAATTTTGATCTGGGCCAGACCAGATTTAAACTGAGCCAGCCCAGATTAAAATTTTGATCTGGGCAGGTCCAAATTACAATCCTGTGGTGATCCTGAAGTTTTCTTTACAGGATTGTAATCTGGACCGGCCCAGATCAAAATTTTAATCTGGGCAAGCCCAGTTTAAAACTGGTCTGGCCCAGATTAGAATTTTGATCTGGGCCGGTCCAGATCAAAATTTTGATCTGGGCTGGCCCAGTTTAAAACCTGGGCCTCAAGTTTTATATGTATATTTATAAATCAAGAACTGGGGTATTATATTTTTCTTTCATTTTTTTTAATACTGGGAGCAAGTAGCGAATAACCTTTCTCGCACCAGAGAATAATATCAAATTTTCAATGTTTATTACCTTGCTACCCTGTTCTTGTTCACCATGACAAATGACATAACTGAAGTACAATAATTTCATTAATCAATACGTTCATTTTTTAAATATTTTCTAACATTATTCTTAATTTGAAACTTTAATTTCAATTTTTTATTTCTTACATTTTTAATTGTTACCATTACTTTTCTGTGCATATGCTGCCCGATATCACTGGGTGCAAAATGTGAAAAACTAATAAAACTGGTTCTGTTGGGCCATTGCAATTTAGTTACATTGAGAAAAAATAAAAAAATAACGAAGACTGTTGATTTGGTTAAACATTTATAATATAATTAGAACAATAGAATATAACAAATTATATGTAACAAAGGAATCCCACATCGTCTCTACTTCCATCATTGGAACACCATCACCAATAGGTTTTGGACCCATCCCATTTCCTTAAATTACCCCCCCCCCCCCCTCCTCCTCGCCCCTCCTTCTCTCTCTCTCTCTCAACATTGATTTCCATGCCAAGCGTAAATTTCATGAGTCCACCTTTTGAAAAAAATAAACAGGATCTACCCCTTAAGTTTACCCTCTCTCTCTCTCTCTCTCTCTCTCTCTCTCTCTCTCTCTCTCTCCAAAACTTCGTTGAAATATCGGGTCTGCTCCTTTTATTTAGGGAACCCTATGAATTTCAATCTCTCTCTCTCTCTCTCTCTCTCTCTCTCTCTCTCTCTCTCTCTCTCTCTCTCTCTCTAAAATATCTTGATCCTCCCCTGTAGTGTACCTGTGCTTCCGTTTTTTTTCCCTCTCAGCAGCGAGTGCAGACCGGCATGTGGTGCCTTACAGTGATTATGTTACCGGGGGGAAGATCAGGCCTGACAGGTCCGGGGAGTCCGCCACTAAAAAGCTTCATTTAAGTGAGGCTGTTTACCGCCCCGGGCTGCTAGTAAACCTTGGATCACGGCCACGGCAGATGCACGCTTTCAGCTTAGATTAGAACACAGTACACCTCGCCCCCGCTCACTCCCGGCCCTTACCTTGTGGCTATACAACAGAGCCATCAATGTAATACGAGATAACGTTATAAAGATAACGAGCTAAAGCAGCAGCTCTCTTTAAGGGGTACTGAGGGCGCCTATTGTACCCATTTCAGGAAGCTATGTCCAGTACCGACATGTAAATGTAATACTTTTATTTTGCAAGAAGTAGTCAGAGACCACAAACCTCCGCCAGGAGGATCTATACACTCCTCTCACGGTTCAAACACCAACATCCAAGATCATCTTCAGGACAAAGCGGCCCAAGATACCAATGAACAGCTCTAGTATGATAAAATAGCCGTGTGTAACAATGCCATAGAATCCATATTAAAGTGATTCAGGTTACTTACAGAATTAATGGATTGTTCCTTGGGTGTTATCCAAACATTCCACAAAATGTCATTAGCTAACAGGAAAACCAAATAACCAAGGGTTAAACAATACCTCTGGCGGAAACAAATGCAAAAGCACATAGTTTATTCGAAAATTGATTATTGGAAAACTTAATCCCAATTTGATATCTGTGACTTTACTATTTTTTAGTGGTATCAAATAAAAAAAATGTTCCTTTGTAAACAATTGTTTACATCAGCCAGCTGTATACATTTTTCCCTACATGTCTGTTTAATATCTTTTCTTGCCTTACTCAACTTATAAATTGCCTGTTTACCTCATTACACATCTACATTATGTAACATACCTGCTTAACCTGGCTTGTCTGGTTTATCTGCTTCATTCATGTCTATACCGGTAAACACCTGCTTCACATTTGCCTGTACTTACATGCCTTCTTCATACATGCTTAAACCTTTACGTCCCTCCTTCACACCTGTCTGTACCTTTTGTACCTGCTTCACATCCGTCTACATATATACGTATCTGCTTCACAACCGCTTATAATACCTAGACGAACCTGCTTTACACTTGCCTATATACCTGTACGTATCTGCTTCACACCTGCTTATACCTATACGTGGCTGCGTCACACCTGCCTCTAACTATACGTTCACGGTTCACACCTGCTTTTACCTATAAGTACATGCGTCACAGCCGCCTATACATATGCGTACCTGCTTCACACTAGTCTATACCTTTACCTATCTGCCTCACATATGTCTACACATATACCTACCTGCGTCTTTCCTGTTTATACCTAGTATACATGCCTGTTTTACACTTGTCTGTGCCTATTGTACCTGCTTCAAACCTGTCAATAACCATTGTACCTTTATTGCACCTATTCTACTACGTGCCCGCTTCACACCTGCATTTATACCTATACGTATCTGCTTCAAACTTGCTCATACCTGCACGAACCTGCTTCACACCTGCTTATATACCTATGCGTATCTGCTTCAAACCTGTTTATACCTGCACGAACCTGCTTCACACCTGCCTTTACCTATTGTACCTGCTTAACACCTGCTCATACTTGTACGTACCTGCTTCACACCTGCCTAAACTTATTGTACCTGCTTAACACATGCTTATACCTGTACGTACCTGCTTCACACCTGCCTATACTTATTGTACCTGCTTAGCACCTGCTTATACCTGCACGAACCTGCTTCATACCTGCCTTTACCTATTGTACATGCATAACATCTGCATATACCTGTACGTACCTGCTTCACACCTGCCTATACTTATTGTACCTGCTTCACACCTGCTTATACCTTTACGTACCTGTTCACATCTGCCTATACCTATTGTTCCTGCTTAACACCTGCTTATACCCGTACGTACCTGCTTTACACCTGCTTATGCCTATCATACCTGCTTATACCTGTACGTATCTGCTTCACGCCTGCTTATACCTATACGTACCTGCTTCACACCTGTCTGTACCTAAATTGTACCTGCTTCACACCTGCTTATACCTATACGTACATATCTGTTATCATATATCTTTGTTCACCTGTCGCCCCTGTATGTCAAGCGACTTGAATGTCATTTACCTATTTGCCTGTCTTCCGTTCATGCGTACCTAATTCCATAATTTCTTGTCTAATTCTTACTGTGACTTGCCTTTTTCTGAATGCCTGCCTCTCAGTCAACCTGCAGCCACCTTGAATACCTGCCATACATATACCTGTTTACCTGGAATATTGATGGTTGTAATTGGAACATTTGGCCTGAAGTCTTTATAACTAAATAAACTATTTCTTCTTACTTCGTCCTACTGTTTACTCACCTGAGTAATAACACCCCCGCCCCCTCATGCCTTTCCGTCTCCTGATGATATATAATTATATATATATATATATATATATATATATATATATCATGATATATAGTTCGTCTTCTTTGAAAACCATATTATATTTACTATATGAAATTTGATTGACAGAATGAAATTTCCAGTTGCCCCGGTAAAACAATAACGATCAGTTTTTAAAATACTGCATTATAGTTTCGCCTTGAAGAGCTGTCAGTCTCTCTCTCTCTCTCTCTCTCTCTCTCTCTCTCTCTCTCTCTCTCTCTCTCTCTCTCTCTCTCTGTAAGAGTTACATTTCCCAAAGCCTAAAAATTTATAGAAAGCAACCTGTGTGACCTTGGCTGGGTAAAATCTTGATCTATAATTCTTTAGGAATTTAAACAAAATATTTTACGTATTAAGGACAATTTGTAGTTTGGTATGCTGATTTAATTTCAACAAGTGCTGAATTTACCAAATCTGGTCTGCGAGTAGGTTCTCCCCAGTAGATTCTGACCAGAACATGAATAATATCACAAAGCAACATAGTGAGGGCCGCTGTAATGTTCCATGTTCGTGCAAAGAACGGTAATGTTCCATTTACGCGCAAAGAATGTGATGTGAGAGCCGTGGATGTCAGGCTAGTGTTAATTTGAAATACCCCCGCAGTCTGTCATAATAAGCAGGGTCGGGAAGAGAGGACCTGCACTACCCGTGCTGTATCTCCAGATGACAAACAAGTGGCCCAAAGAATGCGTATCATCAGATTCCAGATTATCCTCGTGATATGACACGTGTACCGCGGACTTGGTATGCTACACATATCGAGACAGTGATGTGTCAGTGTGGCATACTGTCCTTATTCTGAACAAGCCATATCGCACATTCTCAACTTGTCGTTGTAATGAGTTGACATCCCGTATAAGCATGCATGTATCTATCTCTAAATGTCCGCCTACACAAAAACAAAGGCTTGAAAACTTACATTTTTTATTTTGTCATTAAAAAGTACACATGTAACACAAACACACTGTCACGTGTTCTAAATTGATTTTTAGCTCAGCTGACTGTAATTGGTCTGGAGAGAGAATTCGCACGCACACACATACAACCTCTTATCTGCCAGTCTTGCCAGGGTTGTTGTTTCAATACTATGGAATATTGCCCTACTTACTTATCGTTTACTCTTAAGTCACTATATGCATGTATAGGTAATTCCTGAGAACACTTCTTTAAGCAACCTATTGACCTGTCTTATTGCTAGAATTCATGTGATTATTAGCGTACTCTGGGTATATATGGAGGAATTGTAATCCATTACTACTTATAAAACGCCCCAGTGACAGATGTATCCATGAGCCTGGTTATCTACGAGCTGTTAGTATATACACGGTAGACGCGCCCATGTTGACAAACAGAAAAAAAGGGTCGAAGTTAAAAGGTCATTATTTAATTATTGTTGGTGATGGCATGTGAAGGAACCCAATCTTTTTTTTTCATTTGCAAAATTCTGTTTCATTTTAATTGTTGCCAATTGTACTTGTTAAACCTGTTTGGATTACGATTGTTGGCCATTTTTTCGGGTTCCTACAATTAATAAACACTTGGATATAAAATTAATATTATATACAACACTGATAGCTTATGCACAGTGTAATCGGCTCTTTTTTTGGCTAACTTGTATAAAAGGTCTGTGACATTATTTTAATTAAATACCCCTCAGATATCGGAATAGGCCCCTTTGAAAGGTTTTGTTATAACACCGTGTTTTGACAGCAACAAACACTTTTGCACTTCACATATAACATAAATATTATTTGTGATGTTACAGTTATCCCTCTAATCTGAGGACAAACATATTATTTGAAATGGTCATTGTTTATTAGAAAACTACAGAAAGTTTGTTGAATAAACATGTATAGCACAAATGTGCCAAAGGCTATATTCGTGTGTTGACACAGATCTAGAATACTCGGTCATAAAACGTGCATGGTGGGTAATAATGATGGATCCTGGGAAAACAGCTAAACTAGCTTATCCCTCACGGAACGCTGGCAGACGGGACAAAAACCACGATTATGTAATTATTTTCATGCTGCCGTCACATCTATCATGCAGGAACCATTTGTTATAATTTTATCCATCCCTAAATCTGGACTTTGTCCAAAATACTTGCTCTAACGCTAATAATATTGTCACTTAACAAAAACCTTGGCGTCGCTCTGCTTGGGAATAAACTGAAAAATCGAGAAATTGGTCGAATGGGGACAATTAAAAGAGATATGTGAATTCATCATTGTACCATGTTAATCGTGCAAAGTGTTTTACATCAGCGTTCCAAGAGAAAATCACCAGGCTCAGTCGGCATTCCTGTGTGGTCTTTTTATCGCGTACGTTACTTGTAACGTTCCTCTCTCTTTTGCTATGGACCATACATGACCGTGATTTTCACGTTATGCCTGTGATACTTGGCATTATTTGTTACAATTAGATTTATAATTTTACTAAATATGCAACTGCGTATTTTATATAAGCCGTGAAAATCCGACTCGGTAGGCACTGGTAAGCTGGTAAGCCTACTTGAGTCGTGATACAAGCAATATCACGGAATGCATCGCAGTGGTCTTGTATCATGTTACATTCATATTTAGACTGGTACCCCGCTCTATTATGGCACCGCTGCGCTAGACCAATCATAGAGACGGGCGTACAACGCCATCTTTTATACTCCCGGCAGACTGGTTCCAACTCCAGTATGTATTATATATGATAAAAATAAGGATTTCGTTAGCTCAGAGAAGTTACCAAAGGTTGGCTGTACATAACTCGTGACATAATGATAAGATTAATTGGTATTATTAATAAATTACTGCTTCACACAGTGGAATATCAATGATTCAGTATATCGTATTATCTATACATCCATTATTCAATTTTTGTGCAACAACTCATTCTTCAATATTTGAAAACTACAAATAACTGAAGAAAGTTATTTTATAAGAAATCTTTACGGATAATCAAACAGGATCGCGTGAACGTCCCTGGCAACCGGTATGAGCGTGCATACTGGAGTTTGAACCAGTCTACAGGTTAGTCAGGAGTTGCAACTGGGAGTGCTTAAAATGGCGTTGTACGCCTGTCTCTATGCTTGGCTGAGGGCCATTATAGAGCAGGGTACCAGTCTACATTCATATTGTGGTAGAGAGGTCTTAATCTTAACATTATGCTACCAATAATACATTAACACAAGAGAACACACAACCCAAACTGAAAACTGAAAGCAGTGCCGCATTTGCGTCTGGTGCCGTTTTCTTTCTATATTTCCTCATGCGATAGTTATGTTAATCTATAAAACATATTATAACACTCCCGGCACGCTTGTTTTGACCTTTACTATAGGACGCTGAGGCCCCCTATCTAAGATCCTGCATCCACTTCTGTTTCATTTTCATTTTTGCAATGGTTACCTCCCCATCACTTTCAAAACACGTTGATAACTTCAAACATTTCACTCACTTATACCAACATACAGGGAAAAGCCAGAGCTCATTTTGGTATGACCTTGACCTTCTGGTGGTCCATTTTGAAAAAACTGAAATTAAATGATCTTCACTTTTTCTGGTTTTGCCAATGCATATGTTCATGTTTACTATAACTTTTTTATTTTTTTGCTGGCGGAGGTATGCGCTCTATGAGTGCTCCGTCGTCGATCTATAGAGCAAGTTAACTAATGTAGTACCTGGTTGAAAATGCGTTCGTGCTGGTAACACAAGGCTTTCATTAGCCTTTCACTATTTGTAGCTTTGTATTATGCACCTTGTTACCTACCCGTAAACAGTTGCTTAGCAACCAGCACTATCCATAGGTGAGCGTACAGGTGTTTCTCATACGTTCTGAAAGCTTGCTTTCTGACTTTGTATCTGTGCAAGGTATGCAGTGCTGTGGTTGGCTGCAGATTTGGCGGGGGTTAACGGCTTGTGCTGAACCCAGCAAGTTTCAGCTTTTACACGTGTTCCTCATTCAATAGATTTTGCATTAGGCCCCTGGACAAAGAATGGGAATTAACCAACAGTTGTAACCGATGTTTGTACTGAGATCCAGATGGGCGCGGGGCTTAACTGTACTATTTTCGGCGGCTGATGAACTGACTTCCACATAATATGTTAAAAAAGTGATTCAAAACATACAATCCTAATCAGGGAATCCGGATTGTTTAGTGATGCAATTAATTAATGATTCATGGTATAAATCCCCATCTTATTTTTACTTGTGTTTTTGGTATTGTGCATGTTTCAACAGGTTTTGTTTCTAATATTCGTTTACAAGCAAATTAATGCTGTTGTTTACATAGAAAAACCGGATGTCGTGGTCACGAGTTGATATTCCTTTCAGTCATACAACGTCATGGGTGAGGGAACCAGTAAATCTTCTGCAGACATCCGCGCACAATAAAAATTGAACGACCGAAAATAAACTTTATTTAATGCACATAACACACACAAATATTCCAAATTTGTTTTGTTGGATATCATGACACATGCCACTTTAGTGTATCCACCCAACTTATACGTGTAAACACCTACATTATACACGTGAACGGACAGCCTTGCCTCCCTGTTGTCGCCATGTATGGAGTGGTTAGCATGTGCTTTCAAGGAAGGAAGTTGACGCCTGATGTTTTAAACTGGTTCTCTACCCTCGTTTTTCCCTTGTCGTTAACCCCTTAAAACGCTGGCTACATTGTTTTACACAGGGACCAGTCTCGATGTTTTGACAAACTGCAAGTTCCTTACGGTAATGTTTATTGCAGTGAACCAATCAGTGTCAGCTGTATTCTAGCATGGAGGGAAAAATAAATACGTTCGACTTGGTTGGTTATACAGCCATAAATTATGAATACTGTTTCATATAAAGAAATATAAGTAAGCAGCCATAATATCATATATCATCTGAGGGTTCCGCCGCGGTTAGTAACATAGTGTAAATGGTCCATATGTTAAATTTTCATCCTGTCATTAGGTGGTGAGGGTCGCACTGCAGATAATTTGTCCATGACTTAGACAGCGGAGCCAGACTCAGTCATGATACGGGACAAAAAACCCGGTTGCCGTTATTTTGTTGGAATTCCTTTGGTTGAGGGTGACACCATGTGGGTCTTGGTAAGATCTCATAGGAAACCAAGAATTAGGCCAAATTGACCTATCTTATGCGGACCGCATCTGGCGGCAAGTCAGATAACCCACAGTTTTGCAGATGGTGTTTTGCAACAAGTGACCTTTCTACATCCGCATAAATGCAACTACAACCTCAGGTTACATGTTTTCCCTTTGTCAACATTGCTGTGTTTACAAACATGTTGACAAACAAATTTCTTATAAGAACTTTTCATAATCAGAATGTACCACCTGTTCACAAACTTTCGTGGGAATCGGTGTTGTGTATTAATTTCATGTTTTTCGTGATCTTGTTAAAAGGCAAACAAACAAACCAAATAGCAAACGAAAGTGACACGGGTGAAAATATTACCTCCTAGGCTGCGGTAAAGAGACAAATTTTAACCGTGAATAAAACACAAGAACGAGCCTCGATGTGGTGATGGTGACTGCATGGTGATCGTGATATAAAATGTAATAAATATTTTCTAATTCTCATTTAAACTTTTGAACATCACATCCACACTAGTTGTATGAAAATGTGGGTCCAAAAATATTTGTGAAATAATTTTAACTCTAAAATATTTTTTTCTAACAGGCCAGTTCCACCCCTGGTTGGCAGCATGTGCGGCTATGATGACCATAGCGATGTTCACGCTAGGTGGCGCTCTGGCGTGCGTCATCCTATTCCTTTTTATTGGGAAATTCAAGGGAGTTAAACGAATCATCCTCTATTGCTGCATTCTTACTTTCTTAACATGTAAGTAGAGTCTTATAAAGTTTACACTTTTAGTTATTGAGTTGTCTTTTAATATTCTTTTAGTATTTATTAGGTGTACAGTAAGAGACACTTGATTTTCGTGTTTTATTTTTATGATAAAAGTAAGGCAAGTATTGGCAAATGCCGTTCCATAGTTGCTTGATAGCGGAGCGCCACCACGCGTAATAGAGTTGAACAAGATTTGGCTGGCCTAACGTCGTCCAGTTTTCAGAAACGGATAACGTCTTATACAGACACATTGCATTTTGCATGATACGTTCTCCCTATGTTTGCACACATGGACACAATGGAGCTTGGCCGTTTGAACGTTGAATGTAATTAAGTTATGTTAAAAGTACACATGATTTCATCTTTCATTTTCAAATAACAACGTTCATTTAGCCTTAATATATATATTAATCACGTTTTTCTTTTCTAATTCTGTCATGCATCCATTGATTTTTTTAATTTGTTTTTCAGCCATACTTACGTTCATCGCCATCGTAATCTTCGCTGCCAAAGAAGACTTTTTAGTGAAAATGGGCGGTAATGCTGGATGGGCTTACGCTCTAGCTGTGACGTCAAACATTCTTGTACTGATTGCGTGTGGAACAACATTCATACAACACAGAAAAACATATGAATATTAATCTCCAATCGAAGTGCCAAATATGGAGTTTAGGTTTCACACGTAACGTCCTGTTCGTCAGTTCCAGTCGCGCATGCGCTGTGACAGCTAGAGTTTTGAAGATGTCATGCAGTGATAGGAGTTACGTATTTCATACTGACTAAGTTGTGGTGCTATGATGTACATGGATTAACCGTTTGCATTATTTTGTTTGCCATCAAGTATGGGCAGTTAATATTTCTTGTGTGAAACACTTGGTTCGAATTCATTTCAGCCATATACGTATGAAGAAAAATGAAGTAAATTTTGTCGGATGAAGCTTAAACACACATCATTAATAAACTGTTTTGTCATCACACGTACGTTTAATAATACTAGTCACGGTTTGTTCATGGGGGTTCATTTAATATAATTTAGAGATATAAATAACAGATTTTTTATTGTTATTAATCCTGTGGATTCGGAATTTTCGTCAAGTTCTTATTTTCGTAGATGACCGATTCCAACGAATACTCAATGATCATTGAAACATTGCAACATAGAATAAATATATATGGGTCTACATGATCTGACGAATCATAAAAATCAACAAAAATTATGCACCCTTAATGTGCATCGGTTTTTCCGATTATACTTTTATAAAACTTAAGGATTTACTTAATCAGACCTATTGGGAAATCATTAAAACACAATGAAATAATTTTGAGCAAAACCCAAACAATTATCTGAATCCTCAGTTATTATAATTTTCCAACCAATGGAGTGCTTTGTTGTGGTGATAGGTGTATCTGTTATAATTTATATTCATCCTTATAACGTTACACCATTCCAGAAACGAATGTTTGGCAAATCAACTACCATCAATAGACCAGTCTCTGCTCCTGATGCAAGGCTGGGGTTGAATCAGATCAACTCGAATTATTTATTTTTCAATTTGTTTTTTCAGTTAATTCTGAAGATTCAACATATATAATATAATTTCATTTCTGTGTTTGATTTATTGTTCTGGCACCAACGCAGAGGTCAGACGTGGGTCTTATGTTTTATATATAAGTTATGCACGAGGGTATCCCCTAGGTATCCCCTCGGTATGCTTTTTCAATATAGGGAGTCTTAGAAGGGGGATAAAACATCTCATTTGGTGCCGTTGTAACACGCAAGGTGTTGTATAGTTTAGCAGTGTAAATAGGGACAGAGGGCTATGTATTTTCTAGTTTTGCATAAATACCACGGTTGATATCACCTTAATATAGCAAAACCTATAAAAATATTAATAATAATTTAGTATCGATTACGTAATGGCTTTCAAGCCTTCCACTCACCTACCAAGGCTGTATGATAAACTAGTTTGTCTGACAATACATCATGAGAAATAAAGCAACATGCCCAGGTTAACACATGAAGGGTCTGACTGAAGTCAAATTACGAAATGTTAACGATAGAAAGTTACTGGGACTATCGTCTCAGTTATGTAGCATATGGATTGTTAATATATACAGCGGGAAGAAATTATTTTAATAGAGGGATGAGACAAAGTAATAGACCATGGGCATTTGGATATAAATCATGTCAACTAGTTATATGTTGCACTGGTTTATAAAACAAGAATATATATATATATATATATATATATATATATATATGAATATATGAGAGAACTTACATAACAACAGCAGTAATGTATATAATTTCTTGACACAACTCGCAGTATCTGTGTTCATCACTGGAAGGGCACAAATTGTCTGTACATCGTGCTTTATTTATATCATCCATATTAATGTACTCCATTTCAGCGCATCTGCCAAAATCTTTTAAAGATTGCTTTTCATACAGATCCTTTTATGATTATTTCAATAAAGATATTTGCTCATATTTTCGGTCCTAAATCACACTGGAAATTTTGAACTATAATTCTATGCTTTTTGTTAATTAAAATAGATCAGAAGAAGACAGTATATGTTTCTCATCTTAAAAACCGTCCCAAAAATTCACACTGCTTGAAAATCAATGACAGAAAGAAAAAAATATGTCAAATATAGTGCGTAAAACATTTTCTATCTCTCGCTCACGTTATTCAACTGAATGTTGGTATTTTGCCTAAAATAGAAATGTGATGCTGTGATCAGTGTATGATGAATACACAATGATCTTTCACATCTTCATTGTACCCGTCAAACAACTCAATTACACACAACGTGTTTTTTTCTTTGACTTTGTAATCTTGCCTAACTCAACAAAATGATGCTATGTGTTCTGTATACGTAAGCATTTTAATATCAAACAATAGGATATCATCCAGTATTC
Source organism: Sipunculus nudus (assembly GCA_026874595.1). NCBI lineage: Eukaryota > Metazoa > Annelida > Sipuncula > Golfingiida > Sipunculidae > Sipunculus > Sipunculus nudus. Next base: position 83,883,978 of record CM049308.1, on the reverse strand, counting down.
TTAACATTTTAACAAGAGCTGCTGGGAAAATATTTCTTGAGGCTGCTAATTGTGCTTTTAAAATTGAATGGATTTCCCCCAAAAGATGGAGATGAGGGTAGGACCGGAGTGTTCATAACCGCCAGTAGCTGACCACAGAAGCTTCTTGCTTGAAGTTCACGCATATGAATATAAATAAAATTGGGAGAATGCACAGATATGAAGTTGATGATATTTATTGATCTATCAAGGTGTTGAACATTATTTTAACATAGGTTTGAAGATAGCAGGTGTTGATAGGTGAAGATCGTTAAGGCCTTAGTAAACCGATGGGATTTACGGTCCGTTCTGGTTTGAGTTTAAGCCTGTTTTAAGGAGTTAGGTATTAAGAGAGAAGAATCGTGTTATATAGTAATCCTTTTGTACTTCATTAACCAAATAAAATAATTTCTCTGTTGTGCTTTGTTTCTGAGTCTTTTTTAATATATAATCTTGTACATATATATAAGAATAAATAGCTCAACAACTTGATATTTACCTCCTCGATACATGGTTAAGTTACCCCACAATACATCGATACCTGGCTAAGTTAGCTCTCAAAACAACATCTTCAACCGATCTCAGGTGTCGTTACCACATGTTGAGGCGTGTGCATTGGAACCCTTAATATGAATTCAAAAGGGCAAGTCAAATTGAGAACAATAATATTTGGCCATGGATTTGGTGCGCCTCTGTTCAAGGATTGAATTGTTTATAACTGTTGGAAGTCATTGCCAGTTGGGACGTATTTGTTTCTGTTAGAACAGCCAGTCAATCGAGCAGTGTGTAGCTCAGCTGACCATAATTGAAATGAGCTAACTCGGTGTCCGTTGTTCCACAGTTACGCTCCTCATTCGTCTGTCCGACAACCCTGCCTTCCGTACGTAACAGGGCACAATTCGTAGCCTTATCACTTGTTATGCAAAGAGGCGCTGGTAAAATCTCCCTAAAACCAAAAATTGCGACGAGGTGACCACGGTGCGAGCTACGGAAAAGAAACGATTTCGAATAACCTTCTCATGTTTTAAAGGTTACCGATCAAATATTGCAGTATATCAAGAAGTATAAATAAAATTCATTAAATCGTAAGCAGGTATGAAAATCACTCAGCAATGTAATAGACTCTCAAAGGCAGCTTTTCACTAGTCTTATGTGTAAGATTTCTGGGTAGGTCTGGGTACATATTAATGACCTTCAGGTAACTCCTGCCAAGAAAAGGTCGTATACCGCTCTGTGATGGACGTATCTAAAAGCTTGAGTATCTAAAAGCAATAAATAAACATGATACATATGCCCATATTTACAAACCGAAATAAAACATCTGAACGTAATTCGATATTTGTGAAGTTTTTAAAGTCTCTTCTTGTTGTCGACAGCATGTGAATTAACAGCATTTTTCTTAATAATTCCAAATTAATCAATACATCAATTAAATGTAATGTACAAACATTTTGTCACTGATTTCCTCACCTTACATGCAAATAAAATAAACTGTACGAAAATGAATGTCAGTAATTTCAACGAAACATTTCCTGAAGGAGACATTGTGTCAATCTTTTAAAGGTCTTGATCACGGTCAACATTTTTTTTTTTGCGCGGTTCCGCCGCCGCCGTTCATTTCTGGAGAACTCCTCTAAGACCCTTTGACCGATCTTTCCAAAACCCGGCATAGTTGTCCTGCGTAACAAAGACAGGTGGCGCCACCAGCAATCCTTTCTGTGCATTTCGAATCTGGGTGTCTTTTAGATAACAGCTCATATCTTAGGAGTGGCTTAATGTATTGAGCTGGAAATTTGCATGTCTATAGATCTTGGATCTCGCATGTCTATAGATCTTGGTAGTAGCACCGACGATACTTTTGCGAAGCGTCAGTCTTTGCATTTGCCATCTGTTCGTCTTAGTAGTTGTTCAGTGTATTTGGTTGTAAATCCTCGACACCTCCATCTCGTAAACAAGACTGGTGGCGCCATCTGCAATCGTTTTCGTGTGGCGTCCATTCGTACTTCTGCTTTGGGTGAAAATTACTCATATCTCAGGTGTGGTTAAAGGTATTGGTCTGAAATTTGTCCATCCATCTTTGAAGGTTATCTCGTAAACCGGACAGGTGGCGCCATCTACCTTCCCGTTTTCGTAGAATAAATTAATGCCCTTTTCACAGGGGGTGGTTTGCCGTATTGGCCTGAAATTGGGCATATCCATACATGTATATTTTGGACCCCTCCATATTGTACTCAAGATTGGTGGCGCCATCTGCAATAGATTTTCCAGGGCGTCCATCCGTACATTTGGTTTGGGTGAAAATAGCTCATATCTCAGGAGTGGTTCAATGTATTGGTCTGAAATTTGGCATGGCAATCTATATTGGAAAGTTTTCTCGTAAACCAGACAGGTGGCGCCACCTTCCCTCCTGTTTTCGTTGAATAAATTAATGCCCTTTTGTCAGAGTTTTATTGGACTTCATTAAGAAATGGTGTGATATATGGACCTAAAACTGTAAATTTCTGGGATTATTTATTTCATATTTAAAGAGTGATGGTGCTACTCAGCTGTTTTTATGTGATTTCCTACTGTATACTGTAATACGGAAAATTTGCCTACCGATATTCATGGTTTCATAGTTTATGTTTAATCAAACCTCTGCTAATTTCGACCTAAAATTTCATGCAATTTCTAGGAGGTTATTCATTTTTTGCCCTGTCTACTCACTCTATTTCCCCTTACCACTCAACCCATTCCTCACTTCACCCGTACCTTTCTGATTTTGGCGGATACACGTTGTCATTTTCAACAACTCGTATTCTAGTTGTGTTCAAGATTTCATACTGCAAATATACTTCAAAGACGTTTTAGCAGGCTACGTGGCTGATTATGTATTGTTGAGGTGTTGGCGGATTGTCGCTGGGGCAACTACTAATTCCTAATAATGCAGTCATGACAGCAACATAATCAAAGTGCAATTAGTGCCACGTTGTTGAGGAGACCCTATACAAATTGTCTACTTGCTATAAACCGTTGTGTCTTGCAAAAGTCATATCAGCTTTTGTTCCTGGTCCTCTTCACAAAACAGTTATGACTCGTACGAGAGGGCATTGAAGCTGAAGTCTCCAACAGAGAATAGCAACCTATGTAAAGTTGGTTAGCTTTATGCATGATTGTTTGTTTTGCTTCACTTCACCCTGTCGCAAAGTATATAGAAGACAGCTCTCTTGAATCCATTACCATCGAAGCTGGTCATCATTCCCAAGCAAGCGACAATTGGTCAAATCAGCACTGGAAAATGTAACTATAATGGTGTAGAAAACAATTTGACCAACAAATTGGCCTGTTATGATCTTCTCTTTCAGCATCATTGCAGCAATAAAACTTGGAAACAATTTTCCTAAAATGCCATGCACTCCGCAAAGATCTCGATACGAGACGAGCTGATGTATTTAAAGAAGTCACATCATCCTTCGGAGGAGAGTTCCACTTTACATTTTACCAAGACCTTGGACAGACGACACAATGACTCGCCAGTTCTATGGAGCGGGAGAAGAAGAAGAAGCATTGCAAAGATGGTTAAGAGAAGATCGACAACTATTGGCAAGATTGTTTGTAGTTCAGCAGTCAGGCCCTAGTCTATTGCAGTCTCTAAGTGAGATAATAGATAGAAACTGATTTTCTGGTACCTTTTCTCCTCCAATGTTATTCTTCTTATTTCAACTGACAACAATGCCTTGGTTCAAGCAAATAAAGAGTACAACATTGAACCTTCAAATGAATCAGATTCAAGTGAAGAAGCCTTGGTGCATCACACCGACACACTCGGAGAGCCCATATCGGAGATGTCCCATATCGCTAACTTGCAAAGGGTATAAGAAGTCAGGACAAAAAATGCCTCATCTAATTGACAATATCGCTAACTATCAAATGGTAAAGGGAGCTATGACCGAAAGTTCCTCATCTTATTGACATTGGATGGGAGGAAATATAAGATTAAATAATTTCTCTCCAGAAATGTCTTGAACTACTTGCACCATAGGTGGTTGCTGAACTGTTTCCGATTGAATGCCTTGGTGAATGTATTAGTAGTAGCTCCTGCCAAAGGGATAATTTGCAATGCGTAGCGCGTGTTTCAGCGAATAACTTTTGTTGAAATTATTAAAGTTCATTGTCAAGGTTTATTTTTAAAGTGCGAAAACAGGGACGAAATGCATATATACATTATATCAACTTCACCATATACATGTCATCATTTGAAGACTTCTATACCACCATTCAGATACCTCTCTGTGGGACTGAAGTGCAGAGATACCAGCAAAGAACATTAAATATGGCGGCCATTCTTAAATCCAACATGATGCCGAACATTATAAAAAAAAAAGAAGCACAGCATATGGTTTAATGAAATCCCTGGTATCACAAACATTGGTATTCGCAATATATTTATACTTCTACATGGCTCATAGATATTAGAAAAAATGTAACCCAATTTGTAGCAAGTATGTTGCTACCAATTTAAAATCTTATTCCAAGCTCACAAGCCCCGATATAAGCAAAACTGTTTTAAAATGGCGGCCATTTTGATATTTAATATTGTGACCTGGTCCAGTTTGTAGCAATTTTGGCAAAGCCTTAAACGGAATAGCTTGTATCGCTAACATCGATGTTTGCCATCATTTGTATTCTTCTTCAGTGCTTAGAAGTCCAGATATAGGACAAAGTATAAGTTGAAAGGAGGCCATGATGAATTCAATTGGCAACCTATTCCAAAGTTTGTATCAAGTATGGTAAAGGCTTTAATGGAATCCCTTGTATCGCGAACATGGGTGATGCTATCATTTTTAATAGGCTACGGTACTGAGAAGTCCATATAAAAGCAAAATATTTATAAAAAATAATGGCGGCCAATTTGAATTCAAATTGGAGGCTGGAGACGTGGCTGAACAAAATGGTATGGGTATTTTTGGAATCAGCACCTCCAAATTGACAAAGCTAATAAAATCCATTTTTGGTCGACAATCCAGCTGGATAAAAATATCTGATATAGCATACTATACCACTAGTTCCGGATACTGCCCCGCCTTAAACTGGTTGATTCAACCTCCACACATGGTCAAGATCATTTGGAGCATATAAACAAGCATGCATAAGCTATGGTGGCGTGCCGATTAATCGATTATATCTATGATTGGTTATTTTTTTCGAAATCGATTAAACCGATTGCATTTTTTAAATAATTTTTCATACACGGTTATGTATACAAAACCCAGAAATTCCCAATAAAATATTCTTATTTTTTTCTTAGATGGGGCACAGAACGACGAATAAATATTTGCATTTCTCTTACCTTTCAGCGTGATGCTAAAATTTGACTAAATTTACTCCGTCAATATTTTAGATATAATTCTATACATCATATTGCACAGTCATATAGATCTCTAATGAAATAATCGATGGATTATCGATCATCGTTGGATTGAAAATGTAGGTAATTATGCTCATAGTTCAAACTATCTCAATGAGATATCAGCACTTGAGGTACAGTTGCGAATCAAGGAAACTTATTCCAGTTAACACTAAAAATCGTATCACACATTTGACACATATGATAAAACGATTGCATAAACTGACAGCAATCTTTTTTTTCTCTCTACTTATCCATCCACACCAAAAAAAAGCACACGAGGATTTAGAATCTATATATGTTGCTCAACATTTCCATAGACGCCGTCAACTTTGCAGTTTTGTTTACCAAAGGAAATCCACCTGGAACAGATCTAGATCAAAGTCTGGATCAAAAAACTGTTTTTGTCATTGTGTGCACAGATTTATCAGGAAGAATAAAACAAACATGAGTTAAAAAAGGCAAATGATTTTTCAATGGTCAATGACGTCGCACACTGCACCAGCCAATTTCACCATGACCCGGTGTTTATTTCTGAATGGAATCTTATCACATAACAAACCCATGTTGGCAAATGGAAATAGAACCTAAAACTTGGAGCTTAACCAATCATCAATTTAATAATCTCTCCCTTGTCTCAATGGTCAGCTCTGAACTAAATGTCCCACTCAAACAAATGAACTGACTGACGGACAAAAAAAAATAAGGTTAACGTTTACACCGAAGGAGGTAAAGGAAGGAAAAGAGAATCTTAGAAAGAAAAGTTAGCTATAAAGAGATGAGTTGCATATTAACAAATGCGTATCATCTAAATTTCAATAAGTCGCTGTTGATATTTTAATTTTCTTATTTGAGATTTAAAGATTTCACTTATAAATACGCTAAGGCGTCTGTTGGATATAAGAAAGCTGTTCATATGTCATCTATGAAGGTAACTGTCGGTTTACAGACTAATCTATGGGATTCTTTGCTACCATTGCGCATAGCCCGGCGCAACGCGCACTCAGCATCCACTCATCTTGCTACTATTATGCGCTCAACGGCTATTGAGCGCAAAGTGTGCGGCAGCAAATGGCAGTCGCAAAGTAGTATTTGCTACCCTTGCGCATAACTTGCCACATCGCGCAATGAGCAGCCTCTGGACTTGCTACCATCTGACACAGACCGGCTCATATGCGCAAAGTGCGAGAAAGCAAATCAGACTTGCGCGGTAGCAAGTGGTTGTCATTGCCATCGTGGGGGCTATGAATTTGCGGTCGCATAATCTGCTGCTATTGACGTAGTGCAAGTCTTTGCTGCTAGAGGTCGCTCGGACAGGTCCACTCAAAGCAATATACGCGGTAGCAATTAACTGTCGCAAAGTAGCAAACAGGGGCCTGTTGCATAAAGGGTCGCAAGCAAAAAAGTTGGTTGCATAAAACTGTTGCAGAGTTGCGATGTGTCGCAAAACACCCAAAATTTGCGACGACAAAATCGGGGTCGCAAGCCCATCGCAGCACCTTTTAATCCAAAAATAAATGTAAATAATATTTGTTCACTGTTTGTTTTAATCAAGATATTGGAATATGTTTGCTATATTATTACGGCCGCTGTTGACAAAAATTTATATCTAGCTCTAATTTTGCATAAACACTAAGATATTTGTTTCATAAACTATTATTTAAACCTTTCCAGCATTACATATAAATATTCTCTCATAATATAATGTAAACAGACGTTCTTTAGAAATACATAATATTCATACATCATAATAAACAAATTATGTGCGCCATTTTCTTTTTCTTACCTTGGCACATGGTCCCAAGAACATCTGTTCACTGTTAGATTTAAATTGTAATGTACATGTTTTTATGCCAAATAATAAAAATAATAAAAATTTGATAAAAAAATTAATAATTGATATTTATTTATTCTATAAAGCGTAAAATCCACCAGAAATGGTGCCCTAAACGCTTTATACATGACTAAAAGGTTACAATTGGAATGATATTGGTTAATTTTACAATAAGAAACTCAAAAATTACAAAATTAAGTTTATAACTACAACAACGTTTTAAGAGAATTCGTATCACAGAAATTCATTGACTACACTAATGAGTTTTCAAATGAGATTTAAAAGCTGACAGAATGTATTTCGAATTTTGGATTCATAAAGGGTCAATTCAAAACGTTGTTTGTTTACGGACGACCGGCCAGACGGACAAAGGACCATCGCTATAGCTTAGATAAATTATAGTAAGCTGAGCTAAAAAATGCAGCGGTACGATCATAACTTCGAAATGTGGCCTGAACAAATCCGGGTTTTAATGTGTGCGCATAATGCCAAAACTTATGAGTGTCATCGATAAGCTTTGATAAATAAACCTGTCAGTGTTCGATTAGGTAGCGTCATATTGACCCTCTGGCATACGACCAGATTACTAGCGCCAGTGTCATGAAATCTACGTCTGAGGATTGCATTATAAGGCCTTATGAAGATGCAAATATTTTCGTCATTTCTGTCAACGCTTCATGGGCTACAGGTACACTGTCAATCAACCTTAATCAGGCCATACGATAGCATTTTTTGTGTACTTTCTAATAATACCAAATATGAGCGAGAAAAATTCCTGTTTAACCCAGCAAATTGGTAAACCCCTCGCCATGTCTGTTGAATTTACGACCGCATGAACACAAGCATGGCTCGCATGGGTTACGCAGGCAACTTGCAGGCCACACAGGAAATGACCCGTGTCCATGGAGATGGTGTTTCAGTTTGGGTTGCGAGCTCATACATATACAATTGTGTTTTTTCACCATTCCAAGCATAATATTGAGATTATGGGCCGTTTTCCACAATATGAATGCAACCAGATTCAAGACCATGCACTGCGATACATTCCTCCATATTACTAGTATCACGACTCGAGTAGGCTTACTAGCCCAGTTATCCGATTGCCTACTGAGTCGGGTTGTCACGGCTATCGATTAGGGCGCTCAGATGCGACACAACAGTACCCCGGGAACATTCTCCTAACAAGTTTCGGAGAGAGTTTGATCACAACGAAGCGTGAATCGAAAACGTTTAAAGCGGAATAACGCCATTTTGGACCACGCCCAAATCCTTATTTACAGTTGGATGTAGAGATTTCTAGAGATGTTCAAAGTGGAAAGTTAAAATTGGTGCCAACTAGCGTAAAACTATATGAAATTTTTTAAAAGTACACGAAATGAGAAGTACACGAAATCGGAAACTTGGAAGAACTTAAAGAAATTCCAGTGCCATGTAGTAAAATAACAAGGCTTCTTCTTGTAGATATTATTTGGAAATTACACAGCTTAGTTGTAACGGTGAAACTGCAAAAAGTTACTTTTTTCATTACCTCCTAACTGTTCATACATTATGGTATATATATGTTAAACTGAAATATAATTATGAATACGAACTGTCAGTTGTGTGAATATAAGAATGTTAATAGGCTGGATCTTGTTTGGTATATGTGCATATGATGGGAAATCAATTCATGTTTTTTAATTAGGAAGGGGAGGGGAGGCTAAACGAAGAGAAAATGGGGAAATCTTAAAGTTTCTTGGGGATAAAAGTTTATATATTAAACATATATATTACAATAATGAAACAATTGACAAATGATATGTTAATATGATAATTGGATACCTAATTTGCATAGCTGATAATTCCATGTCAGTAAAATATAAACAATGTTAAACAATATTCCACAGGTGATATCATTTCGGATTCGATACGATACGTATAGGCCTCACCTTATATAACATATATTCGTACATGTATGAAAGATGCATGTGAATTAAAAATGCCCTTGGCGCCCTTAGCGATGTTTCAATTCCTGTTGCGGACATATGTATTTTCCCAGTTTGACATTTTGTTCAATATTATTTACAATGTGTTTTATAGTTGTTAACGAATTATAAAGATGATTACTTATTCTTGCAATTATAAATTTTAGGACCTTCAAGGGTGTTTTTTCTTTAACGTTGTCACAAAAACTATCTGCTTTTAAAATCGAAGTTTAAATGTGTACTTATCGAAGGTGGTTACACGACTTTTTCCCTGCCTAGGAGACACATAGTTTGACACTACCTAGGAGGCACATGGAATCGCCTTATTCGGACAAGTGTACGTGCCGGCAGAATCTAAGAATACACGACACGTGAAGCATAAATTGCGTCAATCCCGTCGCAAGTGCGTGGCAAGTACGTGAAATTTGCGTCATGTTTTATGCAACCGTCGCAAGAGCTTCGCAATTTCCATCGCAAACCCATCGCAACTTTGCGATTTGCGGAAATTTTATGCAACAGGCCCCAGATTTGCGCGGCAGCAAGTGCCATGGACCATATTAAGTTTCGATTGCAATGCACAATGTGCGCGGTAGCAAATCAGGGGCCTGTTGCATAAAGGCATCGCAAGGCTGCGAGGCGTCGCAACAGGGTCGCAAGCAGAAAAGTCGGTTGCATAAAACTGTTGCAGAGTTGCGATGTGTCGCAAAACACCAAAAAATTGCGACGATAAAATCGGGGTCGCAAGCCCATCGCAGCACCTTTTAATCCAAAAAATAAATTAATAACATTTGTTCACTGGTTGTTGTTTTTTTATCACGATCTTGGAATATGTTTGTTACATTATTACGGCCGCTGTTGCCTTAAATTTATTTCTAGCTCTAATATTGCAAGAAACAATACGATATTTGTTTTATAAATTATTGCCTTAAACTTCCGAGCGTTACATATAAATATTATGTCATAATATGATGTAAACCGGCTGTCTTATGAAATACATGATATTCAAACATCAAAATATGCAAACTATGTACGCCTTTTTCGTTTTCTGACAACATCTCCCTTACGGAAGTTGGAAATTTGTAATGTATGAAAATATGTATATACGGCCTTTGGTTGAGTTATAGACTGGCACATGGTCCCAAGAACATATGTTCACTGTAAGATTTAAATTGTCGTAATGTACATATTTTTTATGCTAAATAATAATAATAATAATAATAATAATAATAATAATAATAATAATAAATATAATATAAATATTAATATTAATCATTTTATAATGCGTTAAATCCGCCAGAAGTGGTGCCCTAAACGCTGTATACATGACTAAAAGGTGACAAATGGAATTATATTGGTTAACTTTACAATGAAAAAATAAGTTACAAGATAAAGTTAAAACAATGAAAACGTTTCAAGAGATTTTGTATCACAGAAGGTCATTGAATACACAAACGAGTTTTCAGATGAGGTTTAAAAGCTGGATTGTGATTGCTAGTACTGCGGTAATTCATTCCAAAGTTTGTTACAGGCTACATCAATAGCTCTCATGTATACGGTCGATGATCGGAGAATGAAACATCTAAGAGATAATGAGCGGAAGAGCGAAGCTCATGCTTCTGGTGGTACGGTTCAATGAGCTCCTGCAGAAAGCATGACCAAAACGGACAAGTGGTTATAGGCAGTCATGAAGTGTGACAATAGACTTTCTCTGGAAAAAAGAGATTTTCCTTATTTTCTCAGAGGAACAAAGACGCATTGAGACAGTTTCCGGTTTAATAGGCAAACTTGGGACATCTTCCTGTATTTAGAATTATGGATTCATATAGGTCCAAATTAAAAACGTGGCTTGTTTACGGACGACGGACAAAGGACCATCACTATATATAGCTCAGATTACTTGAAGTCAGCTCAGCTAAAAATGCAGCTGTACGACCATAATTTCTTTATGTGGTCTGATAAATCCGGGTTTTTATGTGTGCATATGCCAATCAAACCTCGTGAAAGGCATCATTAAACTTTGATAAATAAACCTGTCAGGGTTCGATAAGGGCGCTCAGATGCGACATAACAGTACTCCGGGAATATTCTCCAATCAAGATTCGGACAGAGTTCGATGACAACGAAGCGTAAATCGACAAAGTTTATAGCGGAATAACGCTATTTTTGACCACGCCCAAATTCGTTATTACAGTCAGATGTAGAGATTTCTGGAGATATTCAAAGAGGAAAGTTAAAATTGCTGCCAACTAGCGCAAAACTATATAGGGAAATAGTAGGTTTTTTACTATTTCCAGGGCCATTGGTTCGAAATGAGAAGTTAATTATACTTGCAAGAACTTAAAGAGATTCCTAGGCCATATAATCAAATAACAATGCTTTCTTCATGTAGATATTGTTTGGAAATGACACAGCTTAGTTGAAACGGTGAAACTGACAAAAAGTTACATTTTTCATTAACTCCTCACTTTTCATACATTATTGTATACAAATGTTAAACCGAAATACAACTATGAATACGAAATGTCAATATTTGAATATATAAATATAAATTAGTTGGATCTTGTTTTGTATATGCGCATATGAAGGAAAATCAATTCATGTCTTTTAATTAGGAAGGGGGGCCTTAACGAAAAGAAAATGGGGAAATGTAAAAGTTTCTTGGGATAAATGTTTGAGTATTAATTTGAAAAAAAATTCTTTATAACAATAATGAAATACGATAATATGATAATTGTATATCTAATCTGCATAGCTGAAAATTCCATGTCAATAAAATTAAAACAATGTTAAACAATATTGTACATGAAAGATATATGTCAATTAAAAATGCCCTTGGCTCCCTTAGCGATGTTTAAGTTCTTGTGGCGGGCATATGTATTTTTCCAGTTTGTCATTTTGTTCAAAATTATTTACAAGCGAACGTGTTTTATATTTATTTACTGATTATAAAGATCATTACTTATTCCTGCAATTATATATATTAGTACCGTCAAGCGTGTTTGTTGTTTAATGTTGTCCCAAAAATTATCTGCTTTTAAAATCGAATTAAGTATTTGATACGGGTACTGAAGGTGGTTACACGATTTTTTCACTACCTAGGAGGCAAATAGTTTGACATTCCCAATTGAATGGCCTTATTGGGAATGTTTAAAAGGTGTACGTGTCGGCAGCATCTAAGAACACATGATATGTGAAGCATAAATTGCGTTAATCCCGTCGTAAGTGCGTGGCAAGTACGTGAAATTTGCGTCAAGTTTTATGCAACCGTCGCAAGAGCTTCGCAATTTCCATCGCAAACCCATCGCAACTTTGCGATTTGCGGAAATTTTATGCAACAGGCCCCAGATTTGCGCGGTAGCAAGTTGCTGTCACCTGCTGTCCATGGGGACTGTGTCTTTGCGATCGCAAATATGCTACTATTGACGTAGTGCAAGTCTTTGCTGCCAAAGGTCGCTTGGACAAGACCACTCAGAGCAATATGCGCGGTAGCAATTAACTGTCGCAAAGTAGCAAACAGATTTGCGCGGCAGCAAGTGCCATGGACCATATTAAGTTTCGATTGCAATGCGCAATGTGCGCGGTAGCAAATCAGATTTGCGCGGTAGAAAATACCGCATGGAAGCTATCTATTGCGATCAAAACTTTTGCTGCCATCGTTTCAGTGCAAGCCTTTGCAGCCATAGGTCACCCGGATAGGCCAGCAAAAAGCTTTGCAACAGGCGTGTAAGCAATTAATAGTCGCAGAGTAACACATTGACCTGCGCAGTAGCAGGTGTTACGGGCCATATTAACTAGCGACCGCAAAGCATAATGTGTGCGGTAGCAAAACAGACCTGCAAGATAGCAAGTGCCTGTTACTGACTAATCATAGTCATAATTCTAGCATGAAATATGCTTCATTTCATCGATTTTTTTTCATAAAATCACATATGATATATTATCATTTAATTTTGATAAACACTTGTTCCAAACCTTTTTTCCCTTCTCTTACAAAATCTGCATCTTCTGTTCATGCACATTATCTCACATTTATTTAGGGGTTGTTCACATGCTTTGTCTGTGAAACATGGACCTTTTCCAATAATTGATATTTTGTGATTTGAATTATTTCTAATTCCAATGAACCTTCAACGCTCCCAGGATCAGAACAGTCCAGATATCATTCCAATGTCTTGATTTCAAGTTATGCATGATGCAATATTCTAGAATAATTTATATCTCGCAGAAATTCTATATCATTATATTCATAATATATAGTCAAAGATTCATGTGAGCTGCATTTGCTGATTACTTCTCTTTCATGATTACATCGTTGTTGTCGGTTCTATCGATGTGTCTCTTCAAAATTTATTGAAAAATTAGGGTATATAGCATAAATTAATAGCGACAAACAATTACTGGAGTATTACTCATGTCCGAAGGCTTAGGGTAACCGTATCCCGGATTAGCGTTTATTAAATGTGACAAACACTTTTTCATGCCCGAAGGATTACGGTAAACCGTATCCCCGATAAAGCATATATTAATAGGTACAAACACTAACTGGAGTGTTCATGCCCGAAGGGTTAGGGTAACCCTTACCCCGGGTATACCATATATCACTTGTGAGAAACAGTGATTGGAGTATTTCATGTCCAAAGGCTTAGAGTAACCCGTATCCCGGATATAGCATATGTTAAAAGTGACAAAGACTTACTGGAGTATGTCAAGCCCTAAGGGTAAAGGTAGCAAGTATCCCGGATATAGCATATATCACTTGTGAGAAAGAGTGACTGGTGTATTTCATGTCCAAAGGCTTAGGGTAACCAGTAACCCAGATATAGCATATATAAATTGTTACAAACAATAGCTTGAGTATTTCATATCCGATGGGTTAGGGTAAACCGTAACCCGGATATTGCATATATTAAAAGTTACAAACACTTTATCTAAATATTCATTTCCGAAGGCTTAGGGTCACCCGTATCCAGGATATAGCATATATTAATAGTCACCAACCCTTACTTGAGTATTTATGTCCAAAGGCTTAGGGTAACCCGTATCCTAGATATAGCATGTATTAATAGTTTCATACACTAGCTGGAGTATTTCATATCCTAAGGGTTAGGGTAAATCGTATCCGGGATATTGCATATATTAATAGTTACAAACACGTTCTCTAGTATATCATATATGAAGGATTAGGGTAAACAATTTCCCGGATATAGCATATTTTAATAGTTACCAACACTTACTTGAGTATATCATGTCCAAAGGCTAAGGGTAACCCGTATCAAAACACGTTATCTTGTATTTCTTAGGGTCAGGGTAAACCGTATCCCGGATATTCCATTTATTAACAGTGAAAGACACCTACTGGAGTATTTCATGCCCAAAGGGTAAGGGTAACCCGTGTCCCGGATATAGCATTTATTAATAGTGACAAACACTTCCTGGAGTATTTCATGCCCAAAGGGTTAGGGTAACCCGTATCCCGGATATAGCATATATTAATAGTGTACAACAGTTACTGAAGTATTTCATGTCCGAAGGTTTAGGGTAACCCTGATCTTGGATATAGCATATCTTAAACGGACAAACACTTACTGGAGTATTTCATGTATGAAGGCTTAGGGTTTCTCGTATCCCGGATATACCATATATTACTAGTGGCAAACACTGACTGGAATATTTCATGTCCGAAGGCTTAGGGTAAACTGTTTCAGATATATACCATATATACCGTCTTGTAACATGTCACCAGTGTCACGCGCTCTCTTAGGGATACCCATATCACTGACATTAAAACGGAACCTTGAACAAGCACTTTACAATTACCCGTGCCCGAAGGGTTAAGATTACACATATCACGGATATATCAGGAGACCTGTGAAACGCAGTTACTGGCGTATTTCATACAAGAAGGGTTACGGTTACCTGTATTATGGACAAAATATATTAAACCTGTGACAACTACTTATTGTTTAAGCCTTACCAGTAAAGTTTGGGTGACCCATAACACGGACATCTCCACTCCCCCTGGCGGCACTAGTGAGAAAATACCTGCGAAAAGTCCCATCAGCTTAATTACAGGCCTCTAACGAAAACCGGCAGATCCCCGTCGATCGCCGCCTCCTCCCCGTAGCGGCAATCTTGACACTTTTTATGGTAGCAAATAGCTGCTATTTGCGCTTGCGATTCATGGGGGGCCCTTCTGGCAGGCCGCTGAGATCTCCACTCCCCCGGCGACAGTCTTGACACTTTTTATGGTAGAAAATTGCTGCTATTTGGGCGTTCGACTCATGGGGACCCGGTGGCAGGCTGCTCTCATATCTACTCCCCATATCGACCCATTGGGGGGGGGGGGGGGGGGGCTCCTGGCAGGCCGCTGAGATCTCCACTCCCCCTGGCGGCAGTCTTGACACTTTGTATGGTAGAAAATTGCTGCTATTTGGGCGTTCGACTCATGGGGCCCCTCTTGCAGGCTGCTCTCATATCTACTCCCGCTTGCGGCAGTCTTGACACTTTTTATGGTAGCAAATAGCTGCTATTTGCGCGTGCGGCTCAGTTGGACCCTCTGGTAGGCCGATCTCAGAACTGCTCCCCTTGGCGGCAGTCTTGACACTTTTTATGGTATCAAATAGCTGCTATTTGCGCGTGCGAATTATGGGGGGACCTTCTGGCCAGCCGCTGGTATTTGCGTGTACGACTCATGGGGGCTTCTCTGCCAGGCCGCTGAGATCTCCACTCCCTCTTGCGGCAGTTTTGTCACTTTTTTTGGTAGCAAATAGCTGCTATTTCCGCTTGGGACTAATGCAGGCCGTTGAGATCTCCACTCCCCCTGGCGACAGTCTTAATACTCAATGCGATGCTATCATAAATTTTGCCCCCTCCCAAATTTTTTTAAGGGTAGCAAATAGCTGCCATTTGCGCGTGAGATTAATAGGGCCTCTGTGGCAGTCCGCTCTCATGTCCACTCACCCTGGCGGCAGTCTTTTTTCATGTCCACTCCCCTAGCGGCAACCTTTTATTGTAGTAAATAGCTGGTATTTTCCCGTGCGATTTAAGAGGGCCAATCTGAAGGCTGCTAAGACTCCCCCCCCCCCCCCCCCCCCCCGGCGGCACTAATGAGAAAATGCCTGCGAAAGTCCCATAAGCTTAGCTATAGCCCGCTACCGAAAGCTCACATGAAGTACACTTAAGGTCTTTTAATATTATCATTTCTTTTTGTATGCACATATGAAGTTAATCTGACAACATTTTAACACCGAAGTTGCCAGCGTTAATGGGTTTTTGATACTTATATTATCATTTCTATCATTCCCTCCCACCTGAAATGTGTTTAATGTTGTATTGATTATGATGAAAGCACGATAATGCGTATCGAATGGACAAAGTAATGCACTAAGAGTTAAATTCATTCAACAACATTTCTAAACTCTCTGATCGAGGATTTCCACAATAACCCAAGAGTAGCCGATCATTTTAAGATATCAGCTACATTGTCATGTCCACAACTGTGAAGCATGCTTTTAACTTCAGTCTAAAATGTAATAACCAGGACAAAGTTAATCTGCGGTATTTTGGAGAAAGAAGTAGTGAACAGCGACCCTTGTGAGCCGTAGGGATACATGCGAGACGTTCTCCCACAGTTGCCACATCATATCGTTTTCGGTAACTATTTTTTTGTTTGTTTTTTAGGCAGGAAAACATTCAATCTGTTCAAATTATATAGCACCTTGAAATCACCACATCTGGTAAGCATCAGGATGACATCCTGAGTTGAGATCCCTTTGGGCCGATGAGGTAACATATTTTTCTTTTAGATACATAGGAATACCAACATTTTTGGGCACCTTTTAGGTTGAACATGTGACAATAGTCACACTTTTTTCACTAATTTTCACCAAACCAGTTTCTAAAAAGCTTAACCAGTTCTTAAATTAACACTCATTGTTGATCACATTGGACCGGTCTGAAGAAAAACAATTCACAGGAAAGCTCTTAATTTAAAAAAAAGAAAATTGTATCTTAAGCCAAAACAAGGCTTTATTAAAGATCAGCAATCAAATGATTTTTTTACTCACAGTTTTTGACATATATGTTTCGTTAAGACATATAATCCTAAGAAAATACAATGCTTGAAGAATGACGTTACTAAAAACTGTTACAGGGAATTGTTTCCCAACTGTGAGACATGTTTACAATTATGTTACTTAAAACGATGGGATGTCTGGTGTTCTTGTTAACCTCGGACAGGTTTAATCTACATGTAATGACGCCAACCGGTTAACATACTTGACAATATATTCTTAGCAACAACATGCATAAAAGCAAAAAATAATATATGCGTCCAGAGAAACACAGTGGGCTCTTCATTTTTTTGTGAAATTCGATCACTTCTCTTGCAACAGAAAAAAAAACACCCTTACGTTTCTGATACCGAGAAAAGCGGCTATAAGGCACCTTTGGCCAAGCCCTGCTACAGATAACTGACATAAGATAAATTTCTCGACATGCACAAGTATTGATTTATGGGGCATTGTGCTTCCTGGCCCTGTCTTATGTATGTAAGAGCTCACATGTTTTGTAAGTGCTGATAAGTGATGGACAACAACGATGGCGCCGTCAAAGATTGCTTCAGTAAATTGATTTACATGATTTTGATCATATCAGCATTATAACATTACATTTTTACATCTTTAGACATTAATACCCAGCAATAATGAAGAAGGAAGATTTTCATGTACCGTAAATGTAATCCACTTTAAATTTCGATGGAAAATATTACGACCATTCCAATAAATTATAATTCAAAACTCAGTGTAAATTTGTACTTCCTATACCAATATAGACCATATGTTGTCACGCACACTTTGTTTTATATTCTTCAATATATATTCTGCTGGCCAATTTGGATATATCATTGTCAGAATGACCCCAAACTTTTAATTCCATTTGTTTTATTCAACCACAATTTGCTAAAAATAAAACCTTATTCACCCTCCTGGCTCTTATGGTGCCCACTATATTAAAGAATGTTTAATAAATATGGAAACGGAGGTTATCTTTGATATAGAGGGCTGCGTGAAACTATTTTGCTGAAATAACTACTTCAGTGGATGTATCTAGCTAGAATTAGAGGAAAATGACAGATCGTTGGTATCTGCTTCTAAAGATTGTAAAAGCGGCCGTTTTAGATAAATGCATGTCTGAATAACACTAAATGCCTGAAATATTTCCTACAATAATTAATAGACAATAACATCTCAATTATTTTTTTGGCACACCCAGTGCTAAAGACACTTCATGTAATTTCTTTAATGGTTTTGGCTGCAATCTTGATTCCAGAGGTATGGATGACCCTAAAACTCTACAAAAACAATTTGGATTTTGCCTTAATTTGTGGTAAAAAAATAATATCTGCTCATCTGGTGCCAGGAAACTTATATATTCTGTTTTTCTAGATGATGTCGGTGGTCATTTTGAATCTTTGTCTCTAGCGGAGCTAGCCGTCATGTTTCAGAGATTCAGAGAAACCAGTTTTCCTCTAAAATTGCGACGTTGGTCAAATCCATGGAGAGGAAAATGTAAGTGTAAAATGGTGATGGAATCAAAGATTATGACTCTTCTAAAATGCATTTATTTCATTTTCTTTTCAGGTTTGCTCTGTTACTTTCCAAAATTCAGGACGCTTTAGCCGAAGCTAAGATAGCGTAATGGTTTATGCTCACTTGATGGCTCCACTAAGCACTGACACTTTGACCAAAGTGTTTGCTGTGGCTTGATCCTGAAGAAGTGAGCGTCAGTGTTTAAACTTTGGCATCCCATGTATCAAACGTAGGTCCATATGGACTAAAAAAAATCGTTACCAGTCACCTTTCAGTTTCACTGCAACCTTAAACCATTAACTGGTCGGTTTTCCTATGAGGCATTAACCTTTAATTTAGAACAAAAGGTTTGTTTAGCAAATGGACGAGTTGTTATTTTAAATCTAGACATGTTCTGAGAAAATCTGGTAAAGTTCAACTTCTCTAGTTGACAGAATATCAGACATTAACAAAGTTAGAAATTGCATGGCAGATATGAAGTACCGACCTGTTCATTTGTTCATATTTCCTACATGGAGCGTGTATGCTTTCACATACGTTACATACACGATCATGGATTATTCGAAAATAATATATCAAGTACCAGGACACCAGACCACACCGCGGACGTGGGTGACGTCATCACATCAGTTCCTGTTTTGTGTTGCTGAGTGTGGAGGAACCGGGTCCTGTCAAGCGGGAACATACACGAGTGGTCTGGGCATCTGTACCATGTACCTGACAGAGGTTTTCTCCACAATGTTTTCATTTCAAGGGACAAATGAAAAAGATCTGCAGAGTTTTATTATAGACCGGTGTGTCAATGAGAAAGGTTTGACATGTTTTAATCAAGATAAATGTACTGTGTATTTCATGTTTTGATATAACTTGATTGCAAAGTTTTCAACATGCTTAAGAATAGCGCTCTGTTATCTAGATTTTAAACTCGCTATCACACAGTCTGCTTAATATATTTTTTTGTTTAAATGATCATTGCTTTATATAAAGACTTAGAAAGTTAACGTGTTGACGAAAATCAGAAATCGTTTGTTTGCCCCGTATAAATTTGGTTAATCATTAACGCGTCAAAATTATTCAAAGTTCAAGATTAATATTTTCATTTTATTCACTGCAGAGATAAAAGATACACTGTGGAGTTCATAGTCAAAATATTTCGGTTTTATCTCACATAGCCTTACGTGAGGTTATTAATTATTATGTTTCATCCCGAGTTATATACCGGAAAGTAACATGCACAATAATAATGCTGTTTGGATCTTCAATTGTATTCTGAAACCTGATGAATATATACATTTCTCTAATGTACCTCATAATGTTTCAATACTTGAAACCGTTAAATGATCAACATTTATGATACGTGACTATATATCGTTTTTTGTTAGTAGCATTGAGAATCGCCATTTTTGACGTGATGTTCGTTGAGGTTTTGATTCGTGTAAAAGAGTTCCCATGAATTCCATGAAATTAAAATCTCACGAAAAATGTCTTATTTATTCATAGGACAGGTCCGGCTGGTTGGAGCATTTAACTTCCCTGCGGGTAGAGCTGAAGTGCTCTCTCATGGTCGATGGGGCACCATCTGTGACCCCGCCTTTTACCTGCATGGCTGGCCGCTTGCATTCTGCATTGATCTTGGATATAGTCGAGCCATGGATGCTTTCCATGCTGGAATGCATCCATTCCCTTCGGGTACTGGTGATATTCACATCCACGACGCCGCGTGCCATGGTACTGAAGTTGACTCGATCTTTCAGTGCAAAAACCCACGGGCACGTCTTTGTGACCATACCTTAGACGTGGTTGTGAAGTGTGAGTGAACTAACCTTCAGTATACCAATTGGAGAAGGTTATTTTAGGAACGTTTAACCTGAAAGGCTTTAATATTCAACCTTCTCCGTATCTACTTTAGTGGTATATTATATATGGAGGTTTTTATTTTAAAGGGGGAAGATCTTGAAATGAGAGAAGCACAGTCTATTGAATGAGGTAAAGGTAACCATATGATAACAACGACGTTATTATAAAAGTCTTCATGTCATCAGGCTTCAAATGAACTGTTAATATATTTAGTTCATGTTGTGTGCAAGGTGCTACATTTATCGCCTTGGAATTTTGTTTGTATATAGAATAAGAACATTTGCACAAAACAGGTGGCATCCCCTTGAAGTTCTTCATTTGCTTGCTGCTTTATTTATGTTGAAAAAGAATGACACATATCGGCTATAAAAAGTTAATGCTGATCAATAAGATAGTTTGCTTTTAATCATTTTGTTATAATAGTGTGCAAACACAAAGGTTTCTCTGGAATGCCCAAACGGATCATGCTAAATGTTGTTTTTTTTATCAGGAATACAAGGTACCTTACGTTACCATGCATAACCCATGCGATGTTTGAAATCAAGATTAATCGTAAAGAATAAATCTTTAGAAATATCCTGGAGACAAGTTTATTTAGTTTCTTGTGCTAATTTATTGTCATTGTTTTTTTCAAATTCTCCCACACACTGAATTTTACAATAAAGTATAATGTAACATTGTCATAGTTTGTTTTCAACTGTTCAGTGACATGACAAATTGCCGTCTCTAATGTTATATTACATGCATGATTTTATCACTTGTAGAACACTATTAAAATACCTCTGCTTAGTTTTCAATTTAGCAATTAGAGTAGATTTACACCATAGGGAAAGACACATTTTGTCTGTGTGAGCACAGGTACGTACGTACTCTTCCTGAATATGTCGTGTGTATTTGGTGATAAATTTCTGGATATGAAATGGACAGTTTAATTACTCATGAATATTACCATCGCAGCTACTTACCATTCCTCTTTCACTAGAGTGACTGGCCCACTGTGGCCCCTTGTCAGACAGGAGACTGCCCCCGAGGGGTTAGAGGGATCTCTTGATCACGAGCTTGTCTAGTATATGGCTGGGCTTCATTCTCTCTATGGCTCGTCTCCGGCCTCTGGCATTGGGCAAGTCAGTCAATAGTTACAGTCCTAGCGTGATAAGGAGACGGACACAGGTAAGCACCAGTGAAGCTTAGTAGTCACCAAATATCCGTATATTTGAAAAGGCGCTTATCGAAGGATTGGCAGCATGATAACTGTCGGCAAGTGAATAATAATCATTCTAACTTCGGACAAATCTTTCAGCCATTTTGGTGGTGTAATACAAAATCCACGTGTTCTTATATTTTATCCATGGGAAAAATACAATAGGTTTCATTGTTTTATGGAGCATGTAGCCTATAAAAATCAGTACATAATACAAGAAACGTATCACATTATTGAAAATAGGTTCCTGATACAAGCTGCAATATTTCTATCTGTAACGAAAAAAAAATAAATTTCTAAGACTCTGCATTGTTATGTCATCCTTTTTTTATATTCCGTCCACATGTCACTGCAGAACATTATTTTAAATTACTTTTCATAAAAATATACATAACCGTCAGTTGCTGACCACAGAAGCTCCTTGTTTGAAGTTCACGTGTATAATTATAGTTAAAACTGTTGGCATCCACATAAATAACATCGATAATATTTATTTATTTATTAAGGTGTTAGGGTCAGTTAGTGGATGTTATATTTGCGTAGACTGATAGGGTAGATGTTATTAGATGAAGAACGTCAATGTCTTATGAAACGGATCATATTTATCACCTATTACAATATGAGGTGAAGTCTGTTTTAAGATTTTGGATAATAAGTGAGGAGAATAGTGTTTTATCAGAAATCTGGTTGTGCTTTGTTAACAAATTCTATGCACTGGTATTGTAGCCCCTGACAAGATATACAATATATCAGAACAAACAGGCCAACACAAGAAAACTTGATATTCACTGCCTCCTCACAGGTGACAGAAATAGCTGCAAAATAATTTCCTCAACATACCTCAGGTGTCGCTACCACATGAGGCGCATACATAGCACCGCCCATTATGAACAAGTCAAAATGAAAACTGATGCGTACATTTCTGTCCGTCGGTTAATAGACGATGACACAATGTAACTCTATGGTCGGTTTGAAACTGTCATCAAGGGCAATCAATAAGCCCTTAATTGATATTTCAAGCTGGTTGTAAATGAAGGTATGAAGGACTTCACGATTGCAGGTTTAAGCACGTTATTCTTCTGTCCGGCCGTCCCGCTCACCGTCCCGTCGATTAAAGGACAGAATGCGTAACTTTCACACCTTAACTATGATCCTAAGAGTTCTAGAAGGTCCTAGAAACCTGATATAAGGTCACGTTCTGCTAGCTTTTGGTTAAGAACACGATCTTTTGCCCCCATATTAAGGGTATTTTTTTTCAAAGTGTCACAATTAAACATGAAAAAAAATATACCATATATTTGAAGCACTTATGTGTTAGCATTCAAGGAATTAATAAACTGATTCGGACAGTTCTCCAAGGATGACATCAACTGTTGTTATCTACAATTAAGGTATTTAATGGCAATTCAGCAATTTCTACGATTTTTTTCAAAGAAATATGCATGGAAAGCCTTGTTTTTTTTTGCCATGCATGTGTGTTTAAGATAACTTTGCCGATAACATGAGAAGAATGGGGGCACATATATATAATTTTTCAAAAAGAGGTTTTAACAAATTTTTAATGAGTGACTCAAACAGACATGGTGAACATATACCTCAGAAATAATATATTTAAATAATAAATGAAATATAATGGTCCTCATTTGCATCTTAACTGAGCACAATCCTCCAAGCTGTTTTTCCAATACACTAACAGTTGTGAATTTGTACAAAAATTTGTTTTTAATGTATATTTTTGTTTGAGGTTACCGCCTCCATTTATAATGCTACCTTAACTACGTATATATATATATATATATATATATATATATATATATATTATATATATATATATATTATAGACCATCTATAATCCAGCAGTCAAACACATTTTCGACCTCTTCACACATTTTTGATCTCTTCACGTCAGTGCAATCTGTGTTTGGCAGAGAAACTAGCAATCATAAGCTCAAAACAAAAGAACCTTTTGAACAAACGTTCGGAAATTTTTTCCACCTGCCGCCATGGTCCAAGGGCACCCAACCGTGCTTAAAAGAAATGATAAAAACCAATATCGCAAATAGTTGAATTTCAGTCACCCGACGAGCCGACGAGGCGAAACCGACGGTCGTGACCCAGATCGATTCATCACATATCTATCATATCATGATCTGTTGCAAAACATAGAGCGCTGTGTGACCGCGCAGGAAAGACTGCATACCCGCAGATCATTTCTACTTTTATATATATATATATATATATATATATATATATATATATATATATATATATATATATTTATATATATATCTGCAGAATTCCATTCCGATTTCGGACTACACATCATACGCTTCCTCTCATTTTATATCCTGGCGTTAACCAGGCCCTGTGACTACTGAACCTGCGGGCCCGGGGTGCGTAATCGTCCTCATTCCTGGGTCATACGACCAAGGAACCCCCAAAAAAGGCGCACTCATATGTGGGTTAACACGTCCGTTGGGCACGCCTTCCCATTAAGCCTGCAGAGCGCTCACCCATGGGTAGGGGCCTCCACGAACTCACGATCTCCCGGCTTTGAGTCCGGTGATCTACCCCAGAGCAACAGAAGCCGGTACTACAATTTATACATTTTGAGTTAAAGATACAATACTGTATCGTCTGTTATCTAAAGAGAATGCTGCAGTCATCGCCCTGAAATTTGAATTATGTCAATCATCATGCAAAATGAAGTTTTTGGTAATTGCTGTCAAGATATCAAGGTGGCGTAGTAAGAGAACTTTAAATTTCACAAGACATGTTTGAACAGAAAAAAATAGCGTCCAATACCAAATAACTCACTAACCGCCAATATTATCACCATCGAATGTTACTTATTATTGATCATATGACTGGTTTTTAAATGTAAGCTGTGCGTGGCAACAACGGTTTTGCGAGTCAACATGGTCTTTTCAGCTGATCCATACAGAAAAGTACTGCTAAGAATTAGTTTATATGTTTTAGCAATACAAAATATCAAAACTTTTTTATGAATTTAATTAAATCTGAGAAAATTAACAATGTCTAGATGTACTGCATGTGATTTTCTGATCCCTTTGTCTTTAACCTAAACTTCTACTTTGGTAAAAGTTGTTGATGTCGCATTAACTGAAGAACATGATCCATGGGTAACTGAAATGACAAAAAGCAGTGTAAGCATTTTAAATTTTTAGAAATTATAAAATTTTTACCAAAAGAAATAATCATCCATAAGACATCCACATTTGCGCAGACCAAATGCCACGCGGTTTTGTATATTTATTAAAAACGAGTACATGCAGTTCGATATGGAATGTGTAAATAAATTTATCGTAACAGAGTCACCAAGACGAGTTTATCTTCAGATGCCGTGTCTTTTCATAGTATTTTTTTCTGCAACAAGCATTGGCTACAATTGATCTAATCAATGTAAATTGTGATATGACGCATAATATTAAAATTAATACAAAAGTGGTAATTCCTCACTAGGTTATTGGATTTGTTGTCGTTTAAAGTTTGGGTTTTGTTTGAAATCGGGAAATGTTTTCCATATTATTGAAGATAGAAAACGTGAAGCCGTTAGGCGGAAGATATATCAAATAAAAAAAACGCAAATATGAAAAAATAAAGTTTTATAAACACCAGTTTAATATATGAAAATGTGTGCGAAGGAAACTGTAACATATACTGTAACTGTTCCATATTTGGCCATTTTTGCGATTACTATGTAGAAGAGAAAAAGTTAGGAGTTATCTACCTACCTCAAGGAGGGGGAGTAAAGGCTCTTTAATTATAATCTTTCATGACTGGAAAACCAAACCAATCAAAGAAAGTGTTTTGATTATTAATTGTTCTAATATGTCAAGTGATTATTAGTCAGAAAAGTGCATTAATTAACTTTACTTTGCATTTAATTAAAACATCGGAGGTAACTTTGCTGATTTATGAGCTATTTATTTAATAGTAACTGAACCCTGTACTTGTGGAACCAATTGGACAATGATACACAATAAAAACAGACAAAGCTGAATATTGTATTTATTAGCGTAATTTGTGTAATCATGTGAAGGAAGATTTTGCTTTTACATTTATTCTACTGTAATTGGTTTCTGTCAGATGGTCCTAATATGAGACGTTTAATTTACTTTGTTCATTCATACTACATTGCAATTAAGCTCAGGATGGACCACGCTTTGTTCATCTATACACTGCATTCAGCACCACTGCATCAAGGAGTTGGTCGGACTGGCTGAAACTTCGCAACCACTGTTTCGTCATCAAAAGCCGTTCAGGTGTTATGTCACAGACGATTTATTTTATCCTGTAAAACCAGTTGTTGTTTAAAACCAATCTAATTTCTGATAGATTTAACATACACAACGGGATTTGGTATTAACATCACATGCCAGAACTAAACTGTTTACAAAGAAATAGTAGCATTCACATATACTTTTGCAGCAGACAAAGCCGCGAAACCTATCTGGGATTTTAAATTAGCATAAACACTCAGGTTGACTGAATAACCGACATAAACTGACAGTGACTAAAAAGTTGACGTGTGGGTCCGAAATCGTTCAGTTGTTAAAGCTTCCTACTTGGAGCGCACTTTCCCTCTTACATTCAATGTCATGAAATTTGCGGAAATAACATATCAGGTTTAAAGGAATACATCCACACTACAGACGCTGGTGAAGTCATCAGATAAGTTCCAGTTCTAGGTTACTGTCTGTGCTGGGTCTATCACCTGTCAAGCGGGAATATACGACAGTGGTCTATAGGCAGCTGCACCATGTACCTGACAGGCGTGTACTCAACTATGTTATATTTTCAGGATACACATAACACTCATCTTAAGAGTTTTATCGTACACTTGTGCATCACTGCGAAGGGTATTATGTGATTTTCAATTAATATAAATATAATTCTTTCTTGATGATGTAACATGAGTGTACATATGTCAAAATCCTTCAAAGCAGCACAGCATTTCCTAGCTTGCCTGTTTTTCGTAAAATTTTTCTTAGAATTTTGTGTGCTCACACATTCTTTTGTTCAAATGAAGAGAAAAGTATGATTAACTGTGTACACGAAAATGCATGAATATGTAATTTTCCAGTGAAAATTATTCCAAAGTTCAAAACGTAATTCATTTATTTTATTACCTGCAGGCAATAGTGAAATACTGTTGATTGAGAACATTCAGTCTCCAAATTTCTTTGTTATGTCTAAATAAGAAATCGGGGAGGTTATTACCTTACTGGGAGTCATACCAATATATGGTGGAATGTACGATAAAGTGAATTCAAGTTTGAGATTTCAGTCGTGTTTTGAAATCTGTCAACTATACATTTATTGAATAATATTATTTTTAATAAAATGAGACTGCGAAATAATTATAATTGATAAAACGTTAGTACCATTAACAACATACATACCAGTAATATTAGTGATAACTGTTTACCCGCTGAATCTACGAAAGAATCCATTCGGTAATAAGCATGTATTCAAAATTACCATGCTTCTGTGCACAGGACGTGTTCGCCTGGTTGGTGCATTAAACCTTCCTGCTTGCAGAGGGGAAGTGCTCTCTGACGGTCAGTGGGGCATCATCTGTGACCCAGAATTTTTCAGGATTGGCTGGCCAAAGGTGATCTGCAATCATCTTGGCTTTACTCAGTTTGTAAATGCTTTTCATGCTGGAATCCCTCCATTTCCTGTGGACACGGGGGATATTTACATCCATGATTCCGAGTGCCATGCTGCAAAGGTTAATTCGATCTTTCAGTGCAAGCCCTCACGGCCATGTCTTTGTGACCTTACCTAAGATGGACGTGTTTGTGAATTGTGAATGAACTTACCTTCAATATACCGATTTGATAGGTTATATTCGAGTTTCTTTAAGTCTAAATTGCTGCGATGTAAAATGTGGAATTTTCTTTTAAGGAATTAAACCTTTAATATACGGTATCTTTGTCTATTAAATGAAGATGCATGTAACCATACAATAAGAGTTACATGTCAGTTATTGTTAAATCATACCAGATTTCAGGTTTTATATGAAACGTCAGTGCATTTTGTAATTTTTTAGAAATCTTTCATAAAACAATAAAGATAACGAGATAGTTACTACATCGATCGCTTTTGTAATTAATATTTAGGTTGATCATGGATATTTGTTCCATGAAAAAATGTGTATTCCTATAACATTTAAAAGTTTACAAAGGTATACACTTTCATGGACGTAAGCACCTGTAAACTGTGGGACTTCGTATCACCTAAATATATGTTTCCTTTTCATAAACATCTAGTTCTGAATACTTTACATGCGTAAAAGAGCTTTCCTGCATAAACTTGATTTCTTCTTTAACTGGTTTATTTGTTTTTAATCGAAATCACTATTAGAAGGTTGAATCCTGTAATTGTGTATTGCCAAGGGTTGCAAAGACTATATACATTGTAGCTGATTAGTAATAAACATTGTGCTCTGCTTTGGCTTTTTGTTTATTTTATACTTCCTTCTAGCTTCTAACATTATATGTTGAGTTACGTCAAACGTACATAAAGGGGTTTCGGTGTAAAAATGTACAGGTAAGCGTGCAACATTTCATATACATGTCTACGTCTATGTTAAATGTATTTAAATAGTTATCTTATACTGCCTGAAACATCTTATAAAACATGTGATAAACAATTGTCCTGAAATAGTTTATTTTGCTCTAGGTGGCTTTATGTTAAACCGAGCAGATAATATCGACAGCGATTACGGGTATCCGCCAGATCACAGAGGCATTGATAAAGTGAGGCACGTGAGAGTCCTCAGTCAGAGAATCCCAGTTATCCCAAAACGCACGGATATACGAAACTACAAAAAATTATTCTAGGTGGCACCACCTCTTATATGACAAGATAATGCCATCCCAGATCGTTTTGTATTTTACGATTACATGATTGTATGTGGTGCAATCTGTCTTTTGTACCAGAAGGCTATCCATGATGTGTGGACATCTGTAATCTCCTTGGTTATACATATGCAGAATATACCTTAATCCTTAAGCTGTGAATAGCCGACGCAAGGATTCCTGTCTTTGTCGAAGGCGACCTCTACGCAATTAAAAAAACATGCAAAATCACTCATAATGTGTGTACATTAAAATTACTTTAACAAATAATGTCATAATAATTCACACTCATTGCGGTTTCAGAGAACATTGGAGACAAAAGTATACTAAACTATAGATATGATTCAATGAAAAAAAATGTTGAACATACTCCAACATTAGAGAGAATCATATATTTTCCCAAATTCCTGTTTTCGCTCCAAACTTCGCAGAAAATGACCCAATGCCTTGAGGCTTCAAAGTGAATTTCCTCGGGAAGAGTAAACCTTACACGTCAGAGTTTACAGTTTTTATAGTGGAAGCAGCTTGTAGGTAACCGGAGGACCGCGTATCTGCCACAACAGCCAAAGCGAAAAGACTTAATCTAAGTAAACCTCACGGAATGCAAATTATCTGAAAAATCCAAGGAACTAATAACATTTAGACATAAAACGAGGGCGCAACCGATTGGATTTGGCTTTAAAAAGAATGAATCACAGACGGAAGGACGAAAAAGACCGTGTCAATGCACAACCACCCAATGATTCGTTGTGAGGATACTGAAAAATTTTAAAGATATTACTTTTAGTTCAATAGCACGGTAGTTTCTGAAACATGAAACTGGTTTAAAAGGTTCACAACCCCATAGCCAACATTTGCACAAAAAGGCTATAAAAACATGATCTTTTCTCTGTAAGCACTCAAATTAATAGAAAGTTTATTCTGCTTGGTTTGCCCAGTTACATGTAGTTAGTTTTTAATATCTACGCTCTCACACACTGCAGTTTCTAAGACAAAAGAATGAGAAGTAAACCGAAACACATTATCTGCAGGTCATCGACGAGGTATTGACTTGCGTGTTCTTAACATACACAATGTTTTACAGAATTAACATATGGTTTACTGGTCTCACAGCATACGTCAGTGACACGTCTTCACGGTGTCAATCACGACGGCATAAGGACTGACAGTAAAATCAAGCCAGGGATTCGTGTACATGAAGATTGAATGATTTTCGGAGGTCAAAATTATAGCTTCATTATTTTTCAATATTCATTATATTTTAAAGTTGATTTTAGTGTAATATTTAAAAAAATAAAGAGGAGCTTTCCATTAACATTCTTCAACGATGACACAGAACTAATGTCACGTATTCATCCTGCTAATTTTTAAAGCATTAAATAGCAGAAGTTTCATTTCTCGAATCCCTCCAAGGACTGAATCCCTTAACAACAGCCCAGGAAAAATCATCTGCTACAGCAGTTTAAGTTTCCCATGGAAAGTTAGAAGGCTCCCCTCTTGCCCAACGAGTACTTATAACAACTTTCCCGCTTCCCGGCCACATCAGTGTCCCACTAGGTTTCCTGATGGGTGAAGTTCAGAAGCCCATATAGGCCCTATTATCACACCTACAGCACAACCAAATATTGATTTAAGACTTCTTGTTGTAGCTGTTCGACACCGTCGAAATAGCAATGAATGTCAAAATTCATTGAGAATGAACTGATGAATACCTACACAGTTCAATAACTACTCACAGAGGGTCTTAAATAACTTCCTGGTTTATCTGAGATCGGTTATGTCCTATTCAACATGATTTTTTCTCGAAAAACTTTCATAAAACGAAATATGTTCACATCAGTGGTTATATTATACGTTTTCGCAATGCCGTTCCTTACGAGGACAAGCTGATTAGACACCTCTATGGTTTATTAATCTTGACAACCAAGTTTGTTTTCAGTTGTTAATATCTCAATTCCTAACGAACGAGAGGTTCTGAATCTAGATAATTATTTGTGTAAATAACACTCATAAATAAGAATCGGCTACAGATTCCTTACCTCGGGGCTTGCTAATTTGTTCAGTATGACAGAATTTGTCATAATTAGGCCTGTGAATCCTTGCAAACACCAGTTATTCGGTTAACATAATATGGCATCAATATCACTCAAAGAATCTCCGCCGAAGCAGTATGTGAACTTAAAACCATTGCCAATGAAGCTATTCTTTTTCATTCTTACTACATACTGCCTAAAAGGGTGCGTCTTATCAAATTGTTAATAAATTATGCATATGTATTCACCATCTGTTCATATCTGAGGCATATCGAGATTCCTTCCTAACTTTATGTTGGCTTTAGTAATTGAGACTGGACGAGATATTCTTTAGGTATGTATGTATATGTCCTGAGATTAGGGCCGCTTGGGATCTTACAGTGACCGGTAAAATAATACGTTCATAAAATAACACGTTAGTATAAACTAAAAGTTTGTGAACATCATTTATGAAACTAAACAGCTAATGTTACCTGTACATAACATTGAGAAATATTTTCACGCTTTGTAGATTTGGTCGCCTCATCTGTTCATAGTTATCTGGCTGATAACGGGCAGGGATGTATTATGTATCAGCATATGTGCTTATATGCCTAATTTTTATATGGGTTATAACATTTAACCTTCCATTCAAATTTGATCTCAACATTATAGTTTTCATGCTGATGAAAATTTCAATTTTAAATAACGAATGAAGAGTTTGATAACATAATATGAATATACCTGTAGTTTGAAATAATTTGAAAGTACTCTTCAATTCTTTGGAGGTAATCCTTTAAAAAAAGCATCTTCACTCATACTGTTTATGAAAAATTACATTTTTGAGGTGCAGTCTTACTTGTATTCTCTTGGTATGTATAAAATAATAAGAGACCAGAGAGCACCGAGGCAAGGTGTTTTGGTAGTTGTCCGCAAAGGGGGCTCTGCAGATGTGGCTTTTGGCGAAGTCGGCTCCATCGTGTAAAGTGTCCTCTCAGCCTGTGGCAAGCTTCCAAAAGACATATGTGGTGTGTAGGATCTATTTGTCTTATTTATCTCTCTCTGTCTGTCTGTCTGTCTCTCTCTCTCTCTCTCTATCTCTCTCTCTCTATATCTCTCTCTCTCTCTATTTCTGTGACGTGGTTTGCTTAGGGCCTTTGGCACATAGGATGCTCGGCCGGTGAGCTGTAATTCAAACGAAACGTAACAACAAAGGCTGCGTGCACACCTCGCTGGCTTGTTTCAGTTCTGAAGACGACAGATACATGGCTACGCTAACACAGTCATAATGTCATAATCGAATCGGTCGATGATGCGAGAATGCAGAGGGAGCAATTTAAATTCGACCGGAAACTCATCAAGCGGCGCTTGAAGCACAGCAATGGGCGGAGCCAGGATGCCTGTCGAGTGTTTGTTTATTGGCATCTGATTGGCTGCTTGTCACATCATACGCACGCTAATTTCAGCGGACAACGAACCGCCATCTGGTGTCTAAATATATCATAAACGGTCAAAGCTGGCAGCGTGACAATCAGTTGCTTCTTTAGAAGCGCAAGATTTCCGCTGCCTCGGGAGCGTAGAATAACGCTTGCTTTCAGTGAGGGATTTGGGCTTGTCGGGCCTTACATTTGAACGAGGCTCTCACCCACGTGCATGGTCAGTAAAAGAGAAAAAAACATGTTTCTCGCTTTATGAAATGGAGAGTTCAACCCAGGAGGATTAATGACAAAAACCTAATTCAAGGTCCCTATTGTAGGAACTGACGTTGGGGGGGGGGGGTAGGAGTGGTGTCGGGGGTTTCAGGCCTCAAAATTTGTCTGATACGATGGAAAAATGGTTGCGGTAGCTGAAAATGGGATACGGACCCTCTGCATGAAGTCCCAATGGGTCTGCTCCTGCTACTTTTAGGTATGCATATTTCGGAGCGAGTATAGAATCCGGTCTACATGGAAGAGGTTATGGGTGTATATGGACGGACGTAATGATGTTAAGGATTCATGTAATGGAGAAGTTAGAGGCATGTCGATGTCATATCATCGGGCATGTCATGGCTCATGTTGATTACTACTAATATGAGACGGTCCAGTCAGTTTAGACCCATCTTAGAAATGAAGACCGGATTCTATACTCGGGCCCATATGGAGGTTTCTTTCTTCAGAAACAGTTTCCTTGCAACGTACATCTAATAAATCTTTCCTGTGTCCCTCTCACCAACTTAATCTTTATACGTCCAACGATAGAATCCAGTCAAATATCATCGAAACCTGAATGCCCCCGCGTCTCATTCCGGTTCGCAATGTAAACATCACTGACCAGGGTCTTCAAGGTAAACATACCGGGGTATGAATTTCTTGCCACGAGGACAGCCCCACAAAATAATTGTAAAAAATATTTATACATATCTTATTGAGAAAGTTTCCCACTGAAAATCTATATTTTCTGTTAACTTTTAGAATAAAAAAATGAGCCAACATTTCACATCACAGTTAATATATCTCCTCAACCCCGGTAATAAGCCCGGTATACCGGGTTTATCAGCTAGTATAATATATACCGCACACCATAAAAGCCAAAGAGTTCTGCCGCATGCAAAGGTACTCTTTGTACTCTTCGGATGTAGTGTGTAGCACACTGACGTCACTACTATGACGTCACTTCGCTACTCCTCAAAAGTGTGCAAATATAGAGAAGGGTCGGAGATCTGTTGAACCTTATCGGCTAGAGCAAACAACCTGAATTCGGAAGGTCATGTTTTCAATTTTCATTGGAAGTGAACCGACATTTTTGTGTATTCATGTTCCATTGCCCAATAGAATGAACCAGCATCGTTTTCTTACATCTCTCTCTCTTTCTTCCTCTCTCTCTCTCTCTCTCTCTCTCTCTCTCTCTCTCTATATATATATATATATATATATATATATATATATATATATAGCACAAGGGTAACTATACCTTTCGTCTGGCGTAGTAGTAAACGTTCTTTTCCAAGTTCTTTTTAATAAATATTTCTTTGAAGGTCACACCTTAATTTCAAAAGGAATTTCACAAATACAGTGAATATTACAATTACAGTTTTGGTGATCTCTATACGTTCCGTGATGTTGAAAGTGGGTTGGACGTGCTGTAGAAAAAAATTATGCTTGTTTTGTCGTTTTTTTTAAAGACGGAAGAGAAGCAAGTATAGATTTTTGTCAGATATGGGAATAAATGGCATAGTTATCTAGATAAAAAGAAAGCTGTTTCTTTAATCTAACTAGAACTGCATAGGCTGTAAGATTTTGTGATCATTTGTAGAAGCTTAATTAACAGGGATCATGCTACAATCCCAACAGAAACCGTTTATCATTCAGAGAGATCTGCGAGATGTATGCTGGTCTGCAGGCGCTTCTATGGTCAGCATTGAAACAGAACAAGAAATGCTTAACCTAAAGTCAATCAAAGAGAAACTGTATCCCCGTAAAGATATATTTTATTATTAACATTATTATTATTATTATTAGTATTATTATTATTATTATTATTATTTTAATTATTATACATAATTTACATATTAGATCAATATTAAATCGGGTTAAAGGGGTTTTTAAGCTGTCTTTAAATCAATCTCTTACATTCTTGCATATGAATGCAAACTGTAAGTACAGCGGCGTAGGCCCCTACCTAGCCTAATTGCCGCCCGGGGCGGTCTTAGAAATTGCCGCCCCTCTAACAAAACATTACAAAACTGGATAACATGTTGAAACATATCGTTTCAAATGTCCTTGTTACAGGCTTGTATTTGACAACAACGCAGTTATATGGATTCACTGGAAGGGAATTCTTCCTCCACATATTAAAGAGCAGACATCTCTTTGCTATGTAAATCAAAAGATCGCTAGAAGCTCAAACAAGTATATTTCATTATGAAGTGAACAGAAAGGAATAAAACGAATAAATTGTAACTATTAACAGATTACACTGCAGGAAACACATATAATGTGGAAAATTGATATTTCATCATTCATGTAAACACGATTCATGATTACTTTAAACTCAAGTTGGGAAAAAAACTTTATTTGGTGAATGTTATTCCATTCTCGACGCATACAAATACTTTGTCACATCTATAATTCCACCTCTTGTTATCGCATATGACAGCAGATACACCTAATAGAGCTATTGAGATATGCATGGTTCTGCTGCATGCAAGTCATTTAGTCTTTACTAAAACAGCGTAATTCATGAGTTAAGCATATATATGTAGGCAGGGCATGTTTATTTTTTTTTCACATAAAAAAATTCAATGTTTGGATAAACTGACTTTGTTTAATTAAAATATCCTCAAAGTTAAAAGCATATTTTAATTCAAGGCTACATCAAAATCATTTTAGAATTATAGTGATTATGCACTTTGCGAGGTTTTATTTATAAACTTATGACTATTTGTTATTCAATAAAGTATTTAAATAAATTTCAAGAAATGATATAATTTAAATATATGTTATAATTTAATTTCAAATGATTTGTCACAATATACAGCAATTGTCTGTAGGTAGTCGATAATGAAACTGTTAATAACAGAATTAACAGTACAGGTAAATATAAACTCATTATTGATACGTATATTAAACATGTGGCTAGGCGGGCAATGGAATTCATCCCGCCGGACAGTTATAATAGAATTATATTTTTAAGTTAAAAATAATTCCTATATAGGTCTGGGTGTTTATTGGTTTTATTCACGTTACATAAAAGATCATGCAGGTCATATTGGTTAATCAAAAGACACGATAGTGTAAACGTCTGTATTTTAACGAGACTGATGTTAGAGTATGAAGAATCATGGAAAAAGGGCATTTCAGGTTGTTATAGGCTGTTTAAATGTCCTGGAATTTCGGGAATTCAAGGGTTCAAGAATGGAAATGCTTAATACTTTCCAAGGAAAGAGCAACACTATTCGTCAAAATAGTTTTCGCACAATATGTACGACAGACACCCCACCCCAACTACCTAGTGCCATTGGTCTTCTGGCAGGTTTTTTCCCTGGAGATTATCAGATGCTGCTAGGGTTTTCTGTAAACGACGACCGCCCTGAAATGCAGGCTTTTTGCATGATTGGTTAGTTTATCGATATGGCGTTCTGACATTGCAAGACCACAGATCTAACAAAGAATAACTACAGATATATATTTCATGCCTCTATAGAGATCGTCCGCAAATAATTTTGTTGGTTCCACCGCCAAATTTTTAATCTCTGAAATTCTTGAAAAGGAACAAAAAGGCCAAATTTGAACTTTTTGAGGAACCCCTTCTGCCACTGATTATACTAAATCCCAGAAATGCCGCCCCCGCAAATGTACAATTCGTTCGCTAATCATTCTGTAGGTTCTACTGTCCAGTTTATAATCCCTGGAATACTTGAACATGGGACAAAAAGGCCAAATTTGTAATTTTTGTGGAAATCCTAATGCCACTGATTAAACTAAATCCCAGAAATGCCCCCCCCCCCCCAAAAAAAAGTGTGCAAAACGTTCGCTAATCATTTGGTAGGTTCCACTGTCCAGTTTATAATCCCTGGAATATTGAACATGGGACAAAAAGGCCACATTTATAATTTTTGTGGAACTCTTATGCCACTGACTAAACTAAATCCCCGAAATGCCGCCCCCAAAATGTGCCGCCCGGGGCGGACCGCCCCTGCCGCCCCCCTTAGGTACGCCACTGTATAAGTACGACAGAACTGCAGATAGTGACCATGGTTAACGACAGGCAAACGAAATAAACCTTAAGGGACATAATCAGGGGGAAAATTTTGCCTATTCGTTTACACTTTAAGTTCAGTTTTACTTTATACAATTGTTTCCCAGCGAAACCATTCCAACATACGGCTATTTAACACCATGTTATGGCTCTGCGTGTTGGTGAATACAGTCTGTTTACCATAACAAGGCCGCGTGACCGGAGGTTGGATTTAGAGGGGCAACACGTCAAGTTAGTCAGGGCATCTCCTGATTTACACGTGTTTTGTCATTTGACCTTGAACTGTGACTTTGAAGGTCAAATTCTTAATGATGATTCTGAAGTCAAATATTATCATGGAATAGCTCCGCCCTTTTAATTAATTGTCTGAATTTAACAAATTAACACCATGCATATATTGCAATATTTATAGAAGAGATGAAAACATATCCTGAAGACTGCACTCATCGAAGATACATAGGATATTTAATTTGAGGAATAGTGAATACATAAGGTTTGCATGAATAATTATAAGCTTTAAAATTGCATTAAGTGGGTCGAAACCTCAGAAAGTTTGTAGGTTTTATAGAACAAACTTAATACGTGTTCATTTAGATGCTTTTCATAATCATTTCGTAAAATATTGATCGTCACACTAAAAATATTATAGAAAATTGGGCAGGACGTTTCGAAGTGGTAAATTTTATGGCCTTAGTTCATTGTATCTTATGTAGAACTGCCATCACCTTATCATTTCAGCCTAATGCATTTATCCGTCAGACATCTTTCATTTTAACCGACATAAAACACTTCAATATGCATTAAGAAAATTTATATCAATATTTCAGACGATGCCATGCTTCGTCATGGCCTTATTTTAGGAGTGAATAATTGCTTCCCAACATTAAAGTAACATTGAACTGACATGGAACGCAGAGGAAGAAAATGATATCAAACATGAATCAAGATCATATTTCCTTTTAACATATAGTTTTTTTTGTAGTTGGGTTAAGAATTCACTGCTGTGTGTAACCACAGACCGAGAAATCATTGCCTTGTCTGCAGCGTAATGGGAGATGCGGTTCGAACCTGCAAGTGGCCTGTGCCTGAGAACCAAACCCTTTTTTTTGGCCTAACCATCACGATTTCCTGTCACCCGGTAGATGTGCACTCAAGCATATGAGGTCATGTGAAGGGGGTCACAGGAAGGAGCCCTCTTTGCCCGACCCCCGGTCGCTAGGGCTGGGTATCGGTTCGCCTCATCCGATACAATACGTATTGCGATACAGTTAATTCGATACCGATACGTATTGACGATACGCTTCATTTCTTGTTGTATATCATTTCTTTATAAAAGCTCTATTTCATTTATATATATATATATATATATATATATATATATATATATATATATTATTTTAATATACCACATATTCCGTATGCTCTGCACTCAAGTTGAGCAGCTCAAGCTTGATATTAAATAAATAAACAGACCAGTTGATTTTAATTATCAAAATCTGATTAAAACTACCAAAATCTCGATCTTCTTTGAGCCCTTTGCACCCCCACCCCCACCCCCGCACAAACAGTTTTATTTTATTCGATGGGAAAGATCATAGGCTGTATTTTTTGTGTCATGTAATTACACAGTTTTGTATATTTCTGTGAATATGAATCCATCATTGAGAGAGAGAGAGAGAGAGAGAGCGAGAGAGAGAGAGAGAGAGAGAGAGAGAGAAATATTTTATTCGACATAAAAGTAAAGCATCCATACAAAATATATTCAGTATGTCAATATTTTTGTTTTTATTATGCCTGGAGACTTTTGTTAAGCATTTTAATCCGCTTTCACAACAGCCCCCTGTGCATGAAACATGGAAAGAGAGAAATTGTACATAAATATGGAGGTTAAATGATTATACATTCTTAATATTTGAGACTATATGATTTAATGAGGAAATTTGTAAAAAAAACTTGGAAGATTTACAACCTGAATTACTTAAGTTATAGTTTGTTATTGATTAAAACAATGTTTTATGGCTTAGACTAATTTTTGTTACAGATGTAGCAGTTTATCTGAAGGCGTTTGTCTTTATAATAATTTATATAATGTTGTTTGATGTAGCGAATCAAACCTTGAAGACTATGAGTGAAGATTTTGTCAACAATGATTTAGTCGGTTTCATTTAAGACTTTTGGTGTTATGTTTCTCAGACAGCTGTCTGCTATCTTACGTCTGGTTTTATTTGTAACAAGGGTATCTTTATGTCTTATGTCATGTTCGTGTGTCATGGTCCTTGTTGAAAAATTAAATGTTTGTTAATATTTTGGTTGTGCTTCATGGCAGTAATTATAGTAAAATTTTTATTTATTTAGTCTGAAGATGTCTTTATTTGAAAGGATTTTTAATGATTTAAAAATTGGTTCAGTGTGGGTACTGTATTTGCTACTTGTGATAATTCTTATGGCTTTAATTTGTAGTTAGTCAATCTCTTGTGTGAACAGAATTTGTCTCAAGGCTTTAACCATTTATTTTACGTCTGATGTGAAACGTGGGAGTTTCAAGTAACCTATGACTGGCTGCGTAAATAAATAAATAAAAAAAAAAAAATAGAGATAAAATGATATACCGTGAAACCCGTCTGGGACTGGACAATTTGTCAATTGCAGCGAGGTGTCCGCCCCAGAGGGGGTCGGGCCCAGGAGGTCCGGCTGCACCAAAATGACGGAGACCCAAGTATGGGACTATCAATCATAAAAAAACGGTATTTTTCCTTTGATATTTTACCTTAATTATATGTTACATGTAAATAAAATTTAATGCTACCAGTTGTTGTGTTTCATTTATTTTTTTTAAAGAGGCTTTTTAAATTAACTGGAACATTATTGTCATTTACTGTTATTAAAATAATATTCTTACATTGATTGACATCAACAGGACTTATATATCTCGACATATAATTTTCTGCACTGGGTCTGTAAAATTTCTCAATTACTCACTCTTTTCGTGATAATAAAAGAATCGCTTATGACATAAATTAATTTCGTTCAAGTTTTGTGAAAATATGTTGTGAGCGTAAGCAAATATGATAAATCAATGCATGTTATCATATACGCCTTTTAATTGATAGTTGGGACTGATTTCCGTGATGCAAATGTTACAGGATCGGGGATTGGTTGAGCCCTCACCCCAGGCGATAGGTCATGACTAGTGATTGTTATCGTCAGGGTGTGTAACAGATACGTTATTAATATTATCCTCGCTTCTTGGCCTATGATAGAATAATGTGGCCCAAATTCAGAATAAATATGTTGCTTCACTGAAAGCTCGGCACAATAGAAACTTCGTTAATTCGTCATTTTTCGGGGGGACTGCTATTGCTAAAATGATACATAAATGAATGTTCCAGCTGAAAAAAAGGTAACTTGAGTAAAACTAACTCCGGTCTTATAGTCATGGCAGTATGCCTAAATCATGAGAACATTTATGTGATATAAGGGGTACCAGAAGCAGACCATATTTGTAATTTCAAAGAACTTCTGCCGACTTCGATCGGGGCGGCCGCTTGGATGTCCATTAGCCGGGGTGATTTTTGCCATCGGGCAAATTGCCGTTGTCCTGAATAGCGGGGGTGTCCGCCCTGAAGGCCCGGCCACACCGAACGCTGCGCTACGCTGCAGAAAATGTTGAGTACATGCAAATACTCTGGGGTGTCCACACCAAACGCCGCGCTGCGCCGTGCTGAGCAGCCCTGCAAAACAAAGCTAAAAAAAGTTCAACATTCTCCGCTTTGCTGCGCCGCAAAAATGCTCTGCTGTTTATTTGCAACGCTTTGCAGCGCAGCGTTCGGTGTGGCCGGGCCTTAATGGGGTTCTTTAAGTATAGTAAAAACGCTCCGTCGGCCCAAAAAGTGTCCGTTAGGCGGGGTTCCGCCTGCAGCCCGGGGTTTCCCTGTATCATTAAAGTAAATAAGTGTGACACACACTCACACACCTATATAGGATATAGACGTGAATGTACCTTGTTCCTAGTAGCAATATGTGATGTGAATATCGCTTTCATTAATAAAGAGGAAAGTCAGTATCATTTTCTTTTTATCGCTTACATCAACCTGCTTGTCATGGAAGTACTGACGTGCATGTGTATAAACATTTCTTATCAAGTCTTAAAAGCCGAAGCAACAAATATACAGTGCATTTAGCTTTATAAATCGTAAATGTTATATTTTAACTTAGAGTCATATCCCTATTCGTTAGCAATAAATAGTATATATCGATACGACCGATACAGCATGCAACGCATTTCGGTTATCGTATCGACGTCGTGTATCGATTCGTATCGTTTCATTACTATCGTAATGAGGACATTAAAGAACAAAAAAGAAAACTAAGACGCAGGGAGAGGTTGTGGAAAAAATACAGGACAATTTTACATTGAAAGCTCTAAAATTAGAACGGGCGAAATATAACAACATGCTTAAATTATCAAAAATAAATTCACTAAGTGAAAAGATACAAGAATGCGGAGATAACACAAAGAAACTATACAAGCTTGTCACTGAGATAACAGGTGTTAATAAAGACAATCCACTGCCAAAGGGGCTATGTGATGAGGACCTAGCCAACCAATTTGCCGACT
The DNA here is from genome assembly GCA_026874595.1 of Sipunculus nudus. NCBI lineage: Eukaryota > Metazoa > Annelida > Sipuncula > Golfingiida > Sipunculidae > Sipunculus > Sipunculus nudus. The sequence goes on along the minus strand of CM049308.1, from coordinate 83,842,869 downwards.
TTTTCCTGAGTAAAATAAACAAAATAAGATCAAGTCTGGACAAATTTCCACATTATCAGCCTACAAGAAAAGATGTAAAATCTTTAAATAATTTCAGGCCTCTGTCTCAGAGAGAAGTTACAGCCATTATCAATAGTTTGCCAAGTAAGAGCTGTGAAACAGATGCACTACCAACTATTCTTCTGAAGAAAATGCTTCCAGCAGTGAATTGAAAAATAACAGACATTATTAACATTTCACTGGTTGAAGAGAGATTTCCCAGAAGTTGGAAGGAGGCTATAGTACGTCCCCTTCTGAAAAAAACTGGTCTTGAATTAATATCTTCAAATTACAGACCTGTGATTAGTTTACCATTTTTATCAAAAGTACTCGAGAAAGCAGCCTTGTCAGAATTTAATCAACATACTAAGAGTCAAGAATTAATGCCAGATTATCAGTCAGCATACAGAGCTAATTACTCGTGTGAAACTGCACTAATCAAACTGACTGACGACATATTATGGGCGATGGAACGTCAGGAAATTACAGCAATGATGGCAATAGATTTGTCAGCCGCTTTTGACACGGTTGATCACTCAATTTTATTAGAAGTGCTATACAATAAATTCGGTATTAATGGAAAAGTCCTGGAATGGTTTGACAGTTACCTAAGACCCAGATCATGTAAAGTGAAAATAGGTGAGAAGTTTTCAAGGAATATGGACCTAACTTTTTCGGTTCCTCAGGGAAGCTGTGCAGGGCCAATCCTTTATCTGGCGTATGCCAGTACAATACAGGAAGTTATTCCAGGAGACATCCAACTTCATGGATATGCAGATGACCATGCAATTAAGTGTTCATTCAGTGCTAACAATCGTCAAGCAGAGAACGCCATCATCCGAAAACTGGAAACTTGTGCGAAAGACATTAAAACGTGGATGGACTCAAACAGACTGAATTAATAATTCCAAGACAGAATTCATTATGTTTGGTAACAATGGACAGTTATCAAAATGCACATCATCTCAGTTAAATGTAAACGGAGAACACGTTGAACTTTCAGATAATATTAAATACTTGGGAGCTTGGCTGGACAAGCAGCTAAATTTCAAACATCACATTTCATTGAAATGTAGAACTGCAATGCATAATATTCATAGAATTAAGCAGATCAGATCCATACTCACGATGGAAGCAACCCACACATTAGTTCGTGGACTTGTCATGTCTCACCTTGACTATTGCAATGGAATTTTATTTGGTCTACCAGAAAGATCAATTAAAAAGCGTGCAAAACATTGCAGCAAAATTAGTATTAAACAAGGAAAAATACGAAAGTGCAACGGAAGCTCGTAAGACATTACACTGGTTACCTATTCGTGCTCGCATAGAACATAAAGTCTTGACCGTTGTCTTCAAATGCTTAGAAGGAACAGCACCAGATTACCTTAAGAAATTGATAGAGGTACAGAAACCAGGCAGATTAGGGCTTAGATCTGACAGGGGTGTAAGAAGGCTCGTAGTACCCCCTACAAAACGGAAAACTTTTGCTTTGCGATCTTTCAGTGTTTGTGGTCCAGAGCTATGGAATAGCATTCCAGAAGAACTGAAAACAGTATCACGTATTGAACAATTTAAGAAGGACGTAAAAACTTACCTTTTTAGAAAATACTATACCTAAATATTTTTATATTTTTACCGATATAACTATTTTAACTTTTTAGTGTCATTGATAATTTAGTAAATATGTGGTTCTATTTTTAATAAAAGTATGATGTTTTAGTTGTAAAGCGCATTTGAAACATACGTGTAAAAATGGCGCTATACGAAATAAATATAGTTATAGTTATAGTTATCGTATCGACGTCGTGTATCGATTCGTATCGATATACTGATACAGCCCTACCGGTCGCAGGAAGGCCTGCAAAACAATACTTTCAAAGATCCCCCTTTTGAGAAGGGATCGTCGATGGAGATTATTTTGGGCCGGGGACCGCAAATGTAAGAAAACCCCAGATAGGGCCCCCGGAGTAAACCTCTGTCCCGCCATTACACACTCTGGGGCAATTGTGTTACCGGGCCCGAATACACAAAGAAAAGAGGAGCCCGCGGGGGAGCAAATTATAAAATTATTAATTATCAACGTAATACGCAAATATTGTAATAAAAAGTGGGTGAAAATCTCTTCGAACAAACCCAGAGCATATGTATGACGAAAATCACGGCAATCCGTATTGTGGTAACAGAGGAGATATGGAAAATTACAAAAATCGCCTTGCGCTATTAATATATAGATATGTCTCATACTACTTGATAGATAGAAAATTCAAGGGCAGGATGATACAAAATGTCACGTTAAGGGCCTAGGCAATATGAGCAAATACAGAATCAAAATGTACTTGAACAGACAAATCCTCTTTTCCGAGAAGCTTTTCGTGCTAAAATTAATTCATTTTCCAAAGCACGTATACTTTAAATGAGAGGGACTGAATACGGACAGCCAAAAATCACTCTTTTAATACCTGGTAATATGAGTCATCAGACATATTTTTCTGGAAATGATGCGTGCTATCGGCTTTTTATTCGTTTTTTACTATGAAAATAGCAGTTAATATTATTATTTTGCTTGCATTCACATTAGACAACCAATGATTAAAATATGAGATAATAAAAATAAACTATGTATGGGTCGAATTGTTCAAAGTTTGAAGGACTTTTTTTTAACTATTTGACATTTTTGTTTCCTTAACGTGTCATTATCATTGCATATTATATAGGGTTACGGATGTCAAATCTCGCTATAAGCCCGAAAATCGCCCAGATGGTCATGACATTGGGGATTCCCATCGAAATGGATAATGCTCATGCGTTGTTAAAACATTACGAAATGCTGTAGAAATTCTTTAAACCTTTCATCATCCTTGTTGGTGTTTCTCATTTCAATTTTAATTGTATAAAAGTATAATGTTCTTTGAACAAACGTAATCCTGCAATGGGGCCCGATTGCCGCATTTTTTACTCTCTCACGAATCATGGAAATAGTAAATATAGTCTATTTTTTTCTGTGTGACGAAATTTTACATTTATATGCGATCACACAAAACTTGCAGTGATCCCAAGCGGGAAACCGGGTGTGTTGCCACATCGCTGGCTATTTAATCTAGCGCCGCGAAGCCGCAGCAAAAGAAAATAATTTATTGTGAGGACGACCATGAACTTTACCAGGTAACCATTTTACACTGTTGTTGGGCAATAAAACATTTTGACGTCGTGGGTTATGTACCACGACGCAGTCAATGTGTGACGAACATATAATATATTTTACGTTGTTTCGCTTATGCTTTACGTTGACTGCAGACAGCACATGACATCCTCATTAGTTAGTTCTTTTGTTCAGTAGCGTCAATTCATCCTCCTGGAGTGGTTGGGGGATGACACACACACACACACACACACAAACACATATAAATATATATATAGAAGGTAGAGTTATTCACCTGGTTATCGGGTCGCATCCCGTGAAACAGTCTGTAGTGAATTTACAGTGTTGTTTTTCTTCAGTGTTATATATATATATATATATATATATATATATATATATATATATATATATATATATATATATAAATACATGACACATTGATATATTTTGTAATTAAGTAAAAGGTTTAAGAAAATTAGGTATTATGTTTCCAGTATAAGTTAATTGTATACCAGGTTTAGATAAATATATCATGGTAATCTCATAAATGGAACCAAAATCTATATACATCTATTTATTAATATATTTCATTTGCAACATATAAATATTATTTTATGAAAAGTGGGGTGGGGGGGGGGGGTGATGACCATTCCTCCTTGACAAAAAGTGGGGGGATATATATATATATATATATATATATACACATATGTATACATATGTACATATGCATGTTTGTATCAGGGGCGGATCCAGAATTTTGGAAAGAGTAGGGTCACCCCCAGGAACACTGAAAGAAAACCTAAGAAAGGTCCTCTTGTCCGGGAAGGAGGGTGTCATGGTCGCAAAATTTGATTTGAAACCACACAAAAAGGTTTCGGGTAAAAAAAAAGGGGGGTCAGGACCCCCTTAACCCCCCCCCCCACACACACACACACACACACACACCTCTGGATCCACCACTGTGTTTTAGAGTCTTTCCAATCTTTTAGAGTCTCTTTGACACATTTCAAATATATTTTCTTAATCACATGTCAAATGTATTACAATAAAGTATAAGGCTTTAGAAAATAATGCATGATATTTCCAGTGTAATTCTAAACCAGGTTTTATATATACATATATATATATATTATAAATATAATATTTCATAGTAAACCCATAAATGGAACTAAAGTCTATAATTCTAATTATCAATGTATTTCATTTGCAATATATAAATATTACTCTCTGAATAGCGGGGGGGGGGGAGGGATGATTACATTGACCCCCCCCCCTTGCCAAAAAGTGGGGGATATATACTCCCCCCCCCCCTATATATTGACGCCCCTGGGATAAGTTCCTCCTCTATGTCGTTGCCTGCAGAAAAATCGTTACATATCAGTTAGGTTCATCAGAATATAGTTTGAAAATGTCGGACTTATCATCCAACTAATTCGAAATTGTGAACGACCATTGTCTAAACAGTGAGCCCAGTAGGATAAGATACAAACATTGAATATAACCTTTTTTTATAACCATTCACAATAACTCAAATGTAAATACATTTAAACCAATATCTGATGAAAGAAAATATTAAGAATAAATTCATCTATGTATTTGCTCAGGTTTTATGTTTTTTTCTTTTTATCTGAACTTTCTATACAGACACAAGTATAAGCAGTGGAAAATTATTAAAAAAAATATTGTGCTACATGCCTGTCACATCACACACGTAGCGGACATATATTTCCCGGGAACTTTCACGCAAAGGTCCAGAAAAGTCACTATACGTCTAGGTAATGAAAAAGAGGTTTGTTCTTATCACGTCCCAGAATAGGCCTTCACCACTGTAGACTTGTTCCAATCTCACAATACAATTCTTCAACAGTTCTTTGGCTTTCGTCCGCCGTTAAAAGGCTGGAACTTTCTACATAGAAATTACCAGCTAAGCCCCAAAGAAGATTCTAGACCTCCAGAATCTTTTGTCAGCTAATCATAACAAACTGTTGCCTAGTAAGTTTCATTATCTTATTATAATTTATTATAACACTTATAATAATTTTATAAGTTCACTGGCATTAATTGCACACACCTAAAACAATATATTGATAACAGGTTTCAAAACATTCCATGGTTTGTTTTTCATCAGTTTGTTCCCCTAAACCCTCACAGGTCAACTTTGAAGGATGATTTTTATGATTTATCATCAAGGACAGGAAGTTCTCTTTCAGGCTTCAAAATTTATGTCACACAGACCAGATGTTTCTAAATGATTTGCTCTCGTTTATGATTTTGCAGATGCCATAAATGACTTCTGTCCCGCTGGCAACAGGTCGTGAATAAAAGATTTTTTTCCACATTCCACGTCCGATTAGGTTTGACAGCCATGGCATAGCAACCTAGGACGCGCTTTCTGATTGGTTGATATGTCTACTACTGGAGTCTTAAGGTGGTAATACCGCTGACGTAACAATGGTTCAGCCAATCACGCATGAACCGATGTGCCATGGTCTTCGGGTCTAACAGCGCGGGCTTCTTGCCTGCCCATCTTAAATATGAAGTAAATAATTAAGAGATGGACCATATAGTGCGAAAAACGCAAGAAAAATGTCAGATAAGTAATGGTTATAAGGAAATGACCCAGAAAGGTAACAAATTAAACCAAAATCTACACCAATAGCAATTCAAGTGCCTGTGTTTTTTTTTGGATATCACGGTTAACAACATTTTGCCCACGTGTAAAGTAGTGACTGATGGTGTCTTGTTATGCAGTGTCGTGTTTGGGTGATTTATTGTCTCGTGAAATTATTGGTTTTGTCGCGTAAAGAGTTGATTTATTAAGTCTTGTTACGCAGTGATTGACTGTATTGAATAATGCAATGATAGATAGTGTCGTGTGTTTGTGTTTATCCATCTGACAAGAAAATACGGTCTTCTGAAAGCACCGAAAGCAGGTTTCCTATTAAAAACTGATAAACCTATCCTCAAACTTGTAGCAGGTTTTTTTTCTCCCAGTGTCATAATCCCTAAAAGCTAAATGTCTCAGTCATTTTCGTGTTATATAAAAGGTGTAATGAAATAACAAATAATAGGTTACCCCCAAACAAAAATTTATAGTTCCATTTACTTATTAATCTGCCAATCAGGACTTAACAAATTTACTTTGATGATACTTCGGGAAAATTTGCTTAACATTTTTTAATATTAAATTTTTGTCATTTATTGAATCATGGTATGTTTTCATATAAGTTATATATTTTTAATTGATTTGAACATTTCAGAAGATGGTATATTTTGCCATGAACGATAAAAAAAAAGTTTTGAGTAGATAATGGATCTCCGACAACATTTAGCTGCGATATAGATCGGTTCTCTAATTGAAGAATATTCAAGTATTAGTGTTGTTCATCGCATCATGAAGGTACTCCTTCTGAAATACCTTCATTTCCATAAGTTAAGCGTTTTGGACCCTGGAGATGTTCCTGGTAAAGGCAAACTATGTTCTTTGCTTGGATTATTGGTTCCTTTTCACTTTCAATAGTAATAACAATAGTTTAATTAATTCATTAGAAAGATATTAAACCTCTCTGGAAAATATTCTATCGAAGTTTCCATTAAAATGCCGATAATTATAATTCTTAAAATAAATGCGGATTATGAGGCATTATTAAAATATGATATTTTAATATGTCTAAATAAATGTTGAACGATTTTTTACATTGTATACATGCGGGAACATGCGATTATTGATTTTTTTTTTTGCCTTAGAGTTGATTCTCACTTCGGTTTAGCAGGTCTTTTATACGACAAAGCTATGCTGGGTTCGGGTCCTTTCAGCCAGTATTGCGTGTTTTGTTACATGAAAGCAGATACATGCCACAGACAGGACCTCCATCTCTAATGATCAAACAAGACTTTTTCATCATTTCACCTGTAGCAAATAGTCTCATTTTGTTAATATACCACACCCAATTTGCTCATGTCAATATTCGCTAACATATATCGCTATAATGTACTGGGAAGGGTCTATTTCTCAATATGTTCTCAAGGAATGTACATCTACCGGTAAATGTCTTCCCTTGTGTCAAAGAGTATCTGAGCATTTGTAAGAGCCATTCTGTATAGATCTCGTTAGTTGCTGTGAGACATTGGGTGAAAGATGGGGGTAACCTTTTTTGTAAGTTCATTTATAATAAAAAATGACTTATTGAACCAAAATAAAAATTAATAATATGTTTCTCAGTCACTTTTTTCCGGAAAATGATGCGGGCGGGGGCCTTTTTATTTTATTTTTCCCCCGTAAAATACCGTAAAATGTCATGAATTATTTCTAAGGACTGGCAAGTAATTATTTAAATATGAGATAATAAACGCTGTATAGGTCAAATTGTCAAAAGTTTGAAAGGTTCTTCGAAATATGTGACATTTTTTATATCTTTTACGCGTAATAGCAACATACAAAGCAGATTATATAATTCTATGGGTGTCAAAATCAGGCACTGAACACCGGAACTCGCGGGGCCCCGCCGATGGCAATGACATGGGGGTTCCCAATCGAAATGCTTATTGTCCTGCGTTATTAGAACAAGATCCAAGATCGTTTCATAAAAGAAATACAAAAGAAAATAATTAAATTCTTATATAATCTTTGTTGATATTTTTTATTAAAATTTAAATTGCAAAAGAAGTATAATGGAAGTTAGTTCAAAAACCGATCTCTGCCAATTGGCCGCGATGGCGGCCATGTTTAAACTAACCTGATGGTCACAAAGCATTAAAATAGGGAAAGTTCGCTAACAATTTATGTTGGTTGGACTAAATTTTACATTTGAATTCTATCAGACACAATTTGCAATTTCGAAGTCTTTATTTAAAGATAGGTATACGATTTTAAGGAAACCAAGCGTACTGACCGATCGTCAGCTATGAATACTGGCGCCGACAACGTTTGACTCGGGAGTTTAAAGTGACGTGCCTGAGAAACATATAATTATTTTTATAGCCTTATCAACCATAATGTTTTAACTTATTAGTAAAGGCATATAATGAGCGGGACAGCGTTTTAATAAAATTGAATTAGAATTGACTTGGAAATTAATTTGAATCTTAGATGAATTGAAGGTCTAATGTACCAGTTTTCACGTTTACGTAAGTCCCTCTGATAATAATCCTTGTTTTTGAGTAGTTCATTTCAAGCTCCTCACACAGCAGCTATACGCTGCAGTGGTCCCAAGCATCCTTTCGTGTAACCGCTGCTTTCTATAGCAAAGTTCTCTGGCAGGAACACCACGGTGCACACAGAGCACAGAATTGTAGTCAGGCCACTGTATTGCATTGTGCATCCAGCCCAAATTTTAAACATGCGACACCCGCTGTCGTTGGTTTGATTACCCCGGAACACAAGCCCTCAGTGGTCTGATTCTTGGCCAGAACGAATGCTATCATTATTACAGCTGTTGGTTACACGACTGTATGTTACAGGGATAGTGTGTATCACATGTAAGAGTGACGAAAATAATACTGACCTTTTTAAAGGTAATTAATATATATAGTATTTTAATGCGGCACTGGGAACTGATTTTACTTCAAATTGTCGCGCATTTTGCTCATTACACGTTGAATTTGAACCACATAAGAAGGAGTGATTATTTACTACAGGATAAGGAGAATATCATTGAAAAGCAACTTATTTCTCATTTTTGGCCATTCTGTCCTTGGGATACATAAGTTTTAAATAATACTAATTGTTATTTACTTCTTACCACTATATTGATTGCAGAATGGTTTTAAACAATTGGAAATTTGCAATTAAGACCATGGCAAAGAAAGCATGACACACGGAAATCCGGCGCAAAACCAACCATTGTTAGATTCACAATCACACCTGCAGAAGCCCCGAATCAATTTAAAGTCGCAGGCGCAATACATACAAAGGAGCCGCGAACCTTGATTGGCTTCATGCGTGTATAAAAATGACTGTGTCCTTGACTAACGTAGTATATAGTCTACGTTTTAGGAAACGAGTTGCATAAAGTAACAATTGTCTGCATGGGTAGTGTAAATAACCCACAAATAATACGGGAAATAGCGATATCTCAAAATTAAAATAAATTAATATATATGTGCATGATGTAAATAAGTAACAAAGAAATTAAGATATAGCAATATCTCAACAGTTTTTCAATGTATTTCGAATTAACTGTGTCACTAACATTGCGATAAACATAAACAAATTGGAGTGGATATGAATGATGATCGGAAAAGGCACTTGCGGAGGAATGTGCTCTTTAAGTGCTTTCTAGCTCATATGGTGTTACAACCACAATGTCGCAAACAGGTGACTGACGAGTAAAATTCGGTATGTAAAATGACGAATGCACATTGTATAGACGGACATATTTAGCGCAATGCGTCTTTATAGTAACGAGCCATAACATTTTTCGTCGGCTTACTAAACGATATAGTAATATTTCTCCTGATAGAAAGTGTATTGTGAACATGACGTTCATGAAGAGATAAAACATAATAATAAAAGATGACCTTATTTATTACACAAATTTCTTTTCCATCAGAATAAATGATTTATAAACTAAAACCCAAACAACCCCACAACTTGGCGGTTGATATTCCTTTACAAGTTTACTGCAGGCAGCTAATTTGAAGTAAACCTGAGTAATGTGATTCAGGTAGTCATAAATAAGAGATTTATAAATAACAGTGACAAACCCGGTTTTTTTAAGTCCTAAAAACAGCTATATGTCTGGCCTGTTTTCCAAAGGACATGCATTATAACATTATGCAGGCATAAAGGCCAGAAGCCATGTTCATAAAGATAAATTGTGAAAGCAGATGAAATAAATCCCACTGAAAGGCGTGCTGTCATATATTTTCTACTCATTTTGTTAGAACCAGACGGTCATTTATAATTTAATGCTCCCAATGTGGTGCTTGCATGAAACTGCCCATTTGTTAAAGTGTCAAACTGTATTTTAGATTGACGCCAATAAATTCGTTGTTATTTGTTTTTCTTTTTCTTTTACTCTTTATTTTTAGGGAATTTTGTTTTATTTTCCTGTTAACAGACAGCATGGTTCCCGGAAATCAAACGATCAAAAGCCAACGTTCAAAAGCCAATCGCTGTTATTTTGAATTCACACCTGTAGAATCCCCAGTTCAATTAATAGATAGAGGCACCATACTGAGTAACGGAATTGGAGCAGTTTACGCTTGTTAGAGATGACAGTGTACTTAGCCAACCCTGTATCAACGGTTAGGGGAACTAGTTCAATGAAGTTAATATTTTGTGGAGGCATAGTAATATTTTGACCAAAATAATGTCGAATATGGAATTTAGAACTATAGACGATGTATACAAAAGAGAACAATTGGCCACGCAGCTGAAACAGATTGAGGTCTAATTTAGTTACACAAGACGAATTCAGGGTTTTAGGATTAGTAATCCATTGACAAAAATCCATAGACAATAGATTTAGAGGAGGCGTCCATGGACACTCTACTTGTGTACCTGTGTGTATATGACAGTAGTTAATATTCTGAATTTAATCTACCATACATTTAACCGGTGTCGAATTTTCTTCCATTAAGATTTTTTTTTCAATTTGTCTTGAAGAAAAGTGTGAGAATGCTCGAATATTCAAATACTTTTGACATACATTAAAAACATGCATCCCAAGGGGAGGGAAACTGTGTTGTTTTTTTAAAGATTATGTAAATTGATTCATTTATTTTGAATGTATTTTTCAGAATAACCCAAATCTATTTTTAATTAAAGCATTCTGCATATATGAAATAACCCAGTAACTCATTTTCCCATAGTAAAATGGACCACCTTCCGAGCAGAGGGTTTTGGAATTTGTTTTGTCTGAAACAATTAAATCAATCACTGTAAGCCAATATTTCAAAGTCATTCGGATTAATTATCCCCTGAACATTCTTTTTCAGTGGCAAATACAATTGCAGGGCTTGTCTGCTTCGGTCCTGGTTTAGAATTAATATTTATTCAACTATGGTCTATTTTAAGAATACAAACACTCTGTTCCAAGATGCTTAGGGTTCTAAAATAACGGTTATAAGCATTAACAGTGTGAGAGCAACCAACAGTTGATATTTTCATCCGATGCGAAGAGCTTTCAAAGTGCAAAATTGGTATCATTTCATCCTTTTTTATTTTAAAGTGTCAGGCACCAGAATGCTTGAATGTAAACCTTGTAAGTGTGGAAATCGTTTCCAGGGTAATTTGTTTGCAGCATTAATGTGAGATGAATGCTTTATTTATCAAACCTCTTCATGACAAGGTTTCAAGCCTGTAATTGCTAGAGTTCTTTATTGTTTCATGCAGCTTTGTGAAGGTGCACATGTAATATGTATGTTAGGGCAGGAAGGTGTACCTTTAACTTCGTGCCCATCTGTTAGGGCATGAAACAATCCCATTACAATATACATCTGAATTTTGATCGAATCAAATTCCCCATTTTTTTTTTACAAAAGTTTCTTCTAAAAACATCCTAATAATCGAATAATCACATTGATCACGTCATGGCATAAGAAGTTAAAATTAACTATATTTCCCGATTTAGTGTTAATTTAAAAGGCCGTATGACAGAGAGTGAAATTTCGAAAGAGACACAAGGTATCAAAAATTGCACGTGGTCTGCTATGATACTCGCTGCCCACTGACGACTATCACACATGGTCTGCTTTGACAGGTCTGCTTTAATACTCGCTGCCCACTGACAACTATTGCAGGTGGTCTGCTATGATACTCGCTGCCCACTGACGACTATCACACATGGTCTGCTTTGATCGATCTGCTTTAATACTCGCTGCCCACTGACGACTATTGCACATGGTCTGCTTTGAAAGGTCTGCTTTAATACTCGCTGCCCACTGACAACTATTTCAGGTGGTCTGCTATGATAACCGGTGCCTACTGACGACTATTGCACATGGTATGCTTTGATACCCGGTGCCCACTGACGACTATTGCACGTGGTCTGCTTTGATACCCGCTGCCAATTGACGACTATTGTACGTGGTCTGCTTTGAAACCCGCTGCCCATTGACGACTATCACACGTGGTATGTTTTGATACACGCTCCACACTGACGACTATTGCACATGGTATCCTCTTACAACCGGTGCCAACTGACGACTATTGCACGTGGTAAGCTATGATACCCGCTGCCCAAAGACGACCATTGCACATGGTCTGCTTTAATACTCGCTCCCCACTGACGACTATCACACGTGGTATGCTTTGATACCCGCTGCCCACTGACGACTATCACACATGGTCTGCTTAGATATTCGCTGCCAACTGACGATTATTGCACGTGGTCTGCTTTGATACTCGCTGCCAACTGACGACTATAGCACATGGTCTGCTTTGATACTCGCTGCCCACTGACGACTATTGAATATGGTCTGCTTTGATACACGCTGCCCACTGACGACTATTGCACATGGTATGCTTTGATACCCGGTGCCCACTGACGAGTATTGCACGTGGTAAGCTTTGATACCCGCTGCCAATTGACGTCTATTGTACGTGGTCTGCTTTGATACCCGCTGCCAAATGACGACTATTGCACGTGGTATGATTTGATACCCGGTGCCCACTGACGACTATTGGACATGGTTTGCATCACACGTGGTCTGCTTTGATACCCGCTGCCAACTGACGATTTTTGCACGCGGTCTGCTATAATACCGCTGCCCACTGACGACTATTGCACATGGTCTCCTTTGAAACCCGCTGCTCACTGACGACTATTGCACCTGGTCTGCTTTGATACTCGCTGCCCACTGACGACTATCACACGTGGTCTGCTTTGATACTCGCTGCCCACTGACGACTATTGCACATGGTCTGCTTTGATACTCGCAGCGCATTGACGACTATCACACATTGTCTGCTTTGATAATCGCAGCCCACTGACGACTATCACACATTGTCTGCTTTGATAATCGCTGCCCACTGACGACTATCACACGTGGTCTGCTTTAATACTAGCTGCCCACTGCCGATTATTGCACGTGGTCTGCTTTGATACTCGCTGTCCACTGACGACTATCACACGTGGTCTGCTTTGATACCCGCTGCCAACTGACGATTTTTGCACGTGGTCTGCTTTAATACCGCTGCCCACTGACGACTATCACACGTGGTATGCTTTGATACCCGCTGCCCACTGACGACTATTGCACATGGTCTGCTTTGATACTCGCTGCCAACTGACGATTATTGCACGTGGTCTGCTTGAATACTCGCTGCCAACTGACGACTATTGCACATGGTCTGCTTTGATACTTGCTGCCAACTGACGATTATTGCACATGGTCTGCTTTGATACTCGCTTCCCACTGACGACTATTGCACATGGTATGCTTTGATGCCCGGTGCCTACTGACGACTATTGCACGTGGTAAGCTTTGATACCCGCTGCCAATTGACGACTATTGTACGTGGTCTGCTTTGATACCCGGTGCCCACTGACGACCATGGCACATGGTCTGCTTTAATACCCGCGGCCCACTGACGACTATCACACGCGGTCTGCTTTGATACCCGCTGCCCACTGACGACTATTGCACATGGTATGCTTTGATACCCGCTGCCCAAAGACGACCATTGCACGTGGTCTGCTTTAATACTCGCTCCCCACTGACAACTATCACACGTGGTATGCTTTGATACCCGGTTCCCACTGCCGACTATCACACATGGTCTGCTTAGATATTCGCTGCCAACTGACGATTATTGCACGTGGTCTGCTTTGATACTCGCTGCCAACTGACGACTATTGCACATGGTCTGCTTTGATACTCGCTGCCCACTGACGACTATTGAATATGGTCTGCTTTGATACACGCTGCCCACTGACGACTATTGCACATGGTATGCTTTGATACCCGGTGTCCACTGACGAGTATTGCACGTGGTAAGCTTTGATACCCGCTGCACAATGACGACTATTGCACGTGGTATGCTTTGATACCCGCTGCCCACTGACGACTATTGCACATGGTCTGCTTTGATACTCGCTGCCAACTGACGATTATTGCACGTGGTCTGCTTTGATACTCGCTGCCAACTGACGACTATTGCACCTGGTCTGCTTTGATACTCGCTGCCAACTGACGATTATTGCACATGGTCTGCTTTGATACTCGCTTCCCACTGACGACGATTGCACATGGTATGCTTTGATGCCCGGTGCCCACTGACGACTATTGCACGTGGTAAGCTTTGATACCCGCTGCCAATTGACGACTATTGTACGTGGTCTGCTTTGATACCCGGTGCCCTCTGACGACCATTGCACATGGTCTGCTTTAATACCCGCGGCTCACTGACGACTATCACACGTGGTCTGCTTTGATACTCGCTGCCCACCGACGACTATTGCACATGGTCTGTTTTGATACTCGCAGCGCACTGACGACTATCACACATTGTCTGCTTTGATAATCGCTGCCCACTGACGACTATCACACATTGTCTGCTTTGATAATCGCTGCCCACTGACGACTATCACACGTGGTCTGCTTTAATACTAGCTGCCCACTGCTGATTATTGCACGTGGTCTGCTTTGATACTCGCTGTCCACTGACGACTATCACACGTGGTCTGCTTTGACACCCGCTGCCAACTGACGATTTTTGCACGTGGTCTGCTTTAATACCGCTGCCCACTGACGACTATCACACGTGGTATGCTTTGATACTTGCTGCCCACTGACGACTATTGCACATGGTCTGCTTTGATACTCGCTGCCAACTGACGATTATTGCACGTGGTCTGCTTGGATACTCGCTGCCAACTGACGACTATTGCACATGGTCTGCTTTGATACTTGCTGCCAACTGACGATTATTGCACATGGTCTGCTTTGATACTCGCTTCCCACTGACGACTATTGCACATGGTATGCTTTGATGCCCGGTGCCTACTGACGACTATTGCACGTGGTAAGCTTTGATACCCGCTGCCAATTGACGACTATTGTACGTGGTCTGCTTTGATACCCGGTGCCCACTGACGACCATGGCACATGGTCTGCTTTAATACCCGCGGCCCACTGACGACTATCACACGCGGTCTGCTTTGATACCCGCTGCCAACTGACGACTATTGCACATGGTATGCTTTGATACCCGCTGCCCAAAGACGACCATTGCACGTGGTCTGCTTTAATACTCGCTGCCAACTGCCGACTATCACACATGGTCTGCTTAGATATTCGCTGCCAACTGACGATTATTGCACGTGGTCTGCTTTGATACCCGCTGCCAACTGCCGACTATCACACATGGTCTGCTTAGATATTCGCTGCCAACTGACGATTATTGCACGTGGTCTGCTTTGATACTTGCTGCCAACTGACGACTATTGCACATGGTCTGCTTTGATACTCGCTGCCCACTGACGACTATTGAATATGGTCTGCTCTGATACACGCTGCCCACTGACGACTATTGCACATGGTATGCTTTGATACCCGGTGTCCACTGACGAGTATTGCACGTGGTAAGCTTTGATACCCGCTGCCAATTGACGTCTATTGTACGTGGTCTGCTTTGATACCCGCTGCCCAATGACGACTATTGCACGTGGTATGATTTGATACCCGGTGCCCACTGACGACTATTGGACATGGTTTGCATCACACGTGGTCTGCTTTGATACCCGCTGCCAACTGACGATTTTTGCACGCGGTCTGCTATAATACCGCTGCCCACTGACGACTATTGCACATGGTCTGCTTTGAAACCCACTGCTCACTGACGACTATTGCACCTGGTCTGCTTTGATACTCGCTGCCCACTGACGACTATCACACGTGGTCTGCTTTGATACTCGCTGCCCACTGACGACTATTGCACATGGTCTGCTTTGATACTCGCAGCGCACTGACGACTATCACACATTGTCTGCTTTGATAATCGCTGTCCACTGACGACTATCACACGTGGTCTGCTTTGATACCCGCTGCCAACTGACGATTTTTGCACGTGGTCTGCTTTAATACCGCTGCCCACTGACGACTATCACACGTGGTATGCTTTGATGCCCGGTGCCTACTGACGACTATTGCACATGGTCTGCTTTGATACTCGCGGCCAAATGACGATTATTGCACGTGGTCTGCTTTGATACTCGCTGCCAACTTACGACTATTGCACATGGTCTGCTTTGATACTCGCTGCCAACTGACGATTATTGCACGTGGTCTGCTTTGATACTCGCTTCCCACTGACGACGATTGCACATGGTATGCTTTGATGCCCGGTGCCCACTGACGACTATTGCACGTGGTAAGCTTTGATACCCGCTGCCAATTGACGACTATTGTACGTGGTCTGCTTTGATACCCGGTGCCCACTGACGACCATTGCACATGGTCTGCTTTAATACCCGCGGCCCACTGACGACTATCACACGTGGTCTGCTTTGATACCCGCTGCCCACTGACGACTATTGCACATGGTATGCTTTGATACTCGTTGCCAACTGAAGATTTTTGCACGTGGTCTGCTTTGATACTTGCTGCTTACTGATAACTATCACACGTGGTATGCTTTGATACCTGCTGCCCACTAACGACTATTGCACATGGTCTGCTTTGATACTCGCTGCCAACTGATGATTATTGCACGTGGTCTGCTTTGATACTCGCTGCCAACTGACGACTATTGCACATGGTCTGCTTTGATACACGCTGCCCTCTGACGACTATTGCACATGGTATGCTTTGATACCCGCTGCCCACTGACGATTATTGCACGTGGTGAGATTTGATACCCGTTGCCAATTGACGAATATTGTACGTGGTCTGCTTTGATACCCGCTGCCCACTGACAACTATTGCTCGTGGTATGATTTGATACCCGGTGCCCACTGACGACCATCGCACATGGTTTGCTTTAATACCCCCTGCCCACTGACGACTATCACACGTGGTCTACTTTGATACCAACTGTCCACTGACGATTATTGCACATGGTCTGCTTTGATACTCGCTGCCCACTGACGACAATTGCCCGTGGTAAGCTTTGATACCGGCTGCCCACTGACGACTATTGCACATGGTCTGCTTTGATACTCGCTGCCAACTGACGACTATTGCACATGGTCTGCTTTGATACTCGCTACCCACTGACGACTATTGCACATTGTCTGCTTTGATACTCGCTGCCCACTGACGACTATTGCACATGGTGTGCTTTGATACTCGCTGCCAACTGACATCATCCACATGGTCTGCTTTGATACTCGCTGCCCACTAACGTTTATTTCACGTGGTCTGCTTTGATACCCGGTGCCCTCTGACGACCATTCACATGGTCTGCTTTAATACCCGCAGCCCACTGACGACTATCACACGTGGTCTGTTTTGATACCCGCTGCCAACTGACGATTTTTGCACGTGGTCTGCTTTGATACTTGCTGCCCACTGACAACTATCACACGTGGTATGCTTTGATACATGCTACCCACTGACGACTATTGCACATGGTCTGCTTTGATACTCGCTGCCAACTGACGATTATTGCACGTGGTCTGCTTTGATACTCGCTGCCAACTGACGATTATTGCACATGGTCTGCTTTGATACTCGCTGCCCACTAACGTTTATTGCTCGTGGTCTGCTTTGATACTCGCTGCCCACTGACGACTATCACACATTGTCTGCTTTCATACTCGCTGCCCACTGACGACTATCACACATTGTCTGCTTTGATACTCGCTGCCCACTGACGACTTTTGCACGTGGTATGCTTTGGTACCCGCTGCCCACTGACGACCATTCCACAAGGTCTGTTTTAATACCCGCTGCCCACTGACGACTATCACACGTGGTCTGTTTTGATACCCGCTGCCCACTGACGACTATTGCACATGGTGTGCTTTGATACTCGCTGCCCACTGACGACTATTCCACGTAGTAAGCTTTGATACCCGCTGCCAATTGACGACTATTGTACGTGGTCTGCTTTGATACTCGCTGCCTACTGACGA
Source organism: Sipunculus nudus (assembly GCA_026874595.1). Lineage (NCBI taxonomy): Eukaryota > Metazoa > Annelida > Sipuncula > Golfingiida > Sipunculidae > Sipunculus > Sipunculus nudus. The sequence goes on along the minus strand of CM049308.1, from coordinate 83,824,665 downwards.
CTATTGCACGTGGTATGCTTTGATACCCGGTGCCCACTGACGACCATTGCATGTGGTCTGCTTTAATACCGCTGGCCACTGACGACTATTGCACATGGTCTGCTTTGATACTCGCTGCCAACTGACGACTATTGCAATGGTCTGCTTTGATTCTCCCTGCCCACTGCCGATTATTACATGTGGTCTGCTTTGATACTCGCTGTCCACTGACGACCATTGCACATGGTCTGCTTTGATACTCGCTGCCAATTGACGACAATTGTACGTGGTCTGCTTTGATACTCGCTGCTCACTGACGACTATTGCACGTGGTATGATTTAATACCCGCTGCCCACTGACGACCATTGCACGTGGTCTGCTTTAATACCGCTGCCCACTGACGACTATCACACGTGGTCTGCTTTGATACCCGCTGTCAACTAACGACCATTACACATGGTCTGCTTTGATACTCGCAGCGCACTGCAACCATCACACATTGTCTGCTTTGATACTCGCTGCCCACTGACGACTATTGCACATGGTCTGCTTTGATACTCGCTGCCAACTGACGACTATATCGCATAGGTCTGCTTTGATACTCGCTGCCAACTGACGATTATTGCACAGGGTCTGCTTTGATAATCGCTGCCCACTGACGTTTATTGCACGTGGTATGCTTTGATACTCGCTGCCCACTGACGACTATCACACATTGTCTGCTTTGATACTTGCTGTCCACTGACGACTATTGCACCTGGTCTGCTTTAATACCGCTGCCCACTGACGACTATCACACGTGGTATGCTTTGATGCCCGGTGCCTACTGACGACTATTGCACATGGTCTGCTTTGATACTCGCGGCCAAATGACGATTATTGCACGTGGTCTGCTTTGATACTCGCTGCCAACTTACGACTATTGCACATGGTCTGCTTTGATACTCGCTGCCAACTGACGATTATTGCACGTGGTCTGCTTTGATACTCGCTTCCCACTGACGACGATTGCACATGGTATGCTTTGATGCCCGGTGCCCACTGACGACTATTGCACGTGGTAAGCTTTGATACCCGCTGCCAATTGACGACTATTGTACGTGGTCTGCTTTGATACCCTGTGCCCACTGACGACCATTGCACATGGTCTGCTTTAATACCCGCGGCCCACTGACGACTATCACACGTGGTCTGCTTTGATACCCGCTGCCCACTGACGACTATTGCACATGGTATGCTTTGATACTCGTTGCCAACTGAAGATTTTTGCACGTGGTCTGCTTTGATACTTGCTGCTTACTGATAACTATCACACGTGGTATGCTTTGATACCTGCTGCCCACTAACGACTATTGCACATGGTCTGCTTTGATACTCGCTGCCAACTGATGATTATTGCACGTGGTCTGCTTTGATACTCGCTGCCAACTGACGACTATTGCACATGGTCTGCTTTGATACACGCTGCCCTCTGACGACTATTGCACATGGTATGCTTTGATACCCGCTGCCCACTGACGATTATTGCACGTGGTAAGATTTGATACCCGTTGCCAATTGACGAATATTGTACGTGGTCTGCTTTGATACCCGCTGCCCACTGACGACTATTGCTCGTGGTATGATTTGATACCCGGTGCCCACTGACGACCATCGCACATGGTTTGCTTTAATACCCCCTGCCCACTGACGACTATCACACGTGGTCTACTTTGATACCAACTGTCCACTGACGATTATTGCACATGGTCTGCTTTGATACTCGCTGCCCACTGACGACAATTGCACGTGGTAAGCTTTGATACCGGCTGCCCACTGACGACTATTGCACATGGTCTGCTTTGATACTCGCTGCCAACTGACGACTATTGCACATGGTCTGCTTTGATACTCGCTACCCACTGACGACTATTGCACATTGTCTGCTTTGATACTCGCTGCCCACTGACGACTATTGCACATGGTGTGCTTTGATACTCGCTGCCAACTGACATCATCCACATGGTCTGCTTTGATACTCGCTGCCCACTAACGTTTATTTCACGTGGTCTGCTTTGATACCCGGTGCCCTCTGACGACCATTCACATGGTCTGCTTTAATACCCGCAGCCCACTGACGACTATCACACGTGGTCTGTTTTGATACCCGCTGCCAACTGACGATTTTTGCACGTGGTCTGCTTTGATACTTGCTGCCCACTGACAACTATCACACGTGGTATGCTTTGATACATGCTACCCACTGACGACTATTGCACATGGTCTGCTTTGATACTCGCTGCCAACTGACGATTATTGCACGTGGTCTGCTTTGATACTCGCTGCCAACTGACGATTATTGCACATGGTCTGCTTTGATACTCGCTGCCCACTAACGTTTATTGCACGTGGTCTGCTTTGATACTCGCTGCCCACTGACGACTATCACACATTGTCTGCTTTCATACTCGCTGCCCACTGACGACTATCACACATTGTCTGCTTTGATACTCGCTGCCCACTGACGACTTTTGCACGTGGTATGCTTTGGTACCCGCTGCCCACTGACGACCATTCCACAAGGTCTGTTTTAATACCCGCTGCCCACTGACGACTATCACACGTGGTCTGTTTTGATACCCGCTGCCCACTGACGACTATTGCACATGGTGTGCTTTGATACTCGCTGCCCACTGACGACTATTCCACGTAGTAAGCTTTGATACCCGCTGCCAATTGACGACTATTGTACGTGGTCTGCTTTGATACTCGCTGCCTACTGACGACTATTGCACGTGGTATGCTTTGATACCCGGTGCCCACTGACGACCATTGCATGAGGTCTGCTTTAATACCGCTGGCCACTGACGACTATTGCACATGGTCTGCTTTGATACTCGCTGCCAACTGACGACTATTGCAATGGTCTGCTTTGATTCTCCCTGCCCACTGCCGATTATTACATGTGGTCTGCTTTGATACTCGCTGTCCACTGACGACCATTGCACATGGTCTGCTTTGATACTCGCTGCCAATTGACGACAATTGTACGTGGTCTGCTTTGATACTCGCTGCCCACTGACGACTATTGCACGTGGTATGATTTAATACCCGCTGCCCACTGACGACCATTGCACGTGGTCTGCTTTAATACCGCTGCCCACTGACGACTATCACACGTGGTCTGCTTTGATACCCGCTGTCAACTAACGACTATTACACATGGTCTGCTTTGATACTCGCAGCGCACTGCAACCATCACACATTGTCTGCTTTGATACTCGCTGCCCACTGACGACTATTGCACATGGTCTGCTTTGATACTCGCTGCCAACTGACGACTATATCGCATAGGTCTGCTTTGATACTCGCTGCCAACTGACGATTATTGCACAGGGTCTGCTTTGATAATCGCTGCCCACTGACGTTTATTGCACGTGGTATGCTTTGATACTCGCTGCCCACTGACGACTATCACACATTGTCTGCTTTGATACTTGCTGTCCACTGACGACTATTGCACCTGGTCTGCTTTGATACTCGCTGCCCACTGACGACTATTGAACGTGGTGTCCTTTGATACTCGCTCTCCACTGACGACTATTGCACATGGTCTGCTTTGACACTCGCTGCCAACTGACGACTATTGCACATGGTCTGCTTTGGTACTCGCTGCCCACTGACGACTATTGCACCTGGTCTGCTTTGATACTCGCTGCCCACTGACGACTATTGCACGTGGTGTCCTTTGATACTTGCTGTCCACTGACGACTATTGCACATTGTCTGCTTTGATACTCGCTGCTCACTGACCACTTTTGCACATGGTCTGCTTTGATACTCGCTGCCAACTGACGACCATTGCATATGGTATGCTTTGATACCTTCTTCCCACTGATGACTAATTGTCTTCGTTCATTGTCTTAATGTTTTCTATGAATAGTATCTTTATGGAAAGGGGGCCAATAATTACCGACAAAATAAATAGCGTATTTGACCAATCGTTTAAATTTTGGATCTCAATGTCAATCAAATTGTGAATCGGATGAGGTATGCGCTTTGGGGGTGCTTTCTAGTTGCATTTGAAATATGATGTATCCTCAACGAACAGATATATTTTAATACTTGGCATCAAATTGCAATGCTATGGCGGATGAGACACCTCATGTTAGTTTGTTCCACATAATACTCCTCTGTACAATGTGTTATGTATAATTAAAGATAAAACATGAAAAACTGACAATAGACCTTTCTTCCGTTCTTGTAAGTGACGAAAGAATTTTTAAATAAAACTCACAGGAAACAACAAAATAGGTCTCTCACAACCCCTAAGAAGCTTATTTCAACTAGGGCATTTAAAGTACTGTAAAGTAACGTGATACCCAAAGTCAGCTGTAAATATGAATCAATAAATGGCGGCAACAAACCGTTCTTACTGAGCTTTTATACGCATATCATTATCGAGGAGCGACATCCAGTCTGCCGCGTGTTGAAAATAACACATTGAAACTTTTGCAAAAGGACGTATCAAAATTGCATGAAGGCGGCCCGCCAAGCATACACCTATAACACTTAATAGCAGATGTAAAATAGCGACAAAAAGGCTTGCGTTTTATGTTTTCAGAACAGACGAGTATTTGACAGAATGACAAAAGAGTATTTTATTTCATATTCCAATTCGTATTATAAATAGGTATTTTTTTACTAGTGAACGGATTGAAGGCCGAGTGGTCGAGACCGAGGGTGCCAATTGATGTGAGCAGAGGAGTGGCAGTTCTACAGGAGACATGTACGTACCTACACTTCCCGCGTTTGTACTTCTAACATTTGGGGTGCTTGCCTGCATATCCGTCAATGATCAACCAAGACAAATCACTTACCAGACCAGCGTTTCATCCGAAATTGTATACCAAGTTGGTGGAAACCAGCTCTCGCCACAAACTCTGGTCATGACATCCGACATGGTTCTGCTTTGTGCAGCTTCTTGTACAAACACTCTCACTTGTCAGGCGGGGACATATAACAGTCATCTGAAAACCTGTACCTACGCTCTTTACACAGCGCTTTACCTATAGGGCTACTTCCTATATCGTAAGGCGCTGTTTGTTATGACCTCGTATCCTGCTTTGCAACACCAGAGGGGAGCACTGTATTTTTGTCCAATCAGATAAAACTTTGTGCTGGAAGACAAAGCCAAGCGAGGAATACACGTTGCCAATCATATTCATTTCTTTTTGAGTGACAGCTCCTCCCCCCAGCGTAACCGTCTAAACAGGCCACAGGCTCAGAGAGAATTGCCCCTGACGTGGTTTGCTTAGGGCCTTGGCACATAGGATGCTCGGCCGGTGAGCTGTAATTCAAACGAAACGTAACAACAAAGGCTGCGTGCACACATCGCTGGCTGGTTTCAGTTCTGCAGACAACAGATACATGGCTACGCTAACACAGTCATAATGTCATAATCGAATCGGTTGATGATGCGAGAATGCAGAGGGAGCAATTTAAATTCGACCGGAAACTCATCAAACGGCGCTTGAGGCGCGGCAATGGGCGGAGCCAGGATGCCTGTTGAGTGTTTGTTTTTTGGCATCTGATTGGCTGCTTGTCACATCGTACGCACGTTTATTTCAGTGGACAACAAACCGCCACCTGGTGTCTAAATATATCATAAACGGTCACAGCTGGCAGCGTGAAAATCAGTTGCTTCTTTAGAAGCGCAACATTTCCGCTGCCTCGGGACCGTAACCTGTACCATGTACCTCACAAGTTATACAGCGACTGACTTTTCATTTCAGAATGTCAACGACGGAAGTCTGAAGAGTTTTATTGTCGACTTGTGTATTACTATGAAAGGTCAGATTACTCATAATATCTCTTTCTGTGAACCTAAAGAGAATATGTAATATCTTCCAGTTTTATTTTATATTGACTAAAGACGATAGCCTAAAGGGTTTTATTGTTGACTGAGGCATCACTCAGAGAGTTAAGATATTGTACTTATAAAGAAACTATATGGTATCCTAGGGGAGTAAAAGCGGTAAACCTATAATGCGTTAAACCTATAATTCACTGCCCTTTTTGGAAGAAACCCTGATTTTTTTTATTTTGTTCTTTTCTTGAACCCCGTATATAATTTCAGTGTTTTCTATTTAAATTATATTACTGTAATTAGATCTGACACAACAGTCTTGAGTATGTGAATTGTTAATTTGCTCCAAAACGAGGGTGCGCGTTCATTAACGTTCGTGTGTTTGTGTTTGTGTGTGTTCGATCAAAATAATCATGCACAGAATCGCATGAAATGTTCAGCGCACTTCGGAAAAGGGTTAAGGGTATATCAGGAATGGGTTAATAAAGAATATATCATATGTGGTGCTGATTCGGATCAAGGAACGTCATAAAGAAATAGTCGGAAATGGGCCGAATGGGTGGGGGCTTACATTTATTACAATGCATATATCTAGTTAATACTTATTTTGCTCCATGAAGGAGGATATACTTGCAAAAAAAAATTAATATAATGATGATTTTCTTCATACTACATTCAGGAGGTTTATCTTTGTGGGTATTTATTTGGCCCATGAATGTCCGATATCCCTTCGTTTCATGTTACATGCGAAGTGATTGCAGTTAAGGACCATAGTTTATTCATCTGGACTTTCTGGGAAAGTTGAAGGGCGGATTGACCAAGCTTTTTTATATGGCTTGAGCGTCGCAGATACCACTAGCTTTGCAAGAATTACTGCTGGCATTTTCTCCAGGGATGAGCGCAGAGGTTTTCGTTAGCTAAGCCTGCTTGTAATAATAATACACACACAGAGGTAAAATGAAAGCCATTCAAAGTGCGATCCAAATAAATAATATACACAAGTATGAAGACCTGTTTAAGGAAAAAATGACCACTTCACTATGATAAATACTTTCCTTCACAGGACACGTTCGGCTGGTTGGACCTTTCAACCTCATCGCTGGTAGGGCGGAACTGTTGGATGGTGGTAGGTGGGGCACTATCTGTGACACTGCCTTTACTACCAGTGGCTGGCCACTTGCTTTCTGCACTGATCTGGGCTACACTCAGGCTACTCAGGCTTTTCATGCCGGAAGTTCCGGTTTCGCTACAACGTCCGGTGACATATCTCTACACAATCCTAGCTGTCCCGGAAGTCAGGTTTCTTCTCTCTTGGAGTGCCGGAAGGAGGATAGTGACAGTTGTGATCACTCTGAGGATGTGGTGTTGAAATGTGCATAAATGTACATAAAATATGAATGGTATGTGTATGGAATGTGCATATAATTATACCAATAACTTGTATTAATGAAGACATTGATACATTCTTGTCATTTGGAAGAATTTATTGAAAGAACGACATGTTATCAGAGACATTATATCGAAAGCAGGAGTGATATGCTGTAATGTGTACATTACTTTCTTTGTTCAAAATAAAAAATCCCTGGCCTCATCAAAAGTGCAGCACTAGGTAATTCCCATCAGTAACCCTATCATGATGAAATAACCGCATGACACAATGGGATAATATCTTTTGAATTGAAACATTTAAATCTCATACCATTTTTCCATAATCATGGATTCCATTGTACCTGGCCGGGGTAATTTTTTTCAGTGGAAAGATAATGAGATCCTAAATATTTAATGTCAAATTATTTTTTTAATTCATCAGGTATTCACTTTTTGGTGGGGGCTATAAGGATAGGACTTCAGTGTAACAACATCAACACGGGGTTGATTGGACTGTATTATTGATCGTCCCAATACATCATTTAACTAATAGTATGCGCAAGACAGCAAAATTAAGGATTTCCTCTATGGTAGTACAAGAAGGATGCGAGAAGTTTTACTGAATGCAACGGTCTGTCACCCGCAGATAGATCGGCTTTTCCTGTCTCGGGTATTCACCTCAATATTTGAGAGGATTACAAACGGTGTTTCCCAGACAGTGTTCATGTCATTTATAGTCTGGATGGGAACAAAACGACGAATGACAACTTAAGTGAGCTGAGTAACATATGGAGCACAGTCAGCGGTGAAAACTTTCGTGACCTGCATAGAATACATCAATATTACGTCAAGAAAGTAGACTCTGGTCAGAGCACTCAAACAAAGCAAATAAATTTATCTGATTTTATCTAATATTTTTATTCTTTGCCAGAACATTGCAGAATAAATTGATCAGTAGGCATGCGGAAGTTCGTCTGTGACATAGTAGGTATCCTGTTTTACAACCCAACAACATTTGCCTACTACTTGATTCCATTGGTGGAATTTATAAAACTATAAATATACATTCTGAGGAATGTAGGCCTCCGCCCTGTATAATCTGTCCTTAATGTGAGGTGCTCCCCAAAACGTGTTTGCATTCTATTTTTCGGCCCATACTCTGAGGTTCATTCGTTCAAAAGACAACCGGTGTTTTATTCGAAATCACACCTGTGAAATCCTCGGTTCAATTAATAGACAGAGGTACCATGCCTCGTAAGGGAATTAGAGTATTTTTCGCGTTTTTAAAGATGACAGTGTACTTTGATAACCCTGTATATATTCTACGGTTTGGGGAACTAGATCAATGTGGTAAACATTTTGTGGAGCATATCAAAAATATTACCAAAGTAAAAGGAAATTGGGATTATGGACGATCTATACAAAAAAGGACAATCAGATTGGGCTTTATCTACGAATTCAAGATTTTAGGATTAGTAATCTATTGACAATAATCCATAGACAACAGATTTAGAGGAGGCGTCCATGGACACTCCAGCTGTGTATACCGGTGTATTCGTGGCAGCAGTAAATATCTGCCCCTGGATCCAATGTACAAATATTTCGAAAGTGTCTCATTTTCTTCTATTAAGATTAATTTTCTTTTTGTTTTGAAAACATGTTTGAGAATGCACAAATATTAATATACTTTTTGACATACATTAAAACATGCATATTTTCATAAAAAAGGGATAGAAATAAAACATCTACCGTACCTTAAAAATATTGATCGGATAGCTTGGAAGCCGGCTTACAGAATCACGTACATGGAATTTGGAGCGTCCTGAGGGATGGGAAACTGTGTTTTTTTTGAGATAGTGTAAATTAATTCATTTATTTTGAATGTATTTTTCTGAATAACCCACATTCATTTCTATTTAGACATTCTGCATATATGAAATAACCCAATAATTCATTTCCCAATAGTATAATGGACCATCTTCTGAGCAGAGGGTTGTGGAATTTTTTTTTCTAAAATAATTAAATCAATCACTGCAAGTTAATATTTGAACCATATTTGAACAACATAATCGACTCAGCCCAAATTTCATTAAAATCTGAAAGGAATATTTTAAATAGTCTGTGGACGAAGACGCTTTTTTATTATGAAGAAGTGCATCGATAACGTCGCAGCGATGATATTTCCCGTTTTAGGGTAAAAGGCCATGTGACAGCGACTGAAATTTCGGAAGAAATACAAGGTTTCAGACACTGCACGTGGTCTTGTTGATACCCGCTGCCCACTGAGGACTATCGCACGTGGTCTGCTTTGATACCCGTTGCCCACTGACGACTATTACACGTGGTATGCTTTTATACCCGCTGCCAACTGACGGCTATTACACCTGGTCTGCTTTGAAGCTCGCTGCCCACAAACGACTATTGCACGTGGTCTGCTTTGATACCCGCTGCCCAATGACGACTATTGCATGTGGTCTGCTTTGTTACCAGCTGCCCGAGAACGACTATTGCACGTGGTCTGCCTTGATACACTGCCCACTGACGACTTTTGCACGTGGTCTGCTTTGATACTCGCTGCCCACTGACGACTATTACACCTGGTCTGCTTTGATACCCGCTGCCCAGTGACGACTATTGTACGTGATCTGCTTTGATACCCGCTGCCCAATGACGACTATTGCACGTTGTATGCTTTGATACCCGCTGCCCACTGACGACTAATGCACCTGGTCTGCTTTGATACCCGCTGCCCACGAACGACTATAGCACCTGGTCTGCTTCGATACCCTCTGCCTACTGACGACTTTTGCACGTGGTCTGCTTTGATACCCGCTGCCCATAAACGACTATTGCACGTGGTCTGCTTTGATACCCGCTGCCCAATGACGACTATTGCACGTGGTCTGCTTTGATACCCGCTGCCCACGAACGACTATTGCACGTGGTCTGCTTTGATACCCGCTGCCCACTGAGGACTATCGCACGTGGTCTGCTTTGATACCCGTTGCCCACTGACGACTATTACACGTGGTATGCTTTTATACCCGCTGCCAACTGACGGCTATTACACCTGGTCTGCTTTGAAGCTCGCTGCCCACAAACGACTATTGCACGTGGTCTGCTTTGATACCCGCTGCCCAATGACGACTATTGCATGTGGTCTGCTTTGTTACCAGCTGCCCGAGAACGACTATTGCACGTGGTCTGCCTTGATACACTGCCCACTGACGACTTTTGCACGTGGTCTGCTTTGATACTCGCTGCCCACTGACGACTATTACACCTGGTCTGCTTTGATACCCGCTGCCCAGTGACGACTATTGTACGTGATCTGCTTTGATACCCGCTGCCCAATGACGACTATTGCACGTTGTATGCTTTGATACCCGCTGCCCACTGACGACTAATGCACCTGGTCTGCTTTGATACCCGCTGCCCACGAACGACTATAGCACCTGGTCTGCTTCGATACCCTCTGCCTACTGACGACTTTTGCACGTGGTCTGCTTTGATACCCGCTGCCCATAAACGACTATTGCACGTGGTCTGCTTTGATACCCGCTGCCCAATGACGACTATTGCACGTGGTCTGCTTTGATACCCGCTGCCCACGAACGACTATTGCACGTGGTCTGCTTTGATACCCGCTGCCCAATGACGACTATTGCACGTGGTCTGCCTTGATACCCGCTGCCCACGAACGACTATTGCACGCGGTATGCTTTGATACCCGCTGCCCCCTGACGATTATTGCACGTGGTCTGCTTTAATACCTGCTGCCCATGAACGACTACTGCACGTGGTATGCATCGATACCCGCTGCCCAATGACGACTATTGCGCGTGGTCTGCTTTGATATTCACTGCCCACTGGCGACTTTGCACCTGATCGGCTTTGATACCCGCTGCACATTTACGACTATTGCACGTGGTATGCTTTGATACCCGCTGCCCCGAACGACTATTGCACATTGTCTGCTTTGATACCCGCTGCCCACGAACGACTATTGCACGTGGTATGCTTCGATGCCCGCTGCCCACTGCCGATTATTGCACGTGGTATACTTTAATACCTGCTGCCCATGAACGACTACTGCACGTGGTAAACATCGATACCCGCTCCCCACTGACGACTATTGCACGTGGTCTGCTTTGAAACCCGCTGCCAACTGACGATTATTGCATGTTGTATCCTTTGATACCCGCTGCCCACTGACGACTATTGCACCTGGTCTGCTTTGATACCCGCTGCCCACGAACGACTATAGCACCTGGTCTGCTTCGATACCCTCTGCCCACTGACGACTATTGCACGTGGTCCGCTTTGATACCCGCTGCCAAATGACGACTATTGTACGTGGTCTGCTTTGAAACCCGCTGCAAACAGACGACTATTGCACGTGGTCTGCTTTGATACCCGCTGCCCACTTACAACTATTGCGCGTGGTCTGCTTTGATACCCGCTGCCCACGAACGACTTTTGCACATGGTCTGCCTTGATATCAGCTGCCAATTGACGACTTTTGCACATGGTCTGCTTTGATACTCGCTGTCCACTGACGACTATTACACGTGGTATGCTTTTATACCCGCTGCCAACTGACGGCTATTACACCTGGTCTGCTTTGAAGTCCGCTGCCCACAAACGACTATTGCACGTGGTCTGCTTTGATACCCGCTGCCCAATGACGACTATTGCATGTGGTCTGCTTTGTTACCAGCTGCCCGAGAACGACTATTGCACGTTGTATGCTTTGATACCCGCTGCCCACTGACGACTAATGCACCTGGTCTGCTTTGATACCCGCTGCCCACGAACGACTATAGCACCTGGTCTGCTTCGATACCCTCTGCCTACTGACGACTTTTGCACGTGGTCTGCTTTGATACCCGCTGCCCATAAACGACTATTGCACGTGGTCTGCTTTGATACCCGCTGCCAAATGACGACTATTGCACGTGGTCTGCTTTGATACCCGCTGCCCACGAACGACTATTGCACGCGGTATGCTTTGATACCCGCTGCCCCCTGACGATTATTGCACGTGGTCTGCTTTAATACCTGCTGCCCATGAACGACTACTGCACGTGGTATGCATCGATACCCGCTGCCACTGACGACTATTGCGCGTGGTCTGCTTTGATATTAACTGCCCACTGGCGACTTTTGCACCTGATCGGCTTTGATACCCGCTGCACATTTACGACTATTGCACGTGGTATGCTTTGATACCCGCTGCCCCGAACGACTATTGCACATTGTCTGCTTTGATACCCGCTGCCCACGAACGACTATTGCACGTGGTATGCTTCGATGCCCGCTGCCCACTGCCGATTATTGCACGTGATCTACTTTAATACCTGCTGCCCATGAACGACTACTGCACGTGGTATGCATCGATACCCGCTCCCCACTGACGACTATTGCACGTGGTCTGCTTTGATACTCTCTGCCCACTGACGACTAATACACCTGGTCTGCTTTGATACCCACTGCCCAGTGACGACTATTGTACGTGGCCTGCTTTGATATCCTCTGCCCACTGACGACTATTGCACGTGGTCTGCTTTGATACCCGCTGCCAAATGACGACTATTGTACGTGGTCTGCTTTGAAACCCGCTGCAAACAGACGACTGTTGCACGTGGTCTGCTTTGATACCCGCTGCCCACGAACGACTATTGCACATGGTCTGCTTTGATACCCGCTGCCCAATGACGACTATTGCACGTGGTCTGCTTTGTTACCAGCTGCCCGAGAACGACTATTGCACGTGGTCTGCCTTGATTCACTGCCCGCTGACGACTTTTGCATGTGGTCTGCTTTGATACTCTCTTCCCACTGACGACTAATACACCTGGTCTGCTTTGATACCCACTGCCCAGTGACGACTATTGTACGTGGCCTGCTTTGATACCCGCTGCCCAATGACGATTATTGCACGTGGTATGCTTTGATACCCGCTGCCAACTGACGACTATCGACGTGGTCTGCTTTGATACCGGCTGCCCACTGACAACTAATGCACGTTGTATGCTTTGATACCCGCTGCCTACTGACGACTTTTGCACCTAGTCTGCTTTAATACCCGCTGCCCAAGAACGACTATAGCACCTGGTCTGCTTCGATACCCTCTGCCCACTGACGACTATTGCACGTGGTCTGCTTTGATACTCGCTGCCAAATGACGACTATTGTACGTGGTCTGCTTTGAAACCCGCTGCAAACAGACGACTATTGCACGTGGTCTGCTTTGATACCTGCAGCCCATGAACGACTACTGCACGTGGTATGCATCGATACCCGCTGCCAACTGACGACTATTGCACGTGGTCTGCTTTAATACTCGCTGCCAACTGGCGACTTTTGCACCTGGTCGGCTTTGATACCCGCTGCCCTTTGACGACTATTGCACGTGGTATGCTTTAATACCCGCTGCCCACGAACGACTATTGCACATTGTCTGCTTTGATACCGCTGCCCACGAACGACTATAGCACGTGGTATGCTTCGATGCCCGCTGCCCACGAACGACTATTGCACGTGGTTTACTTTGATACCCGCTGGCCATTGACGACTATTGCACGTGGTCTGCTTTAATACCTGCTGCCCATGAACGACTTCTGCACGTGGTATGCATCGATACCCGCTGCCCACTGACGACTATTGCACGTGGTCTGCTTTGAAACCCGCTGCCAACTGTCGATTATTGCATGTGGTCTGCTTTGATATTCACTGCCCACTGGCGACTTTTGCACCTGGTCGGCTTTGATACCCGCTGCCCATTGACGACTATTGCACGTGGTATGCTTTGATACCCGCTGCCCACGAACGATTATTGCACATTTTCTGCTTTGATACCCGGTTCCTCGATTTTTAATGATGTTAACATTGAATAAACTGGGACTCACTAGGGGTTCAGGGATGTTTTTTTCAAACTATAATAACTGAATCCCATTTTAGGGATGGGGAAAATTTAAATGACCATAAATTCATAAATGTTTAACCCAGATTAACAAAGTACCAATTTAAGGGAACCTTAGGTCGGTTTCGCTCAGTTTAAGACTGTGGGGGGGGGGGGGACAAGGTGGTGCATAAGTTTTGCATTCGACTAAGTGAATATTCCCAATTTTTGTCACTGTGGTAGCCATATTAACAGCTATTTTTTACTCTCAATTATGTCCTTTCATTTGAAATGTAAAACATCAGTCAAACGACTGCTGATGCTCACATCTAACTACTAATACAATGTTTTATGAGCAACAACATGGCATGCAAGACATTTTAAAGAGATCATTCTGCACCGCCCATTGGTTAACATTTTAAATGGATTTTACATAATGCGGCAACATAGTTATTCTGTTAAAATCCAAAATGTATTGAAAAGCACTGTGGGGATCAAAACATTATGTTTGATTAAGTTCTGTTCATTGCCATGATCCAATAATTAGGTCTCAATCTCATTGAAAATACAATCCCCGTCAAGTAAGCATGTAAGTAAATAGAGCAGTCCATCCATGAATCAGCCACAATACTAATTCCGGTACCTGAACAGTAATTAGTTTACAGTTAATGATCCAGAATTACCTTATTTATACTGGAACAATCAATGGTCAAGTATAGTAGCATATATAAAATTCTTTTATTGTATTTATTTGACGACAAAAAATATAATGAAAGAAAAAATCCTTAACGGTAAGCGTAATAATGACCGCCATTTTTGTAAATATTTTATTCACGAAAACGAAAAATATCAGCCATAGGCTTCTTGATACTGACACACTGATTGCTAAAACAATTTTGTTGTAAGCAATTACCTGTTATATATTGACCTTAGAAGAAAGATATCGTGTCCATTTTGGATTTGACAAAGTACGATCCCATACACTTCTTTTCTTAACATTTAAAATGTGTTAAAGGATATTTCAGGGTACCGAAAGAATACTTTCGTTTAGCACTCTTACCTATTGCCAACATAACAAAGTACTGATGAATCACTACCTTCTCTTTAGCTATAGTTTTTCCCCCCAAGGCAAACATTCCATATCCGTTTGACCCCTGCTGACCTCATTACTGACAAAATACTTCATTAATCTCTTATACACAAATAATATGTCATATATCAGCTTAACTGTCATGACCAAAAAAAATTTGATTGGTACATTATTAATTTACGTCACCGACTTTTGGAGGTACGAATATTTCAATTAACCCGACAACTAACAAGTTGTTTCTCGAAAAATTATTTAACGTTGCACCACATCAATGTCATTTGATTACGTTCATTTATTTCGAGTTATCCCCATACATATATGATCTGGAAACTATTACAGGTCATAATTTGATCATTTGATCTATTTCCACCATTCAGAGTAATTATGAGTCATTTGATTACGTTCATTTATTTCGATTTATCCCCATACATATGTGATCTGGAAACTTTTACAGGTCATAATTTGATTATTTGATCTATTTCCACCATTCAGAGTAATTATGAGTCGCTGGTTTTTCTATATTTTGGCTGAGGCTAAAAGTCATGACCTTTTGACCCCTGCTGACCTCTATATTGACCTAATTGGCATATTTTATATATAATCTTAACCGGCATGGCCAGTGCAACAATATAATGGATATGTAATTGTTTAAGTTGAAACACTGATGGAGTTATGGTCATTTTAATTTCCATACCCCTTTTATGCCGTTTCTCACATAATCCTCGATATTGAACCGTCTTTTGTTCAGGTGCTTATATTCTAAGTATTCCATCCACATGTGAAATAAAGCCACGTCAGGCCATAAATTTTTCATTTGATCTAATTCTCCCATGCAGAGCAATAATAAGTCGTCCGTTTCTAGATTTTGGGCATGGGGAAAATCTAAAGACCTTTTGACCGCTGTTGACCTCAATACAGACCTAATTTTCATTTTTTATATATTATGTAATTGGAATCGGTAAATGCAACAATTTAGTAAGTCCTTTATTGTTCTAGTTTAACAAATGATGGAGTTATGGTAATTTTAATATTTACCCTATCCCTATTATTGAGTTTCTCACAAAATCCTAAATATTGCACCAATGTCTTTAGTTCAGGTGCTTTTATTTTGAGTAATCCTTGCACATGTGTGAACAAAAACATTCCAAGTGCGTAATATAAAGCCACATCAATACATAAATTGACCGTTTGATCTAATTCCTCCATGCAGAGGAATAATGAGTCGTCAGTTTCTAGATTTCAGGTATCGGGAAAATCTTATGACCTTTTGAGCTCCGTTGGCCTCAATACTGACTTTATTTGCATATTTGTATCCGCCAAAACAGAGTTTTGCGGATACTATGTTTTCAGCTGCACGCCGCCGCCGCCGCCGCCGCCGCGTAGGTGTCCGGAGAACTCCTCCGTAACCGCTGGGCGGAATTTTACGAAACCCGGGATTATGTTCGGGTCACATGTGAACTGCTGCGCCCCGATTTTGTTTTGACCTCTGACCTTTCCTCTGCGCTCTGCGTCCGTTTGTGCGTCTGTTTCAACACATAAACCCACATTTCTCAGGAACCGTTTGACCGATCAGGAAAATTTTTTTGCACAAATGTAGCCCTTGGAGAGCTTTATAACATACACAAAAAATGGTGGCGCCACCTGCAACCATGTTTGCACAGTGTCCATCTGTTCGTCTGCCTTGGGTAAAAATCACTCATATCTCTGCAGTGACTAGACTAATTCACCTGACATTCGGCATGCGTATACATCCTGGATAGCTTTTCTGATTTTATGACAGGTGGCGCCACCTACATTCACGTTTACGCTGCAGACATCCAAGCTCATATCTCGGGAACCGTGTGACCGATCAGGAAAATTTTTTTGCACAAATGTAGCCCTTGGAGAGCTTTATAACATACACAAAAATAGTGGCGCCACCTGCAACCATGTTTGCACAGTGTCCATCTGTTCGTCTGCCTTGGGTTAAAATCACTCATATCTCTGCAGTGACTAGACTAATTCACCTGAAATTCGGCATGCGTATACATCCTGGATAGCTTTTCTGATTTTATGACAGGTGGCGCCACCTACATTCACGTTTACGCTGCAGACATCCAAGCTCATATCTCGGGAACCGTGTGACCGATCAGGAAAATTTTTTTGCACAAATGTAGCCCTTGGAGAGCTTTATAACATACACAAAAAATGGTGGCGCCACCTGCAACCATGTTTGCACAGTGTCCATCTGTTCGTCTGCCTTGGGTTAAAATCACTTATATCTCTGCAGTGACTTGACTAATTCACCTGAAATTTGGCATGCGTATACATCCTGGATAGCTTTTCTGATTTTATGACAGGTGGCGCCACCTACATTCACGTTTTCGCTGCAGACATCCAAGCTCATATCTCGATAACCGTATGACCGATTGGGCCAAAATTTTGCATGTGTATAGATCTCACATAGCTCTTCATCATACGCAAAACTGGTGGCGCCACCTGCAGGCATTTTTGCACAGCTCCTGTCTGTTTGTCTGCCATGGGATAAAATCACTCATATCTCGGCAGTGGTTCGACATATCTGCCTAAAATTTTGCAGGTTAATACATCCCCGACAGCTCTCTTGATTTTATGACTGGTGGCGCCACCTGCATTCTAGTTTATGCAGCAGACATCCAAGCTCATATCTTGGGAACCGTTTGACCGATTGGGCCAAAGTTTTGCATGTGTATCGTTCTCACATAGCTCTTTATCATACGCAAAACTGGTGGCGTCACCTGCAACCATTTTTGCTCCGCGTCCATCTGTTTTTCTGACACGGGCTAAAATCACTCATATACATGTAGTGGTTTGACTTATCTGCCTTAAATTTTGCATATGTATACAGCTTGGACGGCTTTCTGGATTTTGTGGTAGGGGGGCAACCTACATACACAATTTGGCTGCAGACATCCATGCTAATATGCAACACTCTATTTCCCCTTACCACTCAATCCATGCCTCACTTCACCCGTTCCACTCTGATTTAGGCGGATACACGTAGTCGCTTGTCGACTACCCGTATTCTAGTTTATATATCATCTGAACGGGCTTATTAAATGCAATGATTCAATGGGTACTTTGTTATTCTGAGTTATATAGTAATGGTTATATGGTCATTTTAATTTCCCCTACCCCTAAAATGGGTGACTAAATATTCAGTTGTTAAAGTGTGAAAAAAACATCCCGGAACATATTGAGTCCCAGTTTATTAAATGTTAACATCCTTCAAATCGAAGTTCAGGCATATAGCAATAAGTAAAAATAGGTTAAGCTGATTTCGGGGGGGGGGGGTCAAGGTGGGTCCCTCAAGCCCACGGACTGGGGGTGGGGGGGGGGCAATAATTACGAACATATTAAACAGCTTGATAGACACAGCAATAAAATTTTGGATCTTGATGTAAATCAAATAGTGAATCGGAAGAGGTACGCGTATTGGGGGTGCTTCCAAGTTGCATACGAAATATGATGAATGCTTAACGCACAGATGTATTTAATACGTCAATCCGCCTTATTATGGCAGATGAGATATCTCATGTCAGTTTGTTCCACATAATAATCTCTATACAATGTGTAATGTATACTTTAATGGAAAGATAACACATAATAAACTGACAACAGACAGTTTTCCGTTTTCTAAGTGACGAAAGAATTAATGAAATAAAACCCACAGGAAACCACAAAATTGGCCTCTCACAACGCCTGTGAAGCTTATTTTAAATAGGGCATTTAAAGTACAGTCAAGAAACGGGATACTCGAAGTCAGCAGTAAAAAAGAAATCAATAAATTGCTGCAACATACAGTTCGTAATGCCCTGTTATTGACACACATCTGTTTCGAGGGGCGACATCCAGTCTGCCGTGCGTTTCAAACAACACATTGAAACAATTGCAAAAGGAAGTATAAAAATTGCATGAAAGCGGCCAGCCATGCTTACGCTTATAACACTTGAAAGCAGATGCAACACAGCGGAAAAAGGCTTGCGTTTTATGGTTTCTGGACAGAAGAATATTTGACAGAACGACAAAAGAGTATTTTGTTTCATCTGCCAATTCGTTTTATAAAAAAAGGTTTAATTTTACAAGTGAACGGATTAAAGGCCAAGTCGTCGAGACCTAGGGCGTCAGTTGGTGTGAGCAGAGTAGTGGCAGTTCTACAGCAGACATGTACGTTCCTACATTTCCGGCGTTCGTACTTCTAACATTTGGGGTGCTTGCCTGCATATCCGTCAATGATCAACAAAGACAAGTCACTTACCAGACCAGCGTTTCTTCCGAAATTGTATACCAGATTGATGGAAACCAGTCCTCGCCACAAACTCTGGTTATGTCATCGGACAAGTTTCTGCTTTGTGCTGCTTCTTGTACAAAAACGTTTACTTGTCAGGCGGGGACATACAACAGTCATCTGAAAACCTGTACCATGTACCTGACAAGTTATACAGCGACTGACTTTTCATTTCAGAATGTCAACGACGGAAGTCTGAAGAGTTTTATTGTCGACTGGTGTATCACTAAGAAAGGTCAGATTAATCATAATTTTTCTTTTTGTGAATAAAAAAATATATAATATCTTCCAGTTTTATTTAATATCGATTAACGACGATAGCCTAAAGAGTTTATTGTAGACTGGGGCATCACTGAGAGAGGTAAGAAAATGTACATTAAAAAAAAAACTATGGTATCCTAGGTGAGTAAAAGCATTATACCTATAATTAACTGCCTTTTTTGGAGGAAAACCCCGATTTTTTTATTTTGTTTATTTCCTGACCTCCGTATATAATTTCAGTGTTTTCTTTTTAAATAATATTCCTGTAATTAGATCTGACACAAAAGTCTTGACTATGCGAATTATTTATTGGCTCCGAAACGAGGGTGCGCGTTTATTCCCGTTCTTTTGTTTGTGCTTGTGAGTTTGATCAAAATAATCATGCACAGAATCGCATGAAATGTTTAGGGCACTTCGGAAATGGGTTTAGGGTATTTCGCTAATAGGTTAATGAAGCATATATCATATGTGGTGCGGATTCGGATCCATCAAGAAATAGTCGGAAATGGGCCGAATAAGTGGGGGCTTGCATTTGGTGGGGCTTGCATTTATTAGAATGCAAATTTCTAGTTAATACTTATTTTCTCCATGAAGGATGATTTACTTGGGGAAAAAATTATGTAATAATGAAGTTCTTCATACTACATTCAGT
Source organism: Sipunculus nudus (assembly GCA_026874595.1). NCBI lineage: Eukaryota > Metazoa > Annelida > Sipuncula > Golfingiida > Sipunculidae > Sipunculus > Sipunculus nudus. Next base: position 83,804,256 of record CM049308.1, on the reverse strand, counting down.
AAGTTTATGTTTGTGGATATGTATTTGGCCACATCGAATGTCTGATGCGAAGTGAATGCAGTTAAAGACCATAGTTTGTTAATCTGTGTCATGGATTTTCTGGGAAAGTGGAATGTCGAGTTGACCAAGCTTTTATATATGGCTTGAGCGTCGCAGGTACCAATAGCTTTGTTAGAATTACTGCTGGTATTTCTCCAGGGATAAGCGCAGATCAGAAGTTTCCTTTAGCTAAGCCTGCGTGTAATAATAATACACACGCGAAGGAAAAATGAAAGCCATTCAAAGTGAGATCAAAATGAATAATATACACAAGTATGAAGACCTGTTCAAGGAAAATGGCCACTTAACTATGATAAATACTTTCTTCACAGGGCACGTTCGGCTGGTTGGACCTTTCAACCTCATCGCTGGTAGGGCAGAAGTGTTAGTTGGCGGTAGGTGGGGCACTATCTGTGACACTGTCTTTACTACCAGGGGCTGGCCACTTGTTTTCTGCACTGATCTGGGCTACACTCAGGTTACTCAGGCTTTCCATGCCGGAAGTTCCGGTTTCGCTACAACGTCCGGTGATATATCTCTACACAACCCTGGCTGTACCGCAAGTAAGGTTTCTTCTGTCTTGGAGTGCCAGAAGAAGGACAGGGAGATTTGTGATCATACTGAGGATTTGGTGTTGGAATGTGCATAAATGTACACAAAATGTGAAATGAATGTGTATAGAATTTGCATAGAATTACACCAAAAATATGTATTCATGAAGACAGTGACACCTTCTGGCAAATTGGAAGAATATGTTGAATGAACAACATGTTATCAGAGACATTAAATCGAAGCAAGGAGTCATATGTTGTAATGTGTAAACTGCTTTCACTGTTCAACAAAAAAAATTCCAGGACTCGTCCAAAGTGTAGCACCAGGTAACACCTATCAGTAACCCTATCATGATGAAATGACAACATGACACAATGGGATAATATTCTTTGAACTGAAACATTTCAATCTCTTACCATTATTCCACAATCATGGATTCCCATGTACACGGCCTGAGTATTTTTTATAGATAATAAGTTGCTAAATATGAAAAAGTATTTATTTTAATTGATAAGTTATTTTCTTTTTGGTGAGTGCTATTAGGATAGGACTTCAGTGTAACAACACCAACACGGGGTTGATTTGACTGTATTATTGATCATCCCAATACATCATTTAACTAATACCATGTTCAAGACAGCTAAATAAAGGTTTTCCTCTATGGCAGTACAAGAAGGATGCGAGAAGTTTTACTGAATGCAACGGTCTGTCACCCGCAGATGGATCGGATTTTCTTGCCTCGGGTATTCACCTCAGTATTTAAAAGGATTATAAACGGTGTTTCCCAGACAGTGTTCATTTTCATTTATTGTCTGGATGGGAACAAAAAAAAACCGAATGACACTTTAAGTACGCAGAGTGACGTATGGAACTTTCGTGACCTTCATAGTGTACATCAATATCACATCAAGGAAGTAGATTCTGGTCCGAGCACTCCAACACAGGCATATATATTTATCAGATACTCTAATATTTTATTCATTGGCAGATCATTGCTTAATTAATTGATCGGGAGGCATGAAGAAGTTCATATGTGACACGGTAGTTCTCCTATTCAACAACCCAACAACACGTGCTTAGTACATGATTCTGAGGTGGTATTTATAAACTAGGTCCCCCCCCCTTTTCAGCCATCCAGGCCCTTTTTAAGGATCTGGACCCACCTCCCCCGACCCCCCTTTGCCGGACCTTGGGACCATTTTTAAGTTTTGTCACAAGTCCTTCTTGGTTGGACACCTTCTTTTCCTAGATCCTTGGTCCGCCCCTGCACTCTTTCATGTATTCTTGTCTATACTCGAAGCAAATTAAAAAAGGGGTTTAATGTTTTCCTTCATGCATTACATAAGCAAGTTACTTGGCAATAAGAGTTCCCCTGTTCTGTTTTCGCACGAAGAGGGACAGATGGTGTGCACAATCATGGTCGTGTACCATATGGCAAGGCTGCCATTCTTGGTCTATAATACTAGATGTAAAGACGGAATGCTAATTAATAATGAATAGATATTTTGAGTGTTCGGCACTTTTTTCTGTGGTACTTCTTTCTTTTTCAGCTCAGCTGACTATAAGTCATCTGAGCTATAGTCATGGTCCATTGTCCGTCGTCCGTCCGTCTGGATGTCCGTCCGTAAGACTGGCACGTTTCGACACCGTTGGACCTACGAATCTGAATTTCGGCATACAGTTAGATGTCCCCATAATCTCCTACCATGCCAAAAATTGGGTCAATAGGACTTCGTTCCTTTGAGATATTAAGGAAAAATCTCAATTTTTTATTAGAAATCTATTTTCACACTTCAGGACTGCCTAATATCAAAACCACTCATCTGGTTTTCTTCATATTTACCATAAATATTCCTCTATATAGTTCCTATGTACATGCCAGATATTAAGTCAATATTATATAATTAAAAAAGTTATGGTCCCAAATATAATGGACTTTGTAAAAAAATCAGGAAGATATTTGGTCACTTAAGACCAAAAGTGTTAAAGGTAGGGACTTTTTTCCAGTAATACAACTTTAATTAATCAAAATTTAATTGTATACCAAAAATTAGATAAAAATCTGTTAATTTTTTTTAAAAAATGGCAAAAATATAAAATTGGTACCTTAAATTTTGCCCAACTTTGGCCATGGCACGTTTTTTTCCTGTAAGTACTGTGGATTTAATTTTCACACCATGTATACATTAGGATTTAATCTGTTAAAATCTGAAATTTGAAAATAAAAGCTGCAAAATTAGGCTAGTTATTGAATTTTTTTGGAGGCTCTTGTTGTATTCCTTACATTGTCAAGCAGTCCACTTTGATGACTGTAGGTCATTCAGTGCACATCTCTATGCTCCCCAGGCTGTTGACATAATTTTAGATGTCCCCAAAATCTCCTACCATACCGAAAATTGGGTCATTAGGACTTTGTTCCTTCGAGATATTAAGGAAAAAAAAACTCCGTTTTCCATAAAAAAAAGCCATTGTTACACTTCAAGGCTGCCTAATATCAAAACCACTGATCTGTTTTTGATTGTATTTAGTATTCACATTCTTTTATACATTTTCTATCAACATACCAAAAATTAGGTCAGTATTGGGTATTATTTTGAAGTTATGGGCCAAAACATAATGCAATTTTTAGAAAAATCAGGAAATATATTTACTCGCCTAACATGAGAATTGCTGAACCTAGAGACTTTTTTTCAGGAATATAACTTTATTTAATCAAGATTCAATTGTTTACCCAAAATTAGATCTGAATTTTGCAAATTTTTCAAGTTATTAGCATAAATAAAAAATCAATACCTTAAATTTTGTCCAACTTTGGCACTGTTGATTTAATTTTCCCAGCATATATGCATAAGGATTTAATCTTTTAAAATCTGAACTTTCAAAAGAAATTGATTGGAATGAAAAGCTTTTATTCATGTTTTCATACACCATGTCAAGTATTGTTTACATCTAGCCCACCTAGTAGTACAGCCTTCACTTGCATTATGTAACCCACCCCAGGCAGCTTACCTTGGCCCAGCTTGGCCACTACTAGCAGGCTTCCCCTCTGCCCTGCACTCATCCCCCCAGCTGGTGCATAAACTAGATGAATGTTATAGGTTTTCTGTATTTTATTTTATTCTTGGACATGCTACATTTTAGATTTTGTTTTGAACCACCAGGGTTACAATGATTAAAGTGTACATTTAATTGTGTCCACAAAGTGGTGAATTGCTGTGAAAGTGTGGATGTTCATGAGATAAGTAATTCCTTACTTCAGAAGAGTAAAACTTCACCAGGTGTGAAATTGACTTTTCATTCCAGTAATTAATTAAAACTGGGATAGTAATTAGCACAATGATATTGTTTGTCTCTCATTCAACCAACAGTGTGTATACTTTATTTGAAAAGATGTTTTATTTTATCAAATTTACTTTTATTTTATCTTGGTGAATAAAATTAAGCATGTCCTGAAAACTCCAATGTGCAAAACTTTTTAATAGTGATTCAAGGAATATTCTTGTAGATGCCATGTTGTGGCATTATTTTCTTTTAAAATCAGTTTGAACATTTATGATTTAAAAATAATAAAATATATGTGTATGCATAATATGACCCAATGTTTTTTACTCTGTATATATAATGATTGCAACTTTTGCAAAAATTCTAATATTTTAACTTATATTTTCAGGTTTTTTAATTAAAAATTTATAAACCTGTAAATAAAAAAATGATTCAGAATAAAACTTCTTAATGGAAAAAGTGGATCTGCTTAAAAAATAGGATTAAATATAAACTTAAATGCATTATTCTCTTGAAAGTGAAATAAAGGTATTAGTCCATTCTGTCCACTTGCCTGTCCATCTGTAAATTTTCGTATGCAACACAGTATCTCAAAACTTTTACTGTTTTTCTTCATGACAGTCTTGTCAGAGTATTAGTTTGCAATCATATATTTAGAACTTTACTATAACCAAGTAGGAGGGCCCCTTTCCTCTTAGCTTTTCATATTCTTATATAAAGGAAAAACATTACAATAGAATATTTCTACATCCACCTTCGTGCTGCCCTCACTTTTCCCTTCTCCGAACCCCATCCCAAAGTTAGCCTCAGTAAGCAAGAACAAGATGAATCAGATATATTCATACTTTAATATTTTATATAACTATTCGTCCATAGGTACCTATGTACATGCCAGAAATAATGTCAATATTGTGTAATATGTAGACATAGTGGGCATCACAATAATGTACCTTGTCAAGACTAAAGAGATATTGTGTCATACAGTCACATATTCATAAATCACTTCATCAGCATAGTTAATCATAACATCATATCTGTCAAATTGAACGCTTGCAGACTACCATACACTTTAGATCCTTCAACAAATAGCCTTATCATCATTCTACTACTGCTTATTACTGCTGTCATTGCATTCATATTTGCTCAAATATATCACAATTTTCAACCCCTCCTAAATAAATAAAAAATAAACCACTTTATTTGACTCTATTAATCCATCAGTCAGGTAATTTCATTTATCATTTACTCACATATTACATTACATTCATTTATAATAGCCCAACATGTACATGATATTCATAAGCTTTATCGACTCGATATAGTATCACAGTGGAGAAACATTTATAGTCCAATCACGATCAGCTGAGCGTCGTGACCCATGGGTCCCTTGTTTTTAGTAGCAATAAGTCATCGAGTCGAAATTCAAATTCCCCCAGAAGGACGTTAAATATCATCAAATCATGATAAATGACTCGCAGTTAATGACGTAATTAAGAATTGTGGGCATAATACAGTTCACTGTGGCATCGCAACTGCAACCTACTGCAAAATACTATAATAATAATATTGTTCCGGATCATTGGCTTCGCCGAGTGAAACTATCGGGTAAGATTAGGTCGCGTTTTCCGGGCGCGCGGTATGCGGAATGCGCAGCAGGACGCAGTTGGCGACATGCAATCGCATGGGGCATTCACTTGGCAGTGGAACACTGCGATATTGGCCCGATGATATTAAAATCTGGTAGATCACACGCGGTATGCGGATCCAGTTCGCCATTGAGAATTCCATTTTACCGTGTGTCCCATACCGCATTTTGCATACGCCGGTCCCGGGTACACGGTTTATGATAAAATATCTAAAGCGGAAATATCGAATTTCGCTTTCCGCATAACGCTCGACCGATAAAAACAGCTTAAACGGCTAATCAAAGATGCAACAATGCTCTTTTATTATTGGTCCCCTCGAAGAAAAATTAAAAATTTAATTTGTTTTACCCGCGCATTACATATGCAAGTAACTGGGAAGATAAAAGTAGGTATTTACCACTTTAATAACCTATCAATGTTGATACACACCGGTAATCGGTGTTTTGGCAGTCTATACGCTCCGGACGCAGCGGTTTTACACTGAAGCCGTCCCAAACATCTTTTCATGTAACCGCTGCTTGGTAAGACAAGGTTCACTGGGCAGGAACACCAGGGTGCGCACAGAGCACATAATTGTTATAGGAACACTGAAGGCGTGGCATTGCATTGTGCATCCAGTCAAAATTTTAAACCTGATTACACCGGGAAACAAACTCTCATTGGTCTGACAAGGGGCCCTATGCAAGAATGAGTGTTTTCATACCAACAAAAGAGGGTGTCGCATGTTTAAAATGCGATACCACGCTTTCAGTGGTCTGATTACAAATCTGTGCGCACCCTGGTGTTCCTGTCCAGAGAACCTTGTCATACCAAGCAGCGGTGCAAAGAAAAGATCCCGAATGCAGTGTATAACCGCTGCGTGAGGGGCGTAGACATTGTGGATGAGAGCTCACAATGTCCACAAACAAACTGTATTGTTCCATCCACATTGGCCAAATTAACGATCAGTTAAATCCGAAATGTGGTCAAACCTTACTTACACTTTTGAACATTCAGGAAAGTGTATCTAAAGCTAGCTTGATAGTTATACTCTCTGTACAAATTGATTGTTGCCAATTAATAAACATGTAATGCATGAAAATATAAATATTGTTTGACTTAGTGAGTAGTTTTCTTGTTTCCTTGCATGCCTATAAAAATATTTTTTACGAAATACCTGACAAGCAGGACCTCAAGTATATGCTATTTTATTTACATCAGGGAAAATAATATAAGATAGCTCGTTTTTATTTCTTTAATCTACCCTTCATACACCTCGATAATAATGGTCATTCTGCAATGTGTAAACCATTGTCAATATATAACTAAAAAATGCGGACAAATATGACAACCTTCAAATACGACCACCTAGCTCAGTCCTCAAGGCAGTCGTAACTGTTAGGTTAACTGTAGTGATAGCAAACAAGAGGGCTTTATGTAAAGCGTAAGTTCCTACGCCAAGGGCGGGCACACAGGTTCATCTCTATGAAAATGACAATATACAGAACTGAGATACCAAATACGTTTTTCAAATTATAGAAATCTTCCTGTTTCAAGGCCTATGTCCATGAAGTTCCTTAACATAATAAAAAGAGTTGAGATACAGGGAACCGGATAAAAATCAAACAGAAAGACAATCATTGAAGAAAAACTCCTGAGAAGAAAACAGACCGTGAGTGACAAATATCTTACCAATTAACCCTATTACTGGATAAAAACAACTTTTCAAAGAATTTATTGTTTGTTAGAATGTGATGTAAAAAAGATAAAAACAGGGCTAGAAAGATGGTCCCCACAAAAGAAGTGTATATTCAAAGGCACTATTTATCAACTATTCCTTGAAACTGTAACAAAAACCTTCACCATGTAACATGTTAATCCAATAAACACAGTTTTGTCATACTGCCTACACACAAACAGACTTTGGTGGGAGTTTAAATATTTATTCGTGGATACTGTGCTTTCAATCGATCTTCTAGATTCTACCATAAGTAATAGCGGATGGCGTGGTCCATACGCGGTGCTGGTTGGTAAAATTAACGTAATCCCTGAATAAACTGAACAGACTTACCGATTCCTACAACTAGCAGATAAAACCCCATTAACAGTGTATAAATGCTGATAATGTTTCAAAATTAGACATGACCATCAGGTGTAGTGAAGGATAATTAGTTATACTTTATAACAAATATTTGATTGACTTTACCTTTTACAGTAAGGCCAAAAAAAAAAATAAATAAAAGGAATGGTTCTCAGGCACCGCCCGCGTCAATTTTAACACCCTGCATCAAACATTTATTTTATTTACAACTTTAAAAGAAGATAAAATAATACAATTTTGTATTGTATTGTACCCAGGCGAGAATCCTTCTGCATAGAGAGTTTGTGGCTAAGGAACGTGTATCGGCAATGTTTAGAGGTTATATTGATTTTTTCTCTTGTTACAGATGTCTCTTTTATTGTATGCAGTGGTCTTACATGTGTATGGCGGAATAGCCCGGCCAACACGTGGGGTCTGACGTGTAAACACGGCGGTCATGCTAGTCTGGGCTTTCTCGCCTGGCCGGGTGTTGTGGGTCGGTTTAATCCGTACTGGTTGAACGAACTTTCGCGGAGTGTTACAGCTCGCTGCCGTGCCTGTCTCGAATGTTGACGTCTGCGCACGTGTATTGTTCTTTTCGACTGTTCATGAAAGGGAATTTTCTAGAGTTTTCGGATGAAAGGTTATAAATAGGGGTTGTGTCTTAGAGCCGAGAGAGAGAGACGTGAGAGAATATTCCAGCGGACACAGAAGAGTGGACCTTTTCCTATAATTGCGGCAGTTATAGCTTTTCATCTAAATTTATAACGGATTTTATATAGTCTACAGTTTACCTTTCGGATCACTGCCAGGATTCCATTTTTTTATTACAGTAGATTAATTTTGTGATTACATTGGACTGTGATTCTGTGAGAAGATTTGTATGAAATGTTCATCCGGCTTATACATTTTAAAGGACTTGTCGCTGTGACAGTGGTGGTACTCAGGTACTGTGCACTATGCTGTGTGATTGTATTGATTTGCTGTTATACTGTTGTTGTACTGTGTAATTGTATTGATTTAGTGTATTGTAATGTTAGGGTTGTTTTAAGAATAAATAATAGTTATTTGTTAAAAAAAATCACTGACCCTTTTATTCATTACCCTTGACATTTCAAGCTGCCTAGTGTTACAGAATCTGTTTTTTTAATCTCCATAAGAAAATTTGGGCTCGTTACGACTACGTGATCTATTGATATTAGGTTCCGTAACACTCTCAACCGTAACACAGGGAGTTGCACAGTGAATATGAAGTAGTATATAAGTATTCTGCTTACAAAAATGGCTAATTTGAATTATTGGGCCAGCTTTATATTTAAACCCCCGTATGCTAATAAGACTCCATATTCCCGTGTTTATAAAGACAACAGCATTATGTGGCCTGTTGTTCCTTGAATTTGAATATTCATAACCATTCATGACGATCCTTCCATGACCTCTCTTGTGTTTATGTCAGCTTACATACCTTGTAGTGAAGGCAAAATTGGAGGCGACCAAGTAGGAAGATTGAAAAAGTTTTTAAAAGTTTGCATTTAAAGGTGATTATTACACAATTTAGGTTAATGGGCAGTCAAAATAGGGGAACTATGTTCAATAAGTGGGAAGCCTGGTTAGATAAGGTGACAAGGGGATTGGGTCCAGTGATGCTTGTAATATCGCACACCCGGAGAAATACATTGTGTCAAGCGCATTTGGATATTTTGGACCACGCCCACGTCCTCAAATTATAGTAGGATTGGTTAAATTGCCACCATTCTTGTCACTGTGTGCATGCAGGTGACCTGATTGCATTTTAGTCAGTCAATTATATGACAAGACCCCTAGAAAAAACATATAATAAAAGGATGTTACACAAATTCGGCGGTAATTCGGGATTGGTTCCTATAACGTGTATTTAGTCATAGAAATGATCTTCCACAAAGGCCGAATATGTACGCATATAGGTGCTATAAGATTTTAAGCAATATCCTTATTGCAAAGTAATGGGTTTGATATCCATGCTCCGCATATTTCCGCTAACGTTTTCTCAGCAAACAGCATGAGCAATTTAGTCCAGTTACGATTATATCAATGGACTTGGTATAAAAGAGCTATCAAACAGATTTTTAAAGAATATTAAACAAAGAAGATATTTTTACATTTTTGGTATTCACTGTGATTTGTTCAGTGATCAGTTTATGTTCACAGGCACTCGATCAACACAGAAATATGGCCTTTGGGCAATAATAGAATCATTAGAGAGGAGCTCCGACCTTACTGTTCAAACATTTCTGGGCAATAATTAACTTGTTTTTCCTTACTTTGAAATGCTTTTCATCTGGTTTATCCAGGTGTGGCTTTAAACGAATAAATTTTACTTGGATATGCAATAATTTATTAAATATATGGGTTTATTTACAGAAATTGAATGCATAATGGAGATAGAATTATTTTTTGTTTTAACATTCACTTTTTTCTTTTGTCTTAATTTCCACTACCAGGTCGGGGATTCGCTATCATTTTGATGGCACAGACAGCCATAAAAGTCACTTTTCGATAATACTATAGTCTCACGATTCAAAGCAAGCTGTACATGTCAAATAAGAATGCTTATTGAGTCCTACTCTAATGGCAAATACTGGTTAAATTATTTTATCCATTTACTCAAATATTATTAAAACGATCGGTTCAATGATTGCATCAAAATTTTTGGGAAGGTTCCGCCACAATTTGCGAAAAAAAAAATGTTATTTAACGCCATGCCTAATTGACAAAGAACAGCCGTATCACTTAATTGATACCGAAAACCATTTGAAACAAGTATACAAGGTCAATTTGGAGCGCAGATGTAACATATCAAGTGCACTTCAAATGTGACTCTACACATATCGGCGTGGGTTAATTGTCCCTGCATAACGGCTTTCACTATAAAATACGATCAATGTCTGTTTGGCAAATAGAGATGGAATGCCCGTTATAGCTTTAAAAGGTGATTTAACATTCTGTTTGTTGGCCTGACCGGCCTGACCTTTGAAAACCCATCTTTCAGCTTAAAACGTATCATTTCAAAAGGAGGTAAATGCATTTTACTGATTGGGGGGCATTACAAATATCATTTTATTTAGTTTAATTCAGAGTTCGTATTTAGAAATACATGCTATCATTATTCATTACAATAAACATGTGATCTCTGGCGGATCCTATTATCCTTATAAGGTTTAACGCACAATAAATGCAGAGAAAAGAAAAAGAAAATAAAACACATTTTTTTTGCAATTCTCCCATTCAAATAGTTGTGGATATATTTATACACATATACAATGGATATTCCTACATACAAGCTTGGACGCACAAGTAGTAACAGTTTTGTACATTCATGTAAGCGGACTTTCTCAGACTGCGAGACCTCTACAGCCCGCCGGTAGATGGCGCTATGAACAGGTTAACATTATTTGTATTTTATGGGGTTTCCTATCACGTTAGCTGTGTTTTATTATAGCCCTATCTTTTACTCTGCTCATTTCCCATAATGTATCCTATAATTATCGTATTGTGGGCATAGGATCGTGATACTTACATTACCTAAAAATAGTGTATCGTAAGAGGTGCATGATATTTACCAATGTGTTTCACTTCTACTGTGAAAACAAATATTTCAAACGACATTGCAGTTTTATTAAAATACATATATTTGGTAGATTTTATTTTTTAACGGTAACTAATGAACACTGTCATTTAATTGATTTCCCCTCATTACTGACATGTTTGCTCAAGTGGAATCAGTTTTGTAGAGTGTAAACCCTCTGCCCCACAAATCTAGTTTTAGTTCAGCTTAGAGATTTTCTACAGGCTCACTGCAGGAGAACAGGTTGTACAGTAAGTGATAACATGGCTCTCACTGATCAGACGTACTGATTTTATTTATTGGTCAAAGATGAGGTAGTCCTTCTTTGAGTCGGCTCTAATGGCGAATTACCACACATGGCCCGTGGCAATTTATTAATTAATATAAAAGTGCATAAGCAGGTTCTTAGCTTCATAGACAATACATGGGGAGTACGACATTGAATTCCTGGCACGATATCACTGGCCAAATGCCGTCCACTGGGTAACATGACTGGAGGAAACTCCTTGTGCATGCTTAGCGCGACTGTTTTGAATTTTCTTAAGGAAATGCGGATCAATAAAAGCCTGGTTGGTAGCCATAGCGGCACTTGCTTGTGTTGGATAAACTACATTTCACTTAAATTACAATGTAATGTGAGGTGGTTCATTCCAGAGGAAACAACCGTTACGCCGTGACTCACTGTATTGTTATATCACTACCACCAACGAAACGAACTCAATTAGAATAGAAAAACTAGAAGATTTGTTCAATAAGCGTCTATAATTTAAGGGTATAAACCACACAGTTGTGGGGGGGGGGGGGGGGGCGTAACTCGCAGGCTCTGCAGGGAAATCAAAGTTGGGAAGAAACACAAACACACACACACGCACAGAAAGAGAGAGACGGAGAGATATTTTATTGTCTGTGTGACACATATCAAATATATTATAAAAAAGTATAAGGTTGTAAAAAATAAGGTATTATGTTTTCAGTATATGTGAGTTCTAAACCAAGTTTAGGTGTATATAATATTTCATATTAAACTCAGAAAAATATGAAGAGTCCATAAATTTCAGTATTTTCTTTTCCAATATAAAAATATTATTCTCCTAATATCGGGGAGGGGATGATTGCATTGACAATCCCCCTTGCTATAAAGTGGAGGTTATATACCCACTTCCGCCCTTACTGACGCCCATAAAGCCACATATGTGAAAAAAATCGAAGCTGACCTCCGTGTTTACTGAGTGTACCGGCAAAGTTCAAACAAGCAGTTACACAACCAGACCACTGAAGGCCACCAGGTTTGGCGCGGGTCCACTTAACACAATTAAATCAAAGCCGAGTCTTATATACGAGCGGATGAAGTAAAATTGACTTTGCCTTGACATAATAGCAATATGGCAGCCCTTCCGATATGCTTTTCCCGGCTGTCCAAATTTTCGACAGAACGTAGTGCTTTTTTGTTTATTCTATTGACCTGGCTGAAACAATGTACTTTGTAGGGGTTCCTAGGAAACTTCTGGTTAATTGACTACATAGTAATGTGTTTGTGTGTAAAAGCACTTGGACCGATGTAGATTACATGTGTGAACTGTAGGCAAGTACTTAAGTATCTGGCGTGCATGGTAATTTCTGAAGCACGAGTTCATTAATGAGAATCAATCCAGTCTGCAAAAGTAAAGTTTATTATTTGATAATATATTGGCCATCATACATAAATACCTACTAACTTCCTCGAATTGAAGTTTATTTTCTATATTTTCAGTTCCACTTCGTTGAGTGAAATTAAAATTTATTTTCTATTGATATTTTCATCCCTTGCTAAAATACCTCAATATCATGATCATATCATGTTGACCTCAATTGAGATACAATGGAAATTGAAAAAGATATTAAAATTGAAGCAGTGTTAAATAATTGGGTCTTATGAAGAATATCCAAAGCAAAAGCATTCAAATAACGTGAGAAAACAAAAAAATAAACATAAATATATTAGTTTTAGTTAATCTAGTTATTTAGTTTTATCAGCTGTTTGAATTTGGAGCCTGTCCTGACTTTAATTCAAAATGAAAATTTCGAAATACTTATTGCATGCTTAGCGATTTTCTGGAGTTAAACAATCCTTTTATTTTAATGTGAAAGCAATACCTATCTGCCCAATGTTAATAAAAACAAAAAAGAAAAACCTGACTTGAGCATGTTTTGCAGCAATGACAGAAAATAGGAATAAATGAATAATTGAAATTGATATTAAATAACATTGGAACATACATAACAGATTACAGGTATTAAGTGCATATTTAATTACAGAAAGAAATGGTATGATTAATCTGACCTTTCTTTGAGATACACCAGTCGACAATAAAACTCTTCAGGTTTCCGTCGTTTACATTCTGAAATGAAAAGTTGGTGGACAAAACATCAGTCAGGTAAATCTTACAGGTTTCGTGATAGCTGTCGTAAGTTCCTGCCTGACAGGTGATAGTGTCCGTGCATACAGCAACACAGAGCAGGAACTGATCTGATGACGTCATTATTGTGTGTGGTGTGTCCTTGGCTCCTTGAACGTGGTATGTTATATCTGCTGATGCTCTTATCTGGTATGTCACTTGCCTCTGAGGTTGACTAACTTACTTGCAGACATAGACACTGCCACTGAGAATTATCACTGCTTCGACGATTTGCCTGATGAACATGTCTGTAACAATATGTGGTTTTATCTAGTTTCAGTTACAGTGATCCCCAAGCGCGATTTAAGGGTGACTCTCCTTACTGTTAAAGTCGTGATCTCGATTTCTTATTATTCTTTTTAACTCCAGCAAACAAATATGAGACCCGATAAGCAGCTTGTCCATCAGCACGGTTTATGTTGAATACAGTAAACCATTGGATCGGTTTCATATAAATATTCCGTAAATATGCTACCATGATATATTAAACCATACATACATGCTGTCCAATCAGCTCTACACGACAGACACAGATTAATGTAATATAGGTTCCCTGGCTGTAATTCAGCAATTAGCTATAATGGTGGCTTTCCATCAACTAATTTCGTAATTAAGTGAATAAAAAATTGTATTGTGTTGAATTTTAATTGTATTGTATTTCATCCACACATTTCTTATTGACCAATACGCACAATCCTCAGTCTGGAATATCTCGGTTCGAAATTATCAAACATACCACCCCCCCCCCCCCCTATTTTTCAGGGGGGGGGCTAAATATTAGAAACTCCCCTGCTTCAGTCCATCCCCTTCATCTATCACTACTAACCGAAAGGTAAACGGTCTTAGATGGGGGTTTCTGATGGGTGTAGAAGAAGAGTATCAAAGAAGAGGTGTGGCAGATTTTTTTAATTTGTATATTTTATTTTGTTCATTAGTTATGTCCATTTTCTCTCATCTCAAAACAAAGGTCTCAAGCCCTATCGAAGTAATCATTTGCAGATACGTTTTTCATTTGAGAAAAACAGCTAAAAAATTGTTTTTTTTTGGACTGCCGCTTGATCATCAAAATTTTCTAATTCTTCGTTGTTATAAATATCATATTACCAATAAACCTTACAAATATGGTCCTATTTCTAACAACAGCATTCTTATTCTTTGAGGGCGGACCTAAATACAGATAGTAACATTGACAGAGGTATGCCTGTAAGTGGTTTTTGGTTAAATTTATAGTCCCGTTTATCGAATGATATTTGCTCTCATTATCCATTAATTCAGCCTGATAAACGCCAACACATACAAACAGCTCTACATGCATGCATTCTAGTTAAAGATGTCAATGGTTGATGAACGAGCGATCTGTGTGTGATCAATAAGTGGTTTCTGGTTTATATGTAGTTCCCTCCTGTCGTATTACATCTGCCTGTTATGTTTAAGCCATTCTCATTTTGGCTTTCACTATCAATTAATTCAGCGTGTCATTACGCCAAAACATGCAATCGGTTCTACAAATCTTTGTTAAAAGTGTCAATGGTTGATGATCAAATATTGCTTTAGCTTGACAACACTTTATGTATTTGTTTCCTGAACTTTACAATGCTTTTACTGTGTTTTGAATTTTCCTTTGACTAATTATAATAGGGCAAGCGTTTAGAGTTGTAATTCATACCTGAAAGTAAATGTTTTCCGTAAAGTAAGTTGCAAAATTCATGAGCAATATACCAAAGGCAAATATGAGCCTATATGGTAATCCAAAAACAGGAATGCTGATAATGAGTGCAATGTAATGCGATTTTTTAATGCTTCGTATTTAAACATGTAATTAATTATTCTGCTTTGGGTGACTTCACGCTAATACATCTATTCGATTCTACACATTATTGTCTTTTAGAAAAATGCCCATGGTTGATGAACAATTATTTTGGTTGTTGTCGCCACGGTAGCAATATAAAATAAGCGTTTCTTATCGCATATTACACAACCTAAACATAGGGCTGATAACACAATCAGAGTTGTCGTCAATGAAAGGCGTGTTTCTTACTCGTGTGAGTAGCATGCAGAAACTTGAAGGGATTTTCCGTAAGGTAAATATCATTGTTGATAAATTTTAACAAATGCAGTTTTGGATCTTCATGCTTAGAAATACACTTGAAATCGCCCACGTTGTAATACGTCTAGCCTCAGAATATTTTTATGAGGATCTGAAGGCTACTTGTTATGTGATACCTCACGCCCAATTATTCACCAAAGACCATACACAAATCACATATCATAGGTTTAAAAATGAAGTTTTCATTGTCATATGGTATTATTTCTAATTAAAAATAGAATTTTAATAAAAACGATACAACCACCAGGAAAATATTATTATGTATCTTCGACATATTCTGGAATGGTTTCACGGTGAGAATTAATGAGGATCCCGCTGGATTTGACCTTTTCAAAATTTTATCGAAGATAGGTGTCTACGAGTGCTCCAGACCTGTGGAAAATCAGACTTGTTGGAAGTCAAATATGGCTGCCTGAGCATATTTTCTTTTGTGCACATTATCTAAAAGATAATTCAGTTTTCTTTCCCAAATTCACAGAGATGAGTGGTGCCTATTAGTGTTCTAGCCCTATAGCATTAAACTACCATCCAAAGCCAATTCGGTGATTTTTGTCCACGTGCATAATCTCTTAGAGAATATGTTCTATCTTTCTCAAATTTACAGGGATGATTGTTGCCTCTGCGACCTCTAGCTCTGTAGAATTAAGATCCCGCTGGATATTTTACCAATTTTTTATCGAAGATTGGTGTCCACGAGGGCTATAGACCTTTGGAATTACAGACCTCCTGGAAATAAAAATATGGTTACCAGAGCATATTTCTTGTATGCACATTATCTCAAAGAGAATGCACTTTTCTTTCCCAAATTAACACAGATGATTGGTGCCGATAAGTGTTCCAGCCTATCGCATTAAATATCCATCCATAAACCAATCTGGCCGCCATAGACAATTCGGTGATTTTCTCCACACGCATTTTCTCTGAGAGAATATGTTTTATCTTTCTCAAATTTACAGGAATGATTGTTGACTCTGCGGCCTCAAGCTCTGTAGAATTGATATCCCACTGAATATTTTTCCAAATTTTTATCGAAGATTGGTGTCCACGAGGGTTCTAGACCTGATGAACTATAGACCTGCTGGAAATAAAAATATGGCTGCCAGAGCATATTTTCTTTTATGCATATTATCTCAAAGAGAATGCACTTTTCTTTCCCAAATTAACACAGATAATTGGTGCCTATAAGAGCTCGAGCCTCATCGCATTACACACGTATCCATAAACTAATATGGCGCCATAGCAAATCCGTTGATTTTCTTTCACGAGCATTATCTCATGGAGAATATGTTTTGTCTTTCTCAAATTTATAGGGCTGATTGAATTAAAGATCCATCCAGAACGAAGATGGCTAAAGCGATAATAGCTAATTTTCTTTCGAGTTAAGTACTAGTATTAGAAAGTATTAAACTCAAATTATTTTTTATTCAAATATTTTTAAAATCCCTTTGCGATCACCTTTTACATAATCCTATGATTTTACTAAGCACTGATTAATTTGTGACCCATCTGACATCCAATAAAGCAACAGGGCTGCCGCTTTGAATAGCTGGTGATCGCGGAGTCCTTATTGAGGACCTTAACGGTCCAAATCCTCTAGTTTTTAATTATTTAAATCTAATTTTATGCTAAGCATATACCAATACGTCGGGATATGAAACAACAAACTCAAACTATTCTTGTAGCACACTTAACTTTATTTTTTATTGTGTAAGCAGAAAGATTAAAACATGTTCTAATGGTATATTCGAGATAAATGCAAAGGAAGCCTGAAAACATTGTCTCGGATATTGTTTTTTATCCAACAATCATACGAATTATCGAAATTTTGGGCTTTTACGGCGGGTCGATAACAGAGAAGCGATCTATAAATTTATCATGTAGTCGTCAGGATATCGGATAAGTAAAGTTAATGCATTAAGACGTAGCCAGCTTCCAATTACAAGTTCATAGCGTTCCTAATACGAATTTAGATCTTATTAAGGGTACATTCAGAAGTAAACACTATATATTAGGCACACTCCACCACGACGTCAAATGTATGATCACAAATTGGTCCCTTCTTCATGCATTCAAAGACAGACTGGACTGCATTACCATAGCAGCCCGGGTGGTGCAAATGAATATCACCGAAACTAGTAGCGAAAGCAGATGAAGCTGCCGAGAAGCACTGCAGGGCTTTGGTGAACCCAAGATCTTTGCAAAATGCAAGTGGCCAGCCTTGAGATCCAGGGTCGTTATCACAGACAGTACCCCAACTTCCATCATAATGTACTTCAGCTCTGCCAGTAAGAAGGTGATATGGACCCACTAGACGAGCATCCCCTGTGAAGAAACAATAAGCAGATGCAATAACGACACAAATCTAATGACGCTGAGCGACTTTTATTTTCGCAGAAGAAGCCTCCTATCTAATCGTGGTTTGAATATTCTGAAAATTCATGTGGGTGCTCGAAATGTGCACATTCTTTCCGATACCGGAAAAATATTGTAAAATAAAATTCGCCGTATCAAATTCTTTAATGCTAGTTATATGCGTGTCTGTTCACGTATTTTTTTAAATATAAACTCATTAAAATTTTTATTAACGGACAATGATGAATAATTTAAACAGAATAATCGAATCAGTAATCGAATACTAAGGAGCGTGACAAAGGAATTCGGAGGTCATAAAATATTTAATTATAAATAAGAATTGATTAAGAATAAACTCAACAGTTTACATCAAATATGTATATATATTATCACACTGATTTTGCAAACATTAACTTATGCAAAGTTAATGCTACAGTAACCCGTTTCCAAAATTAAATTGCATTTGTCTCACCTTTCTCAATAATGTACTTGTCTACAATGAAACTTAAGTGCTAATCATCGTCATCTTGAAATGAAAATGTAGTAGAGTAAACGATTGTTAGATACATGGTGCACCTGTTCAGATGACTGTAGAACGTTCCTGCCTGACATGTTAAGGTATCTGTACAGGCAGTGACACAGAGCAGATAGTCATCTGATGACGTCACCAGCGCCTGTGGAATGGTCTGATTCCCTTGCACCTGGTACGTTATCCTTGCTGATCGTTTGGTTTGATAAGTAACTTGTCTTGTGGGTAAAATGTCGGATTTGCAGACAAAGTGATGCCAAAGAAGAATCGTCATGCATCCCATCACGACTTTCTTATCTCTTACCATCTTTACTGTTGCTTTGTCAGAATTGTCCTTATCTTGGCGAGGTTTTTGAACGTAACATAGTACGTCAAGCGTTCTACTGTACACTATTTGCTCCCCTCTGGTAAAATAGCGGTGGTTTCGAAGGACGAGGGATTTATAGTCTGTTATTTATTCCTGTTGACCTAAGCGCAGGCTTTTCTGCAGGTGAAAGCTTGTATCGACCTAGTATGGAAGTTTGCTCATCATTAAGGCCTCTTTAAGCTAATGGCGCTGATATTTTCCTGTCAGAAATGCCTAAATAATTTGATCAATATGCGGAAAAGGTAGACATATCTATAAGATAAATAACTGACCGTACAGATTTCTATGAAGTAAGTTAGCAGGGATGACTGTTGAAAAAGAGCATAGTGCATGACTCTAAACAGAGCGCTCAATTTCAATAATATGGAGTTATCTAAGTAAACTTTGATGTATAAATATATAAATTAACTAACCTCTTTTGTAAATGTGAGGAGGTAAGTTTCATTGGAAACATTTTACCTTATAATCTATTCCCCCACTGTTTTGTTAATTAATACATGATTTCACGTGACAAACTTGAAATTGATTGTTCGGTTTATTCATGGACGTGAACCATAGAAATTTGAAAATTACATTGCATGTTGTGAGCTGCATTGGAAATCCCCATATCGACTGGATTTCCTTTTTTTCAAATTGTTACATTAAAATCTTGCCTTCACTTTCAATTTGCCATATTACAAACCCATACCCATGAAGTTTATACAAAACTAGTATTCTAAAGATGTTATCACAATAATTCTGACATCGCCTCTAAAAAATAAAATTTCTCCATCTCGAAAGTGATGTATTTACTTCTCCTTTTGTTAAAGAAGAACTGTGAATATCTATTCTAAAAACATGGAATCGCTAGTTTTTTTTTTTTTTTTTAATGACAAATCAAGTATGTTTTCGACGGGTGGGAAATAGCGGAACTGTTAACCATTTTCTGAAGAAGGTACTGAACGAAACACAAAAGTTCATGTAATACCATTATATAAAAACTAGGTTATATAAAATTTTAGTGTCTTTTTATGGAAAAGAGAAAAAATATTTATTACTGCCCATAAAGTGGAGCGGGGTAGCCAGAAAATATTTCAAATGGTGAAACAAACATAAAATTTGGCATGCATATTTTCTGTACCCATATAAATAGATATCAACCTCTGGTCACCCAGGTTTCGACCAATTTCCAATATGGCGGCCAATTTTCTATATGGCCGCCTCAGCATGTTTTTCATAGATTGTCAGATGTCACCAGCTTTGTCTCCATTTTCTACACAATATTTTGATCCCACTTCAGTGATATTATTTGACGTGCTGTTAAGGTAATAAAGAGATAAATTTATATTTATGGCCGCCATTTTTACAAAATGGCATCCGATGTGAAACAAATAATTCCAGTATGAGCGCTAGAGAGTGTCTAGTTAATGGAATTATTATTTATATAAATCACGAGTTAGGTCCGAGTACAATGAAAGTACTCCAGTACGAGTACTGTGTACTTATAAAGTGCTCCAGTACAAATACGAGTGTTTTAGCTATTTTTATGACAGCACTCTAGTATGGGTACCGAGTACTCCGAAAGTACTCATAAGTACTTTAATGAGCATTTTAGCAGTTAACCCTTAGATGTGGAGTGAAAATAAAATCAGTGTCTTCTGTGTGATTTCATAATATTATAATGAGTGAAGCGTATGAAATGTCTTATCAATTTGTTTAATTTACATGTAACTAATATAAAATTAAGAGCCATAAGAGTTGTTTCACTTTTTAACAAGAATAATTATTTTGAAAAGTCGGATAATTATTGTGAGATTTATTATGTATCCAAAATGCAAGAAATTGCTGATAACAAATATGATAAATACTTTTGTGGAAAGTCATTTTTATCATTAAAAAGTTATTACCCACGCTTATATTTTAATAAATAATGGCTTAAATATAGATTCCTCTGTGAATTTTCGATTTATTACACCTCTGTGACATTTTAAATACACATACAGTGATCAATTCTGCAATAACATATAATATAATACCATACTTTATATCATCTAATTAAATATATACTCATTATACCTGGCTCGTTTATTATCAGTTATCCGGTTATGGAAAAGTCGCTGAAACCTGTTTTTTGATATTTTGGATTATTTGTCTCATGCATTATGCAGAACCTCCTGTTATACACCCATTTCAACTATGTCCAGGAACACATCCTTCTGACTGTGCACAGTAGTCTTTTTGCTATTAATCTCATTTAAATATGCCCTACTTAACTTATAGTACATTTTATCTGTGATAATGGTATGTACAGTAGGCCTTATGTGTTTGCACGTACATCCTATACTTTAATTCTGCTTTTTAAAATATATCTCTCTTGGACCTGACATTACGTAAACAATGTCAAAATTGGACATATGCCTCGCCAAGTTTACTGAAAATCATTAAATTCAGTTGTGAACAGGGGGAGCATAATAAAAATATTTATTTCATTATTTATCTAGTCAGTTAAACAATTAACAACGCCTTTCCTAAATTCGATCCATAGTTAGTTCAGGTCTTACACAATAAGCCTTAGGAGATATGAGATGACTGCAGATTAAACATACTGTTTAAGAATTTTTGATTATAATTGTTATAATACTTATGCGGATCCTGCAAAATATTTTGTCATTTTTCACACACATATATATATATTACCCACATTCCATCGTTTCGCTCAGTACAGCTCGCACTGACAAATTATTATCCAGACGTATTTTCAGTCCTGATAAATATTGATATATTGTGTTCATGTCTGACAGCTGTAGATCAACAATGGAAAATATTACAACCTGGACCGGTATTTAAAGAAATCTTAGATAAGCCGTAAATGGCATCAATATTAATATTAAAAACTCTGGTGCCTTCAGTTTTACAATCAGCATGCTCATACGTGCATTCGTCAACGTGGCTTTGTTTGGCCTCGTATGACGTCATAAAACTGATAATATGCGGGCCGTGTGCAAAAGTAAAAAGCTGATTTTCTTATTTATTTGTTTTTTTTTATCCAAAATATCTTTAAAAACGGTATAATTGTCAATAAAGCCATTCGCCATTGACATACATGTGATTCACGAGGTATCTTAAAATATCGTTACAGTCCACCTTTATATTTATACATTATTTTGACAGCATTTTTCCCCCAATGGTCGCAATCTTGGAATTAACATGTGTTAATGTGGTGGAAACTGTATATGATGCTGTTTATATTCCTAACATGATACACTGGAAAATGAAATTATCAAACCTTCTTTTTAGACGATCATCTTTAAACAAAAATCACAAATTTCAGGCGGCCATTTAGGAAATTGGCCAGAGGTGGCCAGAGGCTGATCTTGATTCACGAGGGTGTCGAGAATAAACTTGCTGAATGTCATGCTTGTATCACCATTTGAAATTTTCTGCTGGATTTTTGGACTTACCCGCCCAACTAATAATATTTTAAAATGTCGTGTACAAGTATACATTATTTATGAGAACAACATAATTTCTTTAAGATAAAGGTATTTCTAATGGTATCGTTTGTTGTGTGATGGAACTTATTGTAACGGCTCATTATATATTCCTGTTCACCGATTGGAATACTTTTGAATGTTGAAGGACAAATCTATGAATAATAAGCATTTTATTTCTACACGAACCATTGTGATAAATATTTTACATATATTACGCAATAATTATCTGAATTAAGTTAAAATAAGGAGCTTACATACAATTATCAATTACTTTTTGAAACGTGTAGAACAAGCAAATATGGTATATGTAGTCATATATAGCAATATGCAATTTCATTTATTAGTGTGTAATCTATGTATGCGGGTCCGGGAATATGCTGGAATTAGACTGAAATTAGCGAGAGCGCTATGCAATGTTAGGTTCAGAAAGCACAACAAAGCGCTGTCCAAGGAAATGTTGAGGAATTTCGAATGAAAATAATGGTAGCGTGATGGAATGCTAAGATCAGTTGGCTTACAAAAGGCTATCCGAAAAGAACGCTGATTGATTTCGAATGAAAATAACGGTAGCGTGATGGAATGCTAGGATCGGGGGGAGGGGACTAACAAAGTGCTATCCGGAAGGAATGATAATGGATTTAGAATTGAGATAACGTCAGCGCGATTTGTTAGTTTCGGTAGGCACAACAACGCGCTATCAAAAGGGAATGATGCAGGGTTGAGAATGGAAATAACGGTAATGTGATGGAATGCTAGAATCGGAAGGGTTACAAAGTGCTATCCGAAGGGAATGATGAGGGATTTCGAATGAAAATAAAGGTAGCGTAATGGAATGCTAGGATTAGAGGGGCTTACAAAGTGCTAACCGGAAGGAATGATGAGTGATTTGGAATAGAAATAACGGTAGCGTGATGGAATACTAGGATCAGGATGGTTACAAAGTTAGGTTATGTTCAGGAAGTACAACAAAGTGCTATCCATAGGGTATGATGAGGGATTTGGAGTTGAGTTAACGTCAGCGCGATGTTATGTTACGTTCAGTAAGCACAACAAAGCGCTATCCAAAGGGAATGGTGCAGGATTTAGAATTGAACTAGCGTTACTTTATTAGAATGTTTGATACAGGGAGCACAACAAAGAACCTGGAAATAATGTTATTTGATGGAAATTAAGGTTCAAGGAGCTAAATAAGGCACTATCTAAAGGGAATGATGCAGGATTATGAATGGAAAAGTTAGAATGATATAATGTCAGGTAAAGCGAGCTTAACCATGCACCTTGTACTCCATTAACCTAAAATGCCATTATTCAAACGTTATTTCTATTCTAAACCCTGCATCATTCCCTTTATTAAGCGCTTTGTTTAGCTCCCTGAACCAGACTTTCTATCACGCTGATGTTATTTTCATTCTCAATCCTGCATCATTCTCTGAACCTGGTTCAAGGAGCTAAACAAAGCGCTTTCAAAAGGGAATGATGCAGGGCTTAGAACAGAAATAACCTTAAAATGATGGAATTTTAGGTTCGTGGCGCACTAGGCGCTATCCAAAGGGAATGATGAGGGATTTTAGACTTGATAGAACGCTCCAAAAAGGACAGCAACGCATTATCATAACGATGCTAGCACGATCTTGGCGTCAGGGTAACAATACAAGAGAGTTTTTAACGAAGGATGACATCTTACATGAAATTTCATTTACAGCAAAGTATCTATGAGTCTTTAACCGTTCAAATCCATGATATATTGTCATTGAACTCCAAAGTATAATGTTAACATTTTTAAAGCACCTGTCATGTTATTATGTAATGGATATTAATTTTCAGATATTATAGCTAAAGTAATCAACTGGATGTTACTCTTGGTTGTAGTATTTTTTCCTATTTCAGTGAAGGCTACATTGTCTCTAATGTACATTTTAGAATACATATAAATAACCATGGACTCAAAGTTCAGTCTCATACCAACACGATGTCAAGTGAATGATCACATGTGCCGCCTCTGCTCCCCAAGCAGTCGAGGACAGAAATTACCTTGGACATATCTCCTTCTACCTTCGTCCAGTCAGTATGTTAACGGCATTTAGTGACCTCTGCGCGCGCCTGTTGGTAGTTGTCGTCCTCTTAGGTAAGGGACCTGTGGGCTACGCGTAACAGGAGATTTGCTCCTGTCCTGCCAACTGCGTCACTACCGGCAGTATAAAAGACATGTACGATAAGAACGGAAGACTGACGTTACACTCTCAGGTCAATGGACACTGGACATTCAGTACACAAACACGAAGCATCCTGAATACTTGTTTCCTGTCATGCCAAATGTCTACAGAGCAGAGGGCGTTTTGTTGATTCGATTGACCTGGCCTAATCAATTACTGCATTCTCCTGATGATGTCTTGAACAATTTCTTAACCGCGCTTGGCAAAGAGGCAGATGGAATGAACCAGCTGAAAGTGCCTTACAACTTCCTTTTAAATTAATTTTAGACAGACATGGAGTAAATTCTTATTTGGAATTTATATTGAACTGGAATTGAAATAAATATTGCACAATTTTAGTTGATATAAATCAGAATTAAATTAACTGTAATCAAATTCGAAATCTTTTAAAAGCGGATACCAAAAGGAATGTGTGCATCAGGAGATCCGCTAGGCGATCGGCAAGTCCTGATACCAAAATTTCTCTACTCAATTTTGAACTGCTAAAATTTTAACGTTTTGATTTGATTACACATGAATTGAAATGGTTTTCATATTTCCAAACACTATAAATTGGATGAAATTGAAGATTGATATGTTTTGATGAGTTTAATTTAAATTAATAAATCTGAATTCATCCAGGGCCTGGCACTATGAACTAAAAAAAATTATTGATCAATCATCTATGGTCGCTTTATCATTGTAGGTTCTCTGGAGTAGGAGTAATAATAATCAATTCAAAAATATCAGATGGGAAAAAGTATACATAAACTATTCCTAGGATAATGTCAAGATGAAATTGAAACAAATTACTTAACTGTGGTTTCTATCAGAACATTTAAATACACAGAGTAAACCCATTACCCTATTAATTATTGAATATGCAAGCTGAACCCTAAGAATTCACCGAGGGCTCAAGGAATCTCAATTTTTCGTAAAATATGAAAAATATCTGGTATTATTTATAATACTAGAAATGTTGCTCAGAGATCACAGATCTCCGCCAAGGCAGCTCAATGCCCACATATATGGCACTGTCAGAGGTGCAGCATTTTTTTTTCGTTATAAACATCCGTGGATTCAGATGATGAACCGGATCACCACCAAAATGTGATCAATTGTTCCTTTTATCATTGCCAAACTATTGTGAAAATATAATCGAATTCCGTTGATAATTTTTTCTAAGTTATGTTGGTGACAGACAAACAAACTCATAGATAAACTAACGGTGTGATCAACTTTCTTAACAGTAAATATCAACAAAAATAAGACATGTTATGATGTGTTTATATTTTGAAATTACCTCCATGTGTCACATAACATTAACGGGGAAAAGGCAGCCCTCGAATCGCTGTCTTTGGAGTGATGACACAGCGTGGTCAAGATATAGAAGGCCTATATTTAAGATCCACAGGGGGACAATTTCTTACCCAGCGGGTGAGGATATAACAGTATTAAAATATCCACAGCTAATAAACAGGTAAAGCCGAATCATATGCAGACTAGTAAGTTACTACTGAAATCGTGAAGAAACTGACATAAATGAGCCCTCGAAGCTAAGACGAAGGGTGGTAAACTAAGTTTGTAGCGACATGTACTTTGTCAGTTTGGTGATCACATGTTCGCCCGATGTTTTGTGGAAATTACTCCAGTAGTTCATTTCTTGTAACTAATCTTGTTGTGGTATAATTTGTATATGATTTTCTATAGAAAAAATAATATTTTCATTGGGCAACGTGGACTTGCGTATGTAGGGATTTGACCATAGAAGATATTGGTCTCCATATTTATTTTGTATTTGTTAATTTTTAAAACATTATATATCAGAAGAGTATTTCACAAAAATCACAAGAATGCTGTTCACAATTATTAAAAATAATAACAAATTCGGATTGTAGATAAAACATGATAGAGGAAAAACAAAAAAGTTTAAGATATTGTCATGTAGATTAAATCGAGTGCATTAAAACAGGATTATTGTACCTGGAGGCGTAAAATAGGGTCCCTATTAAAAAATTGTTTATAAATTTTACAATAATAACATGGTTCAAAAGAGGATACAATTATTATTATGATTACTTGCCTGGAATGTAGTTAAAGTTAAAGATTTTTGGAGAGCTCCAGACACCCTAGCACATGCTTTCTTGTACCAGCTGACCTCCTGTGTATTAAAAATGTTATTATTGTAAAATTTGTAAAGTTTTAATTTGGAAAAAAATCAAAACTTTTGAAATATTTGGATTCATAAAATTACAAAAGAGTACTGTTCTCAAACATAATAGCCCCACCATTTTGGCTCCAAAATGCACCTGTTCTAGGTACGAGTGCACTCTCTTTGGCAATCTGGTTCTATTCATTTGTGTTCAGTGCAAGTGCACTCCCTTTAGTCACTTTATTATTAGTGAGGCCCTCCAATATCACCAGGGCAAGACACCAGCTGACCCATCAGGTTTGTTATTTTTTGTGTTATTGCTTGTCTAGAATATTGTGACATGTATTTATATATAATGTAATACTTATCAGCTTATTTGGGCCCGCTCTATAATTTTGTCATGAAATAATTAAATGTTTCTGAGTACATATTGGTATGTCAGACTTTGATGATAGGAAGCGTCTAAGATCAAATCTATCAAGCAGCTCCTCAGACTCTTCTATATTGTCTATTAAGAAAACAAAATATTTTCAGTCAGAGTTATTAAGTACTTGTGAGACAAAATCTGCAACCATGTCAGGCAAAGGAGTCAGTGAAAAGAAACTTGGTGAAATGTTGGACAAACTGAAAAATGACTTGAAAAAAGAATTTAAAACTCAGTTGGATGCTTATGTAAAAAAAATGGAAGGACGGGTTTTCGAACTGGAAAAACAAAATGAGTCCCTTTCAGCAAAAGTGTCACATTTAGAGCAAGACTATGCAAATTTAAAAATGGAATGTGTACAAACAAATACGGAAGCTCAAGAGGCAAGAAAACATGCCATCAGTAATGAGCAGTACTCCCGAAAATCAAACTTAAAGATTATTGGATTGCCTGAACATGATGCAGAAAATTGTAAAACCAATGTACATAAACTAATAACAGAAAAACTTAAAGTAGATGTGCCAGTTCACACAATTGATGCTGCCCACAGAGTTGGCAAGAAAAAATCAGGTAAACCAAGATCTATGATTGTTCGGTTCCAAAGCCGAGATGATAGAATGGCAGTTATTAAAGAGAGAAAGGCGCTGAAAAACACAGGTATCATTATTGTTGATGACCTTTGTAAAGAAATGCTAGAGGTATTCAACAGGGTTAAGAAAGATGAGAGAGTTAAAGCAGTATGGTCTTGGGATGGAAAGATTTTTGCTCAGAATAAAGAAGATTTAGAAAACATTGTACAAGTGAAGTATGGAGATGATCTTGGCAACCTGTTCTCAAATCATTAATCAGACAATGTTTTATGAATATAGATTGGTATCAGTTTATAGTTTGTCACCATTCTGATTTGAGAAAGGAATGCAAGAGACTATAATTACATTGTATCTATAGTATGTTTAATTCTCCACAGTTTATGCATTTAGAATTAAATGTAATTTGTGGGATAACACATCTTTTCATTTAAACCTTTTATGTTTAATAAAGGAGTGAAAATATTTTTATAGTAAATAAATCAAGTAGGCCCAAAAGGGTATTTTGGTAAAAAAATTATTCAAGAATGTCTGTTGTGTCTCAATGTGTTTATTCATGTAATGAATTCTCTGTCTACTCGTGTTTTATTCATGTAACAAGTAACTGTATTTATGCCACAAAAAGTGAAGGTCTCTCAAGTGCAATGGCAATAATGGTAAGGAAAGAAATGGATCGTGGTATCATATAATTGTTCAGATAATATCATTAATATTGTGTCATTGAATGTCAGAGGTTTAAGACAATATGAAAAAAGAAAGAAAATATTTAACTGGTTCTGTAAACAGGGTTGTCAAAATGGTATTGGGTTTATCCAAGAATCACACAGTGACTTAAAAATTGTGAATAATTGATCTAAGCAGTGGCGTGGGCAAGTTTATTTTTCACATGGTACATCAGCAAGCAGAGGTGTTATGATAATGATTGGAGAGAAAACAGATTTTAAATTTGAACAGGTAACAGTTGATACTGATGGTAGATATATCCTATTAAAATGTATTATTCAAGAGTGCCACACTCTATTATGTAATATATATGCACCAAACACAGAAATGGAACAGGTAGAGTATTTCCAAAAGCTGCATAATGAAATAAAAAAGATGGTACTTGATACTGACATAAGGCTAATTATAGGGGGTGATTTTAATGTTTGTATGGATAAAATTGACACTGATGGTGAAAAACTGAAAGTAAAGTCTATTGAGCAAATACAGTCAATCATTGAAGAATTTGAGGTCATAGATATATGGAGGATAAGAAATCCTGATGTTAAAAGATATTCCTGGAGGCGATGGTTCCCCTTGACACAAAGACGACTAGATTATTTTTTAATATCAAATAACATTCAGCCATCTGTACAGTCTACCGATATTATTCCTTCAGTAGGTACAGACCATTCAGCTATTAATTTACAGTTACAAGTCTTAAATGAACATAAAAGAGGAAAGGGGTATTGGAAATTTAATAATTCTCTTTTACAGGATGAAGTGTATGTCAATGAGTTAAAAAATAAAATTTTTGCATGGAAAGAACTTTATTCATATAATAATCCGGCAAGCCGCTGGGAATTTTTGAAATACAAAATAAGGCAATTCACAGTAGAATATTCTAAGTCAAAAGCTAAGGAAAGAAGATTAAATCTAGCCGCTCTTAAGAGTAAACTGAATGAATTAGAAAGAAAATTATGTGAACATCCGGGAGACTCAATAGTAACAGAGTATCAACAAGTAAAACAAGAGGTGGAAACTATGTATAATCATATAACTGAAGGAATAATAATTCGCTCAAGAGCACAGTGGAGAGAATATGGTGAAAGAAATTCTGCATATTTCCTGAACTTAGAAAAAAGAAATAAGGGCAAAACATCAGTACGAAAATTACTAAAAAGCAATAATGATGTATTAACCTCCCAAAGTGATATTCTAAATGAAATAAGAAATTTTTTTATGCAACGTTTTACAAGGGTTTCTACTGTCACACCAGAACAATGTGAAAATTATTTAAGTAAAGTTAATATGCCAACTCTAACTAAAGAACATTCATCCATGTGTGATGGTCCAGTGACACTGGATGAGATTTTTAATGCTGTTAAGTCTATGCCATCCAACAAATCACCTGGAAATGGTGGTCTAAGTAAAGAATTTTATATCCATTTTTTCCAAGATATTGGAAAAGACTTAGTATCATGTATGAATCACAATTTTATTGAATGTCAAATGACGGCAAGCCAAAAACAAGCAATCATCACTTTATTAGAAAAACCAGGAAAAGACTCCAGGTTCATTAAGTCATGGCGCCCGATAAGTTTAATCAATGTAGATAGTAAAATACTCAGTCGGGTTTTGGTAAATAGGTTGAAGAAAATATTACCAGAGATAATTTCGCAAGAACAAAGTGCATTTATAAAAGGACGTTTTATTGGTGATCCCATCAGACTAATTGATGATATGTTGAGTTATTGCAAGCAAAGAATGGTACCAGGTATTATGTTTGCAGCGGATTTTGAAGCAGCCTTTGATTCAGTAGATCATGTTTTTATGTTTAGTGTTCTAAAAAGGTTTGGATTTGGAGAAAATTTTATTTTATGGGTAAAAACAATGTATAACAAGTTGGAAAGTGCAGTTATTAATAATGGAGTTACTACTCAGTATTTTTTAATAGAACGGGGTACACGTCAAGGTGACCCCCTTGCATGTTATTTGTTTTTACTTGTTGTCGAAATATTGGTACATAAGATTCGTACAAATAATAATGTCAAAGGAATAAAGGTCTATGACACAGAATTTAAAATGTGTATGTTTGCAGATGATACAACTTTTTTCATTCATGATGTAAATTCATTTAAGGAACTTATCAAACTAATCAACATGTTTACAGAGTATTCCTCTTTAAAAGTTAATTACGATAAATCTGAGGCAGCTTGGTTAGGCAAAGATAGAAACAGACAGGATAAACCCATAGAATGTAGATGGTTAGATTTGACTGTAAATGTCATAAGAATTTTGGGTATATACTTTTGTTATGATTCAGATATGGTTGTGGAGCAAAACTTCACAAGAATAAAAGAAAGAATTAAGAAAACTTTGAATGTAGCGAAAACTCGTACACTGACAGTGTATGGAAGGGTTGAAATAGCTCGATCACTTGTTTTATCTACAATATTGTATGTCTCTAATATGTGTGATCCTCCAAAGGGCTTCATTACTGAAGTACAAAGTATGATTAACTTATTTATATGGAAGGATAAAAAGCCTAAAGTTAAATATTGTACTGCTATTGGATCCTATGAAAAAGGTGGTCTTAAAGTTCCAGATGTAGAATCAATGTTAAAAGCCCAACGTGTATTATGGATAAAACGATTAATTACGGATAAAGATAAACCTTGGGTGAAGTTGGTGACAGGTTATCTACGTAAGATTGGTGGAGTAGCATTCATACGATCAAACTTTGATATACAGAGGATCCCACTTTCCCTGCCAAATTTTTATAAATCATGCCTGTGTTCATGGGCTGAACTTTTTGATTGCTACCCTACAACTAAATTTGAAGTATTATCACAAACATTGTGGAATAACAAACTATTTAATGTCAACAAAGCATCTTACTTTAACAAAAAATTGTCAGCGGCAGGGATAAATTACATTCATGTTCTAATAAATATTGATGGGTCATTAAAATCTTGGAGCACTCTAGGTAAAGGAGATTTAACGCAGTTAGATAAATTCAAGTTACAATCAATAGTGTCATCTATATCAAAATATCAGCGTACTATATTAGAAGATGAGCATACTGTGAATATGCAGGAATATGATGATCCTGTGTTTATTAAGAATGATCCATTTAAGATATCAAACCTAGATTCAAAAATGTTATATAATAAATTTATTGAAAAGAAAATAATGAGCAGAAAAATAAGATGGGATTTATATTTAAATGTTACGAATGAGGAAAAGAAATTAAGATTTCAATCAATTTATAAGATTTCATCTGACTGGTATACAAGAGAGTTTCAATATAAAATTATGAATAATTATTTACCTGTAAACAGTCATTTGTTCACATGGAATTTAGTTGATAGTGGTAGATGTGACTATTGTTTTCTGTATCAAGAAACCATATTACATCTTTTTTGTCATTGTATAGTCACAAAAAACCTGTACTTTAGGATCTGTGAATGGTTGAACTCATGTAATGTAAATATGTCAGGTATGCTCCCAAATAATATAATATTTGGTATTCTTCCAGTTACTGAAAAAAATATTTTGATGAATACAATGATAGTATTGTACAAACTCACAGTATACAAAGGAAAATAATATTCATCTGACTCTGTTTTGTTCAACAACTTTATATTAAATGTGAAATCACTGCAAAAGGAAGAATACATTATTGCAGAAAAACAATGTAAGATGGCGCACCATCTGAGGAAATGGAGTCCAATATTACCTCTGATAGTGTAATATTACTTGTAAGAATGTTATGACTACATAAATATATATATATATTTATGTTTAAATAGATATAAATATATATGAATGCACTTTATAAGTGAATTATGAATTACAAGGCATTTTTTTCCACCACATTAGTATCAGTTAGTTTTGTCCTTGTCTATGTATATTGTAATTATGTATGTATATGTACATAAATGTTGCCTATTTCTGTCTATGTTTATGTATATGTATTATGCCAATAAAAAAAAAAAAAATTGTTTATTATACAAAATCGTGTGAAAATGGGTAAAAAAATTCAAAAATGTATATACCATCAGAAAAATCAGTGTACCAGGTTTCAAATAATGTATACTTTGTGGGGTCTCATTTCATATGAATATAACCCCACTTTTGGATTGATTCTAGCTATAGGGGATTCAAACAATTAGGGTGAAAATCAGTGTTCCAAATATGATTTTGTAAGTTCTTCTGTACACAACAGGCATAAACACGTAATTTGTCAACAAAAAAATGCAATTAATTTACAAATACAGCCGGTGTGTATCTTAGAATTGACCAGACTGGTATGGTGTATGAATGGTGTCTGATCATGAAGTTAACGCTGCAGATGTGTTGATAATAAGGCAGTCTTGATAAAAAAAAAATCACACCGCCAACAACACCACTGGGTGCATTAACCATACTTCTATCAAAGGTTGAAAATGGATTTTAAAAATTATGGCTTCTGAAGGACAGTCATCCATTCTTCTGAGAGATATTTGGTATTTTTTTATGATGCAGACAGGGAAATATGACACTTGCTAAGGATGGAACAGACAAATACAATGTCATGTGATTCATATGATTCTGTATTTAAATTTTACACAGGAAATGTACATAAAATATATTTCAAGACAAGCATTTGGTTCACTAGTCCGTTTTAATAAATAAAATTTATTAATTAATACTAGGTCTATGATTTACAAAAACACTTTTTGTTCATCTGAATTACTGTATCTCGATTACTGTACTGCCTGTCGATTGCTATAATTTTTACTCAATCTGATTATTGGAAACGGTCATTATATTCTGTCAAAACAATATCTGATACAAAATGTATCCCCATATGGTGCTAAGATAAACATTCTTATACTCTCTAGCATTTGTGAATAAAGAGTTATAAATAAATATTTATCATTCTACTGCATTACTGCCCTCAGACAAATGTGGGCTATCAAGTGTTTTCCTCGTTAAACAATAGTCAATACTACACCATTCATATTGTAAATTCATTGGTACTTTAATTTTTGGTCATGATGAATTAATTACTGGCTTCGATCCGGTTAATGAATTATTAGATGCATTTTAAGAGCCGTATTGTGGACTGATGATCATCAATTATTGTGAACATTTGGGCAGATGTTTCTGGAAGGAATGATAGTCGCTAACAAAAAGTTGAACCTCAAATTAATTTTAAAAAAAAATAACATATTATAAAATATAACTAGCACATACCATTTTCCTCAATTAACTTGTCTGACCAGAAAATAATAAAGACAATTATCGCAAGAGTAATGCAAACTTAACAAGCAAAAATTAATAAATATAAATATGTTTCATGCATTTTCTGTCTATATACGTTATTCTTCTCTGCCGCATTCCATATCTGAACATATTTTTATATATAACTGGATATGATGACACACACATCACTAATGAACAGGGTAGCTAGTATAAGATTAAAAGATGAAACTGAAATGCAAGAATAAATGCAATATCTTTTTCATTAAAATTTCAGACAGAATACACTCTAAGGATTCTATTAATCACAATCGAAGCTCTCAGATTTGTTAATGTGTTGAGCTTTTATTTTAAGTGGGCGAGTGACATTGTTTTATTTTTTTCACCAATGAACATTCAATGAAATAGTCAAATGTCAATTATATATCCCCAAGTTAACCCTGCTTCGATAAAGACCACCTTAAACACGGATAAAGGTCATACTTTTTCCATAATGATTATTTGCTGTAACACACTCCTGTTTGTTTTTACATTTTCTAAAGTATTTAAATTTTGTACAGATTTTCGTTTATATTTATTTATTGAATACACCTTTATCTGCTTACACCTTTATATTATACACCTTTAAATTACAAATGCTGCTTGTATTTATATAACAAACATGTTGATCAAAAGAATTGTAATATTGTGTAGGCAAGATATTTCGAAAGTGTATATACAAAACATATATGTTAACAATATAACAATATAATTAACAATAAAAGAATTCAGGTTTTCTAGTTTGACTAAATGTTGTGAACTGAGTGCCGTTGGGCACTGGTCTTACTGAAATTATATATTAATTTTATTATAGTATGATAGTTTAACCACAGAAAATGTAGTTAATGATATATAAATAATATGGATCTGGGGTCTAGATAAATTTCAAGAGTTCATAAATGTAT
This sequence comes from Sipunculus nudus, assembly GCA_026874595.1. Lineage (NCBI taxonomy): Eukaryota > Metazoa > Annelida > Sipuncula > Golfingiida > Sipunculidae > Sipunculus > Sipunculus nudus. Next base: position 83,769,560 of record CM049308.1, on the reverse strand, counting down.
TTATCAAGTATCCGGCTCTTACCTACTGACGGAGTCAGCTCGGGACTTTCCCGTGATTGGGCAGTGAGAAAATTCAGTAAATGCTTTCATTCTCAATAAAGAGCGTGTGGAGTAAGCTATCCGACTTTATACAAGAAAGTTATATTAATTGAGTATATTTAACAAAAACTTCTATTTAATTATGATGAATGGTATCAGGTTTTTTTTTTTTTACTTTGCTAAACATAATTATTCGATGTAACATTGAGCATTGTGTGTTTAATTAAATAAAGAAGAGAGTGTTTTAATGCTTTGTAAACGTAAACATACTGGTTTGTATGCTGTACTGATCATAAATTGCTTGAAATAAACAATGCTACACAATGAATCAAAGGCAGTGCCAAATATGTCACCAGCAAGCACTTTGACTTCCTTGTTTTTTCAGGAATCTTCATTCTTGCAGCTTTTCTAGGCTTTCCCGGAAACCGTTTTAAATCTTCCAGTTTCAATACAAAGGGAAGTCGCTATATAGAAGCAAAATGTAAAGAATCCTGTGCCATTATAATCTATTATAAAATGCGCTCTATAAAATGACAGAATTATTAACCTATCTGCAATAAGAGGACATACCGTGGATTTTTAATCAACAAAAATAAGTTTGATGACATTACCAGTGGATGCCTTGGACTGAATGTAGAATGGATGCTTTGTCCCCCTGGTATGTTATTCTAGCATATTCTTTAGTGTTTTAATTTACCTCGTGGGTGAACTGTCTGATCAGTAAATAGTGACACCAAAACTAAGGATCATTATAGCTCTTGCAATATTCTGGGACAGATCTCACACTCTCTTAGCTGTCGTCATGACATTATTATAACAGTATTTAGTGACCTCGGCGTGCATCTGTTGGTAGCTAGTAAATGTGGCTATGAGTTACGAAAGGTTTGTTCCTGTCCAGCCAACTGCGTCACTTCCGGCAGCATATTAGACATGTAAGATAGGAATGGAAGGCTAGCTGGTTTGCTCAGAGGCAATCGACGCTGAGCTTTCCATAAAGCAACTAAATGCACTGGTTTCCTTTAATGCCACACGTCAAAAGGGTAGAAGGCGCTTTGTTGATTCTATTGATCTGGCCTAAAAAACGACTGCATTCTCATTTCCCTGCTAATGATTTCTTTGACCACATGAATCATTTTGTAAATTGTCCATACATAAAATACCACATAGATTGGAATAGACTTCAATTGAAATATACCTGAATGAAATACATCTAAATTGAAAAACTGCTCTAATTCACATCCTGGAATATTTGCATGAGCAGATGTGAAAGATCAGGTTATCAAAAGACGACTACTTACTTTAAATTTGATATCATCATTTATTTTAAGTTGGTTGAGCCAGTTTAAAATTAAATTTGTTTTAGTATAATCCAAATTTATTTTCAATCAATAAAATATATTGAAGTTTCATATAACTTTTAATGGATTTAATTTACCCCAGGGATTGGCTTTAACAGATAACAATATCATTTATTGATCGGTCATTGCAAGTTATCTGAACTAAGATTAATAATTATTAATTTATGGGTAACAGATTTGTAAAGTTTTACATAGACTATTTTTAAGATAATATCATGGGGAATTTTAGATAACTGCTAAACTGCATTTCGAATTTTGCCCACTGTCTCTGAATGATATATACAAAAAAATAACCACAACGCAAATGCATAACAACAGAACAATGATTGGGATAGGGAGTGATCTTCATGTGTTCAAGTAAATTATCTGCTGAAAACCAAACCTGACATAAATACCTAATAATTACGAATGATCCGGCTAAATATCAAGTAAACAAGAAGCACGTGATTTGAGTTAACTTTATAAAGTGGTTGGCCTAATCCAAACAATTAATTCACTCGAAATTACGTTTCCTCTGATAATATACATGGCATGAATAACAGGTGAACCCTCAGGGTCTCGCTTGTTATTCTCTGTGTAGATACCAATTTGTTTTTGTATAGGGTGGCAAAACTGAATATCATTATATCGTTAATCAAGTATTTATTCAAAAAAAGGTTGTTCAGGAGTTTTTATCCGATACCCTTAGGCGCCTTGTTACATAGGTTAAAATTAAACATGATAGTGAATTGTCATCATTCTCCTAACTGGATGATACTACCTTTCTTTACCTGGTCATTGATATAGAACAATTGGATTTTCTGATTCTCTCAGATTAGTAACATTTAAATTGTCAATAATATATAAAAATGATGGATTTAAACTCCAGTTTAGGCACATGCAAGTACAGTAATAGTGTATGATCACATGTGTGTCCCTTCTTTAGGCACTCGAAGAAAGAATTGACATAGTTTCCACCTCGAGGCTTATGGTGTATGTGAAAGTCGAGTTGCCCCAAATCAGGAGCGGAAAGTCCGGCGGAAAATTTAAATATTGATTTAGTAAAAACAAGGCCCACACAGAAGGCAACTAACGTTGTACCAATCTGCCGTCAATGAGTAATTTTGCTCTTCCAGTAAATAGATAAACAGGCATCAGCACTATGCAGAAAAGACCATGTTCTTTAAGAAAACCGTAATCAAGCGTTAATTTGTACATATTTCTACATTTTTGTACATATTTGTACACTATTCTTCAAGACGTTGTATATTGGGTCTAATACTATGATCTATGCTGTAAATTTTAGTATATATTATTAATGGTAATACCATAATTTTAACATTAACCTGTACAATATGGCAATATAAATTACTATGCAATACTTTAAAACTACAAAGTTGTAGCACAAGAAATCACTACACATTAACCGTAGCCTGCTTTTGACTTAAAACACATGTACATGTCTCTGCTGTTGATTTTGTTATTTGCAAATATGGGCACCTCCAGTTATTATTATCGCTGTTTTCACAATTTACGAACATATAAGTTACGTCTCAATTAAATTACAGTTTAAATATTTATGTCCACCTGTGCGCTTATGTTTGACTGCATGTCCTTCCCTTTAAATTCACAATAATCTTTTATTTTAGCCTTTGATTATATACTATAGTAGGCAGCCATTTGTCTTTTATGCACGCATCTGCTTCACATTAATATAAAAACATCATAACAAGAGGGGCATGATGTTCAGGTGACCGGGTAGACAGTACAACCTAATAAGGCGCTAGGGATTGCTGTCATCTGTCTTTAATAAAAAACAGAGGAAATAAAGGAAATGAAAAAAGTGGCCAAAGGGCCATCACGCTTAGTTAAATGTGATATACGTGTGATGCATGAATTATTTATTTTATGATCTGGTGAAATATATTTGATAAGGAACCTTGAACCTTAAACATACTTGCAGAGGACTCAACATCATGCTTTTTTGCCATAATCCTTGCCCAGAAAATATGCCCAGAGCCTCCCTGGATGTTGCATTAAACCACAATGATCGCAATGATCTAATGTAAGGTTTACACGTAGAATTGCCCAATAGGCCGAGTTCATTTTTTTTGCCCATCAGACATAAAGGGTGCTTAAATCATATATTTTTTTCTGTAGCTCGCAGTGCAAGGGGCATTTACTGAATGATCCCAAGGACATTTGCCCAACACCTCCCTGAATTTTACCTTAGAATAGTCTAGGGGTACAGCATTTAATTTGTTTCCCGGCTTACTGTCTAGGTGGTCAAAATCATGTGCACATAGCTCACAGAATATAAGTCACCAAAACATAATTTCAGATTTCCAAGGAGATTTGCTCAGGACTTCCCTGAATGTACAGTTAAAATTATTTAGGTCAAGCGTTACGTTTTGTGACCTATTCACGTCCTGATTGCGTCATTTGAATGTCTCAAAAATAGAGAAAAACTTGCCTTAAAATTAGAAATTATACAGGTGCCACCACTAGTCTTCAGGAACTGACGAACCTGCCAATGACCAATGCAGGAATCATGCAATCAATGTGTTAATTATTCAGAAAATGGAGCTTTTGCATCAAATGTTTCATTATTCTGAAGTTCACGGAGAGGTTCAATATGCGTTGCAGTGATCTAATTTCAGGTGTCTAAGGAGATTTTGCAAGGAACTATCTGAATATTGCGTAAGAATATTCTAATTCAACGGTTACGATTTGTGCCTTCTTAAAGGACAACCGGATGGCCGGACGGACGGACGGCTGGACGGACGACGGAGAAAAAGTGATCCTATAGCTCAGATGACTTACAGTTAATTTTACATATTTACATTATACATTTTATCTAATCAACTCTGCACGACAGAGCCATGCTAATGTGGTCACTGAATGTAATTCAGACAGGTATTCTACTGTCAGACTGGTGTAAAATGAACTAGGCCTACAGGCCTAATGCGAACCTGTGCAATGAGATTACACCAGGTATAATGCTTCAATGCTGGACCATTACTTTTAAAGAACTATGTAACATGTATATGAACAATGCAGGTACTAAACACTTAGAACAAGAAACAATTAAACAAACATCACGGCAGATAAGTCAAACCACTACTTGTATACGAGTGATTTTATCCCACAGCAGACAAACAGAAGGACGCTGTGCAAAAATTGTGGCAGGTCGCGCCACTAATTTTGTGGATGATAAAGGGCTATGTGGGATCTATACACATACAAAATTTCAGGGGGATATGTCAAACCAGTCCTGAGATATAAGTTTGAATGTCTTCAGCGTATACATAAATATAGGTGGCGCCACGTGCCACAAAATCCAGAAAGCTATCCAAGATGTATAAACCTGCAAAATTTAAGGCAGATATGTCAAACCACTGCAGAGATATAAATGATTTTATCCCACGGCAAACAAACAAACGGACGCTGTGCGAAAATGGTTGCAGGTGCGCCACCAGTTTGCGTATGATAAAGAGCTATGTGAGATCTATAAACATGCAAAATATTTGCCCAATCGGTCAAATGGTTCCCGAGATATGAGCTTGGATATCTGCAGCGTAAATGTAAATGTAGGTGGCGCCACCTGTCATGAAATCAAGAAAGCTGTCAAGGATGTATTAACCTGCAAAATTTCAGGTGGATAAGTCAAACCACTGCCGAGATGTGAGTGATTTTATCCCAAGGCAGATGAACAGACGGACGCTGTGCAAAAATGGTTGCAGGTGGCGTCACCATTTTTAGTGTATAATATACAGCTAGGGGTACAAGGGGTACATTTGTGCAAAATATTAAGCCAGATCGGTCAAACGATTCCCGTGGGCTTATCTGTGGAAACAGACGCACATATGGACGCTGGGCAGAGAGGAAAGGTCAGAGGTCAACCAAAAATGAGGGCGCAGCAGTTCACGTGACCCGGTCATAATTCCGAATTTAAAAAAAAATCTGCCCATTGGTTCCGGAGAAGTTCTCCGGAAACCTATGCGGTGGTGGCGGTGGCGGCGGTGGCGTCCGACTGAAAACATAGTATCCACAAAACCGGCATAGACAGGTCAAACTATCAGGCCAATACCTCAAACTTCCCCAGAGTTTGATGCACTGGGCTGACGAGGCTTAGGTTAGTAAGGCAGTTGCCCACGAGTGAACTGTGACAAATTACTGCCTCAAGCTACTGCACTGAGTGAACTCTTGACCTGCACCTGGCCAGACTGAGTGAACTTTTGACCTGTACTTGGCTGCACTGAGAGAACTCTTGACCTGTTGCATAATCTGACACAGTTGGCAGTCTGCCAAAGCTATAAATAGATCCAGGTTGAACTTTGGTGCCAAATCAAATGCAGTGAGCATTCTGCCAATGCTATAAATAGAATGCAGCTACTGAACTGAGTGGCCTATACCTGGCCGCACTTCTTCCAATCCTGGCACTGTGCCAAAACTATTTATAGAGCTGTTGGCTAATGGCCAACATCAAGGCACTGGTAATGCTAATGCTACCAAGTGCTGCCATCTGTACACAAAAGTGGTCCTTACTTGAAATAACTTTGAAATTAATTTTCCCAATACAAAATGCTTTTCAGCTGACTTTTTATAAAAAAATCAGGAATATATGTAAAATTATTACAGATGCATACTTAATGCAAAATTAAAATACAGATATATCACATTGATGGCCAATTCTTGAATTAAGTTGAGTAGGGATACCAATAATTTATAATCCATGTACAGTTATCTTTATATAGTCACAGAGAGCTGAATATCCATGAGTGTAACATAGCCTGGTATGATGAATAACTTAAATCATAAATCTATTTTTTTTTAAAGCTTTTAAAAAAATTCTTGTCGATATTAACAAAATATAACCTGAAATCTAAATGTCTAGTGGCATGATGTAATAGATGCTGATAAACTGGTGCCAGGCTAGATGTAACAGCATCACACAGCTAACATATATGATAAAATGACTCAATTCAATCTCCATAATTCAGCCAAAAATCATTCATGTGGAACCATCAATGACAATTATTATAAGAATTATTGTAGGGATTATTCTTGTAAAATATTTAACAAAATGGCTTCAGTGGCATCAGTCGAAAAACGTTTCGCAGGTTTTTAACTCATATAGGAACTGAACTCGGCCAAAAAGCACTGAACCAAAACCATTTGAACAAACTTGAATTATCAACATCTAAGTTAATTAATGTGTGAGATTCAAGAAATTGGCCCAGTGGTTTTTGAGAAGAAGATCTTTGCAGCGACTGAGCTAAAATTGGCTGTTATGGCATATGACTAAATTCAGCTTTCCATAACTTAGCCAAAGGTCACTGAACAGAGACCATTTGAAAAAAACTTCAGAAAGCACTACCTTAGGATCATTTCTGTGCGATATTAAACATTCTGGCCATATGGTTTCAGAGAAGAAGTTTTTTTGTAGCCCTCAGTGTGATACAGGCACTAATAATCCCGTACAAAAAAGACCGATGTAGGTGGCGCCACCAATACCTCAATTTCAGATATGACCTATGTGACCAACATTGGCATAAAATTTGGTGATGATAGCTCCAGCCGTTTCTGAGATTTAAATTTTAATATGCTTTTTTTTGGACAGATGACAAAGTTCAACCTCCTGTAACTCGGCCAAAACTCTCTGAACTGGAACCATTCGACCAACTTGAGAGAAATTGTTCCAGGGATCATTTCTGTGAAATATTGGACAATTTGGCTGGACAGTTTCGGAGAAGAAGATTTTTAAAGCTTTTTTAGCTTTTTCCCTATAAAATCTAAGAAGAAGCAGTTAGAAAAAAAAATAAACAAAATCCGATATAGTTTTTTGGATGATTGATTATTTGCAAAAAAATTGGTGATGCTAGCTCCTGCCGTTTTTGGATTGCAATGGTTAACGTACAGACGACGCACGACGCCCGACACACGACGCACGACGGACGACGCCGCACCATCGCATAAACTCAAAGGTTCACTAACAAAAAATGGAATTTTCATTACAATGAATGATAAACACATGCATGGTATTATACACATCCTTGTAAAGAGGTCAGTTGTTGGAGAGAATAATGTGGTCGTTGTTACAAAGCACATATATTGGTGTAAGTTCCCTGAGAAAGGTATTGCATCAATGAACACTACCGTATTTTCTCCAGCTGACGTCGCACGTCTATTAAAAGTAGCACCAAGAATTTTCCGCACACTAGAGAAATTCTGGAGACAACCTTTTGGAGCCGCACCTGGACATACGCTGCATGAACCCATGTCGGCTCTAGCCAATCAAGTGACCCTGGATCGTTTGCTTATTCGTTATGAAATAAATAATAATGGTGATAAATCGCACGTTTAAATTGAAATAAGGATAAGGAGAAAAGAAGATAATTTCAATATAGAGAACATTCTGTTAACAAAATCTGCCTAACTGTGAAAAAAATAACTGCGACAAGGGTTTGAATAGCATATAGTGGCATTTTTGTGATATAGAGAATCTACGAAGATATATCAAGATTGTGTTATCTTACGGGAACTTTAATTGACTGTGCTGTGCTGTGGTACAAATGGCGGGTGTATTTTGCTGGAGCTCACGCGGATTTGCGGAACAGAACATAAAAAAGATCGTTTAATTGTGTTTGTATGGGTGTAATAACTGAATGACTTGATTTTTATATTTACTTTCCAGGTACAAAGGAAATAAAAATGATGTTGAAAATGATGAAAACGATCATATTCATTTGTAAAAGTTGAAATACTAATACATGCTATTTCAACAATATCACATCACTGAGGAGAATCTCATATATTTGTTTGAATTATTTTAAATACCTAGTAACTCCTTATTGCATTCTATTTTTTACGTTGTTTCCTTCCCCTTTAAATAAATGGTTTAGTTTAAGCATTGACCAGTATACTAAATTGGACTACAGTGATTCGTGGTGGTATGGCCTAGTTAATCTGAAAAGGATCTGGATACGCAATGTCACAGGAATCACGCTTCTAGCATTAGCAGAAGCTTCACTGATGTAGAAACTAAAAAGTGTATCCTTGTGTGCTGAATATAATTTAGGATGCAAAACATCAGAATACAATTTAGCATTTGAGCAACAAAACACTGTAAATATTATTGACTTTATAACTAAAGTAATATCAAAGACACTACAATTTTTTTACTATTTCTCAAATAGAAATTACCTAAAACGGCACATGAATGGTCATGTCACCATTTTTGAATGTGATACTTTCAACGGGTTGCTTTCATCTTGCATGCTTTGTAATTCAACATGCTTTGTAACCAACATGTAATTCAAATGGGTATCACGGCATTCAACTGAGATGAATTGCAGTTTGCTCACTTATTTAAAAAATAACAAGACATAAACAAAAGCATACCAAAATATATAGTTACTTTTTAGACAGACAGGTTTTAAGATTAGATAGGATAAGATAAGCCTTCATTAGTTATGCAGGCTTGAAATTTTGAATGCAAGCATTGACGGCACAGGTATTGTACATGTACCTAAGAAAGACAAATCAAATATATGTGTACATAAATCACACATAAGTAAAAGCAAATCACAGACTTTACATATACAGAGTGTATATCCTACACCTAGAATAAATACATTAATGAATAAGTGGGTAAATGAGTATTTCACATTATAGCTTTCACAGTAGCTTTCACATTGTTAAGAATTCTGATGCTAGCATGTCCGAATGTCTTGCTGTATCTTGCTGTTCGGCACTGTATGGATTTTAGCGTTTTCCGGACCTTAGGTTGTTATATAGGCCTGTAAGCGCATGGGAGGAATCGGCCATGCTTTCCTAAGCTTTCAGTGTGACACTGACACTGCTCATACAACAATTTTACATTCCCTAGTCCAAGCTTTTTACTCAAAGACACGATTCTTTCAAGTTTATTTTTTGACTGAACACTGCAATTTCCAAACCAGCCTGCAATACAAATTGTCAGTTCAGTAATAGAAATGTTCCATTATTTGTGTTTCCACTTTCACCCTGTTTAGTTTTCTCAAGAAGAAAAGTCTTATATCAGCTTTTCTGTAAATGTTTGCAACATTAGTATCAAAAGTGAATTTGTCATCAATTACAGTACCCAGATATAAATGGGCCTAGCGATTTTATCGAGTGTTGGAAACCATCTTGTCTTAGCTGTGTATTGTTATTTACAACACACTTATCGAACTTTCAATCTTCTTTCGTTTTACCTTGTGATCTGTCATTTTGGCTTGTTAACATATTATATTTTATTCACATTTTCGGTAATCTGACCAGGTCTAAGCCAGTAGTCTTAAATAAATTTCTTAAATGATGGAACGATTTCGAAACGTATGTCAATTTTACATATTTGAATTATGAATATTAAGTGTCCATTGAAGCTTTGCTTTATATTTAAAACGAACATGCTTGAATAGTGTCTTCTGCCTATTTGGCCTTTCTGGTTCTATGGTATGTGTTACGTTACATGATAATACTTCATTTTATCAATATTTGTATTACCGTATTAGAGCTCCAGAGAATAGAAGTTACGGGAACAAACCAAGTAAGAGACAAAGCTGACTGTATCGGTTTAAATTCATTCACATCACACATCTTACCTAACTTTTCGGAGGTGAGTATATTTTGAACATTAGTCCTTTGCCTAGTGCCGCAAATTTAGGAGGCTTCTTCAGCTGAATTATCGATTACTTGACCGCCTTTTACATTCGTCTTAAACTGATTATTAGAAACAGTTATAATATTCTGTCAAGAAGTATATCGGATATAAATTTTCTCCCAGTTTTATGTTAAGATGAACAGTATAACATGCCTAAGTATTTGTAAAGAATCAAGTAGATTTTATACTGCATTACTGCCCTCAGATCTAATGTTAGGTATCCGAGGATTTTCCTCGTTAAACTTTAGTCTCTATACTACATTAAAAATATTGTTTATCTGTCCTTAGGTATGAAGATACAAATTAAACTTTGTTTAGAAACATAAACATGATTGTAATTGCAATAAATTTAATTCATTAGTACTTTCATTTCTGGTCATGTTAGATTTATGACAGACTTCGATGCAATGCATGAATTATTAGATGCATTCTTAGAGCTGTTATGAGTACTAATGGTAATATGTAAATGTGAACATTTGGGAAGATGAAAGACGCAAACGCAAAGTTGAACCTCAAATGAACTTTAATATTGAACATATCATAAAATATTACTCATATATATATATATATATATATATATATATATATATATATATATAATCCAGTTTTATCTGACTTATAAGGTAAATACAGGCACAATTATCACTTACATGGGGCACGGATGGGGTAAGGTCGAGGACCAGGTACGTGACTGCTAACATCCCTTTCCGATAGTAAAGTAATAACAATTTTAACGTAATAGAAGACATGTAAAAGTTATATTAATACTATTAGTAAAATCAATCGATAGAATTGAAAAGAAATAGTTATAGCAATAGTATACAACCCTATTCCATCACGATGTCAAGCGTATGATTACATTGGCCTTTGCTCTGCAACCATTTCTCCATCGCATGAAGGATTTTGAAGATAAATTTCGCCGAAGGTTGTAGAGAAAACGGATATGCCTGCCGGGAAACACTGCAAGGCTTGAGTGAACTCAAGATCATTACAGAACGCAATGACCAACCACCTGTATAGACGTTTTCATCGCAGAGGGTGCTCCATTCGCTATCAATAAGCACTTCCGCTCTGCCGATTAGGAGGTTGTAAGGATCTACAAGACGAACGTGTGCTGTTTAAAAAACAATGCAAGCTTATGTCATTCTACGTCGTAGTAATATGTCCACCTAAATTATTATTCCGAAGTCTTTGTCCAACTTATATACCGTCTTCCAGTTATAATTCAACTTTAAGTCAATATGAACACTTTTGTAAATATCGGAGAAAAATGTAAGAAATCCGTCGTCAATATAATCCATTAAAAAAACTGTATAAATTTACAGAATAATGAACGATTAATTTGCAATTATAGAACATACTGTGGACTTCAATAGTAACAGAACGTATTGGAACAGGAACATATTTCCAAATGGAAATGTATTTTTGAAATATTAAAGAAATTTTGGTTGACTAACCTTTCTTTGTGATGTACCAGTCTGCAATAAAACTTTTCATACTTGGGTCACTGACCCCCTGAAACGAAAAGATGGTGGAGATCACGTCCGTCAGGTACACGGTGCAGCTGCCTAGACCACTATCGTACGTGCCCCCCCTGGCAGGTGACTGTATCGCTACATGCAGCAACTAGGTACTGATCTGATGACGTCACAAATTATTTTGAGTATTTATTTGTAAATGTTTTACCAATATTTTATACACAGTCATATGTTTGTAGTTTGCACTATTGATTTGTGTTGATTACTTGTAAATAATTTATAGTTTGCATTATATTTTAATTGATTTACCTAAATAGCCTCATGAAACCCCCTTTTAGGGTAAATTTGCATTCCTTTGATGCCATAGGAATTGTACAAATCTTCTCTGTGTTTAACACGACATTACCCATCTATTCAAAATTCCAATAAAAGGAATTATTTAAAATGTCTAATTCACTCAGTTTACTGAAAAGACAACTTAAAAATAAATACTGCATGGAAAACCATAAACAGGACAGTGGTATAGCAATTATGATTTTTCATGCCATTATGATTTTTAACTCATTTCTTGTGACAAAGCAGAGACTGGCAGTCTCTTCCTAATCACTGTACCGTGATAACATTATGTTCCTGCAGACCTGCTCATTTCTGTATAAAGGTATATTTTGTTTGATGTCATTGATTAACATTATAAGATGAAATTCTCACCTTTTATAATTAATATATATTAGCACCTTCCATTATAAACTTTTCAGGTATTATGAGGCTCTTAAAATTTATTATGATCTGGTAGGGTTTGATCACAGAACCCTCCAGTGCCTCTGTTTTCACAGGAGGGCAAAACATGCTCATTCCATACACCTTAGGGGTCTTTACTTTAATTCCTTATTTTTGGCAGACATATATATTTAAATTAGACTTCCTGAGAGATAATTGATAAGCAGTGAATAACTGTTGAAATTTTTCATTTATTTAACATCTGAGCAGAGGATGGAGAAGATTGAAAATGCTGCATTGAGAAATTTCTTTTTTTTTAAATTTTGATATGGATTTTCATATTAACATTAATTGAAGTTACAGGCTCAGAGAATGAAACATCTCAGTGAATATTATACATACATAATTACACACACACACACACACACATATATATATATATATATATTTTAAAAGGTACACCATTTTAAGCCCAAAGTAACAGTAATCCACTTTTTTCCTTCTATAAATTGTTGAATACTTACAAATTCAGTGTCTATGTAGATAGAATCATGATAGAGAAAAAAAATAAAAATTAAAAAAAAAAAACACTTTAAGCTATTGTCATGCAGTTTAATATTAGTTCATTAAAAAAGTGAATCACAGTTACTAGGGGTTTAAAAGTGTACCATCAAAAATTGTTGTTTTTTAAAATGTTTCAAAATCGTGTGAAAATGAAGAAAACATTTTTTAAAATGTATACCTTAACAAAGATTACTGTACCAGGTTTAAAGTAATGTATACTTTAAGAAACTGTGATTGTATTTTGTTTTAATAATGTTTGATACTGATATTCAAAGTTTCAGATTTCAATAAATCGTAACTTCGAAGTATTCCATAAGTGACATCCAACATGTAGTACACTCCAAGAACAAGATCTAGAAAATTTCAAGAAGAAATTAAGCCAAATTTCAACAAGTTATGTTCTTCATTGTGTTCAGTTTAAACTTAATACAAAGCAACTAGTATAATGGTAATACATGTTTTACCATTGAAAACGTGTTTAAAAAATGGGACAAAAAGGCGTTTCGAGATATAAAGAAGTTTCAAGTTGAAACAGGTCTATTAGTATTTAAAACGTGTTTAGAGGTGTTTTGATGGAAAACATGTTTCAATGCCCAACAATGTGAAAATATACGTGTTTCAAGTAACAATACCGTTTGGCAGGAAAAAGCTTTGAAACGCGTGTAATAGTAAAACATGTTTAAGTTGAATTTGAAATATGTTTACAGCTATATGAAACACATTTTAGAGTGAAATATGTTGAGAATATTGTGACGTGTTTAAAAAAATGAGACATACAGGCATTTCAATCTAATGCACGAAACGTGTCTCCAGCTTTTACAGTGCATTTACAACTGCAGAATTCCATTCCGGTTTCTGACTACATGATAGGGCAGTATCACACGCATGCTCTTATTTTATATCCTAGCGTCAACCAGGCACGGTGACTATTGCACCTGAAGGCCCTGGGTGCTTAATTGTCCTCTTTGCTGTGTCATACTACCAAGGAACCCTTGAAAGGCGCACTTCTTTCCATTAAGCCTACAGAGTCCTCATTGTGGGAGGGGGCCGACCGTGAAAAAACTCGCCACCTAGGCTGAGATTCGAACTCGCAATCTCCCGGCTTTGAGTCCTTTGCTGTACCATTCAGCCACAGAAGCCGATGAGATAAATCACTAATGAAAACATTTGTACATACAAGGACAATAGAGGATCTCGTGGGGCTCCTTCCGGTGTTCGTAAATAAAAAGAACGCTTGACTCTACAAGGAAAACACAAATTGTAATAACTGTAATAGAATATAGCGAGTTCACGGATAAATTCCTATAGTATTGAAAAATGATGCTTATTTGAGATGTGTATATCAGGTGAAATATCCAGTAAAAATAAAAACATAATCACAGAGTTATAAGGAAGCTACTTTAAGAATACACTTTTACCTCTGATACAGTACATCTGCTAGAGGGTTCACCGGTACCAAACAGGTGACAATTGCTATCAATTATTTTAAGGTGTATGCATGTAGATAATAAACATGCCTGATAGCAGTGTGAAAGTGGTAGCTTTCTGTAAAATATCAGCCTTTTTTTAATGTAATTGCACCGAAATTGGAATTTTGTGGTATAAACTGTATATATATTACTTAATTATAGTATCTTATGTGTTGCCTGTTTTAAAACAAATTTGTGTCACATGGAAGTAGACATTTATAGCATTTATTTGGTGTATTATTCATATATATATAATTCTAAAGATATGAATACTTTTCCTCAACTTTATCATAGCAATTTATACAATTATAGCTTTTTTATTAAAAAACACACACAGGGTGTATTTCTGATAAGGCCAACCGTGACCAGTTTGCTTTTTATGAAGTGATTAATGAAAACTGTAGCCTTTTAGCTGGAAAAGCATGTCTAGTTCAATTTGTGGATTTGGGGGTGGTCACAAAAAGGTATTAATCGGTTCTTAAGTCAGCCGATACATATCCCATTGTCACCAAACTGTCAGCAAAAATATACATGCCTGAATAATGTTTTTTGAGTACTTTTGCAGGGGGTGTCAATACAGGGGGATCCCCCCCCCCCTTCCCCCACCCACCCACACACACACACTTTTTGGCAAGGGGGGATGGTCAATGTTTAGAATAGTCTCTCCAACAGACGCCAGGTGCCGCTACCGCTCTGCACCAGTACGTCTGTTATTGGACGCCATTTTTCTTAGGAACGGAAGTGTTGTTCGGCATGCGCAAGGAATCCCCCCTACTATCCCTCCCTTGCAATAGACAAGCAAAAGTGGAATATTTTTGCCAGACAACCAAACAAGATTGTTTACTTGTCTTTATTGGGGTCTGCCGGGTCTATGCAAGGGCGAGAAATCCCCCCCTCGTCCCCACGCACTTAACGAACCATGCAGGGGCGGATCCAGGATTTTGAAAGGGGGGAGGCTAGTAGATACTTTGCATAATCACACACACACACACACATATATATATATTTATATATATATATTTATATATATATATATTTATATATATATATTGCGCAAACACTTGTCATAGATATTTATCTTATTTTCTATCTATCTATATATATATATATATATATATATATATATATATATATATATATTGCAGTGTAAACTTCTGATGTTCAAAAGGTTATAATAAGTGAAACGTTGGATACGCTAAATTTATTTAAGTCACTTTATACCCATAAAAACATAATTCTAAACGTAAAACTCTCCGTTTTCCTTTCTTGAACTTCAGAATAATGATGTTACAAAAAAAAATCAACTGTTATTAATGAATGAGAGAAAGAGGTAATAGATAGCCTGTACCACATTAAATCTCTTGTAAAAATGAAGTCTTAGTTTCAGTTTAACATTATATTATTTGCAGACTACAAACTAACAAAACATGACTCCACGGATATGGATATACACCTGTTGCATTTTTTCCACTTCATATACGATCTGACAATTTGTAAATTGTAAATTTGTATAAATGGGTACAGATGTGCAATTTGTTATATTTTCCCGAGACATAGGTTACAACTGGAAACTCATGAACAAAGTTGAGACAAAATCGTAAATGCATACATTGAAGTCAGACAAATCATATTACGTGTATTTTTTTTTATTTACAGTTTGTAGCGCGATTTTTTAAATTTTTGAATGTGGAATGTGTGACAAGTTCACCAACTCGATTTTGCATACCCGGTCTGCTCGCCTCTTTCGGAAATTTAAATTAAATTAAAGATTTCCCTGAAACCAAAAAGTAAAGACGGTCTTTTGATCGCCTTTTTTTTTCCACAACAGTTAAGCATCTTTAAATGAAAATATTATTGGGATCCAGGTGCACTCTAAATTATTGGTCTCCTCTCTTTCTTGGTCTCCTCATAAGTCCGTCAGTAACTGTAGAGTACAGCTGCTAACAGACGAATCAACCAACGTCGATAATTACGTGATAAACCTTGCTTCGCAGAGGATTCATTTACTCACCAAATCAAGATTCTTCTGGAGCAAGCAGCGGGGCTTGGACAGCTGAGTGGTAAAACTCTTGGCTCTCTCCGCTAGCGACCCGGGTTTGATCCCCGGCATGGCTATGAGAGTGGGTTGTAGTTGCCCCTCCAAGGCCAGTGGTTTTCTCCGGGTACTCCGGTTTCCTCCATCTCTGCAGACTACCGAACGCCATCACCAGAGCCATGGTTTAGTTATAATAACTATTTGTAAAATCCATGTAAAATAAATTAGTTTATATTAAGAATTGGGGATTAATAGCAAATAATAAATGATTTGCACATTATTTTTTCTATCAACCGATTTAAAAATAAAAATAAGACTTGGGTATATTAATACATGTAATCTCTTTTTAATTTGTCGTTTAGGTATGAACATGAGATGTGAGCACAAGTGCCCAACGATGTAAACATTTCATTCATTATTTAATCTCAAATAATTGATCAGTCATAAAATAAAGACACAACTACATATAAAGATTACAGTGCATCAAACATCATTGAAAAAGGCAAACGAATAACTCATGATTAAATATCATTCTCTTACTACTTTTTAAGATATAAATCACCAGCGTTCATTTTGATTAACTGGTTTAGCTTAAATTACTTTTCCATATGTGCAGTTGCTTCTTTAGTCTTTAACTTGCTTTTATACGTTCAAACGTCAGAACTCGTTTATATATACGTCTGAAGTAAAAAATGCATCACTTTCGTTCGCATATTTATGCATTATCATTTCCATATTTATTTGGTACTTTATACATTTGTAATCGATAAATCATCACTAAAAGGATCCTAAAGGCATTAAACATTGTCAGTTTACTAGTGTTTCTTGTACCATTTTGTACATTTTTTTTCTTTTGAAGAGCGGCAAGGACAAATAATTTCAAAACAGATTCCCCATTGAGAATTCCAACTGATATGTACAACCAAAATTCCAGTCCCCCATACATGTAATTTATGACGAGGCAGTAAATATCCACTGCCTATCATAAAAATCAATTGCTATGATGTAAGTATATTCAGACATTGTTTATTATTTTTTATTTGAATGATGATGTATTGGCGTTTTGTTAAAAAGATAAAATGATTTTTATTTCTAGGATAAAGAGAGGTGAAAAAGGCTTGCTGGTTTTTTTTTTGTTTTTTTTTTTTTGTAACGCTTTACCATGTTCACAAGCAAGATGTCCAAGCCCAAGGACAGCTGGAACATTGCATAAGAAATGCTTGAGGGAGCCACGGATGATAGATTCAGTAATTCGAAAATTTTAACGTCTATAACCAATGTTGGAAAATGCCAAATTAATTACTTAAAAATACAAAAGGACCTAGGGCCATAATGGTCCCCGGCGATATGTTAACCAGGAAAGTGTGGCATCAGTGATGGTGCGGGACGGACGGATGGATTGAAGGACAGACGGACGAAAGGACGGAGGGACTAACAGACGGGGACCATTTTAGTAGTCCTCTCACTCAACGGCGGGGGAATAAAAAGAAGCCTGATCCTAGTGTAGACATGCGCCTGTACTATATAACGATTCCTTGGGTTTTCAACTTTTATGTTTCAGTTGAAGGGTGATATTTGTATGACTGAAATAATGTAAAGAAAATTTTCTCTGATAAAATATGATAACAATGTTTCCATCCTGAAGGGGGGGGGGGGGCTTCAGCCCCAAAAGCTCCCCCTCTGGATCCGCCACTGCCATGACTGGTTAATCCTCCCATTATTCCGCTTGGCTGCTATCGAGGGCCGATATAGACTAAAACTCGGATGTCGCAAGCTGAATGTCACACATGACATGTATGCAAGCATGGGTCCTTGGCTTGTTGTTTAAATTATGTTTTGTGCATGTCTCCGGTTAAAAAAAAAGAAAAGGGAGACTAGTTAACATTTTTAGCAGTATATTTTTATTTGTATTTTGTTGTTATAATGGTGCCCAAGTCATGTAATGCCGTACAAACTAGGCCGCCGTATCAGCACGTTTGGCAATATTCCCTTTCTTACACGAAATATAATAGAGCCGTATCTTGGTCTGAGAGAGGGTTATGTTGTATGTTGAAATGTTTCCATGCAAACATTTCCTACAAATTTCACATATAAAATCAAGGCATGAGCAGTAAATGTATCTACAACATATTGCTCTGGTTGCACCATAAACGAATGATAAATATTGCAGTCTGCCTTTGCATTAGGACTAACAGAGCTGCAAGTTATTCAATCTGAGTTGCCTTGTTTATACTGTTAACATTTCTGACAGAAGAGAAATTTCTAAATAAATACCACATTCTATAACGAAAACTAGATATTTCTTTGAACCATTGGGCAAACAGAGTTTTAACATGAATATATATCAGTTTCTATATTACCAGTAGGTGCAATGACTCATCCTGTTCAGGTTTTATTTTAAAACAAAGTCTAATAAGGCAAATATTAAAATGCCAGTAATAAGACCATTTAACAAAATCAATTGTTGAAGGAATCGAGTTTAAGTCTAATCTGCTTTGACTTAGGAGTTTAGGGAGTATGTCTCAAACAAAACCCTCGCCGGCCAGTGTCAACTAACTTTACCGGATTTTACTTTGTTCGTCTTAGGCTATGTACTTGCACCATAGAGTGCCATTAAGATCCTTTTGTTTAAATCTTTGAAATACAATTTTTTCACAATACCGTCAAAGCAACTTGTGTCCCTGTCATGCACCATGTTTGAGGGAGATCATGTAAATCACTGACTGTTGTACTGGGCGAACAATTATAATATCAATTGGATATATGGTTTTGCCCTTTAGAGAATATCATGATTATATCCGTTAGATCACAAAATGGAGATACATATTTTTAAAAAAAAAGTTTTGTTTTCTTTTATTTAAACATTTCACTAGAAACAGACATGATAATAAACATGAAAACAACTGATTTTTCATTTTTATGATAATTTCTTTTTAATGAAAAAAAAACTCTATTTTAATTCCTTGCAAGTGCAAATAAACTTTCTTATGACTTGACCTAGTACTGTACCCAGGATTGAAATAACTATGTGATCTAAAAGAACTATAATAACTCCGGTGATAATCCAAAAATAAAAATGACGAAATGATTTTCATATTCCCCTAGGTCTTATCATGCAAAATAGAACTCATCAGATTTGATGATTTTCTGTCAGAAAGCGATTGCATATTCATATGATTATGAACTTATGTTTATGATATTGCCTATTTCCCTTTAAACCTCACATTGAAAAGATGTGATCAGCAAAAAGTTAAAATAAGGTACAGAAAAATCTTATAATGATTCAGCCCACCTCAAAATTATTTAGTCATCTTTGACTATCTCCAGTGAATAAACTATGGTATGAAAGTAGTTTTATTTTTTTAGAAGTAAGGACCACCTTTAGCTTACAAACAATTACTAGTCCCATGATCAATATTACCACAGAACATGGAGCTGACAGTTGCAGTCGTTCCTGCCGTAACCGACATAACGTTTTGTCTGTTAAAATACATAATTTATGGAGAATTTTTTCAAGGGTGAGGCAGAAGCGGGTGTGCGGGGGGGTTGGGGGTGGGGGGGGGTCCATTTCCAGGTCCGCAACTTTTGTTAAGGGTTTAAGACTAAGTTTTATGTCCTGGGCCCCCCCCCCCCCTCCCCCTTTCCGGACCTGGCGACCTATTTTATGGGTCTTGTCATTAGTCCTGGCGTGGACACCTTTCTTAATTCCTGGATCCGTCCCTTTGTGGGTATTTAAAAAAGTATGTCTGTAGGTACATACACCTATTGATCATAAATGATACATAATTGAAAATATTATGTTACAATGTGTTATGCAAGATCACAGTAGGCTGGATATATGTTTGGCATATAAAGTTGTATGAAGAAATTTTATATAGCCACTCCTTTATCGTTTTTTCTAGGGATGAATGTAACTATAAGGATGTATTACTTAAGCATTATACACCCAATGGTCATAAATAGCATGTCATACTGAAGCGTATGGTTTATGCTATCATTTGAGACCAAAGTTGACTGTAAACGTATTGGGCTTATAATCACTCTGTAGTAAGTGTCCTTGAAATGAAATATATATATATATATATATATATATATATATATATATATATATGTATATATATGTATATATATATATATATATATATATATATATATATACGTCGTCCGACAAAAAAATCCATTTATCCATAAAAAGCTTCCACTTTCATACTGCTATTCCATTTTACTACGCATATATACCGGTGAGCGAAATTCTGGGTTTTGGCTGAATCGCTAATATATGCAATGTCTGTGCACAAATTAATCACACTGTTATGGCTGCTACAAGCTGAAAATAAAACAAGATGAACAGAGGTCACGCGCTTGCCGGAAATTGAAATAATACAGAAAGACAAAAAGACAGACAGAGAGGTCATGTTGAGGGAATGTATGAATGAACAATGATGTGGGGGAGCACAAACGAGAAATGCGTTTAGTAAGGCATGCTAACTTTGAATAGCTGAAGAACTTTCTATAACTTTCAGGTATAGAGTATTCACTACCATTCGGGCAGTATAAACATGTCAGATTCTGAAATAAACACGGACCTCCCTCCGGATCTTACTGATAGACAAATACTTGTGATGATCTGGGGAAAAACTGTCCACAATTGACGAACTGAAAACTCAGGTGACTAACATATCAGTTCGTTTGGCATCAGTTGAAAGGAAATTAAATAGCGTTGACAATAGAATTATAGACCTTGAAAATGGTGTTTCACATATAGAAACCGAACTTGAGGAACAAAAAGAAAAAGTTAATGATTCCGTCAAACGCTCTGTTTTTAACGAACTGAGGAAAGAAATTGTTGACTTAAGTAATCGAAGCAGGAGAAACAATGTCATTATTCACAACGTTCCTGAACGTGAGGAAGGCGATGATTGTTTATCTTATGTACGGGCTCTTTTCTCCGATGACTTAGATCTTAGTAGCAACATAGAGGGAGAAGCCGCGCATCGCTCGGCCGTTTACTCCGGTTCGACCGGGGCAAGCGGAACGCCTCGAGCCATCCACGTTAGGCTGCTCCGTCGGAATGACCGTGACCACATATTAAGAGAAGCTCCCCGCAAACTGAAAGATCATCGCGTCAACGGAAACAGTATCTTCATCTCAGATGATGTCCACCCTGAAACCCGCAGGGAACACCAGCGTCTTGTTAAAACAATGAAGGAAATGCGACAGAAGGGATGGTTTGCCTTCATACCATGGTCCGTGCCACGAGTCATCAAATACAAGGAAGGACCTAAAGATACTAATACCTCATTAAAGACATATAGGATCAAGTAACCACTGGTCAGCAGTTTGACGGGTATCTGTGTTAATACAGAGTTGAATGCACAATTAAGACACTATTTTTCTCTTTAAATTCCTTAAACAGCACCGTCTTTTTATGCTGAATTCATGTTCCAGTCATACTGCACATGCATGCAACAGGTTTCACTTGCACAGTTACATTGCAACAGGTGTTACTTTTTACGTTTCATTACAACAAGTGTTACTTTATCAGATTTATTGTAAAATGTGTTAATATTCCACAGTCATTACAATAGATGTTACTCTTCTAGATTCATTACGTCAGGTATTATATTCCGGACTTATTACACCAGGTACTACTATTCCAGATGCTTTATAACATGTGTTACTTTTCAGACTCATCACAACAAGTGCTGTTATTCCAGATTCACCACATCTAATTTTTCAACTTTCCTTCTACCCTAAAACCGTTGAATTTATTTTGATATGTTTTACTGTTAGATAGTTTAAGTTGCCTAAATGAAAGCGTGTAACCAGTTACTTATGTGCAATCCCAAAGAGGTTTCGTCATATCGGTTATGAGGATCCTACGGTTCCTTCCTACCCTATACTTCTATGCTCTTATTGTTTTATATTGTTTGTTCTATCGTTTTTGCCATGATACTACATCCACTCTCCAACTAATTTTGCTCTCAGAACCTCAGTACACACAACATTCTTGGAAAACAATCTCATTACATAATCTGTCGTGAGTGCCACTGCGAGAAATCTTACTGCCTGTCTTATAAATATTAGGAGCCTCACCCAAAATAAGATTGAACTTCTAGAAACAGATATTGCCCCATATTTCGATCTTATATGTATCACAGAAAGTTACTTAAATATAAACACAAATCATCAGCTTGATCTAACAGGCTTTCAACAAATTTTTCGACGTGACCGCGAAATTGGTTTAGGGGGTGGAGTAGCAGTTTATGCGAAACATCACCTCCCTGTTAGACGACGTTATGAATTCGAAAATAATAATATCGAAATCTTGTGGTTGGAGCTTAAAATTAAATCTAGATCCTACCTACTCGGTACTTGTTACCGGCCACCTAATTCCCATGCTTCATTCTGGTTATATATACAGGAAAATTTAGATGAGATACGCTCTAAAGGGCTTAATAATATTATATTGGTGGGCGATTTCAATGCTGACCCTGCTACGTATAATGGTACTAAACTAGATTCCTTCTTCAAATCGAACAACTTTACCATTCATGTCACTAACCCCACCCGCATCACTGAGAACAGTGCTACCATTTTAGATCAAATTTTAACAACTGACCCAGGACTTATCAACTGTATCCAGGTCCTTCCACCCTTAGGTAATAATGATCATTGCACCGTGTCTGCAGAAATACATATAAACATACCTAAGATTACTGTGTATAAAAGACACATATGGTTATACTCACAGGCCGACTTTGATAAATATCGCCAAATGTTATCTCAAGCTGACTGGAATAGCTGTTATGAAACAGACGGGGTCGATCAGATGTGCCTCCGATTTACCCAAATGATACTCAATATAGCCAGACAGTGCATACCAAATAAGGTAGTCACCGTGAGACCAAAAGATAAACCATGGTACAATAATAATCTCAGAGCTTTAAAACGTCGCAAAGACAGGTTCCATAATATCGCAAAGAAACGCAATCGCCCACAAGATTGGGCAAAATTTCGAGCAGCTCGGAACTTGTATATTCATAGCTGTAGTAAAGCTAAACTAGATTTTTCAACAGATTTAATGTCAACTATAGACCACACTCGTGTTCAGCATCCTAACCACTTTTGGAAGACTATAAAACATATATTAAAAATGGACATGGGTGAATCCATTCCATCAATTGTAATAGATGATGATATCATTTCCTCAAACACTGATAAAACCGAAGCTTTTAACAATTTCTTTCTCTCCCAGTCATTTGTAGATGATACCAACGCATCTCTCCCTTTTATTCACCAACAATCATCGCCTTTGTCATTAGATAACCTTCAGGCCAGTGAAAAAGATGTACTCGATGCTCTTTCTAAAATAAATATCACAAAGTCCAACGGACCTGACGGTGTGAATCCACGTCTCCTAAAAGAAGGAGCAACTGAGTTGACAAAACCCTTGTGTCACCTATTGAACACTTCTTTGAACGAAGGTTATGTCCCACTTTTGTGGAAAAAAGCCCATGTTATCCCTATACATAAAAAGGGAGACAAACAGTTATTAAATAATTACAGACCAATTTCCTTGATTAGCTGCATAGCTAAAGTTATTGAAAAAGTCGTGTTTAAACATCTTTACAATTATCTCACTACATCAAAATTTTTTAGTAAATTTCAATCCGGGTTCCTTCCAGGTGACTCAACAGTCAACCAGCTTCTTAATATGAATCACATATTCTCCGAAGCCTTAGATAGGAAGAAGTCGGTCAAAATAGGATTTTTGGACATAAGCAAAGCTTTTGACAAGGTCTGGCACAGAGGTATTTTATATAAATTACAAAATACAGGAATCCAAGGATCATTGTTCCAATGGTTCAGGTCCTATTTAACTAACAGAATGCAGAAAGTTTTGATACAAGGGGAATCATCATCTTGGGGTGTACTTAGAGCTGGGGTGCCGCAAGGGACCGTTCTTGGGCCCCTACTATTCCTTATTTTTATCAACGACATTACAACTAGAATAAACACAAATATCAGGCTTTCGGCCGATGACACAACACTCTTTATGATAGCTGACACTCCAGAAGAAGCTACATATTTACTTGATAAAGATCTTGAGGTTCTCATGGAATGGGCTAACACTTGGCTGGTAAAATTCAACGTACAAAAAACTGTAGCTATGTCTTTGTCGCGTTCATATTGCCCCAGCATGTTATCTCCCAACATTGTTATGTCTGACAAAGTCATCCAGATTACATCACAACACAAACATTTCAATTTCTTGTGACCTTAATTGGTCTAATCATGTTGACGATGTTTGTAAAAAGGCTCTTGTCAAAATAAATTTGATGAAAGCTGTTAAGTACAGACTAAATCGTAAATCCTTGGAGATCATGTATTTCACCTTTGTTCGTCAATTTTTAGAATACGGCGACATAATTTGGGATAATTGTATTTCTGCTGATTCCAGTAAGACAGAGTCTGTTCAAGCAGAAGCAGCCCGGGTCGTAACTGGAGCTATCAAGACATGCTCATATGAAGCACTTCTTTCAGAATTGAATTGGGAAAGGTTGTCCTCACGCCGCAAACGCCGTAAACTAGAAACGTTTTATAAAATAGTAAATGGTATAGCCCCGCAACACAAACATTTCAATTTCTTGTGACCTTAATTGGTCTAATCATGTTGACGATGTTTGTAAAAAGGCTCTTGTCAAAATAAATTTGATGAAAGCTGTTAAGTACAGACTAAATCGTGAATCCTTGGAGATCATGTATTTCACCTTTGTTCGTCCAGTTTTAGAATACGGCGACATAATTTGGGATAATTGTAATTCTGCTGATTCCAGTAAGATAGAGTCTGTTCAAGCAGAAGCAGCCCGGGTCGTAACTGGAGCTATCAAGACATGCTCATATGAAGCACTTCTTCCAGAATTGAATTGGGAAAGGTTGTCCTCACGCCGCAAACGCCGTAAACTAGAAACGTTTTATAAAATAGTAAATGGTATAGCCCCGCAACATTTGTTAAGTTTACTTCCGACTACCGTTCGTGAACGATCTGGAAGATATCCACTACGGAATCAGGCTGATATTGATTTATTTCGTTGTCGAACTGAACTGTTTTATAACTCATTCTTCCCCTCTACAGTAGGTCTATGGAATGAATTAGATGATGACGTGAAACAAGTGTCATCATTTGATGAATTCAGAAATAAATTAACTACCCGGACCATCAGTGGTAAAACATGTAATCCGTTGTTTTATTTAGGCGACCGTACAAGTAATATAGTACATGCAAGGTTACGTTTGGGCTGCAGTTGTTTGAACTATGACTTATTTAAAATTGGTTTGGTCACAGATGCCAAATGTTCGTGTGGCCACTCATGCGAGGACCTTAATCATTATTTTTTGGCATGTCCGTTGTATACTTTACAAAGACATATTCTCTTCTGTTCACTTCAGCCAATTCTTCAACCAAGTGATATCAATGTTCATATCTTGTTATGCTGACAATGTTTACCTTTATACTTGTGTTCAGAGATATATAAATGACACCTCACGATTTCCGCAATATTCATATTGACTGAATGCAGTATGAGCTATGTATTAGTTATTAAGTTCGTATTGTATCATGGCTGTTTTGTCTTGCATATATAATCGCACATGTTGAAAGAACTAGCGAGAGGCATTGATATAGCACTTTTGCTGTTTGCCAATCGTTTACTTGTAATAAATATGTTTAAACCAACTTTCTAGTGTAAAAGTGGCAATATCCAAGCATTTCCGTGAAATCTTGTATATTCTCCTTTGACAAGAAGCAATCAGTAATTGTCAGATTTGGCATGGCAAGCTGGTCAGATGTTACAATCACGCAAGCTAGACCTGTCTAGCTGTAAAAGTCGCCGAATTATATGCATTTTTTGTGAAATCTCATTTTTTCCCTTTTGACGCGATAAAGCACAAGATTTGTCCAGTCTTCCAGTTTTATCATGTCAATCTGGCCAAGTATTAGAAAACTAGACCTGTCTCGTTTTAAACGTCGTCGAGTTATAAGCATTCATGGGGAATCTCGTTTTTTTCTGGTTTGACAAGATATGCTGCGAGATTTGGCCAGTCTTGCAGTTTTGCCATATCAAGCTGGCCAAATGTTATGAAATACCGAAAACTAGACCTGTCTAAATTATAAAGTCGCAGAGTTATAAGCATTTCTAAGAAATCTGTTTTTTCTCGTTTAAAGAGATATGGTGCAAGATTCGGCCAGTCTTGCAGATTTATCATGACAAGCTGGCCAAATGTTACGAAATTCTGAAAACTAGATCTGTCTAACTTTAAAAGTCGCCGAGTTATAAGCATTTTTTAAATCTCGTTTTTTCTCAACTGACGAGATTAAGTGGGAGGTTTGACAAGACTTGCAGTTTTATGATGCCAAGCTAGCCATAAGCTACTAAATGACGAAAACCATACTTTTGTAGCTAAAAAATTGACAAATATAGAAAATGTAGCATGAATATTTGTTATATTATCAAGTTTTAACCCAACATTGCGTAACCATGGTAACCGCAGATGAAGCTAGCTACATATCACATGAAAGGCCATAGAACCTGGGAACAATGTGAAACAAAGGTGAGAAATGTGATTAAAGAGCAACTCAAACTACCTGATAAAGAAAATGTTGACGTTTCGCGAGCACATCGACTACCATGGCAGGAAAATGACAAACCTAGACCAATCATTGTCCGTTTTGAACGCTTCAGAGATAAAGATGAGGTTCTTCAGACAGCACGCAAAATCCAACGACACTCCAAATCACCTGTTTATGTACAAGAGGCCTTTGCGGAATATGTGAGGTATGTGCGACGAAACCTAAAGGTCAAGCTGACTGAGGCACAGGCAGAGGACAGAAGAGCATCATTACGATATGACAAGCTGGTTATTGATGGTGTAGTGTTTGTATGGAATGATGAACTGAAACGTGTACAGAGACTTAGTGACTACAAAAATGCACAAAGAATGTCAAGACATACTGGTCACAGTCAAAATCAAGAATAGGCGAGTGGCCAAGGCCCAGGTTGTATTGATGGTAGTTTGTCATATGCTGAGTTTCCTGCTGCTGATGAACATATGAGTATTTACAAATCTCACTATCAAAATACCAATATCAATAATTCTTCTGATTCATGTAAAAATTATGAGGTCAGAGATATAAATGTTCATGTTGCTTCTGACACTGAAACTGTCAATGTTAACCATGATCATTTCATTTGTATTTCAGATTACCAAAAATCAGGGTATCAGATGATACAACCCTGCACACTATGAAACTGTAACTCTCTGCAGATCATTGATGACCAAACGCACACTAATAGAGCTAACCCAGGGACTGGTAAGTTGCACACTAACAATTTAGGTAAGGATGAATATGAAATGAAGAAAAATGTGGAAATGCTTAAATTAGCATCTTGGAATGCAAATGGTTTGAAAAAAACATATTGGGCACTGTGAATTTATTGAACTGATTGAAAGTCATGATATTGTCAATATTGTTGAAACGTGGGCTGAGAGTGATTGTGAATTTAAAAATGCCTTTCCTGGATATACAGCTTACACATCAGTTAGAAAAAGAAATACTATTGTTATGAGAGGTGGCATAATAGTTTATATAAGAAATCATTTCAAAAACTTGATAAAAAAAGGTGATACAAAAATACACTGACACGTTGCTGTTTATCCTGGATGGAGGTAAATTGGGATTTTGCTTAGACATTCTTTTGGTTTCCGTGTATTTTGCACCTGAATTTTCAGTAAAATATTCATGCTTTGACGAAGACGATGGTATATGCAGACTGGAAAATATTATTTGTGAAGTGATCGCTGTATATGGTGAAATGAAAATTATATCATTAGGTGGCCTTAATGCAAGAATGAGATATCTACAGGATGTTCTGACTGGCGATAGTGATGACTATTTCCCATGGTTTGAATCTAATGATATTTCTTTAATAAAAGAGAGAAAAAGTAAAGATCAAATAGTTAATAAATTTGGTAAATCCCTGCAAGAACTTTGTTTAGCTTTAAATATATGCATATTAAATGGTAGATTTGATTCTGACCAGCAAGGGGATTATACATTCCGCTCAAGAATGGGAAAAAGCATCATTGACTATATTATTGTTAGTAGTGATATGTTTACCTCTTTTACTAAGTTTGAGGTCTTAAATATGGATCTGTAAGAAAAAAACAGTGGGGCAGTGAAATTAGGAACACAGCCAAAATGGTGGGATCATGAGTGCAAAATGTGCAAACATGAAAAGTACAAATCATTAAACAAATACAGACTTTCAAACAAACAAGCCGTCTTTAATGTATATAGAGAAAAGTAAAAGGTATTCAAAAATCTGTGTGCTAAAAAAAAGAAATACATGAGAGGAAAATAAAAGAGAACTTGTTGAGATGTCAATCAACTGAGGAAATGTGGCAAGTAATGAAACGCATCAGAGGGTACATTAATCACAGAAACAACATATCAAAACTTGAATGGTATCAGCATTTTAAACACTTGTATACTGATAAAAAAACTCAAATAATACCTCTGAACATGTCACAGAGTTATTTATACCAAACATTGATGCACATGAAAGTTCTCAAGAATCAGAACTTAATAAAAGATTAACCTCTTTTGAAATAACAAAGGTGATACGGGAAATGAAAAATAACAAAGCACCTGGACCAGATGGGCTGGTTGCAGAGTTGTACAAAGATAATGTTGATAACCTTCAGGACATGTTGGTAGTATTATTTAATGAAATCCTAAGTTGTGGAATATATCCTAAAAACTGGGCACAGGCAATCATTATTCCTCTTTACAAAAATGGTGACAGGAGTGATATTAATAACTACAGGGGAATTTCATTATTAAACTGTTTAGGGAAAATTTACTGTAAAATATTAAATAACAGGTTGATAAAATGGGCTGAAAGTGAGAAAATACTTGTGGAGGAACAAGCAGGCTTCAGGCGGAACCGTAGTACTACTGATAACATGTTTATTCTTATGACCACAATACAAAAATACATTTCCACGAGGCAGAGTTTATGCATTATTTGTTGATTCTTCCAAGGCTTTCGACAGCATTAGACATAATTTATTGATGTGTGTTTTACAAAAAAGTGGTGTAACAGGAAACTTTCTGAAAATTATCAATTCAATGTATAATCAACTACAAATATGTGTTTTATCAGAAACAGGCCTGTCTGATTACTTTCAATGTGAGATTGGGACCAGACAAGGGTGTATGATCAGTCCCACTCTCTTTATTATTTTTATGAATGAACTTCAAAATCTGATTCATGAATCTGGGCAGCAAAGTATATCTTTAACGGAAGAGGCATCAAATCTCCATATGCTTATGTATGCGGGTGATATTGTTCTGTTGGCAGACACAGTCGGGAATCTCCAAAAGCACATAAATACTTTAGAATATTTCTGTCAAACATTTAACATGAACTTGAATCTTGGAAAAACAAAGGTGGATGTATTTAGGAATGGCGGGAAGTTAAAAAAAATGTGAGAAATGGAAATTTATTAATTGTAAAATCGAAACTATCAGTTCTTATAAATATCTTGGTACAATTTTCTCAAGTTTTGCTAAATGTCACAAATACCAGGCAAATCAGGCACAGAAAGCAATGGGTTTAATAAAGAAATATTCTAATAATTATAAATCCACATCAATTTCTCAGCTATTTCATATCTTTGATACAATGGTAATGCCTGTACTGACATTTGGAAGTGAAATATGGGGAGGAGGTGAACGTAATGATATAGAAAGAGTTCAAACTAAATTTTGCAAGTTTCTGCTTAAGCTGAATTCATCAGCACCAAACGCTGCTGTCTTGGGTGAATGTGGAAGACTTCCAGTTAAAATATATTGTATTATAAAATTGATAAAATATTGGAAAAAATTATTACACATGCCAGACAGTAGGCTTGTGAAACAAGCTTACTACAGTTTGTATCAGTTAGACACACTTGGCCGAAAGAAGTGGGCAACACAGGTAAAAAATTTAATTTATTCCTATGGATTTGGTTATATTTGGATTGTCCAAGATGTTGGTGGTGTTGAAGTATTCCTCAAAGTATTTGATCAACGAGCTCGTGATATTAGTTTACAAGAATGGCAACAAAAAATAAATGGTTACAAAGTTATATCCAATATAAATCCTTACTAGAAACTGAAAAATATCTGTCCTGTGTGCCAAATGTGAAACACACGCAGAGCTTAACTAGATTAAGATGCTCACTCCATGATCTTGAAATTGAAACTGGTAGAAGGCGAAAATCTCTGAATCAGAACGTATATGTGTCTTTTGTTTTAACCGAGGGATAAGTGGTATTGAAGATGAATTTAACTTTATAATGGAGTGTAATTTATATGCATGTTTAAGGAGAAAGTTTTTAAGTGAATATATCGTTGGAAGAATCAAAGAAAATTTTATTTATCTTATGTCATGCAAAAATGTCTATGCTTTGAATAACTTGGCAATGTATATACACCACTCTTTCAGGAAAAGAGACCTGTATATTAACCAAGGATTAGGGCAACACTGTGCTGATATATGAAAAACACTTGCTCAAATTTAAAACTGAAATAATCTAGCTTTGAATGGTTACATGCACAAATCACTATCCAATAACAAGAACTCCATACTGAAAAATTATTATCTAAAAACATACTTCTGATGATATATATTCACATTTATTTATTGTATGTTTCCTACATTTATAATGTAGTAGATTTGCTTTACAAATCTGCTACCTATTTGGGGCTGTTATATAATAATCCTGGAGTCTCATGTTTCTTATTTACTTCATAAGTGATTAGAGATAAAAGGAGTTGATACACTTATCTCATTACAGATGGCAGCACTTACATTACCTAGCAGTTTCAGCGTGTGTTGATAAAATGTTATAAGTCATTTTAAAGAGTTCATTCATTGTTTTCAGTAGGCGTAACAATGTTGTTTTCATTTACTGGTGTATTGTAAGTCTTACACACAGATATACGAACTGTTGGAATGTCTTATTTTTTTATCGTTTTGTGACAATCAGTTATTTAAAAATGTAATATGAGTTGATTTATAATGCATGTGTATCACCAAGATAAAATCTAGTTAATACACTTATCTGATGGTAGATGGCAGCACTTACACTGCCTTGCGATTTCAGCGTCTTTGTTTGTATTCCGCCCTGTGCAAGCCTGCTAGCGAAGAGTTCATTGTTATCCAGGACATGTTATAATGTTGTTCATTCATTCATATATGAAAGCCTTACACACATATTTGCAAACAGTTGGAATATTTTTAAACTATTTTTATTTATTACCTTTTTGTACCAATTAATTCCAGTTGATTTTTAACGCTTGTGCATCGCCAAGGTTAAGCACCACAAATTATCATGTAAAGTGATGTTATGTTGATTATATATGGCTTTATGGGCCGGAGGCCTTTATACTTGAATAAACTATTAATTATATATTATTATTATAAAGGCCATAGAATTTCTTACAAAATGAGCTACAGTTTCTCTTTGTGACATATATAGTTTTGAAGATATGGTCCAAAACGTATATGTCGTAGTGTATTGGCTGCAGCGCCCCCTAGCGCCAATATTAAAAAATTAAAAAAATATTTTCTCGATATTAGTCTGGCATACAAGATATTTCAGTTTCAAATGATTGCTGCAAATTCATGTCCTCTAGGGTATCTTTAAGCAAAATATCACCATATCACGGTTTCGATGACCTTTACCTTTGACTTATAGTAGCCAAAATCAATAGGCGTCTAGGATTTTTGATTGTCTATCAACTATGTAAGTTTGAAAGTGATTGCAGCAAAATTGTGACCTGTAGAGAGGGCACAAACAAACAGACAAACAACCAGACATACGGAACTAACCAACCTGCTTGCCGAAATCAAAAACTTCCGGCAAGCAACAAAGTCTCTCAAAATATTATTATTTAAAGCATAATATTTCAGTGTGTATAAATATGTTCCTGCATATCTCTAATCATACAGGAGACCACTTGACATATAACCTATACTGAGATTTTTAATACGGGTGCTCAGTTTTGACATTATGATTTAATTAATAATTTATATATCTTCATGTTGAACAACGTGTTAAATATGGAATGTTCTATGTATTTATTGGCCGAGAAATTTGGTAAATTTTAAAAGAAAAAAAAAATGCTTTCACTAAGATAAATATCTGTGCAGACCGAAGTGAGAATTCATATAGATGTCAAAAACATTTGTGATGTCATAGTTTAATGGAAACGGGCAAGTATTTGGATCAAGTATCAATGCGTTTGACATGTTTCTGAAAAACTGGTTGGGCCTACTCGGTCCATTTTACTCATATTAAAAATTTAGGAAATATCTGTCCAGGAATTGATGTTGCTAGTGTTAAAAGACAGACGACAGACGGCCAAATTGCGATCCACTTGTAATTCGTCATGCATTGTGTTGAGTCCTACATGACTCAAAGATATACATGAACCAGTCCTGTGTGACTACACCTTTTACCGAGTTTCTTGGTCTTACATCATCTGCACATATAGGATTAGAGGTAGTATCACCAGCCTTTATACCAATGTCAAGTAGGTTTTCATTTATTTGTTTATATAGGGATGTTAACGATATATAAAGGTCGTATTCAAAACAGGTATAAACTGCAACAAAGCTGTAACAGGTAGCTGCAAATATATTTTGCAAACACTATACATTAATGTTGGTTTTGAAGTAAACTTATTTGAGTATCTCATTTACATTGGTAATCTTCAACGAGTTGATATTGGTGGCCTACACATTAATCAAAACCTCACATTCGTTGTTTTAGTGTAGACGATTGCTGCGCCAGTGTAGGAACAACAAGAAAATTCTAAAATGAAGAATACCAGATTTGATCCAATTCCCAAATTACCATGTGTATTTTACCGGTCAGTTCCATTCATATTCTACTATCATCTGGTCTTCGTAATATGACGTTGTTAATTTCAAAAATACGTTGCAAAAAATTGTATGTAGCACATTTCCTCCTATTATGTTTGAAGTCCTAAATAGAGCAAGACACTTTATAGAAGTGATGGTCGTAGCTTTCTTCCATTTAAATGGATGATGTGTAAAATATGAGACCCTATATTTTAAACATGTTCACACACATTTACCCTTTATGCCTCAGCTTCTCCATTCATGACTGGTGCATTCACACACACCCTGTGGACGACTATATGGGCCAAAAAAGTATTACACATTTTGAACCTTTAGAAGATATTAAAATGTGTACCTGTGTTACAAATAAAAGCTGATGGTATCTTGTGTTTTCTGACAACAAAGAACAGGCTTTGTTGATGATAAAACACATTCAGGCTGCAAAGTAACACAGGGAAACCTGAAAAAAAGATCATGCCATTGCATCACATATAAGCTTGGGTTTATTTTGTTCAGCAGCGAGGTCCAAAATAGACACATGCGAAACTCTTTATGTTACTCCTCTCTCTCTCTCTCTCTCTCTCTCTCTCTCTCTATATATATATATATATATATATATATATATATATATATTTAAATATTCATTTGAAAACAACCTTATGTCCCATCGCCCATAATTTTTTTTTATATCGACACACGACAGCTCTTTGTTAAAAGGGTTATGCAGTCTATATTACATATTGTAAAATTGCCTGCCACTGTCAGTTTATTGCCTATTAATATAAATACCATTTATATATGGTAAAAAAGACAGATTGACAACTAGGGAAAGAGTCATTCCTATTCAAAGGAGAGAATACATTATAAGTTACGAGTTGTTTTAGCATAATGGGAAATATACTGCTAAAATATTTGTTTATTATAGGGTCATACAATTATCATCACATCTTATACACAGTAGCCCCTAAATAAAATTGGAAACCTTATTGTTGAAAGGAAAAAAGCATCAGAGTAGAGACACTGTCGACTTTTATTATTAACATGAGAAAACTCTTGCCATAGAAGCCCAGGCTGCATTGTATTTAGAACCCTTTTTAAACCTTTTATATAAAATCTGAATGAAAAGAAAATAATCAAAAAGCTTTGTCTTTACATATTTATACGACAATAAAAAAAACACTTTCAAGTTTAAACATGTGTGAGCCAACAGAAACGCAAATGAATATCTCAAATTATTGTTTATAGTGATCTTCTATGAAGAAAATCATTGTCTGTTAGACTCGGACTTGGACTCGACTGGCCTGGTGGACTGAAAGTCAGAACTCAACTACACCACTGGAAGACAACAACACTGAAAGTGTTAAGTAACCCTTTCTTCTATACAGAAATTTTACTTCAGATCATTATTTGACTTGATACATGTGAATACAAGAAAACAAAATTTGTACAAAAGATTATGAAACATCCACTCAACTGAATAGTGCTAAAGTTCCAACTGTGCTGGGTGCATGCTATCGAACAAAGTTTGCATTAAACATACATAAATACAAAACAATATAAGAGGGGGCCAAACACGAAGCAACACTGAATATTACATACATGGTTCAAAACAGAACCAACATATATGTATATTATATATATTTATCTGTATTTTTTTATTACAGATACAATGTACAAGAATACAATATGTATACAAACATTTTCAGCAATACAATGGCCAGATAAGGATAACCTGATAAAGGAAAACAAGGTCACAATACACAAACATAAAAAAATAGAATACAGTTATTGATTTTTATGTACTCTTAACAAAAGTACAAAATAATTTCATTAACCAACCTTATAAGCGCCCGACAGTTGCCCGTCAGGTGGTGGAAAATACTATACTAGTACATGAAAAATTGACTGTATGATATTTACTTGATAGTCAGTTTATCATATAACAATCTAATTCTTCATACTGAATAATCTGAACGCACATCTTTCAGTTTACCCCATTTGGTATAATGTTTGACTAATATAATTTTATCGAAAGCTATTTGTCTTTCAATAACCTCTATTTCTGTCAACCTTTTAATAAACACTGGACACAAGGAATAAACACTGTTCTCTCTCTGTATGTTATACATATTTAAACAACATATTAATCTGATTTAATAATAAATTGCTCATATCAGACGGAACAATACCATATAATATAATATCCCGTGACAGTTAAGGTAAATGAATATCATATGTCTTCAGCCAAGTTTGCACTTTGAAATAAAATGTCTTGGCTACAGTACATTAAAAAATAAATGAGATATGCACTCAATGGAATTAAAGCAAAATGAACACCTAGCTGTTTCTTTAATTTTCCAATTATATGGCTTTGTATTAAGTGGAATATAATTATTCAGTACTTTATTTTGAAATTCCCTAATAAAAGTGTCCATTGTAGTTTTGTAAATACATTTATACACATCTTTCCAACTGATTTCAAAATTATTAATCTTATTGAGAGTATTCCAGTTCATTTGAGCTGTAGGGGTTTCACTTAATATGTCGATTAACGCACAGTATATTTTCCTGGAAGTCATTCCATCGAGAGATTCTTGTCCATTTAAAGTCCGTATTGTATCTTCATCCACAGGAGTGGTTCTTTCTTCATCACTGATAAAATGATGTTTCAACTGTTGAGGTATAGCTTCTCTCAGGGATCCCAATACATATAGTCCATAGAATTCTGCATTATATCATCATATGTCTTCCATTGTCCTTCATCATCCACAAGATCCTTAATACAATACATACCTTTACTGTGTAGGCTCTTATTATATATTGACTTATCTTTCACTGTGATATATTTATTGTTCCACACACATTGGTAAACAAACTCATCATTTGACTTTGGTTCCACAGACTGATAAGATGACCAGTCTTCGAAACATTTTATATAAAAATAAGGTAATGTTTTTGGCAGTATTCGAACATCAAAGTTACTTCTAACACAACGTAGACCACTTCTTTTTCTTAACTTAAATTCAATTATTTCCTGAATTATATGACGCTTAATCAACATAATTCTCTGTGTTTTTATCTCAGTCTCAATATCAGGAAATTGTATTGCCCATTTTCGTATTTTCCAATTATAATATTATATTTAACTTTCGGCCTTTTGCCTCTCCAAATAAAATCACAAAGAAGTCTTTTCAGTTTCTGCATTGTGGTTTTCGGCGGTATCAACATATTTGTGATATATAGCATCTTTGAAATGGCTAGCGTTCGCGCAACCTCTGCTCTTCCATATATTGACAAATTCCTACTTTTCCGAATCGACAATGTTGTAGCTAAATTATTTTCAGCTCTGATAAAATTATTCTTATGTACTATGTCTTTTTTAAAAGAAAAGTGAATTCCAAGAATTTTCATTGATATGCTTGTCAGATTAATCCAGTTCAGTTCATACAGGCTCAATATCATATGTTTTAAAGCCCCTATACATGTAACCTCTGATTTTGTGCGATTCATTTTCAGTGAAGAATAAAATTCAAATGTCTTTATTACAGAAAGTAATACATTAAGCGAATTAACATCCTTAAGAAAGAATGTAGTATCATCTGCGAACATACATAATTTTACATTGGTGTTTCCAATATGTATTCCATTAATGTGAACGTTTTCTCTCACCTTTATTGCTAATATTTCAATAACCAAGATAAACAAGTATGCAACTAGTGGATCACCTTGCCGAGTTCCTCTTTCTAAATGAAAATATCCTGTTGTAAATCCATTATTCATAATTGAACTCTGAATGTCCTTGTGTAGTATTTTAATCCATCTAATAAAAGTACTGCCAAATCCAAAATATCTTTAAGTTTCATACAAAAAGCCATGATCTACACTGTCAAAAGCAGCCTCTAGATCAGCGGTAAACATTATCCCACGTTTATTTGTTACGTCAGTATAATGCATAACATCCCAAATCAATCTGATTCGTTCTCCGATATATCTACCTTTAATGAAGGCATACTGATCATATTTTATAAGGTTTGGAAGATGTGTTGCAATACTTTGCACTAATATTTTACTCAAAATTTTAACATCAACATTAAGCAAACTTATTGGTCTCCATCCATTGAATTTTGTCAAATCCTTTCCTGGTTTAGGAATCAGCTTGACTAATGACTGCTTCTGAGATGTAGTCAGTTATCCATTTACATAATTATCATTTAGACAACCTGTTAAACATTGACCAAGTTCATTAAATAAAGTAAGGTACAGTTCTTTCGTAAATCCGTCATTACCAGGGGTATTATTATTTTCAAAGAATTCAAACAGGAATAAACCTCCTCTTTCGAAATCAAGCTCCCACTTGTTTCTGCTTCAAAATCATTTAATTTACAATCAAGGGTTGGGAGATCTTCAAAGTAAATAGTTAATTCTTGTTCAGTATAAGATGCTTTCTTCTTATATTTATCAACAAAAAAAACATTTTAATATATGACATAATCTCTCCCTGATTCACTATATCTCTCTCTCCATCAGACAGGGTGCGTATGACACCTTGTTTATAATTTTGTTTTTCTAGGTTTGAAAGTACTTTGAACTTCTCCCACCCTGTTGTAACCACTGTGCCCTTGATCTCACGATTATACCTCTTGTAATTCTATCATAATATTCTTGCAATTTCTTTTGTGGTACATCTGTTGTGTCTCAGTGGTATCTGTGCTCTTTACATTTTGTTACTGTCCCCTTTAATGTCCTCCTTTCTTTCATAACTGCCAGTTTTACATCCTTTCTAACAAATTTTACTAATATTGCCCCAGGTTTAGTATCCTGATTTGTGGAACGTTTTCCAACCCTATGGGCAACATCAAATTCCCTCGTGTCCAAATCTAATCTGAGTTTTTCCTGACATAGCTATTGCACTACTTCTATAGTTATCTGTATAATATATATTTCCATGTTTTATTAAGGTGTCCAAAACAAGTTCTGCAGCATATGCCTAAGAATGCTTCCTTCAGACGGCTAATTTTAGTTCCGCCATATATGTGCAGGACACCCCTACTACCCTCTTCTTAAGTCACTTATTATATTATATTTAATATTATAATTAGCAAAATAAAATGCAGATCGATATAACAGATGTGGGGAGATGTGCGAGGAAAATTACCGCCATGCAGGGGCCTTCTATTGCACTTTCATGTTTTGCATGTATGCAACCCCCCCCCCCCCTTCCCCCATCCCCCTTCCGTCTTGACCTCGCTATGTGCCGCCCCCTCCTGTTCTCGTTATTTCTAGTTTGACGAAGAGGCAAACAGTTTGTTATTTTTTAAGTATAAAGTCATACTACGTAATACATTATAATACAACTAAAGGCTAAATAGAAGTTACATTCTCTAGTCGCTCTTTAAAACGACATCGACTCACCAATCCTTTTTAAGCCAGCTGCATGAGAGGAATTATATAAAAAAAATGTTAAAAGGGTATGTTCTCAACATTTGACTCTCATAACCATTGGTATCCAGGCATGTGAAATATAAGTGAATATGTTATCTAGAAAATCATCAGTCGGATATTTTGTGAGAAGGATAATGGAGACAGGAACAGTTTCCATGTCCTTCTATTTCTTAATAATCACGAAATTGTAACGAGACGGTGATGTTTCCTAAATGCATCTGAGACAGAGGGTTCAATTACTACAAGACGAACTTCACAGAATGTTTACGCGTGTGATTTTAGGCACCTATAAGGGATTTTTCTTGTAAAATTGTAGTTTACTCTATAAAAATCATTCAATTATGTAAACAGAATGACCCGAATAATCCTGACCAGTTTATCAGACGCTTTAGCAGTAGAATCTTGTACCATATTAAATAAATAAAAATTAAAATATTTCAAATAGATAAACAAAACATTTTGTGATGTAGCAAGAAAAAATTACAATTTAAATATAGTTTCGGTATCTGTGTTTGACAAAAGTATTAAAGATGGTAATTATATATATATATATATATATATATATATATATATATATATATATATATATATACGTGTCATGAATGCATTCTGCGCCATCGCAACAGACCCCGTGGACCCTTTATTGTTGGAACCCTATAGTATAATATGGGTTGGGATGCTCGTACAAGATTACCCAGCGCCATCCTATTAGCCCTTCCGCCATAATATTATCACTGCCGTTGGGAAACTGTGGATAAATACAGCTTATACACCCATGCTTAATTAGCAACCAACAGATCCGACCTGCTGCAGCGAGAAAGTTCTGCTGACGCAAGTGACCATCGGTCATATCACGCGCACTCAACCGTTCTTCATAGCGACTGCGCAATGCTCCAATAAGGTGCAGTAATCAGATGCGATAAACTCGCGCGTCGGTGCATCTCCATATTGCAGCGATTTCGAAAACCACCAGGCCATCCGGGCATTTCCGAAATGTAACAAGTCCGAATGCGATTAATAGGGTGTTGAGATGTTTGTTTTAACGTCCTTTTCAAGGGTAAAAGGTGTCTACACCATTAACACCGGGATACCTCTCACAGGGTCCGAATCGGTAACTAAATATGTGTTCAAAGGACAGGCGGACTGACAAATAGTCTTTTATTATTTGACGGTTCAATGGCAGCTTTGAATATTGCAAAATTGTCAAAGCCAAATGAAAATTTAAGCGGTTACGGGAGATATGGGAATGATACTTGAGAAATGAGCAAATGTACATCTGTTCAATGTGACAGAATTGCATAAACGAACCGAGTCAGATATTGCATGGCAAACATAGGTATTAAAATCTTCAGTTGTTTACATTTCTTGCATGGAGCTTGTTTGCAGATTTATCCGTTGAAGGCCCTGACATGTATGTTATCTATAACATAATGAAAGCCGCAGAAATAGCATATAATGGGAAAGAGGACCAGTCCATTCCGATGACGCTGGTGACGTCATCACATAAGCTTATATTTTAATTAGTGTTGCTGCCTGTGCAGATAATGTCACCTATCGGGCGGGAACATTTGACAGTTATCTGAACAGCTGCACCATCTATTTGACAGACGACCTCTTCCTCAGGTTTTAAGTTAAAGAAGGAAATGACATAAATCTGGGAGGTTTCGTTGTTAACTGGTCAATACTGATAATGATAAGATGTATAAAATTACGTTTCGTTAAAACAGATGAGAGCATCTCTCACATTATCTCCATATTGACTACTGTCTATCGCAAGTTTTTTTTTTCAACGGTATTTTTAGATAAATTGAGATACCTTTGTCCGTCATCCGTCCCTCTGTCTGTCTGTCCCTCTGTTTGTCCGTCCGTCAGATTTTCGTTTTCGTGCAATAACTTTCCAAAATATTATCCGATTTCATTCAAATTTGGTTCAGTGATTGCTCTCATGCAAATCTTGGATGGGATTGGTTTTGGGGTGTCTGGCTTGAACTTTTATCATCACCAGCTAAAAAAAAAACACCGCCAAAATAATGATATGTGGAGACATCTTCAGGGGACAATGAAAACTAAAACCTAGGCAATATGACATGTGGAGACATCTTCAGGGGAAAATAAAAACTATTTGAGAAGGCAAGCATTAAGATCATAGGAAACTAAAATCGGAGGACATAAATCCCACGAATTTGCTTGTTATAATAAAACCTCAGTGATAGCTTCTTATAGTCTAGGGGTTCTCAGGTTAAAGGAACGTAAGACCGAATCCGAGGATTATCCCATTTCAAATTAGCCGATCAGACTTTATAAGGATTATTGGAGAAATTAGGATTCCGCTTCAGAAAGAAGTCCTGTTCAAAATTAGCCCATAAGGGCCCATGGAATGTTTTATTTCATAGTTTTATAAAAGTTTAGATAAAACAAAATTTTCAAGTAAAATCAAAATAAATCCGCATCTTAATGCTAGGATAAGCTGACCTAGTAATGAGCAGTTCTGAAAAACCGTGGGCATTTCTTTATTGTCAATATATGGATGTGTGGAATCTTCCATGTCGACGATTCATATCATGTATTATGTGGATTTAAAAAAAAATCGGGTAAAATAATTAAGAAGTTACGAGCCAGGCACATTACTTTATCAGACGTAGAGTAACACATGCCTCTTTTTTCTGCAAACACTGATAGATGGTCTTCACTTGAAAAACCCACAAGATGGATTGTGAAAATAAACATCACTGCTTACAAGGAAGAACCCGTTAATGTTTATCTTGTGTCAATGTTACCTTGGGTCAATAGTCATTAAGCTTACCATGGCGTGGCACTCATTGTTGCTTGTGCCCTTCAATTCCATATTTCCATATAAAAAGTGGTATATTTTAATCCTCTTCACTCACCCAAAATAATGGATTATCAAGTAACCCATTTCTTCCTAAAGAGTGCTCAGTCTCTCTACAAGTAAGAGACTGAAGAAATAATGCCAATTTATGGCGATATCAAAGGATTCAAGACGGTATAGTTTATTTTAAATATTTATTTGGTGAAGGTAACCGCCTCCATATTTTAATGCACGCTTCCTCTCATTTTTATATCCTTTGGTCAACCAGGCCCGGTGACTACTGCACCTGCGGGCCCCATTGCTGGGTCATACCACCGAGGAACCGCCGAAAGGCGCACTCGTTTTTTAGTGAAACACGGCCGTTGGGCATGGCCTTCCCATTAAGCCTGCAGATCACTCACCCTGGGTGGGGGTCGACCTTGAGAAATCTCACCGCCTCAGCTGAGATTCGAACTCATGATCTGGCGGCTCGGAGTCTTGTTCTCTACCCCCAAGCCACAGTAGCGGGTCGAGACAAGATAGTTCCTGTTTGCATGTGCGGGTTCTTCCGTATGGCCCGATAACGTGTGGGCCACTGTTCGCCTTCGGTCTTCTTTCCTGTCAGGGTCTCAGTTTTAAGGGCAATCATGCCATTTAGATCGTTTGAAATTCAAAACAATAAACATTTTTCTATTACTTCCCTAGTCGAGTCTTGGGAGCTGGTGACGACCATGTCACACATATAGGTAACTTATTAAATTAATCATTTATCCATCAGAACCTATACAAAGTTTCTCACTATTTAAGGAATAATTCTGTTTATACTAAGAGTCTTCGTATCGGCAGCACAAAGGAATTATGCAATCTCTGTTAGAGAACCGTGTCACAAAGGACATTGTGGTCATATTGATATCCGACGCGAAAATCACATAGAATGCATGTTGCCCCCATTCAGTGCAATATTAACACAGTTGATTTACACTTTGTCATTTTTAACTAAACATATTTAGAGTAAATTTTTCCCTTAAAATGCGGAGGGATATAATTGGCATTGAATTTCAGACTCTGGCTAACCTTCAAGAAATCGTTGATCGTTGAAAAAAGATAAGCTCTGATGTCACTTAAACTGCTTCTAGAAAGTTAGCAGTGAAAATGGAATCTCGTAGGGGTTTAGGAACTTCTCCAATAATATTTTACCGCGGTAAAGCTAGTGCATTAATAATGTCAGTTCCTACTGTCTGACACGAAAATGCATGGGGTAGCGAGAGGTAAAACCAAGGACCAAAAAACTTTTTTAACCAGTTTTTCTCCAGAAATATTCTACCCACTAACTTTTTTTTTAAATATTAGACAAGCTAATACATTAATACTTTCTATTCCAACTGTCGCAATAAAGCAGGGAATAGTGCCCAGTCAAAATCAAGGACGTAAACATTAGATAGTCAATCTGGTGCATTTATAAGAAGACTTTAGACATATTTTTTAGAACA
Source organism: Sipunculus nudus (assembly GCA_026874595.1). Taxonomy (NCBI): domain Eukaryota; kingdom Metazoa; phylum Annelida; class Sipuncula; order Golfingiida; family Sipunculidae; genus Sipunculus; species Sipunculus nudus. Next base: position 83,726,515 of record CM049308.1, on the reverse strand, counting down.
ATAACATTAAAAACATAGATGAAATTAACCATTTCAATATCAGCAAATCTGGCAATCGCTCTCGAAACGTGTTTATTTGCTACCAGACGGTATACTCCCTACGGACCATATGGTATTTTAATAAGCGTCGTAAAAGGAAAGCTGGCAGGAGGTTTGACTGGAGGCCTCGAAGGTTCACATAGGTTCGTGTGGGGTGTGGACAGCTAATTAATAGTTTATGCAGTCGCTGTGGGGGCCGTTGATGATCCTTTGGTGTCCCTTAATAATAGTACCCGTAGAAATATAACCCCATGGTGAGCCAGCTACCTACCTTGAAAAAAATCCTCCATAGAAGCGATTACAGACTTCTCTTGAAAGTTGTTTTCTTTATCTTTGTGTATCACGTGTATGGTTATCTCGTATATTTAGGTAGTCACCGACCCTTTGCTGATCGAAAACATATTTTAACCACAATTTTACGCATATTTTTGTATTCTATTTTGTATATCTCTTCATCTGTAATCATTTTCTCTAGTCACAGTCTGTAACACAGTCTGTAACACTAGGCAGCGTGAAGTGTCTAGGGGAATGAATAAAGAAGTCAGTGGGTTTTTGTTAACAAATGATTATAATTTATTCTTAAAACAACCCTAACATTACAATACACTAAATCAATACAATTACACAGTATAACAGCAGTATAACAACAAATCAATACAATCACACAGTAAAATAAACAATGTGCACAGTACCTGGATACCACCACTGTTTCAACGATAAGTCCTTTAAAATGTATAAACCGGCGAACAGTTCCAACGAATTCTGTCGAAGAATAACAGTCCAATGTAAAGCTCTTTTAACAATCCAGAAAGTAAACTTGAGACAGGCAGCACTAAATTGTAAAGTTTTAGTAATAGTAGAATTCCTGAAAATACTGGATAATCGGATAGGTCCCACACGTCCGTGTCCGCTGGAATATTCTCTCACCTCTCTCTCGGCTCTGAAACACAGCCCCCTATTTATAACTTCTCGCCCCAAGCCGAGAATTTTCCAATTCTCGAACAGTCTAAAGGATCTAACATAATAAACAGTGAACACGCGTTACAGGAATCATCTAGAAGAACATCGCTGTGACTCTACATACCAGGATCCACACGTGAGCCCGACCCGGCTCGGCCAGGCGAGAAAGCCCCTAGCTAGCATGACAACGAGAGTTCAACCAGTACGGATTAAATTGAGAGTGCAACTACAACACGAGTTACGCTCGTGTCACACAATAAAAAGAGCATTTGTAACAGTTGTAATAACATATTTACAGACATGTTAGTCTTAGGATAGAATAAATTATCATTGTTATGACTGTAACGTCAACATGACTCACAAGATGACAACTTTATAACTAAATTTTCATCTGAAACGTTTGTTATCAATGGAAACAGTTTGGGTGAATATTGAGAGAACATATTTTTTCTCACCACTTTGGCTTGATTCTTATGAAACAAAATTTACACTGTTGTCCAGTAGTTAATCTGCTACAGATTGTTAATAATACAAGAACAACAAAGACCACATTTACACGAAACATGTTCAGGTTTAAGGTACTTTTCAAGCAGATGAAATGGTCAATAGGCCATCGGGTGGATGGCATTGCGCATCCTACCTATCTTTCAAGTTTATTATATTAAGAGCGACTGAGTGAACTGAGAAACAACTGGGCAAGAACAGATACGCTCTTCAAACGATACAGTTCCGGTCATGGTCTATGTATGTCATAATAACCCCATCTGCCTGATTCACAAGCTGAAAGATGGACTTTCGTTATACAGTAGTAAGTATACCATCATTGTCTCGGATCCAAGGAAATCCTCCTGATTCAGTAAAATGTCCAATTCACTGATGATAGTATACTTTATGTCAGTATTTTATATTGAACTGGTTGTCTATCTTATATATGCGATGGAATATATGTCATGCACTAAATTTACCGTGGAAGTCATAAATACAATCAGTCATAATACCGAATAAATTTCTCCCTCAAATAAACGATTTTAACACCGGGATTAACATTTTTAAAATATTTTATAAATTACTATAATCTGATAATTGGAATAAATTTTATAGATAAGACTCTTCCAAAATATATCTTTATAGTTCCCAAACCAATACCTTTTTCGTTTTAATTGTCTGTGAATTATGGATTATACTAAGTAAAATGAATCAGTATGTGGAGATCAAATAGACACGAATATAAGAATATTGACCATTGTATGACCCCAAATAATGACTGGTCCATTAATATTCAACTATACGTTTTATTCGATTAGTAGTACTTAGTTGTTAATGGCCAGCCTCATGGACTTCACAAGAGAACAGCATATATCTAGGTAATTCGCCAGCGTTCTCCGGCTTGCCGTGACATTCACGCAAATTACTGTGCCGTTGGGAGGCATTCATGTCTATGAAGGATTATCCACAATGCTAACATTTACCCACTACTATCACCGGAGCAACATATAGGGTAGCGAGAATAATAAAGTGCCAATTAAATTCCATTCAGAAGAAGAAACAAACACATTATATAAACCTAACACCAGTGACAAAACATGTGAAATGATCTTTAACCACGTTTTATTGCTAAAGATATATGCATTGCACAATCACAAACATGTAATGCAGAATCTTGGATCAGGTTTCTGACATTATTCTAACGAAGTGTGTAGGTTTCATGGTCAGCACAATGGCTGGGGAGAGCTCCTTTCCTTCTGCTCGTAAACTTCAGAACACTTCTTGACGGTTGGTAATGGTTTATTGCTATTACACATATGAAACTCAGTTCTTGCTTGATCGATCTGTCCTAAATAACTGATCCTCTTACAAATAAAGGAGCTTCCTACTGACTGTTCTTTCTAAATATGAGTTCCTCCGCACTGTTGACTCTAACCAACGCTTTTTAGCTCAGCTGACTATAAGTCATCTGAGTATAGTCGTGGTCCTTTGTCCGTCCGTCCGTCCGTCCGTCCGTCTGTCCGTCCGTTAGACTAGCACGTTTTTAAACCGTTAGACCTACGAATCCAAATTTCGGCATACTGTTAGATGTTCCCAAAATCTCCTACCATACCGAAAAATTGGTCAATATGACTTCGTTCCTTCGAGATATTTAGGGAAAACCTCAAATTTCCATTAAAAACCTATTATCACACTTCAGGACTGCCTAATATCAAAACCACCTATCTGTTTTTCTTAATATTTACCAGAAGTAATCCCCTATATATTTCCAATATACATGCCAATATTAAGTCTGTTAAGTATAATTTCTTAAAGTTATGGGCCCGAACATAATGGACATTGTAAAAAATAAGGGAAAATATTTATTCACTTAACATAAAAAAAATTGAAACTAGAGTCTATTTCCCCCAAGTATATAACTATGTTTAATTAAGATACAATGGTTTACCCATTACCCAAAATTAATTTTTTAAGTTATAAGCATAAAAATAAATTCAGTACCTTAAAGTTTGCCCAACTTTGACATGGCCCTTTTTTTCCTGTAAGTACCATTGATTTAATTTTCATAGCGTGTAAATATAAGTATTTAATTTGTTTAAATCTGAAATTTGAAAATGAAAGCTTGAAATTAGGCTAGTTATTAATTTTTTTCTTAAGGCTATATTGTAGTCATTTGATTTGTCCAGATGCAGGGTTCCACTACAGGTCACTGGAAGTCAGCTATGCCAGGGTTTCTGATTCGTTATAGTCACTGGGGAGATCCCCTGCTGTTATGTGTTATGCAGTAATTGTTATTGTTTTCACTGTATCTCCTTAATTGCAATGCTGTTTCCACTCCAATATACAAAAACTTTCCTTGAAAAAGTAATTCAAGGTGTAATCGAGAAGATGTCATGTTGTGTGAATGTAGTATTTTTAAAGAAATCAATTTTCTTTTAAATATTTTAACAAATATGATTAAACCCATCAGTGTGCTTTAATTTATAAAATATGAAGCTCATTATTTTCCTGCCTCAGCAGAATTGGAGAACAGGCTTTGTTTGCCCTGTATGTATATGCAGAAGTGTTGTTAATCCTATCATCTCACCCCCCCCCCCCCCCCGCTGCCATTGATTCTTGTGCACTGGGACAAAAAAAAAAGAATTACAAAAAATTAAGATCTTATTGAAACATATTCTTGCCTTAGGAGAATGGAACATAAAGTGATCAGTTCTGTCCATCATCTCTTTGTGATCATTAAATATATATTAATTATGAAATTTTTCCTATAAGCACTGTCGAAATAACTATCATATGCTGTATGTGTTTGGAATTAAGCTATTTAAGTCTAAAATTTGAAAGCAAATTATATATTCAGTTGTGTATTATTGCAAATGTTAAACTTTAAAAAAAATTATATAATAAATAAATTGAGAAATAACTGGAACTTCAAATATTATCAGCTCTGTTTTTCTACTAGTCTGTCCGTCCTTTTTTAAATATTAAGTAATTATGAACGAACTATTTTATCGTATAAGCATTGTTGAATTAAGTGAAAATCCTATGTATATCCACTATAATAATACAGATATATTGTAACTCCCACCATTCCACATCCCCCCCCCACCAAGTCCTTTTATCTGTGGACTTGGGACATTAGTTATATTTCAACTGTATGCACTTCATACAATTAAAAAATACATATATGTTTAATAATATATATTATAAAAAATAGATTCAATTGAACAAATGTGTAAACTACTGACATGTCAACCCTTATTCAAAAAGCCAACTAACAGTCATGGTAAAAGTACAGATCATTTGTTAAAAAACTGCTCATATGCTTCATTTTCAACATTAGGAAACACATGGTCAGGTCACAAAATATTATTTGCAACAATTTCTTGCTCATCAATAGAAACCAATCATATAAACCAACCATGGCCTATATTACCTCTTCCTCTTACACTTTATCTCAATTTGACATTATTTTAGATTTTTAACTTCAGCTGAGCACAGTGACCCATGGGTCCCTTGTTTCTTCTGACTCTCCTTCTGTTGTCAATTCTTTACAAACAGTAGTATCTGACTAAGTGATAAATTCTAACATTTAAATCCATTAAAACAGCAACAGTTACCACCAATATCCAATGGATACACTTTAAACAAATAAGGTTGACATATTGCCACAATTCAATAAATTTAAATACCAACAGTACCCCAGATCCAATGGAGACACGCTATACACACAATTAAAGCCAAACATGCATCTATAGCATGACTTAAAGTAACCTGCTCCACTGGTTGAAGGAGACAGAGACATCATATCACGTGTCCTGATTGTAACCTCAGTTTACTTTGTCACAATATATAAACTGGAAACACTTTCTAATCGGCTGATAGCCCATAATCCGTCCGTAATGAATCAATTTTATGGCATCCATATTACTACGTAATTGACAATTGACCTTTTTTATAATTAAAATAATACATGTTACATACATGCATGCAAAATATAGAATACATCACATGAATACACAACATAATCTTTAACAGGAAAATGACAAATGGATTCCAGGCATGCCATATATTGCGTGAATTACAATTTTACTTCAGATAGAGATACTTTTTTCTGTGTCAAAATACATTTTATTAAACTTTTTTTACACAACTCATAGATAGCGTTGCATTATACATATTGAAATCTATATGTAATACATCATAAATAATAGGATTTTATCTAAGATATTTTAACCAACATTTATATATATGATATATGCTAAAAATATATTAAGAATGTTTAACCTGTCAAACCAACAACATCTAAGCCCATAGTTGTACTCTTTCATTTACATAAAAACAAAATATAAAAACTAAATAATCCTTCTTATGAGACTGGCACTAGTTTAATATCCTGGAACGTTGTATACGGGACTTTTGATGATATATCGATTGCGCTCACAAACGCCTCCTCTGGGTTACATCTATTATAACTGTTAAAAATCACTCTCCCTAAGGGATTTTTTTCTGCAAGCTCATGCCAGTGTTGTTGTCTACATGGACTCTGTGTAAGGAGAAATACCTTACCTTTATACATACAATACCATTTCGGCCAGTGTACCTGACAGCGAGAATCGTCTGCATAAAACTCACACCTCCACACCTTTTACACAATTCCACGAGTATTCGAGCAAAGCTAGAACATCTGGTGCGGATATTACTTTGTTAGTTCCGTCGCGGTCCTATTCTCCTGTGGTAGAAGCACCAAATTCAGAAGCTGATTCTCCCATTATCTTGTGCTTGTTCTATACCGTAGGGTCGTTTGTTTACTAAAGGAAGTTAACCAATGAGTTCAGGTGTTACCGAATTCTGATTTGCTCTAAACATCCTGGAGAAAATCTTTTTCAGTTCAATTTGCACATTTCTGCTGAAGGCGACAAAGAAGAAACTGTTCATTATGCCTGCAGTTTTACTCCCGCACGTGACCCAAAAGTTTAAATCAATCACCACAAACTCTAGGATTAAGCAGGCATTGTATACCATTCAGACCATCACCAAAGCCCGGCTGGTCTTGAAAGCCTGTAATACCGGGTTAACGGGTGCTCCGCCATTAGCTGGTTGAACGCTTGAACGCTGAATTTTTATCATCTGTTTGCCCACTACGGCAATGATGCTGCAATTAGAAACTGTTATTGTTAAGAGTAGGCCAAAGCCAATTATGCATACAATTATAAAGTAATCATCACTTGCATCAGAGAACCATGTGACAAATGCAGTTTGGTCATATTGATACCCAAAACGAAGGACGAACGGGGCCCATATTACCGCACTTTCAATCCAAGGTATGAAACGTGATTTTTTTCCCCTTGTCAGTGACAAAAGTTTTCTCCCGGAGTGGATTCAGGATTATTATTGCCTTGGTCACGGCAAGAAAAGTCGTGGACATTAACGAGACAGATGCTGGGAAAGATCCTAAAAAAATATGCGCTCGTGCAAGATGCAGTCCTTGGTCCGGAATCTTGTTCCAGGTGAGATAACTACTTATGCCACTGAAACCTCCTCCTAAAAGATCAGCAACGAAAATGGAAACAAGAAGCGGCGTAGTTTTCAACCCACGGACTTCTGCACAAAGATATAAACCAAGTAAAGCTATTATATTAAACACGCCAATTCCAACTGTCAGTGCTGTAACAATAACGCATTTGAGAGTTTCTTGTCTTAACTCATGGGTGTGAGAATCGATCACATTCATTCTAATGCATTTTTTTGTCAGCAGCCTCAGAAACTTTGCAGAAAACTATCAAGAATCGAATGATTAGTCACTTCCATAGTTACCTTGACTATCTGAATTGCAGTTTAATTATTTAGTACTACATTCGGTATATCAAGCCATCACCCATTCCTGACAATTCGCGCTCATTGATATGTGAAATATAGTTGTTGACTCTAATTTCTCTTATCAACCTGTCAGTCACAATGCACAGTTAGAAATCATGTGTTCATTCAGAGGCAACTCTTCTGATCAAACCATTGTATTGGTCTAGACAACACAGATTCAAGATAATATGTAAATCGTGATAAAATCATGAAAGGGAGGCTCAGCGAGAGCTTTAATTTGTTCTAATAATGGGTTCTGACAGGGTTCCTGGCACTATAGGAGTCTTCAGACTACCCTTCAACAGCGCATCCGTATCACCCTTACCCCATGTAGCTATGGCATTAATGACAACATGAGACTTTTGGTTGCACACGTGTTCGGTACTCAATAGCAGACCAGATAGTTTTTGCTTTGTTGTGCTGGCTATGTTCCCTTCATCATCACTATCCTTCTTTAGTGGCAGGAGGTTTGATTGCAGTGTGGAGTCCTTCGCAAGGGGTTTTATAGGTTCGTGTAGGGTATGAACCGCTAATTAATAGTTTATACATTCGCTGTAGGAGTCAATGATGATACTTTGGTATCCCTTGATAATAGGACCCGTAAAAATATAACCCCATGTTGAACCGACTACCAGGCTTTAATCACAATAGAGATGCTTACAGACTGCTTTGTGCTGGTCGCAAAACTATTATTTCAACCACAATTTTAGTATGCATTATTCTGTAATCATGTTCTCTATTCTTAGTCTGTTGTAAAACATCTACACAAATATGTGTAAATATCATTGTTACGACAGAAATGCCAAGATGACTCCCATATTTGTGAATGAGGTCAGATTAATTCTCCTGTCCCTTATAGCTTCTACCTGTATATACCTGTTGCCATGGTCTGGTTAAAGAATGTCCGAGATATGTGCTGTTAAACTACAGTTACTTGATACATTGGCATTCTGACAATGTTTAATATGCATTCGCCTCCTTTATTTTTCGCTGACCAGAGGCTGGCGATTTTGGTTTGTTACCAAGTATTTTATGACAACATAACTGTTTAACAAGTTAAAAAATAGTTAAAATTATTCAGCAAAGATATTTAGCATGCAAGTAAAAGTAGTGGGTCTCGATGTATGGCGGACCATGTATCGCTTAAACGTGTCAGCCTGGCGTCAACAGTAAAAAGTTGCACCGAAGAGGCAAAATACGGCGTAAAAACCAACAGTTGTTGCCTAATCGGGGAACAGTCATGATGAAGACGAATCCTATGGAGCGTGGTTGTGTAATGGCAAGGGAGTCGGACTTGTGATCAAGCGGTCATGGGTTCGAATCCCGTAGGTTTACACGTCTTCACTAAGACCCTTAAGCAAGGTCTCAGCCACAAGTGTGCTCTTGTCTACCCGGCATGACAAATGGGTACCGGATTAAGTTGCTTCTGCGCAAGTCGGGCCGTGGCCACCTCAGAAACCGGGTGTGGGCTCTGTAGCGTCCATAGGGAGCTACAACCGGGAAGTTAATAAATTCTATTCTGACAGACATTAAACTAGCAATATAAGCCGTGTATGTTCAGCCAAATGTCATGGCAAACACCCTTGAAAGTCGCTGTGTTATTCAAAGTCAATGAAATTAATTAAATCATTATATACTCACACATATATATATAGTCTTTGTATATGTAAATATGATCATAATCAAATAGGTACATCAAGAGGTTAGACTGTATATGGTAGAAGGAATGTTTGTTTGTTTTTTTTTTTCATGGTGACAGAAGGTAATATAAAAGACCTTTACAGATTAATATGCTACAATAAATCATTATGATAAATCTAGTAGATTAATAAGGAGGAGATGATCGTGGTATATGCTGATCAGGACCTGCATCCAGATAAACTGCATCTCCTGTACCATCATATATATGTATTAACGCATCCAACATTAAATAAATTAACATATCTTGAACAGCCGTAAAATAAATCCGTACTACCGAGACCAATTGCCCACACTTTCTTATATATTCATTGAAAATCGTCTAAGTTTGGATTATTTTGTCAGGCCCCAATTATTGTAAAAAAGTGGATATAAACAAAACAAGGAACCTGTGTGCTGTATTAATGGCAGTTTCTAGTCTATTTTTCATAAAAGGTGCAAAGGATTTTTTCTATTTGATATAAAGAGTAGGCCCCTTTAACAGTAGCACTTGACATGGCTGATGACTGACTAGACTATGTGTAAGATGGAACCAACAAAAAAATCACCTGCTTCAAATAAAACACAAACTCATATCTATTCTTGCGTCTCCGACCACATCCAGCGTATTAGGAATAATTTGTGTGATGTGAATGTTATTATAATTGTCTTCTTGCAGTGGTACTATACTAAGGTATAGTTTCACACCAGTGACAGATTTAGGTAACTGATGTTGAGAATTACCTAGACAGTAAACCATCGGCAATTTATGTTTTAAACTATTTGTTATTCAATTTTTTTTCAAGTGCTTCATCTTTTACTCTTAACTGATTAACCGAATCAAGCTTGTTAGCATGAGTCAAAATAGTCTAGTGCTTCACACGCAGATAGTTACGGGTTACATGAGTGTTATCTAATTTCACGGGACATCCATCGAGGCCTGAACATTATGCCGCTTTTCTTGCTTGATCGATCTGTCCCAAACAACTAATCCTCTTACAAATAAAGGAGCTTCCTACTGACTGTTCTTTCTAAATATGAGTTCCTCCGCACTGTTGACTCTAACCAACGCTTTTTAGTTCAGCTGACTATAAGTCATCTGAGTATAGTCGTGGTCCGTTGTCCGTCCGTCCGTCTGTCCGTCCGTTAGACTTACACGTTTTTAAACCGTTAGACCTACGAATCCAAATTTCGGCATACTGTTAGATGTTCCCAAAATCTCCTACCATACCGAAAAATTGGTCAATATGACTTCGTTCCTTCGAGATATTTAGGGAAAACCTCAAATTTCCATTAAAAACCTATTATCACACTTCAGGACTGCCTAATATCAAAACCACTTATCTGTTTTTCTTAATATTTACCAGAAGTAATCTCCTATATATTTCCTATATACATGCCAATATTAAGTCTTTTAAGTATAATTTCTAAGTTATGGGCCCGAAAATAATGGACTTATTCACTTAACATGAAAAAAATTGAAACTAGAGTCTATTTTCCCCAAGTATATAATTAAATTTAATTAAGATACAATTGTTTACCCATTGCCCAAATTAATTTTTTAAGTTATAAGCATAAAAACAAATTCAGTACCTTAAATTTTGCCCAACTTTGACACGGCCCTTTTTTTCCTGTAAGTACCATTGATTTAGTTTTCACAGCATGTAAATATAAGTATTTAATTTGTTTAAATCTGAAATTTGAAAATAAAAGCTTGAAATTAGGCTAGTTATTGATTTTTTTTCTTAAGGCTATATTGTAGTCATTTGCTTTGTCCAGATGCAGGGTTCCACTACAGGTCACTGGAAGTCAGGTATGCCAGAGTTTCTGATTCGTTATAGTCACTGGGGGAGATCCCCTGCTGTTATGTGTTATGCAGTTATTGTTATTGTTTTCACTGTATCTCCTTAATTGTAATGCTGTTTCCACTCCAATATACAAAAACTTTCCTTAAAAAAGTAATTCAAGGTGTAATCGAGAAGATGTCATGTTGTGTGAATGTAGTATTTTTAAAGAAATCAATTTTCTTTTAAATAATTTTAACAAATATAATTAAACCCATCAGTGTGCTTAAATTTATAAAATATGAAGCACATTATGGATAAATACAGGCACAATTTAAAATTGTGAAATCTAAATCAAGCATCATTTTTAGATATTTATTGTTTTGCAAATATAAAAAAAATATATTTTTGCGGTAAAAAATAAATAAACATTTGTATGCATGATGTGGTGTTATCTGACAAGATTGAGATTTATGATGATGCGTTTGAGAATTATGAATCAACTTTTATATTCAGATATATATGTTTTATTGGAAATGTATAGAAATAATAAAAAAAAATGGATGTGATAAAAAATGAGGATCTAATAAAAAACATTTGTTCATTATTTTCCTGCCTCAGCAGAATTGGAGATCAGGCTTTATTTTGCCTTGTATGTATATGCAGAAGTGTTGTAAATCCTATCATCTCACCGCCCCCCCCCCCCCCCTCCCCTGCTGCCATTGTGCACTGGGACAAAAAAAATAAAAGGATTACAAAAATTAAGATCTTATTGAAACATATTCTTGCCTTAGGAGAATGGAACATAAAGTGATTAGCTCTGTCCATCATCTCTTTGTTATCATTAAATATATATTAATTATGAAATTTTTCCTATAAGCACTGTCGAAATAACTTTCATATGCTGTATGTGTTTGGAATTTAGCTATTTAAGTCTAAAATTTGAAAGCAAATTATATATTCAGTTGTGTATTATTGCAAATGTTAAACTTTAAAAAAAAAATTATATAATAAATAAATTGAGAAATAATTGAAACTTCAAATATTATCAGCTCTGTTTTTCTACCAGTCTGTCCGTCCTTTTTTAAATATTTAGTAATTATGAATGAACTATTTTATCGTATAAGCATTGTGAATTAAGTGAAAATCCTTTGTAAAATTGTAACTTTCACCATTCCACATCCCCCCCACCACCACCAAGTCCTTTCATCTGTGGACTTGGGACATTAGTTATATTTCAACTGTATGCATTTCATAAAATTAAAAAAAATACATATATGTTTTATAATATATATTATAAAAAATAGATTCAATTGAACAAATGTGTAAACTACTGACATGTCATCACTTATTCAAAAAGCCAACTAATAGTCATGGTAAAAGTACAGATCATTTGTTCAAAAACTACTCACATGCTTCATTTTCAACATTAGGAAACACATGGTCAGGTCACAAAATATTATTTGCAACAATTTCTTGCTCATCAATTCAAACCAATCATATAAACCAACCATGGCCTATATTACCTCTTCCTCTTACACTTTATCTCAATTTCACATTATTTTAGATTTTTAACTTCAGCTGAGCACAGTGACCCATGGGTCCCTTGTTTCTTCTGACTCTCCTTCTGTTGTCAATTCTTTACAAACAGTAGTATCTGACTAAGTGATAAATTCTAACATTTAAATCCATTAAAACAGCAACAGCTACCACCAATATCCAATGGATACACTTTAAACAAATAAGGTTGACATATTGCCACAATTCAATAAATTTAAATACCAACAGTACCCCAGATCCAATGGAGACACGCTATACACACAATTAAAGCCAAACATGCATCTATAGCATGACTTAAAGTAACCTGCTCCACTGGTTGAAGGAGACAGAGACATCATATCACGTGTCCTGATTGTAACCTCAGTTTACTTTGTCACAATATATAAACTGGAAACACTTTCTAATCAGCTGATAGCCCATAATCCGTCCGTAATGAATCAATTTTATGGCATCCATATTACTACGTAATTGACAATTGACCTTTTTTATAATTAAAATAATACATGTTACATACATACATGCAAAATATAGAATACATCACATGAATACACAACAAAATCTTTTACAGGAAAGTGACAAATGGATTCCAGGCATGCCATATATTGCGTGAATTACAATTTTACTTCAGATAGAGATACTTTTTTCTGTATCAAAATACATTTTATTAAACTTTTTTACACAACTCATAGATAGCGTTGCATTATACATATTGAAATATATATGTAATACATCATAAATAATAGGATTTTATCTAAAATATTTTAACCAACATTTATATATATGATATATGCTAAAAATATATTAAGAATGTTTAACCTGTCAAACCAACAACATCTAAGCCCATAGTTGTACTCTTTCATTTACATAAAAACAAAATATCCTTAATGGTTTATTATTAACAAAAATAATATAAAGAATGCTGTGGCAATATCTTAATTCTTATGAGACTGGCACTAGTTTAATATCCTGGAACGTTGTATACGGGACTTTTGATGATATATCGATTGCGCTCACAAACGCCTCCTCTGGGTTACATCTATTATAACTGTTAAAAATCACTCTTCCTAAGGGATTTTTTTCTGCAAGCTCATGCCAGTGTTGTTGTCTACATGGACTCTGTGTAAGGAGAAATACCTTACCTTTATACATACAATACCATTTCGGCCAGTGTACCTGACAGAGAGAATCGTCTGCATAAAACTCACACCTCCACACCTTTTACACAATTCCACGAGTATTCGAGCAAAGCTAGAATATCTGGTGCGGATATTACTTTGTTAGTTCCGTCGCGGTCCTATTCTTCTGTGGTAGAAGCACCAAATTCAGAAGCTGATTCTCCCATTATCTTGTGCTTTTTCTATACCGTAGGGTCGTTTGTTTACTAAAGGAAGTTAACCAATGAGTTCAGGTGTTACCGAATTCTGATTTGCTCTAAACATCCTGGAGAAAATCTTTTTCAGTTCAATTTGCACATTTCTGCTGAAGCGACAAAGAAGAAACTGTTCATTATGCCTGCAGTTTTACTCCCGCACGTGACCCAAAAGTTTAAATCAATCACCACAAACTCTAGGATTAAGCAGGCATTGTATACCATTCAGACCACCACCAAAGCCCGGCTGCTCTTGAAAGCCTGTAATACCGGGTTAACGGGTGCTCCGCCATTAGCTGGTTGAACGCTTGAACGCTGAATTTTTATCATCTGTTTGCCCACTACAGCAATGATGCTGAAATTAGAAACTGTTATTGTTAAGAGTAGGCCAAAGCCAATTATGCATACAATTAAAAGTAATCATCACTTGCATCAGAGAACCATGTGACAAATGCAGTTTGGTCATATTGATACCCAAAACGAAGGACGAACGGGGCCCATATTACCGCACTTCCAATCCAAGGTATGAAACATGTGATTTTTATTCCCTTGTCAGTGACAAAAGTTCTCTCCCGGAGTGGATTCAGGATTATTATTGCCTTGGTCACGGCAAGAAAAGTCGTGGACATTAACGAGACAGATGCTGGGAAAAATCCTAAGAAAATATGCGCTCGTGCAAGATGCAGTCCTGGGTCCGGAATCTTGTTCCAGGAGAGATAAGTACTTATGCCACTGTAACCTCCTCCTAAAAGATCAGCAACGAAAATGGAAACAAGAAGCGGCGTAGTTTTCAACCCACGGTTTTCTGCACAAAGATATAAACCAAGTAAAGCGATTATATTAAACACGCCAATTCCAACTGTCAGTGCTGTAACAAGAACACATTTGAGAGTTTCTTTTTAACTCATGGGTGTCAGAATCGGTCACATTCATTCTAATGCATTTTTGTCAGCAGCCTCAGAAACCTTGCAGAAAACTATCAAGAATTGATTGATTAGTCACTTCCATAGTTATCTTAACTATCTGAATTGCAGTAATTATTTAGTACTACATTCGGTATATCTAGTCATCACCCATTCCTGACAATTTGCGCTCATTTATATGTGAACTATGGTTGTTGACTCTACTTTCTCTGATCAACCTGTCAGTCACAATGCACAGTTAGAAATCATGTGTTCATTCAGAGGCAACTATTCTGATTATACCATTGTATTGGTCTAGAAAACACAGGTTAAAGATAATATGTAAATCGTGATAAAAATCATGAAAGGGAGGCTCAGCGAGAGCTTTAATTTGTTCTAATAATGGGTTCTGACATGGTTCCTGGCGCTGTAGGAGTCTTCAGTCTACCCTTGAAGAGCGCATCCGTATCACCCTTACCCCATGTAGCGATGGCTGCTTCTCATTAATGACAACATGAGACTTTTGGTTGCCCACGTGTTCGATACTCAATAGCAGACTAGATAATTTTTGCTTTGTTTTGCTGGCTATGATCCCTTTATCACCACTGGCCTTCTTTAGTGGCAGGATGGTTGATTGGAGTCCTCCGCATGGGTTCTTCTTATAGGTTAATGTGGGGTATGGACCGCTAATTAATAGTTTATACATTCGCTGTGATGATCCTTTGGTATCCCTTGATAATAGGACCCGTAAAAAATATAACCCCATGTTGAGCCGACTACCAGCCTACAATCACAATAGAGTTGCTTACAGACTGCTCTTGAACTTAGGTTTTGAATGTGTTTATCACGTGTATGGTTACCATGTGTATTTGAGAAGTCACTGACGTTTGTGCTGGTCGAAAAACTATTATTTAACCCCAATTTTAGTATGCATTATTCTGTAATCATATTTTCTATTCTTAGTCTGTTGTAAAACATCTACACAGACATGTTAGTCTTGGGACAGACTTAAATACCATTGTTACGACAGTTACATGCCAAGATGACTCCCAAAAGTGTGAATGAGGTCAGATTAATTCTCCTTTCAATAATAGCTCCTACCTGTATGTACCTGTTGCCATGGTCTGGTTAAAGAATGTCCGAGATATGTGCTGTTAAACTACATTTACTTGATACTTTGCCATATCTGACAATGTTGAATAATAGAAGTCTCGTTTCTTCTTTCTTTTCATGACATGATTGAAACAGACGGGTTGCCATGTGTCAAGTACTATGAGCACACACATAAAAAATAAAGATCATGTGGCCGTTATAATGCTTTATCTAACATCCATTATATGCCTGATATTTCCTCTTTGGATAACTTAACAACTAAATTTTGATTTTAAACAGGTTGGATGAATTTTGAGGGAGTATATTTTTTTCATAACTTTGTTTCGATTCTGATGAAACCAAGCATACACTGATGCCTAGTATGGCCCTATGTAATTATTTCGGTACAGATTGTTAATAATACATAAACGACAGTGAACACATTAACAAAAAAACATGGTTAGGTTAACTATACGTTTAAACCAAATGAAACAGCGGTCAATTCACCAACGGGCTCCCTACCTAGCTTTCAGGTTGAATATATTAAAGAGGGACTGAATCACAGGCAGAAATATCGACTCTTCTTATAAAGTAATATAAATACCATCATTCACTCAGAACCAAAGAAACACTGATGCTAGTATACTTAGTCCAGCGATATTACAGCTTCTTACAATTATTAATGAAATTTCCCTGCTTATTAAACGGCAGGAAGTTGTTTTTATTTAGTTTTGCCACGGATGCGCTTAATTGCAGCCGCTGTATTTCTTTTCTGATTGTCTAATAGGCATCTGCTTGCTGCGGTACGAGTCTAACTTACGGCTTAATGAAATTAATGTTAATATCCAATTCAATGGCAAATTATATTGATACAAGTAAAACAAAGTTCAAATATGAATATCAGGAGTGATCATTCATGATCACATTTATGGTTTGGATTATAAATGTTTTATACAATAAGCAGGAATGTGTATTTTATTGAAAGTGCTGTCCCTATGTTAATTAATATCAACATATATACCTGTGTTATAAGCCCATTTCAGGCCATAAATTATTCTTTTTCCACCATACACGGTAATATAAACTGGCCCATTCCATTAAATAATTATGACTTAATTCTTTCTTCTGACAGAGAAATCAAACGTTCCCGCATTGTATAGCACTAAGTATCGGCACCTCTATCTTACGGCAACTCATATAACTAATTTACCACTATCTGACCCTCTTATTTTTAGTGATAAGAGCTGGCACTGAGTTAAGTCAATCGGTACATCGAATCACGTTTTATTTTAAGCATTTTATTAGTAAACGCAAATACTAAAGCCCAGCCAGGGCTAACAGTAATAATAAGTGACCAGTTTAGAGTTTTTGGCCTATGCAACAATCTCATGACCTTTCGACCTTAATGACCTCAGATTTGACCTTATTTGCATATGTTCTATATCATATGAACGGGCGTAATAAATTGAGGTTTACTTTTTTATTTTAGGTTAAAGGCTTATGATTATTAAATTTCCCCTACCCCTAAAATAGGCGACAAAATCTTCTGTTGTTATGGTGAATTTAACAACCAATAACCACAACAGAGTTCCTATCATTCAATGTTAACTTGTTTTAAATTAAGGTAAAGGTAAAAAGCAATATGAAAAAAATAGGTTCGGGGAGGCCAAGTGGGCCCCTCCAGCCATCGGACTATGAAAGATAGACATATATCCTTACCAAATGATCAAAAGACAAACGGACTGCTAGGAAACAATAACTGTACGATGAAAACTTGCCTTTAATATGTTTTGTAATCACAAAGGTCCTTTAAGGGGACAAATGTACGATTTCAACTAATATAGTACTCGTAAAGTACAGGTCCAATTCTGATCACACTTGATGGTCTTAAAAGTGTAAATGAGGAACATAAGTTTTAATTTTTATTCCAATACAAGATAATTGTTCAGCACTCTTGGACGCTCCTAAGAAACTGACTTTGAGGCTTTTTTTTTTGCCAAGTTGCTTGTAGAATATAGGTTACTGTGACCTGATTTGGGTGGGAGAAACTATAAATAGGAACATAGTACATTAATCCAAATTCATAGTTGCAGAAAAATAATCACAAAGGAAAAATAAGCCAAAAGATGCTTTTTTTTGTTAATTTGTGACTTATAATTCAATATGCATTCGCCTTCCTAATTTTTTGCAGACCAGAGGCTGGCGATTTTGGTTTGTTACCATTTTTTTTATGACAACAGAAATGTTTAACAAGTTAAAATTTAGTTAAAACTATTCAGCAAAGATATTTAGAATGCAAGTAAAAGTAGTGGGTCTCGATGTAAGGGCGGACCATGTATGGCTTAAACGTGTCAGCCTGGCGTCAACAGTAAAAAGTTGCACCGAAGAGGCAAAATACGGCGTAAAAACCTACAGTTGTTGCCTAATCGGGGAACAGGCATGATGAAGACGAATCCTATGGAGCGTGGTTGTGTAATGGCAAAGATGCCGGACTTGTGGTCAAGCGGTCATGGGTTAGAATCCCGTAGCCTCTCACTTCTTCGCTAAGACCCTTAAGCAAAGTCTCAGCCACAAGTGTGCTTATGTCTATCCAGCATTACAAATGGGTACCGGATTAAGTGCCATCTGCGTAAGGCGGACCCTGGCGACTTCAAAACCGTGTGTGGACTCTGTAGCGTCCCTAGGGAGCCACAATCGGGACGTTAATTGTGGGTGTTAAATTCTATTCTGACAAAAATTACAAACTAGCAATATTAGCCGTTTATGTTCTGTTAAATGTCATGGCAAACACCCTTGAAAGTCGCTGTGTTATTCAAGGTCAATGAAATAAATTAAATCATTATACACACACAAACACACACATATATATATAGTCTTTGTATATATAAATATGATCAAAATCAAGAAGGTACATCAAGAGGGTAGACTGTATATGGTAGAAGGAATGTTTGGGTTTTTTTTCATGGTGACAGCAGGTAGGATAAAAGACCTTTACAAATTATTATGCTACAATAAATAATTATGATAAATCTAGTAGATTAATAAGGAGAAGATGAGCGTGGTATATGCTGATCTGGACCTGCATCCAGATAAACCGCATCTCCTGTACCTTCATATATATGTATTAACGCATCCAACATTAAATAAATAAACATATCTTTAACAGCCGTAAAATAAAATCCGTACTTCTTAGACCCATGGCCCACTCTTTCTTATATATTCACTGAAAATCGTCTACGTTTGGATTATTTTGTCAGGCCCCATATATTGTAAATAAGTGGATATAAACAAAACAAAGAACTGTGTGCTGTGTTAATGACAGTTTCTAGTCTACTTTTCATAAAAGGTGCAAAGGATTTTCTCTAATTAATACATAGACTAGGCTCCTTTAACAGTAGCATTTGACATAGCTGATGACTGACTAGAGTATGTGCAAGATGGAACCAACAATAAAATCACCTGCTTCTAATAAAACACAAACTCATATCTATTCTTGCGTCTCCGACCACATTCAGCGTATTAGGAATAATTTGTGTGATGTGAATGTTATTATAATTGTCTTCTTGCAGTGTGGGGCAGACGTGTCATCGTCTGTATAAAAAGAGAGTCGTTTTATCGCATGTGTGGGGATTTTTATATATCATCGATTTGTGACATATTAACTATATCAGCTTTGATGAATTCCGATTTAGTAAAAACACCCTAAAAATAACATTTCAGTTCCTTTAGCTGAAGGCACGCAGGGAAGGGTACGAAAGAAATCTTACATATTCAATAAAAAGCTAGGTAAACATCTTGCTCTAAGGTATAAAAAATATCACCTCTAACAGCTTTATGATGAAGGATTATACATTAATGAACATGCAAGACACTTTGTTTCCCCGAACGTTTCTATACTATAACATAAACAAGGCTACCCTCCTCAAGCAGCAGTTATAAACTAAACTATACAAAAGTATAGTTTCACACCAGTGACAGATTTAGGTAACTGATGTTGTGATTTACCTCGAGACTAAACCATCGGCAATTTATGTTTTAAACTATGTGTTATTCAATTTTTTTTCAAGAGCTTCATCTTTTACTCTTAACTGATTAACCGAACCAAGCTTGTTAGCATGAGTCAAAATGGTCTAGTGCTTCACACGCAGATAGTCCGGGTTACATGAGTGTTATCTAATTTCACGGGACATCCATCGAGGTCTGAATATTCTGCCGCTTTTAAACAATCATGAACTTTAGTTCTGAAGTGAAACTTTTTCGAGTAAACCTTCTTCATTTAAAAGCAAGTGATATTGTGCATTTTCCTTGTGAGACAGATCCAATCCTGGTGACAAAGTTCTCCCCACGGCTTCGGCAGCCTCCAGGTATTAAACAAGTAATTCGAATATCTTTCATTACAGAAGGGCGCGGCTGGCGTTTTGTTTCTCATTGGGGATTAATCTAGCTATTAGTGATTCATCTAGTCATTAGTGATATAATTCGGTTATAAATGGATTACGGTGTCAGTGATGACATAGTTATTACTACTGATCCTGGCAATCTACTCCTTATCCTATTTTGTGGACCGAACTGTCTCGCTAGTTAAGCTTGCTTTGCTAGCGAAGCGGTTGGTACGCCGCACTAGTGCGCCACCAACATGGGTTCGAATGTGGGATCGCCCAATGTTTTCCCCTGAGCAATTTGTCTTCGTAAAAAAACGTTGGGCTCGTCCAACGTAACGGTAAACTTTGTGGCCCAGGGAATAAGCTCACCAAGGTGAGACTCCTGGGATAATTAGTCTTGTTCTGGCTGCAGAACGGGTGTGTTACAGGGTGACAAAAAAGCGGACCGAACTGTTAGGCTAATGAAGCTTGCTTTGCTAGCGAAGTGGTTGGTACGCCGGACTGGTGCGCCACCGAAAAACTTGTCTTCGTAACAAAATGAAGGCTCATCCAACGTGACGGTAAACTTTGTGGCCCAGGGAATAAGCTCAGCAAAAAAGTGACTCCTTGGATAATTAGTCTTGTTCTGATAGCAGAACGCTCTTTAGACGGGGTGTATTATGGGGTGACACAAAAGCGAACCGAAGCTTGCTTTGCTAGCGAAGCGGTTGGTACGCCACTAACATGGGTTCGAATCCGGGATCGGCCCAATGTTTTCCCCTGAGCAATTTGTCTTCGTAACAATATATATATATATATATATATTAGTGGGACCCAGGTAGACATTCTCAATTACCTGTGCGCCTGTGCGCTTCGAAAGCATATGTTATTATAACTTGGTTAGTCTATCATAAAGGCGTCACTCTTAACAAACACTTCGACAACACCATAACACAACTATACCATTAATCATTATATATTGAAAAGAGAGGCACGTGAGTATAAACATGGCAAAAGATCTTCCAAAGATAGAAAAGAAAAGGGTGTCCGACCCATCATGGAGCGACAAAGATCCATTCTGGTATAATTCTCAAGCTATAAAACAAAATGAGATTGTAAAGTGAAACCGCAAAAAAAATACGGATTGGAAGAGATATGAGAGGATTTTTCATGAATGAGGACTTGACCCCTACCACAGCTAAACTGTTAAACTATAATACACATAATAACCATTCACCTCAGTGACCTGCATACCCTAAACTCAAATACTGCAAATGGATCTCCTTATATTTGAAGTGGTGTTTCTGTCCTTTTTGTCATCAGATTTCACATCCCTTAACATTCCACCAGTTATATGCACTGATCAAAATTTAACTACTTTGGAAATATAAACCACCATATCACCGATACGTGTACAGACAAGAGCAAGATAATTGTCTTATATAGGACATATGAAAATGAGAGCTTAAAGGATATTCGAAGAAAGACATTTGAGGCTGATCTATTAATTGTTAACGGACTATACAATTAAAACAAAAGTTCTGGACAATCAAATTAGGTGCCAGACAACAAGCCGGCACATTGAGTGTTTATAACATAGATACCAATTAGACAAAAAAATCTTGTATCGCCAAGTTTATTTAAGACCTTTAAAAATCTAAAAATTAATGCTAGACTTATAAATAGGGGAAGCAAAACCGGGAATAAATTAAAAAACTAACGGCGGAAATATAACTGAGAGTATTTTTACTCTTCAGCTATTTTGCTGTAAGTGCCAATTAACAGGCAAATCGAAAATTGGAGTCATGTTTAGAATACATTTTTATCATTTTCAAGGATATAAATAGCATCACTAGTATTTATGTAAATGTGTATTTATTTTTTATAAATATTATCGAATTATAAATATTATTGAATAACTTCAGATAAAATAGGACCATTGGAATAAAAGGCTCCTTACAACAACCCTTGAATGATAATTAAACTAAATTTTATGATTTTAAAAATGCTGAAACTTCATTTTTAGGTATTTTTTGTTATCATTATAACATAGAAAGTGGTTATAATGGATTATAATCATAATAACATAGAAAGTGGCCGGGTTCGATTTCGGCGTGGCCATAATGCAGGGATGCAGTGGCCCGTCCAAGGTCGTCGGTTTTCCTGGGGTCTTCCGGCTACCTCCACTTAAAGGGGCTATCGTACAATATGTGCTTTAGTGAATGTCTAGCATAGTTTATTATTGCCTCCACCAAAAGGGTATGCTTTCACCCCCGTTTTTGCGTGTGTGGGTATCACGCAATCATGAATGGAATCTCATGAAATTTTCAGGGCATTTCGGAAATGTGACAAGAAAAAATCAATTAGATGTGTGGATCCGGCACATAACCCGGAACCTGGAACTTCATCATAAAAGTATTTACAATTTAAAGTCACTTATGCCCGAATGAACCTGGGAATATGAGCTAAATAAATGAATGTCCATATGTTAGAGATTCGTGTATTCTTACACACTGAACGATTAGATTAAAGATTAGATATAGTAATACCTAACTTAGGTCAAGCCGAACCATCAAGCCTTTGCTTGTAATGGTACAAAGCACAGATCGTTGATGTTTTGAGTCATGAATGGCTCTTCACAAAAGGTTTGCAATTATGGCCATGGAGACCAAATTTCTTATTCAAGACTAGTTAAATGCATACAAAAATCGTACATCTGTATTCAGCTTATCTTCAATTATATAACCCTACTTTATATAACTTGCTGTATCAAAGAAACCAGCAACACCACATCAGGAGTATTTATCAATATATAAACGCCTATCTGACCGTCAAAAACGTAAAAAAGAAAAACAGATTAACATAGGAATGACTGGCAGCTGAAGCTTTCTTCAGGCAATTGATATTATTAATTACCTGTGCTATTATCAGACAATTTAATATGACATGTATATGGCAGTCAATAAATTAATTTTAACTTGAAATGTGTTGTATCACTTATCCATTGATATTTAAGGATCTCACTTTATGCTAGTGTAAAAAAATATAAGTTTTTGCTACAAAGGGATCGGAGTAACGTATAAATAGGAATATGCAGTAATAAATTAAAATACGTACAATGCTCATTCTCCTTTTATAAATAATATTTATAATGTATGTATATATAATTTCCCGTTCTCTTTGTGATAAATGTATTATATATATATATGTGTGTGTGGGTGTCACGTATAACAAGTACCTTGATGTTTGTGTGGATCCGGTTTTGCTAAATCCCCGTTCCGAATAATTAACGCCGTCAAGGAGGTTACGCTTTCTTCCCTCATTGCATGTTTACCTGCCTGCTAGCAGTATTGCGAAAAAAACTCATCGGTGATTTTTGAAGGGACAAGGGTCTTTGAACATTAGCTGAATATCCTGAATATCCCGGTATAAGGAATTTTTGCCTGATGGGAAGTTCTGCGATTTTATATAATCTTCCATTAAAGAAAGTAGCAATGATATTTTTACTATTAGCCACATTGACCGTTCCAAGTTTGTTTCAGGGTATATTATTCTTAAGAAACAGCAATGGGTCGGAGTCATATATGTCTGCACTGCAACGTTCGTAAATCTTTCAACTATACGCCGCAACCCACCTTTAATATTATAATTTGATTACGGGATGTGCACCCCTGCATGTAAGCCACGAAGGGCAAAAAACATGCTGAAATCAAACCTTAAGGAATATTCACCAACAAATTGTGTTTTACAGATTATGTTGCCGTCTGAAAGTGAATCTACTTACACGAGTCAATTTATATGAACTCATATTTTCCACATGAACCCTTAGGATATTGAGCTCAAAACATATGGAAAATAGAAAGATATATGGAAAATAGAAAGAGATATGGAAATTAGAAAGATATATAGAAAATAGAAAGAGATATGGAAAATAGAAAGATATATGGAAAATGGGAAGATATATGGAAAATAGAAAGATATATGGAAAATAGAAAGATATATGGAAAAAAGAAAGATATATGGAAAATAGAAAGATATATGGAAAATCGGAAGATAAATTGAAAATAGAAAGATATATGGAAAATAGAAAGAGATATGGAAAATAGAAAGATATATGGAAAATAGAAAGAGATATGGAAATTAGAAAGATATATGGAAAATAGAAAGAGATATGGAAAATAGAAAGATATATGGAAAATGGGAAGATATATGGAAAATAGAAAGATATATGGAAAATAGAAAAAGATATGGAAATTAGAAAGATATATAGAAAATAGAAAGAGATATGGAAAATAGAAAGATATATGGAAAAAAGAAAGATATATGGAAAATAGAAAGATATATGGAAAATAGAAAGATATATAGAAAATAGAAAGAGATATGGAAATTAGAAAGATATATATAAAATAGAAAGATATATGGAAAATAGAAAGATATATGGAAAATAGAAAGATATATAGAAAATAGAAAGATATATGGAAAATAGAAAGATATATGGAAAATAGAAAGATATATGGAAAATAGAAAGATATACGCCGAATACCGAAAAGCGTGATCGATTCAGCGTTTGGTGCTGTTTCCGTCCCAACAAATGTGCATGCGAAAATTATGTAAAAATTCTACAAGCATTCCCCCCCCCCCCCCCCAACCTTTTCGTAGACCCTGAATCCCCATTTGATCTCGTGATCTCAATACAGCCTCAATACTGTCTTAATTAACCCAACCGTAAATTAAACCCCATACATATGTAAATAACACAAACTTAAAATATATAATCAATGTGTGGATTGATTACTCACCGATATATCAACCGTTCATATTTTGCAACTCTGAATTTCAATTAGGATAAATTGTTCATAACTATATGTTGGAGACCTTTGTCAGTGTGTTCATTCCTATCACGGCAACCATTTCTCGCTAAGGTTCGTTGAGCGGTTCAACCCCGACTCCTTCGCGGCCGTCTCGCCGACACGGCTTCCCAGTGCTGTTAGACCATACATCTGTGTATGATCAAACCATCACCTTACTACAGTATTTAATTGTATGTTTTTTTCTGTCGGCCTGTCTATAACACACATATACCAATATAGCATTTTTGATCTGTCTGACAAAAATTCAATTCGTAAACTATTTTCAGCGAATTTGTATTGAATGCTGTTGGAAAAGTTGTTCTTTGCTGGAGGAGACTTCTATGCAGTCAGGATATTACGACACATTTTATCTCTTGGGTTGGCGATTTTTGATTATATTAACCAGCGAGTTCAGGCGTAACTGAATTCTGATTTACTCCAAAAGCCCTACCAAAAATCCTCTTCAATTCCTTTCGGACATTTTTGCTGAAGCCGATGAAGAATATGCTGTTCCACATACCTGCAGTAAGGCCCCAGTATGTGGCCCAAAAATTCAGTTCGGGCACCACATACTCTGGGATAAGAGAGACATTGTATACAACACAAACTGCTACCAAAGGGCGACTGGACTTAAAAGCTTGTAATATGGGGTTAACGGGTACTGTGACATCAGCCGGTTGAACGCGTGAACGATGAATTTTTATCATTTGCTTACCGACCACAGAAATGATGCTACAATTAGCAAATGTCATTGTAAATAGCAGCCCGGAGCAAATGATATAACCAACTGTAGTGGGAACGCCACCTTTATCAGTGAACCATGTGATTAATTCAGATCGGTCATACTGGTGTTCGAAGTAAAAGATAAATGGAACACACAGTACCGCGCTTACCGTCCAAGGTACAAAGCTCATAATTTTCATCCTTTTGTCGGTGACGATCGTTGTTTCCCTCAGTGGGATTAAGATAATTATCGCCTTGGCCACGGAGAGGAAAGTTGTCGACATTAAGGATACTAACGGTGGGTACACTGCGAAGAAAATATGCGCACGTCCAAGTCCAAGTCCTGGATCAGGAATCTTGTTCCAGGAGAGATAAGCACTAATTCCACTGAAACCTCCCGTTAGAAGATCAGATATAAAATTGGAAGCAAGCAGCGGCGATGTTTTTAACCCACGGACTTCTTCACATATAAATAATCCTAGTAAAGCTATTATGTTAAACACGATGATCCCCAGTGTCTCTGCTGTAACAATAACGCATTTCAAAGTTCTTGAACTGGTATCGTGAACGTAAGCATCGGTTAAATTCATTCTGATCCTTTTGTAAAATAGTGTCAGCTCAGTGTTATCCACGAAGAGAGCAAATAATTGTTCAGGCCAGATATTAACCAGTAACTCGTCAAATGCTTTATAAGCATCATTACAATACAACCGGTAAATCTGGCAATCGCTCATTCACAACAATTTCCGGTTTTAAAGACCCAAGGTTGACGCCTCCTTCCGTCAAACCGTATGTCAAACTGTACAGTTCCATCACAGACGACAGCTTTCAGAGCTTAAAGGTCATATGTATTCTAATAATCCTCATTCGCGGAAACCGTGGGATTAAAATAATTATTGCCTTGGCCACGGAGAGGAAAGGTATCAAAATTAAAGTCACCAACGCTGGGTATAATCTAAAGAAAATATGCATACGTCCAAATACAAGTCCTGGATTAGAGATCTTGTTCCAGGAGAGATAAGCAGTTATTCCGATGAAACCTCCTCCTAAGGATCATCGATGAATATAGAAGCCACCCGCGGACTTCTTCACATATATATATGACCCGAGTAAAGCTATTATGTTACCCGCGATAATGCCCAATACATTTGAAAGTCCGCAATCTTGTATCGTGAACGTATGCATCAGATTCAGTAACTTCGGAAACAGAGAATTTATGAGGCTAGATAATTTGCTCCCAGATAATTTGGCTGATGCGTGATGTATTAAGAGAAATCGCACGATAAATACTTATTATAGGCGTCATAAGGAGAAGACTCATGACTTTTGTGTTAGCTGTGGGAATCAGTGCTGGCCCGTTGATTAGCATCCGAGATGACAATCGTGTTTGATTGATTTATTCATAGCTCGGTTCTGATTAAATTTATATTTGACTTGGATCCAACAGGAGGCATCTCATGGTAAAATTCTCCGTACACAAACATATATATATATATATATATATATATATATATATTGTTACAGGTGCTCTTTTTATTATGTGACACGGGCGTAATTCCTA
Source organism: Sipunculus nudus (assembly GCA_026874595.1). Classification (NCBI taxonomy): domain Eukaryota; kingdom Metazoa; phylum Annelida; class Sipuncula; order Golfingiida; family Sipunculidae; genus Sipunculus; species Sipunculus nudus. The sequence continues at coordinate 83,699,295 of CM049308.1, read as the reverse complement.
TTGTGGCACTCGTGTCTGGCCGCGTATTACATTCTATGTTTAATAGTTTACTGGTTGAACTCTCGTTGTCATGTTTAGCCTTGGGTTTTCACGCCTGGCCGAGGTCACGTGATGAGTCTGGTATGTAGAGATACACACAGCGCTGTTTTTCTAGAGAATTCCTGAAACGCGTGCTTACTGTGTTGTGTAGGATCCGTTAGACTGTTCGAGAAGTGGAAATTCTTGGCTTGAGGTGTATATAAAAGGGCTTTGTTTTAGAACCAGAGAGAGAGAGAGAGAGAGAGAGAGAGAGAGAGAGCAGAGCAGATTCCAGCGGACGCAGAAGTGTGTGTCAGTTTCTAGGACCTTATCTGACGAATGCGGCGATTATAGATGTTCTAAGACTTTCTCCTGGATTTTATGCATTTAGACTTCAGTTTACTTTCTGGATTGTTGCAAGAGCTTTACACTGGACTGTCTTTCTCCGAGAGTTTAGATTTAAAGGATTTATCGTTGTGATGATGTTGGTATCCAGGTACTGTGCACATTATTTTTCTATGTGATTGTATTGACTTGTTGCTATACCGCTGTTTTACTGTATAATTGTATTGATTTAGTGTATTGTATTGTTAGGGTTGTTTTAATAATAAATTATAGTTATTTGTTAACAAAAAAACACTGACTTCTTTATTCATTCCCCTAGACATTTTACGCTGCCTAGTGTTACAGAATCTGATTTTTTTAATCTCCATTACAAAATTTGTGTTCATCACGCATACGTGATCTGTTTATATTAGGTTCCGTAACAATATATATATATATATATATATATATATATATATATATCGCAGTGTTTCATTTTATGTTATATGCTTCAACGAACTGAATCAGGAATCTTAATTTTTTTTCATAAAATTAACATAATAGAGAAAAGTTTAATATTTAAACATTCAGTTAGTGAAGCAGTCAGTGAGAGCAAGATGCCTTCGTTTTACTAGTTGAACTTTTGCATTTTTGTAATCTATCCCGCTTCTTTGTTGTGTGAATATTTAAGATACAATGACAAAACTTCTATAAACCATTTGAAATTCAATCATAAATAAGAACCAGGTAAGATAGATGTACAAATAAATTAATTAAATGAATGAATGATCAACTTGTTCCCTTTGTGTTGTCTTTGTAGCTAAGAGAGCTATTATATAGATTCAATTTGAAGCAATTATCATGAAAGAAACGCACAAAGAAGAGTCTCACGCAAACAAAAAGGGTCATATAAGCAGTTTACTTCATACATGTTAATTATCACTGTTAACCTATAAAATCATCGATTGCAATTTTTAATCATTTGGAATAAATATTCTTTTCTACATTGATATTTGGGTCAATGTTTTCTCGTAGGGAATGAATTGATATTTCTACATTGATATTTGAGTCATTTTTTTTGTAGGGAATGAATATTCTATTTCTACGTTGATATTTGGGTCAATTTTTTTTCTCATTGGGGCTGAATGTTCTATTTCTATGTTGATATTTGGGTCAACTTTTTTCTCATAGGGAATGAATATTCTATTTCTACATTTATATTTGGGTCTTATTTTTTCTCATAGGGAGAGAATATTCTATTTCTACGTTGATAATTGGGTCAAATTCCATTTGTGACTGGACTCTCTTTGGTCCCCTATTGCGCAGAATCACAAATACAAAATTGGTTTCTTCTCTTTTTATCAACCAGACAAAAAACTAAAATATTGCTGATTTAAAAAACTAGCCTTTTTGACAAAATGTCAGCCGTAGGTCATGGATTTGTACCTGATATTTATCTTGACCTTGACCTAATTTCTAAGGTTGTTACCGATATCCTATAATCGCTCAGTTTTGGGCGCCGGAGCCGCTTTCCAGTGATAACTTGGCGATTGCAAACATCTACATTCATAAGCCAAAACAGTTAAATACCATAAAGAACTTCCCGCGATCATAAAGCTTGAACAAATTGAAATTGTATATATATATATATATATATATATATATATATATATATATATATATATATATATATATATTCTTTCTATCTCACGTCACATGAAATGAGTGCATAGACATTTTTCTTATAAATTAGCTATACTTGGTTTGAATAATATAATTATTATTATGATTTTTTTTTCTGAATGTGTCAATATAATGTTGTCACACTGGAGAAGAAAAGAATTGTGTAACTCTTAGTCATTTCCACCCTTCGTAACGCCATAAAAGTGGACGTTTTGGTATTAATCAACTTATTTCTCTGAGGATTAGTTTATGTAGCTGATTTAATACTTATTGAGCCAGCACTGCGACTGGAAGGGATTTTATTTGATAAAGGGTATGCTTAGGTGAATGCTTACACTATACTCGCCTGCCAATTAAAGGAAAAGTGAAACTTTAAAACATCTGCATTTACCTACTATTATAAGGTGGCTGATTTAGGACACAGAGAAAAATATCTAAATATCTGGAGATATTATCTCGAAATATCAAGATAAAAGTTTACAGTAAACATTTATTTAAGTCCCCGTTGGTTTGGTAATAACCATTCGATGTTACTAAAGCAAAAAAAGTAAAGCAAAACAAAGTTGAAAGGACCCATTCTGGTGTCCGACGACTATTAAATAATTACAAGATGTACCCGTGGAAAATCCACGGTTCTATATGATCAGTAGTTTTGTTATTAGGTGGTAGGGTCTTATTTTATCCTGTATACATATATACGTTTAACAGGGACTGTTGTTTATTATGTAAAGATCACTTGTGCTTGGATTCTCCAGGAAACCCCCTCCCCTAAAAAAGTCAACAAAGAATGGCAAATTATGCTATTATGCCATTATTTTGCTATTCAAGAAATCAAAGCAGACGTGAGGCAGGGTATACGAATTTTGCGTGAGAACATTTTTTTTTCTTCCGATGAACAACATAGGCACGACATCATCATTGCCAGAGTGATAGCAATTATAAACCAAAAAACGACTACTTGTATCCGCCTAATCAGAGTGGAACGGGTGAAGTGAGGCATGGATTGAGTGGCAAGGGGAAATAGAGTGAAGTGTTGCATATTAGCATGGATGTCTGCAGCCGAAATGTGTATGTAGGTTGCGCCACCTACCACAAAATCCAGAAAGCTGTCCAAGTTGTATACATATGCAAAATTTAAGGCAGATAAGTCAAACCACTACATGTATATGAGTGATTTTAGTCCATGGCAGACAAACAGACGGCCGCTGTGCAAAAATGGTTGCAGGTGGCGCCACCAGTTTAGCGTAAGACAAAGAGCTATGCGAGATCTATACATATACAAAACTTTTGGCCCAATCGGTCAAACGGTTCCTGTGATATGAGTTAGGATGTCTGCAGCGTAAACTAGAATGTAGGTGGCGCCACCTGTCATAAAATCAAGAGAGCTGTCCAGGATGTATAAACCTGCAAAATTTTAGGCAGATATGTCAAACCACTACCGAGATATGAGTAATTTTATACCACGGCAGACAAACAGACGGGAGCTGTGCAAAAGTGGCTGCAGGTGGCGCCACCAGTTTTACGTATGATAAAGAGCTATGTGAGGTCTATACAGAGATATGAGCTTGGATATCTGCAGCGTAAATGTGAATGTAGGTGGCGCCACCTGTCATAAAAATCAGGAAAGCTATCTAGGATGTATATGCATGCCGAATTTCAGGTGAATTAGTCAAACCACTGCAGAGATATGAGTGATTTTAACCCAAGGCAGACGAACAGATGGACACTGTGCAAACATGGTTGCAGGTGGCGCCACCATTTTTTGTTTATGTTATAAATCTCTTCAAGGGCTACAATTGTGCAAATTTTTTTTCCTGATCGGTCAAACGGTTCCCAAGATGTGTGGGTTTATGTGTGGAAACAGACGCACAAATGGACGCAGAGCGCAGAGGACAGGTCAGAAGTCAAAACAAAATCGGGGCGCAGCAGTTCACATGTGACCCGAACATAATCCCGGGTTGCGTAAAATTCCGCCCAGCGTTTACGGAGGAGTTCTCCGGACACCTACGCGGCGGCGGCGGGCTGAAAGCATAGTATCCGCAAAACTCTGTTTTGGCGGATACAATAATTTGAAGAAATTATATGACTGTATAAAGAAAAGTGACAGTTTATGAAAGATAATTTGTATAAATTGAAGCTCAAAGTACATCACAAAAAATGAAGTTTTTAGCTGTCAATTGATGGAAGTCTTGGGTATGATAACAAATACATATATGTTATTAAAGGCTCTTGCACGCGATAATGCAACTAAAAGCTGCCAATGTGAAAGGACAGGCTCTGGCAAATAAACTTTCACTGTATTAAATGCTTGTTCTGAGCTTTGTTGATTGTCATCAGGTTACGGAAACTTGATGATGCTCCAAAAAAAGCATGTTTACATCTTTTGGTGCAAGTCAATGGCAAGAAATAACTTCAGCTTTGGTTCGTTGCACTGTCCTCAGTAAAATTAACGCAATTTGGTATATCCGGATATTTCAGAAAAGGTTAAAAACGTATTAACCATCCATTACATATTGGAGGTGATCAGAATCAACATAATATATTTTTGTCTTATATCCCACTATGACAAAAGAAGAATTTCTTTGCCCCCATGTAGCCGCCGATCATCCGTGTGCATTTGTTCTGGCACTCGCCAGGTAAAACTGGGTCACTGAAACTTGACAGTGTACATACATGAAGTGTGTACACTTGAACACATGACTGATAAGGAGATTCTGGTGGTATTTAGGCTCCGACTGCAGAATCTGGTTTGTAAATACAATCCCTATCAGCTTAAAAATGTACAGGTAATATATTTTCATGTTTCAAAAGTCCCTGGAGATTGCTGATCCTAAAATATGTGTGTAAATCCACCACCAACCCCCCCCCACACACACACACACAATCCACCACCACCCCCCCCCCACACACACACACATACACACACACTGTGTTTAAGTTGTAGGGCTTTGAACAACATTTTTTTTCAGTGAGCGTTCTGTGGCCAGTGAGCCCGAAACGAAGGAAAATTCCAAAGGGGCCTCCTAAAAATCGTAACAGGCGTGGAGGACCATAAAGCACAAAAGAAATGGGGGCACCTACTGGGGGAATATTAAAGATATTAATCATGCAGCTTCATTGAGCATAATCACACAATATAAAACAAACTTGTCCTATAAGAGTGCACAGCCGATACGTGTGCCGAATTGCGAAGTCAAACCTGACCGGAAGCAGGCAAGTCTTTGTCTAGAATAAAAGCTAACTGCGTATTAATTAAATAGATAATCCCTTGATCCCTTAAAAACGTAAGGAATATAGTGCCGATGCCACCTTGTACATTTTGCCAATTTTGTTAATACTCAGTTGTATTAAGACTGCGTTGCTTCATATAGTCTCAACAACAACAACTAGGGATCTTTCAATGTGCAGTCAATCGCCGTCGGTCACGTGCCTGATGGTTTAAAGCTCAGCTGACTATAAGTCAACTGAGCTATAGCGATGGCCATCCGCTTGGATTGTCCGTTTAACTGGCACGTTTTGAAACCGGTGGAATTACGAATCCGAAATTCAACATACTGTTAGATGTCCCCAAATTATACCAAACCAAGAACTTAGTCACTGCGACTTCGGTCCTCCATTATATTGAGAAAAACCATTTCCAATTAAAAACCTATTGCAATACTTGAAGATTGCACACTATATGGAAACCACTTGTGTTGTATCGTTCATATTTTGCATATGACGATTCACTTCTTCAATCCCATGCTCTATATTTTGCAAATTTATAAAATATAAAATATTAGTTTTTAAATTAAGAACTCATCGACACATTATAAGGTTTAATACTGACATTAAGACACCTACTCATTCCAAATCCTGGTTTTTATATGTGTAGAATTAATGTATATAGTAGATCCGTGAGAGGCGGCACTTCTATCCATGATTAAAATGTTTTGAATTTGTTATCGCTAGAATCTTAAATAGATCGATGTTTTAAATTAAATTCTTAAAAATTATATTGAAATATAATAAAATGTAAAACACAATATGGCACATATATTGTAGCATTTCATTCATTTCTCTTAAGGCTGGATAGAATTTGCTATGCATAACACTGATTAACTCTATAAGGAACATTTGGCAAACTTTCCAGGAGTTCCATTTTTAGCTCATCTGGCCATATGTTTAACCTCTTTTATAATTATTTATTACATTTACAATTTTTTTTGTTGATCCAATATATCCTTTCATATAACTCTTAGGCTAATCACCCCCCCCCCCCCTCAATAGCATAATTAAATTGTTTCTTGCCACAATTGTCATGTATTATACAATACGATATATACTTATAATTTTTAGTTTATGCTTATTTGAAAATCAATTTTTTCATAGCAATTTATTTGGTTAATAATTAAACGTGTATTACTTCTCGTGCTCATCTCAACTTTCTTCCTTATTCTATATTTTAGAGGGTTTAATGCATTCAAAGTGGTTATTTTACATACACATTACTTTGACAAAGTTGAAATACTGGTGGTTTCACAAACATTTTATAATGGGAGGCTGCTGCCCTCTTGATGATGTCCATAAAAGTGCACAGTATGCATTATTACCTTTAGTTTTTTTTGTATATTTAGTATTTGATTACCACCGCACATTTTGCATTCATATATTTAGTTTTGCATGAATATATTAAGTATTTGATTATCCACAAATAGCAGGGCCATTTTCTCTTAGGTTTTTAAATGCTAATATATATTAGGGGCAGACCCAGGATTTAGGAAATAGAAGCGTCAAACCCAGGAGCCTAATGATTAAAAATAAAAAAAATGTCCCCTTGTCATGAAGAAGAGGCGAGGGGGCGGATTCAAGCCGCAAAAATTGGTTTGAAGCCCCTACAAACATGTTCTTGCGGCTGAAAAAAAGGGGGGGGGGTCCGGATCCCCTGGACCCCCTCTGCACCCCTTTTGTATGTATTATATATAATATAATATATATATATATATATATATATATATAAAATAATAGAAAAAAGTATGTTTAGCATTTGCTGATATTTTACAAAATTCAGCTGAGCGCCGTGACCTATGCGTCCCTTGTTTCTGTCTGTAACGTACGTGTACCTTATCAAATACCTTGTCCCTTGTGTATACTATTAGCCTGTCGATAAACAGCTTATACCACAGTCTCAGGGGCGTTATAAGAACCATCTTAGCAGGGATTACCTTCATTAATATGTATGCAGAGTAAGCCGGAGATAATATAAATTCTATAAATAAGGCATATAGGTTAATAATGGTTTAAGGCCAGAACAAAACGGTTTGCTGAAACAAAAACCACAAAGACAAGATCATGGTCTATCATGATCGAGGTTATTAAAACCAAATATGCCTTGATTGTCTTTGGATACTACGGCATCTCTACAGCTAGATATTTCTTATTACTAACTGATGTAAGCACACCTTATTATCAGCAACTGAGCAGTTGTTTCTTAAAGACATTTCCGAGGAAATCTAGCTGTTTAATGAGCAAATAATGCTTTGCGATTATCTCGATTGTTAAATATAACTTGAGAGTTGGCTACCTAAAACATTTCACATGGCAAAATATATTGCGCAGAGGAGATAACTAGCCAGTGATTAATTTGTACGTTTGATAGAAACGCCTATAGCCTTTCATTTCTGCAAAAAATTCTATGACCCATCTAACTGAAATATTACTCTGTTTCCCAGGATTTTTTCTTTTCATTTAGATAGTTCTGCCTGTTTGTTCGTGGGACATGAATAGTGACCATCATAAGGGAATCATTCAAATCCCTAGGTTTTTTTAATTTCACTGGATATGTCTGTTTACCTCCTGTTGTTGTGTGTGGGTGTGTAGGTTTGTTTTGTTTCTCTCCTTAAATGGTTGTAAGACGCAAACCTTAATATTAATGTGTGTATGTCAATTAATTTTGAAGAAGTCAAGTAGGAAACAAGGAAATTAATCTTGATTTGATATCAAATAAAATAGGGCAGGAGGCAGAATTAAATCGATTATCAATAAATATGAAAGAATAATATATACAAATCTTGGACAAATATATAATTTGTGCTGTAAAGATGTAATATTATCTTTTATATAATTATGTAACTTACAAATATTATTTATAACAAGTGGTTGCCTGCTTCTAAAGATTTCCTGTGAAAACTGCCCTTCCATCTTACGCAAATAAATGTAGAACGTATCTGAAATTAAATACTGTTTCCTATTAACTTCCTAATTGATTGCGAGGCACGAACTGGATGACTATGTATGTCACATAATAATGAAAGTCTAAGGTTACGCCACCTGGAACACAGGTATTGGTTTAACTCATTAATCAAGGCAATATGATACACAGTGTGGTATACTTAGCAATAATTAATGGGCGTGTCACTGTAAAAGACGTAGTTATTTTGACCATGTGCCTTTCAATATATTCAACATACATCTTTCTAATAATCTGATGCTGAAAGTGGTTTTTATTTTAAGTTCAACCTATAAAATTCATAATAGAAATTGCCGCCTCTCTAACAAAACTATACAAAACTGAACAATATATGGAAACATGTCACGTAAAATATCCTGCGCTTTTAGTTTACAACAACACAATAATAGCGATGAAGTCACTTCTTTGCTCATATGAATAAAAAGATTGCCCTGACTCCAAGCATGTGTATTTATTTAAGAAGTGCACGGAAAAGAATAAATGGAACTAGAAAAATATTACATTACAGGATACATGTATACTGTGGTAACATGGTGCTGCAGTAATCAAAGCACTTAGGCCAAAAAATAAAAAGGTATGGTTCTCAGGCACTTTTTTTCAGAAATCAATGCGGTCGGGCGGAATTTTATTTTTTGACCTTTTTTTGTATGTTTCGATAAAATGTCATATGATCAGGGAAAAGCATGTAAATGACAGGTTCCTTCTTGCTAAGTAGGTAAAAGCACTACATAACAAAGGAAATTGTATCGAAATTGTATTATTTTACCATTTTTGAATGATGAAATCAAAATAAAAATGTTTAATGCAGGGGGGGGGGGGGGTTAAAATTGACGCGGGCGGTGCCTGAGAACCATACAGCACAAGGTCAATGTTTTCAGATAAACTGTAATTATATACTGTTTTGCAACATCCCAAGAGTAAACACCATGCTTAAATTCAAGGCTACGTCAATTTCATTTATGAATTCAGTGATTCTGTTTCTGCACTTTGCGCAGTTGTTATTTGTTATTTAATAAAGTATTTCATTAAAATTCAACTAATTATATCATTGAATTTTATTTTAAATATAACATGTTATATATTGTACATTTAGTAATTTACTTCAATTTGTTTTACACACATACGACAATTGTTTGTAGGCAGTGGATCATGCAGTTAAACGGTTAATAATTGTACGAGCAAACGTATCATTATTTCAGTTTTGAACTCTAAAAATGTAACACTGATAATTGATATTAATTTTGAATATAAGGCACAGCGGTCAGGACCGGACATTTATAACAGATTTATATTTTAAATGCAGTTACATCTGCCATCCTTAAGGTAAAATAACCCATACATAGGTCTAGGTGAACGATTGTTATTATTCACGTCACTTAAAAGATCCGGTCATAGTTACATGAAATTCTGTAGGCAGTGGTAAAGAAAAAATGCACAACAGAAATTTACGTAGTTCTCAGTATGTTCAGGATAGTGTAAATGTTTATATCTTAACGAGACTGTATAAGAGACCTTGTAAGAATATGGGCAATCATGGAAAATGGCATTTTAATTTGTTTCCGGCTTTTAAAATACCGTATCATGGTATTTTGGTGAATTCAAGAATTGAAATTCTTTATACATTCCAAGGTAGAAGCAAGAGAATTCTTCGCAACATGTACGCTCAATGTGTAAATGAGACACCACTCCCCCATCAGGGGGCATTGGTCTTGTGGCACGACTTTTTCCTGGTTAGTGCCCCTTAGGAATATTTGCAAACATAGACGACCCTGAAATGCAGGCCTCTTCATGGCTAATCAGATTATCGATGGCGTTCTGGCATTGCAACGCCGCTGATATAAAAAAAACAAGGGACCCATGGGTCGCGACGCTCAGTTGAAGTTTGAAATATTTGCAAATGCAAAATATGCAAAATATTTTATTGTAATGTTTTTCATATATATAAGCATATGAGAAGCTAAGAGGAAAGGGGCCCTCCTACTTGGTTATAGTATAGTTCTAAATATATGATTGCAAAACTAATACTCTGACAAGACTGTCATGAAGAAAAACAATAAAAGTTTTGAAATACTGTGATGCATATGAACAATTTACAGATGGACAGGCAAGTGGACAGAATGGTCTAATACCTTTATTTCACTTTCAAGGGAATAATGCATTTAAGTTTATATTAAAGCCTATATTTTCAGCATATCTACTTTTACCATTAATAGTTTTTATCAGATTATTTTTTTATTTACAAGTCTTATAAATTTGTAATAAAAATATGAAAATATAAGTTAAAATATCAGAATTCTAAGTTGCAATCATTATTTATCCAGAGTGTAGCTCATATCGGGTCATTTTATGCATACACATATATTTTATTATTTAAAAAAAACAAATGTTTAAACTGAATTTTAAAGAAAATAATGCCACAACATGGCATCTTCAAGATTTTTCCTTGAACCACTATTAAAAAGTTTTGCACATTTTTTTCAGTCAATGTTTTTTTTTATTCAACGAAATAAATTTAGATTCAGTTATTTTGATAAAATAAAAACATCTTTTCAAATAAAGTATACACACTGTTGGTTGAATGAGGGACAAACAATATCATTGTGCTAATTACTTTCTTGGCTATAATTTATTACTGGAATTAATAGTCAATTTCACACCTGGTGAAGTTTTTACTCTTCTGGAGTAAGGAATTACTTATCTGATGAACATCCACACTTTCACAGCAAAACACCACTTTGTGGACACAATTAAATGTACACTTTATTCATTGTAAAGCTGGTGGTACAATACAAAATCTAAAATGTCTGTAGCATAGCCATATATAAGAATGAATCAAATACAGAAAATTATAACATTCATCTAGAAGCTGCCAGGAGTGGGTTACATAATACAAGTGAGGGCTGTACTACTAGGTGGGCTGGATATAAACAACACTTGACATTTTGTATTAAAACTTGAATAAAAGCTACTCTTTTCAATCAATTCCTTTGAAATTTCAGATTTAAAAAGATTCAATCCGTATGTATATGCTGTGAAAATTAAATCAACAGTGCTTACAGGGGAAAAAACATACCCTTGCCAAAGTTGGACAAAATTTAAAGTATTGATTTTTTATTTATGCTAATAACTTGAAAAATTTGCTAAATTCAGATCTAATTTTGGGTAAACTATTGAATCTTGATTAAATAAAATTATATCCCTGAAAAATAGTCTCCAGCTTCAGCAATTCTCATGTCAAGTGAGTACATATATTTCCTGATTTTTAAACAAGGCCTACAGGCTTAATGCGAACCTGTGCATTGGGAAATACACCAGGTATAATGCTTCAATGCTGGACCATTACTTTTCATGTATATGAACAATGCAAGTACTAAACATTTTGAAAAAGAAACAATTACACAAACATCACTGCTGAAATTCTGGCATGGGTGCACACAACACTAAAAAGATTGTAGCTGGCACCACCAGTCTTGTATACAACGAAGCTATCAGAGATATATACATATGCCCAATTTCAGACTGATATATCAAACCCCTCCTGAGAAAAACGCAGGGACACACACTGTCTAAAAGTCATTGTAGGTGGCGACACCTGTCTTGTGAGCGAGAAAGCCATCAAAGACACATGGACAGGTCAAAATATTAGGCCAATACATCAAACTTACCTTGAGCCTGATGCATGGGGCTGACCAGGTTTAGGTAAGAAAGGCTACTGCACTGAGTGAACTCATGACCTGCACCTGGCTAGACTGAGTGAACCTTTGACCTGTACCTGGCTGCACTGAGTGAACTCTTGACCTGTTGCATAATCTGACACAGTTAGCAGTCTGCCAAAGCTATAAATAGAATGCAGCTACTGCACTAAGTAAACTCTGACCCATACCTGGCTGCACTGAGTGAACTCTTGACCTTTAACCTAATCTGATACAGTTGGCATTCTGCCAAAGCTATAAATAGATCCAGACTGACCTCTAGCCTGTTGCCAAATCTGAAAGAGTAGCCACACCATTGCATAAGCTCATGCAGGGGCCCTGCCCTGAGGGGCTTGACACCCATGAAGTGATCACATGGTGCCCATGGGGCGTTCACATGTCGCCCATGAGGTGATCACATGCCTTGTGCTTGGCTGCACTGATTGAACTCTTGACCTATATCTGGCTGCACTGAATGAACCCTTAATCTGTTGCCAAATCTGAAACAGTTTGCAGTTTCTCAACCTATTTAAAGATACGGATTCAATCTTATCCTGTTGCTATATCTGTTTACACATACTGAAAGACTTTGGCTATTTTTTTTTTTTTTCAAGCCGACATATTCATAAAATTTTTATCAAAATATCTAGAATAATAAAAGATGACCAATGACCCCCGTACATAAAAAGGTCAATGCAGGTGGCGCCACCAATACCTGAATTTCATATATGACTCATGTGACCAACACTGGCAAAACATTTGGTGATGATAGCTCCGGCCGTTTCTGAGACTGTCATTTTAGTATGCTTTTTTGGACAGATGACTAAGTTCAACTTCCTGTAACTCGGCCTAAATTCACCAAACTTGAACCATTGGAACAAAATTGAGGGCGATGGTATAAAAGATTATTTCTGTGAAATATTGAACAATTTGGCTTGAGTGTTTTGGAGGAGAGGATTTTTAAAGGTTTTTTTAGCTGTTTCTCTATAAAATTTAAGAAAATGCAGAGTTTTTGAGATGGCTAATTTTTTGCATTAAATTTCATGATGTTAGCTCCAATCATTTTCAAAATAGTATGGGTTAACGTACAGAAGACAAACGCCGCCACACCATCACATTAGTTCACAGGTTCCCTAAAAAAATATTACAGATGCATATTGAATGCAAAATTGTAATACAGATACATCCCACTGATGGCAAAATCTTGAATTAATTTGACTATGGATACCAATTATTTATAATCCATGTACAGCCGTCTTTATACACCCACAAAGAGCTGTATACCTGTGATTGTAAACATTGCCTGGCATGAGGAATATTTAAAAATCATAAATCTACATTTTTAAAAGCTTTTAAAAAACATTCTTGTCAATATTAACCATAGATAACCTGAAATCTAAATGTCTAGAGGCATGATGTAATAAATGCTGATAAACTGGTGCCAGTCTAGATGTATCTGCTTCACAAAGCTATAATATATGGTAAAATGATTCAATTCAATCTTTATAATTCAGCCAAAATTATTTCTTTGGAACCATAAAAGACAATTATTATAAGAATTATTCAGGGGATTATTCTTGTAAAATATTAAACAAATTGGCCTCAGTAGCGGCAGTCAAAAAACGTTTTACAGGTTTATAACTCATATGGGAAAATACAGCAAAATGGCTAAGTTAAGCTTCCCATAACTCAGCCAAAAATCACTGAACCAAAACCATTTGAACAAACTTGAATTATCATATCTAAGGATAATTAATGTGTGAGATTTAAGAATTTGCCCCAGTGGTTTTTGAGGAGAAGATCTTTGTAGCCACTGAGCTAAAATGGGCTGTTACAGCATATGACTAAATTCACTGAACTGAGACCATTTGAACAAACTTCAGAAAGCACTACCCTAGGATCATTTCTGTGCCATATTTAACAATTTGGCCGTATGGTTTCGGAGAAGATTTTGTAGCCGTCAGTATGATACGGGCACTGATGACCCCCATACAAAAAAGGCTGATGCAGATGGCGCCACCAATACCTAAATTTCAGATATGTCTCATGTGAACAACATTGGCATAAAATTTGGTGATGATAGCTCCAGCCGTTTCTGAGATTGTAATTTTAGTATGCTTTTTTGGACAGATGACTAAGTTCAACTTCCTGTAACTCGGCCAAAAATCACTGAACTTAAACCATTCGAACAAAATTGAGAAAGATTGTTCCAGGAATCATTTCTGTGAAATATTGGACAATTTGGCTGAACAGTTTCGGAGAAGAAGATTTTTAAAACTTTTTTAGCTTTTTCCCTATAAAATCTAAGAAAATGCAGTTAGCCAAAGAATAAGCAAAATCCGATATAGTTTTTTAGATGACTAATTTTTTGCATAAAATTTCCTGATGCTACCTCTTGCCGTTTTCAAGATAGTATGGGTTAACGTACAGACGACGGACGCCGGACGACGCAACACCATCGCATAAGCTCACAGGTTCGCTAAAAATTGCATTATATTTGGGCCCATAAATTCAAAACAATATGCTATACTCACCTAATATTTGGAATGTTCATAGAAAATGTATGGAAGAATATGAATACTAAATATGATAAAAAAAACGGTCAGTGGTTTTGATATAAGGCAGCCTTAAAGGGTAACAAATGGCCTTTTTATGGAAAACGGAGGGTTTTCCTTAATATCTTGAAGGAACAAAGTCCAAGTGACCCAATTTTCAGGATGGTAGGTTTGGGGGACATCTAACAGTATGCAAAATTTTGGATTCGTAGGTCCAATGGTTTCAAAACGTGCCCTGTTAACCGACAGATGGCCGGATGGACGACAAAGGACCACGACTATAGCTCAGATGACTTATAGTCAGCTGAGCTAAAAATCTAAAATAATATTAAATTGGAGATAAAGTCTAAGAGGAAAAGGTAATACAGACCATGGTGGTTGACATGATTGTTTTGTATTGATGAGTAAGAAATTGTTGCAAATAATATTTTGTGACCAATCAATGCATTTCCTAATGTTATAATTGAAGCATTGTGAACATAAGATGTATATTATTAACATGATCATCGGTTGGCTTTTTGATAAATTGTTGACAGTTGAGTAATTTATTCAACTGGATCAGTTTTTTAATAATATATATATTATTAAATCTATGTATTTTTTTTTATTTTTATAAAATGTATACAGTTGAAATATAACTAATGTCCCAGTCCAAAGATTCAAGGACTTGGTGGGGTGTGGTGCGTGTGTGTGTGGGGGGGGGGGGGGGGGGGGATGGTGGATTGATGGGAGTTACATGGATGGATTGGATTAACTACACTTCTGCATATACATACAAGGTAAACAAAACCTGATCTCCAATTCTGCTGAGGCAGGAAAATAATGAACAAATGTTTGTATCAGTGATCCCATGATCAATATTCATGCAAAGAATCATGGTGATGATCAACGCAGTAGTTATTCAGATACTTGAGCTTTTGTATCAAATTTTTTATTATTCTGGGGGGTACTTCCAAGACTCATAGCTCGGAGAATATGGGTTTACAACAGAGACCTAATTTCAGGTTTCCAAGGAGATTTTTCATGTGAGAAGATTCCATGTACAGTGGTTATGATTTGTGCCCTGTTCACGGACAGATGGCCAGACGGACGAAGAGGGATGGCTATAGCTCAGATGACTTTGTCAGCTGAGCTAAAAATTCCTGGATCCAAAGGGTGATTCGGATCTCCCCCAAAAATTAATCAATTATTCTTTGTATCATTGCCCTACTGTCCAGAACGTTTCATCAAAATCTGTTTAAATCTTTTTGAGTAATGTTGCTAACGCCGGTAAAAACATTATTCCCGCCGCTTGGCGGAGATAATAACAACATATCTGTATTTCTTCTTGAGCAGCTTGCCTATAGAGACCATTAGTGAATCTAGTTGGTTCTATTGCCAAATATGTTATTCTTAAAATAACTGAAATGGGGGAACACAGCCAAAAAATCAAGCATTTAACTTTTCTTGGGCTTACAAAGAAAATGTGCCACAGTCAAAGTTATAGACATAATTAAAGTTATTGATTTAACATTTAGGTTTATAACTTAAAATATTTACAAAATTCTAAAATAATTTCTGGTATTTAATTAAAACTAAATTAAATATAGTCATATGCTTAAAATAGGGTCTCTAGCTAAAACATGTAATTATCCTGTTAAGTGAGTAAATATCTTTCCTGATTTTTAACAACATGCATTATGTTCGGGCCCATGACTACTGCAAATTACGCAATTATTGACCTAATTTCTGGCATGTACATAGGAAATACATGCAGGGATGGTTATGCCAAATTTAAGCCACACAGCTCTAGTGGTTTTCAGAGTGGGCAGTCTTGAAGTGTAGGCTTTTAATGGAAAATGGTAGGTTTCCTTAATATATCGAAAGAACTAAGTCGCAGTGACCCAGTCTTTGGTTTGGTAGGAGATCTTGTCAACATATAAAAGTATGCAACATTTTCGATTTGTAGGTCCGAAAAAACGTGTCAGTCTAATGGACGCTCAGATGGAAGGACGGACAGCCGACAGACCAAGGGCCTTTGCCATATCTCAGTTGAATTATAGTCAGCTGAGCTGAAAACTGCTATAAGATGTAAATGATAATTTTGTTTTTAAAAGTATAATTCTGACTTAAGATTTAAATATTTCTTTAGTATATAAGTTTAAGACACAGTTAAGGTGGAGAGCTGTCGGGGAATACTCAGATAGAACCTTGCACAACTAGAATGATTTTCAGTCATTATAATATGTAAATATTTAACTAATCATATTTTATTGAAGTTATTCCTGTACTGATATCAAAATGATTTTGGAGGACACCTGTCTTTCACCAATTGTCAAGCAGTAGTGGCTGCCCGACTTTACGGATCTGACGAAGTTTTAAACCAAATAAACGCTACTCGCATTGGTTGGAATATTCTTGGCAATGTGCCAACTCCCCTGCATGGAAGTGATACTAAACAAGATGTGCTAAATAAAGCAAGAGTTACATATAAAGAGTTCTTGACAGAATGTAGCGTGACCACCACGTTCAACACTTGGCAGTTTCATTTGCATATGCGAAAGCAAGAAACACATACAGATAACCTTAATATTTATTCATGGCAAATTAATTACATCAACAGGATTATATAATAAACATCATGAGCTGCACATGTTGCCCTTCTCAATAATTTACAATGAATTATGCTCATAATATACATATGTCAACTCGCATGTGGCTCTTTAACACAAGTAACATGAATACATCGTTGACCATTCTCTCAGTGAATTACGAGTTCTACCATGAAAGTAGGTTTGATGCCTTCCAACTTTACCTTCACAGATAATGGACTGCTACAATATTAAAATATTTACCCTTCAGAATTTAAATTTACATTTATTTAATTCTTGAAATCATTTATTGAGTGTTTAATTAAATTTGAGATGAATGGCAGTATGAAAGTTCAATTTACAATCCAATGATGGACGACATTACAATCTCAAATGGAATACCTTCAAATCTTCTTCTGTTGGAATCCATTACATAATCATATCTCTGAAGTGCCATTAAACATTAAGTCACACAGAACAGTATTGTTCCTTCAGGTCATATAACGTGTATTAATTCACAATTAATTCATACATGTTCACAGTACTGTGTACTGTTGTGGCCTTGGTGATATCAACATATGGATCACTTCCTATCTAGCCTTGTCATGTTAAAGTGAAAAACCTTAATGTTCCTTTGTGGTAACTTGTTTGAATAACAGTATCCTTGATTGATACAGACATGTTTTTTTTTGTCGTGAAACATTACATAAGTTTTATTTGATATATTTTCAAAAGCGATGCATCCTTTATTTTCTGATTCATAATCTACATCATATAAGGAATTTTCTACGCCTTTTCATACAAGATATAAACATAACATTATGACTTACAACTGTAGTATGTTCATTCAGATATGACAGATGTCATAAAACGTCCAGTAAATCTTACTGATACTCATAAACACGCCATAATTTTTTTGCAAGAGCTGTGAGACTTAATAATGTACATACTGCAGTCTGAGTGTACCCTGTAATGTTATTATCTGGTCAATATACATGCTGAACCTCCATTGAAAGCACAGTAGGTGTAAGCATAAGTTAAACATAAAACAGGCTCCCATACACAAGCTTCTACAACAGCAGCACATTATTGAAAGTAAATGAACTTCAGCACCTTTAAGACACTTCAATAATTATATTAATATATAAAAATACAGCAGCTGTTTGAACATACAGCCACATCATAAACAAGAAGAAACAGCTAATTTGTACACAAAACAAGTTAAAATCCAGGCCTTCCTTCCCCTGCTACAGCACTCAGTAAAACTCTCTCAGGCATGTCATAATCTGTGCAGATATGATAATTTAGGAGGAATATTTTGATGGAATGGGCCAGCTATTATAAAGTACAAATTATTAATGCATCCAAAAGGCCTAGCATACAGTGAACAATACCCCAAATTGTAATATAGCAAGTGTGCAGTACTTTAATGTAAATTAAATGATCAGATTAAATTAATCAAGGACACAGTAAGTATGTATGTTCAACAGGACCTTGCACAACAAAACAGTACAGTGAAACCTGTGTTATGAGGCCACCCAAGAGACCAGCTAAAAGTAGTCTTAATTCACAAGTGGTCTTATTAAATTATGTGAATGTTTTTAGTTCACTCACAGATGGTCTTAATAGACAGGTGGTCTTTCAGACAGGTTCCACTGTAATGTAAAATACTGTTGACATGGCAACATGGTGCTTTTTGTCAGACTTTTCTCAACACAGAACTCTGACCACTAAATTGTTTACGGTAATACAAAAATAATGAAGCAGTCACAAGTCAATGAATGATAATCTTTAACAATTAGGCAACATATAAACATTTTGTATTACTCTGGGGTTTCTTTTCATTATATATTTTTTAATAAAGTTTGATTATTTCTGTGCTGGATATCTGATTATGTCCTTTGCTTTATGTCATTTTTTATAAGATACATTTACAGTTGTGTCCATCATGCCTTTCACTGGGTAATGGTTGTGATATATCATATGCATGACTGATTTGTCCTTAACTGCTATTTTTTTCTAAATGTCCTGTCACCTTTACATGTTAAAATGTTTGTGTTACACAGTGCAAATGTGCGGTCTTCATGTATCAGCACTTTCCTGTGAGAAATGAAGAACTTCATGGATAAAAATTAAACTGGCAGATAAGACTGCAAGTGAAAACCTGCAAATTACAAATGACTATGCAACTAGATGAAACAAATACAACACAGTTTTGAAAAATAATTTTTTTGAATGAGGCAGCCACACAAAATATAAGCTGCTGTTACGAAAGTATATAAAAATGCCTAAAAATGCCATCATGGGTGTATCAATTCAATTTTTTGGGTATCACAAAATGACATATGTAGTAAGTATCTGAATTGCCCATGTATTGAAAAAGTGACCTTTATAGACTGGCTTTTCTTTTTCGCTCTGGTAATCCTTACGTTCATGATATGAAGGGTTTCTCATGAGGCAATATCAGCAAATAAAAGTAATTCTTAAGGATATTAGTATCCTTATAATCTTGTGGTGTCACAGAAAATTTCATTTTCCTAAAGATATTTACTTAGAACAGCTGTTTTATACATTGTTAAGTTTTATGGTCCATTTCACCGGAGGGCGCCCACTGAAATTTTATGACAATTCTGTCAAACAGATATTCACATGGTTTCAAGAGTACAAGAGTACTGCAAACATGCATAATACACCCGTCATGTATCTGGTGACCTCTGACCTCATTAATTATGCATGAATTTTAAAGAGAAGGTAATTCAGGTGAGAAACTCTATTGGTAAATATGTATAATGAATTTCTTGAAAAATCCATAGGATTTTTGGTAAGTCACCAAGATGCTTCCAAAGTGCAGTGACCTCTGACCACATTAAATATGCATAGATTTAGCTTAAAATCAAACTTGGGCAATATATTTTATTGATTAACATTTCTGAAGTGTTATCAAAATTCTTCATATTCTTCATAAGCTAATGGGGTGACACCACAAAGTAGCCTAGAGACTTGTGACCTTATTTAAAAATATGCCTGGATGTTGCCCATAATCAAACTCAGGGGATATAATCTGTTGGTAAGTAATTATGGCGAGTTTCGTGAAAATCGATCAAAGCCCAGTAAGTTATTGCAGTGACACTAAAAGTTAACAGACAGAAGGACGGGCAGACAGATGGATGGTGGGTATACCATAAACACCCCCCCCCACTGTATTATGACGAGCGTATATATAAAGGAAACAATGCGCAATTTCAATGGTCATCCCCAGTATAACAGACTATAGATTTGAAAATACCCTAATACCTTACAAAAATTTTTGCTCTGGCCTATGGTGTATCATGGTGAGAGGATTTTGTTTTGTCTATGGTTACTGTATTTATGATATGTAACAATGGATGCTCAATCTTTCTTTAATGCATTTACCTTACACAATCTTGTAATGCAATAATTCACAGCTCTTGTTGATGGCTCATTGCAACATCACTTAGTCTGGACTACAGTAATAGTGAACGTTGTGCAGTGAAATGCTTTAAGTTCTGTTAAACTGTCAGTGTTATATGTTGCTACATAAAAGAACTGAAGTCATAATCATTTATACTTTTACTAATGATGTCACACTTCAATGAATAATTCAGACAGCAGTTACAGTCTTGCAAGTGTTGTGGTGATGTGAAAGCTACAAATCAGCAGGTCTAGTAACAGCCCCTTAGTCCCTGGCTGATATAACAATTAAAGGTCTGCTTGTATCATGATGCTCTCTGTTGAAACATTTTACTGTAATAGGGCTGCTCATATTCTTACATTTCTGCTCATCATAAACTATGTAACAAACAGAAGTGAATTTGTTCTGTGATCACCATATTTAAGTGTTCTCTGGTGATAGAGTTATGATGTATGGGTCATCATGGTGACATGCGGCCTTTCGGCATCAATGGCGTCATGGTTATGTTTCCCTGATGATGTAGTCACATGGGCTGCCTGTGTCACCTTCGCTGCCAGACGTTCTCTGTGCTGACCTCCACCTGCTTCAGCCCAGGAAGAGACGACAGGCTGCCGCAGTAAAAGGCAAGATCGGCTGTCACAAGGCTGTCAAAGAAATAACAGTACCCAGTAAAAATAATGGTGTTTAAGGTAGCTGGATTAACAATTTACAAATTATCAAAATTTCACGATTTTTGTGTCATTTCAAGTTGAATGTGTAGGCTAAATTTCAATTTATGATAATTTTCATAAATTCACAATTTAAGTGATTATAGTTTGGAGCCAAAACCAGTGAAAACAATGCCAGATGAGCATTTTATTGGTTTTAGCAGCATTATTTACCACAAGGAGTTTTAATGTGATCATAGTCATTTGTTGAGCATAATTAAGAGTGACACAGAGCATAATGGCTTAACACAAGATGCCATATCTCTGGAAAGAGGCAGTGAGTGAGCATACACTACGGCATGTTGTTATGTGTTAATCGCTGTATATATACCTTAGGTCAGCAAAATCACAATGCCCAGGGGCTGTTTTTTCAAATGAAAAATTCACTGAAAAAGTTAAAAAAAAACAATAATGGGTTAACGCCCAACACTCCTTGGCACAATCTCTGCAGCCCACATGATTTACTTTCCAAAATTGGGTGCTTTTAATTTCTTTTTAACTTACCCATGTTGTGGCCCTCCATCATTTGTGAGCCCTATCCGAACAAGATGGGTCCGTACATGAGCCAGGAATGTTCCATTTATCCTTATAAAGAGATCCTGTAACAGAAAATAATAAATAAAATGAATGCTCACAAAAGAGATATGTATTGTAAAAATACATGATAGAAAAGAATTTAGCAACCACTAGGGTGAAAAATAGAAATGAACATGATATAGACTAATGTTCAGGTCGTGTTATAGCTTTTTTGGTGATTGATCTGTTAAGGTAGTGTTGTGCCTTATACACACCTTGATCTGTTCATGTGGCAGCAGGTCAGAACAGGCCTCATGAAACTTGCTCATCTGTTTACAAATGGCCCGGAAACATGCTGAGGGCATCGGTGCCTTAACCTCCCACTGTACAGAAAAATAGTGAACATAACTTTTAAAGTTTTACACTTAAATAATAATGTTAGTTTATCCTCTACAGTCTGGCTTTGATATACTTTCTAATGCATACAACAATAACATTTTGAAAACATTCAATGCAAGTAGAAGAATAATATAAGTATTTCCCCAAATTTTTTTTTTAAAGTAGTTATACCTATTCGTACAATAACTGTACCTATTGTATAATAATTATACACAAAGAATGCAGCTCAATATTCTTGTTTATTTTTTACCGGGGGGGGGGGGGGGTATCCACCTTTATGGCAGCACAAACTAACCTGGTCACGCAGTTGCTGTGTGGCAATAGATTAATTGTTCACATCAAACTACTGGCTGAAATATTCAACCCTTAATCAACATTTATTTCTTACTTAGTGTAAGTGTAAGTTATGGTGAACCCCTATTGGTACTGCATTTAGAGTTACTAAATGTGTAAAGTATGATGTTGTCAATGCATACAGACCCGTTCAGTTACTGACAACTTGGTGAGGAGCTTGGAGAGATCTAGAAGGGCATATGTTTTGGAAACCAAAATCGGGGTAAATAACAGCGAAAGGGACTGAAAGTGTAAACCAATTTACTTTGTTGTATGGCGAGTGTGGACAGTGGTGTAAGGTTTGGGCCGTGACATTCTGAGGTAGCCTAATGCTGGGCTTAGTTTTTTATGTCATCCTGACCTGATTATGAATGTGGTGACCCGCCCCGAGGGAACAAAATGGGATCACATCACACACAGGAACCGGCGGACTGATTATGTAACTTATTATACAAAGTCCTGTAGGGGATAAATGTGTTAACTGTAATTTTTTATGATCTGTCAATAGTTATTTGAATCAGAAGGTTTGTGTCAGTGACACTCTTACTAGTGAAGCCTCTTGGTGTTATGGCTAAGGTGCCGGACTTGTGATCAAGCAGTCATGGGTTCAAATCCCACAGCCTCTCACTTCTTTGCTAAGACCCTTTAGCAAGGTATCAGCAGAGTCTCAGCAAGGTCTCAGCCACAAGTGTGCTTATGTCTACCCAGCATTACAAATGGCTACCAGATTAAGTGCCATTTGCGTATGGCGGGCCCTGGCGACATAAAAACCGTGTGTGGGCTCTGTAGCGTCCTCATGGAGCTACCATCGGAGAGTAAAATTGTAAAGTCTTCTGAGCCAGTTATTGGTAAGGGGACTTAAAAGCTGCAACATTTTACTTTACTTTATCTAGTGAATTTGGGGAAGTTAAAACATTGGCCTTCAGGTCATCAGTGTTGCAAGTCCCCCTGGAAAGAACCTGAGTAGCCGTATCATTGGGCAGGTGGAGTCCCAGGAGGTTACTATAGGTTATACAAGGAGCAGATGTGCATATCCTAGGGGATATATATTTCTTGGATACTTGATACTGCTTATTAACAATAAAGGGTTATTGTACCATTTATGTGCCATAATTTTAAAGTATTCCACTAACTATGTCTTTAAGAACCAAGGTGCACAATTATTAAGGAACACTGAAACTCAACCACACAAGTGAAGGTTGGCTCATTGATAACAATCACTTTTGTATCTCATATGCAGCACATTTCACAAACATTTAGCACTCAAAGAGATTGTGTCTCAGAGTGTCTAGCTAATCACCTTAATAAGCTGAGCATCAATCATCTGCTCCATGATGGACACCAGTTTGTTGTTGATCTCAGATATATGATCATTGTAATCCTGCAAATAAAGTAAACATACCTATCAGAACTGAGACTGTACCTGGAGTTGAACAGTGCTGCCATCTATTGGTAGGTGAAAACACCAACTATTGCCACTGCATCCACAAAAATATGCATCTCAAGAGTATAGTTGAGGATACTGGCTGGTAAGTATCCAAAACAATTAAAAAGTGTTAATCGAAAACCATCTAAATACATTGTATTCCTGCTGTTTTACACTGGTATTTATAAAGTGTCATGTTAAACTATTCATAACCATGCTAAAGTTGATCATCAAGTCTCTGTTGAAAAAAAATATTAATTTATTCAGATTAAAAACAAAGCAAAAACCCTCATTGAGTATAACACATCCATGCCTCTTGTATAATTAATCCATCTGCAACAAGGGTGATCTTTGTTTTGTGTAACTTAGGCAGGTAACTTCATCTGAAATGTTTGCTTAAATAACCTGTTAAAACAACAGGTGTTCAGCTCACCTTGAGAACATGTTCAAAGTGCTTAATAAGGTGCTGCTGCTTTTCTTGTAATCGTTCTTCAAAATGTTGCCGTACAGTAGGAAGGAAATAGAGGACAAGCTGGAGACACCTGGAGGCCAGTGCTGAAACCAAAGATATGTGTATCATTATCAAGTGATAAAATTACATACTTGGTGCAATGTTAATTTGTCACCATACATTTAACCATGAGAGAACCTATTTGGTGCTTCCACGGAGTGTATAGTGACCACTAGTGACAGATGAGGTCCAGAAGCTGAATACAGAGGAATCTAATACGTTTGCTAAATTTCAACACTAAATACAGATTCTGATTTTAAAGCTATTATGTTGAAATAAAGTTACAGTGATACATTTTAAAGAAGATCTTATACAAAGATGTCTAGATGCCATACATACAATGTGTGCTGCTCTGAACTAGCCAAATAGTCACTAAGGCTGGCAGAGTACATGTCAGACATGATACAATAGACACAACAATGCACTAAAATTTAGATTTGCAAGAAGAAAAACTTTTTATAAAATAAAAAAATTCCAATGCCTTTTACTTTACATTTTACATAAAGTTTGTGGTAAACTAACAGCTTACCTGGTGAACTGATAGCTTACCTTGTGAACTGACAGCTTACCTGTTTAACTGACAGCTTACCTGGTGAAATGACAGCTTACCTGGTGAACTGATAGCTTACCTAAGTTTTTGGTGCTGATAGTTTTAAGTCCAACAAGCTGCAATGCCCCTGCTCCAAGTATAAGTTGACATGTCCTTGAATTAAAAGTCTGAAAAAAATAATGGCAAGAAAATAAGGTAACTTTACATATACCACTGACTGGATACTGTAATTGCAGGGCTCACATCTTGAATGAATGCATCAGTAATAGCTTCAGCTGTACCGACTCCCTCTTCTAACCACATTCATTGTCATTCAGTGATAGTTGTCACTCTCAAAATTACTATTAAGTCTGTGTAAATATAAAGAAATTGTAAGTGGTTTCACAAGTCTTCTGCAACTGATAATACCACTCATGATCATTATGTATACCAAACATCGAGAAAGTAAACACAGCTATTATTGAGAAATCAGAACTTCTTACAGGGCTTAAATTAAAAATATCAATAGTGATATTGCTGGGTGACATTTCAGAAAGAATTACTTTCATCTGGATTTCAACTTAGAACTTTCGAGGTCTTAAAGTTATAACATCATACAGTTTCCAGAATTGTTCCATACACTTTGCTTCGAAGAACATTAAACCATTTATAAGCAAGGATATTTATCAGGTTTGCGATATAAACAAATACAGTGCACTAATGCTCAGCTTGACTTAAAGTTAGCTGAGCTTATATTAAATGGAACTCATGAGTTTTGCCAGCCCATAGTGTTGATATTTCTTTTAAGATTTTTTTTTGTAGAGGTAACTGTCTACATTTTCTAATGCTGACTTATCTTATTCTAAACCAAAGTATGCATCTGCAATTTCTCATTTCAGTTTGGGACAACATGACACGGCAGTAGCACTCACTTCCTGTCATTTTATTTTAAATCCTGGTGTCACCCAGGCACAGTGTCTACCGCACATATGGGTCCTAATCAACCCCATTGCTGGGTCATAAAACTGAGGAACATACTCATTTTGTAAATAACCCATGGCTGTGGGGCAAAACCTTCCTACTAAGCCTACAGAGTGCACACCCTGGGTGGAGCTGACCATGAAAAATCTTACTAATTATCTGCTGAGATATAACTCACTACCTCCCTGGTTTAAGTCCTGTGGTCTACACCTACGCCACAAAAGCCCATCCCATACAAACTATCATTCTCACCTTTAGCAGCTCCACCAGGCGGGTAAGGATGTCTGGGGAGACGGAAGGAATGTCACTCACACACTGGCAGTAGTCCACAACCATGTTTAACAAAATTAATACAGTCCTGCAAAACAAACAGGCATAAGGTATAACAATAAAATACAACAACAAAATTTCTGGCATTACTAGCATTTCCAACAATCAACATTCACCTATTGGCTGGTATGCACCAAGTTCACAGTTTAGGTGCAGTTACTACAAGCCATAAATGACAGCTGTTCAATATTAGCAACACATGATGATATTTTAATAAATTTCACATTATTCATGTTAAATGTAGGATTTATTTGGTGTGTGTACCACTTGTCCCCTTTATCTTACACCAAATGATCTATTGACAAGAAGATAACTGTTACATTTCTGAATGACAATTTGTAGTAGCAATTTGCTCCTCTAACATTACAGATCAACAAATGACAAGCACTTGAGTTAACTGAATCTTTACTGAGGACTGCAGGAAACATCCCAAAGGGGAAACAAATAGTTTCCTAATATTGGCTGTTTACAGGTACATGTTACAACAAATGAAGCAGTCCAGCCCCTAAATGGGTTCCAGTTTCTAACAGCACCTGCCATATGCAACAAACATTTGGTAAAATCTCAAATCTGCCTGTGAATTTCTTGATTTCTGCTCAACAGTAATATATATTTACAGACCTCCCATATAAGAGAAAGGTGTAATATTCAAGAAACAACATTTACAAGGTAACGGTTTAGTTCCTGAAGAGTACAGAAATAGCAACATGATTTAAACAAAATACATTTGACAAAATTCTTAAACAAGATTAATCATAGTTTAGAATAATTCAATATTATTATTACCAATTAAGACTTACCCAACAACAGCGTATTTCTGACCGTTGACAAATAAAACTTCCCCTGGCTGCCTTCCTGTAAAACAAAATATATAGTAACTTAGGATGTGTGTATTATCTGAAAGTGTACAATTATAGCTCATGAAGGATGCTATTGTTATTAACCCGAGCATTAATTCATAGTACATAAAAGTATTCTTTGTGAATGTGTTACATGGCTGTGAAATGACAGCATGCAGGAGAATGTGAAACTGCAACGAAATGTCATCTTTTTGTACAAACTATAGTGTAATGTGATTTATTTATATTTCAAGGCACCTCAAGCAATTTTTCCTAAAGGGAATATTTATTTTAGCATATTTGTGCTTCTTTGTAAGATTCAATGCAACAGCTTGTACTTAAACTTGTAAGTTTTGATCAGAGAAAATAATTATAATATTCCTTACACATAGTTGTAAGGTAACAAACACAATATATGTGAATTACTCATTTAGCATTTATGAGAATATTATATGTTAAATAAAATGAAATATATACCTGGATCAGCCTTTTTCTCTGATACTGATAAAACACCTGCCAAAAAGATGGGAAAACATAATTGGAAAGTGCTCTAAAATAAAAAAAAAATCAATTTAATGCATACAGCTTGTATTATGGTCTGATTAACTACTCAGATCTTAAAGTAAAGTTTTTAATAAACAATACTTGCACATCAGATATGTTATGAGTATATGACGTACTGGAATTTTATCTTTAAAGTCCCAGGCATATTGAATGCATATCCATACAGTATTGGATATAACATGTACTGCACAGAAACAACAAGTTCAAAATGAGTTATTGAACAATAAAAACTGCCTGTGAATTTTTTTTAAGGATTTCCCACAAGGTATATTTAATTCTGATAAAACCTCTGTTTTATATTTCAGATGGTGCTACCTGTTTCTGTGATGCGATCCACGAGATCTTGAAACTCTGCAGGTACATCTGACTGTTTCCATCTTTCATTGTCCAATATCAAACTGAATTATAAAAGAAAATATACACAGAAATAACAAATGAAAGTTTAACAAGCAAATTTGTGGAAGTAATGTCCCCCGCTTTGGGATCTTGATGTCTTTCATGCTTGATAAGCAACCAAAAGTATGACATGTGGAGAAAATCTTGAGGGCACATGAAAACTTAAACAGACATGACATGTGGAGACATCTGCAGGTCAAAACTAAAACACATTGAGAAAAAGGACCAAAATCAACTATGACATGTGGAGACGTGCAGGCGAACATTAAAACCAAAACTCATTTGGAAATTTGACCAAAATATGATAATTATGTTTTTGAGCTGGAAAGAATTATTTTTAGATAGACACTCCAATATCAATCCATACCAAGGTATGCATGAGAGCAATCACTGACCAAAATCTGTATGAAATCCGATAGAATTTAGGAAAATTATCACACAAAAATGAAACAAGGCCTACAGGCCTAATGCGAACCTGTGCATATGGATATACACCAGGTAATACGCTTCAATGCTGAACCACTACTTTTCATATATATGAACAATGCAAGTACTAAACATTTTGAACAAGAAACAATACACAAACATCACTGCTGAAATTCTGGCATGGGTGCACACAACACAAAAATTATTGTAGGTGGCACCACCAGTCTTGTATACGACAAAGCTATTTGACATGTATAAATATGCCCAATTTCAGGCTGATATATCAAATTCCTCCGTAGAATTAAGCAGGCACATACACTTTGCAAAAGTCATTGTAGATGGCGACACCTGTCTTGTGAACAAGAAAGCCATTAAAGACGCATAGACAGGTCAGAATATCTGGCCAATACATCAAACTTACCTTGAGTCTGATGCATGGGGCTGACCAGGCTTAGGTGAGAATGGCTGTTGCCCCGAGTGTTCTGTGACAAATTACTGGCTCAGGCTACTGCACTGAGTGAACTCTTGACCTGCACCTGGCTAGACTGAGTGAACTTTTGACCTGTACCTGGCTGCACTGAGTGAACTCTTGACCTGTTACATAATCTGACACAGTTGGCAGTCTGCCAAAGCTATAAATAAATCCAGGCTGACCTTTTGCCTAATCTGAAATAGTAGCCACACAATTGCATAAGCTCACAGATTGGCTCCATATGCAGCCCTGAGGGGCATGACACCCATGAGGTGATCACATGATACTCATGAGGTGATCACATGCTACCCATGAGATGATCACATGCTGCCAATGAGGTGATCACATGCCTTGTGCTTGGCTGCACTGATTGAACTGTTGACCTATATTTGGCTGCACTGAATGAACTCTTGATCTGTTGCCAAATCTGAAACAGTTGGCAGTTTCTCAACCTATTCAAGAAACATACACAATCTTGGCCTGTTATGTAACTCTGCTAAAATTTGTCCAATACAAACCATTTGAACAAACTTGAGAAGGCTCGCCTCTGGGATCATTTCTGTAAAATATTGAACAATTTGGCTGGACTGTTTACAAGAAGAAGACTTTTAAAGTTTTTTTACAGCTTTTTCCCTGTAAATCTAAGTAAATGCAGATAGCAAAAATAAGCTGAATCCATCAACATTTGATATGTGACTGATAATTGCATAAAATTTGGGGATGGTAGCTCCTGCTATTCCTGAGAAATTATGAGTTAGTGTACAGCTGATACGTAATATCATAAATCTACATTTTTTAAAAGCTTTTAAAAACATTCTTGTCAATATTTTCCATAGATATTCTGAAATCTAAATGTCTAGAGGCATGATGTAATGGATGCTGATAAACTGGTGCTAGGCTAGATGTGTCTGCTTCACACAGCTAACATATATGGTAAAATGACTCAATTCAATCTTTATAATTCAGCCAAAATTCATTTTTTGGAACCATAAAAGACAATTATTATTAGAATGATTCAGGGAATTATTCTTGCAACATATTAAACAAACTGGCCTCAGTATCATCAGTTGAAAAACATTTTGTAGGTTTATAACTCATATGGGAAAATACAGCAAAATGGCAAAGTTCAGCTTCCCATAACTCAGCCAAAAATCATTGAACCAAAACTATTTGAACAAACTTGAATTATCAACTT
The DNA here is from genome assembly GCA_026874595.1 of Sipunculus nudus. Classification (NCBI taxonomy): domain Eukaryota; kingdom Metazoa; phylum Annelida; class Sipuncula; order Golfingiida; family Sipunculidae; genus Sipunculus; species Sipunculus nudus. The sequence goes on along the minus strand of CM049308.1, from coordinate 83,669,167 downwards.
CTAAGGATAATTAATGTGTGAGATTTCAGAATTTTGCCCAGTGGTTTTTGAGAAGAAGATTTTTGTAGCCACTTAGCTTACATGGGCTGTTATGGCATATGACTAAATTCAGCATCCCATAACTCAGCCAAAAATCATTGAACCAAAACTATTTGAACAAACTTGAATTATCAACATCTAAGGATAATTTATGTGTGAGATTTAAGAATTTGGCCCAGTGGTTTTTGAGAAGAAGATTTTTGTAGCCACTTAGCTAAAATGGGCTTTTATGGCATATGACTAAATTCGGCTTCCCATAACTAAGGCAAAAGTCACTGAACTGAGACCATTTGAACAAACTTCAGAAAGCACTACCCTAGGATCATTTCTGTGCGATATTAAACAATTTGGCCATTTCGTTTCAGAGAAGAAGTTATTTGTAGCTGTCAGTATGATACGGGCATTGATGACCCCCGTACAAAAAAGGCCGATGCAGGTGGCGCCACCAATACCTCAATTTCAGATATGACTCATGTGACCAACATTGGCATAAAATTTGGTGATGATAGCTCAAGCCATTTCTGAGATTGTAATTTTAGTATGCTTTTTGAACAGATGACTTAGTTCAACTTCCTGTAACTCGGCCAAAAATCACCGAACTTAAACCATTCGAACAAACTTGAGAGAGATTGTTCCAGGAATCATTTCTGTAAAATATTGGACAATTTGGCTCAACAGATTCGGAGAAGATTTTTTAAGCTTCTTTAGCTTTTTCCCTATAAAATCTAAGAAAATGCAGTTAGCCAAAAAATAAGCAAAATCCGATAGAGTTTTTTAGATGACTAATTTTATGCATAAAATTTCGTGATGCTAATTCGTGCTGTTTTCAAGATAGTATGGGTTAACGTACAGACTACGGACGCCGGACGACGCCACATCATCGCATAAGCTCACAGGTTCGCTAAAAAACCTATGGACGGACAGACAGAGTGACAAACAGACAGACAGACAGAAGCCAGACACTCCAAAACCAATCCCAACCAAGGTAATCATGAGTGCAATCACTGACCAAAATTTAAATGAAATCAGATAGTATTTAGGAAAGTTATCGCATGGAAACAAAACCTGACAGACAGACAAACAGAGTGACAGACAGAAGCCAGACACTCCAAATAATCCCAACCAAGGCTAGCATGTGAGCAATCACTGACCCAAATTTGAATGAAATTGGATAATATTTAGGAAAATTTATCGCACGGAAACAAAAACCTGACAGATGGACAGAAAGAGTGACAGACAGACAGACCGAAACCAGACACTCTAAAACCAATTCCAACTAAGGTAAGCATGAGAGCAATCATTGACCAAAATTTGAATGAAATTGGATAATATTTAGGAAAAATATCGCAAAGAAAGAAAAATCTGACAGACAGAGTGACATACAGACAGGCAGACAGAAGCCAGATATTCCAAAACGGATCCCAACCAAGGTAAGCATGAGAGCAATCACTGAACCAAATTTGAATGAAATTGGATAATATTTAGGAAAGTTATTGTAAGAAAACGAAAATCTGACGAACTGACAGACAAATTGAGGGACAGACAGAGGGACGGATGATGGACAAAGGTATCTCAATTTATCTAAAAATACAGTTTAAAAAAAACTTGCGATAGACAGTAGTCCATATGGAGATAATGTGAGAGATGCTCTCATCTGTTTTAACGAAACTTAATTTTATACATCTTATCATTCTCAGTATTGACCAGTGAACAATGAAACCTTCCTGATTTATATAATTTCCTTCTTTAACTAAAAACCTGCGGAAGAGGTCATCTGTCAAATAGATGGTGCAGCTGTTTAGATGACTGTCACATGTTCCCGCCCGATAGGTGACAGTATCTGCACCGGCAGCAACACAAAATATAAACTTATGTGATGACGTCACCAGCGTCATCGGAATGGACTGGTCCTCTTTCCCATTATATGCTATTTCTGCGGCTTTCATTATGTTATAGATAACATACATGTCAGGACCAAAATTTGAATGAAATCAGATAAAATTTAGGAAAGTTATCGCGGAGCGGGGGGACAATTAGTAGACTAACAGTGTAAACAAAACATAATAAATAATGTAACAGTGCTAATATATATTTCTCTACTTTTAAGAGTTGTAATTCCTTAAAGGATTACTTTATAATCCAGGTATATTAACATTTTCAATATCTGCAAGCTGCTTCAGATATCTAACTATCCCTATCTCACCTAAACTATCCCTATTGGAACTTCTGGGTCTTCAGGTCAGTGCTTAAGATATAATGAGAAAATATAGACAAATGATCTTTTACAAGTGAATTCTTATTCATGATTTAACATATTCAAATTTTGACATTTGAAAATAAAGACTGATACACAAATAACTGTTCATAAAATTGTACTATTAGCTGATACACCATGTATAGAAAACTGAAGAAAAAGAAGATCATGAAGGAGACAATGGAATTTTACCTAAGTTTGGTTTTCCGCTCTTCATGGAAGCGGTTAACAAATTTGTTAGCTTGGCTCTGTAGCGTGCCCCTCAATGAGGTGCTCTTGCGACCACTCAATTGTTCACAGTCTTTTACGAAGCCCTCTATTGTACGTGACAATGTGACAAACTCACTGGAACTTAAACGTCCTATAAATCCATCCTGTAAAGAAATTATATTTCAGTTATAACACATATAGCACAAATGCCTGGACAATTAAAAACTAGAGTGTTGGAAAACTAGAGTACCAAACAAACATTTTGCACACTCACTGGTTAACATCATACTGATTTGCTGAGTTGACTATCAAGATTCTTGTATTTTAAGACCAACTGACTAATGAAAACAAGCACTTCAAGCAACATCTCTTATTCTGTTCTTAAGAATGTAAATGCAAAGATCTTTTATGGGAAAATATTTCAGGTTGATCAATGGCCTGTAGGTGGTGCTGTCAACTGAATGAGGATGAAGGTGAGCAAACAATATTAAATTATTTAACCATCTGATTTTTAGGTTTAATATGCACATGGACAGGAACAATCTAGAGGTCATTACCTAGAGCATCACAGCAGAGTTCCAGATTTTCTATAAAGATTTATCCATTGTGGAACAAAGGGGGGGGGGGGGCACTTTTCACATGTATTCACATGTGTTATCAGTAATCATGAGAAACAAAGAGTAAACCAGTGACTAGAAGATATATTCTTGAAAATAAGTATACAGTATTTTATGAAAACTGTGTATTAAGGAGAATCCTCATTTGAACTTTAACCTAGGAAAAAAGGTTTTCAGCATTTTATGAAAACAGTATATATATTATGGAAAAATCCTCTTTTGCACTTTAACGCCTGGTGATATAAAATAACTGCTGCAAGTTGTACTCACCTTTCCCCTGGCTACTAGTACTTTTACACATCTATCATGAGCCTGGTCACAGACAGAACACAACGTCTCCTTAAGTGACGCTGTCAGTTTGACATAATCTACCTGAGAAATCAGGTTATCAGGTTCATTACCTCTGAAATATAAACATTCTTATAAGTATAATGTTAAACTGTTCTGTGTTTTGGATATATTCACACTTTTCCTGTGATGTATCTTTTCTTTAAAAACTTGCCAGCTGAGATAAAATGTGTGACATTTGCCTGCAGGAAACAAAAATATGTGACAGTTCTTCCAATGGTGCAGGTCACAAATGTTACTAAAGTTTACTGAACTATTATGTATACTTAAATAAACACTAAACAATCATTTATATCTATAGGTCTGTATTTTTTAGAAGACCATATCCTAAAGTATGTTACAGGCCCTAAGCCAATATATTACCAATGTAGTTAGGCAGCAAAAGAGCAGCAAAGTTTGGACTCAAACACTGGATACACATCATTTGATTTTAGTGTATACTTGATCATGAGTATCTGTTACTGTGCCAACACTCTACAGCTAAATATTTAAGCACAAAAATGATTTTTCATGTAAAATTGAGCATATTTGAAATTCATGTTGCCTTGAGTGGACATTATAGTAAGAAAATGTAAGAATACCTAATTTAATATGGTTTGAAACAGATATAGAAAAGTGATAGAGAACTACAAGAATAACCTGTTTGAGTACTAAAGCCCTGGATTGAGACTTGAGTAATGGACAAGGATTACTTGAGCCCTAAGTACCCCTTTCAGCTCTCTGTCTCATTAACACTTACACAGGCAGCCTGACATGGGGCTCGTTTTCTGCGTTACGTAATTCATCACCATCCACGGAGGGAGGTGATGTCTGTCCTGATGCAAGCAGCGCCACCTCCTGGACAATTTTACTCACAGCCTGAAATAAATTTAACATTTCAGAGAAAATATGACTTAACAAGGGCATCACAAAGCAGAGCATCCTCTAACAATATTAGAACTGTAATTAGAACTGTAATTAGAACTGTAAAAATCAATAGGGAAGTCTTGTGATTCAAATAAATTGAAATCTTCCTCTATAGGTAAGTGACCAATATGTGCAAGATGGAAGCTTTTGGATGAAAAGTTTGGCTTAAAATGCATCACCAGCTTTTGAAAGGCGTGGGTCCTGTGACAGTGACCTTTGAGCATGTGATGTCAAATTTAACGAGGTTCTCCCTTATTGGTAGGTGAACCATATGTGAAAGATCAACAGTTTTGGCCTCTAGAAAATATGTGGGAATTCAATGGCCTGAACCCCCCCCCCATGGAATTATAGAATGGTGTTGGGAACATTTATATTAACCTTAAACCACTGAGAATGATAAATGGTTGGAAAGTAAACTGACCTTGACCTTGCTGAAAAAGACCATTTTTGATGGTGCACTGAAAGGGGACCTCAAAATATGTCTTCATTATTAATTACTGTAAAAACGTGATTGCATCTCAGTGCCATCTTGTATTCATTTAGTGAAACACACAAATCAAGTAAGGCTTTAAAACTGGACAATTCCTCTGTATATTCTTGTACATTTGAGCAGATTGCAAACAAGAATATATAATGTTTCACTGCATTGAGCTGAAATATGATAATATCTCACGCTTAATCAAACAGATAGATATCTTAAACTTCTTAATCATTCAGCATCTGAATACTAGATGGAGCTGAGAAGCAAGTGGTAGTTAACAATAATTGTGTTCAACCGTACCCCACTGATATCACTTAAAAGCTTTAGAGTTCACGGCTTTTGACTTTACCCTGAGCACGACTAAGCTTGAGAGAATACTGACCTTGACCCTATTGAGAATGACTAGAAGATTTGAGAAGACTTTCTGAAGTAGCTCCATCCATGTGCTGTAGTTCAGCAGTCTCATCTGGTCAGCCAGGCTGCAGAGACAGAGACAGATATTAAGTAAAGTAACAAAACTCTATCTCAAACATTCAGCAGTCTCAGAGGCAGAGACAGTTATTTAATTATTGCACACATATCTTTCTCAAACATGCCAATATGTAAAACCTGATGTTTTCATAGAGATCTTGTTCAAAGGTCACAAAGGCCTTAGGTAACTGGCCACTTAAACATTGTGAAACACAATTTTTAACAAATCTGTGAATGTTTATATAAAACATACAAGAAGTATTTTGGTGAATGTAATCTTTTATGATTCTTCAATAAGAGTCACAGGCTTGGCTAACCTTTAAGAAATATTTGTTTCATCTGTATCAGAAAACAGTCCTTGCAGATTGAACAAAATATCAATTTATGAGAATAATAGGGGTTCTCATATTACATATTCTTTAAATAGTGGACTCCCATAAAACATTTTTGATTAATTTTCAAAACCTGAACTTTTATCGCTATAAAATTTCTCAAAGTCATGGATTTATGACTTTCTTATCATACTGACTATTATAGTATATGGCTATCTCTACCAACTGTACCCTCCTTACGCAGTGGTTCCATACTACAGCAGTTCAAAATCTTCTTCACTTTAACCGCTGCATTTATGGGCTGGCTCAGAGCCAAATCAGACCAACGAGAGAGGTTATTCATGAAGCTGGATGCACAATGCAGTACCACGCTCTCATTGGTCTTATTACAAATTCTTTGCCCTTTGCTAATCCTGGTGGTGAAACCCTGAGAATCTTGCTATACAAAGCATTGGTTAAAGCGAAGGAGATGTAGAACTGCCGGAGGAGTGAATGCATACTGGGTCTGTAGGTCTCTCAAGCCATAAACAGTGGAGTCCATATGAATGTAAAAAACTACCTTGTAACATTGTTATCATTTTCAATGTCTTCTGCTGCTGACACAGCTTCTATCACAGTCTGAAAAGAGACAATGTATGTTTAATCAGACAGAGATAAAATATAAGGGTGTAGTTTTATCTTGATTTTAATAGTTCATGGCCTTTAACAGACTTTATGTACCAGTATGTAAATGACTTTACAACTTGACACCATGAAACGGACTGTCAACAATACCATCACTGAACTCATACCCTTTTAATATTTGGTTGCTGTTTTTCTGGACTCATCTTTGTTTTTACTTTGAGCACTGTAGAAGGGGAGAATTCATTACTGGATTCGTCCAGTCTTGATCTCAATCTTCAACTTATATTTAATTTTATGAATCATGTACAAGGTTAATATTATACTTATGTTCATATAAAAACAATGCATTATATATTTAAAAAGGTCAATTCATATATGTAAACACTAATTCTGTTCAGACCTGTTTAATGACAGCCTTAATGGCAGTGCATGCCTCCTCTCTGTACACATCCACAAATTGGAATTTTTCTTGCCGCATCATACCCATAACTATAGCAACCAGTCGCTCCTGAAAAAGTTAACAAATACATTCACCTACCGAGTTTTACCACATACACAGTTCGCTTGGGAAACCACACTGCCACAGTTACAAAGAAATATAATTCATTTTCTAAATAAGACTGATGGCATAATAGAAAAAGGAAATGTTCAGATAAAGCAAAGAATAACTTTAAAATATGTTTTAAAAATGCTTTCTACTTGTGATAAACTGTATATATTTTTTAGTTAGTCCAAATATAATCACAAGAGAGCATTTGCTTCAGCCTTATCGACTACTTTGTTTTCCTGTTGAAATAATTATGTTTAAACCAAATATAATCACTATCACACAATGTTTGATTCTTTCATATAGATTATTAACAGGTGACCAATGGGTCATGATGCTAAGCTGAATTTGACATGTATACAGGTGATACATATATTGATTATTAATGGTATGATCTGGTAAAAATGATTGTTAAGGAACCTAGAAGAATGAGTAGAATGATTTCCAGAGTGCTAAAAATCATGGTTTTCCCCCATAGTCCTAAGAAAATAGGTAACAGCAAGAAGATTTTTCCATTTTTCTATGTCAAACTGCTATGACTTGTGTCCATCTGACTTATAGGGTTCTCAAATCAAACAGATCACAGTATATAGGTCACAGTATAAAGGTCAAAGTGACCTTATTTTGGATGTCAAAGGATACATAATAATGACCTCCCTTTCCAGAGACAACATTTGTGACCTGTGCGACTTTCTGGGTGCTGAAAATTATTTTTTTTTCATAGCCCAGAGAATCGAATATAGGTCACAGTGACCTAATTTCAGGATTCAAAGGAGACTTGCCAAGGACTTCCCTGGATGAAGTTTCTAGTTTCAACAGTAAAGTTTGGTGCCATGCCAGACTATCTGGGTGCTCATAATCAATTTATTTGCCAGTTGTTTGCAGAATATAGGTCACCATGACCTATTTTCAGGTTTTAAAGGAGATTTGGCCAGAAACTCCCTGGATGTTGTGTTATATAATTCTAGGCCTAACAGTTACAATTTGTGTCCTGTCTGACTGTCTGGTTGTTCCAAGTAATGTTTTTGGCCAGTTGCTCGAAGGACCTCCTTGGATTTTCAGTTAGAAGTTTCAATGTCCAGTGGATACGATCTGTGCCCTGGTAGCGGACAGATGGATGGACAGACAGACGGCTCGACGGATGGACGACGGACAATGAATGATCGCTACAGCTCAGATGACTTTCAGTCAGCTGAGCTGAAAAAAAGGCCAAGGACAAACCAAATGTAAAATATACACGTATATATAAATCATTAAACTTTAAAGAATTAAAAGAAGGGATTTAAGCACAGCACCAAAAGTGGTTGTGTTTGCATAATGGTTATGTTTGGCACAATCTTTCAACCAATCACATGCGCATCCCGGGTAAAACCAGGGTGATTTTTTTAATAAGACAGTGTTACTTGAGGTCATAAAGAGGGACACTAAAGGGCTATTAAGATGAAGCATAAGCTATAATGATTAGTACAGTAAATCTTTGCATTTCAGCATGGATTATTTCAAGACCACTGGCTCGCAAAGGATGGTCAGTTTCATGCATGCTAATATTTGGTATGCAGTCAATCAAGCCATAAAGGTTATATATTCACCCATGCCTGCTTTCCCTGTAAGCAGCTGTTAAATTAATTTTTGTTTAACCTTAGTGTTAGTTATATCATGGGATCAAAGATGGAACTACTGAAGTAACTGCATGTCTTCATGAAAGCATGGATTTTTTAACCCTAAGCACTGCCCAGTTAATATGTGGCTATGCTGTATCATCAGGGCTTCTATCAGCTCTTGATGTTTATTTAACTGATGGTGGTGTTAATATAATATAAGATAAATCACATCATATCACAGTTAATGTTATTCTAGAGATATGTATTAATATCCTCATTGGTTCCTTGTGTAGAGAGATAGTAAAGTCAGATCACTCTATAAATGGGAATTGAATCCATGACCTTCAAGGCAAACAATCAGTAATCAAAAGTCATGGGTTCAATTCCCATATAGAGTAATCTGACTCTTTCTGCGTTTTTATGTTCTATCTAAATGTTATTCTGTTCATGCTGTTATTATATCTGTCTGTAATAAGAAGTACTGAGGATTTATATCATTGATATCAAGCAAAATTCTGAAACTGTTTAGCTGTATTTATATCCATTAATTAAACTTCAAAGCAAATGCACATACAGAAGCAGCAAGCATCTACATCTCCAACACTGCACCAACCTGCCATGACAGCAGTGGTGGTGTATAGGAAAATATAAAATACCTGGAAAGTGCTAACTCCCACTCCCTCCTTCTATATACAAAAATAATAAAAACAGAATATACCTTTAGCACCTGTGCTATTTACATTTATTTCAAGTAGTATTATTTTACAATTATCCTGTCTAAATAACCTCTAGTCTACAGTCATAATGAGACCACTTGTTATATTTGGCACAAGGTCTACTGGATTTATGAACAAGAAGTTAAAAAGATTTTTTTTTTTGCCTTCATTTATTTTACCATATCTTTAGGTTAAAAGAACCACTTTTTAAACACTGTCATGAAATATTCCTTCACTAAACTATTTGACTTTTCTGGTTCAATTGATTCTAAACCTAAAGTAGCTAATATGGCTTAAATAAAAACCTCAGGTAGCTACAATACAGGTCACAGGTATTCAAAGTACAGTAAGATTTATAATATGAAAAATATACCTTAAATCTTTTACTCACCTCTTCAACATGCCCAATCTCTTCTATAGGTCTATTTAAATCTGTACTGATGTAGCGCACAAAGTCATCTTGCATCATACGATCTATTAACTTCTCCATCTCAGCAAGCTGAGACCCTAGATGCCTGTCAAATTAAAAATGAAAAAATATTATTAAACAAGTGACCCATGGGTCATGACGCTCAGCTGCCAAGCATGACCTGCGACATCATGGGCTGTGATTCACAACGATGTCTGTCAGGAAGATATTCAGGAAACCCTTCTAGTATAAACCGCACAGTGCTTTCAGGAAATCAACCTGATTTCAAGATTTTGAATTTCTTGATGAAACCGCGGTTTTAAGTGGAGATTTTACGGTAGTAAAATTGTTGCAGAACCTATATGCCAATTTTGTTTAAACTTTCTACATTGCCATAAATTCTTATCATATATGTCTGGTTAAAACATAGTGAACTAGATATTTCTTGGCACCGCAGGTGCCAAGTATCCCCAGACATAGTAGGCCCCCCACCCCCCTTTAAGAATAGGCCCCCATTTTTAGCAGCATATACTGACACTTGGCAAGCAATTATTGTTTCTTCCATCTATCAATCCACAATCTTTTTGAAGATGTTCTGTGACCTTGACCTTTGACCTCATGACCCAAAATTCAATTGGGGTCTTGCTTTTTCAATGGGACATATATAAGTCAAGTTTGAAATCTATACATCAATAAAAGCAGGAATTATCATCCAGAAACTAATTTTTGGACAGATGGCTCCTGTGGCCTTGACTTTGACCTTGTGACCCCAAAATTGATATTGATCATCCACTTTTATATATAAATCAATAGAGGTCTAGATTTATTGATGGGCCATATATAAGTCAGGTTTGAAATCCATATATTAATCCAAGCTTGCATTATCATCTCAGGAACTAATTTTTGGACATATGGCTCCTGTGACTTTTACCTTTGACCTTATGACCTCACAATTGACAGGCGTCTTCCTCTATTGGCAGGGGAACTGTATGTGCAAGATGAAATGTCTGAGATGAAATGTTTGGCTGAAAATGCATCCACATCTTTTTGAAGATGTGTCCTGTGACCTTGACCTTTGACCTCATGATCCCAAAATCAATTCGGGTCTTGCTTTTCCAATGGGACATATACAAGTCAAGTTTGAAATCCATACATCAATAAAAGCAGGCATTATCATCCAGAAACTAATTTTTGGACAGATGGCTCCTGTGACCTTCACCTTTGACCTCACAATTGATAGGGGTATTCCACTCTTGGCAGTTGATCTATATGTGCAAGATGAAATGTCTGAGATGAATTGTTTGGCTGAAAATGCATCCACAATCTTTTTAAAGATGTGTCCTGTGACCTTGACCTTTGCCCTCATGACACCAAAATCAATTCAGGTCTTGCTTTTCCAATGGGTCATAGGGTCATATACAAGTCAAGTTTGAAATCCATACATCAATAAAAGCAGGAATTATCATCCAGAAACTAATTTTTGGTCAGATGGCTCATGTGACCTTCACCTTTGACCTTGTGACCTCAAAATTGATAGGGGTCTTCCTCTATTGGCAGATGAACTATATGTGCAAGATGAAAGGTCTGAGATGAAATGTTTGGCTGAAAATGCATCCACAATCTTTTTAAAGATGTGTCCTGTGACCTTGACCTTTGACCTCATGACCCCAAAATCAATTGGAGTCTTGCTTTTTCAATGGGACATAAATAAGTCAAGTTTGAAATCAATACATCAATAAAAGCAGGAATTATCATCCAGAAACTAATTTTTTGACATATAGCTCCTGTGGCCTTGACCTTTGTTCTTGTGACCCCAAAATTGATATGGATCATCCACTATTGGCAAGTGAGCTATATATTCAAGATGGAAGACCTTGAAAGTTTGGCTTAAAATGCATCCACAGTATCTTGTAAGATGCAAGTCCAGTGACCTTGACCTTAGACCTCAGGACCCTAGAACCTATAGGGTTCTTACTTTAGTAGTGGGCCATACATAAGTCACGTTTGAAATCCATATATCTATCAACACTGGAGATATCATAAGAGGTGTGTGATTTTCACCAAATATGGACACATTAAAGGTCAAGGCCACTCTCATGGTGAAGGTCATGACCCAAATGTAAACAGACCTCATCCCATAGCCCATCTCTCTACATGTGCATAATATGAAAGAAATCTGTCCATTAGTTTTTGACTTATAATGCTTACAGTACTGTCAAGTGGCAATTATGGGGGTATTAAAAGGCGTAAAAACAAGAAAAGGATAATAGGTGGCGCCACCAGTTTCCGGTATATCACAAGGCTATCCTAGATCTTCAGTCATCTTAATTTTTAGACCAGTCCATGCAAGCTTACTTGAGATATTTAAGAATTTGTGTTATTTTCAGCAATAATAGACCTATTCAAGGTCAAGGTCATTCTCCTAGCATAGGTCATGACCCCATTTTAAATAGGCTTCGTCCCCTTACCTTTATCTATACAAATGTAAAGTTTGAAAAAAATCAGTGAAATATTTTTTGAGTTATCCCACTCACAAGGTTTTTCTGCGGCACAATGATGGTCTGAGGCAAAATGGATGGTTGTTGAGCTATCAGGAACTAATCCCACAGCTTGCTCGATACCTGTCAGTCTCAAAAGGAATACCACACAGGCCACACTTAAGATCAAAATATAGCAAAAGATCAGGGAAATCCATGCAAGAATTATTGTGAAACGGGTGCTTCCATATTAATTTTTATTCAATACAAGTCAACTGTACTGAGCTTTCATAAATGATGGTCATATTTATTAAGAAATCTTTGACCCAATGCAAGATAACATTAATATACATCCCACTGCATTCACTTTAATAGTTCTTGAGATAATATGTTCTAAAGGAATTTAAAGATGGCTTCCTGGTGGCCATATTGGATTTCTGACAGGTCGGAAATTGAACAACAAACATCCTCTAAAAGGGACCAAACATCATAAAAAAATCACAGAAACTGCCCTGGCAAAAGGATTTCTGAAATGGCTACCTGGCAGACATAATGGTTTTCTGACAAGTCTGACATTTGATATCACACATCCTCCAATAAGACACTAAACCTGTAGCAATAGCTTCAAAGAATGTAACAGTTATGAATGTCCAAAACAATTCAAAAGGCATGATCAGGTTGGAGAGCTCTCATATCAGATTTATGAACATGCAAATGTAAAAAGTGCAAGTCCAATTTGTTTTAAGTATCAGCTTACTATTCAATGGGGTCAGCAGGGTAGGTAAACTGCAAAACCTAAAAGAAAAGAAATGCAGAAAGCATCACTAAGAGTCTTGTAATCAAATAAAGCCATCCTAAATCCAGGTAAAGACCCACATATTATCAGGACAAACACTTGCTGGTATATCTGATGATTTGTATAATAATATTCAGATATCTAGAAAACTAAGTTTATTGCTATGATTCCATGATATAAACTGCAAAATGTTCCCATCATTTTATAAATTAGTAGCTAAACCTTAACACTTAACTCTCATAGACTTAATGCCTGGCCAAAGCATTCCGGCAACAGTGTTTTTGTTATGCACTAATGATATATCCTTATCACTCCATGAGCTGATACAAAAGGGAGTCATATATCACAAGTGTCACTGACAATTATGGGCTCATAGTGAGATGTACCAGTTGTGAGTGCCATGGTTATATATACAAGAAAACAAGATAAATAGAGATGGTCTACAAAATAAGTTATTGTGAACATCCCTGACCTATGACCTTGGCCTTTTGCCCACATATCAACTGGATTCTTTCTAAATGATGGGTAACTACTTACCACTTACATCTGGCCGGGTGTAATTACTTGGCAACCAATGAGTGAATAACTTAGACCTGCAACCTTTAACCTCCTGACCAGCTGACCTCAAAATCAATTAGTTATTTCTTCATGCAAAAAGACCCATAAATATGAAGTTTGAATCAAATTCAGTGATGCATAGATGTGGCATATGTGAAAGACTGAAGGTTTGGGTTGAATAGTTTCACTTGAAATATGTTCACAAGCATTTAGAACAATATTGTGACCTTGACCTTTGACCTTTTGAACTCAACAGCAATAGGCTTCTTCTCCTATTGGTAGGCAAGCCATATATGACAGATGGAAAGTATAGATTGAAAAGTTTGCCTTAAAATGACTCCACGCAAGAAGGACAAACACTTGCTGGTATATCTGATGATTTGTATAATAATATTCAGATATCTAGAAAACTAAGTTTATTGCTATGATTCCATGATATAAACTGCAAAATGTTCCCATCATTTTATAAATCAGTAGCTAAACCTTAACACTTAACTCTCATAGACTTAATGCCTGGCCAAAGCATTCCGGCAACAGTGTTTTTGTTATGCACTAATGATATATCCTTATCACTCCATGAGCTGATACAAAAGGGAGTCATTTATCACAAGTGTCACTGACAATTATGGGCTCATAGTGAGATGTACCAGTTGTGAGTGCCATGGTTATATATACAAGAAAACAAGAAAAATAGAGATGGTCTACAAAATAAGTTATTGTGAACATCCCTGACCTATGACCTTGGCCTTTTGCCCACATATCAACTGGATTCTTTCTAAATGATGGGTAACTACTTACCACTTACATCTGGCCGGGTGTAATTACTTGGCAACCAATGAGTGAATAACTTTGACCTGCAACCTTTAACCTCCTGACCAGCTGACCTCAAAATCAATTAGTTATTTCTTCATGCAAAAAGACCCATAAATATGAAGTTTGAATCAAATTCAGTGATGCATAGATGTGGCATATGTGAAAGACTGAAGGTTTGGGTTGAATAGTTTCACTTGAAATATGTTCACAAGCATTTAGAATAATATTGTGACCTTGACCTTTGACCTTTTGAACTCAACAGCAATAGGCTTCTTCTCCTATTGGTAGGCAAGCCATATATGACAGATGGAAAGTATAGATTGAAAAGTTTGCCTTAAAATGACTCCACGCAAGAAGAGGGTGCTGTGAACTTGACCTTTGACCTCAAAATCAACAGGTCTTTTCCCCTGTTGGCAGAGAAGCGATATCAGTGCTGAAAGGTTTGGAATGAAAGGTCTAGCTTGAAATGTGTCCACAACCTTTTCAAAGAAGTGGATCCTGTGACCCTGACCTTTGACCTTGTGACCTCAACATCTATAGGATTCTTCTCCCACTTAGTAGGTGAGCTACATGTGAAAGATCAAAGAATTGGGATGAAAGGTTTGGCTTAAAATGCATCCTGAGGCTTTTCAAAGAAGTTGGTTCTCTGACCTTGACCTTTGACCTTGTGACCTCAAAATAATTATGATTCTTCCCCTGTTGGTAGGTGAGCTGTATGTGAAAGATGGAAGGTTTTGGATGAAAATTTTGGCTACAAGAAGTATTTCTGGGGGGTGCAAACACACCCCATAACTTCGAGAATATAGATCGCAGTGACCTAATTTCAGGTTTGCAAGGAGATCTTTTTAGAACCTCTAAGACTGCATAGGGTTCATGGCCCTAACCCCTACGGTTACGATTTGTGCCCTGCTAACGGACGGACGGCAGGCCGGACAGACGGAAGGACGCCGGACAAAGAGCCATCGCTATAGCCCAGCATGACTGAAAGTCAGCTGAGCTAAAAAAGAGATAAACATGCTGATAATAATTGATATTCAAATATCAATTACAGTTAGAGAAATTCTTCCTATTCAATATCAAACTAGAATACGGGTAGTCGACAAGCGACTACTTGTATCCGCCTAAATCAGAGTGGAACGGGTGAAGTGTTGCATATCAGCATGGATGTCTGCAGCCAAATTGTGTATGTAGGTTGTGCTACCTACCAAAAAATCCAGAAAGCCGTCCAAGTTGTATACATATGCAAAATTTAAGGCAGATAAGTCAAACCACTATATTGTATATGAGTGATTTTTGCCCTTGGCAGACAAACAGATGGACGCTGTGCAAAAAAGGGTTGCAGGTGGCGCCACCAGTTAAGCGTATGATAAAGAGCTTTGTGAGAACTATACACATGCAAAATTTTGGCCCAATTGGTCAAACAGTTCCCTAGATATGAGCTTGGATGTCTGCAGCGTAAACTTGATTGTAGGTGGCGCCACCTGTCATAAAATCAGAAAAGCTATCCAGGATGTATAAGCATGCAGAATTTCAGGTGAATTAGTCAAACCACTGCAGAGATATGAGTGATTTTAACCCAAGGCAGACGAACAGCTGGACACTGTGCAAACATGGTTGCAGGTGGCGCCACCATTTTTTGTGTATGTTATAAAGCTCTCCAAGGGCTACATTTGTGCAAAAAAATTTTCCTGATCAATCAAACGGTTCCTGAGATATGAGCTTGGATGTCTGCAGCGTAAACATAAATGTAGGTGGCGCCACCTGTCATAAAATCAGAAAAGCTATCCAGGATGTATACGCATGCCAAATTTCAGGTGAATTAGTCAAGTCACTGCAGAGATATGAGTGATTTTAACCCAAGGCAGACAAACAGATGGACACTGTACAAACATGGTTGCAGGTAGCGGCACCATTTTTGGTGTATGTTATAAAGCTCTCCAAGGGCTACATTTGTGCAAAAGAATTTTCCTGATCGGTCAAACGGTTCCCGAGATATGAGCTTGGATGTCTGCAGCGTAAACGTGAATGTAGGTGGCGCCACCTGTCATAAAATCAGATAAGCTATCCAGGATGTATACGCATGCCAAATTTCAGGTGAATTAGTCAAGTCACTGCAGAGATATGAGTGATTTTAACCCAAGGCAGACGAACAGATGGACACTGTGCAAACATGGTTGCAGGTGGCGCCACCATTTTTGGTGTATGTTATAAAGCTCTCCAAGGGCTACATTTGTGCAAAAGAATTTTCCTGATCGGTCAAACGGTTCCCGAGATATGAGCTTGGATGTCTGCAGCGTCAACGTGAATGTAGGTGGCGCCACCTGTCATAAAATCAGAAAAGCTATCCAGGATGTTTGCGCATGCCGAATTTCAGGTGAATTAGTCAAGTCACTGCAGAGATATGAGTGATTTTAACCCAAGGCAGACGAACAGATGGACACTGTGCAAACATGGTTGCAGGTGGCGCCACCATTTTTGGTGTATGTTATAAAGCTCTCTGAGGGCTACATTTGTGCAAAAAAATTTTCCTGATCGGTCAAACGGTTCCCGAGATATGTGGGTTTATGTGTGGAAACAGACGCACAAACGGACGCAGAGCGCAGAGGAAAGGTCAGAGGTCAAAACAAAATCGGGGCGCAGCAGTTCACATGTGACCCGAACATAATCCCGGGTTTCGGAAAATTCCGCCCAGCGGTTACGGAGGAGTTCTCCGGACACCTACGCGGCGGCGGCGGCGGCGGCGGCGGCGGCGGCGGCGGCGGCGGCGGCGGCGGCGACCAGCTGAAAACATAGTATCCGCAAAACTCTGTTTTGGCGGATACAATTAATCATATGGTAATCACTAAGTTAGGTTGCAATTTTCTAGTGAGTTCTAGTGGTAATGGAAATACCCAAGAAAACTTAAAATTTATAACTAATCATGTTTCTTCTTTTAGCACCCAAGATGTGCTATATACTACATAACAGTGACTAAAAGACCATATATCCAATAAGACCACTTGTCTATTAAGACCATCCTTGAGTGAACCAAAAGCATTCACATTGGTTAGAACTGACCTGTATAATAAGAATTAAGACCACTTTTAGCCACTCCCATGGGCAGTCTTATAACACAGGTTTCACTGTACTTCATATTATACCTGAAGCTATGGATCCCAGCTAGCTCCTGCTGTAGTACTTCTTGTGTGGTTGAGATCAAGTCGAGCGCCCCTACAAACTCACTCGTTGACAGTAAAAGCTGAATCGTGGGCTGTGTCTGATGCACAGTAGACATCAGCTTCAACTGAAAACACATTCATGCAAATTATAGTAATGTTTTATTAAGCTGACTTATAGGCATTTCCTGTGGTGCACTGATGTGCTATTTTCTGCAGTGAACAAAGTGCATGTTATGATGCCTGTCAAATGAAAGGATCATCTCATATTTGATCTAATTTCTGCCTTGATTTATTTCAAGTATCAAAGTAAAGATACTATTATTAAGAATATTCAGCTAGTTCGGAATATTCATTGCATTTTGAAATGGAATGTCACAAAACAAAACAAAAAGGAGGAAAAAGTGAGAGAAGTATGAAAAAGTGGGTATTCTGGAGAAAAAGTAGGAAAAAAAAAGGACACAGACCAAAAAAGGAGGAAAAAGGAAGATCACATTACAGTTTGAAAAAATGTTAATATTCTAATCCTGGAACAAGCTATCAGCATGAAACATGTTTTCTCAATGTCATGTAATATTTAGCATGAGAGAATTTTTTACCTGTATTTTTATTGTGTTTCACTAATGTTGTTATTGGTTTTATTATTACTATGATCCATTCTGATACTCACTCTGATACGATTGGGAGACCTACCTTATTGTACACTTGGACGTAACTTTTCCTTGTATTATGCAGACTCATGATTCTCATCGGGCCCTCTACTAACGTCTGATCCAGGGATGAGATCTTCTCCCTGTTAACATATACACTAATTAAATAATTACAGTAGTATACACATGTAACAACATAGCAAACAATTTTTAACCTGAAAGATTAATGCATGAAAGAGTCATAATCGAGTATAATGATAACTCTCAAACACTGTATATACTGTGATACATTTATTAAATACATGCATTATAGATAATACAACAGCATTTTTTCGCCAGTTAGAAATATTTATTCAAGGACTTGGCAACAGATTTGCCATGAAAGGTTTGTGTTTTAGGATGAAGCCTTTCAGTTTTTACAACCTGAAATAAGGCATTACCATGTGATGCTGATAACCTCTTTCCCTCCCCGACTACATCCATCAAAAAAGAAACATTTATAAAATTAATCTTCAAAGAGGTTATCTGCACTCAATTGCATCTGGTCATATTTTGTTTATTTTTTTTTAAAAAGGATAATTAAAAAAGGGATATGGAGTGACTGTGCTGAGGATTATAACTTTGAAACAAACGTAATGCATGCATCATATGATGGACAACATGGTATAAGAGCTACCAGTAGGATTTATGTGACCTGTCATATTTGTTTTTTTTTAACAAGTATAATTAAACAAGGGATATGGAGTGACTGGGCTGAGGATTATAACTTTGAGACAAACAGAATGCATGCATCATAAGATAAACAACATGGTATAAAAGGTACCGGTAAGATTTGTGTGACCTGTCATATTTGTTTTTTTTTTTTAACAAGTATAATTAAACATGGGATATGGAGTGACTGGGCTGAGAATTCTAACTTTGAGACAAACAGAATGCATCATAAGATAAACAACATGGTATAAAAGGTACCAGTAAGATTTGTGTGACCTGTCATATTTGTTTTTTTTTAACAAGTATAATTAAACATGGGATATGGAGTGACTGGGCTGGGAATTCTAACTTTGAGACAAACAGAATGCATGCATCATAAGATGAACAACATGGTATAAAAGGTACCGGTAAGATTTGTGTGACCTGTCATATTTGTTTTTTTTTAACAAGTATAATTAAACATGGGATATGGAGTGACTGGGCTGAGAATTCTAACTTTGAGACAAACAGAATGCATGCATCATAAGATAAACAACATGGTTTAAAAAGTACCAGTAAGATTTGTGTGACCTGTCATATTTGTTTTTTTTAACAAGTATAATTAAACATGGGATATGGAGTGACTGGGCTGAGAATTCTAACTTAGAGACAAACAGAATGCATGCATCATAAGATGAACAACATGGTATAAAAGGTACCGGTAAGATTTGTGTGACCTGTCATATTTGTTTTTTTTTAACAAGTATAATTAAACATGGGATATGGAGTGACTGGGCTGAGAATTCTAACTTTGAGACAAACAGAATGCATGCATCATAAGATAAACAACATGGTAAAAAAGGTACCGGTAAGATTTGTGTGACCTGTCATATTTGGTTTTTTTTAACAAGTATAATTAAACATGGGATATGGAGTGACTGGGATGAGAATTCTAACTTTGAGACAAACAGAATGCATGCATCATAAGATGAACAACATGGTATAAAAGGTACCAGTAAGATTTGTGTGACCTGTCATATTTGTTTTTCTTAACAAGTATAATTAAACATGGGATATGGAGTGACTGGGCTGAGAATTCTAACTTAGAGACAAACAGAATGCATGCATCATAAGATGAACAACATGGTATAAAAGGTACCAGTAAGATTTGTGTGACCTGTCATATTTGTTTTTTTTAACAAGTATAATTAAACATGGGATATGGAGTGACTGGGCTGAGAATTCTAACTTTGAGACAAACAGAATGCATGCATCATAAGATAAACAACATGGTATAAAAGGTACCGGTAAGATTTGTGTGACCTGTCATATTTGTTTTTTTTTAACAAGTATAATTAAACATGGGATATGGAGTGACTGGGCTGAGAATTCTAACTTTGAGACAAACAGAATGCATGCATCATAAGATGAACAACATGGTATAAAAGGTACCAGTAAGATTTGTGTGACCTGTCATATTTGGTTTTTTTTTTAACAAGTATAATTAAACATGGGATATGGAGTGACTGGGCTGAGAATTCTAACTTAGAGACAAACAGAATGCATGCATCATAAGATGAACAACATGGTATAAAAGGTACCGGTAAGATTTGTGTGACCTGTCATATTTGTTTTTTTTTAACAAGTAAAATTAAACATGGGATATGGAGTGACTGGGCTGAGAATTCTAACTTAGAGACAAACAGAATGCATGCATCATAAGATGAACAACATGGTATAAAAGGTACCGGTAAGATTTGTGTGACCTGTCATATTTGTTTTTTTTAACAAGTATAATTAAACATGGGATATGGAGTGACTGGGCTGAGAATTCTAACTTTGAGACAAACAGAATGCATGCATCATAAGATGAACAACATGGTATAAAAGGTACCGGTAAGATTTGTGTGACCAGTCATATTTGTTTTTTTTGAACAAGTATAATTAAACATGGGATATGGAGTGACTGGGCTGAGAATTCTAACTTTGAGACAAACAGAATGCATGCATCATAAGATGAACAACATGGTATAAAAGGTACCGGTAAGATTTGTGTGACCTGTCATATTTGTTTTTTTTTAACAAGTATAATTAAACATGGGATATGGAGTGACTGGGCTGAGAATTCTAACTTTGAGACAAACAGAATGCATGCATCATAAGATGAACAACATGGTATAAAAGGTACCGGTAAGATTTGTGTGACCTGTCATATTTTTTTTTTTTTAACAAGTATAATTAAACATGGGATATGGAGTGACTGGGCTGAGAATTCTAACTTTGAGACAAACAAAATGCATGCATCATAAGATAAACAACATGGTATAAAAGGTACCGGTAAGATTTGTGTGACCTGTCATATTTGTTTTGTTTTTTTAACAAGTATAATTAAACATGGGATATGCAGTGACTGGGCTGAGAATTCTAACTTTGAGACAAACAGAATGCATGCATCATAAGATGAACAACATGGTATAAAAGGTACCGGTAAGATTTGTGTGACCTGTCATATTTGTTTTGTTTTTTTAACAAGTATAATTAAACATGGGATATGGAGTGACTGGGCTGAGAATTCTAACTTAGAGACAAACAGAATGCATGCATCATAAGATGAACAACATGGTATAAAAGGTACCGGTAAGATTTGTGTGACCTGTCATATTTGTTTTTTCTTAACAAGTATAATTAAACATGGGATATGGAGTGACTGGGCTGAGAATTCTAACTTAGAGACAAACAGAATGCATGCATCATAAGATGAACAACATGGTATAAAAGGTACCGGTAAGATTTGTGTGACCTGTCATATTTGTTTTTTTTGAACAAGTATAATTAAACATGGGATATGGAGTGACTGGGCTGAGAATTCTAACTTTGAGACAAACAGAATGCATGCATCATAAGATGAACAACATGGTATAAAAGGTACCGGAAAGATTTGTGTGACCTGTCATATTTGTTTTTTTTGAACAAGTATAATTAAACATGGGATATGGAGTGACTGGGCTGAGAATTCTAACTTAGAGACAAACAGAATGCATGCATCATGAGATGAACAACATGGTATAAAAGGTACCGGAAAGATTTGTGTGACCTGTCATATTTGGTTTTTTTTTTAACAAGTATAATTAACATGGGATATGGAGTGACTGGGCTGAGAATTCTAACTTAGAGACAAACAGAATGCATGCATCATAAGATAAACAACATGGTATAAAAGGTACCGGTAAGATTTGTGTGACCTGTCATATTTGTTTTTTTTTAACAAGTATAATTAAACAAGGGATATGGAGTGACTGGGCTGAGAATTCTAACTTAGAGACAAACAGAATGCATGCATCATAAGATGAACAACATGGTATAAAAGGTACCGGTAAGATTTGTGTGACCTATCATATTTGTTTTTTTTTTAACAAGTATAATTGAACATGGGATATGGAGTGACTGGGCTGAGAATTCTAACTTAGAGACAAACAGAATGCATGCATCATAAGATGAACAACATGGTATAAAAGGTACCGGAAAGATTTGTGTGACCTGTCATATTTGTTTTTTTTTAACAAGTATAATTAAACATGGGATATGGAGTGACTGGGCTGAGAATTCTAACTTAGAGACAAACTGAATGCATGCATCATAAGATGAACAACATGGTATAAAAGGTACCGGTAAGATTTGTGTGACCTGTCATATTTGGTTTTTTTTTTAACAAGTATAATTAAACATGGGATATGGAGTGACTGGGCTGAGAATTCTAACTTAGAGACAAACAGAATGCATGCATCATAAGATGAACAACATGGTATAAAAGGTACCGGAAAGATTTGTGTGACCTGTCATATTTGGTTTTTTTTTTAACAAGTATAATTAAACATGGGATATGGAGTGACTGGGCTGAGAATTCTAACTTAGAGACAAACAGAATGCATGCATCATAAGATAAACAACATGGTATAAAAGGTACCGGTAAGATTTGTGTGACCTGTCATATTTGGTTTTTTTTTTAACAAGTATAATTAAACATGGGATATGGAGTGACTGGGCTGAGAATTCTAACTTAGAGACAAACAGAATGCATGCATCATAAGATGAACAACATGGTATAAAAGGTACCGGAAAGATTTGTGTGACCTGTCATATTTGGTTTTTTTTTTAACAAGTATAATTAAACATGGGATATGGAGTGACTGGGCTGAGAATTCTAACTTAGAGACAAACAGAATGCATGCATCATAAGATAAACAACATGGTATAAAAGGTACCGGTAAGATTTGTGTGACCTGTCATATTTGGTTTTTTTTTTAACAAGTATAATTAAACATGGGATATGGAGTGACTGGGCTGAGAATTCTAACTTAGAGACAAACAGAATGCATGTATCATAAGATGAACAACATGGTATAAAAGGTACCGGAAAGATTTGTGTGACCTGTCATATTTGTTTTTTTTTAACAAGTATAATTAAACATGGGATATGGAGTGACTGGGCTGAGAATTCTAACTTAGAGACAAACAGAATGCATGCATCATAAGATGAACAACATGGTATAAAAGGTACCGGAAAGATTTGTGTGACCTGTCATATTTGGTTTTTTTTTTAACAAGTATAATTAAACATGGGATATGGAGTGACTGGGCTGAGAATTCTAACTTAGAGACAAACAGAATGCATGCATCATAAGATGAACAACATGGTATAAAAGGTACCGGAAAGATTTGTGTGACCTGTCATATTTGGTTTTTTTTTTAACAAGTATAATTAAACATGGGATATGGAGTGACTGGGCTGAGAATTCTAACTTAGAGACAAACAGAATGCATGCATCATAAGATGAACAACATGGTATAAAAGGTACCGGAAAGATTTGTGTGACCTGTCATATTTGTTTTTTTTTAACAAGTATAATTAAACATGGGATATGGAGTGACTGGGCTGAGAATTCTAACTTAGAGACAAACAGAATGAATGCATCATAAGATGAACAACATGGTATAAAAGGTACCGGTAAGATTTGTGTGACCTGTCATATTTGTTTTTTTTTTAACAAGTATAATTAAACATGGGATATGGAGTGACTGGGCTGAGAATTCTAACTTTGAGACAAACAGAATGCATGCATCATAAGATGAACAACATGGTATAAAAGGTACCGGAAAGATTTGTGTGACCTGTCATATTTGTTTTTTTTTAACAAGTATAATTAAACATGGGATATGGAGTGACTGGGCTGAGAATTCTAACTTTGAGACAAACAGAATGAATGCATCATAAGATAAACAACATGGTAAAAAAGGTACCGGAAAGATTTGTGTGACCTGTCATATTTGGTTTTTTTTTTAACAAGTATAATTAAACATTGGATATGGAGTGACTGGGCTGAGAATTCTAACTTAGAGACAAACAGAATGCATGCATCATAAGATGAACAACATGGTATAAAAGGTACCGGAAAGATTTGTGTGACCTGTCATATTTGTTTTTTTTTAACAAGTATAATTAAACATGGGATATGGAGTGACTGGGCTGAGAATTCTAACTTTGAGACAAACAGAATGAATGCATCATAAGATAAACAACATGGTAAAAAAGGTACCGGAAAGATTTGTGTGACCTGTCATATTTGGTTTTTTTTTTAACAAGTATAATTAAACATTGGATATGGAGTGACTGGGCTGAGAATTCTAACTTAGAGACAAACAGAATGCATGCATCATAAGATAAACAACATGGTATAAAAGGTACCGGTAAGATTTGTGTGACCTGTCATATTTGTTTTTTTTTAACAAGTATAATTAAACAAGGGATATGGAGTGACTGGGCTGAGAATTCTAACTTTGAGACAAACAGAATGCATGTTGTTCATAAGATGAACAACATGGTATAAAAGGTACCGGTAAGATTTGTGTGACCTATCATATTTGTTTTTTTTTAACAAGTATAATCAAACATGGGATATGGAGTGACTGGGCTGAGAATTCTAACTTAGAGACAAACAGAATGCATGCATCATAAGATGAACAACATGGTATAAAAGGTACCGGAAAGATTTGTGTGACCTGTCATATTTGTTTTTTTTTAACAAGTATAATTAAACATGGGATATGGAGTGACTGGGCTGAGAATTCTAACTTAGAGACAAACAGAATGCATGCATCATAAGATGAACAACATGGTATAAAAGGTACCGGTAAGATTTGTGTGACCTGTCATATTGGTTTTTTTTTAACAAGTATAATTAAACATGGGATATGGAGTGACTGGGCTGAGAATTCTAACTTTGAGACAAACAGAATGCATGCATCATAAGATGAACAACATGGTATAAAAGGTACCGGTAAGATTTGTGTGACCTGTCATATTTGGTTTTTTTTTTAACAAGTATAATTAAACATGGGATATGGAGTGACTGGGCTGAGAATTCTAACTTAGAGACAAACAGAATGCATGCATCATAAGATGAACAACATGGTATAAAAGATACCGGTAAGATTTGTGTGACCTGTCATATTTGTTTTTTTTTAACAAGTATAATTAAACATTGGATATGGAGTGACTGGGCTGAGAATTCTAACTTTGAGACAAACAGAATGAATGCATCATAAGATAAACAACATGGTATAAAAGGTACCGGTAAGATTTGTGTGACCTGCCATATTTGTTTTTTTTTTTTAACAAGTATAATTAAACATGGGATATGGAGTGACTGGGCTGAGAATTCTAACTTTGAGACAAACAGAATGCATGCATCATAAGATGAACAACATGGTATAACAGCTACCAGTAAGATTTGTGTGACCTATACATACCTGAGCTGTTTGACCGCACTACATGTCCACAAAAGATGTTCCTTCAGGGCATCATGTGACGACATGGCATGGAAGAAGGCCTCGGAACGCTGTGAGATCTGACGAGCTATCTGTACTTCCACTACATCCAGATAGTGACTAAGCTGGAAACAGAAAACAGCAAAAACCTGCATCAAAACAATCAAACCAGCGAAACCTGCATTAAAACAATCTCCTATACAAAAGGACTATGCTTCTGCTTAAAGCCCAAGTACTATTCCTAAATGCATAATGAAACCACTTTAACTCAAGAAACAATTTCCTTGGATACAAAACAAATCAGATATTGCCAGCCAGATATAATGGTAGATCTGATATTTAAAAATAGAATTTAAACTGAATGCATCTGGAGTCCCCTGTTCTTTTATAGAAATTCAGGGAGTGAAAAGTTATTCTTATATAATTTTTACTTTTAAACTTGCTCAACAACTGACAGTGATGTTTCAAGGATTGTCTTTTCCTGAATGGTGCCAGAAATAGAGTATGACATCCTAAGGGGACACTGTGGGGCAGTGTTGATTTTTAAGTCTATACATATTTTTTAAAGAATGATGATAAAAAGACACACATATAGGATTTAAATATCAAAGACTTTGCTCTTGTTGGGAGCTGAAAGGTTGTTGTTAGATAAGAAAGCAAGATGACAGAAATCAAATACATAACAAAAATACCTTAAATTCACAGTAACGTTTTCTTGTCACAATTGTGCTAGTAAGGATATGGTCACACTAATGGACAACTTAAAATATGATACTTAGTTTATGACCACAACGGAGGTGTTACAAGCAAGCACCATATTTGTCTGATATGACACTGAACATCTCCAGTGCTACAGATGTACATAAGGCTCAAGACAGAGCAGGTTGGTACTAACCTTTTCTTGGAGGAGTTTGGAAGACTGGTGAGGTTTGCCTCTTGAATCATGTTTACTCGCCTCAACTTGGGTCCATGGAAATACTGTGTTGAAAGTTTCTGGGTTCTCAAGGTTAAAGTTGTTCTGCAGAAAAAGCTGAAATAAAAAAGGAATAATATAATGAATTCTCGGTGTGTGTTTAAAGCAGGTAGGAAGTTAGATGCAATTGTATTAATTGAACGCAAAAAAAACTGTAATTAGTTAAAATCTTGTACGTTTAGAACTGTTCCTACTTTACTGATGCAAAAATAAGCTAGTCATAGAAGGAAAACATCAAATTCCAACATATTCATTTTACTGGCAACAAAAGAATCAGCTAATTAGCAAAATAATCACACAGCCTTTATTATTTGAATGGAAACCATTAATTCAGGCTCGATAGTTTTGCAACTACCTGCAATTTACAGCCATTTTTTAGGCTGGTTACCCATGGCAAGGCCTACTGTAATTACATTTCTGAAAAAAAATTTTATTACCTTTGGTACATTTTCCAGTTCTGAATTTGTTCGATCTACAAAATAAACGACAGTAATACATATGTATCACATCATATAAACATAACAGCAAATTCAAAAGAGATTTATTTAAAAAGAAATATCCATGGTGCAGCATGTAATGTACACAATGTTTCAGAAAAAGTTCTTGGCCAAAAGTTTTACATGCATGTACAAGTAAAAGTCAGTTGATGCAAATGATCTGGTGACAGATCTTGCTTGGCCTATTACATAGTTTTTCACATAACTTTGTCTTTGTGAAGAGGAAAGATAAGCTTTAATATAATTTATGTGAGCAAATTATAGAAAAGTCAAGGTTTACTATGAATTCATGCCTAATTTTACAATATACACAAGCAGACTATTGAATTATTAATATATTAGCCAACATGTCGGCCTATATATCAGTTGACCTGATGTACAGGTCTATATTAGGTCAGACATTTCATACTCCTGAACAAACAAATAATTCTAAATATTATTAGGTACAGTTCAACTAATCTTAACTGATGATTGATCAACCAACTCCCTACACAGGCATGCATATATGAAAACAACAGGCATACGAAAATCCCTGGTCAGTGGTACACCGCTCATATATAAATTTACTACCACTGATGAAAATTTATCATAAGGATGAGACATGACATCATCAGGCTAGTTACCACTAAAATTTAGGGCACAAGTCATCATAACAACAATCAGTTTACAACTGGAGTCGACCCTTAGACCAGTCAAAGTATGTTATGATGGAGTTTAATAAAACTTAAGCCTAGTAGCAGACCTTAATACCATTGTTACATTTGTGATGTCATAATGGTTACCATAGCAGTACACATGAAGTTCTTACCTTTCCTCCTGGTGAGCAGGATAGGAAACGCATCCACTGGCAAGGCAGGCTCTGGAGCTGGAGCGAGACTCTCACTGTGTCGGACATGTCGACGATGTCTCTGTAACAACCAATCACATTCTGTTTGTGCATAATAATTTCAATGTACTCCCTAAGGCACTATGTTTTTTCTGTTTAATATGAAAGATCCTTTCCACAACACAAGCCACATCTGTTGGTAACACCTGACACTGGGCATTTTGGGTCCCTTATGTAGACACAGAGAGATCATATTTGTTGTGTCTTAAATAATAAAATAAGATACCTGTCCTATCTTAAAATCAAAAGTTCCTTTGTGTTTCTCAGACTTTTATCCCTTTTTTTCATTTAACAAAAACCTCAATGCAGGCTCACAAGACCCAAACAAAGAGGATGTCTGTTACACATGTAAGCATGTTCATGGAAGTAGTGTATTAACCAATTTCAGCTGGTACTGAAGGCTTTGTCAGTTACAGCTATGTATGCATAATATACATAATACAGGTACAATTTCAGGGAGTACAAAAAGTCCCTGTGCAACTGAGAAGACTGTAATGAGACATGACTATCAGCATTTGTGGTGTAGCCGGGGCTGTGCATCTCATTCTGGTTAGCTGTGGGAGTCAGACTTGGAACATCAGGAGTCTGGTGACTGGGAGTCTTGAGATGACACCTCCATCACATGTACCAGGAGGCTGCTCCAACAGAAGGCGATCTTTGGCAAAAATGAATTTTATAAGGCCATAGTATCTGGTATCTGATTAATGATGAAATACTGAATATTTGTATGAAAAGAGAATTGATTTAAAGAAGTAGATTCTGGTAACAATATAGCCATGGTTGAGGTGTGACAGATACAGTATTAATCTTCATTACTATTCACTGAAAGCATAGATTCATAGAAGGTTTTACTGTTGTCTTTAATGGATAATAAATGTTATTACATTTTTAATGCAGTACAATATAAAAAATAAACTAAATTTATTGGTTTTACCCATTAACAAATATTTTACCTATGGAAGTATCATAACTTTCTTGTGACAACGTTGACAGGTATAGATGGGGACCAATGGGGGCTTCATGCTTATGATAGGTAAGAGAGAGACTGTGTGAAATAATTTTCAAATGACTTGCTGTTCTTTGCAACTATTCATGAAATGTTGTTGTTAAAGTTCTGTGAGACCCCACCCTTTGCACAACTCAGCTTTATAGCATTTTATTAAGTATGAACCTACCTTACTGGTTTTGTCCAGGTACCTCTTAAAATGGATGTAGTTAATATCTAACAGGTGTGGTGATGGATAAACATGAGCTTTTTCAAAACTGTCTCCCCATGTTTTAGAGAAGAAATCAGACTGTCTGCCCAATCGAGGATCATTTAACACAGCTGGCAAGTTCACCCGTGAGGAAAACACAGTCCATTTGTGCTGATCCTGGACAACAGAGGGTTCTGACTGTACTGGTGTGTTGCACATGGACCCTTCCCTGCTGCCTGCGGGGCTTCTCTCACTGCTGAGTCGTGTTCCTAAAAATAAAGAAAGAACAAAAATGAACAACTGCTGCATGACACTAAAGTAGACATGACACTAAATAGTAAACAGGTAAACACATAAAAGTAAGGCTAATAAACTACTATGTGGATGAATTCCTCATGTTGACAAATGACACAAAAATATATAGTAAAACTAGATATTTCTTGGCAGTATCACCAGACAAATCCCCCCCCCCCCTCCCCGTTATGAATAGTCCCTCACAACTTCAGCAGCATATACTGACACCTGGAAAGCGACTATGGAACATCTATCAACTTGAGAAACAATATTTTTCACCAAATACAGAGGGCCAATACAAAGAATCACTTTTATTAAAAGGGGATATATTTATACTATAAAATGGTAAGGTAGGTAGCGCCCCCTGTCTGGTTAAGGAGAAAACTCTTCAAGATGGATGTACATGCCAAATTGGAGACCAACACATTGAAGGACTCCTCAGATAAGAGCAATTTTCATCTAAAACAAATGTACAGATGGACAGCATACAAAAAAATGGCAGATGGCGCCACCAGTCTTGCATACATGATGGAGGAGGCCAAGATCTATGGTTAATGCACAGTTTTAGACCAATACAGCACACCACCCCCAAGAAAAGAGCATTAATTTTTTTTCTACAAAAAAGGGAAGGTAGGTGGCGCCACCTGCCTTGTCTACAAGAAAATTTTCCACGATTAATAGACATGCCAAATTTAAGGTCAATACCTTGAACCACTCTTGAGATATGAGCAATTCCCCCCTGTAGCACATGTACAGATGGACACCATGGCAAAATGATTCCAGATGGTGCCACAAGTCATGTACAAGATGGAGGAGTCCAAAATCTATTTATATTCACAATTTTTAAGGCCAATAGGCCAAATCACTCCTGAAAAAAGGGCATTAATTTATTCTACAAAAATGATAAGGTAGGTGGCACCACCTGTCTGGCCTACAGGAAAATTTTCCTCGATGAAAAGACATGCCAAATTTCAGACAAATACCCTAAACCACCCCGGAGTTAAAAGCAATTTTCACCAAAAGTACATGTACAGATGGATGCCACGGTAAAATGATTGCAGATGGCACCACGAGTCTCAAGTAAGAGATGGAGTGCAAGATCTATGGATAGGCACAATTTCAGGCCAATAGGGCAAATCACTCCTTAGAAAAGGGCATTAATTTATTCTACATAAATGGGAAGGTAGGTGGCACCATCTGTCTGGCTTACGAGAAAACTTTCCAAGATCAATGGACATGTCAAATTTAAGGCCAATACCTTGACCCACTCCAGAGATATGAGCAATTTTCACCCAAAGCACATGTGCAGATGAACGCCACAGCAAACAATTGCAGATGGTGCCACCAGTCTTGAATACAAGATGGAGGTATCCAAGATCAATGCACAGGCAAAATTTCAGCCCAATCTGTCCATAAGTTTAAGACTTTTAATGCCCAGTGTACTGTCAAGTGGCAATGACGGGGTATTAAAAGGCACAAAAACAAGAGAAAGACAAAAGGTGGCGCCACCTGTCTTCAGCAAAAGACACAGCTATCTAAGATCTTCGGTCAATTTGATTTTTGGATCAATCCATGCAAGATTTCTTGAGATATTTAAGAATTTGTGAGATTTTCCCCCAAAATGGTCCTATTCAAGATCAAGGTCACTCTCCTAGTAAAGGTCACCCTTCCGCCAGAGGTTGTTTCTACTCAAAACGAATCTCTTCTGTTTGGGCACTGTGGGAAGGACCGAACTACTTGACAAGTGTAGCCTGGTACCAAATTCTCTTAACACGGAATTAACGGAAGGAAGGACTAACCATAACTACAGCACATATATACCGGGTTACTTATCAGCTAATAGTCATGCAGACGTCAGCTGAGCTAAAATTGTGGGTTCCCTTAACTTGCCGAAGCCTGAAGTTCAGCCCCGTATATATTATGCACCTATATACTACATCCCAGTACCCATGTCAACATGTTTTCTGGGATAATTTTTCATACGTGTAAAGCAGTGTAAACCTTTCTTGTCCAAAGGTTGCAGGAGCTATTCCGCTGACTGCCTGCGTAAAAAGTAATGCCTTACCTTGTTTTGATTTTGTATGAGACAATCTAAAATATGACAAAACAGATCACAGCGTTTACGAATTATTCCTTGTCTGAGAACTGATAATAAAAAAGCCAGTCAAACTTATGACATCAGTCAATTGAAGGTGACACGCGACCAAACATTGTGACGTCTTTTTGACGTCACTGTTCTCTAACGAACACAAAACACAGCCATAGACACAGAAGTGTACCATGGAGGAATGTACTGTCCAGCAGTGCCGATAAGACGACATCCACGGTATTTCAGCATAAATAAGGCAAAAGAGTCGCAAAGTAAATTCGTTTTACATGACATAGAACTACTTTACACAAAATTCAACGCATTTTAACGGACTACATTGGCTCCTTTTCACCACTTGTGTATTACCGCTGTCAGTGTACATGTTGATGCCGCGCGGTGCATTATTGGAGTCAGATTTTGACTCCAACAATCCCCAGACAGCAGTGTCGTACTCTTGAGAGTCTGAGTCTGCGCAGTGTGAGTAAAGGTCATAACCGCATTTTAAATAGGCTTTGTCCTCTCACCAATATCTCTGCACATGTATTTTTTTTAGTTATTGCGTCCAAACATCTTTGTGGCGGCGGCAGTGGAGACGACGCAACCCTGCCTAAACCATAGTATCTCCATACTTTGTCTGGCGATATAATAATGTAAGGCTGACTGAACTTGACTCATTTAATAAAAACGGCCTGTGAACCATTTTAAGTCTTATTACTGATATACTATTAAAATTCTTGGTGACAAATGAAAGGAATTTATATATTTATATATATATATATATATATATATATATATATATATATATATATATATATATATTATATATATATATATATATATATATAAAACTGCTAATATTGAAGACAGCAGATTGATCTTCAGAAGATACAAAGTAACAGTGGTATACTCAGAACAACGCTCTGATCACAGCGTGTGACCTCCCGGCCCTGTGACCTTCCACTCACATGCTGTGAGAAATAGCAGGATTTTTTAGGTTTGGCAACACCCAGTCAGTTTGCACTTTTACATCAAGTAAAATCTGATTGGCTCTGCGTTTAAATAAATCTGCAGAACTGGTAGAAAAAAAATCTGATTGGCTAAGCGAGTAAACAAACATAGCTATGCTTGTGGCAAGCTCGTGTTGCACGGCAATACAGGAAACATGCAGACTGTAGGGGATATCTGACCTCAAGCAAGTCAGTATAGAGACTGGGTTAAAAGTTGACGATTGCATCATGTGTAATCCAATGGGGGTGAAAAAAAGTCTGTGCTATCAAGCGCTTTGCACAGCAGTGTAAAGTGACTGGTACCTCAATGTGTTTGGTTAAATATTACGCATGGGGAATTCCACTGAGACAGCAACATCTGGTGGCCAAACCTGACCGCTACCGTGGTTTAATGCGGAGGATAGTATAGCGAATAGTGGAGCGTAGCGTAACCGCTGCTTATGGAGCATAACTCAGAACATAAAAACATGCTACACTCTGGCTATAAAGATGTAAATAAAAGCTGCTACAAATATAACGAAAACATTAACCCTGGCAGGGCTGATCTAAGCATAGATGCAATCATAAATTTAATCATTCTGGGATCTGCACAATTTTGACGTTTTTCTCAAATTTCATTAATGATCCATGTAACTATTGTTCAGATATCACACAGGTACATACACACAGATCAAGTGAAAGCACACTTAAGCTCCTTTCAATTAGTATTACCAGTTGGCTGTTCCACAGTACAGCACAGAGCCTTTTGAAAAATGTGAGTTACAAATATATCATAAATGGATTTTGCAAGAAAAACTATCAGAGCATCTGTTAGATTCAGCAGGCAGCAGATAGTTCTGAGAGGCAAGCACTCCCCAGCTGTGATTTATCAATAATAAAAGGCATATAATGTTATCCTGAAGCCAACCTCATGTAATCAATCTGCTGAGCTGGTGATATTTGTATTTCAACGGGTCCATGTCTTTGTCATCAGTAGACTGCCCATCTCCACAAATAACTGTATTCATGGTTTACACTGACACCCTTTTTCTACAGAAACATGATTTTATTAGTTGTTATATCGCAAATCACAGTCGCTTGAATCCTTATTTTAGGGAAATGGGAAGAAAGCGACAGGGCATGGGAAAAATGTTTTGGGCACCTCTTTTTTTATATACTCTCTCTCTAAACAAAGTAAGTGAGGTATGATCTAATGGTAACTCAGTTTGTTGATACAGCCTTATCTTGGGACTCTAACATATGGATACGAAAATTATGGAAATTGCTCGATATAATGAAATGGTCAGATCATGTTTGTACATGTCTGAAAATTTATATGCGAATGTGTATTTTGGTTAACATATGCTTATGTGAAATGACAGTTTTTGTAAAATATTACGGTATGTCAAATGTCAGGTCACCATTATGATCTACTCCAATAAGAACTTGTTTCAATGATAAAACTAAGGGTCAATGAATATGCCTCAATGATGTCATTCCAAACTCTGTATCAGGAAGCCCTGTCAGGTGTGCAGTTCTATCAGAGAGAATCAGAGACTTAGAGAGACCATCCATCCACTGTAACATCATTGTGAGCTGATCTGGAATAAAGTCATATCTCTACCAATCCTCATCTTGTATCTCTCTCACTCTGTGTTAACACACACAAAGGCAACTTTGACTTTTATTGTTATATAAAAATTGGTTATGAAAACATTTTAGTTCCTGAAGTATTTTGGCCAGACACTGGATGCTAGTAAGCTAGCTACTGCAGAGTGCAGACATGTTTGTTGGCTTACAATTTACATACTGCTCTGTATTTAGGATTATAAAAAAAAAAAAACATTCATGACAACTTAATTGGTGTTAGCTGTAAGGAACAACTATAGCTGAAATGTACATTTTTTTTATTTTAACACGCCATCATTATCAACCAATTCAAGCACAAGGGCTTTTTCATTGTACAATGGACACAGTATTCAGTATAACCTGAACCTCTGATCAAACCACGACCACAGTAATAACTGGTGGGTAGGTGAGCTTTGCGGTATGCCTGTAGTGTAACACTGGGTATAAAATGTATTCTTGATTGTCATGTATGACATTTTTGAAACTGGGGCTTAATCATGGTCTAATAACATTTCTTGAAATTAGAATACATCATGCTAGTTAAGGAGTAGATAGTTTGACAAATAAGTAAGGTGAAATAAAGTGAAAGGTCAGTTGGGAAATGAATGAGGTAAAAATGTTCGTAGAAATTAATTTTTTACCTTTCACTGGTTACAACAGACTTGAAAATTTTTTATCTCCACAAAATTTCCAAAATTTATGGGAATTGGTTATTATGAATTCCTCCGGATTTAAAGATCAGACAAAAATATTAACTTACAGTATTTATTTAAAAAGGATAAATATTCACTGATGGATGTATCATGACTTTTTCCATAAAGCTGAATGTTTATCTTAAATAAAAGTGTAACAACTACAGAAGAAGTAGACCCAAGCTACTGAACAGAATGGAAGCCAAGGTAAAAAGCGTAAGCCCACCAAAAATTTAAGTTGAATAAAAGTACACTGATACTCCAGAACAATACCTAAATACCTTGTTGTATAAATAAATCTTAATATACAGTCAAGCTGCCAAAGTGCACAAGTTCTGATTTGAGACTACAGAATAAGTTAGAGTTACTGGTAGTCCCAATATCAAAGTAAAAGCATATTAACATTTGGTTTGAAACTGATATAGATATATATATAAAGATCATGGTAAATATGTTTCTGCCTGGGTTCCATCATTTTGTAACTGGTCAACAGTGTTCCAATTAAATTTTTTAAACAAGAAAAGAAATTTCCATATTACATGATTACCGGTATGTCATAAAAGTCAAGCTTATTCTGAATTCCAAAAAAAAACTCTTGGAATGACATATTATTGAAAATTCTTGCATATTCTGCCCCTCACCCTGGCAATGTGTCTTCCACTTAAATGTGAACTGTCAAACGGCAGTACTTTGCTTGTGGAGCACAGGCCATGTGTGTTGACATCTGCTTAAAATATACTTCCAGCATTGATTGATGACATAGACAGAAATGGAAAGGCAAAATGACATTGAAAGGATCAATATATTATTGACACTGGAGTATGTTGATGGAAACCAAAAAAAGGTAGTGTTATGGCTTAATATTATTAACAGAATATATACACGTCATAATTCTGGTGTTGACTGAATGTTTGGCACTTAGAAAGTCTAATACAACTCTATACAATACTCATAATTAATGTGTCCTGTACTGTGTGCACCTTATACATGTATGTACACTCAGCTAGCACTAAGTGGAGTCAAGATGTGCAGCTATTCAGAAAGACAGGTAGCTCAGCCATGTATAAAACACTATGTACGCAGGAATTACATGAACGATAGGTACAGTTATAGTGATAAGACATCAGAGAAAATTTTTTTCTAGTATCACATACCTTTTGCAATGTCATATATATATCATCTGGATTGTAACTTATAAATACAGATATATTTCCCAAATTTTTTTTACATAATTAACCTAACAATTTCCCCAGCTGCATTATGTGTATTGCCTGGTGTACATTATCCGAGTTATAACTAACATATTATTACATGACAACATTTTGTTTATTATTTCTAGTAAGTAGGAGCAATGTACCTATATCATTTCCTAAGCATTTCAAATACTGATATTATGATATCTTGAGGAGGCATAATTTATTTATCTACTCACACTTTATCTATCATTGTAAAAAAAAAACAAGACTGACAGCAGTAATCCCTACCTTGTCTACATACATGTATATTAAGATCAAATCTGTTCTCCCTGGTCTAGCTGCCCAGTAGTACCTAGTCATCATTGTTTACTTGACAATCAATGGATCTCAACCACCAAGGCCTTCAGTCAGGTCCAGACCAAACAGGTACAAGGAAGAACTTTACATAGACCAAGCTCAGCATGTTATATTTGTATGGTACAGGTTTGTCCACTTTCTATTATAAAATAAAACTGTGTTCCCACCTCCCAAGTAACTTACATATATGGACTTGATATGGTCAGATTACACAGAAGTGTTCCCACATGTTTCAAGCAAACATATAGACATCTAATATCTATATTCAAATCTGCACCTATGGCTGAACTGATTGGCAGAAGTGTGGCATTACTGTTGGTGAAGGGCACATATAAAAACATATTACTGGGCACTGGACAATTAATTTATCATAAAGAAACTCAAATATAAAAAGACTGATAAACTGAAACCACCCTTTATCAAGGAGAAGATAAAATGGGACTTTTTATATTTAGGATGAAGTGGGAACAGACTAACATTTTTTAAAAAAATAAGGTTTATGGCCTGTCAGTGGCACCATCCACTGACTGAGTATGGTATAAATGTAATAATTCAAATAAGAATGAGACACTGTTAAGCCGTAATCAAGCCTGATATGAAATTTTATTATATGCACTGGGCTGGTAATAATCTGGTAAAAGTCCTCTACCAAAACCCAGTTAACTCTCAGAACGCACAGTGAAAGTTGAACCTGACCCAAGATACTGGCTGTAACACCTACATCAGTGTATTAACATGTTACTGTTTTTAAGGGACCTTTAACGGTCTACATGTAAATAGGAACAGGCAGATATGCATAGAAATCCAGTGCTTCACTGCTTCCAATTTCCCTGAGAGCTGGTTTCTTTGGTCAGCTGGGACAGTTCTGAGTGGTGTCATATTCATCGCCATTAAGACGGAGACATCAGCTAAATGTCAGTCCCCATGGGTGTACTGGAGGTTATTGTGACAAATAAAGGCTGAAAGTGTGACAGGTAAACCATCAAATCACCTGAGCTTTGCATCACAAAGCAAAATGAAGTCACCAATTGTAAGTTAATAAATAAAGCAAGCTTTACTGATTACTTCAACATACACTAACACATGTACTTAACATGCAATTTATTACTATTTATTAGTGGCTTGACTGACAATATGGAGTCAAAAGCTTGTAATTTCACAGATGCAGCAGATTTGAAAGAGACCCAAGCTTTGAACATGTCACTTGACAAAAGTACTTTAGAAACTCTTAGGCTTGGAAACTATTTGATACTTTATAAAGCACAGAACTTTAGCTAGACAGTTATATAATCTCTGCAAAAGCCAGTGTGTGCCTTTCACTAGTTTATTTAAAATTCTAGAGTTCTGTCTAAAAATGCTTGCCTGGAGGGCTAACTCTCTTTGATATCACTGTATTATTTGAGCAAACCATGATGTTGACAAAACAGTGTATTATGGTTAAAACAATACCCTAATAAATTGGCAATAGGTAAAGGCAGGGGGTTTATAGTTTGATATTACGGATGATGTCAGTCTCAGCTGACTCTAACACTCAGCCTTCCTGGTCTTTCGGGCCTGTTCATTCTTGTAGCTTTTCTCAGCTCCCTGGGAAGTACACAACCCAAGCAGCCATTTCAGGTGCTAGTAGATTATTCTTTGTACATTTGCTTGCCACCAATGACCAGTTCCCTTTCACTCCTGGGTCAAGAGACTGCACCCATGTGATAAACACTTGGGCTAGGAGTCTCAGCACAGAATGCATTTGGAACGGGAAACGAACCCACAACCTTGCAGTCACAAGTACGGGTGCCCTAATCATTAAACCACCATGTTCGAAAAATTTTTTTTAAATTACATTCACTCTGACAATATATGCCTTACAGTTCACTTGACATCATTTTATTTATAAACACAGTAAATTAGAGGGAGATATGCTTACAAAATTCAATATCAATTAAGTCATTGCAATATAATAACATACACAAATCTCCTTTGCACAAATGATAAAACACATCATTGAACATTCTTTATTTAGAAATGTCCTCACTAGTCCCACTTTCCTCTTTTGTTCACATTATTTATATCATTTATCTGGATTAATACAGTTTATTTGTAAACAATCTGTGCAATGGGAGGTAAATTTATCACAGTGGAGGTTTCACTCAAATTTGCAATTAGCTAAAGTAATGTACAAAGGTATATTAATTAGTGATGATGACACAACAGATGAAGATGCTGGAGACACATAGAACATCTGCTGCTGTACCATCAATAGTCAGTCTGAATGTAAACTACTTAACTCCTCACAGAGAGAGAGAAAATCAATACTCACTATAGTACTTTGAAATAGACTTAATATTACCCAAATAATGCAGAGCTCTAAGTAGTCTGGACTCCTCATTATTTAACTGTAAATCCAGCAGATATCAAGGTTTAAACTGGTGCATCTTCATCCTTAGTTTCTTAACACAAAAGTGCCAGTATAGGTATTCAGAGGAATTGTTGTAGTACAGCAGCAAACTTAATCAACTCACCCACACAGCCACATAGTAATGGACTGTAAACCAGACACAGAGAAGACTGGGATAATATGCTTCAAGCCTGGAGATAAGAGATACTAGTATTTGCTACCATGGAAGTTTTCTCTATTCTTCAGACTATTCAGTCTTCAAACAAGCATTGATTTTCTGAGGTGGAAATTTTCCAAACCTAAATTTCTTATGAATATGTGACAAGTTCGGATAAAAGATGATACTTGGCATGCTATCTAAATTGTTTACAATCATTATTTTACAACACAGAATGGGCTCCTCAGATCTCGATCCTTCTGCACACCATTCTCTCAACCAGCCATCTTCCTATTGGCCTGTGGCTCAGAAAAGCTGCCTATTTAATGGACATTATGTCATGAAAGCATGTTTCCAACAATGCAGATGTTTTCCATATAACAAACAAGGGTCTGATCACTGCTGTTTTTCACAAAAAGAGCTATCTAACTTCTAAATTCTTGTTATAAACCACCAAGGAGTTCATGGAACAACTTTTCACAAAGAAAAATAAAACATTTATGATGAACACACAATATTTTAACCAAAGCATTCTATCGCCTAGGTGTACGCCAACCAGTGTGAAAAGCCTGTAACTCTTAATTATATGCATGGTCACAAGGTTACGTGATGTTTGGTAGCCATACAGTCAACAATGGAGGAATCATACAGTTAGTTTAGGAAGAATTTAGGAAGTCAAGCCAATCACATTATTTATCTAAAACTGTTAAATATAAACATCCTTAAGCCATTCTCTGTTATTATTGTTTGACGGAACTTGCTTTCTCGTAAGGGGAAGAGGTTTCTGTGGTGTTTTATGTAATTCAACATAGGTCCCCTGATAATAACATACCATGCTGAATCAGAGAATGTAACTGAAAAGTACTTCAATATTACTCTTATGACATTAATGTATATGACAACACGGAAGAATCACTGTAACCCTTGTAATTATAGCTTAAAACTTAGTGAATTGTAACTGGAACTGTAACTGTAATTGTCTTTAATTAAATATGAATGTGATTGACCCCAGCTCTGACTGTGTTCTACCAGCACCTATAGCTGGCTGCACAGCTGGCAAGTATGATGGCCAAATATTCCTAATGGCTTCCTGTCTGAAAACATTTTGGAGGAAAGCATCTGGCCTGTTATCTCTTGACACTCTGCTGTTACCACTGTCATGGTTCCAACACCTGATGCACCAAGGGATCTGTCATTGTAAATATTTCATGACTACTGAGTGCCTTTAATTGAAATAGGAATGAAAAGTCCTCCTTAGATCATGATATTTTATTTCCAGTGGTCAAATAAAATGGCACTCCATCAAGAAGTGTATCCCTCCACCAAGGGAAAATAATGCTACTGGGTCTGTCCCGTTACTGAAATCCACACCAACATTTATTTAAACGAGTCTACCCAATGTCCAAGGCCTCCACAATGTCTCTTGGGAATTAGTTCAGGGGTTTTTGCATGATTCCAGTATGAAATACAAACGAATAGTCAAGGGTGAAAACATTACCTCCTTGGAAGCCATAATTATGCAATTATAGTAAGTGGTTTGGATGATCAAACATGTTTTTAGCTGTAGTTAAAACAAGATACTGACAAATATAAGAGGTAAATTTTTTATTACTATCTTACAGATTATATGAGACAGAATGTGCATATATATGCTGTAAATATGAAGAATGGGTAGAAATTAAATTTCGCGCTGATAACCTTTTTTTTATATAAGTTTTGGCTGTGGAATATTACTGAGTGGCACTGGGAAAGCACTCAATTCATTAAGTTTGCACAGTAGGGCTAGAAATCAGTAAATGTTCTACTTGACAATGGGTCCTCCAAGACAGAAAAATTCACCAGGCTGTGAAGGATTTTACTGGATCCCAATATTTTTTAAAACATTACTTTATATAATCTGTTAGAAAATAGTAATGTATTATATGGCTTTGTACACATTTTACTCTTTCATAATGTTAAAATTCAAAAAGGTTGCTCACATAGAAATTAACTAGATGATGCAAATATTCTTTAATTGCACAGTAAAAAAATAGCTTCATTATTCTTGCAAAAAGATCATACCCTGTAAAAAATTAATTATCATTGTCACCCAAAGTTTCCTTAAAACTTCAATCAAATTCAGATGGTCCAGCACTTATTTCTAGTCCCTTTCTGTTCCTTGTTACCAAAATGAAGAGTATATTATTGAAATTGATGAAAAAATGGTCACATGAAATTTAGTTTGTTACAGATGTCTGTGTGCCGGAATGTTCCATGTGTTGTTGACATTTGGTTCGTGTAGCACACATAGCTCATTGCCATGACAGTATCGCCTGGCCGAGCCAGGCCGGCCCACGTGTTAACCCTGACATGTAGAACCACAGCATTCTTGTTCTAGATGTTTCCTGTAAAGCGTGTGTACTGTTTATTATGTGTTTTTCTTTAGATTGTTCGGGAAATGGAAAGTTCTCCGCTTGAGATGAGAAGCTATAAACAGGGGCTGTGTTTTAGAGCCAAGGGAGAGAGGTGAGAGAATATCCCAGTGGACACAGAAGAGTGGACCTTTTCCTATAATTGCGACAGTTATAGCTTTTCTTTTAAATTTGTGACGGATCTTATATAGTCTCCAGTTTGCTTTTGGGATTATAACAAGAACTTCGCTTTGGATTACAAAGGATTGATTTTGTGAATGAACTGGACTGTTATTCTCTGAGAAGATTTATGTGAACTGTTCATCTGATTTATATGCTTTAAAGGACCTTTTGTCGCTGTGACAGTGGTGGTATCCAGGCACTGTACACTTAATTTATGTACTTGTATTTATTTACTGTTGTACTGTTGTTATACTGTGTAATTGTATTGATTTAGTGTATTGTAATGTTAGGATTGTTTAAGAATAAATAATAATTATTTGTTAACAAAAAACACTGACTTCTTTATTCATTCCCCTAGACATTTCAAGCTGCCTGGTGTTACAGAATCTGATTTTTTTGTTATCTCCGTTGCAAGGTTTGTGTTCGTCACAACTACGTGATCTGTTGATATTAGGTTCCGTAACAAGTTCAAACAGATAAAACATGCTTGCTCAGGGCTGGAACTGTAAAAATGCTCCACTTTTCAAGAAAAACAGCAATTCATGGAGTTGTCTATTTAAGTGAATGTATATGTATGTATATACATAACCTTACATGTATGTATATATTTGTTGAGTTGACACCCATCTTATAAATATTTGTAAGTCCAGGCCTTGCATAAATTTAAACAGTCATGAGTACAGCTGTAAAAGTCAAGCATCAGATGAAATGAAAATGTGATTTTCTATCTAAACCCAACATCTGACCAGAGATGCAGAATAATTCAATTGATTATTAAACTTTACAAATATTATTGTTTTTATCCAGATCAATTTCCTGACTAGCTGGCCACCTCCTCACAAAATTTTATTGAAGTCCATCATTATGCATATCAAACAGCATGAACACAATGAACAGAGACATACAAACAGACAAAATTAATCCTGCACCAAATGCTGGTTCAAAACTAAATCCATAATTTTATCTATCATCTGTTCCATTTGTTATTAATTACTCATATAGTATCTAAACAAAACTCTTTGAAATACATACATAACATGAACTAATAAGACCTGTAAACAGACAACCAACAGAAGAACTGACACATGAGTTGAAAAGTACAGCTGTGTTTCACCAGCAACTATCGAGACAACATATTTGAGCTCAATTTTCATACATAGATCACTGACCCTCTAGTGTTCTAATGTTTGTTACAGTCCTAGAGGAAATAGAGCCTGGCGCCACTGCCATTTTGCGCTGCTGCCAGCCGAGTTAAGAGCAAGCAGAGCCAGCTGAGTTTATCAGGAGGCACTGCCGATATATCATTAAGCTGAAGTGAGCCAATTTTTTTAAGCTCAGTTTGGCTTGAGAAAAAATTAATACAAAAAGATTACAACTTAAAATGCCCGAAACAAATGCTCAGGTTTTGTTAATTTTTGTTTCTTGTAGCTGAAAGGAAATGATGTAATTGTTTAGTTATGAAGATGCTGGCTTATGAAACCACCAGGATTAACTATACTTGATATTTAATCACAAACTAGTTAAATGTAAAATGGATGCAATATGTCAAAAATAGTAATGATAACATGTTTTAAAAAAACGAAGACTTTGTAACATAAAACAGATACTTTGTAAATGAATAGGCTTTCAGGTCAGTTTAAGCCAGCCAACATTTTGCAAGCCAAGTCAAGCCATGAAACTTGGCTTACTACTTAAGTCAGCAATCTCTTTTTGTCCAAGCCAGCCACGTGTGTGGCTCACACGGCTCCGGGCTCCAGGTGGAAACATACAGGTCCTACCAGGTCAATCGCCCATGAATGAAGCTCGTTAATTATAACTAGGCACAGGGTCACGTGCTGGTTGTCAGCATCATGATTTATCGCATGAATTTTGATATACCACATTACCCAATTAAAAGGACTGCGTAAATGGCTGATATTGAAAAAAAAATAGTTTGGAAGTCTATTCCACAGTATTTAATGACTGAAAGGGCCACATATGTACCCGACATCCCCGAAACGAACATCTGATGAGCGATTAGGCAAGTCCTATCTACGTCAGCCGGACATTCAGGTCGGCAGTTTGACAAAGTCTGGGTAACATTTAGACTGTCAGGCTTAGACCCGCATATAAGGCGACCCCCCCATTCCTGGATTATTTTTTAGGAGCAAATTTTTCGACGTATATGGGGGAATTTATGGTACTTCAGCTTTGTGGTGGATGAACTAAAGTTATGATAATATGAAAGAAAATGTGGTCTTCCGTCTTCAGGTCCAAGGTTATACATCTAAGCTACCAGCTCACACCAAATCTGTTGCACTTTTAGATAAGCTTACTGTTATCAGTAGGGCTCAAATGTTTGCAAAATTATATTTTCTTAGTAATAATATTACACATGTGAACAGTATGAATGAAAATGTTTGACACTCACAGCAAATTTCAAATTTTAAGGGTCCAATACATACCAAAATGCTGGCATGTCAGGTGAGATGCACCTGGTATAATAATTGTAATCCATTGCTGTTTATGCCCCCAGAGAAAGGTTTTAATAGATATGGTGGTGCCAACAATTTCAATATCCATCATTACTAAATGTATGAATGTGCTCATTACTCTTGCAGTGGCTTACTAACAGTACCAGAACTTATGTTGTGTTTTAAGTCCGGCATACACGTTGAGACCCGACTCAACTCAACAGGTCAAAAACTGTTTAGTTGAGTTGAGTCGCATCGCTAAGTGTATGCGTGGAAACGACCTGACTCAACAAGAGTTGGCACCGGTCGGGGTCAGTTTTTGGTTTCTGGCAGTGTCAGAAAAAATTGTGTCCAGTTGAGTCGCACTGTTCAGAAGCCCAGTCAGCAACCAATCACAGCTACGTCTCTGACCACGAGTACCTCGGTCATGTAATCTTCTTGGCCAAAATCGTATGGTGCAGACACAGACAACACATTAGGCCTACAAAAGTACTATGAGCTCATTTTATATGAATAAATCTGTATAGCTTATGTCACCAGTATAATGGCAGTATAATATAATTATGGTTCATGTTCACGGATGTAGAATATATAGTGTATATCAAAGGACATCGAATAATATTTTATAGACTTAATTTATATCAAACTAAAATCATTCATCTATGCGTTGGGAAGAAATGAAAGGGCGATATATAGATACATACATATATACTGATAAATAAAATGACATGAATTAATGACTTTGTTTTCATAAGTCACAAGCTTGTCATCATTTTTGTTGATTTGAATGTACCGCCTCTGTGGTCAATCCAGTTGAGTCGGGTCGTCATGTGTATGCACCCCAGTTTTCGTCAGTATGCAGGGTCAAAAACTGGAAGAAACTGTAGA
Organism: Sipunculus nudus; assembly: GCA_026874595.1. Lineage (NCBI taxonomy): Eukaryota > Metazoa > Annelida > Sipuncula > Golfingiida > Sipunculidae > Sipunculus > Sipunculus nudus. The sequence goes on along the minus strand of CM049308.1, from coordinate 83,624,393 downwards.
AAACTTGAGGAAACCTGTTCAGTTGGGCCCAGTTGAGTTGAGTCGGGTCGCAACGTGTATGTCGAGCTTAACTCATCTGATCTAGCAAACTCCAAATAAGATGTATTACTGTACAATGGGAAAGTAGGTGATTAAATTTAATCTTTGGCAAGGTTTTCGTTATAGATATTGTAAATATCACTGATGTGGTGTAACTGAAGGTACCCCGGCAGGCCACACAAGGACAATTCAATACACAAAATCAATGCACATGTGTTTAAATTCAAACAGCAGACCATAATGTACTCTTTGGTGTAATTAAAACATGAGGAATTTATTAGTACTTCAGTTGGGGAACTGATGGTAATCAATTATCAGTAACAGGAGTAACCTGTATTAGCACTTGCAACAGTACTAAGCACTTGACGATGGTCAAGCACAACAGCCCAATTCAGTGATTTTACTTAATGCACTCCTTGGACAGAACTGTTCGTGTACACTACGGCATGTACATGTATGTTAATGTTATCATTAATACACATCGTTATACTGTTGGGATCAGTATGTCAGAAAGTTTGGACAGTTTTTCAGAAGGAAAAATAATATAATGTATCTTCCACACCAGGCTACCAAATCTTACAGTAGGAACAGCCAAGAGGAAAGTAGCATGGCCCTAAACCCTGCCATGTATGATGGGAAGAATCAAAAATACTCATGAAAATGAGGGCCTATCCCCAAAGTACATGTATATATACATATATATGCTGAGGTGAGGTTCACTTGCATAGATAACCCACTTATAGATTTGTAAGATTCCTTTTTGGTCAGTTTCCAAATGCATGCACAGTTACAACTCTCACCATCAGATGGCACCAGCTTAACTCTTGGGAGTAATGATGCAGTTTGACAAATAATAATTTTTTCATATACCATTATAAGTAAAATTTTCTATCACACAAGCAGCACCTGCATTACATGGTAATGCTCTGGGTCAATCCATAGGGTAACTGGTATTCTCTGACTGATCTGTAGCATTTTATGGTGGTCAAGAGCTACAATACTGTAGCAACATGACCACAAAAGTGCTTGTGCATCTGTCAATGTTGTGATGTACCAAATTATCTCATGTGCCATACTTTTCACCTCTGCAGTATATCTCCTGCTGTTGAGTGTAGTGATATATTAGGCTATTCAATATATATCAGGAGTATGCCAGAATATGTATGTGTAATTGTGCATGCACATGACAGATATAAAAACAACACTAATACCTCAAACTGGAACCATAAACTCACCTTAACAATGTTACAGCAAATAATCTCTCATTTGTAGAGATGGTAACAGATGTAACACACATTTACTTATTGTCATAAGTGTCTTCACTGTCTTAATATATCAATATAAGGATCCATACATTTTGTGGGGATGAACTCAAGTGTACAAATAATGACCAAACAACATTTTCTAAATATATATACAATTGTACCTCTAACTGACCCTCTTGACAGGTATGTGTTGTATAGATGTATTAAAATATTGGGTTCTTTAAAAAGGTGTAGTTATTTGAAAGCCCAGATTATACTGCTGGATAATAACATAGCCTCACAGGTACCATAACCTACAACAATGATCTGGACATACTCTATAAAATACTATACTGATTATGTAAGCCCAGTGAAACTTTGTACTCTTCACATACCCAGCACCAGTAGTAGTAATAGTGACTCAGTCAATCAGGCACACAGCCCTGGATGCCCCGCCCCTTTCCTTACCTGTATCTCCTGGGGCCACATGGTCTCTGGTGACATGATCCTCATAATCCTGGTCACTCACGCCCTCTACTGGGAGGGAGGGGCAAACACCATGGGGTCCATAACGACACACAAATGATCCCCCTTCCTTGCTGCAATGAAATTCCCGCAAATGTCGGGAAAAGTCACGGGCTGCTTTAAACAAAACCGGCTCCACACAAACAGCACATCGCCGCCAAGGGGCACTGCGACCGGAGGTCTGCAACCGTTCACCATCCCACATTATAAAGTAGGCCTCGAGTTCCCGGCCTCACGGTTATTTTAACATGATCATTCATTATAGGATTTAACACTAGTTAAGGACACCGTTATTTGAACGGTGGGCATCTGGCTACTGGTTCTATGTTGTTTCAACTGTTGACAATCTGCATGACACATACACGTCACTCGCGAGGTCAGCTGAACCCGTTACAAGTTCAAGGCCGCTTACCTGAGCCAGGAGGGATCAGCATGTAAAATAAATACTGATAAAAAAGCTCTTCCAGTTTTATTGAATTATGCGTCTGTTTGAGGACAAAGCTATGGTTCATAGAATAACCCTATGGAAATGATAAGGACATTCTAAATATTATATAAGTACATCAAAGAAGGTTAAACATATTGTTGGTTCCATGGCGTAATATAATAACAATAATAATAATAATAATAATAATAATAATAATAATAATAATACATAGCACAAACAATTTTAAGAACATATTCAAAGAAACACATTTTATACATTTCCAAATCATTCATATATAGATATTAAAAAATAGTATATAAATATTGATTTGTTTAAAAATGAAACATATTCTGTTTTTTTTTTTTAAATTTAAATGTGATATTCAAAAGCATTAATATGAATTATAATAGTATCTTTAACCTTTATTTATAGATCAGACTCTGTCGAAATAATCACAGTATGAAAGAATATTTCAATAATGAGTTACATTAATATATGATTTAATAAAAAAAAGTTTTCATTTTTTTAAATGTTACACTTAAATGAAATTTTATATATATATATATATATATATGTTTTGATAAATTATTACAGAATACCATTTATTTTAAATATATTCTGTAAAGCTTTTTTTTTTAATTTTTAAAACATTTCAAAAACAGACAATTGAATGTTTAAATAATTACTGAAATATTTTAAAAATATTTTTATTATATTTCGTACTAACAGTGATCACATATATTATTATTATTATTATCATCATCATCATCATCATTTAATATTATTATTATTATTGCTTTGATATTAATATTAATATTATTATATTTTGTATTAACAGTGATCACATTCTATATACAAATAATTTGTCTGTGAGCCTTTCAGATTGTAAAATTATCAAATATGCAGACGACACTGTCATTCTAGGCCTGATACACAAGGATGATGAATCGCTCTACAGGAAAACCATTCAATATGTGACTGGTTGGTGTGAGGAACACTACCTTCAGTTAAATGTAAAGAAGACTAAAGAAGTAGTCTTTGATTTTAGGAGATCAAAATCTGTAATTACCCCAGTTGCTATCAAAAATGAAGATGTTGATATTGTAGAAAATTATAAATACTTAGGATGTATTATTGACAGAAATCTGAATTGGAAAGAACATGTGTTGAATCAATCCAAGAAAGCAAACAAAAGATTATATTACCTTTATTATCTAAGAAAGCTTAATATTGACAAAACCATAATAACCATGTTTTATAATTCAGTAATTTCCAGTGTCCTTACTTATTCACTGGAGTGCTGGTTTACAAATATATCTGATAAGTTAAAGAAACAGTTGAATAATACCAGGAAGAGAAGTAGTAGAATAACTGGTACTTCTCTTGCCACACACCAGGAAATCTGTGAAACCAAAACAATGGCCTTCATATCTAAGGTCATGAATGACACAACACATCCCCTATATTCAGAGTTCCGTTTTTTACCTTCAGGTAAACGCCTAGATACAATATTCTGCAGAACAACTCGTTTTAAAAAATCTCTCGTACCACACAGTATTAAACTTTTTAACTCACAACCCTCTTAGAAATTTAATGTTTTGAATTATGTGTTTTACCTGCAGAATTATCTGTTTTATCATTTTTACATGCTTCATTTTACATGCATAGTCAATATGTTATGTGTGATTTTTATGTATTTTTATGTATTATTTTTATGTATTTTTCTATCTATTTACTTATTCATTTTTTGTGTAATGAATTGCAAGTCAACGACAAATTCCTGGAACCGAAGGCTAATAAATGTTATCTTATCTGATCTGATCTGATCTGATCTGATCTGATCTGATCTGATCTTATCTTATCTTATTAGTATTATTATTATTATCATCATCATCATAATTTAATATTATTATTATTATTGCTTTGATATTATTATTATTATTATTATTATTATTATTATTATTATTATTCATTTTCCTCATAGTGATCTCGTGAACAAGAACAATTCTCAATGGAAGTTTAATATTTTTTTCAACTTGAATTTAATTTAACGTTTTGAATATATATATATATACCCCCAATCATTACATCAGGTCATAATAATAAAAAATTCTTCCATGACTATCGTTCAGTTTTTTTATGATAACTTGCATTTATATATTTTAATCAACAGTTGTCCACGCACGTTCTATCGACGTTCGATAGAGGAGTGAAGGTGGACGTAATGTGGCGCCATCTATCAGGCAAAAACGCTGTCAGAAAACAGTCCCTGAACCAAGCGAAACCGGCGTTGTCAGTGATTAACACACTCTCCGCTGTAAACTCTGTTGACATTTATTAAAATGGCGGGGGTGTTTGGCGACAGTAAACGATCGACTGCCGCCCAATTCTTCTTGGAAGAAGAAGAGGAATCGGGAGCTGACGATAAGCCAACACATGATCGGGTGAGACCAATCACCCCATTATCGCTCATCTCCATTTGAACAAATTTCTCTTGTTGACATATAGTCATGTTCCAAGACATCCCAGCCCTTTTATAAACACCACCTATGTCGCACACATATAGCTCAGAGTACATGCATTAAGTCCTGTCTTCATTTGAACCACGACAAACTGGCGTTGCATAATTTTTCCTTACTGATTTTATTTTTAATATTACTATTCATTATAATTACAGTGGCAGTAAAAGGGGAGTGAGTCAAGAATTCAGGCCTGCCGTTTGAGCCATTGAGTTTGAGTCAATGAATAATACGGCTGAACTATAGAAACCGGGCTTCAGCCTACTGCCGGTACCTTATGCAAAACGGGTGTCGCATAATAAATTGTTTCCTGAAAAAGACCGATACATATTATTTTCCTGAGAATTCCCGTATTTAATTTTGCTCATAACTGGAGTTAATTATATTAGAGGAGGAGGGGTCTGCGGAGCCCCCACCTAAAGCTTATTTTTCCTGTTCAAATAGTAAATGGTTTCCCATTTTTGCGATAGATGGCGCTTCAATCACAGATATTAATAAACAAAACTCGCTCCTGCAGGTATCTCGTCTTCACGGCTCACTTAGTAGCATGTAGGGCTCCTAATCTAGAGATTGTAGGTTCGATTCCCAATTCAGGCGACTTCTGATGCTTAGTAGTTGTTAATGTTAGAAGATTTGAGTGTAAGGACATCTACAGGGAAATGTAGGAGTTAAAATAGGGAATGAAAGGAAACACTTTTATTTATAATTTCCTCAACAGAAGCGAAGCCCAGGTTCTATAATGGCTCCAATAATACTACTGATGTCTATGTTTGTGGTTCCTTGTCTCTTGTTCGTATGTCTGCTGTATATATCTGTGTCTCCGTCTAGTGGCGAACCTATAATGAGAAGTGCAATTATTAGTACACATAACATGCAATTGTGAAGCTCACCACCGGGTCTCAAACCAGCAATCGTGAATTAACAAGTCCTATGCACTACCACTGCACCATGCAAGACGAGTTGGAAGTGAGGGGTTGAGTGGAGATATTTAAATCTACTCTTGAGCATTGGTCGTAGTTGTTAAAATGAGGGTTAATTTTTGTCAAGCGTATGCGTCGTCTGAGCGCTTTGCCCAGATGTCGCAAAAGCTTAAAAAATTAACCCTCAGCCGTTTGTTAACTGCCTGCCACCAAACTGTACTCCGTCTCGTGCCTTGCGTGGACAAGGTGGAGTCACTGTTTTATTTGTAAACCCTAATCCTTGAAATACACCAAATATATCAATGATGTGTGTGCATACAAATGCCTGGAGGGCGCAAGACAACGGATTAGAATGACGTAGGCAGGACATGTGCACATAAGCCAAGTGGTGTAAACAAGCACAGGGAGGAATCATGAAGGATAAGAGCATATTAAATTGCATGAAGGAAGAATAAATTGTACAGGGTAAGAGGTACATGGGAAGGATATAGGATACCCTTAACATACAAAGGAGAAAACTTGATATATTATTACAAGGTTTCTCATGTATCTGTGGTGTCTTAATGTGTCCAGAACAGCAGCCTGAATTAGTACCGTAAAAAGAGGCCTGGTCCTGCAGTACAAGAGACACGACTCTTATTAAATGATCCAACTTCGACTAGGCAGATGTTCAGAATACTGTCTACATCTGAAACATGGAAAAGGGGTGTCTCAAAAAATGCTCACTCCTTACAATTACCAAATATTATAAAATTCTCCAAATAGAAAGGGCACAAACCTGAATAAAATATGGTATTCCAGAACATCCATCACCCAAGTCTTTCTATGTTATGCATAGCCTAAGTCGGCCCAAACTCAGGAGCAAACTAGGGCTGTTGGAGCCAACTAGGGATAGAAGCGCTTAGACCCCTTATCCCATACCTGGAGTTCATCGTATTAGTTCAGGAGGGAACCTGGGTTCTCCACTAGAGCAGATTTTGTGGGCGGCAGCCCCCACCTTGCTTTATGTAATGATGTAGAATATCCGAAATAGTTTCTTGTATACTCAAAAGGTGGAACTTGGCAACTAGACATAAATAAACCAAATAGCCCCATTAATTAGGTATCACATCTTCCATGGCTCAGTTGAGAGCGTTTGGGACTTCTTAACATGAGATTATAGGTTTGAAACCACAGTGACTACTTTTGACATTCACTGACAAATCATGTTAGGAACACAGAGACATCTAGTGAAATGCACAGGAAATAAATATGATGAAATAGGAAGAGAAAATGTCTTTATTTTTCATATCTGATCATGCAGACTGGATTCTGAACATGTTTCTTGGACTTAAAAGTCGTATCTCATTCCATTGACCTATCATGACATGTATAAGGCCTGTGTATTGTTGCCATGTCCTGGCCTAAATTAAAGCCAGAGTTACTGTTATTAAATTTAAGGTCATATTATGCTCCCACTTTGTTAACCTTATTGATATTGAGGCTGCTTTATGATAGCCATGTTCCCATCTTCATCAAAATGGAATATGTGAAAGACGAGTCCAGCAATGAGCGCCCTAGAGCCTGTGTTGTTACAGTACATTTTGGTTACACCCAACGGGTACATGGGCCTGTACACAAAGGGGTGATAGGCTCATGTGTAATATGTGGTTATTTGCTGTCAGTGTTAAGGCTTATTTAGTAACAAGGTTTGTCTGTAATATTTTAATTTTTTCAGGAATATCTGCTGAAATACTTCACAGGAAAATGTCAGAAAATATACAGAGGAATATATCTTTATCGTGTTGCCTACTTATTTACTTTCAATAATGAAGACTTCATGCATTATATTCTCAGAACTCAATACTCAACTTTAATGCACAGTGTTCATCCATCTTTTATTTTAAAATGTTGTACAGTTAGGTCCAGCTGAAACATGAACCCTTGGTTCAAAATAATTACTCTGAAAAGTCTGGGTTCAAAATTTTCAGAGTATGTCCTTGAAGCCTAATATAAGGATAATATTAATGGTCTGTTTCCATCAGCTCAGGGCCCATCTATCATGATATGGTGACTATAGAGAGGTTCACTTTGTCCAAAAACATCACCTAGTGTTTGTGGTCAGTATGCCGTCAGTGCTAAGTATTAAACCTATTGGTATAGTTTGAACTAAATTACTATGGTTGCATGGAATGTCACTGAGGCCTTATATTCCCAAAGGGTCCCATACATATGGGCTGCCTCTCCCTGATCCATTCAAGGCCTGTTCTACAATCTACATCTACCCATGTAATTATTTGTAATCAGCCAACTGATCAACTAATCAACCAAACTGTCCCTTACAGAGGTGTGGGAGTAAAGAATAGTGGCCTAGGCAGTACACAGAAACCACATCCAGGTTCAGAGAAATGTGAAAATTAGTTTATCCTTTCTAGTACCATTACCAAGACCAAACATCCCATCAAGTTACATACGGTAAACTCAGAAGAAAACATTGTATGGAAGCTATATATTGCATTTAATACGATATTATGGACTGTATAGACATATGGGAGATATGTTATAAAGTTTGTATTATAAGGAATACTCTTACTAAACTATACAATATACAGATATATTGGAACTACATAATGAAGTAAATTTTATGGTATGAACTTTACAGATGTGCTGGAACTAATTAATGTATTTCATACATTTACATATCCCACATTTGTTTTATTAAAGGTTGTTGAGCTGTTGAACCAGGCATCATTGTTACAGAAAGACCAGGCCAAAGTCACTCACCTGAGACAGGTAAGATAACTTGAAGTTGTCCTTAGTGATTAGTCATTATGAAAGAAATTTGACCAGATTGGCTGTATGGTGGATTGGCATGAAATTAAAATGGTGCTTAATATTGATGATTATCAATTCATGTAACAATATCTTTTGCATGGCTGTCACATTGTAGAGATTATAACCTGGTCCAGGATGCATTGGTGAAAAGCTTACAAGTCTCTGAGTTTATGTAAAATATTCTTTATTTTAACTATACAGGAGAGGGAATGCCAAGCCCAGGTTCAGGGCTTGGTCCCCAGTTTGTTACTGACTCTACCCCCACAACATATCTTCAATCAAGATTCATAAAACCATTTGTAAACCAATCAGAGATTTCCCTGACGTGTCACAACAGATGCAATTAAAGAAAGGTGTGCACAGGAGCTGAATGAAAGTGCAATTAGACTGAATAGAGTTGCCATGTAATCAAGGCTAAGCAATTACAGTCATTATGTAAATACCTGGCAACTCAGCTCTGACATTTGAATACACAAAGTCCCAATTAACTTAAACACCTGCAACTTACATAATATATAATCATGATGAAATACAGAGAGTGAGAATTATATATATATATATATATATATATATATATATATATATATATATATATATATATATATATATATATATATATATATATATATATATATATATATATATAATTAAATAATAGACTGGCCCTCAGTACATTACAACATGTTTCAGAACTATGACATTGTATCTTAAGGGTTCTCGCCAGGACTTTTTCACAGGGTAAAGAAAGGAGGTTTGGGGTCATTTCTCTGACTGCCTGAACGATGTCTATTTTATTTTTTAACACTCCCTTGTCTTTGGATCACTCAATTATCAGATGTCTTACATCGTCTGAAAGGATAAAATTTAAAGATGTCCTGCTCCCTTAATAATTATGACCTGTCCAAAAAAAAGTGGCAGGTCAGATTCCCAATTTTTACATTGGACGTCTCTGATAAAACTATGACATTTTTAATGAGGTCAGAGGTCACAAGGCTACTTTGTGGTGTTGCCATGATAACTTACAAGGAATATGATGGATTTTAATCAAGCTCAGCAGAAATATTAATCAATATAATATCTTGCCTAATTTGGATTTCCAGTAAAATCCACACATATTTAATAAGGTCAGAGGTCACCAAACTTTGGTGACACCATGGTGACTTAACAAAAATCTTTTGAATTTTCATGACACTCAACAAACATATTTTCAAATAGAGTTTCTTACCTGAATTACATTCTCATCAAAATATCTGCATATTTAATGAGGTAAGAGGTCACCAGATACAGGACAGGTGTATAATGCACGTTTGCGGTGCTTTCAATATTCGCAGCAAATTAGGTTCTCTGATTAAGCCTGCACAAAGTGTTTTTGGTCAGTTCTGTGACTGTGAGGGTGGGTGTGATGGTGTGTGTACACATTTCTCACATTCCCATTTGGCGGCGAATACAGTCCTCTGGACAATTTCCTAGTTTATATAAGCTTGAAGCTTTCTATATTTGTTCCTGAAGCTTTTGTAACATCAAGCAGTATGCCCTTCTCTATCCTGAAAGGCAGTATGAAATAACTTAAGTTTTATTATTTTTCATTAGTCTTTTCCGCGGTCTTCGACAATTTGTTAATTATACACAAATGACACTGCTGTTCATATCATTCTCATTTTGTGAGAAATCGATTGACAGCTTATTTGCATAAAGCTACACGTCTCACGATTGATGGATGAGAGGCTCTGCCTAGCAGCCCAGAATGAGAACCAATTTGAGACTCATAGTATACTACACGCCTGAGCGCTCATTTTCGTTCATGCAATATTTTGCAGGAAATGGTCTGCATGCAACAGTTATAAGCAGCATGCACAAATAAGATATCATAAGCAGACAATCAGCGACTATGTGTCGACTTTTGAGATGAATGTTCTACAGGAGTTTTCTCAAACTATCTAGGAACCTGAACCCTTAAAAGTTATAACTGCAGGGGTAACGTACAGAAGATGTAACCATTGTGCCATGTGTACAACCTTATTACCTTCGCATGAGTAAATAAGGCCTATATTTAAATATGCCAGCATTGTTGGTGGTATGCCCGACCGTTTGATTTATTTTTATTGAGAAATTGGGAATTCTGGTTAGCACTATTGGCCTATATACCCTTGTATTCCTAAGCAACCATTTTCTTTTGGCAACTGTTCACTGAACCTGTAAAGAGCCTGCCATGCCTGAGTTTAAGTTGCTGTCACTGTGTCCTGAACAGTGATGACAACAACAGAGATGAGATGGAACAAATATGAACCCAGTTGATGGAATCCATTGTTTTTTTTTTATGGGGACAAAGAATGGATTTCACTGTAGAAGTAATACACAATAAAAAATATGAAATGAAAGTAATTATGATGTATGTAAATTTATTCAATGGATTTAACCTCAGTCTTGTTCACAGTAAATTCTGAATATACTATCAGAACCTGCAGGTGCAGTAGACACCTGACCTGAGTGACAGCAAAATCTAAAATAAAATGCCAGGAAGTGAGTGGTACTGTCCTGTAGTCACAAACTGAAATGGAAATCTGCAGATGTATATATTTAGATGAAGAATCAAATAAGCAGAATTAATAAAAATGGAGGCAGTTACCTCCATAGGCAATTCTTTTAATATATCAGTAAATGTATCTGCGTGTACTTATATGTTGTATTTATCAGCCCATGACTCCTCAGGTAAACTGTACATTTACAGGTACAAGAGCTAATTCTGAACAAAGATCCTAACCTGCTGGACAGCTTCCTGGAGGTAGGTTTGATTTTACTCTGATGAGAGTCGATTCAAATAGCATTGACGATCTATTGTCAGTTAAGTTGCCAAGTTACAGAGTTAAAGCACTTCATGATACAACTCCACTTTGGGTTTTGTACACATCCTGGAGCTGGGCTGGACTATCATCATGATTCATATGTTTATATATATATATATATGTGTGTACGACAGGAAGTTAGACATACATGCTGTTTTAAATTGAGGAAGTTGTAATCATTATTTTCATTTTGTGATCAGATTAATTGCTGGTTTGATTCATTATATACAAGGTCCAGTGCTGATATTTAAAAATGATAACTTTTTTTGCTTATTTTCAAGAACACACAGACATTGACATTTTTGTATTGTGCTTGTCATTGTTTAATTATCATGATTTATTCACTTTTTTTGCTGTGAAAACCTTTTACTATCTTTGTAAGAAATCCATAAATAAATAATAAAAGGAAAGGAGATGAGAGTTATTTTGAAAATATATGTAATTTTGGTAAGATGTTAGGGCCTTCACATTATGAATATTTGAATATATGAATATATGTGAATAAAAACCTAAATATAACATTTATGCAAATCATCTCTACCGTTCATTCTTTATTGTCTGCTTTTTGTTAACAGGAGGTAATTGCGTTCCAATCGGACAGATCTCAGGATGTCCGCAAGTTCGTGGTGGGCTTCATTGAAGAGGCCTGGTAAGATCTGTTAGAAATTTTTTAATAATATACAAATGATTACATTTGAGTGTTAATGACAATTAAAGATTTTCTTATATATAAATACTTCCTGAAACATTGCATGTTACATGAGTGTTGGAAACGTTATTCTATCTTTCAAATAGAATGGTACTTGCCATAAGTTTAATATTAGTCTAGATTTGCTTGCTATATTAAAAGTACAAACATCTTTGTGAAAATACAAAATGCTACGAATGTATTGAAAAGCAACTTATTTTTTAACTAAGAACAAATTACCTGGTAAATTAGTGGTTTTAATGTTTGCTTTACAAACATGGGTTAAATTTGTAAATTTACATATTTAGTATGGAGTACAGTATACTTAGATGGCCTAGCATTTTAAATTGATGCAGATGATAGGCAAAAGCCAGACAGATATTAAAATTGCTTTCTTTACTGGCTACAATTATATTTTTTTCAGTAAAAAAGATCCAGAAATTTTACATAAAGTTGTTAGTAGTCTGAGTGTGATGCTGAGTGGTGACCTGGTGGCTGTTACTAAGAAAGTCATCCTGAGCATGGCCAACATCTACAAGGTTGCCCTCCAGGTCAGTCATAACATACCTGAATTGGTCCCTCTTGACTACATTTATACTTAAGCCATCTGTGTATTCAAAAGCTGCTGTGCATTGTAAGGGTCAGACTGTGACGCCCACAAACATTAAACAGCAGTTGTACTCTTGTGAGTTTGATTCTACACAGTGTTATCAGACATATCCGGTGGTGGCCATTGTCATCACAAACAAAAAAGCCTCAGTCCTTATCAGAGAAACAATCATCTATTACTTGTAAAAAATTTGATAGAAGCGAAATGGATAAATAATTAGCAAAGCATTTAAAATGAGTTATTGGTAGCATTTTTTAGATGTGTGTGTTTATATGTGTGTGTATTTTGGTTATCTACAACATGATTAAAACTAGATGTATGCAATCACCTTCTGGAAGACTGAGGCCGAGCCACTGAGCAATAATTGGGATCAACTCTGGAGTGCACAACCTTCGAAATAATATGAAAAAATAAATATCAGATGCAGATCTTTGACCTGTAATGACTATGAGGACTAATATTGTGTCCAAATTTCAGCTTTAAAGATTCTGTCATATTGGCAATACAGCATGAACAGAAAATTCCAGAAGAAAGGAAAAGAAGAAAAATTGAAAGTTTTGCTCTGGAAGGGGGGGGGGGGGGCATACATATGCAGTTCAACCCACAAACATTTTATACCCAAATATGAATAAACTCATGGGGTAAGGCTTATTTATATTGTAATGGGGAATTTTTACTGATCTTAAAACTTCTTATGATTTTGGGGGATAGAATATCTACAATGCATGTTTGTGTTCCACAGATAAATTTGCCCTAGTCTATATCCATGTCACACTTTGCTTGTTACTGGTTGTTGACTAATGTTGTCATTTATCGCCAATCTAGTGGATGGCAGAGACTAAGACTGTTACTGAGGATATGAAGGGGGCGTGGAAGTACATCGTCCAGATGAAAGACAGAATCGTAGACATGTTGGACTCAGAGAATGATGGGTAAGTACAACATATTTCAGGGTTTTGGTGGTCCAAAAATCAATGATGTTGATTAGCCCGTTCACCCTGTGACAGTAATATAATATACCCCCCCCCCCCCCGAAAAAGAAATAAGTCATCTTCAAAACATGCACATCAACATGTGCACAACTCAGGAAAACGGACAAAACCTGTGTTTAAAATTATATATTTGTATTAGTATTAAAAGTGATTAAACATCTTGTTCTTTCACTGGATAAATTGCATATTTTTAGTCTGTTTTCTACATACCTATTAAGATTTATGGAACAAAAGTCATCACAAGTGTTCAGCAGAACTAATTAGTTTCAGTTGCTTCAGTCATGTGCTATATGTCCTTAAAGACTAACTTATTATTTAGTCAAACTGCTTTCAGTAAAACTCAGATTTGTCAGAGTGTCTCTGTCAGTTTCTACAACTTCAATGAAGTTTCACTGTTTTGTATTGAATTTGTTTATTGTTAGGAACAAAAAGACATAATTATCAGCTGAATTTTCCTAAATATTATTTTTACTGTTGCCCTGTTTTAACAGATAAATAAAGGTCGATTACTCTATCTTGGGCTACAAGCATTTAGATACCTTAAGCAAGCTTTCACCTGTACATGCATTCATAAGTAAATTCCTTGCACCCACGACAGGAGGGTAAAGATTCACCCTTTGGAAACACACCAGAGAAATAACTGAATGTTCCAATTTCACCATACATGAAATATACCAACTTTAAATTCAGAATATATAAAAATGTGCAGAATTTCCTGAACTTTCACTGCCATTTATTTTTTTAAAACTTTAATACAAGTTTGTATTGAGATTGTTAGTATCTTATTTGGATTTTTTGTGCTTTGCAATAGGAAACTGTTAAATTGCTTACAGGTCCTTTGATGTGTTATACTGGGCCTTTAATGTGTACAGCCCTAAGGAAGATGCATTAATGTTTAATATCTGAGAATATATAATTCTCACATTTTGAATACCTTGCTGATGAATGATCTGTTTTGAAAATGAAGTTACTTGGAACTACACAGATGACTTTTTTTCAGTGTGAGAACTCATTCAGTCAAGTTTGTGGAGTCATTAGTTATCACACTCTCAAGAAAAACACCTGTAAGTATAACCATAGTTAACTATTCAGTTTTCACTTGTGGGTATTTCATTTATATGTTTTTATGTACCATTATTAAGAGTATGTTTGGCCTTCATATGATATTTAAGCTGTGGTTGTCATATAAGATTGCACAAAACACTCATTACAGATCCTCTGTGTTGTTTAATCATTTAAGAAGCATGAATAATTTTCTTGCTAACCACATTTATATAAATGAATTGTGAATCCACCTGTAATATTCACGTAATGCTAGAATAATGTAGAATTTTATCAAACTGAAAAGCTTTCTGAATTTGTGAAGTATGTTATAACATAGATCACTTGATTAATCATGACAGGGGGTTATAAACATTCATCAAGAACAGTACAATACTGTTTATACTTTCTAGGTAGACTGGCTGCCACATGGTTTCGCTTGGTGTATTTCACATAAACTACCTGATCTAAATATTATTGGATGTGCTGACTCATTTGATCTAATATTACTAAAATAATTTTGCTCTCACAGTGAGCATAAATTAGATGCATTAAATAACCATCATTTTACAGGACTCTGAAGTTCCTAAGAAGAATCGTAATGATATCTCCCTGGATAAAATTCCTGAGAACACACAAGGTCTAAGGCTTCGGAAGCTGGAAGATGAAGGACAGAGTGCTTTTGATCAGTTGTTGCAGTTCCTGGCTTCTCCTCATATATCCAGGTGAGACACTCCGATATTTTGCAGTTATAAAACCAGCTGTTCAGCTGAAAGATGTACTCTGTTGAAGCATGAAATAAGAATCCATTTTAAGACGGTCCATTTAATTAACAATCTATTGTAAAACAGGAACATTTCATTGCATGCAATTTTCTTCTGCCCTTCATCAGAATAATTTATATATCATTAGGGGGGAGGGAATGCTCATTGATATCTTTCATGCAGAACTTGTGTTGAATATGTAATGACTTTTTGTGCTCAAACAAATGGCAAACCTTACTTAGTGGGGAATAGGGACAGAGATGGGGCTGAGCCGTTTGTTGATTTGTTATAAGCCAGTCACAGGGCAATGATTTAGCTCCTCCTTAAGCTGTATATTTTCTCATCCTTGATATGGAAAGATTGTGGTTGTCTGAGTGTCTAGGCCAGTAGGATCATGCATCAGGGATCAGCTCCTGTGAAGATTCTTGTTAGCTGGACACGTGACATCACTAGGATTATAGTATCCCTTGTATATTATTAGATTTACATACTTTCCACAATATCTATTTGCCAGTATTGTGTGAAGTAAAAAGTCATCTAAAAGAAATCTTGTTAAGTGTCAGATATCAGGGTACAGCTACTGCTGAATGAGTTCTGTTCTAACAGTTTGTGTTGTTTTATTATTTCAGTGTGAACCTGATGACCTGTATGGGTTCCCTCTCAGCCATTTCCAAACAGAGGCCTAAGTACATGCCTAGAGTCATCCAGGCCTTTGAGACTCTGCATGGTGAGTATTTAGAGTCATGTATCATGACATTGTTTTCAAGGTGCTGTAGGCATATATGTGCATGCATTGTAATGGACAGGTCAAGTACATCTTTTCTGAGTACAAGTGCAAGCACATGTGAATTTATCATATACAGGTACAAGTGAGGACTTTTTCAGTTTTACAGCATACAATTGGTGGCCTTTACATAACTTTATAAGGCAGTCAAGAAAATCATGCAATAGAAGAAAACATTGCACAAATCCCATCTGTATGCTAGCCATCTGAAATATATACCTTTTGTTTGCAGGTTTGTATGGCAAAACAGCAGCTGTTGGCCTTTGAACACCGTAGTAAATTTTTGTGAGCATCCTGATGTAGGAACAGAACCAGCGGGATTTATTGGTCTTGGGGGAGGTATGCACTCTACTGAGAACCATTTTGTTAAACGTGTTTTACTTTCCTGTGTTTCAGTAAACCTGCCACCCACACTTGCCACCTCACAAGTCAGCAGTGTACGTAAGAACCTGAAGATGCAGATGTTGGGACTACTCAAGCACCCAGCATCTGTGGATGCACATACGCAGATAACCACCCTCCTGACAGACCTTGGGGCCACACAAACAGAGGTAGGTGGATTTTTTTTATGAATATTTTATTTTCTGTATATTTGTAAACTTATCTGATTAGATTTTATAATTAGTACTTTGCCAGGAAATTGTATCCTATCTACTGAGTCATTCCTACGAAAATTCATTCATGTATTTTCTCAATCCATTGTGTCTTTTTAAGTTTCATTGTGAAAGTCAAGTTAGCAACTTCTTTTCAGATAAAGAAATAAATATGCTATTTCCATTCTTTAGATCCTTGATCTTAATTTTACCAGTTGAATGTGTTTGCAATGCTTCATTCTGTAGGTCATGCGAGCCATGCCAAAAGTGGATCCATCAAAGAAAAGAAAAGCTGCAGAGATGGCACCTCCATCATCCAAGAAACCCCACATAGCTGTAGGTCTCAATATAAACACAAACAAATTATACTTTCAAAGTGGTAAACAGTTGAACCCCTCTTGTGACCACCCCACAATTGTGACCACCCTACATTAGCGACCACTTTTCTTGGTCCCAAATACATGATTGGGATATACTTGATGTTTAGAATTTCACAAGTATAAGAAAAATTTGATGTAGTAATCTTTTGAATATCGCATCTGGTGTATCACAGAATTAAGTATATGTAGGCATAACAAGCTTCAAGAACCAAAGAACTTGTCAGGCCATTTAGATTGCTCATTTGGGATTCTTAGGGCCATGAAAAACTTAGAGATGTTAATAATCAAAATTTCCATCTGTCAGTCTGTCCTTCAAACTGTTTTATTCACATCACCTCAAAAACTCTTCAGGAGATTCCCATGAAATTTTCACTAAAGATTGGTCTCTATTAGAAGATGTGGGTTATCAAATTTCCGACCTGTGAAAAGTCCAGTATTGCTGTCAGCCAGCAGTTTTGATTCCTTTTGTGATTTATCTCAAGAAGGGTCAGGATTATTGGAGTGAAAGTTTCTCGGAAAATGTGTTCATGTAAGAGCTGCCAAATTTCAGACCAATTAGAAATTTATATATGGTAGTCATATTAGAAGTGGAGCAATAACTGATTACCTTTATGGTCCCAATTATTTGTTGTTTACTCCGAGAAAATAGTTCCATTTGCATCAGCATCACCTTTTAATCACAGTAAGAAAATTGTTTACTCATCCAACTTGCCCAGACTTGTCCGACATAAACATCATTATATTTCATATACACAAATGTCCAATTAATCTATGTTTTCTTCATTGAAGTAAGAGGGTACAATGTACTCTGTAATTTAAATTGACCAAATTCAGGTGCAGTTAACCTTGTTAAATGTTATAAGCCTGCATTAAAATAAATGTTGATGCATATTTTACCTCCATAGTTTATTGAGCAATTACTTTGTCATACATGCAGGAGTTATTTTAAGTCTTAGTATTTCCATATCCATTATTTCATTTCTCAGTAATCTGTAATATCTTGATGTTATTATTATTAATAATTATTATTTATATCATTATTAATTGAAATTATTATTTGACCACAGCCCCCAGCAGATATTGATGATGATGAAATCAGCACACCGTTTGTGGGCTCATCTTCAAAATCAACCACTGAAGCTCAAAGGAAAACAGCCATTGATGTCACGGCATCTGATCTGGTCTCCAAGCTCACTCCTCAAAACGTTGCTGACCTTGTGCTTCTGACAATGGTAAGATTGGTTAATTGACCTATCCATGATCTCTATGTGACCTTACTCGCATATTCATTCAATAAATAATCATAAGCATTGGACTCACGAGCAGCCAATCAGGTGACCGTAAACATTTGTAAAGCATCAGTCATCTGACAAAAACAAAATTTGACAGAGCTCTGCCAAATAGAACACGTGTAGTTCCTACCAGTACCCATGTCGGCATGTTTTCAGAGATATTTTTTTCTTATACAAAGGAGACAGTATAAAAAGTTCTAGGCTTTACGTTTCAGGAGCCAACTACTGAGTAAATAACAATCTCTTACCTGGCATGTTATTTGCATGAGACAGATAATCCAAAATATTGCAAGACAGTTCAAAATGACTGCAATATATTCAACAACAGAGAACAGCAATACCATTTTATGACGTCAGTCAGTGTGACGTCATACGTCATCAACCTTTGTGATGTCATTATTATGTTGTAAACAGCTCTCATTACCATGGGCATGGAAGACCTTCTGTTGTAGGAGGGTTTTTCGAGGCTCATTATAATAATTAGGCTAAAAGTGTGGAGCATTTTGGCTGTGGTGGATAGGTCAATTCTGTTCAGATAATAAGAAGATGTAAATAGTGTAGGCATCAGTGTACATTTTACACCTGCAGGAAGTGAGGGTTATTGTTTCACTTGGTTCTGTATGTGTGTGTATCCACAAGATATCTGAAGAATGGTATCAGGGCTTGAAGAATTTTATGTATTGTGGAATTTGGACTAGACCAGAGGACATGGTCCTGTCAAACATTGGGGGTCCTCCTGTATAAATTGGTTGCCCCCATTAAATTTTGATTGTTCACGTTTATCAGGGTAAAAAGCCTTTTTGTGATGATGGTAATGTGTCATACAGTTAACACTTTTAATAAAAGACACATATTAGGTTATGTTAACGGAATTTTTTAGGTTTGTTATATATGAGAGTAAATATAAAATATCTGTAAGACCCTCAATACTGGGCTGGCTTTGCTTTTTTTATATCACATCTCTAATGTTTGGTCATTGTACCCTAGTATATGAAGGTATGTGTTAATTTAATTACTGACTGTATGACTTACACTATTAGCGGTAGTAACATTTGAACTAGATTCAGAACAAGAAGCTTAAAAAAATCTGTTTGATTCTGACCTAACTTTTTGAAGCTTGAATGGTCCTTTCATTTGCAGAATAAATGCTTCAAGTAGGCAATTATTTGTTGATTGCAAGATGATCACAAGCCACATGACCTATATCTCAAAGGAAATGCATTAAAATTACAGAAAGACAAGAGAATTCCCAGAGTATTAGCTTTCTGTCATTTGCAGACAGAATGGTTTTAATTTAATTCAAACTTTGAAAATTAAAACACTTAATTAACATTGAAAGAATATAAGGCTGTGAAAGGGAATGACCGTTTGGATATGGGTTATAACCATGTCCATCGGCACCAGTCAGGGGGTAGCAGGGATGGGCTCCTGCTGGCCAGCACTAAGCTCACATTTGTAACCCAACCACCAGCACTAAAGATTTTAAAAATCCAAAAAAAACAGCTAATTATTTATTACCCCAAACTGTATAAAATTTGTACCTTATTAGTATGTTTACAAAATTAAATCAATCGACAGCCAAAATAATCATTAAAAAAATAGTTTGAACAATGCAGAGATAAAGCTTTCATATTCCAAAACCAAGTGTGTGCACTTTGTGTTAATACTTGACATCATCATAATTTTTGCATGATGAAATGGGGAATACCCCAGAATCTGATCTGTGATCGGCTAATTGCGGAGTTAGGGTCTTAGGTCACATCCAGAAAATTCCTGATTAACAGGTCTGTCTAAAAGTCGGAGAATCCTCAGAGAGCCAGAGAATCCACAGAGAATTTTCAGAGAGTTTTGATGGATGGTTTATACAATTGATAGTTAAAAATAACCCAACCAGGGGCCTTAAGGTGGGCCCCAGGATCCCACGCAGTAACAACCTCCCCTTGCATCGCCATTGTCTGCAAGTTTAGCCAGCACTCTAGTTTGTCTAGCTATAACCCTGATTGGGATAGTAATAACCTTATTATTAATATTTAAATCTCAGAAATGGCTGGAGCTATCATCACCAAATTTTATGCCAATGTTGGTCACATAGGTCATATCTGAAATTGAGGTATTGGTGGCGCCACCTGCATAAGCCTTTTTTGTATGGGGTCATCAGTGCCTGTATCACACTGAGGGCTACAAAAATCTTCTTCTCTGAAACCTTATGGCCAAAATGTTTAATATCGCACAGAAATGATCCTAGGGTAGTGCTTTCTAAAGTTTGTTCAAATGGTCTCTTTTCAGTGACTTTTGCCTAAGTTATGGGAAGCTGAATTTAGTCATATGCCATAACAGCCCATTTTAGCTCAGTGGCTACAAAGATTTTCTTCTCAAAAACCACTGGGCAAAATTCTTAAATCTCACACATTAATTATCCTCAGATGTTGATAATACAAGTTTGTTCAAATGGTTCTGGTTCAGTGCTTTTTGGCTGAGTTACAGGAAGCTGAACTTAGCCAGTTTGCTGTATCGTCCTATATGAGTTATAAACCTGTGACACATTTTTCGACTGATGCCACTGAAGCCGGTTTGTTAAATATTTTACAAGAACAATCCCTACAATAATTCTTATAATAATTGTCATTAATGGTTCCACATGAATGATTTTTGGCTGAATTATGGAGATTGAATTGAGTCATTTTACCATATATGAAAGCTGTGTGATGCTGTACATCTAGCCTGGCACCAGTTTATCAGCATCTTTTACATCATGCCACTAGACATTTAGATTTCAGGTTATCTTTGGTTAATATTGACAAGAAAGATCTTTTAAAAGCTTTTAAAAAATTTAGATTTATGATTTAAGTTATTCATCATACCAGGCAATGTTACATTCATGGATGTTCAGCTCTCTGTGGCTATATAAAGACAACTGTATGTGGATTATAAATTATTGGTATATCTACTCAACTAAATTCAAGAATTTGCCATCAATGAGATATATCTGTATTTTAATTTTGCATTCAGTATGCATCCGTAATAATTTTACATATATTCCTGATTTCTTTTTTATAAAAAGTCAGCTGAAGAGCATTTTGTATTGGGAAAATAAATTTCAAAGTTATTTCAAGTAGGGACCACTTTTGTGTTCAGATGGCAGCACTTGGTTTACCATTGGCAGATTGCCAGTGCCTTGATGTTGGCCATTAGCCAAGATGATGTCAGCTCTATAAATAGTTTTGGCACAGTGCCAGGATTGGAAGAAGTGCAGCCAGGTATAGGTCAAGAGTTCACTCAGTGCAGTAGCTGCATTCTATTTATAGCTTTGGCAGACTGCTCACTGCATCATATTTAGCACCAAAGTTCAGCCTGAATCTATTTATAGCTTTGGCAGACTGCCAACTGTGTCAGATTATGCAACAGGTCAAGAGTTCACTAAGTGCAGCCAGGTAAAGGTCAAAAGTTCACACAGTCTAGCCAGGTGCAGGTCAAGAGTTCACTCAGTGCAATAGCTTGAGGCAGCAATTTGTCACAGGTCACCCGGGGCAACTGCCTTTCTCACCTAAGCCTGGTCAGCCCCATGCATCAGACTTCAGGTAAGTTTGATGTATGGGCCTGATATTTTGACCTGTCTATTTCTCTTTGATGGCTTTCTCGTTCACAAGACAAGCGTCGCCACCTACAATTACTTTTGCACAGTGTATGTGTCTGCTTATTTCTACAGAGGAATTTGATATATCAGCCTGAAATTGGGCATATTTATACATATCGAATAGCTTTGTCTTATATAAGACTGGTGGTGCCACCTACAGTAATTTTTGCAGTGTGTCCCTGCTTATTTCTTAGGAGGGGTTTGATATATCAGTCTGAAATTGGGCATATGTTTATATCTCTGATAGCTTCGTTGTATACAAGACTGGTGGTGCCAGCTACAATCATTTTTGTTTTGTGTGCACGCATGCTAGAATTACAGCAGTGATGTTTGTGTAATTGTTTCTTATTCAAAATGTTTAGTACTTGCATTGTTCATATACATGAGAAGTAATGGTCCAGCATTGAAGCATTATACCTGGTGTATTTCCCAATGCACAGGTTCGCATTAGGCCTGTAGGCCTTGTTTAAAATTCAGAATTATGATCGGTCACTTGTGAACTGCGGCGCCCTCATTTTTGGTTGACCTCTGACCTTTCTTCTCTGCCCAGCGTCCATTTGTGCGTCTGTTTCCACACATAAACCCATCTATCTCGGGAACCGTTTGACTGATAAGGCTAAAGATTTTGCACAAATGTAGCCCTTGGAAAGCTTTAAAACATACACTAAAAATGGGGGTGCCACCTGCAACCATTTTTGCACAGCGTCCATCTGTTCATCTGCCTTGGGATAAAAAGACTCATATCTCTGCATTGGTTGGACTTATCCGCCTGAAATTTTGCATGTGTATACATCTTGGACAACTTTCTTGATTTTATGACAGGTGGCACCACCTACATTAACGTTTACTCTGCAGACATCCAAGCTCGGAAACCGTTTGACCGATTGGGCCAAAATTTTGCATTTGTATAGATCTCACATAGCTCTTCATCATAGGCAAAACTGGTGGCGCCACCTGCAACCATGTATGCACAGTGTCAATTTGTTCATCTGCCTTTGGATAAAATCACACATATCCCAGAAGTGGTTTGACTTATCCACCTGAAATTTTGCAGGTTTATACATCCTGGACAGCTTTCTCGATTTTATGACAGGTGGCGGCACCTACATTCACGTTTACTCTGCAGACATCCAAGCTCATATCTCAGGAACCGTTTGACCGATTGGGCCAAAATTTGGCTTTTGTATAGATCTCACATAGCTCTTCATCATAGGCAAAACTGGTGGCGCCACCTGCAACCACTTATGCACAGCGTCCATCTGTTCATCTGCCTTGGGATAAAATCACTCATATCTTAGCAGTGGTTTGGCTTATCCATCTGAAATTTTACAGTTTATACATCCTGGACAATTTTCTCAATTTTATGACAGGTGGCACCACCTACATTCACATTTACGCTGCAGAAATCCATGCTAATATTCAACACACCTACCTCACTCTATTCCCCTTGCCACTCAATCCATGCCTCACTTCACCCGTCCCTCTCTGATTTCTGTAGATACACAGTCGCTTGTCGACTACCCATATTCTAGTTTTAAAATGTCCTGGTCTGAAACTTGCAGGTCCGAAACGTCCATTTTGCTGAAATCATAATGTCTAAGGTAGATATGCAGGACTTAAGAGGATCAATATTAAATTTTAAAAATAAACCGCCATTCATACCCCCAAACTTTGCACAGGTTCGCATTAGGCCTGTAGGCCTTGTATTTTATATCTTTGAAATAGATATGAGCTCCATAAATTTATACAAATCTTTGGTCAGAATTAATACTGACAGACTGCGCCATAGATTTTAAAAGTCAGGGCAATCGTCTGTCCTCAGGTATCTTTTGAAGTTGACCGAGGACGTCGGGTTTAAGATTATAGGGCCAACAAAAGAATTTTACTGACATCTATGTCCCACATTTTCCAAGAACCAATAAAAACTTACAACCATGTTTTGTTTCATGGCCGATATCTGACACTGGTGCACACTTTCAGTTTTTATAACAGACATGCAGCTTTGCATAACTTGCCTGCACGGACGTAGCCATAAGCAAACACTGTCTCCCCCAAGATTTTGAACCCAACTTGGATGTCAGATGACCCGATTCTTCCAGCCCTGGTTATAATAATATTATTGATATTTTACATATATATTGGTATGGTGAAAATCTCCAGGTGATTAAACTTGGGTGTTAGTAATAGCATGGGGGCCATGGTTGTTGTCCATTGTGCTTATATACAAGGCCAACAATATTACAGTGTCTCTATGTGAGCTTCAAAATATTTTCCATTAAAACAGATTCAAAGGAATAACACAGGTTAATTAACATTCCAGGGAACCACCTATGAATGCTATCTTCAGCGCAGGGTTTGTCTTCATTTTGGACACTTTTTTTATAGAGAATTGTTTACCCAGAGTTATTCAGTGAAAATTACTCTTTGTCATTTAAATTTGGTGCACAATTTGATACATTACTTTGCAATTAAACGACCCCAGTGGCAAATATTTAAGTTACGAACAAAGCATGACATCAGTAGAGGAACTGGATGTGAATAAGAAAGAGCTATTCATGTCATGTGAAAATAGCCAGCATGATAACTTTTCAGCTCCTCTTCCATGCTAGACAGGGGTTGTTCACCTCTGATGCTGCAAAAAGACTGACTCACCAGCCAGATATGAAACCACTCTAATATAGACAGCTTGGACACATCTCTGTCTGTAGCAGAAAACTCCTTCCTGTGTCTGTTCTTGGAAGATGCAACTGTATGCATACACACTTGATACAAGTTAAATGTCAAATGAGTGTGGATGCCTGAATTACTTCTTATGATTATCACCTAATTATGCAAGCACTGTTTTTATGTAATAAAATAAAGTTCTTAATCTTTTTAAGTTTATTTTATAAGTTTTTGAATTTTTATCTTGTGAAGTGTAATGAGTCCTGAAATAATTTCATAATTAACAGGTGAAGGTAACAGAAAAATATTTCCCCAGCCTTTCAAGCCATGCATACATAGTTGTACTCAGTCAGTCATATCAGTGTAATAATTTACTGTTTTATTTTAAAGGTGATGCTGCCAGACAACATGCCCCCAGCCTTTCAAGCCACATACACACCCATCGCAGCAGCAGGGACCACAGCACAGATTAAACATCTGTCCCGCTTACTGTCCATGCAGCTGACCGCAGCAGGACTGGGCAAGGGCATGCTGGATGTCACATCAGACGGCAAGGTAGGCAAATCAAGTGTTCCTGATCTGTGGCTTTGTCTGTGTACTTGTCGTATATCACCATACTACTGTGTAAACAAATACAAGGCAAGCACGTTCTGTACATTTTCTGAATATCTTTATTCACAATATCTACATTTTTTTGAAAATGGATTGTTAAACTAGAGCAAAAATTGGCAGTTAAATCTTCCAAAACTGTCAGTTCTGCTAACAGTAACGACATAGATGAAGTATTGGATTTTTTTCTTAGAAGATGTAGTAAGCTGTCTAGGGATGGCAATCTTATCTATAGGATACCTTGCTAGGGAGATACACATGGTTGAGAATATGGATAAAATGGTTCATCTGTAACATGCACAATCTTCAGAGATTGGAGGAACTTTATATCATAGAGAGGAGCTAGCCTTCTTCTGGAATTTAAGTGGAGGCGTGCTGCAATTTTTGAGTTACAAGGCTGTACAGACACATATGCAGACCTAATAATAGATTAAAATTTTGATATTGTTATTTGTAATGTGCAGTCCAGGGAAACAACAAAGATGACACACAGTAAATTTAACTTAAAGGGGCCCAATCGCCTATCTGACTGTTATAAACTAAAGGTATTCCCTTGGAGCTTTCATAAAAATAGACCAGAAAACATGGATAACACTGCACACAGGCTGCTAGTTTTGCTTTTATAAACGTGTTTATAATATGTGGGGGCCCGCTAAAATAATCAAAACAAAGGCATCTGGCAGAAAGTCAGATAAACCAGAGCTTTGCAAATGGCATTTTGCAACAAATGATCTTTCTACCTCCGCATATATGCATCCTACCACCTTAGATTTCATGTATTTCCCGTTTGTCAACATTGCTGTGTTTACAAACATGTTGTTGATAAACAAGTTCACACATCCTTCATGGAGGCCTTTTAAGAAGTTTTCACAACCAAAATTACCCTTACATCCCTTACATATTAATAAAAACACAGAGGAAGCCAGAAATCACATAAATTCTTTTTCAAAAGTAAGGTGATCGTGTACCGTTTATCATTCTTTATGCATTAAATAAAGTATTGATCAGCTATTTACTTGAAATAATCCATGTACATCCCTCCAGGCAGTTATAACCAGTTCAGAACCATGTTTTATAATCCAAATAGTGCATGTGTACCCTTTTAAGGAAGTTCTTAAGCTTGATAGTCCTTGGAGCTGTAATGAATATATAAATGTCAGTTGCACAAACAAAGAAGCCAGGCATAAAAGAATTGGGCAAATCTTATGCCGTCATCAACATCTACTACAAGTACAAAGAGTGGATGTGAACAGCCAAATGGAAATCAAGATTTTTTTTCAAACAACTTAGCAATTTCCAGCAAAGTCTACGGCCTTAACATTAGTTTTTTGTGCCAACAAAATGCTCAATGTTTGTGCTTATTTTCTCTTTCATATTTTTCAGTTATTGATTCTGTGATGGGTTTCTCCAGGTCTTATTGAGTATGCAGTAACCTTCCACCACATTAATCCTCTACAATATATGTCACACAATCCATTGAACTTGTCATTGAGGGTTTATGTAAGCTTCTTGGCCCATTATGGAAGTAAAAAAAAATAACACATTTTTAAAATTTACCCAGTTGAACCATTTATTCAAGCAAAATTCTTAATCATTACATAAAAATAACACAAAAACAACTGTTTTAATTATTCTGTTTGAGAAAAACATGAAAGAAGTATAATGTGACTTTGCCATTATCCAGTAATTAACATACTCCAAACATTTTCATGAAAAAATGGATGCAAAATTCTTATACAGTTAGAGGAAGAAGCTAAATTATTCTGTAATAAAAACAATTTGACTTCATGGAGCATGAGAGAGCTCCAGTAAAAAACAGCCCCAGTCATCCAGTCCAAGAAGTAGAAACCAACTGTGCAGTACAGACACACCCACTGGTAAAAGTGCAGTATATGTGACCTCCTTTAAACTGGCTTTACTCGTACCTAATGTTTCCTTTGAATCAAGTTTGATGCTGGCTGATTATGTTAATCTTATAATATTTGTGCATATTGGTTCAATCATCAAGTAAGCTCCATGTGGGAGCAAGAAGAACAAGGACAGACCATCAGTAAGGAAGCCAGTTTAGGCAGGTCTTGCTTTACTGCATCTTTACCCATCAATTTCTTAGACATGGCATTTTTATAACAGAACAGAAACTGGTTTTTAAAAAAAAACTTATTGCATTTTGACATCATTGTTTTAGTCAACACACTTATCAGTGTTTTGATCATGCTTTGTCAAATTCCATTATCTATTTATGGTATTGTTTACTGCTTTTGCAGAACCAGTATCATTGTAAGATTCAACCAACATTCTTATATATCAAATTCTTACTGAACTTTTTACTACAGAATCAAACCATTTTGAGATTAAGGTCATATTAGAAGTTGTGACATCTGTCTGGTGTTAAAGAACTAATCTCCATCAGCACAATTAACATCCATTAAAGGGGAAGTGACACATGAAATATCAATTACATGGTCTTTCCCCAATCAGCTACAGCTAGACTTGTACAAATACATTTTCAGTACCCTTAAAGAGAGTTTGAAGTGTGTACATACAAATTCACATGTGTTCAAGATGATACTCATCACTCTTCAGCACAGTTAACATCCATTAAAGGGGAAGTGACACATGAAATATCAATTACATGGTCTTTCCCCAATCAGCTTCAGCTAGACTTGTACAAATACATTTTCAGTACCCTTAAAGAGAGTTTGAAGTGTGTACATACAAATTCACATGTGTTCAAGATGATACTCATCACTCTTCAGCACAGTTAACATCCATTAAAGGGGAAGTGACACATGAAATATCAATTACATGGTCTTTCCCCAATCAGCTACAGCTAGACTTGTACAAATACATTTTCAGTACCCTTAAAGAGAGTTTGAAGTGTGTACATACAAATTCACATGTGTTCAAGATGATACTCATCAACATCATCTTAAACATTTTTTTACATCCAGTACTTTGTAAAATAGTAGGATGGATATCATTACCCAGTTGTCATGCACACCTGTTATAAAGCAACTCATGTTTCCTTTTTAAAATATATGCATATCCTCTGTTGACAAGCAGCACCATTTTGTATCAAATTATTTTTTTTATTTTACAAAAATTCACTTTTTTTGTAACATGACAAAATGGACAGAAAGGACCAGAAATTGTAGACACAATATATAAAGTCTGTCAACTTCATAATAAAAACTGTAAAAATTGTATATAGATTTTAATGGTTGAACTAGGATGACAAAGTACAAACAAGCAAATGTGGTATTTCAGACTCACTACAATAGGGAAGTATTTAATTTTAAGCAGAAGCATTTTTTAGGAATTGATCTCTCAGAGTTTTAATTCCTCTCATTTAATGTGGATGTGAAGTATGCAGAGGTGGATACAAATTGTTACAAATTTATCTCCATACATATGTATATCTTGCACTGAATCATTTCTTTTATAAAAGAAAAACACAGTTACATTTTA
The DNA here is from genome assembly GCA_026874595.1 of Sipunculus nudus. Classification (NCBI taxonomy): domain Eukaryota; kingdom Metazoa; phylum Annelida; class Sipuncula; order Golfingiida; family Sipunculidae; genus Sipunculus; species Sipunculus nudus. Next base: position 83,595,543 of record CM049308.1, on the reverse strand, counting down.
TGAAAAGTTGCATATTTTTCATTGATTAATACTTTTTTGCATTATTTATATTTACATGATTTGATACTTTTTCTTTTATGATGATAATAATTTATTAAATTAAATCCAACTGGCCATTACTCTGATTGGCAAATAACCAACACGGAGACCTTTGCTCACTTAAGACAATAAATAACATATTTGTTCATAAATCTTTGCAAGTAAGCATGACACAGCAGTTTAGTAAGGCTGGTAGACTGAGGGCACATGGATGAACAATAAACCATGAAATATGATCAAGTCCACCAGCCAAATTGAATTTTATTAGCTCTTTTTTTAAGAGCAGTTACCGTTTAGGTGTTCATATTCCAAAAGAAAATACTTGATCATATTCTTTGCCCACTATTTTAAAATAACAATTTCCTTTTTACAAAAAAATGCATAATCGTTTTTATGTGCATGTAAAAATATAATTCTTTCATATTAATCCTGACACTTTACTCTTCACTTTCCACTTAAGGGAATATTATCTTTAGAATATTAAATATTCCAGAATCCTGTTTAATTGTATATCTGAGAAAACAGTACATCTTTTTGCAACATTTCATCCCACTGATGAAAGTAGAGGTCAATAAACAAATACATTTAACAGCTGCTAATTGGATGATGTAAACACTCTAATGAATAAAAGTATCCAGTTAGTCTTGCAGGGTCACATTGAGTTTGTCAGACTTACAGTGAAGAATCCAGAAAATAATGAATTATTGGGAATTAGTTAAAAGTGTTCATGCTCTCTTTGGTTACTCTACCAGTAGCAGTTTTTGGGGTAAATTCTACACAAATTAAGCCTTTAACAAAATAAGGTGGGCAGTTTGGTTAAAAGGTAATACAAGTTGCTGGCGCTTGGATTAACCTAATGGTAGCCTTTCTTAGGTGTTCTGTTTTTCAATTTCCTGACTGTCATAACCACCATGGCTGATATTGAGAGAAAAACCAAATTGAGTGAGAACATTATGTAGAGGTCTCGTGAGCGACAACCACTTGTTTCTCCCAATGTGCGTGCTCGATCCCATAACTGTCGCATTTCTTGTGGGCTAATCCGATGTGTGTTTGTGACCCATGTGGCAAGGTCGCAATCCCCGATTTTCTCTTTGCCTACAAGCATCCCTGGCATTGGAGTATACTGTAACCCTGCAGCAACTCGACAGAATCCAGTAATAAACACGTCCTCCAGCTGCAGGTATAAAACATTGTTAACATGCTTCAAAAGTTTCCGCACTGCATTCTGGGACATGGCATAGGCTGGCCCAGCGCAGTAGACAGGATAATAGGAATCTGGGTAGCGCTCAGGAGGGATGTAATATTTGGATGTGATTCTGCGATCTGGTCGGACAGTGAAGCATTCACCTCCTATTAAAGGTTCTGTTAGTGGATCCGATGTTTCCTCACTAAGATAGCGAACCATCCTCTGTATGTAGTTGAAGCTGTCGTCATCTGTTTTTAGTACAAATCTGGCTCTTGGGCAGAACTCTGTGGCCCACTTCATGGACATAACAGCCTTTTCCGTCAAGGTTTTGTAGTGATCTCTGAAATTAGCCTGGATGATGTCATGATATTTGTCCTGCTCAAAAACCAGCTGCTTGTTCAGATTATCGTCATCATTAATACCAAAAGTGAACATGGTTTTGACGAGGAGACCTTTGTATTGTTTGACACTTCCCCAAGTTTGTCTAATACCTTGCCGAGCATCCACATTAGCATGGTGGGAATGAACGAGCACCAAGAGATATGGTGTGTCCTTATCAGTGCAAGCATTCTCCTGTCCAATCAGGAATCGGAAAGAAAATTTGTTACACTGATTACAGATGGAGCCACTGATGTTTTGTGGTATCCCAAACTTTTCTTGAAGGTACACTAACACTGGAGTGCTGTACAGAACAATTAGCCCATAGCAGACTGCAGCAGTGGCTGCTATAAACAGCAGGAGCCTGCGCCACGATGTCCGCTGGTTCATGCACTCGATTCCCTGGGCTGAGGGTTGTAGAGTTTCAAGACACACTGCAGGATTACAGCAAGTGTTTGCCAGACTCTGTGGAGGCTTGGCCTTTCCATTGCACATTATGTCAGCTGATTTCTTTCTAACCACACCTGAAAATAACAAAGACTGAGTCAGTATGTGTCTTCATAGTACTTAGCACCTTTTGGTTGCAGCTTAAATTATTTATTCAGATTGAGGTTAAAGCCTGCTGTAAAGGAATGCTGATTACAAATTACAATAGATCACAAGACATTTATAGGTCAAATGTAAAGTTCCCACACTCAATATACTGTGCTCTGATTCTGATCCAGTTCTCCCCATTTTACTGTGTCTTATTTTGCATACCACATTCCAAAACAAGGGACCTATGGGTCACTGTGCTCAGCTGACGTTAACCTTGAAGGTAAAAATCTAAAATAATATCTTATATGTGTTTCCTAATGTTGAAACTAAAGCATGTGAGCAGTTTGTGAACAAATGATCTGTACTATTACCATGATCATTAGTTGGTTTTTCGATTAACTGTTGACATTTCAGTAGTTTACACATTTGTTCAATTGAATCTATTTTTTTGTATAATATATATTATTAAATATATATGTATTTTTTATGGAATGATTACAGTTGAAATATAGCTAATTAACAACATAAAACAGGGCAAACAAAGCCTGATCTCAAATTCTGCTGAGGCAGGAAAATAATGAACAAATGTTTGTATTAAATCCTGATTTTTTTATCACATCAATTATTTTCTAATTTAAGTTTATATTTCTAAACATTTCCAATTTAACATATATATCTGAATATAAAAGTTGATTCATAATTCTCAATTGCATCATCATAAATCTCAATCTTGTCAGATAACACCACATCATGCATACAAATGTTTATTTATTTTTTACCACAAAAATATCTTTTAAATCTGCAAAACAATAAATATCTAAAAATAATACTTGATTTAGATTTCACGATTTTTAATTGTGTCTTTATTTATCCATAATGTGCTTCATATTTTATAATAATTAAAGCATACTGATGGGTTCATTTATATTTGTTACAATCATTTAAAAGAAAATTGATTTCTTTAAAAATGCTACATTACACAACATTGCATCTTCTGGATTACACCTTGAATTATTTTTTTCAAGGAAAGTTTTTGCATATCGGAGTGGAAACAGCATTACAATTAAGGAGATACAGTGAAAACAATAACAATTACTGCATAACACTTGGTGGGTTGGGTTTGGGGGGGGGGGGGTGTGATTGGGGTGGTGATATGAGAATAACTGTACACCTGTCACCCCCAGTGACTGTAACAAATCAGAAACCCTGGCATAGCTGACTTCCAGTGACCTGGAGTGGGACCCTGCATCTGTAATCAAAGCAAGTGACTACAGAAAAAAAATCAATAACTAGCTTAATTTTCAAGCTTTTATTTTCAAATTTCAGATTTAGACAAATTAAATATTTATGTTTACATGCTGTGAAAATTAAATCAATGGTGCTTACAGGAAAAAAACGTGCCATGGTCAAAGTTGGGCAAAATTTAAGGTACTGATTTTTTTTATGCTAATAACTTAAAAAAATTACAAAATTCAGATCTAATTTTGGGTAAACAATTGAATCTTAATTAAACATAGTTATATACTTGAGAAAATAGACTCTAGTTTCAAAATTTTTCATGTTAAGTGAGTTATTATTTTTCCTGATTTTTTACAGTCCATAATGTTTGGGCCCATAACTTAAAGAATTTATACTTTACAGACTTAATTTCTGGCATGTACATAGGAACTATATAGAAGAATATTTATGGTAAATATGAGGAAAAACAGATGAGTGGTTTTGATATTAGGCAGTCCTGAAGTGTGAAAATAGGATTTTAATAAAAAATTGAGGTTTTTCCTTCATTTCTCAAAGGAACGAAGTCACAAAGACCCAGTTTTCGGCTTGGTAGGAGATCTTGGGGACATCTAACATTATGCTGAATTTTGGATTCCTAGGTCTTACGGTTTCAAAACGTGCCACATCTATGGACGGACGGACGGACAGACGGACGGACGACGGACAATGGACCACGACTATAGCTCAGATGACTTATAGTCAGCTGAGCTAAAAAATGATATATGATAAAATCTCTTTCGCATAATGCTTACTGCTCACCTAGCAAATATAGTTTTACAATTTGGTGTAACTGATGGTGAATATCAGATATATAACTGATTTCACTTCTTCTTCAATCCCCCCTCTAACAAATATATCATTCATTGATGTCATATCAAAGACTTTTTTGCAGTTGTCTATAAAATTAACAATAGATTATAAATAGCATGGAGTGAAGTTTATTCACAACATCCAGCCAGTTACTGACAGTTAAGACATTACTATCATATAGAACAAAGGATGACAGATTCATATTAAATGCCTCATCAAATCGTGCTTTAAAATTTAAGATCATTTTCAGACATCACAGTTAGTAATTATTATGTCGAAACTGAAACATTTACTCATTATTTATCTTGTATTACTAATTTATTTCTCATTATGTAATTTGATGTCATAATAAATGTATTTTACTGTGTTTTCTCAGTCTTTAAAACTAAAAACTAGTTACTAATGCACACTGATTAGCATTATTAATTAATTATTAAAATGTTCAATTTAGTGGGCTTTAGATTTTAATATAAAATTGGAATTTACCTTGTCTTTGGGTAAGATTCATCTTGGCTAAACAGAGAACTGATGAGCACTGTGGAATATCTCTCTGATTACAGCTGTCTGGATGGTCAAAGCCCTATGCATTAATGTACCATGCCTGTCTTCCATTAACCCAGTCTGTCCCCACATGCCACACCCCCTTTAATTGACTATGATTGGGACAATAGAGCCCGTATAATGGGGAACCAGGGCTATACAATTACAAAATCTATATGCTGGGACAAGTGGTAAATTGCATTTCCTGCTTAAATTATCAGCCAAGTGGCCTCAGGGAAGTGTGGGGTCTATACCAGCATATAAAGCAGTGCTGTGTATAGGGTGCCTGCATATTATGTAATTTATTTTCAACTTTAACTTAATATGCTGTATTTGTATGATTTATATTTATATATTAAACCAATTTTCAAATCATACAGTGATGAAGGTTTAGAGGTTGATAAAAACCCATATGTTAAATAGATTTCATGTCAGATTTAAAGAAAAAATAAATATTTTCCTGTTGTCAGTTGTACATTTGACATTATTTGTCAGAACATTATTTATGTCATCAAAAGAAAGAGTTGCACTATTAGAGACAATTCTTCTTAAATTCAACCTTCTCAATTTATTTGTATGACAGACGCTTACCAGTTTTATTTCCAAATTTATCATATTTGAAAAGATTGACCTTTTTTATAAAATATATTTTGAAGATAAACCAAGGCAACAAGGATATTTCTTAATTAGACTGCTGTAAACATTTTTATTAAGTTAACATAATATTTTAGGATAAATCTTTCTGTTTTGTTGTTTTGGTTTACTGTGTTTTGAACTTGAATCTTTGGATGAGTAATATCTGACTGAGACTGAAGCACTGTGAAAAAAATTACCGCTTTAGTTAATGAGAACACAAAATTTGGAACTGGTGTCCATAATATAAATATATACAGATAGTATACATGCAGGTCTAACTGTAAATGATTTATTTGAAAAAGCCTGTAAGTATACAGAACTTACTACATTTATTATTTATTATTTTAATGTAAACAGGGAAACCACAACTGCATAATATATGGTTTCAATACGTGCAGACATACTTGCTCTCATTCGGATGATACAGTGCCAGCAAATTCATGATCAAATCACCAAAGACTAGGGGTGAGAGTTCTCACAACAGGCTGTCAACCATGGACAGGAGTCACTTTCCTTACAAAGGCCAGGTAGACAAAGGTCAATTATACCTGCAGGCCAGGTGTGGATGGAACATTAACTAGCATCGGCAGGCATGTGTACATATCATGTGTCATTGTGTGATCATACTTACAGAGAAAAGGCTACACCAGCTCTGTATTGACTGTTATTGCTATATGGTTATAACTAACATATGCACCATGTACTTGCTAGAGCTCTGTGATAGGTGCCCAAGGGCTGGACTTGAAGCATTAATTAAGATACCTAAATGATTAGCATACCTTTGCACAGGAGTCCAGGTTTCCCTCCGGAGAGCTGTGTGTGTGTACTTCTGGTTCACATTTGGCAGTGACCTCATTCTCCTATCTAGGTCAATGGTTTCCTTGGAAAACTAGGTTTATTTGGTCCATTCACATGACAGCAAACTAGGTCAGCACTGGGATCAGATAGTATCTGGGTCACACTGACAGACACTCATGTTGTGATGCCCACTCAGGCAGTGCTTTGTGTGCCCTATCATTGATTCTAGCTGTGCCAGAGCAAGCACTGCATTATTTGATTGTCATGTTTATACAGTTTACCAGGGTGGAAAAAGCATAGGCAATAAATACCAAACAAGCATTAGTTATTTATAAAGCATATGTCTCGAAATTTCTCTATCATTTATCACTTTTACTTTCCCTCCCCCCCCCCCGAAGAGTCTATCTGTATATTAATCTCTGTCTTTCTGTCTCTCATGGCTATCAACATTGTGAACACAAAATACAACACCATAAGCAGTGTTACAAAATTTTTAATATGAAATATATTAAAATTTGTATATCACATCTGACATGATGAACAGACAGTAACAAATGTAATACCATTTAAGCATTTAAGTTCTATTTGATATAAAAAAACTGAAAGAGGCAGATGCAAGTTTGTAAAATACAAATCATATACAAGCATATCCTTTCTGATTAGATTAAAGATGAATATATAAACTTCCTTGTATAATTAAAGGTAGCACCCCTGGCAAAAGCCCCAAAATTTTAAATCAATCCAAATGCTGTTTCTAATGCACATTAGACCCAGTAAGGTAAATATCATTTTAAACCTGAAACAGAGCTCTACCTAATGGCATATGTGTTTACAAAATTTACATTCACCTTCATAGGAAATTTTAGCAATTTCGCAAGTTTTAAAATTTTACATGGTATACAATTTCAAGTAACCAGCAACAGTAAACCACTTTTTAATAGTCTAATATTTAAATTAACTGACAATATTTAAAATTATTATTTTGTTTTTCCTCTATCATGTTTCTTGCTTGCCTAAAAATGTATATAACATTTTTTATTGAGTCAAAATTTATATAAGTTAGAAAGAAACATGATACAGGAAAAAAAAAAAAACAAAAAAAAAATGGATTTTAGATTGGGTCCCAGCCCAGAATCTGTGTATTGACAGTACAATGTAGCAATGTACCAGTAAATGTGTGTGATACTGAGGATTATTTAATCACATACTGAATTGATATAGGGCTCTGTCCTGGTACCCCATCCTCATTGCTCTTTTTTTTTTTTGGCAATAAACATTTGTTTAAACCAAATTAAGATGACCCAGCAAGTAACTCTGCATATATGAATTCATAAATAATGATTACAATGAACACTTGATTATCTCTCATAAACAGTAAACATAGTTCTTTTCTATTCTATATTAGGCATATCTGAAGCATGTATGCAAATTGATCTTATATATTAGTATAGTTCTATAGAAGACAAGTAAATTTTAAATCAATCCAAATGCTGTTTCTGATGCACATTAGACCCAGTAAGGTAAATATCATTTTAAACCTGAAACAGAGCTCTACCTAATGGCATATGTGTTTACAAAATTTACATTCACCTTCATAGGAAATTTTAGCAATTTCGCAAGTTTTAAAATTTTACATGGTATACAATTTCAAGTAACCAGCAACAGTAAACCACTTTTTAATAGTCTAATATTTAAACTACATGACAATATTTAAAATTATTATTTTGTTTTTCCTCTATCATGTTTCTTGCTTGCCTAAAAATGTATTTAAAATTTTTTATTGAGTCAAAATTTATACAAGTTAGAAAAGAAACATGATACAGGGAAAAAAAATGGATTTTAGATTGGGTTCCAGCCCAGAATCTGTGTATTGACAGTACAATGTAGCAATGTACCAGTAAATGTGTGTGATACTTAGGATTATTTAATCACATACTGAATTGATATAGGGCTCTGTCCTGGTACCCCATCCTCATTGCTCATTTTTTTTTGGCAATAAATATTTGTTTAAACCAAATTAAGATGACCCAGCAAGTAACTCTGCATATATGAATTCATAAATAATGATTACAATGAACACTTGATTATCTCTCATAAACAGTAAACATAGTTCTTTTCTTGTCTATTTTGGGCATATCTGAAGCATGTATGCAAATTGATCTTATATATTAGTATAGTTCTATAGATGACAAGTAAATGCCATTTTTTGAAATTAGGTCACTGTCACTGTAAGCTGTGACTCAGGGTCAGTCTCCTTATCATTGCCATTTAAAGCACAAATCAACTTTTCAGCTGTTTGCATTTTTGCAAAGACTATTCATTGTGTGATTGGCTTAAAATATATACAGATATATATAATATTAGAGTATCAAATCTGCACATTATGCCTGTGAACTTTACATACTAGGAATATTTGTTTGAAAAATGTTTCATGACTGCTATTTCTAAAGGACAAGAAGGGGTGAAGACGGATAGAAAAATTTTCGAAAAATATGTAAATAAACCAGCCACATGCCTCACCTCATAATTCACTGCCTGAATTTAAAAAAACGTTTGAATTAAATTCATATCGTTAATATTATGGATGAAGGATCAGTTTGGTCCAGTTTCTTCAAATTTAAACAGTTACAGACAAAAGTGTGGACATGATGGATATTATTAATTTTTTTTCATTATTATGTTCATGGTGTCTGTGTAGACAACCTTGAACACTGAACCAGCTCTTATCTAAAGAGAAACACTCATGAAAGTTGGGAAATGTACATGCCCCATTCATATATGTCAAATGTTTTGTGATTCCATCCAGGCATAACTGAGACTTGTGACAGGTGACACATAACAGAGGGAAGCCATGTCTCATAATTGCTCAAAAGGGTAGGGCCAAAAGCACACAATTCATATGTGTATGTGTGTGCCTGTATTTGAATGCTAATGCTCAATATTTTCTTGACTCTATGTTACACTAGGTATCAGACAGCACCATTTATTAAAATGATTTCCATGACTGGAAAAATAAAAACATACCTTTTTTTCTAAAAAATGTCATTTGGATATATTGTTTACTATTGGCAACCAATAAGCTATTCCACTAGAAAGCCATCTCTGTGCAGTTTACAAAGGGAAATGGTAATATTAATAATACCATGAACAGCACCAGTTTAATATAGTGTAAAAAAATATTAAAACTAATGTATGTTTCAAGAGTGACCACCAGATACTGAAAGTGCTGACAATCACTTCAGGCATAACAGCAGGTCATTGGGTTGGTGGTTGAGTTAAACCAACAGAATATTTCCATCAAGTCTGATCTCTTGTAAAACTGTGAGAAAGGCTTGACATAAATGGTTAACTGCTTGCCCAGAGCAAGTGAAAGTTCCAGAAAATAGTGGAAGGGCAACTGGAAGTCTCCTACTTGCCCAGTCAGGCAAGTGGGTCTAACATAATCAGGCTTGAAAAAGGATCTTCCTGTTCTTGAATTCAATCAATAATGTTTGTAGGACAAGCAAAATTCATGAGGGGCAAGTAAAAGCTAGATGTTACTTGCCCAACTGAAAAATTACTTTTAAAAAGTTAAGGTACTCTGTAAATACATACTCTGATCACTATTCTGGTGAATTCCTGCTTTTTTGGCAGGTTTTTCATAGATCCTAGTGTATATGTAATGCGTCATTGTGCAAGTTGAATATAGTATTTTACTTCCTATCCTAATTCCTATCCTCCACATAATTTCGTCACAATCTATTCACAACTTTTCAGTCTCTCACAACTTTTTGGTAAATATTGATAATAAACAAAATGGTCACAAAAAGTATGATACCACAATTATATGGATTGATTTTAAGTATGACTTTGATAATGTGGAAACTGTGAATGTCATGAAACATTTATCATAAAAATAAATGTGAGAAATTGTAATAATACTTTACATTAAGGTATTGAGACAATATAATTCGTCCTATAGACACTTCCTAAAGTCCTCATGTATATCTTAAAAAAATATGCATGTGCACATATCATTCTTTGCTGTAAACAATCTTTTTCATCATATACCCCCATAGAATAAGAAAAATCACCAGTAAGATGTACCTTTTACCTATAAACCAGTTACACCTGTTTTTCTCAAGGCCTTTATGTAACTGATCCCAGAGCCGTACCATATCATGAGGTGGCACTTGATGAATATTTAATACCCAGGTTGCCAGGTCACATTCATCCAGTCCATCTTTGCTTGCCTGTATCCCAGGCAGTTGATAATACTGCAGCTTGGCAGTATGTCTACATAAACCTGTCACATATACGTCTTCCATGTTCACATATAGAACATGAGGTGACACCTCCACCAATACAAAAGCTGCCTGCTGGGACACAATGTAGGCTGGCCCAGAGCAGTAAACCGGATAGTAGGCATCTGGGTAAGTGTCAAAGGTCACGTACCACTTTGAGCTTATTCTACGGTCAGGACGGACAGTGAAACAGTAACCTCCTATAAAATATGGATCCTTTGCATACACAGTCAGATAATCTATAAAATGGCCAGGATTGTTAAAACTATCATCATCTGTTTTTAGGATATATTTAGCAGGTTTGCAATATCTTGTGGCCCATTTTAAGGCCACTATAGATTTTTCTGTCAATGTTTTATAGCTGTCTGCAAAATTTCCTTGGATGACATCTCCATGATGTGAGTTTTCATGCTGTAAGAGGTTGTTGAAATTTTTATCTGGATGTATCCCAAACATGAACATGGTTTTGATTTTGTAGCCTTTATACTCTGTGATATTGCCCCATGTATTACGAATGCCTCCACGTGCATCAAGATTAGCAGCATGTGATGTCACAATTATGAGCAAGAACAAGTCTGTATCACAGCTTGATTGGTTCCCAATAGTAAACACATCGGTGGTATTGAAGCAGTAGTTACACTGTCGGGATGGAATATTCGGTCTCAGTGCCAGTCTATCAAAGAAAACGGGAATAAACTGGACCATGGTCATGTTAATGACTAAACCAATGGTTACGACTATGATTGTTAAATAAAAGCATGGCGCAGTGAATCGCTTGAGTCCCGTCAGTGATACCATGCTGATGATGTGTCCAAACTAAGAATCCAATCCAGTCCTGTATGGGTCATGGTACCATGTTACACTGTGATGTCCTTTATTTTATTCAGTGTATGTAGCATCTGTAATAAAGAAAATTCAAGTTAGTTTAGAACTTAAAATTGAGACCTTAATCTAATTAACAGTAATAAAAGGAAGATTAAGTACCAATAACAGCAATTTAAGGAGTATATTCCATTTTCAAAGTGAATGGTGGAGTCAAATGTTGAACATATAATCTGAATTCACACAAATACACACGCACACATACATACAATAAATATAACCCATTCAGTATTTAAAAATGACAATTTTAAAAAATAAAAAGAGTTGAAGGCTGCCAAGTTAATGCATGCTCATTGCAAATGGATACAATAAATGTAAGCAAGGAGTTCAGCCTCTTCTAATAATATTTTTTATGAATTCTTTAAATCAAAGTAAAAGGCAAACGTTTCTCACTTTCAGCTTTTAATTTCAGGAGAAAGCATGATACTTTTTGGCTCTGGTCCATTATATAAGATACTGCATAAGTGTACATCTGGCAGTCAATGAAATCATAGACTGCTCCCCAGGTTATAGGTGCAATCATCAGGGCTAAACTTCAGGGGGCCAAAGAACAAGTTAACCCACTGCATATTTAGGCAGAAAAATGTGGGTTCCATGTGTATTGGACACTCAATTAGTTAACCCACATTTTTTAATTTTTAAAAAAATGAGATACCTGAGATGCTGATGGGTTTTCTCCCTTTTATAGACACAGAGCATACTAATTTTAGAATCCCACCAAAGTGCTTAAATAGCAGGGCTCAACATTAATGGTTAAATGCTTGCCTGGGGCAATTGAAAGTTCCAGAGAATACAGGAAGGGCAACTAGAAGTTGTTTCCTACTTGCCTGACTGATCAAGTGGGTCCAACATAAACCTTTAATCAAGTAAAAGTTTGAAAAAGGATATTTGTTTCTGAATACAACAGTAATACTTGTACTGCAAGTAAAAATTCTTGAAGGGCAAGTAAAAGCTATTTATTACATGCCAGACTGGGCAAGTACTTTCAAAGTTAATGTTGAGCTCTGCACAGGATGTTGCCAGCATTTATATAAATGTATATGCAGTCCTACTAAATACCGGATTAACCCAAAATATCCAAGAATACCACAGAATACCGCTTTGTTCCCCTCATAATCGTTATATATTCCGTACACCAACAAAATAATATGAATGTCAAGCAATAAGAGTTAATACAGAGTATTTTTTATAGAAAATTAAAAAAAAACAAATGAGAGATCACAATCGCTATCGGTCACCTGAAACCCAGGCATGGGGTGTCGCAGAATTGTCCACTTTCAGAAATGGTCAAATATTTGATGCTCTAACTCCAAATGTGTATGGTAACAGGGCCTTGTTTTCCATTTTATTAATTGTTTAAAAATAATTGAAATAAAGCTTGAAAACGTTTATAATATGGCAAAAATGTAATTACTGTTCCTGTTGTTTGGCAAATTTATTTGTAATATGAATGTCAGGGGTTACTCCTCAAATCTTTAATGTTTTAAACGTTGATGTTTTATTATAAAAATGCATTAAAATCAAATGCATTTCACTATGAAAACTGAAAAAATTAATTTGTTAAAAGAATTTTCTACTTAGTTCTAGAAATGTGTAACTGTTAGCCCATAAGAATGAACTCCTCAGTTGCTTTTTTCAGTGATTGACGCATGTGGAGTCCATAGATTACACCTGCAGTTAACTGTGATTATAAAACTCCATACAAAACTGTGAGATTTAACATATATCCACTGATTAATGTTCAGTACATCTATGTGTATTGTATATTTGACCACTGTAAAACATTGCTGTTCTGTTCTCAGCCCTATTTTGCACCAAGGAAGTTAAATTTTGAACATAATAGTACACAGACCTAAAGCCATATACAGGAATGCCACCAAATGCAAGATGTCTACCGGGGCTGTTAATGCTTCAAATCTCTCTGGACAAATGATATCAATTATTAGTTGTTGATGTTACGGGTGCTTCATGCTTTCCAGAATGGTTATTTTTTATTACAGTCCTTTTGACATACAACATTATGTGAATATTGCCCCAAGTTTTTGGTCACTTCAATTGCCAAAATACTCAAGCCTTTACCAGCTTTTACCATAAGGGGGAGTGGAAATAACCATTCCTTGATTCCACTAGCTCCCAGGGAGTGGAATGGAAATAAGGCCTGCCTTAACATTTTAGTCACCCTTGGTGGCTATGTTTACTAATGACACTATGACAGATAGCTAGTGACAATAACATGTATCAGTGTATGATGACATGACATGCCATGCTGTGTTCCTGAGCACCTAGCCATGCTTCCCTCACCTTTCACAGCGTGACTACAAGGTTTTCACAACTTGTGTTTACTGGTCATGTTCATGGCCCATGCTGGCCTTGACCTTCCCTTGAATACAGAGCTGGCATCCACAATCTACACCTTAAACACACCATTTTTATACATAGGAAATGGACTCTTTTAGAATTACACATTAATGTCTGTAAAAACCATAACAGGATCTGATTGCTTAATACATTTATACCAGGCCATTAGAATGTTAATTTCAATCAGTGCTCTGCTGTCCAATGTTGACTGACCTTTCAGTGACTGTCATTTGATGAGAGACATCTGGTGGTCAGTAATAGTACTATAATATCAAAGGCATCAACACCTCATCCTCCCATTGCAATCTCCAACAACATCATGTACTATGCAGATATTTATACATGATTTACTGTCATCTATAAGCCCCATATGTTAGTAGACATTTGAAATGTCAATTTTCTAGCAAGTTTTATGTCCCAGCAATTTAGAATCACCAAAACAAAATTGGGAAAGTTATGAGAGAGAGAGAGAGAGAGAGAGAGAGAGAGCAAATGAACTTGTACTCCAAAACTATTGGTGTGTTCTTTTACTTTACTTTTGCTCAAAAAAAAGATTAATGATAAAAGTTGATGTTATTATTGATCAAAGGGGAGAATGTGTTGTAACTGTTATACTTGCCAGATAGGCTAAATTTAAAGTGGGTCTTTTAAGCAATAGCTATTTAACAATAGCTTTTTATTAGAGGGTCATTTGGTGCACTGATTTTGGCTCCACAATTAACATAAAATTTTCCAATTTATTTTTCCAGGAAGTGAAGAAAGATGATGACATCACGTCTCCGGAGTATCAGCCATCCTCCCCTCATCACACTATACAGACAGTTGTTGGTGAGTGCTTTGTACCTATCATATCATTTAACCTTGTTTTTGAATGGATAACCTCAGGACCATATTATTTATTTAAGCATTTAACTAGAGGGATCATTTAGTTGAAATTATTTAAAATCTTAATAACAGGGGGTCCAGTGAACAAAGACATTAAAATGTAATCACTGATTTTTTTATGAATCCATTTTCTTTCTGAGGTTAAAAGATGTAATTTTTAACCTGAGAGATTAGTTGGTTTAAAAACTTATTACCTATGTTATACTTGATTACTACCTTATTCTTTATGAATCAGTTTGAATTTAGGCAGTGATATGTTAGCCATAAACCAGTAGTCATAAATATAAGTTTTAACTTATAAATTTGCTATTTTTTGTATTTTATATTTGTTATTCTTATGTTTTTCAATTATAGTATGTATGTGCATAAATAATTCCAGAATAATCAGTTTATATACTTTTGTGCAGGTGGTTCTGTCACCACCATTCAACCAAAGGAAGAAACTATTGTACCCTTGCCCCAACCTCAGGTAAGACTATATAATATACAAAACACTCTTTTTTAAAGTATTGTGCAGAATATGGGAAACTCAAAAGCATGGTATTTTGGAAATTTTCCCTTTGGGGTTTCATTGTAGTTCATCTCATCGCTTGTTCATGATTTTTTTCTTTATTTTGTTAATAATGTCTTGGGGGACAGTGTGTCAGCTCCAGTCAAGTAGAGTTGATCAGAGCTGATAGGTGTAATTTGGTCAAAGTATTTGTATCAGCCAAAACAAAGATTTCTTGGAGACCAGACAAGTGGTACCACCTACCTTACCATTTTCATAGTATAAATAAATGCCCTTTTCTCAGGAGTGATTTGCTGTATTGGCCTGAAATTGTGCATGTCTATAGATCTTGGATAGTTCTATGTCATACTCATTGCTGGTGGTGCATATCTGCAATAGTTTAAGGCGAAAAATTGCACATATCTCAGGCCCGGTTCATTGTATTGGTCTGACATTTTGCAAGTCCATTTATCTTGGAAAGTTTTCATACAGACCAGACAGTTGGCACAACCTACCTTCCCGTTTTCATAGAACAACATTAATTCTCTTTTTTCAGGAGCGATTTGCCCTATTGGCCTGAAATTGTGCCTGCCCATAGATCTTGGACACCTTCATCTTATATTAAAGACTGGTGGTGCCATCTGCAGGTGTTTTTGTGTGCTGTCCATCCATCTGTTTACTTTGGGTAAAAATTGCTCATTTCTAAGGAGTAGATGACTGTATCAGCATGAAGTTTTGACATGTCTTATCCGTCTTAGATAGCTTTGTTGTAGACCGGACAGGTGGCGCCACCTGCTGTTCTGTTTTTATAGAATACACTTTTTCTCAGAAGTTGATTGGTGCCTCGGCCTGAAATCTTGTATGATGTTTCCATCTGTAGATCTGTTTTGATGAAAATAGCACACATATGAGTAGTTTAATTGGCATCACTGATGCCACAAATTTGGTAATGTCATGACAGGAACATTCTATGCCATACTTCACCCAGTCACTGTGATATGGAGGATTCACGTAGTCCCTTGTCAACTTCCTGTATTCTGGTTCTAACCAAGTGCTCCAGCCTGAAGTCTGAATTGGAGTAATCATATTGGTCTGCCTTTTAACATGTTTCAACAGATATTTTTGTAGTTATCAATTATGTTTGTAATCTTATGTTTCTTACCAAAATATATAAGGTGTTCTTCACCTTCACATGCACTAGTATATTAAAACTAAACCATTCTGTCTTCTTTATTTGAATAGCACATGAATACTTAAAGAGAACAAAAACTACAATTCACATGCTGTGATACTTTTACTAGAAAATGTAGATTGTAGTTAATGTAAAACAATTACGACCATCTTGCAAACTGACCAAGTGATCTTAATTTTGGGGTGGTCTTATTTGTGAAATTCTTTGTCACCTGGATCATAAATTTTGGACAAAGAAAATTGGTCATCAGTGTATGGTGGTTGTTATTGTGGGGTGCATGGTCAAAGTTGAGGTTCCACTGTTCTTGTATTGAGTCAAAGTCAGGTTATGCCTATGAGAACTCATGGTCGAAATCCAAATTTTGCTCTCCATTTCAACCTTATATATAGGAACTGCTATTCTATTATGTGCATTCCCTTAGCATTTCTAGCATGTGCTGGGTTTTCACCTGTTCTTATTAGCTGTCTGTATGTTCAACTATTATTTCTGATGATGACAAATATATTATAATATAAAATTCATTCATACATAATCTTAATATAACTCTGATATATGTATTTCTATATTTTGGAATGGCTAAATAAACCAGTCATTCGGCTGATTTCAGCATGTCGACTCCAGTTTACAGAGTTATGCTACAGGAACCATGATGCAAGTCTGACTGGCATATAGGAATTATATGATTATGTCTTGGGCTGATATTTAAATATTGTGATGTATATAGAATAACATTTGAATCCAGTGATATGTTGTTATATATACAGAATATCATTTGAATCCAGTAGTATAAAGTGATTTATGTATTGTGAGTCATACCACCAAACTCTAATAATATGTTTTATTATTTCTAGATTCAGTTGAGAAAGGGTGTGAAACAGTTTAAGCTTGCTGCTGTCACGAAACCATTGAACCCTGTAGATATGGATGCCCTGGCTCATGATGCCATCATGAGAATTCTGAAGGCAGAGAGTAAGTCCCATGTAATAGAACACTATTATACTGTATTATATGGTATCACATCACATAAACTGTGTTCCACCAGTCTTCGCTTGCTGTTATTTAGGGAGTTAAATTTCATATAAACTTATGTTTTTGTATAACTTCATTGTAAATTATTGTGAAAAAATTGTGAAAATTCAATTACTAGAGCAGTTGCTGCTGTCCTGTAAACAAGTAATCATCAGGTTATAATGAAATGGATCTGAATGTAATATCATACAATGTCACATCACATTAACAGGTATAAATGAAACCCTTGGAGTCATAAAAATTATTTATGAGAGCAGTTAATAATACTGGAACATCTTGTATTCAGGCATGCAAGGAACAGAGTGTCCTTCATGCCCTCAAGTTCTTGTAAGTATGTTTTGTATTTTTCATCCTATAGAGGCTGCACACTTGGGAGATGTATCAAATGCTCGAGTGAAGATTTTGACCAGTCTAGTGACCATGTTTGGTGGGGCATTTAAAGATGGTAAGATTTTAAAGAGGTTTTCTGTATTAATTACAGTGATAAAGCTTCTGTGCCACAGAGACATCTGTTTTCATTCACTGTAAAGCATCCAGTAACAGAAATATGTTCACACTGGATAATCTCAAAATTTAAATGTATATCTTCATTAGATGTATATCTTTAAAAGTAATTAACAGTATTTACATCGGAGAAAACTGAGTAAGATTCTAACCACCATTAAATGGAAATGAGAAAATTTAAAACCTTTAAATCATTCAAAATCTGAACACTAGATAGCACTAAGAAGCAAAAGTGGTATAACCATAAATAACAATAAAACAATAATCATGTTTCGGGGTACACCAAAAAGTATCTTACCTAGAACTCTTTGGTGTAAATGACCCCCCTACCAATGATTTTCAGAATTCTATGAGACATGTGCAAAATGTGACTTTCAGCAAAATCATCCTACAGATAATATTGAAAATCTTGTAAGATATATCTGAAGTGCTAGAAATAAAAACATTACTTTCATGATTCATACCAGAAAATATGTAAAAGCCCTCTAGATATTTGGTTAACTGCCAGAAACAATATTTTCAATACCTTGAAATATCTGAAATTCATACACATACAGTAGAACCTGTCTGAAAGACCACCCGTCTTATAAGACCACTTGTCTGCTAAGACCACCCTTGAGTGAACCGAAAGCATCCATGTTAGTTTATAACACCACCTGTGAATTAAGACCACTTTTGTTCAGCTCCATGGGTGGTATCATAACACAGGTTTCAGTGTATCTAAATTGACTGGTGATTGGTGGTATGTTTCATTTAATTTTGCATAATTATGTATTCAATTTCGGAACATTAAATTATTTATAATAACTGGTTGTCTGTGAAGCATGAAGTCATTTGGTCTTTTGCAGTGTTACAGAATTTTATATTCAATGACCTTCGGAATAGAGGGGAGCTTGCTCTGGCCTGGATATACCAGGAGTACAGCATGTACCAGCGCTTCACCCTAGCATCCGGAGACATGGACAAACAAAACATCGCCAGTTATGATGAGTGTCTGACCAGACTTCTTAATGGACTCCTAGAGCGGCCAGATCATAAAGAGGGGTAAGGGAGGTTTAAATGAGAGTACACATGATGGCATCATGATTTGCCAAAAGCCTACCATAAATGGTGTTAATTAGTCCTTATTATGTGAGATTATGTTAGCCTTGTACTTGATTATTAGTTTTCCATCCATTTAAATATACAGATGTGTTTTAACATAAACAGAAGATCAAAATATTTTCTCACAAGCAGATGTCTTGGAATAAAGAGCTTAAAGTTGACATTTCCACCATCATATGTGATAAAATATAAACTATTCTGGTGTTGAGTCTGTTAATTGATTACACACTGCTATGGGCAGTAATCTGTTTTTTCTCTCTGTTCACAGACTGTTCAGCAGGCTGATTCTTGAAGCTCCACACATCACACCCAATGCCATCCAGGTCCTGAGGAAATACTGCCAGGAAGAGGTAAAGTTAATCCTATCTTTAATTGTTGAAAAGAAATCAAACTTGACAATGAAGAACTGGAATTTATGTATCAATGAAGACCATAAAAAATCAGACCTTCATTGCACTTAGTTAAACAGATTTAGACTTGAGAAACAGACCTTGTGTAATAAAGATCATTTTCAGTTCATGCTGCAATTATAATGGACTCATTCAAGTTTGAAGGAGTGACATACAGTTGACATACAAAAGATCTTCCATTTCTATTGATTTAGATTTATAGTGTTATAATATATAGGATTAAATTTGGTTAATTCAATGTTTTGGAATTGATTTAATGTATTAGAACTTGTAATTAAAGTTGTCTTCAATTATAAGGATTTAAACTTGAAACAAGTGATATCATTGTGTGAGTATACAGAATGTCTACCTTTTGCTATTTTTGACTGTCAGTTTAAAATTATACTATTTAATTATTATAATTTGACATTTAGGTCTGTCTAAAGCCATGTCTAGTTTTAGGTCAGATAGGTTCATTGTCAGATGATAAAAACATCTGCTTCAAAGAATGTGTTACAACTGATTTACTTTTTTAAGATGCCTACCTTTAATTGAACATTTGCATTTGACAGAGTCGAATATACTTAGGAATGTCTACCTTAAAAGAACTAATTTTAAAAAGACCAACCAGACGACTGGAGTTCTTGGATGTGTTGTTGGAGTTTGGATCCAGTGATAAGCCTGATGTAAGTATCAATTGGTCATTTTTTGCATCATACTATGTAAAAAAATAATACTTACTAGATTTTATATATAATATATATATAAATAAGGTTGATTAAGGCTTTGATTCTGCATATGATGCATTTTCTCATGGTTGTGCTGATTTACTCCCCATCAGTTTTACTAAGGACATCCAATATCTAAGAAAGATACTGCTAGGGTAGTGCCACCTTGTGTCTGTACAAAAGACTAATGCGGTTGATATGACACGCCAAGTGCTATTTGATTGGCCAGTGAAGTCGAATGATGTGAGGATATATTAAGTTATATATTTTACATCACTTCCACTAAAAAAGTAGTTTAAAGTACAGTTAAATTAGTTAAAAAATCAATTTTAGTGTTTCATATAGAAATAGAGTGATATTTATAATAAAATATGCTAAATATCAGAAAGCAAACATCTTACTGTAAATTCCCCTATCATTACCCACTCATCATTTTTTCACACCACTCCAGATTAGATTCACTGTGATGTCCCAAACAGAATACACATGTGAACGCCATAATAAATTCCCCAATTTGTTAATGATATATTTTTTCTAATATGATACACATATTCTATATAGAATTTAATGGTAATACTGTCAGTGGCAGACTTTTGTTAAGACCAGCAGTTCTGTGGTAGGAATTGGGTAGGTATTGTAGCATCATGAATTAACATTCACTGATATAGTCACTAATATATTTTAACTTTTGTACTCAAATATTTTGTATGTTCATATTAATATCAGCTAATATATATATCACTATTTTATATTAAATAAAATTGTTTCATTGATTTCTTTTCACATTATCCAGGTTAGGAATAATGCCATTCGAGTAACCAAGAAGCTTCATGAACGACCTGACCTTGAGGGGCCAATAGAGGTCAGTTGGTACTGTCACCAGCTAGAGAAATCTTTATCTTATAAATATTTCAAGTTTTTCTCTGTTTTGCACAATATTACAGAAATATCTAAATATGATTTATACAGCCTAAGTATGCATGATTTAAATTTACAGGTGATTAAATTTTCATAAACTTGTAATAATTCATTTATATTTTTTCAAGGAAAGAGATATCTTAAGAAATGACAGGTTGTATCATCTTATGATAATACTATTTATAATAACTATCATCAGCATTATAAGGTGTCTGTTTCATATAGTATAAATCAGACATATATGTGTTTAAGGTTGCATATTGTCATTATTTTACAGAGATACGCTGCTCATAACCTGAAGATGCTGCTGCAGCCGGCGCCACCTACTGAGCTGGTCCAAGGCGGCAGATATAAAGGAGGTGAAAATTTGATTCATATTAATAATATGTAAAAGTAAACATTTGTGAAGGTAATATTCTATCCTCCTTACATGTTTAACCTCAAGTTTTCGTTCTTTTAAAATTTTATTGTAATCATCTTCAAAGTTTTACAATTAAAGCAAATGCAGGAAGACTGCTGGTTAACCTCTGTACTAATTAAATGGTTGTACTATTGCAGACAATACTGTATTTTACATTTATTCACAGAGGAAGCATGGAGAGAAGAGACCATAAAACTGTGTTTGTACCTGTACCTGGCCCTCCTGCCAATCAACCACCGACTTATCCATGAGTAAGTACATTCATCCTCTTTCACATATAGTGTTGTTATTTGTTTTAAACTGATTTGAATGCAAAACATATATACATGGGTACATTTTGTTTGCGCTTTTCTAGTCTGCTTGGTCAATCTTCACACATCAGAATATTGTGTCTTCCCATAGATACATTAACAGCCTTTTTTCTTAGGATTTTATTTCTTGTATATGCATTGTTATTATTTTGCAACTTTGTATTCCCTAGCATGTCAAGTAAAAATAATTTCAAAACAAAAAAACTGCAGAAATGTAGCCATGTCTTTATGCATATGTGCATTCATATATTTTAAACCATTTTTATTTGTTTTGTTTGGTTTAAACATAAAACCCTGGGTTAGACCAAGGAATTATCAAAAGTATATTCTTGCGAATATGATTATAAAAAGAAACGTCTGTTTTGTACATCATATAAGTCAAGTAATCATCAAGTAATATAAGTATTTCTGCCGTTATAATTAACTCCTGATCAGCATCCCTATTGACTGTGATGGGTGTATCATGTATGTATATAATGTCCAGTCTAAATGAATCTTTTTCTTTCAGATTGGCTACAGTGTACACTGCCACTTCTGCAGATATCAAAAGGACAATTCTTCGTGTAATCGAGAACCCTGTAAGTTTGATAGTAACAATTCAAACATTAACTGAACATTTTGAAGCTCTGAAATAAGTCCTAGAAAATGTGATTCATAGGGTTTTAGTCCTGCAATAAAACAGCATTATTACAAAAGTTAATTGTTTTGGTGCTAATATGTTATAAATGGCTTCAGTTACCTGCCTCAGGGATAGTTTTGCATGTGCAATGATGAAATGCTAAGATTTGAAGTATGTAAGAATAGGTTAGGCCAAAATAAAAAAAAGGTATGGTTCTCAGGCACTTTTTTTCAGAAATCAATGCGGGCGGGCGCTTTTTTATTTTAAATTTTTTGGTATGTTTCGATAAAAATGTCAAATGATAAGGGAAAAGCATGAAAATAACAGTTTTATTTTGCTAAATAAGTAAAAGCACTACAAAACAAAGGAAATTTTATGGTTTTACCTTCTTGAAAGAAATGTCGGAGCGGCAGCAGCTCAAAATTGGAAAGTTTTTATTGAAAATCAAAATAAAAATTTTTGATGCGGGGGTTTAAAATTGATGCGGGCGGTGCCTGAGAACCATTTTTTTGGCCTTAGAGGTTCATTTTCAGTTTAAATGGTCTACCAAATACTCCAAATTTTACATAGACTTTGCTCTCTATTCAAGTCCTGCACTTTATTCTCTCAGATATCATTATTAGGTAATTTACATTGGCTGTTGTCTACTTTGGAATGGGAACCATTGTTATACAATATGTAACTACTTGGCTTTTACAATTCTGATGACATTCCTGTATAATCAGGATGGTTTAAGATCAGGATCAATAGGAATGTGGATACATATCTTACAGGTAAAAGGTATGGGGATGCAGTCACCTGAACTACTGACCCTCGTAGAGAACTGTCCAAAAGGAGCAGAAACCCTGGTGACCCGCATCATACATATACTCACTGATAAAGGTAAGACAGTTCATGCTTTTTATTTTGTTCTCATTAGAAAAGGTTTCCCAAATATTCCTCAATTACTGTTACTTTAGAAGCACGATTAATGGTATCATTTCTCATGCATTGTCAATTTCAATCATCATTTTTTTTTTCGGGAAATGGATATCCAAAGACAATTTTCACATGCTTGTTTTGGAGACTGTTAATTTTTGTTCAGACACTGACAGACGCATGAACAATATTTGAGCACCATTGACAGCCCTAAGTAACAAAGTGACAAGTTATAAGCATATTTTACAAAGCACATAAGGAAAACATGATGATATGTTTTTGGCTTTCCCACACTAACTCCCAAAAATGTATGTGTATCATTTTGTTGACAGCAAATGTGCCATGATCTGCTTTTAAACTCTTCAAACTCACATAACTTAATGGCTTTTTAACCTCATAGTCAGTTTTTGCCTTATTATTTCAGCTCTTGTTATCAGTTCTCATTATTATAGTTCTTTAATCCGTTCATGTATAGTCATTGTCTCAGAACTTTAAAGCACAAGCATGTTAATGTTTGTATGAATGTATAGATACAATCTCTCAGTACTGTGTTAGTTCATGACACACAGATGGTACAAATCCATCAGATAACTTCTGCTAAAATGTATAATATTCACAATTTGTGTATTAACATTATTTCATGAAAACAGAATGTTACACAGGTCTGTGTTTTTTCTTTAGAAAAAAAGTCAGGAAAAGTTCATAAATTGATTGAATACATTAAGTAATGATTATATTCTTTCCTTCCATCAGCGGCACCATCAGCTGAGCTTGTTCGTAAAGTTAGAGACCTGTACCAGAAGAGAGTGTCTGATGTACGGTTCCTCATACCTGTTCTCACAGGTCTCAGTAAGGTCAGTGGTTTGTTAATGTTCAAATTTTATACAGTAGGACACTGTTTCTGGGAACACCGTTACTCCGAACACTTTTTCCAAACAACATTTTTTTCTGAAATCTTAAATTGGAAACTTAAAATTTATAGTTTTTTACAAAATATTTTTCAAGTATATAAATGTTCCATATGACTTTTTTGTAATAACAAGTCTCCATGGCTTGCAGTCAAGTGTGTAAGCCCATCTGTGACCCTATTTGATTAGATCTGGTCACCAGGACAAGGGTGTGAAAACTACAGCTTATACCCCTAGAAAGCAACTGAGCAGTTTATCCAAGAGCATTTGTGTGTCATCAACAAATGTCAGATTGGGTTTTTATAATATGTCAAACAATGGAACAGTTTATTTGCATGGGCATCAGTAAGATATCATTAGTACATTACTTGTACTTCAGCAGGTTTATCTGCGCAGCCATAGCATGCAAGACTTGCAATACAAATGACCAGTTCACTCCCAAGAGCAATCTTGTCAGCTACTTCAACTCACCCATTATTCAGGTTATTCTTTATATCACCATTACTGTCATGGAGATCTCTACATTAAACAAGATCATCCAGTTGTCATTTGGCAGAGATGTGGAATCAAAGAAGAGAATACAGACAGGGTCATGCTTTGATGACAATCTGACAATTTCTTGAGCTGCTTGACCCTGGTGACAAGCCATCACAAGGGATTTCACAATCAACCAATCTACTATTACCGATATCAAGAATGGTAGAGAGCAAGGGTGGATGCAGGATTTAGGAAAAGGAGAGGTCCAACCAAGGAGGACTAATAAAAATACCTAAAATAAAGTCCACAGGTCCAGAAAAGGGGGTCCAGGCCGTAAAAACTGGTATGAAACCCTTAAAAATAGGTTGCAGCGGCTGAAAAAGGGCGCCCTGGACCCCTCCAAGGATCCGCTTACAAAAGGAAGTTGCCAGATACCCCTGACTCAAAGAATGGTAAACACATGTGGACAGCAGCCATGGAGAAGCTAGAGACTGCTGGTTACACCTGAGTAATCCTGGTGCCATGTGTTGACTGTTATCAAGTCTCACTAGTTGTCTCTGATG
The DNA here is from genome assembly GCA_026874595.1 of Sipunculus nudus. Classification (NCBI taxonomy): domain Eukaryota; kingdom Metazoa; phylum Annelida; class Sipuncula; order Golfingiida; family Sipunculidae; genus Sipunculus; species Sipunculus nudus. The sequence goes on along the minus strand of CM049308.1, from coordinate 83,570,362 downwards.
GCGAAGTCATTTGGTGAATAAACTGAAAGAAGAGCACACACATTTCCTAAAAACAGGATAGAAAAATTTACCAATTGAGCTCTGCAGTAAATGTTTTAATATGTCCTTTTTATCCATTATGTTGGTTGAAAAGAATCATGGTGTTCCCCATGTAACATGGTATTAACTGTCATACTTATTTGTTGCGCAAACCCTGACCATTTATCTGAAAGGTCATTTTTTCGAACAAAATGCTTGCACCCTGACACTTTTGAAAAACAGTGTACTACTGTATGTTGTTAAATATATACTCAATTTAACCATGAAGTCCTTAATATGTTTATTAAATTAAAGATATCTTATCCTGTCCAAAATCCAGAAAAATGCCTGTTATCAACTGAATGTTTTTTGGTATTGTTGTCTTTTGTTTACATGTATACAATTCATGTTTTTGTATCTGCTGAAATATCAAGGTTTGTTGTTCTTTTATGCGTGATATTCCAGACTCATGACTCTGGACATGAAGCAAAACTTGTGAATATCTTGTAAATTTATACATAATTATCATATTATACAGACACTGTCATTTTCGATGTTGAATGCAGAAACTTCCTATGCTTACAGCTCCCTATTAACCTGATAAAATAATTGTTTAAAGCAGTTAAACATACAATAATGTTGTTACTTTTCATATGATACCTGATGTTTACAGCATGAGGTGATGGCAGCTCTACCTAAGTTGATCAAACTGAATCCTGTTGTTGTGAAGGAAGTCTTCAACAGACTTCTTGGAATACATGGTGAGTATTGTGGTTTAGATCAACTGCAAAACATAACAGGTTCCTCCTAATAACACAACCTACCATTCCACCAAGTTTGATGAAAATCTGTTCTCGGAATTTCTAGGAAACCTGCTTTCATGAAAAAGCTACATATGTGATAGTTTGGTTAACAAAATATGCATGTTGAGATTATTATATATCTATCTTGACAAGTAAAATGTGCTTATTCATGAACATATAATTAGTCAAACTAAATATAAAGAAGGTGTTGTGAAGAATACATAAAACTCAGATTATATGTCATACAGGTCATCAACAATGTCTCAATGTGTATTGTTCTGTACAGCTTACAGTTTATGACATTGTTTTCTGGGTTATACTAAATTTCCCTTTAATTTTACAAAATAGGTGGCAATGCTCATATGTACACAGGTGGCCTCAGTTTTAGTCTCCTACTATATTTCATTCCCCTTGTTGTTGCACCTATGCCCCAACCTTGGTTTTATCTTTATGTTTGCAAATGTGCCCCTGTAATATGATTTTTGTTTTGTCTGAATGTGACATGTTTTTGAAATATCCAGTTAACCCTGTTGTAGGTGGTGAGAGCTATGTCAGTCCACTGACACCGGTTGAACTCCTAAATGCCTTACATAATATTGACCAGTCCAAGTGTGACATGAAGACGGTCATCAAAGGTGGGCAATTCTATACCTTGCTTTATTCTTTTGTTTATGTTATTTATATAATCTTTTATAATATTTACCTAATTCTTTCCATTGTTGTTCATCAGAGCATTTGTTTTCTAACATTTAGTAGAACCATAGTATGGAAAATTGGAAATGATTTCTCCTATGTGTATGAACACACTTCTGGCTGCAAAAGTAAGCTCAGATACAGTAATAAATTTAGCATTAAACATTAAAATCTGTGCAAAAGTTTGCAAATTTTGCCTGCAAATATTAATTTCATTATACAGTTACTTATAATTTTTATACAACCACTGGATAAAAGTAATTATACTTTATGGTCATTGACAGAAGCTCAGATATCATTGAACTTTTAAATAGATTTATAATGGCTACAACTTTACACAGTAGTACTAATTATAATAATTATAATTCAGTCAAAACTGTTAAATCAATAAATGGGATATCTGATGCTAATCAGTACCATAGCATATCTTATAACATAAATTGGGATACAAGGCATACTACTATAAAGTTACCTAAATATCACTTTAAAGTGTACAAAAAAAGAAGAAAATCAGTTAATGCAGATTGTTCTGTTGTACAAAAGGTAAATTGTTTTATATCATATTCCTTCATCTCTCCATTACAGCGCTGAATATGTGCTTTATTGAGCGAGGGATCTACACACAGGAGGTGCTGGCGGTGGTCATACAGCAGCTCATGGACCAGACTCCTCTCCCAACGCTCCTGATGAGGACCGTCATTCAGTCACTCTCCATGTATCCTAAACTCATCGGTTTTGTCCTTAATGTCATGCAGAGACTTATCACAAAGCAGGTGAGAACAGGGAAATTATAGCCAAAATCTTGTGCTTATAACCTGTGTATAAGTTACACACTTCTTACTTATTGTCACTTACCTTGCTTATTATGTCTGGTTTATTTTACAAGTTCTTTTTATTGAGGATATTATACTCAGCACTTTTTGTACCAAAGGCAAAATGGGAGAAATGCTTAATTAATAATTTAAGTTTATTGGTCATTCAGTATTATCCAGTTTTGTTCAAGTAACCATTAGTATGCAAGCATTATATGAATATCCTGTTGGCTAAGATGTTAATGTTTTGATTTTGAGGAAGAAAAACCCAGTTTTCTAAGTGAAGTGCTGCTGGTGTTATATAATTTATTGTCCCATGATATTTAAATATCCCAGGTTTGGAAGAACAAGAAAGTGTGGGAAGGCTTTGTGAAGTGCTGCCAGCGGACCAAACCCCAGTCTTTCCAGGTGCTGCTTCAGCTTCCTGCAGCCCAGCTTAAAAGTGTCTTTGAGATCAGCCCAGACCTGCGGGAGCCACTGCTGGGTCACGTTCAGTCCTTCACTCCACATCAGGTAGATACATATGTTTACCATTGAAATTTAATTATTCATAGCATTTGATATGAAGAAACCACTGTGAAGATACTGTAGGTATCCCAATGTTGATCTATTTGATTACTGATTGATATTTCATGGGTATGTGGAGATAAGAAAATTTCAAAGTCTCTACATGTCAATACCAAACTCTTTTCCAGAAAAAAATCAAATCCTGATAACATGGTATTTGCCTTTATTACTTTTTTTAGATTATAAATTGTCCATTTGTCATTCCAAATAATAACATGTAAAATGCCTTGTTATTATTTGATATGCATATCAAGTGGACTCTTTTATTTTACAGCTCTGTTCCAGCACCAATCCGAAATGTCTACCCCATTTCACTTTTTAACAATACTTAAAGACTTAAACCAAAGCACACAAATACAGGGACAATTTCAATTTATGATTTCAGCCACAGAATGCAAACACTAATTTATTTGCATTGTTTGATTGCCTTCCAAGGAACAATCTATATCCTATAAGCACTGGTTTACCAGCATGGTATTTTTATAGGTATATTTTTAACATGTTAATTCTTGAATTTCTTGAAAACATTATCACCTAAAGAGACTGCTTTGATTACAGCGTGCACACATTCCTAAACCCATCATGACCATCTTAGAAAAGGATCCAGAGGAAGAGGCAGCAGAGAAAGCCAAAAAGGAGGAGGAGAAACTGGCGGCACAGGACAAAATATACCAGGTACATATAATTATAATACACATGTCTTAGATGGCACATATCAAGGTACACCCATGGTCCTGTCTGTCCATCCGTTAACTCTGAGTGTCACCTCGATAACTTACCAAGGCCTTGATGGATATTCATGAAACTCACCATAACTACTTACCACTAGATTATTCTGGATATGAGGGATCTAAAAGAAACTCAACAGAAATATTTACCAATATAATATGTTCCCTGAATTCTGTTCCAAGCAAAATCAGTGCATATTTAATTAGGTCAGAGGTCACCAGACTTTGGTGGCTCCGTGATGACATACCAAAAATCTGATGGATTTTCATGAAAATCATTATAAATATCCACCAATACTATAGAGTTTCTCACCAGAATTAAAGTTTTGGCAAAATCTATGCATATTTAATGAGTTCTGAAGTCACAAGACATACAACAGGCATATTCTGCACTCTTGTGGTGCTCTTGTAAGCTTATGTTTGCACCACGGGGTGATTATAATGGGGAAATGGTACTGATTGATGGTAAGATGGCACTGAGAGGCATACCTTCAGTCATGTTGTCTGACAATTTGCCCTAAGAATTTTCTTTTAGCGATCAGATCATGAATTAGATGTCCTTGTTTGATGATACTTAGATTATATATTGATAATGTATGTTCATTTATTTACCATAGAAAATATGTAACATTAAATTTCACAGCTAGTGTGATTTTATTGACCTGTATCTTTGCCCTCTATTCAGCAAAAACTTGAGGAAGAAAGAAGAAAACAACAAAAACAGGTAAGTTTACTTGAGTAGTTGTTTTCATCTTCACAAAACTGCATTGACACCATTTCCTCTGGCGCTCACCCAGTCAGATTTAGACTGATTAACATATAAAGGGTCAAATCAAACTTGAGAACAAATTTAAAAATATTTTTGGATAGAGTATCATTACCATATTTTCTGGCCTCTGAGGTGATGTTGCCCCACAAATGCGATTGCAAAGCACTGTTAAAGATTTATTATGAGTCAGTGGCTGTTGAATGTCACTGCTGCCGTAACGATAGATCAAAGAGAGGGTTGCACAGCCACCTGACTAATTCTCCACTCAACTTGTCTGACTGTCCTAGGTGGTAAAGTTAGGTATTGATCTCTTATAATAATCTACCAATGCTTATTGGGAATGTGCTCATATACAGTATTCACTGTAGTGTTCTGCTATGCATGTATTTAATTGTCCCCCACTTCCCAGAATTGGAACATTGATTCTGTCTGGTCTGTCTGTCTGTCCCTCTGTCTGTCCGTCCATCAGGTTTTCTTTTCCATGCGATAACTTTCTTAAATATTTTCCAATTTTATTCAAATTTGGGTCACTGATTGCTCTCATGCTTATCTTGGTTGGGATTGGTTTTGGAGTGTCTGCCCTCTGTTTGACAGTCTGTCCAGCTCTCAGGTCTTTGCTTCCATGCAGTAACTTTCCTAAATATTATCCAATTTCATTCAAATTTGGGTCAGTGATTGCTCTCATGCTTACCTTGGATTGGATAGGTCCTAGTGTGTCTGTCTGATAAGATAATAATACAATATAATCTTTCATTGTTCATATGATGAATTAGTGTCACTAACCACCAACAGGTGGCGCTAGTGGGGGGATATAAATTCCTTAAATTTGCTTGTTGCTTTTTTTTGTTCCCTTACCATACATATTTATATTTTGTACCATCAGCTCTGCAGTGTAAAACCTTTTGTCAAGATATACATCAAAGATAAAGGAATTTCAATTTCAAACCTTGAAGTTTAACCAAGGTAAAAATTTCATGGATGTGACCACTCTCAGATTACATGCTTTTTGGTTAATCCCAAAGGTGGTCATAACTGTCAGGTTATAATGTACCTTTTTATGGTATAAATACCTTTCAGATACACCAATGATCATACCATTTGTCATACACCAGTCAATATATTGATAAATTATACCTTAGCTCTCACAACAACAAAATTGTATATTTTTTTAATTCATTGATAAACTTAAATGTATGTCTCTCTATTCTTAGCCAAAAACAGAAGAATCAGAGGGTACTGGTACTGAGGAAGAAGAGGGACAGAAGATAGTCACGTTAACACAGGCTTCACCATCTCAGGTAAGTCATGTTAACACAGGCTTCAGCACCTCGAGTAAGTCGTGTTAACACAGGCTTCAGCACCTCAGGTAAGTCATGTTAACACAGGCTTCAGCACCTCAAGTAAGTCATGTTTACACAGGATTCAGCACCTTAGGTAAGTCATGTTAACACAGGCTTCAGCACCTCAGGTAAGTCACGTAAACATAGGCTTCAGCACCTCAAGTAAGTCATGTTAACACAGGCTTCAGCACCTCAGGTAAGTCATGTTAACACAGGGTTCAGCACCTCAGGGAAATCATGTTAACACAGGCTTCAGCACCTCAAGTTAGTCATGTTAACACAAGGTTCAGCACCTCAGGTAGGTCACATTAACATAAGATTCAGCACCACAGGTAATAATGGATGAAGATCTTTACCATAGATAAGGGTGATTAAGACCATTACCAGATCATATATAAATCAAGTTTTTTTTTAAGTCTTTAAAAAAGGTGTAGAAAAGAGAGTGCTGCCATACCATAATTTAAGTACTGATTATGAGAGCACCTTGGCTGTAAGAGCTACTAGATACACCCATTCTTCAGCAGAAAACTTGCCTGCATTGTTTGATGTATTGAATGAAGAATTTGCATGACAGTTTACATCAGTGTATTTGTTCATTAACAGCGGGGTAGCAGAAGAGACTCAGAAGGCAAGTCACCAAAGAGCAAGGCGTGACACCCGCAAGGAAATCAAAAGGTAAACAAACACACACTTATCATCAGTAACAATCAGTTAATTAGAGAACTCCTTCAGAGCCTTATGGAGAAAAAAAAAGTCTGCAGTGCGGCTGAATTTGGATTGAAGTGATTTGGAAATGATATCAATATTTTAAATATTATTTATATAAAAATAAAGTCCTTGTCTCCTTAAAAGTATATATTTCTTTTCTTTCCTGAATATCACTGGACTGCTTTCCTTTATATGAATATTTAGAATATAAAATCTTTTCAGCTCAAACATGATACATCATTATTATTCTCCACCTGGGGGGGGGGGGGACATGCTTTAAAGATCATGATAGAATTTCACTGTTGAGTGTTGACTATATTTAAAAACATGCAAGGGGTATTTAACCTCAGCAGTTCATGGTAGTTGTTTCACAACCACTGGTTGGTCTGGTCTTAATTGAAGGCATAAGTGTGTCAAGATACAGAAGTTAGGTATTGGATTCACAACTCATGTTTGGAAAAAAAAGTGGTTGTATTAAAGTTTCAAAACTTAAATAGATATTAATACATTCTTTAGATTTGTAACATTATACCTTCTCAGTTACTATAAAGTTTTACACCATTCCTCTCATGAAATATGACCACTGCATTATTCATTTTGCCAAAAAAAACAGATGAATATGGTCTCTGTAACATCATTTTACACCAAACCCAAACCAAAACTTTTTTTTAGGAAAAAAAAAAATAAGAAGGATATATTTTAAAGCAACAAGTTAATTATAGCGGGAGTGAAAGTTCTGCATAACATTCTGCACAGAGTTGTGAATGCAGTTAAACCTGACTCTAGTGTAAGTGGGATTATATTAATGATTTTTTGGTGTACAAATATTTGTACCAGACTTTCCTATCTACTCCTAAATTCTGAATATGTTCTCAAAATTTCAGCCTTCTAGATGATACCGTTTATAAGCTTAAATTGTGCGTCATAGGTGCTGATACTGCTGATGCAAATTTTTTGGCCAAGGAATGAGCTCTTCTTGAACAACTTTACATACAAAATATGAACTTCATATCTTGAATAGTTTATGAGTTAAAGCCATGATGAGAACTTTTAAAACAAAGTGATAATGATATTTGAAATAACAGTATTACCTGCACTCTTAATATGATATTTTAGACAGATTTTAATGCACAAGCATTTATCATGTGCATAACTTGATCAAAAAATAATATTATGAGTTATGACTGCTGTTTCATGTCCTTGTATAAAATTTGTACCAGTGCTATATATAATTTGTATATTACTGCTTAGAAACAGAATTAGTCCATCATTAATTGTTGGTACTTTATATTTTAGAGGAGATGCCAAAGTCTTTCAACCTGATAATCAACTGTGCATGATTGCCATAGCCATTTAGTGTTCCCTAACTTTCCCTGACTCCCCTAATTATCAAAGAATTCTCTAACTTTTCCCTGACCTTGAAAAAATTATAATTCCATGACCTTTGCTAACCCTGTATGGTATGCTTATTGTATTTACATTATCATTATTTCAGAATGTTAAGAGTTAATAAGAGTCTCAACACAACCAGGAAGACAGTGGTATTTACATGGGCCGGCTGCTCAGCAACTACACTCTTACACTGTGCTGATAGTGACCTCTATCATCTGGTTTCATTGATAAACCTCAACCCCAGGCAGAAATACTGCTAGATGTCTCAGTGACAGTGATTGTTCATTGTTATAATAGTAACTATGGTCAGGAGGGATTACTGTGGATTTAAGCCTTGAGGAAAATTACTGGAGCTAGAATATGTAAACCATATAGCACAGGATCAACAAGAGACTATGGACATCACCCACCATCCATCAAGCACTTTTATGTTTATGTAAATGAATGAGAAACAAACATATATATGATGAATAAACATGAGATCACAAGAGGATGAGGAACATCATTATACATCCTAGTCTTAAAAACAGGTATAATGTATGATGATAGTTCATGAATAAATATGAGTGAAATGGTGAGACTTATATGTCATGATGTGAAATGAAAAAATGGCAGTATTCAGTCATTCTTCTCTGCAGCCGGAAAATGCTTCCAGGGGACAAAATATATAAGGCCATGTGTCCAATACAAAATACAAGTGAACCAGCTGCATACAGTGTTCTAAAGGCATCAGCTTTCCTTTAAATGAGGAGCATATTTTTATGGGTTACCACTGGACCAGTGCAAGTTGTTAAAATTAGTTGTGATTATGGGCAAATATGGAGTCCACTATCAGGAGTCATGTTGAAACAAGCTAGTTGTTGAAGTCCCGTTCTACATGCCAGTTTTTCTCCCATGAAGACTTCCTAGCAGGCTTAGCAGTGGATGGAGTGAATCCAATATATGACTGCTAGGTCATTTATGACAAGATTTTTGTCTGGTAATAATTTTTGTCTCAGCATTTTCTGCTTAACTGTTTTGAGCAAAAGTTTCAAAGTGAAATTTGCATATCTAGAGGTAATATCCTGTGAAAAAAAAAAACACTGAGGCAACATGGAAAGGGAAAATAATCCATTTATTTCACAGCAAAGCCTATTTATGAAATGTGGGACTTGCACCTTCTTTTTGGAAAATCATCAAAAATTATGAGACTTAGTTTAATGAATAAAAGTCACATAAAGTGGACGCAGTTTACAAAACATTGAATAATTTACCCTTCTCTTCCCTATGGAAAGAAATTGATACATTTGGCTTTAAGATATGGATAATGACAGTATTCACATATTTTGTGTATAATAAATATATAAAGTTTATAATTCTTGACTTGCCATGTGGTGAATGTTGTAATGTGTGAACCTGAGCAGGGGCGGATCCAGGATTAAGGAAAAGGGGGGGGGGGGTCCAACCAAGGAGGACTAATGAAAATCCTAAAAAAAACAGACAGACGCCAGACAAAAGGTGATCGCTATAGCTCAGATGACTTGCAGTCAGGTTAGCTAAAAATTGATCTCACATCATTGAAACTTTTTTTTTTTAAATATCCTTTCTTAAATGTAAGGTCTTGTATTGATATTTTTCAAATTCTGGAGAAGATAGGCAACAAAATAAGTTCACTGCAACTTTAACCTTTTTAATATTCAGATGCTTCAAGATTCCATAGGAAAGAATAGCGTCACTCTGGTTAAACATTGTCTGATTAAAAACAAAGTAAACTTTGGGGTTACCAAGCTGTCCAGGAATAAGAGGGAGGTCCAGGACATGGCCTGGTGGGCAAGGGGCCTATTCCATTATCTGTTGTTTATTAAAGATACGTTTATAATGTAGGGCAACACCAAAATCAAACACATTCAAAAAGGATTTCTTCACATAGGGTTACATGGTTTAACCGTTTGTCAACATGGTGCATCTTTAAGCCCAAGGCATTGAATTATGGAGCAGATGGACTACTGTTCAAACCCCAACGGTACTTAATGACAAACCAATTAATTCAACACACCCTCACATATTCATCCTCATTTAATACATGGTACTTCTAACAGGAAATATCCTTTAAAAACATATATTTGTGTAAAGATAAACAAGAACAAATATGAATAGCAAATGTTTATTTCATGGGCAGTATATAATGCAAAATATCAGTGTTGCATAATATAGAATAAAAAAAAATAAAAACCCTCTTGATATTCCCTCAAGTATTTATCAAATGTATAATGTCAAATTCAGATTCAGCATTTTGCAAGATATTTAAAACAATGAATTTCATATATCTTAACACTATGGAATGACAGTCCCAATCTCTTGGTGCATATATGTATAACAAGACATACCTACAGTACAAGAATATAGTCAACTAAAGAGTTGTACCATACACAGTATTAAAAACAACAGCTCCCTTAGAGCAAACATTGTTAAAGCAAGTGCAGGGTTTCATTTCATATGAACCCATCTGCAACAGAAAAAGGCAACCTGGAACTTCCTTGGAAGTCAACAGTTCATGTATATATAATTTTTACAATGGTGACCTTGTATCACCCCTTCACAGTCACTGGTCAAACTGATTCTTGTTCTTCAACAGGTACGCTGCCAGGTATTCTATTGGGTTTGGTGGCCTGAAATGAAATGAACATTCATATAACAATCTGGCAAAAAGATATATTGAGATTTAATCAGATCGAGTCTTAATAATATGTCATCTTACAATAAAACTTACCAATAAGTCACATTAGTTCAGCACTCCTGCTGACAGGAGATTTTACTTATTAGATTTACATATAGGCACAGCTTCCTATTTATTAATAAACTCATAGGCTCGTTCTGTGCACTCTTGATAAGTACTTCAAGAATAAATGAATATCATTTGAAATTTAGTTCCAATATATGATTTGTGTCACAGCAGATCTGGATCGGTTGATCTGGATCAAGAATTTGTTTACAGATGACCCCCCCCCCCCCGTTCATTTTGCCGAACAATCACCTTAAATCTGCCCCTGAAACCATTTGGTTGCCCAATACAACAGCCACTAGGAGTCTGATCTCGATAAAGGTTGAAAGGTAGGTGAAATGTATCAGAACCTACCCCCGTTTGTTGCAAGCCCTGAAATGCCTGGCCTTCTCTGCAGAAATCTGCCCCCTATTGAACGCCTTCCAGAGTTCTAGTTCCACTTTAATTAGTCATCAATCACTTACTGTCTTTTCCCCTAACATGTCAACATACCTTTCTTTTGCTAGCACCGACAATCCCTGTAGAAGTATCGGTACGACTGTCTGGTCTAGGTAGGCTCGTGTGGGCAGTGCCTGTAGTTCAACCTTTGCCCTCTTGGCTGGATTTTCTGCTGCCTCCTTCTCATGGGCAATGATCTTCTGCATTGCAAATTGAAACATGTACAACACCAACACTAATACTAAAAACTTCCCATTCAAACAAGCAGCGCTGCTTCATTCAGTTAACAATATTGGGATTTGTGCATTTATTAACTTAACATATACAAATGAGAAAGACAGAAGTTCACATATACTTGTGACAAAGATCAATATTTTGGAGGTGATTAAACAGAATTATGTACACTCAAGTTTATCTTAATCAACTTTTACCAGTTTAGAACAAAGATTTTGCCTTAACATATCTCACAACTAAAGATTATATTGCCAAATCACCTGTACGTTATCCCCAATAGGATTTTCTGGCACAGGGGCTTCTGCAGGAGCTGCAGGCTCATCCTTCACTTCTGTTGTTGCAGAATTATTTTCATTTGCTGCAAAAACAGGACATAATAATGAATAGCCATTATGGCTGGGTATCGGTTGGCCTCATCCGGTACAATACGTATTGTGATACAGTTAATTCGATACCGATACGTATTGACGATACACTTCATTTCTTTTTGTATATCATTTCTTTATAAAAGCTCTGTTTCATGTTTATATATATATATATATATATATATTTCATTTTATATACCACATTCCGTATGCTCTGCACCCAAGTTGAGCAGCTTAAGCTTGATATTAAATAAATAAACAGACCAGTTGATTTTAATTATCAAAATCTAATTAAAACGACCAAAATCTCGATTTTTTTTTAGCCCTTTGCACCCCCCCCCCCTGCACAAACAGTTTTATTTCATTCAATGGGAAAGATCATAGGCTGTATTTTTTGCGTCATGTCATTACACAGTTTTGTATATTTCTGTGAATATGAATCCATCATTGAGAGAGAGAGAGAGCGAGCAAGAGACAGAGAGAGAGAGAAATATTTTATTCGACATAAAAGTAAAGCTTCCACACAAAATATGTTAAGGATGTCAATATCTTTGTTTTTATTATGTCTGGAGACTGTTGTTAAGCATTTTAATCTGCTTACACAACAGCCCCCTGTGCATGAAACGGGGAGAGAGAAATAGTACATAAATATGGAGGTTAAATGATTATACATTCTTAATATTTGAGACTTTATGATTTAATGAGGAAATTTGTAAAAAAAAAACTGGGAAGATTAACAACCTGAATTACTCAAGTTATAGTTTGTTATTGATTAAAACAAATTTTTTATGGCATAGACTAATTTTTATTATAGATGTAGCAGTTTATCTGAAGGCGTTTGTCTTTATAATAATTTATAAAATGTTGTTTGATGTAGCAAATCAAACCTTGAAGATTATGAGTGAAGATTGTGTCAACAATGATTTAGTCGGTTTCATTTATGACTTTTGGTGTTATGTTTCTCAGACAGCTGTCTGCAATCTTAGGTCTGGTTTTATTTGTAACAAGGATATCTTTATGTCTTGTGTCATGTTCGTGTGTCATGGTCCTTGTTGAAAATTAAATGTTTTTAAATATTTTGGTTGTGCTTCATGGCAGTAATTATAGTAAATTTTCTATATATTTAGTCTGAAGATGTCTTTAATTGTAAGGATTTTTAATGATTTAAAAATCGGTTTTGTGTGGGCATTGTAATTTGTATTTGCTATTTGTGATAATTCTTAAGGCTTTAATTTGTAGTTCTCATGGAAGTAGTTGTCATGGAAGTACTGACGTACATGCGTATAAAAATTTCTTATCAAGTCTCAAAAGCCAATGCAACAAATATACAGTGCATTTTGCTTTATAAATTGTCAAGATTATAAATACAAACTTAGAGTCATATCCCTATTCGTTAGCAATAAATATTTTATATCGATATGACCGATAAAGCATGCAACACATTTCAGTTATCGTATCGACGTCGTGTATCGATTCGTATCGATATATTGATACAGCCCTAATAGCCATAGCACACAATCCATTTTGCCCACACCTGAAGAAATTCATATCCGAGTAGGGGTTCCATGCCTGAACGAAGCTGGTAGCTCAACCATATGATATTAAATATGTTATAATTGGTGGTGGCACTCAACTGTCATGCCACTTCTCTGAGGACATGCCTCAGAAATGCAGGTTTTTGGTCCTGACGGGTCAGAACAATGCCATATTTTCCCCATATCTTCGAGGAATTTGAAATTATTTCATGATGGGTTTATTGCAACACCATATATCAACTAGAATATCAGCAGAAGCTGACAAAACCCCTCAGCCAAAAGAACAGTGTTTAAAGGTGGTAACAGTAACAAATACTAAATATCTGTTCTCACATGAATGTATATCTGTACATGTCTCAGTTATAGTTTAAAATGGAGAGGTATGTACCATGATTCATAACAATCCACCAAATACTTCCTGAAAAATAAGCTTCTAAGTTTTATTCTATTATAAGCTCTGTGACCTTGAAAAGTAGGTCAAGGTCACCCATCTTCGAACTTGACCGAGATTTTGTCGATATACATCCTCACCAAAGAAATAAAATTCCTATTGTGAATCCTTTTAGAGATATCCCGCTCACAAGGCCAGAGTTGAAAAATCCAAGAAAAATTCATTAAAAATCAGAAATTGTAGGTGGCGCCCCCACACTTGTGCAGCAGTTACAGACCGTCAGTCCCTATGATCATAGTAAGTATTGTGAAAATCCACCCAATGGTTCCTGAGAAATAAGCTTCTAAATGTTTTTTCTATAATCAGCTCTAAAAGGTAGAAAAATAGGGCAAGGTCACCCATCTTCAAACCTGACCAAGATTTTGTCAATATACATCTTCACTGAAAAAATAAAATTCCTATGGTGAATCCTTTTAGAGATATCCCCCTCACAAGCCCAAAGTTGAAAAATCAGATAAAAATTCATTAAAAATCAGAAATTGTAGGTGGCGCCACCAAACTTGTGTAGCAGGTACAGACTATCAGTCCCAATAATCATAGTAAGTTTTGTGAGATCCACCAAATGGTTCCTGAGTAAAAAGCATCTAAGTGCTTTTCTATAATCAGCTCTAAAATGTAGAAAAATGTCAAGGTCACCCATCTTTGAACTGGACCGAGATTTTGACGATATACATCTTTACCGAGGAAATAAAATTCTGATGGTGAATCCTTTTCCAGATATACTGCTCACAAGGTAAAAGTTAACGGACGCCGGACAGACGGACAGCTTGGGTGACGACAATAGCCCATCAGCCTATGGGCTGAGGGCTAAAAACTAAGGCAACTTTGTGTATCCAATGGTAGAACTTACCAAATGGAAAACCATCCCCCAACTAAGTTGTACAGACTAATTAACACACAACAAGTAACATGCCAGTATCCCTGTTCCCTTATTACTGAATAAATATACACACATTACACCACGGATGGCCTTTCACACATGTAGAATAACAGAATCAGCCTGAAGGCCCTGGTCGGTATCACCCAGCATGCTGGACTTCCATCCATGGCAATGCAGTTTTGAGACCAGACTTACCATTTCACCTGATGTTACATTTAACTGGAACTATTCTATTCCCTGAACGTGTTACAACTGATAGATTTTTATACATGATCCATATATAGTTAGTGACCTAAAGGCATTAAAATGTTTCTTTATCTGTCACTACCTTTCCATCATATTTTTAACCTAAGCTGACCAGATTGTGAACTACCTCCCTTGCATGTCCAGGTATGTGTATTTGGGCAAAAGGATGCATTCAAATACATTTTTTTTTAGCTTATTCAGACATGGTCTTCACTGCCTCCGCCAGTGGGGTGTGCATTCATCCTCATTTGTGTGTAAATCTCATGAAATTTTCAGGGTGATTCAGGAATGGGCCTAGGAAGAATTGATAAGATTTTGGTGTGGATCTGGCATGTGATCCAGGTTCAGGAGTGTCATCAAGGGATATAATTTACAAATGTAGTCACTTCGGCATGAATGAACCTGGGAATATGGTGAATAACTGAATGTAAAATTAGTTTTGGGAGCATTCCAGTTTTCTAGTTTTGGAATATTAAAACTGTCTCAGTCAAGATGTTAACCTGCAATCTGATGAGGAGGGACTCAACATGCTAGTTATGGAGTAATAAAGATCAGATACCAGCTGAGATGATTTAAGTTATTTTTACGTAGGAGCGTGAGTGAAGTGCCAGATCTTCTGAGTATATAAAGAATGATTTGTGCACTGACAGCAAGATTAAATGCAAGTTGCCACATCCCCTCAGTTTGGAAATAAAGAGGTTCAAAGGACCCTTCTGCCTCCTCTTATATAATGTTCTCATGTGTGGGCCAATTCAAAATGGTGAATTTCTCTGGAAAGTAAAAATGATCTTTATTTCTTATGGTATATCCAACACCTGTTTCTCCTGGTGAAATGAAGGTCTGATTCTGCACATGTACATGGTTTACTGATGATATCAATGGCAAGTGCTTTTGTAATGAGTTATATTGCTCAACCTCACCCCCACCCCTAAACGCATATTTCATAAAAAATCTCTGTTATAATACGAAGTGTCTAGAGCTCTGGACCCATTGCCCAAGAGCTTAAGGTCCGGACTATTTCTGATTTGTAATTATACACAATTAAGTGATGAGCTAGAAGTAAATACATAACAGTAAATCAGCATTATGAGTATGGATAAACTTTAAAGTTATGGGCCTACATGCATATAGAAATTTATTAATAAAGCCCATTATATTTATAAATTTTCATTAATTTCTTAACATGTTAAACTACATGTAGGTCTAATTACACTTAAATTAAAAATCATATATGGACTTCATCTGAAACTATAAACAATGAACATACATTTATATAGGTCTCTTGTTTAAACATTAGTTTGTGAGTACTGGTATACATATAAATTTTAAACTTGTTTAGGTCACAGTGAATTTAAAATCAAGCATTTAGCTTGTCACATTTTAGGAACATTCTTTGGTTATTTTGTGGATCTCGAGGTCTATGAGTACACTTCCAGAAAGTACTACATTAAGTGCTACAATTGAAATTAAATGAAATTTATATTTATTACTTAATACTGGAACAATAGCAAATGTTCTGGTATGTCCGTCAGTCGCTGCCGGAGATAAAGCTCAAAAAAATTTGTCCGGCAGTGTCAGTGTGCATGCTCATATGAAGTGCCGGAACTTTAGCGTGTATGATCGGTGTCTGGGTCCGGACATGTAGCAACAGCCAATATAATATTGATATTAATATTCATAATTTTATTATCAATTATCCGTTTCAACAGTGCCCTCAGTTCCAATTTGAAAATTCACCGATAAAAACATCGAGTAAAGAAGGGGAACAAAACAAAGGCACTTCAACTGTTGAAATCTAATTTGTTCACATTTAATATGACTGATTCTTGAATCGAAGCTGATATGTCAAGACTGTGACTATGACTGTATGAGCTTTCCTGCATTGCCATTGGATATGCCCCATAACAACCTTAAATTTCCAATTGAAAAAAAGCTCAAGCTTAATAGTTTCCGATATTTTTAATCCCCGTATGAACTAGGGACTGTATGGGATCATATTATTATCAGAGCAGTTGATGAACCGAGGCCATTTATGTATATTTATTTTGCTGCATCAAATGACTTACCGTCTGCCATGCTTGTTGTTATGGAGGCAATGTTCTCGCGAGATGACCTTACCGAAAGCTATCGGTACAAACTAAAACATGGAAGTCGAAAGTCGGATAGCAAGTAAGAATCTCCGTTGCAATGCCATAATATATACCAGCAAACAGGGGAATTAAAATATTTGTGTGTCTTAAGAGAATCTGATATATGACTTTGTATAAACGTAGGACTGTGTATAAATATGCTTACTCGTGTATTTAATGTAGTGATATGCGAGCCGCTCACTGTTCAATAAGCTATATACAATAAAAATACAATATTAACATGTAAATTATTATGTCATATCAAATTATTATATTAAATATCTTGCAAAATATATAATATGTGGGTATTCTGGGCCTAGGGAAATATATTTTTAATTTAAAGATAAGTATAGATATTTTTATTGTTCATACTTGTCTCTTACACCCATAAATTTGACTCATATTTGAGATATTTTTCTCTAAAGAATTGTTACTTTTAAAATACAACTTAGAGGTAAAATTTTAAACACAGATGCACTTCACTGAAGTATCCCACATCAATGTTTGACCTTTTTCTTGAAATATAATAACACAGGGAAAATGACATAATCGTTGATTTGCATTAAGAAAGGTTATTAAAACATATTAACGCCAACCCGTTTTCATAAATAATAAAAAAAATATTGATATTAAAATTGGAAAAATTGTATAAATATTATATTTTTATTGGTGTAGTTTATTAAATTATATTTTGTCATGAAGCATTAAAGCTCGGAATAAGTTAATTAATGTATTTAAACTATGACACTCACTAATCTAGGATACATATATTAAACAATAGAAAAAATATTTTATTATCAACGATCTGAAAATATATTTGTTAATTTAATATTAATTTCATATATTTCAATTTTGAAAACTTACTCATCTAGGAGAAATATTAAACAATCACAAGGACCCATGGGTCACGGCGCTCAGCTGATATTTTTGGAAAATGTTTGAAAAAGCAAATGTAATTATTTCTATTGTTACTTTTTTATATATTATCATTTGAACAGCTTAGAGGACATGGCCGTACTATTTTGTGATAATCAAGTACTAATTATATGACTGCCAAAATTGTACTTTCTTGCACTTTAAAATGCAAATCCTAATGCCTCAGGCATTTGACAATATTATTAAGCATGTCATATCGTTTTGATTATACGTGCCATATAATTAAACATGCATGGGTAGTTCCCTGTCTCTTAGTTCTAAATGTATGTGATGTTGCTCGTGTTCCTATAATGATTATACATGCAATGTTGCATCACGATTATGATACAGATCTGAAAAATATCAGTTTCATGTTCCAATGCCCAATAAATAATGGTGAACAAAAACAGAGCCATGAGTATTATCAGCCAGTCTTAAAAAGGTCACTGAACTTAAAAAGGGTGTAAACGTCTGTTGATACTTTAAAATAATTTTTTTCCGTACAAGTACATGACCTTAACGGTTATTGTCACCGTGAATAAATATGTTTATGAAATAGCTTTACTAATTTTACTTGTCTAAGTATGCAAATGATTCATTTTGTCAAGTTGAATTCTATATTTTGCAAGGAATCCTGAATTATATTAACAGAATGTGTTGGTTTATTATGACTAACAATTTAAATAGAATTAAATCTTTTACATAGGGTTTAGATGAAGAAAAAAATAGAATTCAAGGTCTGATTTTCATCAAATATAACTAATAATGAAAGTGGTAACATAATATTCAAGCCTTATTTCAGATTCCACACTTTTATTTACTCTTTAAAAATCAATAATAAATTTTAGAAATGTTGTTAAGAAATTTTAAAAAAAGTTTTTCCTTTCTTCTGGAGTGTCTGCACTAATGGTGATTACAAAAATGTGTTTTACACAAGAAATATATCACTCAGTGGAAGATGAAGGAGTGATTGAGGTCAACCACTAGTAATATCAAACATCAAAATGTAACAACAGTCCTGCAATATATGAATAAAACTCATCTACATCTCTTGTTTGTTACACTATGTGCTATCGGGGGGGGGGGGGGGCGTTCTCTGGTTACAAGGCATCTTATTCCATAGCTGTGGCCAAGCCCCTCTAGCCAATCAGGTTGTATTCCAAGTAAAGCCCGCCTGGAATGCACTCTTGACCTTTAGTGACCAGCAGGTGATACAGATATATATGAAATGGCTTCTATTAAAACTTCTGAAACTTGTCCAGTTTTAAGGCAATTACTTACAAAATACTAAATACGTGAACAAATAAAAAGAGCTTCCTTGAGCAAATTGTACGAACTTCAAATTGGAGACAATTTCTGTTGATGTTTTTTAATTAAAGCTTATATTTTCTAGAAGTTACAAAATTGATCTTAAGAGTAGGCTTAGAAAAAACTTGAACTATCTATGTCCTAAAACTGAACTACATTACATTCAAGTTAACAATTAAAGTAACCATTTGTACAAGTTCAGTCTCAACCTTTGCGCTGTCAAATATGATTGTCTTCTAAAACATTTAATGAAAGTTAGAATTTTGTATCAACTGTTTTCAGATTGTAATTTTATGTTTGCATGATGTGAAAATTAAATCAACAGTGCTTACAGGTAAAAAGAGCCTAGGCCTATAAGTTTGGCAAATTTTAAGGTAATGATTTTACATTTATGCTAATACTTAGTAACTTGAAGTATATACAAAACTTATTTAAATATGGTAATATCCATTAAAAAATCCCTTGCTTGAACAGTTATGCTAAGTGAGTAAATATCTTTCTTGATTCATTTTTACAAAGTGCATTATATTCGGACCCATAACTACTGCAAATTACGCTATATTGACCTATTTTCTGGCATGTATATATAGGAAGAACATGCATGAATGGTTATACAAAATTTGAACAAAACAGCGCCAGTAATTTTCATAATGGCATTCAATAGGTGTAACAATAGGTCCTTAATGGAAAATTTGTGTTTTTCCTTAATATCTCGAAGGATCGATCGAAGTCGCAGTGACCCCGTTTACAGGTTGGAAAGATATCTTTGGGACATCTAACATTATGCCGAATTTCAGATTCGTAGGTCAAACGGTTTCAAAACGTGCCAGTTTAACAGATGGACGGACGGTATGAAGGATAGATCGACAGCCGACGGACAAGAAGCATCGCTGTGAGCTCAAAAAATATTTAATTATCAACGATCTTGAGTATCTCACATATAATGATGCAAAAAAATATAAAGACTTCTTAATTTTAACTTTTTTTTTAAATGTAATGAAGAATGTTTCTTTACATAAGTTAATTTAATCCTTCACTGATAGCACACAATTCTATTTCATGACTCTTTTGTTTGCTGGTGCACACAGCATGACATCCGAGCTCGAGCTTGACGTCCGGGTGGCATCCAACATCCGAATTTTTACTTCCGGATTTTAGCCCGTACCAAAGGTGGTTGTAGATATCTAAAAAAATCATTATGTTTTAATCGGAGTATAAGAACATTTCCCCCCATTTGAGAGTAAATCAAATGAATTTTCAATTAAAATGGATATAAACACTGACAGGAGCACAAGATTAAAAAGAAGTGAACGCCACAAACCAGCAGGTCATTCACTACGCTTCGGCCGTTTGAAATCAGTTCGGCAAAGTTTTGATTTTGCCGAACTGATTTCAAAAGGCCGAAGTGTAGTGAATCCACCAGGTACCGCTTCGTTCATTCACGTGACGTCACGGCTATTCCAAGGCAGGGTGCGCTTCGTTCAATAACCTTCTAGCTTATTGGCGCTAGGGATTGTGAAAACCCAGTTGGGCGATAATAGGGGGTAGTTTAATGTGTCAGGATTACTTTTATTTCAAAGAAGGCCTGGCCTATAAGCAGGTAAAGCATCACAACAATGGATGGACAGGGGTGTCCAAGATGTAAATCGACCAAACTTACCAATCCTAACCTGAAATTATTGGTCAATGTTTGTGGACATACGTTGTAAGTGAGGTTTCACTATATTATTATTACTATTAATCAATATTAATTTATTTTGAAATGTGGCTAGCAATATATAAATATATATATATTTATATATATTCTTTACATTTTGTAATTGTTATACTAAAATTAAAATATACTATTACTACAACTATAAGAGATAAAATATTATTAATATTATTTATTAATAATAAACTTCAAATGAATGGCTTCATATTTTCTGATTTGCCAAAGTTGAGACATGCATATATTACAAATATGTTAGTGTAAGTCAATTTGTAAGTGTATTTTAATGACTCAGGCTGTGAACAAATTTCCCCAGCAAAATCCATGTAATTTCAGTTACAATTAATAGTACAAAATATTCAGAAAACACCTTTTCTAAACAACAAAGGATAGAAATTTACCGCACCCCATGGTATGTTGATGGCACTGACTCTGTTAAATGAGGATGATGATGTCCGTATAACAAGAATGGCATATTTTTATTAAGCCTTCTAGATATAAGGGTATAATGCACAGGGGTTTGTAACCTGTCATTAAAAGACGTTAGAGTGAATCTCCGAGGCTAAGGTTGTAATGAGATTGCAGCATTATGCCATTGATGCATTGCCTGGGTTGGAACCAGGTGGACCTTCGGTTTCTGAGTGGAACGCTTTTACCAACAGGCAACATCCTACCACTTTCCATGCAAACATTATATAAAAATTAAGCTCACCATGTGGCCTGGCCCTTTACTACCCTTACAAAATGACTTGCTGGATTTAATTGCAAAATTTTTGCAATAAAGTTATGCCAGATCTTACATAATGCTGGACAATTTATGCAAGAATTTTGATGTAAGATATAGTGTAAAAATTAAGCAAGAAACAGCAATTATGCAAGATATATGTCAGAAATAGGCAATTTATGTAAATGAGCTTAAGCAAGATCTTTGCTTAATACAAAATCTTGCTCAAATATGCTAGATTTATGTGAGAAATAAAGGAGAATTATGTAAATGAGCTAAGCAAGGTCTTGCTTAATAAAATCTTGCTTAAATATTATGCAAGACTTGAAATCTCAGTGTCCAAGATTTATGTTAGAATTAGAACAAATTATGCAAATGAGCTAAGCAAGATCTTGCTAAATATGTTATCTTGCTTAATTTTCAAAATCTTGCCTAAATACAAGATTTTGCTAAAAATCATACAAGATTTTGCATGTGAGTTTTATATTGATTTTATTATTTTGTTATTTTATATTTTTATTATATATCTGTTGCTTTCAGGTGTGAGCACTGTGTTGAGTTATTGTTTGTTCGTGGCACAGGATCATGTCCAGAATGTGGAACTGCACTAAAGCGCAGCAACTTCAAGCTGCAGATGTTCGAAGATGCCTGGGTGGCCAAAGAAGTTGATGTTAGGAAGAGAGTATTGAAAGAGTAATGGAAACAATTACCATGGTCATTTAAGAAATTTCTTAAGTATAGTGTATGGGAGAAGCTGACAGATTTTTTTTTCCGTATGTATGAGCACATATATGTGCATGTGTCTTCTTTTAACACTTATTTATTACACTTAACACTAAGTACTAAGTTTTAAAAAATGTGAAGATGGAAATTTGTTAATCAGTCTTTTTTAATATATTATCGTAAATCTGCGATGAAAGATTAGACTTTGTTATTGATACCAACTAAGAGTGTCAGTGGCAACAACTAATTTCTTTATTTAAATATTTGTTTGAATAATATTAGCCTGGACCTTCTTATTTAAGTGTAAATTAGAGAAATATTTTTTGTCAAATGGTAGTAACCTTTAAGAAGTTTTTATCACAAAACCTTATTGAAGAAATATTTGCACCATATTGAGTTGACAGGGCCCTTAATATGACTTAGAGGAATATGGAGAGTAGTCACTAAGATTAACCTGGTTAAATATATTGTTTATTTTTATATCCAGCTTATAAATTTCAGCTTCAACAAGAAGGAAGAAGATTTTGCAACCTTGAGAGAATACAATGATTACCTTGAAGAAGTGGAAATAATAAGTGAGAATCCTTCACAAGGACCTTTTGTTAAAACGGGAAATTCATTTGTGCCATGCGGGTACCCTTTTTAATTGGATGACTTTTTTAGAGTCAGTGTTGACTGACTTTCAGATTGTATGAACATTTATTTGGCTACTCCATTGCAAGTTCTTTATAACTGATTCTTCTTACATGAAAGCTAAATCCTCTAAAGATCTCAGTAGGGCTTTGCAAACTGACAGAATCATGCAGTGATAGGTAACATCCATATTTCTACAAGTTGTAAAAGAAAAGAAGACTTTTTGAAATTTACATATTGTCATTCATGATGTGGTCAATTTATTTTCTGCTGCACCCTTTAATGGACATTAACTATTAAAATATAAAAATGAAATTTCATATTTTCACAAACAGTCAAGGTACTGAAATTTTATTCAATATTTTTGTTGACAGTTTTCAACCTGACAAATAACATAGATGTGGAAGAGACAAAGAAGAAGATAGAACAGTACCGGAAGGAGAATAAGGAACTTATCATCAAAAACAGAACCACATTGGTGAGTCAGAATAAAGGCAAACCATATAAACAGCAAAAATCACTGATGTAGGTCTCGAGTCCGGCCTTGAACATGAGTCCAGACTCAAGTCCACTTTTAGGGACTCCAGCTTGAACTTGTGATCCTGAACTTTGACCCAATATATCAAGCCCAGTCCATCTCAAGTCCAAGGGCAAAAGTCACATAAAGTTGGATTTTTAGATCGGGGAACCCCTCTTTATACTAGCCGTGACAACCTGACTCAGTACTCAGGCCTGGGCACTGATGATTGGGCTGGTAAGCCTACTTGAGTCATGATACAAGCAATATTTAGGAATGCATGGCATTAGTATTGTGGTAAACAGCCCATAATCTTATCATTAGGCTACGAATGATGAATTAACACAAGAAAATACAGGGAAGTCCCAACCCAAAGTGAAACTCCATCTCTGTGGTAACAAGTCATTTCCAGTGAATGCGTACAGTACTGCCTCCTGTAACCCCATGCTTGTATTAATGCAGTCAGATATTCACCAAACATGTGGAGAGATTTACCAATATGCTGAGTAAAAACAAAATTTTCATAGCTCATGTTATGCTTGTTAGAAAGAATACTAAAAAAACTAACAATTGGTCTAGTTTATGTCATGTGACAGCATACTCATGGTGTTGTCACAAATGACAAAAATATTTGCTTCCTCATAGAGCTTTAACGTGTTCCTTGTTGAAGGATGTAAAGGCACTCTGACAGCCAGTACACTGGTCGTAGACTCTCTAATGTTAGAACCCTGAAATGCTGCTTATTATGTACAGACTCATATAAGTGAACTATTGCCAGATTACTAAAAAATATCCTAAGTACAAAGCTTTATTGCTGGAGGTAAATGCATTTAAACAAAGTAAAAAGTATATCAAATGACTTTTAATTGGACTGGAACTAGAGGGCTAAGACACTCTTGACTGTGGACTTGGACTTGAACCTAAAGAACTTAGACTTGAGTGGCGTTGGATTAACACTTGGACTCAGATGATGTGGACTTGTCTTCATCACTGGCAAATAAATTATAGGAACAACTGGCTGCTGTGGGTAGAGCGCAGGGCTCAAAGCTGGAGGTCATGAGTTTGAATCTCAGCTGAGCCCATGAAAATTTCACAGTCAGCCCCCACCCAGGGTGAGCTCTTTGCAGGCTTAATTGGAAGGCCAAGCCCCACAGCGGTGTATCACTCATACACCAGTGTCTTTGGGAGATTTCGTGGTGTTATGACTCAGCCTTGGGTTGATTACACACCCATCACCCGCAGGTGCAGTGGACACCAGGCCTGGGTGACACAAAGATACAAAAAATAATCTGATAGGAAGCCAGTGCTACTGCCCTGTCACTTAGTCACAATTTCAGTGAATATTTTGGCCCTACTTCAGCTCAAGGAACCCATTTTCTGTAATATAGCAAGACCAATACATTAATGCTATCTTATCTTTTGTGTGTTTAGCATTAATGGCCATCAGTTAATTATAATTTTTCCACAGATTTTTACTAATTCATTTATAATTTTACATACATCATCAAGTCATTAGTATAAATATTTTCCAGAGTAAAGATGAAGAGTTTATTGAGCTTATGCTTGAGCAAGAAAAAGAAGATAAACAGTTGCTACGGCAGCAGGTGCAAGAAGAGGAAATGGAACAAAGAAGGGAACGTGTCAAGGCCAGAGAAACTCTTATTGATGAACTTGTAAGTAAATATTTGTTTATCTTAAAAATCATCTGTGATGGTAAAATTAAATAAAATGATCCTAAATAATTCATTTTACTTTTCAGGGAAATATATATATTTGTAATTGCAAAACTCCTTTTACCAAAGAAACATAAGATATAAAGAATGAAAATACAAACTAAGTAAATAATTGTATATCAACAGTAGATCTTGTTGGGGTCTATTTAAAAAAGGTGATATCTGTTAAATATCATTATATTCAGTCTGGGTTGAAACAAGATATATTTATGCAATAATATTATGTGAAATGTATTGAATTGTTGTAGTGAATTTTATTTTTAGTGATTGGAGATTTCTATAGCTGTAACTTCCCAAATTTGTGAATGAATGTCCCAGAGAATTTTTCATGCAGATGTTGTCATTGATTTCCTGTTTTAGATGTTCTCTGACAAACCAGCCAATCAGATCGTAGCAGTTCA
This sequence comes from Sipunculus nudus, assembly GCA_026874595.1. Taxonomy (NCBI): domain Eukaryota; kingdom Metazoa; phylum Annelida; class Sipuncula; order Golfingiida; family Sipunculidae; genus Sipunculus; species Sipunculus nudus. Next base: position 83,544,828 of record CM049308.1, on the reverse strand, counting down.
TCAGAAGGAACAGGAAACAAAAGCTGAGAAACCTGCTGTGCCTAAAGAGAGAGCCACTAAGTTCTCCACTGGGATTAAAATGGTGACAGTCTTGTTGTATATACAAAATAGTTGTCAGACATATACTTACTTTATGGTCAGTTTTTACCTGAATTCAGCCTAATTTGAGATCATTGAAATGTGATTACCAGCTTCCTTCTGGAGTTGACTAAAAGGCAAACAATTACAAATGTGAAACCTCAGTTATATAAAGTCACTTACAGATGACAGTAGTTTGTTAAGATATTAACAGAGGGCAGCACTAAGCAGTTTGGTTTGCTGTGATGTTAATTTATACAGAAAAAGAAACAAGGAAAAATATGGAAAACATTTGATTTTATAGTCTTCATAATACTATGAACCATTTATAAAGTATTTAGTCTTTAAAATATCATCAATAAAAAGTTCAAGCATGAGCTACATGTACACTGGTCAGATGTGGCATATAAAAAACCTACCTGCCTTTCTACAAGGAACAAACACACATAAATAATATTGAAAATGGTACATTATTTTCTCATTCAGTTTTAAGGATATCTTTGAATTGGCTGGTTTGTTAATTTCCCTTTTTATTTTTCCATCACTCTACAGCCTTGTAAGAATGTGAACATTAAAACTGATAGTTTTCAGTAATGTGATCAACTGTATTAGGGTTTAGTTTATCAAATAGCGGACAGGTGGCAGCACAAGAATAATTTGGCAAAATGTCAAAATGATCATAGGGTAGTTGGAAAAAAAAGCCCTATGTTGCTATTTGCTTTAAATCTAGTGCCATCCCCAATTTTTAGTCATTTTAGTTAATATCAATATTTTAGTTTGTATCAGTTTATGTGATATTGAATTTTGATTTTCAGAATTCTTTCCTTCTAACCAGAATGCACTATATTTATTTTAAAGTGCACTTTGGTTAATTACTGAGTACACCACATATATTATATGTAATACCCCCTGAAATCTGTTCACTCTCCACATTATCTTATATGCACATATTTTCCTTATATTTAGGGTAAAAGAGATGTTTTCCTGCCGGTACCAACACAGAAGGAAATTCCCTGCTATGAATATGAAAAACTCATCATGGATGTCTGTGGGCCGCATGTTCCTGACAGTTCAGAGATTCTGACACAAGGGTAAGGGTCACATCAGGAGTTATAAGGGCTGTATTAATATATTGATATATTGGACTGTAAACTGTAAAGACACCTGATGAAGAAGCCTGAAAAAGCTCATGTGTAAATAAACAAGTTACCGGTAGTCTATCTAAAAGGCGTCACTCTTTCGCTTTAGCTGCACTTCAATGACAGACTAACACAGCTATACCATTTTATATATATATATATATATATATCTGTGTGTTTAAGAATACTTATATTCAAAGAGCTTTTTATCAGAACAGTGAACATTTAAAGTAGATTTAAGGCACATGAACAATAAAGAGCTTCGACATCTATAAAAAATAATAATCAAACTGAATCAATTTAGAGGTTAATAATCAATTACAATTTAATCAAGGGCTTGCAATTCAATGCATCCATTCTTCAATGTATTGTTACACCCCTAGGTGAAAGTATAAGATGGTAGCAGCAGGGGTTAAAAAGATGTAGTGAAAGGAAACCCTTCTCACTGATGTATGTGATCAAGACAATAATAGTTATTTCTGATGATTTCAGGTACATGAGTCACATGAGGGCAGCCACAGATTACGAGAAAGGAGGTGGTTTTGGAACAGAGATAGCTTGCCAGCGGGCAATTCAGGAAGCTTTTTGTGGACTTTTCTATGTGTATACACCAAGAGAGGAAGAAGTGCCCTCATCATCTGCTGTTGAGATTATGGACATGAGGTAGCAGAGGTGTGCTCTTCTTAGGACATTAATTTTGTGTCTCAGGTTTGTACAGCTGGATAAATGGATAAAGGACTGGAGTAAGAACTGTGAGACTGATCCATTTTTGGTCACATCATTGTGGAGGTGTAGCTAATTGTAAGCATTTTGTCACATGCCTATGAATGACGAAGACCAAATATTGTTAACTTTGGAAAAAGATCTACCTTTTAACAGCTCCAGTATTTGACCGATGTAAACTCACATGAGAAAGATTTGAATGAAATGTTATATGAAATTTGGTAATTATTTCTAGAGCCAAGTGGCACCACCATTTCGCACCACTGCATGCCAACACAGATTTTAGTTGAGCTAAGCTGAGTTTATCTGCCATTGCCACCATAAATGATTTAGATGAAAATGAGCCGAGTGGATCCCAGTATGACCAGTGGTTCTTAAAAGATAAAATACACAAATGGGTCTATATAGGCAGTGTAAACTAACCGATGATTGACTGAAGTTCTCTGCATTCTCTGGACAGAGTTCAGCCTCAAAGTACTACTAAGATAATTTGCCATTCTAATGACAGCTGACCAAATTTTAAAAAAAAATTCCAGCTGGATGAAAAACCTGGGCAAGGGCAAGATGATATTGTTAAAGGTCAAAATCAAGTCAAGATAAGGAAAGCAGCTGACCACTTAAGTCGATCATGTTTTGACCTAACCAGCCACAACTGTATGACTAGCACATCCCTAGTTATTTCACACTGAGATTAAGTGTTTGGGAGACTTGTTTAGGGGTAACAAAGGTTGTTATGACTGTAATTGTAACATGAAAGTGAGAGAAGAAGGCCATTTCTTTAATTTTTAAACTAAAAGAAAACCATGGAGGAAAAGGAACTTTATGATGAATAACCAAAATTCATCAATCCATCATTATCATTTGTTGACTGAATGACACATTTTGTCTGAATAAATCATTTTCTACATGTATGTGTATGATTTCTCTTGTATTTTTAATGTGAAAAGGTATACAGATATTCAGCACAAATCACCCTGTAAAGTGACTGTGGCCATCCCATTATAGGCATTAGGCATACCTTGTCCTAATTAAGAAACAGCTGCAACATCTGTATTATTCCTTCCAGAAGTGTAGGTCACCAGAGAGTAAGGAGACATAAATACAGAATATTGTTTTATTTAATGTCATGATTTCAGATAAAGTGAAGAATAAAGGTTATTATCTGAACCATTTTAAATATTGGGAAATATACCATTTATGTTAAGCCAATGTACATAATACTTTGTTTCATTTTATTATTAATTGAGAAATGTCATTAAAAAATTCATTGAACATGCACATTTTTACACAAGTCCAATTTATAAATGAATAACATCTGTATTATTATATATATATATATATATATATATATATATATATATATATATATATATATATATATATATGGCATGCAGCATTTCTTTCTTTGGGTAGTCATGCATGAGATGGAAGCAGCCTACTTAAGTGATGTACATCTACCTGCAATCAGGCCACACTATAATAGAACTACATGTATAGTCAGTCACTACTAAGGGATCCTAGTGGAAGAAGGTCTCTAGTATTAACCGCATCAGTGAACATGACCACTTTTATTTATGGCAGTATACCTGTATCAGTTATCTTTAGTGGTGATCATCCTGAACTATATTTTTATGTTTCCTTATGATATGTGCTTGATATACACAAAGAAAACTGAATAACTGAGTATCCTGTACTTAAGAGGAATGGAATGCTGCAGTATGTGTGGGCTTCAGATGTAAAGACCTGCAATAAGGGGCACTTGTCAGACTAAATTACACCTAGAGACAGGTTCAGGGTATTTAACACCCCCTTACTGTGAGAAATAACTTTACTGCAGAGATTTCTTCTTGCATTTTAAAGGCTGAAACTCATCCTAGCTTTACAAGATGATGTGGAACTTTTTTTAGTATTATAATTTTTGTCCCTTAATTTAAATTGTGAAAGATATACTAAGTATCCCTTCAGAACGCCTTGGATTATGGACACATGGAATTGACACTCCGGACTCCCTCATTGTCTGCATTTTTCCTCAGATCAGATTAATAACATATTTGTTGTCAGTTCAGAAGATTTCTTTTTCACCTGGACATAATACTTTGTTAAAATATGATGGAGATCAAATTAAACTGAATGAGATATTACCTATTATGTCAATTTGTCAGAAATCAAAAGTCAATAAGTGCAGTAGATGGTTCATGGTTAAGGAAAAGCTTAAAAAAAATAATTTTTTAAGGATCAAATAAAAAAAACATGGCCAAGTAGAAGGACAAACAGTAAAACCATGGGATGCCTAAAGCTGGCTGATTTTATTTTAAATAATTTGTCACGGGGACCTACAGGATGCTAAAAAAATGTGGTATTTGATTTTAGGAATGTTTTGTCAGTTTGTGATAGCTTGTACAACTGGAAGCTCGGCCCTCACAGAACACATACCACTGCCAATTCTTTATAACCACATGTGCCAAAAAAAAAATGCAACCAATCCATGTCCCTCTGTACCCTGTTAATTCATCACAATATATTGAAAATATTTGGTCTTATTGACAAAACAAGCATAATATGAAATAATTAAATGGAAATGTCATTAACAGATGATAGTCAGTGCATTCAAGTAAAAATTGTTACAAAAAATCGCATTTCTCAATAATTGATACGTGGATTTCCCTGAAATTTCTGTTTTTACCATTATGAAGGATATCTTTTTAAGACCTGTGGCACCAGTTTTATTTTTTAAATATTTCATACTGTAATAAGATTGATTTTGAAACTGACAGCTGACATTCATTCTAGTTTACCTACCCTCCTATATTGTACTTTGATGATTTGACAAAGGGTTTTCCTATACCAGCCATCATGGTAGTTTAAATATGGCCATGCCAGCAGATCTTAAAATTTTTACATCAAATATGAAAACTAGATCAAATATGCATGTTGATCTTGGAGAACTGTATATATTGATGAGACAGAAGTGTTAACTGCAGTTTCTTCTTTTAATGATCAGTAATCAAGTGGCCATGGTTAGAGTGACTTCTAGTGGTCATATCAGAGTATCATGATCAGAAAAGCAATAAAATATTTTGCATTTGAACATCCAAATAAAATAATGTACTTCAATAAGATCTATATTTTTATAATCCCACAAAGGAATGTTAAACAAAATCTTTAAAAATACTTCATTACTAACTTAACTTTATGAAACATCATAATTAGTCTATATTGATAAATAATGAATACAGAAGTACCAATTTCTTTATAATTATCACATGGATTTCTCTGAAATTTGTGACGTATGTTGGTGTGACTTGAATGTTCATTTATTCATTTTTAATGGCTTTTGTGAGATCCCACAAATGTCAGTTGTGTCATGCTATTGTTTATTAGCAATCATGTTTTGCCCAGGACAAGCAAGCACAGGAAATGTGCTTAAAATAAACAAATATTCAAATACTTCAGAAAAATTTTAAATAAAAGTTTTTAAAAATGTGACTAAAAAAATGTCATGCTGGTCAATTATGTATCACAAGGGTGAGCAACCTTTTGCATTTTACAAATAAATGCAAATTTACCATTCCAGATTGTGATATAAATTATATACTGAAGAACTTTTCTTTTAGCTTCTGAGTGATTAAATTTATGCTTACTTCAATTAAATTAAAAGAGATTTTTACTCCCTTTGTCTTAATTCAGCTATATAGCTGCAGTATATACCTACCGGTATGAAATGCAAAAGTTGCCCAAGATTAAGTGTAAACCTTATATGTTATTCAGACTTTAAAAATTCCTTTTTTGGTTGGTTAACTTTTTTTAGGCTCCTGTGCCACCCCCCCCCCCCCCCCTTTATATACAAATTTTATTAGCTCAGCTGACTATAAGTCAACTGAGCTATAGTCGTGGTCCATTGTCCGTCATCCGTCCGTCTGTCCGTCCGTTAGACTGGCACGTTTTGAAACCGTTAGACCTACGACTCCAAAATTCAGCATACTGTTAGATGTCCCCAAAATCTCCTATCATACCAAAAATTGGGTCAATATGACTTCGTTCCTTCGAGATTTTTAGAAAAAAACTCAAATTTCCATTAAAACCTATTATCACACTTCAGGACTGACTAATATCAAAACCACTTTTCTGTTTTTCTTAATATTTACCAGAGGTAATCTCCTACATATTTCCTATATACATGCCAGAAATTAAGTCCGTTAAGTTCAATTTCTTTAAGTTATAGGCCCAAACATAGCAGTTATGGTCTTTGTAAAAAAATCAGTAAAATATTTACTCACTTAACATGAAAAATATTGAAACTAGAGATTATTTTCCCAAGTATATAATTTTGTTTAATTAAGATTCAATTGTTTACCCAAAATTAGATCTGAATTTTGTAATTTTTTTTTAGTTATTAGCATAAAAATAAAATCAGTACCTTAAATTTTGCCGAACTTTGGCCACGGCACATTTTTTTCCTGTAAGTACTGTGGATTAAATTTTCACAGCATGTACACATAAGGATTTAATCTGTTAAAATTTGAAATTTGAAAATAAAAGCTGCAAAATTAGGCAAGTAATTGAATTAATTTTGGAGGCTCTTGTTGTATTTCCTTACAGTGTCAAGCAGTCCTCTTTGGTGACTGTGCAGCTCTCTCCACTGAGTTGAGCTTGATTAGGCTGTCTGCAGTTAAATTTTCCATACCACAGGGTGCCTTTTTCTCTGGCAACACCCCCCCCCCCTCCCCCCCCATTCTGTTGACAAACCTGCTCTATGAACTAGATGAATCTTAAAATTAACATTTTTTTCAGCAACGAGCAGTATTAACGGAGACCCCTCCCCCCACCCACCCCTCCAATCCACAGGACTAATAAACAAGATGAATCTTGTAATTTTAATGTTAAAAAAATTCTTTTTGATGAGACTTGGACAATTTTGATTGTTTAAAAGAAAGAAAAATCAGGAATTTAATCCTAATATTCAAATGTGATAAAATATTTGGATCTAATGTAAGTGCTAACTGACAAGATTTAAGAAGATATAAATACTTTGTAGCATTTCACTCATATCTCTTAAAGTTGGCAGGGCCTAGGTGTGAATAACACTGTTAACTTAGTATTAAAATTAGGAATATTGATCAAACTTTATGGGATTAATTTTTAACTCATATGGCCATATATTTAACTTTTGAAAACTTAATTACCTTCACACATTATTTGTTTATGAAATGTTACTTTTAAATAACACTTACCTTACGCCTATTTGTTCCATTGGTGCATCACTAAATGGTTTAGCTCATGTCCATTATTCTATAATTTACAGTTTCATTTTAGCAGGGCCATTTTCTCATAGCTTTTCTAATGATAATATACATGAAAAACCAAAAGAAATAAAAATATTTTGCAGTTACTAATATTTTCCAAAATTCAGCTGAGCGATGTGACCCATGGGTCCCTTGTCACGCATTGTTTTTCTCTATTTTTGAGACCTTCAAATGTGTGATTGTCTGTTAACAGGGCACCATTTGACCTAGAATCCTATCTTCTTACTGGACATCCATGGATGTCCATGAAAAGTCTCTGTTGAAACCTAAAATTAGGTCTCTGTAAACCCATATCCTCCAAACTATGGGGCTCTGAAGTGTCCCCCAGAATAATTAAAAAATTGATACAAAAGCTCCAGTATCTTAGTGGTGCTCTCCTATGATAATATCAACATTTACACTCACACACTTACAGGGGCCAATAACAAAATTGTGCTGGCAAGTGCACTAGTTTGAATTCATGCTCCCCCCCCCCCCTCCCCCAAGTGTTTTATTTTTTCAGACTTACCCAAACATAAAGTCAATATAAGGATGATGTATTTAATTAAGATCACCTATATGACATCTCACCAATAACTGTGTGTAGCAGATATAATTTGTTTTTGTTAAAGATGTCTTTGCTGTGTTTGAATGTATAAGAAATAAATTTAAAGGACTACATGTTTTCCTACAAGGACCAGCTTGTTTTGGCTTGACTGGCCCTCCAATCCAAGGATAACCTTGTCATTTACTCTGTTCATTCATTTGAATAGCCTCCACTGTTGACAATAAGATAACTCCATACTTCCAACTGTCTACCTAATAGTCCCAATGTATATAAATCATGGATTTGCTCTTCCAGTTCTTCAGAAAGGTCACTTTGATGTTTGCAGTGATTACTCCATTTTAGTTCAATTTGATACAACATCACCAGTACCTCAATAATGAATGCATGGATTGGCATGAATTTTGCCTTGCATATTGCATATGGACAGACCCATCAATTCCTAATTAAAGACTGGTGGTGCCACCTGGATTAAAAAAATGTCATGCATTTCTTCCTCTACTTTGGAGACCGCCAAATGACAGTAATCTTATCAGTTTCTGAACTGTGGTTTCATCTAGTGTCCTAAAAATTTATATGATTATTGATTATGACTGTTTCTGTCAGTTACTGAAGACTGGTGGTGCTACCTGTACAGCTGCTATCCTTCCAAACCTTAAATAAGGTCATGGTCATAGCAAATGTTCAGTCATGCCTAGTATCACTATTATCCCCTGAACCATCAAGTAATATGTGCTCTATGCTTACAAATCTTCCTGCCCCTCCCCAAAATTTTAACAACATTTGCAATCACTTTCTTCTATGATAAGAAAACAGTTGTAAAAATTAGGCCATTATCACGTTTGTCAGCTGTCATGCATGTCATGACCCATCGGTCACTTGTTAAGCCTAGTGGTATTAGAGATTACTGCATTTTTAGCAAACCTGTGAGCTTGTGCGATGGCGCAGCGTCGTCCGTCCGTCGTGAGCCGTACAGGGCTGGCTTCCGCCGTCCATGGCTGTTAGTCAGAAACCGTCGGAGCTAGCAGCTCCAAATTACATGTAAGAATTAGTCACATGTGAAACTTATTGCCCTGGAGCTTATTATATGGTATCTGCATTAATGTAGATTTTATAGAGAAAAAGCTTAAAAACCTTTAAAAATCTTCTTCTCTGAAACTGTCCAGCCAAATTGTCCAATATTTCACAGAAATGATCCCTGGAACAATCTCTCTCAAGTTTGTTCAAATGGTTCCTGTTCGGAGAATTTTGGCTGAGTTACAGGAGGTTGAACTTAGTCATCAGTCCAAAAAAGCACACTAAAATTAAAATCTCAGAAACGGCTAGAGCTATAATCACCAAATTTATACCAATGTTTGTCACATATGTCATATCTGATTTTGAGGTATTTGTAGTGCCACCTACATTGATTTGTTTTTATAAGCGAAAATGTAATTTTAAACTCTTCTAGCTTATACACTGATTTATGATGAAACTGTTAAGCTGATTGGTTTAAACTTTACAAGAATTATTCTATGGTAGGGTTATAAGAATAGATTGGGTAAATACAGTTTTAAAAAAGCATTGTAGCCAATTGAAAAAGGCTTTCTGTATTTGAAAACATTTGACAACATGCTGAGTTTCTGCAGCCAAGTCAAGAGGTCACTAAGTACAAACAGGTGGGGTCCAGACATCACCATGGCAACTGACCTGGCTCGGGGGTTGGGGGGTGGGGGGTGGTGGTTCTAGACAATGTGTCTAGACGTCTAGACACAGCGTCTAGACGTCTAGACACAATGTTAAGATGCAGAATTCCCAGATTATTGGAACTATATCTTTCAACTTTTTTAAAAAACTTGGGTTTGCATTTTAAGCGAATCGGGTTTATCATCAGGTCACATGTGAACTGCTGCGCCCTCATTTTTGGTTAACCTCTGACCTTTCCTCTCTCCCCAGCATCCGTTTGTGCGTCTGTTTCAACACATGAACCCGCATATCTCGGGAACCGTTTGACTGATCAAGCTAAAAATTTTGCACAAATGTAGCCCTTTGATAGCTTTATAACATATACTAAAAATGGTGGCGCCACCTGCAACCATTTTTGCACAGTGTCCACCTGTTCATCTGCCTTGGGATAATATCACTCATATCTCAGCAGTGGTTTGACTTATCCACCTGATATTTTGCAGGTTTATACATTCTGGACAGCTTTCTCGATTTTATGACAGGTGGTGCCACCTACATTCACTTTTTCTCTGCAGACATCCAAGCACATATCTCGGGAACCGTTTGACCGATTTGGCCAAAATTTTGCATGTGTATAGATCTCACATAGCTCTTCATCATAGGCAAAACTGGTGGCGCCACCTGCAACCACTTATTCACAGCATCCATCTGTTCATCTGCCTTGGGATTAAATCACTCATATCTCAGCAGTGGTCTGACTTATCCACCTGAAATTTTGCAGGTTTATACATCCTGGACAGCTTTCTCGATTTATGACAAGTTGTGCCACCTACATTCACGTTTACTCTGCAGACATCCAAGCTCATATCTCGGGAACCATTTGACCGATTGGGCCAAAATTTTGCATGTGCATGGATCTCACATAGCTCTTCGTCACAGGCAAAACTGGTGGCGCCAACTGCAACCATTTTTGTACAGCGTCCATCTGTTCATCTGCCTTGGGATAATATCACTCATATCTCAGCAGTGGTTTGACTTTTCTACCTGAAACTTTGCAAGTTTATACATCCTGGACAGCTTTCTTGATTTTATGACAGGTGGCGCCACCTACATTCAAGTTTGCTCTGGAGACATCCAAGCTCATATCTCGGGATATGTTTGACCGATTGGCCAAAATTTTGCATGTGTATAGATCTCACATAGCTCTTCATCATAAGCAAAACTGGTGGCGCCACCGGCAACCATTTATGCACAGCATCCATTTGTTCATCTGCCTTGGGATAATATCACTCATATCTCAGCAGTGGTTTGACTTATCCACCTGAAATTTTGCAGGTTTATACATCCTTGAGAACTTTCTCGATTTTATGACAGGTGGCAGCACCTACATTCAGGTTTACTCTGCAGACATCCAAGTTCATATCTCGGGAACCGTTTGACTGATTGGGCCAAAATTTTGCATGTGTATAGATCTCACATAACTCTTCATCATAGGCAAAACTCGTGGTGCCACCTGCAACCACTTATTCACACCGTCCATCTGTTCATCAGCATTGGGATAAAATCACTCATATCTCAGAAGTGGTTTGACTTATCCACCTGAAATTTTGCAGGTTTATGCATCTTGGACAGCTTTCTCGATTTTATGACAGGTGGCGCCACCTACATTCACGTTTACTCTGGAGACATCCAAGCTCATATCTCGGGAACCGTTTGACCGATTGGCCAAAATATTGCTTGTGTATAGATCTCACATAGCTCTTCATCATAGGCAAACTGGTGGCGCCACCTGCAACCATTTATGAACACATTCCGTCTGTTCATCTGCCTTGGGATAAAATCACTCTTATCCCTGTAGTGATATGACTTATCCACCTGAAATTTTGCAGGTTTATACATCCTGGACCATTTTCTCTATTTTATGACAGGTGATACCACCTATATTCATGTTTACCCTGCAGACATCCATGCTTATATGCAACACACCTCACTCTATTCCCCATGCCATTTAATCCATGCCTCACTTCACCCGTCCCACTCTGATTTCTGCGGATACACATAGTCGCATGTCAACTACCCATATTCTAGTTTTAAAATGTCCCAGTTTGAAACTTGCAGGTCTGAAATATCCATTTTGCTGAAATCACAATGACTAAGGTAATTATGCAGGGCTTAAAAGGATCAATATTAAATTTAAAAAATAAACCTCCATTCATACTCCCAAACTTTGCACAGGTTCGCATTAGGCCTGTAGGCCTTGTTCTGAATTACATAGTAGAGGTTGCTTGTATGTGGCACCATTAACAATTAAGATTTGATGGTGGTATTTTGAGCACAAAATATATTTATTTTTAATCTCTTCAGGCTATTCCTCAAGGAAACAGACTATGTGTAATGTTTTATTCAAATCCATTTGATGCACTTGATCATTGAGGCAATGGAGAATTACTTTCATGCCAAATAATCAATTTTCTGTTCTTTTGCTGGGAAATAAAAGGCTCAATGAAAGTTCATCTGACACAAAAATACAGCAAATTAGAAAGTAGTCTGAGACCACAAATTTACCTCCACCAGAATCCTAATCAAAATGTGGTGTTTTCTACATTAGTTATAGTTCACCAACTCCAAGGCTAGATCACAGGTGAACTTTACTCATCAAAGCAAAGGCAACACCTAATTACAGTGACTAGCTCATCTTGCCCTTACCCAGGGTAAACAAAGTCCCCTGTCTTACTGTGGTGAAGAATAAAAATATATTATTGAGATCTAGATTAGCTCAAATTTAATGGGTCAGTCCATGAATGTTACCTTAACTATCAACAAATATCATAAAAATCTTATCATAACATTTTATGTGAAGTTCCTTTATCCATTGAAATCACCAACCAACCAACAATGATTAATCATTATATATCCTGTTAAAAGGAAAAAATTAAAAAAAAAAAGTGTGCACAGGGAAAGTGGAATAAGCACTGAAGGTGACCCTAATACAGTATGGTAGGCCATACTTGTATGACAATCAAGTTCTTTAGAGGGATTATAGATGTCAACTGTAAAGCCCAGGCTGGGCAAAAGAGGTGGGAGCCAATGTGAAAAAGTATATATCAGCCACGTGACTAGAATACCAGGGCAGTTCTTTCATTCAGGACCAAGGTACAATGAGGTAGGCAACGTGAATTAAGGTGGCTCGTAAGTTTAAACAGTTCACCTACAGGTGCAGGAAAGATGAAACGTGATAAATTTATGTCTTTGTAACTGATATATATGATGCAATTAATGACCCTGATCAGCCATTTTTTGTGCCCATGCAAAAGATACTTGTTTTGTTGTTTATGATACTCCTCTTTATTCTATACAAGCAGTCATCAGTAGTTTTCAAAAAACACATGTAAGTGTTGCATACTTCAGACACCTAGACTTCGGTGAGAATAGGTTGTACAGTATTGAAACTTTTGTAAAATAATTAGCCTTTTTTATAATTGTTCATAGTTCCTATATTTATGCTTTTTCAGGTATTAATACTTTATTTTTTTACTCCATCATCATCTTCAAGATGGTGCTTTTTATATGAATATATATAGATATTCAGGAAGACTGACAGATTCTAAAGAGTAACCTGCTTTTTATACTGTGCATCTTACTGTTTTGCTGTGATCTCCTTGATTGGCAACAGAATGACTGAAATATGCAGTATCATTAGAGCTAGATGTTACAAGTACATAGCTTCATATTGAAGAATTTATTCCTGATATATGTATCCACCAAAACAAAAAGGTTTTGCGGATACTATGTTTTTGACCGGGTTCCGCCGCCGCCCGTTCATTTATGGAGAACCCCTCTGAGACTACTGCACTGATTTTTGCAAAACTTACCAATTAATTTGCGTTGACCTCTGACCTTTCCTTCACTGCCCAGCGTCCATTTGTGCGTCTGTTTCCACACATAAACCCACATATCTCAGGAACCATTTGGCCGATCAGGGAAAATTTTTTTGTACAAATGTAGCCCTTGGATAGCTTTTTAACATGCACAAAAAATGTTGGCGCCACCTGCAACCATAGTTGCACAGTGTCAATCTGTTCTGGGTTAAAATCACTCATCTCTGCAGTGGTTTGACTAATTCACCTGAAATTCGGCATGCGTATACATCCTGGATAGCTTTCTTGGTTTTATGAAGGTGGTGCCACCTACATTCACTTTCACGCTGCAGACAACCATGCTTATATCTCTGGAACTGTTTGACTGATTGGGCCAAAATTTTGCATATGTATAGATCTCACATAGCTCTTTATCATACGCAAAACTGGTGGCACCACCTGCAACCATTTTGCAAAGCATCCATCTGTTTCTCTGATGTGGGATAAAATCACTCATATCACGGCCATGGACTAAATTTTGCAGGTTTATACATCCTGGACAGCTTTCTTGATTTAATGACAGGTGGCACCACCTACATTCTAGTTTGTGCTGCAGACATCCAAGCTCATATCTCTGGAACTGTTTGACCTATTGGGCCAAAATTTTGCATGTGTATAGATCTGACATAGCTCTTTATCATACGCAAAATTGGTGGTGCCACCTGCAACCATTTTTTCACAGCGTCTGTCTGTTTTTCTGCTGTTGGATGAAATCACTCTTATCTCTGCAGTAGTTTGACATATCTGCCTAAATTTTGCAGGTTTATACATCCTGGACAGCTTTCTTGATTTTATGAATGGTGGCGCCACCTATATTCTAGTTTATGTTGCAGACATCCAAGCTCATATCTCAGGAACCCTTTGACCGATTTGGCCAAAATTTTTCATGGTTATAGATCTCATGTAGCACTTTATCATACACAAAACTGGAGGGGCCACCTGCAACCATTTTTGCACAGCGTCCGTCTGTTTGTCTGCCATGGGCTAAAATCACTCATATCTTAGTAGTGGTTTGGTTTATATGCCTTAAATTTTGCATATGTATATAACTTGGACAGCTTTCTGTTTTTTGTGGTTGGTGGCACAACCTACATACACATTTCAGCTGCAGACATCCATGCTAATATGCAACACACCTCAATCCATTTCCCCTTGCCACTCAATCCATGCCTCACTTCACCTGTTCCACTCTGATCTTGGCGGATACACGTAGTCACTTGTGGACTACCTGTATTCTAGTTTCTTTACAGCATCACAATGATTTTACACAATGAGTTGCGCAAGCGGGGAATAATTTATTCTTTAAAATATGAAATGATATTTTTAATTGCAAAATATTTTTTTCGTTTACATAAAAGTCACAGGGCTTAATGAAGCCTCACTGTTCATTCTGCCAGTAGTGGAGTGTTCTGTTAGACCTTGAGTGGTAATAAAGGCCTTGTCTACCATACTGCCATCAGTTGGTGTTGACTGACACTAACTTTTTGAGGTGCATTATATCAACACTGAACAAATGTATAACTTGTTAGAACTCGAACAACAAAAGAAAATGTTTTCTCTGTAAAGATGATGTTCTGGTTGGGATATATCTGGCATGCACCTGAATCTGAGCTTTAATGATTGCCCTTTATCTGTTAATCAATTGTCCTTTTGTCCATTCATTACAAGGACAAAAACTGTAAATAGAAGGCCCAGGAAGTTCAAACTTTACATGATGATAGTTCCTGATAAATCCTTTGTGGAAATCAAGACAAGTCACTGTGACCTAAATTATTTGAGTTATGGTTTGTATACTTGATCATGAGAAGGCATTGTTTGTCCATTAACACAGCACAGATAACAGCAGTAAGAAATCCAAGGAAGTTCACTTGGCCAATGGTGACTGGGACAGATAGGTCCTCTGCGGAAAGTGAAAAGTAGGTCACTGTGACCTATATTCTCAGAGTAATAGGGTGAAAACCTCTGAAGGTACAACTCCTGTCAGAAAAAAAAATCATACAAAATGGCAGATGTCTTCAGCTGGTAAAGCTCAATGGAATTTCCTATTACATCCAGTACACCAACTTATCTTTTAAAATTTTAACTGGCATGCAAAAGACTGCATGGTGTCGCCACCTGCAAGGTTTCTATTTTACTGGTATTTTGAGGATAACTTTTTACGGAGCACAAATCTCAATCTTATGTCCAGGAAGTTAAACTTTATACTGAGGGCCCTAACATTTCCTCTGTGGAAGTCCAACATTAGGTCGCTTTGAAGTTTATTATGTGTAACAGGAGGAAAACACATGTTTGAGCACCTCTAAATTTAAGACACTTTATTGGTTGAACACACCAGGGGCAGATCCAGGATTTAGGAAAAGGGAGGGGTCCAACCCAGGAGGACTAATGAAAACCCCCCCAAAAAGGTCCCAAGGTCTGGAAAAGGTGGGGGTCCAGGCCACAAAATTTTGTCTGAAGCCCTTAAAAAACGTTGTTTCTGATGAAAAAGGGGGGGTCCGGACCCCCTGGATCCCCTACCCCCCTGGATCCACTTCTGCACATTCAAAAGTCCAGATTTCTCAAGAACTTCTGGACTTTCCTGATATTTGGTATGCTAAACAAGCTATTAGAATTTTAACAGCTGGAGAAGGCACCACCTACAATTTCTCAATTTTTTTGCTGTTTTACTTGTATTTCTGAGAATGACATCGAGTCACCAATCCCTTAGCAGGACACAAATCATAGCTGTTAGACCCAATGTTCAAGCTTCACATCAAGACATGGTGAAACCTTCAGGACCTGACCACAAATGGGACATATTCACAAGTCTTGGTTTTCAGGAGCCACGAGGTCAGACTTGAAGTAAAGCATATAAATTCTAAGTAGACCTAGGAAGTTTAGGTTCTCAAAAGCCCAGACTTGTATTAAGCATAAATTCTAAGCATTAGACCTAGGAAATGTAGGTTCTCAGAAGCTCAGAGGTTGGACTGGTAGTAAAGCATAAATCCTAACCATTAGACTTTAGAAGTTTTGGTTCTCAGATCAGAAGCTCAGAGGTGGTACTTATAGTAAAGCATAAATTCTAAGCAGTATAGACCTTTACAAGGGAGTTTAACCTTAACAAGCACATTGGTTGTGTAACATTTTCTTGGAAACCACATATTAAGTGAATGTGATATACATTTATGTGCAAAGTATTTAGAAAAATGTGGTCAGCTTAGCGTCATGGCCTACGAGCCACTAGTTTAACTAAAAAAAAGTGTTGGTTCTATGGACTTGTGAACACAACAGATTACTATTATGGGTAGTGTCCATGCTCAGAGGGAAAGGAGAACTGAATTTGAATATTACTATTCATGTGCCCATGTACTTTGTTCTCTATTCATTAATACTAACTTGGAGATAGAACAACATATATGAATGCACATGGGGCAGGCCCGCCTAAAGTGATTTGTGTATTTATGGTAAAGCCAAGTTTTTATGGTATGGGGGGGGGGGGGGGGGGGGGAGGGAGGGCAGAGGTGAAAAAGATCTACTAAGTCAGCTTGTGGATAATCAGACAAATATTCTTTGGAGGACGCATAAAGATTAGTGAACTGGAACGTACAGTCTAGTTAAAAACAAGGACACCTCCATGAGTGGCGCATGTAAACAACCAAACTGGATCGGGCCCGATTACCATCTATGGCCCTGATAAAGGTTTTAAAGGGCGATCACCCAAATGGACCCAATCGTACCCCATCGGACCCAATTGTACCCCATCGGACCTTGTTAAATACAAATAACCCTTTATGAATCATGTTTTCTCTTCAGATAATTACAAAAAAGGGTGTTATTTAATGTTTCAATTATGTTTTTTACAACAAAAACACAATCTGTAACTTGTATTTTATATTGTGATAAGGTAGCCCCTATATATACCTATAAATGTGAAACTGGAAAGTAATATAAATTATTATCCAGTTCCATACATGCACAAATACCCAACAAAAGAGAATGAAAAACTTAACCAAGCAGACCCAATCAGACCATGGAATATAAAGATATCCCTTAAAAAATATTTTCACAAGAGAAAAACTGTATTGAGATGTTCAACCTTTCTTACAAATCTATAAAATACAAACTCAGTCTCATTACAAACACAAAGACATAAGTATTGTACTAGTACACAACTGTATCCAGTAGAAAAAAAGACCCAATTAAAACAAATATACAAATTCATATGACAGAAAAAAAAACAAATACTGGCACAAGATGTGAAAATGTGGAACAAGCGTATCTGTCCCCATGGGACTTGAATATATAAATTTTAGATACCCCTTTTACTTATATATCATCTTATTCCTTTAGATTATCATACAAAATGGTTTAATTTCAGGTATCTCTTTTTTTCATGAATGAAATTATTTTGATATTTAATTTTATACATATTAATTATTCCCATGGTTGTATAATGAAGTTTACAGAATAACGCTGAAGCCTGCGGTTTTGCGCATCACATGAGGGAGCTCGAAGGTAGGTGTAGAGGGTTCTCATTAACGCGTCCTGTGACAGAGAGCTGATGACCTTCTCTGGTACTCTGTGGCATGGTTGACTGACAACAAAGGGATTAAAATTTTCTACTGATAAATTTTGCATGACTGACAAACTAGTGTTTAGAGATAACTTTGTATAACTGTAATTAAGTTAATGTGTTGCATTTTAATGAAATATAAACATTTATTCTAAATACATATATTGGACAAAATACAACTTGAAGAAGACTTATTAGCCATGACTTGTACACAGAAACGTTTTCAGGGAAAAAAATGGGAAAACTTACTGTTTAAACTTAAGATATGACAGTATTAACAAAATTCATCATAAAACTAAGATGTCATCTATTGTGCACACATGTGTATGTGTGTTTGTAATGGGACTGAAATGTGTATAATTTCTTCAATTAGTAAAAAAAGTGGCTACATACCAAGGTCTGATTGGGTCTGCTAGGGTCCTTTCTCTTACTGAGTATAATTATGTTGATGTATTCATATATATGTACCTGTATTTAGAGGGCTCTTTTATTTGTAGTATGCCCCCCCCCCCCCCCATTTTAAATTTGTCAGAAAGGATTGAACATCTCAATATACCGCTTTCATTAAGAAAAAAATAATTTTAGTTTCCTTTTGTGAAAAATATTTTATTAAGGAATATCTTTATATTCAAAGGTCTGATTTGGTCTGCTTGGTTCAATTTTTCATTCCTTTTGATGGGTAATTGTGCATGTTTGAAATGGGATTAGAATTTATATTATTTTCCAATTTAAAATTTACAGAAATATTAAGGCTGCCTTATCACAATATAAAATACAAGTTACAGATTGTATTTTTTTGTTGTAAAAAACATAACTGAAACATTAAATTAGACATTTTTTTGTAATTATCTGAAGAGAAAATATGATTCATAAATGGTTATTTGTATTTAACAAGGTCTGATTGGGTCTGATGGGGTACGATTGGGTGATCAGTCTGACCCCGTTTTAAATTCTCTCGGCAGTTGTGCGTCTTAAAGATGGCCAACCTTCATGGGACTGTCAGACTTTGTGAGGGCTCTATGTAACTTTTGTGGGTTCCCACTATTTTTGTATTCAAGTCGTCCTGTTTTTCTGTTGAGAATAATTATTTGAACTTACTTTAGAAGTCGTTATGCATTTGGTTGACTGGAGCAAGAGTGTCATCAATTTTTTATTTGATCTAAGCCCTGAGTAAGAACCTGCAGAGCATTGTGCTTTATAGGCAGGGATCTGTCTATGTAGTCTTTATTTTTTTTTTTAAACTACATGGATTTTCCAAGAACAAACATCTTTTGATTTGAAAGTATATTTATTCCCATATAATATGCAATATAACAAAAGGTAGTAAATATAGATGTATGATGATATAATGAAAAACAAGTTTACAATATCAATGTTATTATATGCTGAAAGAATGAGCAACATTATGTGCAGAATGCTTGTGGCAGATTTCTATTATAACACTAAAACTATATGTTTTTATCTTTGATTAACTTGCTACTTGCTGAAATCTTAACATATGTGCTTTTTCAAACTGAGACTAAACAAATGAATATTCAAATCTTAATGTTGTGTCTTCACATGATATTCTACCTATGACTACTCTGTAAAAACTATAAAATATGTAACTCAGCTGGGTGCACTAAGGAAGTATTTAATATGAGTGTACTGTTAGTGGCAGTAGTTGGTGACAATTGTGATCGAGACAAGAATGAACACTGTGATCTTGTCATATATGCTCCACAAGTCTTCAAGTTTACATTATTAGTAAACATTCTAAATTCTTACAATATGTCTAATGCCCTTGCCCAGATTATGTAAAAAAAGGCGATTTAATAAAAAAATGACCAATACATCATCTGAAAGCCAGTTGCAATATTATTAAAAAATAAAATAAATCTCTTTCTGGTGTTACATAAGTAAAAAGCAATGGTTACTATGGTGATATAGGGAGTGTATTTCTGCAGTGCTGACACCTGCAGGGCTGAACCTGTTACCATGGTAACACAATAAAAGCCATGTTTTCCATGCAACATAAGCAGCCATATCATGCCATCCTTGACACTTAAGGCCCTGACCTGAAATCCATATGATTATACATATATATCATACAATTAATGCACACCCGCATATTTACATTCTTCAAGTAGAATAAGTTTCATATGCACAATATTTCTTTGCTAGAATTCTGTTATTCAGGTATATACCCTGTCCATTAAATACTGCAAGTCCCTAGCCCTTCATTCCCTTATGATAAATATTTATATACAACACACTAGGCAGCAATTTATGTACTGAAGTGCATAACATATTAACCCCCAAAGATTTTCACATTTTCATTCTCCTTTTAATCTATAT
This sequence comes from Sipunculus nudus, assembly GCA_026874595.1. NCBI lineage: Eukaryota > Metazoa > Annelida > Sipuncula > Golfingiida > Sipunculidae > Sipunculus > Sipunculus nudus. The sequence continues at coordinate 83,524,570 of CM049308.1, read as the reverse complement.
CAGCAGATGTATACATTCACTCACAAAACACACACTCATAACCATCCATCCAGGAGAAATACATATATTATCAGTGATACCTTATCACACATCATATAATAATGTTACATAATCGACTGTACATCATTCTGGTAGTGTTGTCTATACAACTCATGAAGGCAGGTTGCTGTTATGTAAAAGGACCTATTACTAAAACCTATGTATCACAAACTCCATGGAATCTGCATTTAATTGTAACTACTAATGCAATATGTGGAACTTCACACAGAAACTGCATGCATGCATTCTGTTCATGTGATCTGTTTTCATAAATTGTTACTCAACTGGCCAGTCTTGAGAGAAATCCAGATCAGCAGTAAGTTTGTGCAAATGGAACTCTATTACTGATAACATGTGCCCAGTTTCTCAGCAGTTCCATGCAGTCACCAAGTTAATGTTGGAATAATAGTGACAATATGATGTCACTAACAGTTAAAAAAAACTTTGTTACTGCATGGCTACCCTTTTTAATCTGTGATCATGTTTACATGGAGTTATTTCACATTGTTACAAGTTAACAGAGTCCTCGTCTGTATAATAGTAAAGTTACTCTGTGTATAATCACAAACTTACACAGTTACACATTGCTGTATCTTGTTGCAAATTTGTGTAACTGCGAGTGGCTACATGTGATCCAAACATATTCTGTGATGATATTCAACTCTGTTGTACCCCTTAGCTCATATTTCAGAGTATAATATAGATTTCTTCAGAAATAAAAGCAGATTTATTTATTATTTGCTCAAAATATTACACTTTCACTGATAAGCAACCTCCGACACCTCTATGCAACAACTCTGTGACAATATGTGAATATTGTCATTAAATGCATGTGATTATTTACAATTTATTCCTGAAACAAGGACTCAATGAAGAATTATAATTATCTGTGATCACTCTGTTCTTCTGTGACCAGTTATAATATTGACACTAAGTCACAAACAGAGAACATGAACTCATGAAAATGATTCACTGTACTCACTCTGTGACAGTGCAACTCATTATGAAAATGACTTTTTACATTGTATGTATTATAGTACTGATTAAAATATGATTAAATATGTGACAATAGTTTATTTCAAATGAGTGTAGTTACATATGAAAAAATATAAATCAATTATGATGAAATCTTAACAATAAGGTAAAAACTCATTTTAAATTTCTAGATGATTTCACAGTTATAAAACAAAATGATTGTATACTTGTACTAGCTACATTAAAAGCTGAAGCTGCTTGTTTTTGGATAACTATGAAAGCAGCACCAAAATATGAAATATTGCATTAATCAAAACATGCAATTTGCAGTATGGACATGAGACCAGAAGCCTGAAGGATAAATTTCCTCTAGGGATAAATTTCCTCTCAATTTAACCATTTACTGCCTTTTAACAAGACATCAATATTACCCATGTTGCATCAAACATCAGGTCACCTGATCTCATTTAAATATGGAGATGTTGAAGGTTCACACTTGAGGTAGTTCCGCATATGACTGGAATGTTCATGTTAATTGCTTTGCATGCTTTTTACAGCAGCGGCCATTGTTCACTTTGCGTAAATCAATCAGCAGAGACCCGACTGCCACTGTAAATCTACCGGATTCCACTAATAAAAAGTAATTTACATGTGCATCCTAAGGCAGTCGTAAAATATGCTCTTATTCATGTGCTACACAACTCATGGAAAACACTCATGCTATCAGTTATATGACAGTGTATATGAAAGTGGTAGAAGCTGCTTAAGATGAATTAGCAGTAAAACATTAGTGTTTATTAATATAAACACAAAAGAGGTGATTATTTAAAACCTCCTTATATCATGCACTAATTTCATAAAGATGGCTCTGTCTTCATCTCACTCATAAAGCCCATGGCTCTCCTCCCCTTCCCCCCCCCCCCACAAAAAGGGATCTTGAACTAATTAACATGCAGTGCATGTGGTATTGAGACCCCATGCATGATGTCAACATCAAATTAACAGCACCTAACCAAACACTGCCCCACTTTTTGGCAACATTCCAAACCACAAGTCTTATCCCCATACAAAAACTCTCGTTTCAACAAACTGGTTGCATTTACACAATGTAAGTTCCCCCAGTCTGTTTACATGTTGCCCAGAACTGAGGTCAGATGTTCTGTTCAAGGGTTGATTATGTATGAAAATAAAATAATTCTTATATCCTTCTCATTTAATCTGTAAAAAATTCTAATGTCAACGCAAGCACCCTATCTTCCATACAATACAAGGGATAGCATAAATCTTAAATAAGTGTCATAATGTGGTGAAAAACTGACTTTGTATACATGTATATGCACAAATTATAAATTTTAACTGAGGTAAAAAGTGTCCATATGGTTATCATAATTATGATAAAAATGTTAACATTGTTATGTAAGGCACTTAATTTTACTCTGCACCTGTGTGAATGATGTGATAATTCTATATACACCTGTTTACTTAAGCTGCCAATGTACTAATGTGAAGCACAACTATATCTATGAACACACTGCAGGATAGTGTGGAAGACACATGATGAATAAGTAATCTGATCATTGATGACTGACACCTTGAAATATCTTATCATCTCATTCTAGTGAATTTTGCTTACAGCTGTTACCATGCATATGCAACTCAAGGATCAAGCAGCTTATATTCAACTGCTAATAGTGCTGATTATATATATTTGTAATATTTATGCTTCTGAGTCATCTAATGAGCTTGACTTAAAAGATTCATGGGGTATTGTTACAGTGTAAGCTCCCTGCCTCCCTTCAACTGGCTCAACAACCCGTATATGTTCATATTTCTCCTCTTTAACACTTTCGCTCCTCTCCACAGAAACGTCTTTTGTTGTTGGCGATCCAACTGGAGATAAATCTGCCCTACCATTCTCAGACTGAAACTGTGAGAACCATTGTCTAATCCCACTTCCTTTCTTTTCATCATCATCATCGCTTGAACTATCACTTATACTATCCCTGTGCCTTATCTTACTGCCTGAGGTTTCACTGCTGTGCTGAGACTGAGGTATACTAAACTCTGACCTTGATCTTGATTCTCCAACAAGATCAGACAATCTAGTTCGGATCAAGGCTGGCCTGTCATCATCAATACTGCCCTCCACTTCTAATGGTTCTGGGGGACCTTTTGCACTGTCCTCGTCAATGTGGACATAGTAAGCAATACCTCCAGTGCCTCCTTTATGAACTGCCTCATGTTCTTCCACACGCAAATCATCATAGGTTTCTCCAGTCAGACTGTAGGAGAGCCCTCCAGAAGTTTCTCTCTCAATCTCGGGAGAATAGGAAGTGTTCTCTTTGGAGTCATCTGAATCATCTTTCATCAGTTTCCAACCAGAAGCGTCTCTTTCTGATTTGTCAAGTTGATCAGGGCTTGCACTTCTGCTTGAGTCTGTTGACAGGCTGATGCTGGTTGTTGTTGAGGAGTCTCCCTGATTGTTCCTTCTTTCTACAGTTCTGTTATAGATTTTCATGTTCGAGTGTGAGTGCTCAGCCGTACCTCTTTCTTGTTCCATCTTTTGGAAGAGGTGTGCTTTCAACAAAGACAGTTCTTCAGAGGATGTATCTGAAATTTCATCATCATCACAGACCATCTTATAACCAAGACTTCTTGGCGTGTCTGCCTCAGCAGAAACAGTGAAATCTGTCTCACTTTCTCTGCCACTTGTGTCTGATGATACACCAAATGTTTTCATGAGCTCAGGACTGTCACCAAAATAATCAGCGATTACAGCTTGCACCTTGTCATCTCTTAAATATCTACTGGATGCAGTATTATCCTTAGCTGGAGTTGCTGTAGGAGTTGGCCTCACTAATATTGACTCGTTCACATTCACTTCCATGGAGGCATTTCCTTCATCCAGATCTACATCCGGTTCACCTTCTGGACCTGATGGAGGGCCATGGTGGGATCGCCCAATCACTGAGGAGAGACCCAGGTTCATCCTGGTGTTACCAGCATCATTTAAATCTTCACTACTGCTGTCTTCATCTGATCCTATCTCTTGTGGTTGGGTAGATTCACTACCTGACCTGATAATATTTGAAAGACTAAATGAAGGAGTGTCTGGTTTTTCAGGTGAGACTGACCCTGCCATATCACCTTCAGCTTGAAGAACATCTTCTGAACCCTCTCTTGTATTTACTCTCAATCCAACAACTGGTAAATTGACACCTCTTCCTCCTGATGTAAAATCATCAGAGGAAAGATTAAATCTGTCTTTCCTTTTGGTCACATCTCCTTCATCAGTGTCAAGGGTAAAGTCAGGTTTTCCCAATGCTCCCCCCAGTGCTCCAATAGTGCCTAAATCTGACTTAGAAGTTCTGTCTAATTTACCCTCAACATGCACAGGTTCTGTATCAGAAGCACTTGCAGATAGGTCTGCTCCTGACTCAACTGTGCCTATCCTACTTGATACCTCAGGAAGACTAATATTTGTATTTGCAGAAGGTACACTAATACCAAACCTTTCATGATCACTGTCAACTGATAATCTGGAATTATCTCTGGTTTCTAGATTAGTATCAATATCAAAATCTGGTTTACCAACAGCTCTACACAGGTCTGTAACAGCCCCTCCCTGTACCTCAACATTTCTTTCGACTTTACCCTCAACATCAAATTCCCCAACTTTTTTATGTACATCAGAACCAACCTGTATGGTGCCCATTCTGCCAGAGCCCTTAGCAGAGGGCAAATTTATGCCAAATCTGTCTTGAGAATTATCAATTAATACATCTGATTCTCCCCTTGCTGTAACTGAAGAGTCACCATCAGTGTCTATATTAGGGGAACCAAAAGAAAGAGACAGTTCCTTTTCATCAGAATCACCATGTGACCCTGTTATCCTGGGTTTCACAATGGTTCCTTCTGTCTTGCCATGCCTTGCTACAATGTCACCCAAAGAAGGGCCCTCTGGTTTGCCTATTCTAACACCTAAAGGAACTGATATGTCCACTTTATAGTCATCTTCATCATCAGATGAGTCTTTCCTGGCTTTACCTGCCACTGAACCCTCACTACCAACAGCTAAATCAAAACTGGGAGTACCCAGTGACTCACACAGCTGATGAACTGCACCTTGTTTTGCATCAAATTTAAGGTTTCCTTTATGCAACTGAGCTGAAACAGAAGATGCTCCCTCAGAACCATCATACTCCCCCACTGTAATATTACCAGATGGTCTGTCTACTTTCACACTTGCTGAAGGCAAATTAAAGTTGTGTTTGCTATCATCACCCTCAACATCCAAGTGCATTTCATCTGCAGATAACCTTCCCTTTCCAAATTCTCCTGTTCTTAATGGATGGCTAAGCCCTGATGAGCCACTTGCTCCTTCTTTAAAATCTGTACTGACCTGTGGCAAATCAGGAATATCTGTCTCTCTGACATTGATTTTCCCCTCAGATGTTAATTCTGGTTTCTTAATTTTGACATCAGCTGATGGTATATCTACTGAAATATCACCAGGAGCACCTACTGAGCCTTTTCCTGTCTTTTCAAATGATAAATCATGATCAGGAACCTCCACATTGTCTTTTTTCAAGGAAGATACCAAGTCTAAAAACACTGTTTCTGTTTTAACTTCTCCTGAATTGTTTGTATCTGGAATGTCAACATCAAGTGATTCTATTGATACTGCACCAGCTGTTATTGTTTCATTTACACCTAAACTGATATCATGTTCAGCACTAGGTCTGTCAACAGCAACTGCAACAGAGGGTATGCTTACATCTACTTTACCATCAATTTCTTCAACTTTAACTTTAGAGTTTTTCTTTTTCTTCTTTTTAGACTTTTTCTCACCAGACTTTTTCTCACTAGACTTTTTCTCACCACTCTTATGACGGAAAGGGTTTAATGAGGATACAAACCCCATAAAGCCATTCTTTTTACTCTTTTCTTTGTCTGGGCTTTCTCCAGTAACTGAAACACCAGGAACAGATGCTGAGACTGTGATTTCTGATTTATCATTTTCATTATCTATTTCTGCTTTTGGCATGTCTACATCAATTTCAGGCTGCTTTGCACTTATTTTAAGATCAGGCTCTTTTATACCGACATCTGCATTTGGTTTCCCAACATTTACACCGAAGGCAGGCTTCACACCATGAATATCAGGTTTTTCAACATTAATATCAATTTCAGGTTTTTCTGTACTGAGAGTAACTCCAGGTTTTCCTACATCAAACTTAAATCCAGGACTACTGAAATCGACATCAGGCTTTTCCAAACTGACACCAAATTCAGGCTTTTCCATGGAGGCATCAACATTTGGTCCTTCAAGACTAACTCCAGGTTTCCTAAAACCAACATCAAGCTCAGGCTTTTCTACACTGACACTGCCACTTGCTTTGTCCATACTGACATCAATATCAGGTCTCTCAGCGTTAATACCAAATCCGGGTTTTCTGATCCCAACATCAAACTCAGGCTTTTCTACACTTACACTACCACTTGGTTTGTCCATATTGATATCAACATCATGTCTCTCAACATTGACATTAAATCCAGGTTTCCTGACCCCTACATCTAGCTCAGGCTTCTCCACACTGAAAGTGCCATCTGGTTTGCACACATTTATATCAACATCAGCCTTCTCCAAATTAACACCAAACCCAGGTTTTTCAAATCCAACATCTAGCTTTGGGATTCCAACATTTATTTCATCTTCGGGTTTGTCCATACTGATATCAACATTAGGTCTTTCAACATTGACATCAAAGCCAGGTTTTCTAAACCCAAAACCCAGCTTAGGCTTTTCAGCACTGATACTGGTATCAGGTTTGTCTAAACTGATGTCAATGTCAGGTTTTGCAACACTGACACCAACATCAAGCTCCCGCTCAATACTAATACTGCCATCTGGTTTATCCAAACTGATATCAACATCAGGCTTTTCTGAATTGACACCAAAACCAGGTTTCCTGAATCCAACATTTAGCTTGGGTTTTCCAATACTTATATCACCTTCAGGTTTGTCCATTCTGATATCAACATCTGGTTTTTCAACATTAATTCCAAACCCAGGTTTTCTTAATCCAACATCAAACTCAGGGTTTTTAACATTGATGCTGCCTTCAGGTTTGTCTATATCAATATTAATGTTAGGTCTTTCAACATTTACACCAAATCCAGGTTTTTCAAACCCAAGGTCAAGCTTTGGCGATTCAACACTAAGACTACCATCAGGCTTTTCCATATTGATATCAGTTTCAGGTCTCTCAACATTTACATCAATTCCAGGTCTACCAAAACTAACCTCAGGTTTCGGCCTATCAACAGTGAAACCAACCTCTGGTTTTTCCATATTCACATCAAATTCAGGATTTTCAAACCCAACATCTAGATTTGCTTTCCTAAGACTTATTTCACTTTCAGGTTTGTCCGTACTGATACTAGCACCAGGACTTTCTACACTGACACCAAGTCCAGGTTTACCCAACCCAACATCAAGCTCGGGCTTTTCTACACTGATGTTGCCATCTGTTTTGTCCATATCAACATCAGGTCTTTCAACATTGATACCAAGTCCGGGTTTTCTGAACCCTACATCAAGCTGAGGCTTATCTACACTGATACTGCCACTTGGTTTGTCTATATTTATATCAACATCAGGTCTCTCAACATTTACACCAAATCTGGGTTTACTTAACCCAACATCAAGCTCAGGTTTGTCTCCACTGAAACTACCACTTGGGTTTTCCATATTATTACCAACATCAGGTCTCTCAACATTTACACCTAAGCCCGGTTTTCTGAAGCCTACATCAAGCTCAGGCTTTTCTACATTGATATCACCACTTGGTTTGTCCATACTGATATCAACATCAGGTCTCTCAACATTGATACCAAATCCGGGTTTACTGAACCCTATATCAAGCTCAGGTTTTTCTACACTGACAATGCCACTTAGTTTTTCCATATTTATATCAACATCAGGTGTCTCAACATTTACACCAAATCTGGGTTTTCTAAACCCAACATCCAGCTCAGGCTTTTCTACACTAATACTGCCCTCTGGTTTGTCCATATTAATATCGACATCAGGCCTCCCTACATTTACACCAAATCCAGGTCTTTCAACACTTATAGTTCCTTCAGGTTTGCCCATATTGATGTCAACATTAGGCCTTTCAACACTGATATCAAGCCCATGTCTTCCAATTCCAACATCAGCTCCTGATCTGTCATCACTGACACATTTATCCAACTTTCCAAGGTTGACACCAACTGATGGCAAATCAACATCCAATTCCTGATCTCCTCTTTCTAAGGAGCCTCTTTTGAACCTCAGACTATGGTCAGGGGCCGAACTGAAATTAGGTCTACCTACATTATCACACAACTCTGCTACTACTCCTCCCATCTCGACTGATGAACCACCATCTACACCTATATTCCCATGTGCTGGCCTTGCATTGATATTTGAAGACTTTCCTGATATTTCCACATGTGGAGGCTTAACAGAAACATCAGATTCAATGTCTTTCAGTTTTATATTAGCTGCATCTGATTCTTCATAACTTAATCGAAGTACATCAAGTTTATCCTCATCAGGTAGTCCATGGTAATCAATAAACTCTTTGTTGGCAAAATCAGCAGATAGGTTTAAGCTTGCAGAATGGTCTTTTGTCCTCTTGGGTGGGGGTGGGTCAGATGGAACTGGTGGAAGGTCTAGATCATCACTCTCTGCTTCATCAGTACTTTCTGATTTGGGCTTCAACCTCTTTCCTATTATATCCAAAAGAGACACATCTTTTTTATTAGTACCTGACCCTGAAACATCTGGAGAATGTAGCTCCACTTCTACATCTTTATCTTTCATTTTTATTGGATCCATTTCGATATCCACCTTCTTTTCAAAGTGTGCCTTAGTTTTAGTGTCAACTTCGTCCAGCAGAGCAGATGCATCAATGTTGATATCAGGTATATCCAAAGTGCCTGAATTCCTAGCTTCCATATCACCAGCAATTACCACTTCTCCTACATCTTGTTTGCCTGCCCATTTGCGAAGTGTTCCTCCTTGTGAGTCCTCTTCATCATCACTGTCTTTGTCTTTGTCTTTCTTATTTTGTCTATTTCGTTTCATCTCACTGCGAGCCCGACGGATTCTGTAACTAAGTGATTCTTGTTTAACTAAAGTTGTTAAGTCCCCTAAGGACTGGCTCCTGTAGACTGGATGTTTCAAGTGTGATGTTGTAGGAACATCATCACGAGGGCTTTCAATTCCATCTTCTGCTGCTGTTGCCCTTTCAAGTTTCAGCATCACTGGATATGGTGATGCATAGCTTAAGATGGTCAAGGCATCTTCATAGACCATATTGGCAAAAGTAACTGTCATGCTCAGGATTCGATCCCCTGTGAAGAAAAAATCATCAGATCATAACTCGCATATATAAACAACTTTCCTGAAACTTAAAATCACATGACAGACTGAATAATGTTACAGTGCAATAACAACTACTGTTACAACTCTACATAAGGGAAGTCTTTAAACAATGATAATAACCAATAAAATTCTGATAATAAAATTGATGTGCTGGCTCTGCTAATTATAATTAAAGGTGATGTGAGCTGAACAGATAATTTAGGCATTTTATCAGCTTCAAATTAAAAACTTTTTCCCAGCCTGAGACTTCCATGAAAGTTTATAAATTATGTTTACAGAAGTTCTGTTCATATACATGTTAACACAACAGATGAAAAATATGTACCTGGTTGCATTTTGCCAGATTCAAATGCTGGACCTCTATGATGGACCTGGCTGACATAAATACCATCCCTCATACTCCCACATATGTTGAAACCCAGGCCAATAATATCATGGCTTTGCAGGGCCACTGTCAAGGTCTCAGATTCCTAAAACAAAAGACAAAGGCATCTTTGAAACTCATGTTGCATAAAATACCACTGAAGATATGCACAATTAATATACACACATACAATTGTAATTCTTGGAGGACAGTCTTGAAGTGTATGTAGAAATATCTTAATGAAATAAATATTAGTGCTTAACTCTTCACAGTAATGAAAACAATGCTCAATTATTTTGTAAAATTTAGAAAAGATATTTGATATTTGATAATCAACTTTTTATCTATTTTATTTTGAATATTGACATGATTCTGTATTATAACAGCTCTTATAATCAGTGATACGATGAAGGGAATGATGATGACCTGTAACTCTGCTGAATCATTCATTGTTACATACTGAAATAATTTTAACTCTACAAAAAAGACCTAACAATAAGAGCTGTTTGCAGCATTCTGCAGCACAACATATATCTTTGTTACAACACATGTACAAAGTCTTAGTGTATAGCACTCCTGCAGTAGTGTACACAAGTGAATGCTACACACACCAATACCTGCTAGGTCACACAAGGTCAAGTTTACTTAGGATCTTGCAGAAATAAGAAAGAAATCTGTACACAAATGGCAATGTCGATGCAAGTGCATGGTGCTTTGTAGGTATGTTTTAAGGCCATGCCCCAACCAGTAGGGCACTAACATTACTGAACATGCATACAGACAACCCTCTCACATCACAAATTAGATATTCATTGCATGGTCTTTCATGCATCATCTTACTGAAGCCTCAGGGAATTTGTGTCTATTGCATGTAAATGTGCAGGATTTTTATTTCAATTACATACTAAAATGCTCCTCCTTACAATACAGCCTATGTTGGCTTAAGTTTCATCTTTCTCCTTCAATTCTTTTAATCTGTGTTTCTCAGATATTGTACGTGGTTATTTTCAGACAGACCTAAGACAAGACGTGTGTCAAATTCCACCTCTGTTCAATCACACAGGATAATTCTGCTGTAGGAATCTTGGCTGGTCATCATACATACGAGTTTCATTCATGCATGCTTAACAGTCCATGAAAATCTATATCAAATATGAAATTAAAATATAATGGTTATCTGTGGAATATATGCATTGCCATGAACCATATCCAGTTTATAGAAATCGATTAATATGCTTCTGAAGCAATAAAAGACCTATTATATCTCTGCATTGCTGACTTCATGAGGCAAACTTAACAATATGTTATAAGTATATATCACCACATTTATATATGTTATAATCTTCTTGATTGCCAATTCTTATTCACTTGTAACAGCTTTGACTACAATGAGCTAATTTGTTTAGTCTGAACCATATATCTTCATGCATAGCTGATAAGCACAGTCGGGAAACCCAATTCATGGTCCATTATCAATGTCTGATACATGGGTTTTGCTATGAAAGAAGAAGAAAGACGCTGTCCACTCAATGTACAGAACTGAACAAAATTATCCACTAACATCAGAAATACTGCCAATCACGTTTTTTTATGAATATACCAGCTGAGACCTGGTTTCCATTAACACTTTGAAACTGGGACAACTACATATACATTTCCATTATCAGTGCCTGATATGTCTCAGGCATTCATGTTTCTCCATTTCTTTTGTTCCTGTTTTCTCTCTGGGGTGTGTTTGCTTGTCTGTGTACAATTTAATTCTGACAGGAAAAGTACTAAAATTCCATTAAGACTTACATAAATAGAAACATTTTATTTTGACAAAATAGTCAAGAGTTGATTTGAGTAAACCTTAATTAATTTTGTCTATTTAATACATCTTTCCTCAGTAAAGTGAAACCATTACTATCAGATAAGATGGTAAAATCCCATTCTACACAAAAGGTCTTTGAGGAAGAATTAAATGAGCTGCTGCACATATTTGGGATTTGAAATGGCTAACCAAAATGTGCCTGCCACAGGACTATCTGATTTTTTAAATTGCACCTTAAAATGATGATGCCAACAGTGTGGATTTCAACACTGCCTAGTGATGCTAAGACACAAAACACAAATGTTACTAATACAGGACCTGTCATTCAAAGGGATACACCTCTAAACCTGCTCTAAGTCACAGTAGAATTATGCTGAAGGTGAGACTTTTTTCATACACCAGTGTGGTTACTAAAAAGTGTGACAAGAGTGAGTATCATGATCATCACCAGATGACCTCTGACCTCCCCATGCCATAGCACAAAGCCAACTGCCAATCCTGATGACAAGGCTTTTGATACTGTTAAAGCAGCGGAACTACAAGTAAACTAGGTCAACTCACAAAAGCAATATTTATGGCCATACCTACTTTCTTCCATTCAGTAGGTAACTCTGCAGAGGCCCCAAGATAAACTATACTTTTTTACACCAAAAGTCATGCTAGAGCAGAAATGTATAGCAAAATATATACAACTGATAGTTTACTTTTAATTTAAGGCAAGTGGGTTTACCTTGAAGCATTCATGTGATTAACAGCATTAACACCTGAATGTGCATCTTCAGTTCTGCTTTTATGAAAAACTTGTTGAACCAGTCATTTTCAGTTAATGGCCTTCTCCATCACTGTCATGCTTGTTCTACATGGTATTCCTCATTAATATTATAAGGGTGTGTGTTACTAAGGTATACCATAAGAATGTATAATTATTTAAGAACAGTTTCTACATATCTGTTCTTTGACCTCAGCTTAAGTTCTTTTATTGAGTTTGATGAAACTTTAACCAAGAGCATCACAAAGATCACATGAAAAAATTACTGTTCTTAATACTAAGTTAAAAACTGATTATGACAAATCTTTAGTTATTCCTGCTGCAAGGAAGAGTTGTCATTTCATGCCTGTCTACTGTCAGAGCTAGTCAATTGTTTCATCAGTTATCAATGAAACTTGACCTTATGACAGGAATATTTATACATAAGCAGCTCTTGGAACAAAGTATTTAATATTTCTTAAATAGTTCAGCAAGTAGATCTAAACTTATCTGAGAGAAATCACAGTGAGCTGAAGCTCCTTCAAATTCATTAGCTGCCATTCCATTATGGTTTGATGAGGTAAAATGAGGGTTTGACTGAGGCAGTACATGCAGAAAAATCCAATCATCTGGAACCCAGATTACCCAAATTTTACATTTCTAACATCTACATATCTACTTTAGGGTAAGCTTTTAAGTTCTTACTAGCAGGATCTGCTGGACTACTGAGTAGACAACAGTGCCCTTAGGTGGAGAAGGAAATTATTTTGTTTCACAAAGAAAAAGTGAAAACTCAACGGGAAAGTAAAAACCTTATGGATTGCCTGCCCTAAATAAAAGTCTGTCATTCATGACAAGGTCAACTGAGCTAGAATATAATCTGAAAATTTTACAGAAATTTGCGTTATTTTTTATGCAATCAGTTCAACTATGGAATAGACATATCTTCAATTTTTAATAAAACACACACTCTTATCTTCAGTTTGATCAGCCTTAAAAGAAATGATCCCTCACACTTACTGATTCATTCTCAACATCTGTGAGGGAGCCATGGGATGTTCTCCGCACAGGAATCTCCAAGTTATCCCGCCCTCCTTCTTGTCCTGTGCCTGGCTTACCCCCAAAGCTAAATCTGGCCTCCTGAAAATAAAACACCACTCAATATATACTGATACAGGACTGGCATAAATACTAAACTGGAGTCTTATTAAAGTTTTGATAAAATGTGTGTCATGTTGCCTTGTTCTACACAGCATCATGTAATTCATGTTGATAACCAAGAAAAGTGTATGGACACAAGTAATCTGTAAAGAGTGACTCTTTGTCATACACTGCAGCATGCTGATAATCAGGATTGAAATATTATGTCAAGCAGTATATCGGGGGTTGTTAATGAGCAAGGTGTACTCTTTACAATGCAGTACCCATATGGTACTGCACTGTAACAGGTAGAATATTTTGTTCAGAACAGATATATGTAGATACTCTGGGAGATTCATCATTTTCATGATTTTATATAAAAATGTAAATATATTTGAAGACTATTATCTTGTATGTAGTGCAATATGTAGGTAAGAAGTAATACTAATTTAGTCCTAATTTACATATAGAGACCAACATTTTGTTCTGAATTGTGACATACAGATAACCAGCATTACCACTATGTCCTGCACAGTTTTTGACAGATTATCTCTGAGATGTACCTTATTTTCATGCAGACTATTAAGTAGTTCATTGCAAGTTATATCATGTTGTCCTTAACTGTATTTAATAGGTTATCTTTGGCAAGTTTTGTGTGACCTGCAGAATAATGTATAATCTGAAAATGTTACTTCATCCTGCAAGGTGCTATTCACATAATTTAGGAGGAATATCATTTTTTTTTTCTGTAAACCTGGTAACACTTAGATATCATGTCTGAGGAGAAAATTTGATCTGTAAAATTTTCATCTAATATTGGACAAGACTGTACAACAAAGAGGGACATAGTATACATTTACCTGCTTTTTTATGTTGTATATGTTTAGGTCTTATCAGTTAACAAGAAAACAGGAGTCATTATATTGAGATGGTAAGCAGGTGTAACATTTATATCATTGAATGGAATGTAAATATTGATCAAACAACTGATTCGTAACATAACCTTGACACTGTATGTGAGAGCTGCAGACAGAGACATTTGCAAGCACATGCTAATTTCAAGAAACTGGTACATAACCCTTGGCACTTAACCTACATATAAATTATAGTCATATATCAAGTCACATGACCCCATAAAGGCAAAGGACCCAATATTGAGGTTAGCCCCTCTCTGGGACATATCATACAAAAGAAACCAGTTTAAGTCATAATTATTGAAAAACAAGTTTAAATCTGGGTATCATATCTGGCCTGATGTGTTTTTCAATAAAGGAGGACTGTATTTTAATAAGGAATCTTTAAAGACTTTTGGTAATGCCTTCAATTTCAAACCCATACTCTTGTTAAAAAAAGACAACTGACAGCAATTTTAAAACAGGACAACATATCAGGATCGTTGCTGAAGTATGTAGTAGCTGGGTAAGTTTTAATCTGCACATTGATCTCTAAATTAACCAAAGGCTATAGTTAACAAGGAACCCATGGTTATGGCACTCAGCTGAATTTTTAAAAAATTTTAGCAAATGCAAGATATATATTTTTTTTTTATTTTAGCAAATGCAAAATATACCATTTTCTATTGTCTTTTTATATAGATAAGCACTTGAAAAGCTAAGAGCAAATGGCTGTGCTATCAAATACTAAATACATTTTTGCCAAACTAATACTGTGCACAAAGTATATCAAGATGCAGGAGCCTTTCATGATCAATTATCAATTAGTATCAGCATTTCAGCTATGTGACCATAATATGTGCATGTATGAACCCCTGTCAGTTATTGAATAAGGAAGAAAGTGGAGATTAGCTGAAGTATAATAATACACATTTAATTTATTCACTGAAATAAAATGCTGTAAAAATTAAAATTTTCCATTTTCAATGAGCATAAATGCAACAAGGAAAAAAATACATGATCAGCTTAAGAGTTATATGAAAGGAAATATTTTAACCAACAAAAATGTGTTAATGTAATTATAATTCTAAAAAACAGGTTAAACATAATTCCAAATGCAAATTCAAACATTTTACTCATGGCTTTGATATATCATTTATAAGATTGAACAAATTACTATTTACAGCTATATACACATGTTGATTCAAAATTGTATCATCATTTATCCCTTACTTTGTCAGATAACACCATATTATGCATCAAATGTATTTATTGTTTTACCACAAAACTATATCTGATAACAAAACAATAAATATCTAAAAGTAAAACTTGATTCAGAATTCACAATTTTAAATTGAGCCTTTATTTATCAATAATTTAGCTCATATGTATTATCAAGTTACGCATACTGATGGGTTTGACTGATTTGTTATCTTAGTTTGTTAAAATTATTTAAAAGGAAATTAATTTCTTTAAACATGCTACATTACCTCTGGATTAGTCCTCTCAAGCAAACTTTGGTACACTGGAGTGATAGCATTTTTACAATTAAAGTGTAAACAAGGCCTACAGGCCTAATGCAAACCTGTGCAAAGTTTGGAAGTATGAATGGAGGTTTATTTTTAAAATTTATTATTGATCCTCTTATGTCCTGCATATCTACCTTGGTCATTATAATTTCAGCAAATGGATATTTCGGACCTGCAGGTTTGGGACTAGGACATTTTTAAACCAGGATGTATCAGTCAGGATATTGACTGAACGGACAATTTAGCAGCATTGTTTTGGAGAAGAACATTTTTTAATGTATTTTAGCTTCTTCCCTATAAAATCTAAGAAAATGCAGTTAGCCAAGAAATAAGCAAAATCCGATAGAATTTTTATATGACAATTTTTTTGCAAAAAAATTGGTGATGCTAGCTCCTGTCCTTTTTGAGATAGCTATGATGCATGACGGACGATGGACAATGCAACACCATTGCATAAGCTCACAGATTCACAAAAAATGCACGCCCAGGTTCTTCAAACAGTTGAAAGATTTAGTTCCAATAGTTTTAATCTGGGCATTCTGCATCTAGACGATATGTCTAGACGCTGTGTCTAGACGTCTAGACACATCGTCTAAACACGAGACAGAGCCAGGTCAGTTGCCATGGTGATGTTTGGACCCCACCTGGTTGTACTGAGTGACCTCTTGACTTGGCTGCTGAAACTTGGCCTGTTGTCAAATCTATTTTCAAACACAGAAAGCCTTTTTCAATTGGCTACACTGCTTTTTTTAAGCTGCATTTCCCAATCTATTCTTATAAAACTGGCAAAACCCTACAAAAAAATAATTCTTGTAAATTTTAAACCAATCAGCTGAACAGTTTCATCATAAAACAGTGTATAAGCTAGAAGAGTCTACAATTACATTTCAATGATCAATGTAGGTGGCGCCACCAATTTCTCAATTTCAGATATGATTTATATGACAAACACTGTTGTAAAATTTGGTGATGATAGCTCCAGCCATTTCGGAAATTTTAATTTCAGTGTGCTTTTTTGGACAGATGACTAAGTTCAACCTCCTGTAACTCGGCCAAAAATCACCCAACTGTAACCATTTGAACAAACTTGAGAGAGATTGTTCCAGGAAACATTTCTGTGAAATATTGGACAATTTGGCTGGACAGTTTCGGAAAAGAAGATTTTAAAAGGTTTTTAAGCTTTTCTCTATAAATTCTAAATTAATGCAGATACCCATAATAAGCTCTATGGCACCAAGTTTCACATGTGTCTTATTCTTACATGTAATTTGGAGCTGCTAGCTCCGATGGTTTCTGACTTACAGCCATGGACGGTGGATGGCCAGCCCTGGATGGCAGACTGGACGACGGATAGATGACGCCGCCCCATCGCATAAGCTCACAGGTTTGCTAAAAATTTACAGTTCAAACAAAAATAATTATATTGCATTACATCTAGTGCATAATGCTTGGTGTGTCGGGGTAAGGGGGGGATGGGTTATATGAGAATTACTATACACCTGTGAGAGCAGGGGTGCATTACTAATAAGGTTACCCATACAGCCAGGGCTGAAGTGACCAGAAGTGGGCTGCCTGTGGACTGACAATACAAGGCAATACAACAGGGGCTCCAAAAAATCCAATTCAAGCCCAATTTATGAGCTTTTTTTTCAAATGTCAGATTTAAACAGATTAAATCCTAATTTATACATACTGTAAAGATAGTGCTTATTGGAAAAAATGTGCCATGGTCAAAGATGAGCCAAATTGATTTTACAATTATCCAAAAAACTTATATAACAAAATTCTGAACTGATTTCTAGTATACAATTAAATCTTGATTCAATAAAGATGTATCCTTAGAAAAAAGTCTCTAGCTTCAACAATTACCTTGTTAGATGAGTAAATATATTTCCTGCTTTTTGACAATGTGCATTATGTTTGAGCCCATAAACTTCAACAACTTACACAATACTGACCTGATTCTGGGATGTAAATAGGAAATATATGCAGAAATGGTTAATCAAACATAAATACATTAACACCAGTGGTTTTTATAGTGGACAGTCTTGAAGTGTAACAATAGGTTTTTACTTAAAAACGAAGGTTTTTCCTTAATTTCTCAAAGGAATAAAGTCGCAGGGACCCAGGTGACACCTAACCGAATGTAGAATATTGTATTTGTAGGTCCCATGGTTTCAAAACATGCCTTGTTAACGGGGCAGATGGCTTGATGGACAGATGATAGATAAAGGACCATCACTATACTGAGACCAGATGACTTAGTCAGCTGAGCTAAAAAGGTTTAAAGAGACACAATTTTAATCTGAGCTGCCTGTCTGGAAAGCCGTTCTTCTGACCCAGGATTGTTAGTAACACTTGGCTGATTGGTCTGAAAGTCTCCTGTATACAGACTTAATGCTACATGCTGTTCCTCAGGTATCTTTATGGAAAGCTTTGTTTGTGAAATGTGTCCTGGATTTCACCCATTGCACCATATATAGTGTCATCTCAAGTGGGTCATGTACAAGACTGAAAGGATGTAATGAATTATATTGTAGGCTTTGGGAGAATGCTAAAAATAAAAATTTATATCTTTTATTCAGCCATCATATATCACAGAATTCAACAACTCCCACTTTATTCTTCTATTTATTAAAGAAAGAAGAATGTTGCAAATTTCTTTGGGTGTCACGGACAGAAAATGCTGGTATGGCTTCAAGGGACTGAATATGTAATGTTAAATACTTTATATTCCTTTAAAAAAATCAACTTAATTACAATTTTGGTAAATGATTAATAATATATTAAACATGCAGTGGCAATGAGTCGGATCATCATCAACTAGCCAGTGCTAAAAGCATTTTAAATCATATGAAATTAACGTAAATGCAATGAAAGCTGATCTTTCAAAACTGCCATTCACTACATAAGGAAGAAGTTGAAGACAGTTTATGCACTGAGAGATGTCTACTTTCCACACTAATAACATGTACCAGGATCTTACTTATCCTCTGGCACGCAATGGTTTCTGGGTGCTACCCCTGTAGCTAACATTTGCATGCCAATAACTGGATACTTCTTGAATAATTTATTATCTGATACCTTGGCTATTCTAAAGACATCCAAATGTTATATATAATAACAACATACTGTCCAGTACATTGAAATGTCATCCATTTAAGACCACATTGTTGATACGGTCAACATATACAATCAGATTTTAAAATCCCTAATTGATTGGACTCTGGAGAGTTTAATTTTAAGGTTTAATTTTATCGTGTAAATGAAATCAAAATTGTACTCAATAAAGATGAATATGCAAAGGTATACTGCATTTATGCATAACTGTGGCCCAATTATATGAATGGGTGGAAATATGCTATAGCATGGAAATGTACAGATAACTTATTCAAAGTGACAACAAATTGGTTGACAAGCTTAATCAAAAGTGTTTAAATATAATTTTGAATTTCATTTTCAATTCTTTTCAATTTTTTCCCCAAGGCCAAAATTTGGATTATCAAGATTTTTGTTTTTCTTTGTATGTATGGCCACCTTTACCACCATATCTGCTGTCTGATCCATTTTCTTTTTTATTATTCAGATTTTTTTCGCCTATGTTTGGTTTACCAAAAAATTGAGATCTAAGCAGGTTAAGGCATTCCTGTTCCACTGGATATCTTATAGCCAAACCACAAGGTATTTTCAAACATTTTTAGAATAAATTAAATCAAAATTTTTAAATCTTTGAAAATATATGGATCATGCAGTAACTAGGTAAGCAATTATGTAACTATGGACTTAGATATAATTACTCAAGAACTCAAGTCCAGGTAATTCAAACTGAGTACTAGAATATGTACGCTCTTTACACAGCGCTTTACCTATAGGGCCACTTCCTATATCGTAAGGCGCTGTTTGTTATGACCTTGTATCCTGAATTGCTACACCAGAGGGGAGCACTGTATTTTTGTCCAATCAGATGAGACCTTGTGCTGGAAGACAAAGCCAAGCGAGGAATAAACGGAGCCAATCATGTTTATTTCTTTTAAGTGACAGCTCATCGCCCCGCGTAACCGTCTCAACAGGCCACAGGCTCAGAGAGAATTGCCTCTGACGTGGTTTGCTTAGGGCCTTGGGCACATAGGATGCTCGGCCGGTGAGATTTAATTCAAACGAAACTTAACAACAAAGGCTGCGTGCACACCTCGCTGGCTTGTTTCAATTCTGCAGACAACAGATGCATGGCTACGCTAACACAGTCATAATGTACGTCATAATCCAACTGGTCGATGATGCGAGAATGCAGAGGGAGCAATTTAAATTCGACTGGAAACTCATTAAGCGGCGCTTGAAGCACAGCAATGGGCGGAGCCAGGATGCCTGTCGAGTGTTTGTTTATTGGCATCTGGTTGGCTGCTTGTCACATCGAACGCACGTTTATTTCAGCGGACAACGAACCGCCATCTGGTGTCTAAATATATCATAAACGGTCAAAGCTGGCAGCGTGAAAATCAGTTGCTTCTTTAGAAGCGCAAGATTTCCGCTGCCTCGGGAGCGTATAGAATATGCTGCTTGTGTCAACTCTTCATAATCCAATGGTCCTTTCAGCCTCAAAGTGATAGCTGTGAGTGATTTTTGTGGCATGCTTTTTCACACATGGTACCTCAAGGTTAATTACTATTAACATATAATAATAGTCACCAAATTGCAACATTCAATCTCTAATAAACACCTGGACAGGTGTGACTAATTCATAAAATGAGCAGTTATTACATAAATATAAATATAACCCCTGGAGGAGCAGTCCAGTTATATTCCGTATAGCATAAAACCATCCAGGAAATCAACAATCACTTTCTGGAGGATTCACCTGTAATTACACAGGTAGGAGTATTAGTAAAGTAACACTACTGTAATAGCTCAGCTGCTCAGGTGATCATTAGTTCTACAATATGTAAACATGACTTTGTGTATTTATAACCATGATGCACTCAATAATCCAGCAAAATTAAAGGGACAAACCATACACATAAACTTGGTGCATGTATGATAATTTGTATACTGGTGGTGTTTAGATGAACCATGCCACTGTAGTAAATGCTATATTGGAATTGTGTAATAATAATAAAAGTATATTTTGTGTACATAATCATAACAGCTGTGTGCTTAGTAATGATTTTATTCTGTACTTTTTCAGATGGTAGAAAATTGAGTCCATGAAGGAACAATTTATTCTGGACTTTTTCAAATCGTAGAAAATTGAGTTCATGAAAGAACAATTTATGCTGGACTTTTTCAGATGGTAGAAAATTAAGTGCATGAAAGAACAATTTATTCTGGATTTTTTCAGATGATAGCAAATTAAGTCCATGAAGGATCAATTTATGCTGGACTTTTTCAGATGGTAGAAAACTGAGTCCATGAAAGAACAATTTATGCTGGACTTTTTTAGAGAGTAGAAAATTGAGTCCATGAATGTACAATGCAATCTTACAAATAATTTTATTCTGGACTTTTTCAGATCCATGAGATTCAATAATTTAGTGATTAACAATATTTAATGTGACAACTAGCTAGTCAATATGACATGTAAGCACCTTTTCATAGTTCAAAGAACTGATCTGCAGAGATACAAAGTATTCAAGGAATATTCAGGAAATCTATTTGAAAGTTATAATTTTCTATTATTTACTAAGAATACTGATTGTCATGACTGTGTTGGTCACCATTAACCTGCAACTGGTAAAAAGGGTGAAACAGGTTATTCTTTTTTTTTTGCTATTTTACAGAAAATGAGCTTAGACAGCAGAATGCACAGTGGATTCCCACTCCCATACACAAGGACCTGTATTTTTTACTCTGATGGATCGAGGTAATTTTCTCTCATCTGTGTGCATTTTTTGTTGGGTTGGCAATGAAATAAATATAAGTTCTTTGCCAAGGGAGAGATACCTGAGCGTATGCTCACATAAGTTTCTGTTCTTTGACATAATAAATGCTCATATAATAATATTGTCATAAGGGAGGCCATAACTTATATGAAAAGATACGCTTAAGTATCTCTGGAAAAAGCAGGCATTAAATCATTATGAGCTTTGCGGTTGGCATCAGATCCAGAAGCATTCACCCAAGGAATGTTTATCATAATATTACTGTTATAAATTGAGTCATAGGATTTCATATTCCATTATGCACAATGCAGTCAGGATAAAAACACCACCGGGTAGGTAAAATATTTACATCTGCCAGGAATGTGGATGTTATCGTTCATCCATGTTTGTATAACTTGGATGGGAAGGTGGAGGTTGTTTTCATCCATGTTTGTATAACTTGGATGGGAAGGTGGAGGTTATGTTTTCATCCATGTTTGTATAACTTGGATGGGAAGGTGGAGGTTATGTTTTCATCCATGTTTGTATAACTTGGATGAGAAGGTGGAGGTTATGTTTACATCCAGGTTTGTAAAACTTGGGTGAGAAATTGGAGGTTATGTTCTCATCAATGTTTATCTTATGTAGGAAAGTATACATCATGTTTTTATTCAGGTTTGTCTGATTTATTCAAGATGGGAGGTTATTTAAATTTCATCTATGTTTGTTTAAATTAGTTTATAGGGAAAGTTATGTTTTAATTTATGTTTAGTTAAGAGGGGGAGGTCATGTACTCATCCATGTTTGTTTTACTTATAAATATACTTATACAAATCTTTGTATACATATTGGTGGCTTGATAGATTAAAACTTCAGTTTTAAAATAAACACAGTATTTAAGCTTTAAAGCCCCCTTGTTTTGTAGTACTCTTCTGATAATATTAGAAATAAAAATGAAATTCATTACTTTATTGTATTCTGTATTAACACAGTTATAATTTGGGTGCTTATGACAATATATGCATAACGCTTAACCTTAATATTATGTACAAGTTCTCCATGTGTCACAGGTGGCTGATGTGTCAGCCGATTAAAATCCTTCACAACAGTCTCCAAAACATAATAAAAAAATTGATATGTTGAATATACTATTATGAATACATTACTTTTAAGTGGAATAAAATATTTCTCTCTCTCTGTCAATGTTATTCTTTAAATTTGGGGGTTGGGGTATAAAAGTTTGGTTCATTTTAAGAGAGGAACATCTGATAATTTTATTCTTTCATCAGAGCCTCGGATCCAAGATAACTGATAAACTTTACCTTTTTAACTGGGGAGTCATGTTCTCTGCATTCAACATAGCCCTCACCACCTAAAAAACACAAAGTTAATTCACATTAACAACATTACTATTTTGACCTTGTCCTATAAGGTTAAAGCCATAAGTCAGAGTACAGTTGACAAGGTGTTGTCGGAGACATCAAACCCCCACTAGGATTATCCTCTCTATTACACTTCTCACAGTCCAACAACCCCATCCAAGATTACCTAGCCATCCACTAATACTGATCAATAGCGGTCTTATATTGTAATAGCTGTAACAATGGAACACTGAATTAAATTTTTTCATGAAAATCCAGATAAGCTTCAAACTATAATGGACTTTTCCTTATGTTTTCCTAAGCCTCCCTCAACAAACTTTCAACAAAATCTGTACAGACATTTTGCATCAATTTTCAGACAGACAACTTATAAAGTAAAAGAATAATACCTCTCCAAACTGGTGGCAGGTATTATTATGATAATACTTGTTTATTAATATTGTCATGAGTCTTGGATAAGTACTTTTTTTTAAAGTGAAGTTTTATTATGTGAAATTCTATCCAACATCTGACTAAACTTACATAATTGAACAAACACCATTATTTCCAAGAATCTTCAAATCAAACACTTTATTTTCAGACTGTTTAACAAATTTCTTTATTCCATAAATGCAATCAATGCAAACCGAATGGATAGCATTAGGGGGAACTCCCAGAAAATTCAAAATTTGTGGAAATTTCACATTTGTTTTGGTTACTCCAGCTTGGACACATTATTCATGACCCATATTCTGGATGTATGTCAGTTTTATTTTTTCATGAACACCAAACAATTGCTTGTTATATTTTTTATCAATTCTACCAAACTGAATCATATCAAAGAAACATTTATGCTTTCAAGTTAACCACATCAAAGTCCTTGAGAAAATCAACAAAGTTTGCTATTCACTGATGAGTGACACAGAACCTTGTCCTGACGATTCATTGAAGGGACACTCCCTGTTAAGTCATTGACCGACAGACATTAAAGGTGTAAAGAAACCCCAACTCCTGCCCTGCATGTTTAAAAGGCGGCTATTTTGTTCGGCATAAAAACACCCTACCCTCACCAAAAGCAAAGATATAAACTACCATGATCATATTTACAGACTTACTCAAACAGAGCACAATGGGACCATTTTTGTCCCAATTTTGATTCCAAACATGATCTTTCAGGAATGGAATATATGGTGATCTATTGGAAGATGCCATTGGGTCATAACAGGGCATCTGTTGTGTTTGTCCTTCAGAAATCACCCTACCATGTCACATTCCTTCCATTCCAAAGTTTCGTATGTCCTCTCTCACCACACATGAGGGTGCAGTAAGGGTTTAACCCCTGAACACAGGGCCAGCTAAGTAAAATAAATACATAAAAGGCAAAGAGATTTGGCATGAATATGCAATTGTGAAAAGGGAACCAAAGTCACCAGATGTGCATGTTTGTTCTATCAGCTACATGCTTATCAAAGAAATTGTTTATGCAGGAAAGAATAACAAAGCAAAGAGGATTAACATAACAATTATTTAAGGACAAAATATAGATAATCTTCATTAATATTTTTTTCATATGACAAATTAAAGAGGAGCCTGAAAAAAAATTGTGGTAACAGTAAAAATTCCATAATAATTATTGTAGAAGAAACAACTGTGATAAGATGTACTTCATTTTTCAATGTTAAGTAAAACCTTTTTAAGCCAAACAATGAAATAAAGGGCAAGAATAATGAACCCTATTTAGTATGTCAAAAGGCAGATAATTAAAATTAACAGTTGTTTACAATACAATTTAGAAAAAAAAACAAGAAAATCTTTGTATTAAGGATGACTTTATGAAATTAGAAAAATATTCATCATTAATCATCGTAATCAGCACAAAGAAATTAAAAGTTCCTCATGAACTGACAATTAAAATAGCAATATAATAATAATATTAAAATAGGGGTATATGGAAAAAAACTGTCATGACAGGACAAAAAGAAATAAATAAAATCTAAATATCCTTTATATTTGATCACAATAATAATAACAAGATTAAGAAAATAAAAATTCAACATTCATTAAAAAAACTGGAGGTAGAAGAAATTATAGTCAACCAGGATTTATAAACTGTCTTGCAATGTCACAGTATATAAAAGTTGAAAGGACAGAAATTAAATCTCCATCCCTGACAAATAGTAATATTACTAACAGCATACTAATGATTAATGTATGGGTATATCTGTAGCAACATGTGTCAGAGCAATACAACATTTAATAAACTGAGAAATTTATAAAAAGTTTACCAAAAAATTGAGAATTTATTTACTCACTACTGACATACCTGTGATGATGTATTCTTGCAATGATGGATGACGTGCTATTAAAGCACTATTTTGTATCAAGATGTGATAAATGAGCTGAACATAATGACAGCATTGAGTTCCTGTACCTAATTAAATACTCCACAAGGACTGGATAGTGTCTGCTTATTTAGGCAAAAACCTGGTGTAAAAGCTAGTAATACTTATAATTTAGTTCCAACAAGCAGCCTTATGGAGGAATAATGGGAACAGGATGAGGTCAAGTTCATAATAAGCCTCTCACTCCTAGTTTTCTCTGAACGGTGGCATTTGGGTTTTCACACAATCATCATTTACAACTCTTCAAACCCTGAAAGTCACTAACCTACAAAGTCGCCTTCTTTAAGCTGAGCATTCACTTATAAAATCTATGGAAATTAATAAACATGATCACATCTGTTTAGCCGACTGACATTTTTACCAGATACAACAGGCTCAGTTTTATTTCATAACAAGATTTTTTTTTTTTCAATATAAATTTACTGGTTGAAGGTGCATGAAGTAGGCTTAAAAGCACAAAAATTCAAGTTGGACTCCCAAATAAAGTACACTGTGAAAAAAAAACACATCAGTGCTTGTTGCATTACTTGCTGCATGGTAATTAAGGTCTTTCTCTCTCTGTCACACACACATGTAACACAAACACATACACACACAAATCTCAATTACTTATGTAGTATTGGTTCCACCATTTACCTGCACGTAAATTACATTATGTGGAAACTCTGTGGAAAAAACATGGAACATGAATTAATGGAATATTAACATACACTATTTACTAAATCATATATATCTGGAACTTAGTGAGATGTTTCACTAAATGACTTGTAAACAATCCTCTCCACAGATATGTCCTTTAAATGCCTTCACATTTTCTGCAGGCACCGTTTCCTATGAGATTTTGTCCTAATTTTAGGATAAAGTGCAGCACAAGTGCTTTACATAATAAACATATAACCTTGAGTAGGGGCCTAAACCTACTGGGGGAGAGCTATTAAATGTATTTGACAGGAAATAATATTCTTTTATACATCCATACCTACATGAGAAGCCAAGTTATAAATATGCCGTTCACTGTAACACACAGGGCTTACATCTTGTGGAAAGGAAATAAAAGCTGACTTTAAACCAAAGAAGGTATCTAAACTGTAAGCTCCCATGAGTGAGGGCACTTTTAGTGTAATAAATACTAACATCATAATACCGTAATAACTGGGTACAAAAAATATGTGGAAAGAAACTTTACTGCTCAATGCAAATTTCTGGACAGGGAAAGCTTTAACATTAATATGAACTGAGTTGTTTATGCTATATATAGCTTGAACCATCTGTCTGTACAGATACATGTATCTACCAAAATGGAAGATTTTTTTTTAAGTAAGCATTCTATATGTAAAAATGTAACATAACACAATTTAATAATGTATAAATAATTGAAATTTTAAAAATTATTTTTACATGTTTGCTCTTATATATATTCATATATCTAAGATCTATCCAGCCAAGATTGCCATCCTAAACTTGACCAGCCAATATTGCAATCCATGTTTTACTATAAAACGAGTGAAACATCAGATGTTTTACCAACTCATTTGGTATTGCCTGGTACCATTTCACCAATATGCAGTATATATAAGCAGGGTACAAATCTACAAACCTGAAGCAACATACGTTTGTTCCTGATTTAGTTTATACTGTCTTGAGATCTGAGCTATGCTTTTACTCTTATGGGTCTCTTGTTTCATAGTTGCCACTGATATATGTTTGTCAGAATTTTTGTAAACCAATAACATTAAAAAGTCTGGCCTAACCCTTTCAGTCTTTATTAAGACACTTAGCAAACTGTGAAGGTCATCCAAGTCTTAGTATAATGTTTAATGTATGAACATTCATTGTTGCTTAAATGAATAAAAAAAGTCTGGCCACAGGTCACAAAAATAAATTCACAGTGGTCTTGTTTTAGGGTTGGTTGAAAAACTCTGCCAAAAGTGTCCAAAATGCAAGTCGGCAACCTTAAGGAAACTGTATCAAATATCATAGTAATTAGGGAGAAGAAATAATTCAGAAAAGCTGACTTGCAGGCACTAAATCTTAATGACTTTATATTTTAATCTTTCGAGCAATTGTATTTTTATGCTACTAGAGTAAAGATAAGATGGAGACCACTGACCTTAACTTCTTGAATGCATTTACAGATTTGTTACAGAACCCAAAAGAACATAAACACAATACACTGCATGTAACAAGCATGAAGTCTCCCAGGTTTTTTTATATTGCTAATTATACCTTAAGTCACATTAGATTACCCAAGGGACACCTTTATACAGTCCCTGTCTATCATTGTGTGAGCTTTAATTTTTGGTTGGTCCACAGACCATGCATGCTCACGAAACGCCTTTGTTGTACAGTCACAGCAGGTTTCATGCATGTATGAGCTGACCGACAGGTTCTTGTGCTGTGCCTATTCATCTCATAACATAGACTGATCTCGCTCATTTTTCAAACCTCTCGTATAATATTACTATGAATGTTGTCTGAATAAAAATCATTTTACATTTTTACAATTTTTGCAAGCATAAAGATTAAAAAATTTCCTGGGTCTCTTGAAATTTTACATTACTGACTGGTCTCATTATTGTTTCCAAAATTCTACTAAAATAAGAATTTGCATTTCATCCAGTTTTATAATTAACATACATAAAAAAATTCATATAAAAGAAATATTTTATTTTCATGTGCATCAATCAATAACCAAACTTTCCCTAGCAAGAAATTTTCAGGAACTGCTCATTTTGGCTTTTTTGATGTGGATGTATTTCAGAAGAGCAACTGTTAGGCTATACATATTTATGATATTACAATAGGATTTCTTCAAAATTCTTAAAAAAAAAAAAGAAAAGCTTAGAAGGTATATACTAAGATTGGCATTTCAAGTGCAGCATACAAATCTCGTTGATTCCACCCCTGAGGGTATGCGTTCATCCCTGTTTGTGTGTGTGTTTGTTCACAACATAACTCACACATAGATCATGAACAGAATCTCATGAAATGTTTAGAGCATTTCAGTATGGGTCAATGAAGAAGCAATAAGTGTTTGGTGTGGCTCTGGCACATGATCCGAATCAGAAATATCATCAAGGAATATTCACAAATTTACAATCATGCACTTGAACAGGAATGAACCAGGGAATATGAGTTAAATAAGTGAATGGAAACATGGGTTCGGGAGCATCCCACAATAGGCACCTCCTTTTGATGGGGGCTTGGATTCTTAAAATGCAAGATTTCTGTAGTTACAAATATAATATGCATGAACAATGCTTAATTTCCTTGCTAACTTCATAAAAATGAAATGGTATTAAAAATCTCTGATGTTTTTCTATATATAAAAGTTCCTGTGTACATGACACACATTTCTACGGTTGGAGTCTCCTATCAGCCAATGACCAAAACTCAACCATATATGGAGCATAAATGCAGTCATGCCCTTGACATTACATTTATATATACCCTTGCACAATTGTCAAGGGGTAATGAAACAAGTCAAGGGTAAACTGCACAAGCTGAGAGTGATATTTCATACCCTTAATTTCACACTACTAAGAAACACTAATTTTACAATGTAAGTGACAATAAAGCTTGTTAAAGTCCCAAAATCCGCAACCCCCTGACAAACTCCCTACAGGGTTGAGCCATGGGCTGAGACGAACCTATCATTGATTATAAATGGGTATGAGTTACCCCTAAGGTTGGTTAGCTACCTGTGGCTAGGTTCATTAAATATACATTATACTCCGACAATCAAAAGAGAACGATGACCTCAAGGAATAATCGGCAACTCGCATGGTCTTTACTCGCAGTGTGGTGACAGTCACAAACTTGATGAGAACGTATCTATCATCTGTCTGAACCCCCTGCTGAATAAGATACCACCGGGGTGAATCAACCAATGGGGTGTATAAAGGCAGCTTTTGTGTAACACTAACCCCAGTCATCATGACTGATTATACATGACTGAACCTGACATGAGCACCAGGTACATTTTTCTTTCTGCTCTCTCTCTCTCTCTCTCTCTCTCTCTCTCTCTCTCTCATTTTCTTCCTCACATACTAATAATAAATATAAATTTAAGTGTTTTTTTTAACAATTTTTTGCTACATATACGTACAAGTCCTCTCTTTGGTGTCACATATGCAGACGCCAGTAAATGTTCACTTTACCTTCATTTTCAATGATCTCACAAACTTGCACATTGCTTTGCTCTGACAATTTTATTCAAAGACACAAATGCATACTTGAATAAATTTACATATCCTTCACTTCTATATACTGCCTTCTTTCTCTCAATATAACAAAAATATTAATAACACACAACATTTCACAGTTTTATCACCATTACAACTGTGCATGTATGTACTGCAAAAATATACAAACAAATCACACATACATACAACCATAGACTCTATATACACATTTATCCTTAATTTATTTCTCTTCCCTCTATCATTTCCTTCCTCTTCTTTTTTCTCTCTGATTCACTTTACCTCACAGATCAGACACAAATATGCACACAAACTTCAATATGCTTCCTCTATCTCTCTCATATTATTCACCCTTACTTAAATATAATTTTCTCTTATCATTATACAATAGACGAATGATTGCAGAAACTTATGCAACAGTGTCACTTTTAGAATCACTTGGTTAATAATATATTACAGGTAAATCTGAATGCCCAAGCAGACACACTTTCCTTAGATTTACAGAGTGGTCAGAAAACTAGATCAGATGCTGACAAAGGGGGACAAGAAGGAAGGGCACCCCACATTCATCACATACCCCTGAAGAGGGTAAAGGATCCAAATGCAAGGTGACATTCAGATGAGAACCACAGAAAGCCAATGTCACCAAATGTTAATAGTTTATACAAGCAGTGGAGCGTGCAGCGGACATCATATAACTCACCAAATGCTCCCGCAGTGTTGTTATGTCCATCCTTACAATGGGGCACACCCCCTCAGGGCCACCCCAAGGTTGTCCTGAATAACCCCGCTAGATACTTGAGCCCAAACCCAAGCCTCTTTTCAAGGGCAGCATAGCTCTCATGTATTCATCACCAAACTTCCTTTTATTTACAGCTCTGATCTCCAATACAATAGGTAAACTGAACTACAGAAGTTGAGGAGTTTCTACCTTCATTTAATTACTCTGATACACACAAGACACCAGGATTGAGAATTCAAGATTTACAATATAACTGATCCCACATATCAACAATGTCATTTTGGCTGCTGCCACATATCAATGTAATTTTAGCTGATGTTATCTGAAACAAACATTATCCAAACATACACTTTTGCCAAGAGGGGACTTGCAATATCCAATGATCAACAACAAATCTGCACCTTCAAATATTATAACAAACTTTTTGGCAAATTCAAGTGATGAACACCACTGGCAAGCAGTAGCATGCTGGCAAAAAAAGGATTTCTTCAGTTTTTCAAATTCAAACATGGCCCATGATCTTTTGATAAAAACAAGAGGTTTCAAAAGTTAACTTATACCTTACTTGAGCAAAACATCAGAATGATTTTGCACAAAAGCCTAAGCTGTATACTGCAGACAGACAACAGACAAACTGACAGACATACATAACTGACCAATATGGTTGCCAAATTCTGATTTTTCTCGACACTATATCATGCTATGATTTCCTAACATCTGCAGCAACAGTCAAAATTTAAAAACAACAGTTTGAAACCATACAATGTGGTGGCAGACACTCTTCACAAAACATGATTGTCTGTGCCCATGTGTATTTATTTAAGATGGGTAAGACTGTGATTGCTAATGATATTCTCTCAACACATTCTGATTTGATTATATTGTCCATAATTTCCTACAATATGCTACAATGTATCCGAAAACCCTACTTAAGATTTCCTGAACTCTTGTCTGATTTCATAATTTTTTTTTTAAATTTCCTATGATTTTTCAGAAAAGAAACTTGTTCATGGTGCTTTCATATGCTGCAATTTCCAAAAACTGCAGACAAACACAGAAAAAGTTGTACCATGTGTGGCCTGTTTAATAAAACCATCCCAGAAGAACAGTCACTTTTAGTCATAATTTCAGCTGATTTTGACTGAACATGTTCTGCATGGTTTACAGATATATGAGGTGGCAGGTAGGTAGACATGATCGAAGGAATGTCAGTGAGTGGGTGTAGGTACTTGGACAGGTCTGGGTAGTTAACTGGTATGTTTAAGTAGGTGGACCAATCCCTTAATTAATTAAATAAGTGAAATCATTGTGTGAATCATGTTGAGCAGGGCGGGAGTTTGGACCAGTTATTGGTCCATGTCACACCCCCTTCACACACATAGTTTTAAAATGTTTGGGCAATGTGGATAATTTCAAATAATTAAAAATGAAAAGCCTAAATTTCAGATGTGAAGTTATATGCTGATACGCAATTATCTACGCTCTTTACACAGCGCTTTACCTATAGGGCTACTTCCTATATCGTAAGGCGCTGTTTGTTATGACCTCGTATCCTGCTTTGCAACACCAGAGGGGAGCACTGTATTTTTGTCCAATCAGATTAAACTTTGTGCTGGAAGACAAAGCCAAGCGAGGAATACACGGAGCCAATCATATTCATTTCTTTTTGAGTGACAGCTCCTCCCCCAGCGTAACCGTCTAAACAGGCCGCAGGCTCAGAGAGAATTGCCCCTGACGTGGTTTGCTTAGGGCCTAGGCACATAGGATGCTCGGCCGGTGAGCTGTAATTCAAACGAAACGTAACAACAAAGGCTGCGTGCACACCTCGCTGGCTGGTTTCAGTTCTGCAGACAACAGATACATGGCTACGCTAACACAGTCATAATGTCATAATCGAATCGGTCGATGATGCGAGAATGCAGAGGGAGCAATTTAAATTCGACCGGAAACTCATCAAACGGCGCTTGAAGCGCGGCAATGGGCGGAGCCAGGATGCCTGTTGAGTGTTTGTTTTTTGGCATCTGATTGGCTGCTTGTCACATTGTATGCACGTTTATTTCAGTGGACAACAAACCGCCACCTGGTGTCTAAATATATCATAAACGGTCACAGCTGGCAGCGTGAAAATCAGTTGCTTCTTTAGAAGCGCAAGATTTCCGCTGCCTCGGGAGCGTAGCAATTATCATGCTTGTGCAATACCCCTGTTGCTCCAAAAGTATACAAGTCCTTACCAGTACTTGTGTCCACATGTTTTTCTGGGATAATATTTTTATCAAATGGAGACAACATAAAACTTTAAGGCCCAAATGGTTGCAGGAGCTATTATTCAGACTACCACAGTGAAAAATAATGTCTCACCCTGCACTGAATTCGTAGAAGACATATAATCCTAAATATTACTGAACAGTTTATAATGAACGCAACATCTTCATCACTATAGAGAACTAAGATAGTATCAAGTCTTTCACTCTGATGTAATTAGTCAATACAAAGTGATGGGCAACCAACCTTTGTGACGTCTGTGTGATGTCAGTATTGTCTCAGTTATAAACAGGTCTAACAACCATAGACATGGAATGTGTACTGTCCAGCTGTGCCAGAAAGACACCATCCATGGTCCATCAGCATTAACAATTCAACATGGTTGAAAAGTAAATACTTTCCTGTGACTTGAATTATTTTTTCAAAATTAGAGGAACATCTGCATATTTTAGGTTGAGAGTTATCTTTGAAGAACATTTTTAAAAGAATTATCACAAAAAAATGAGGAAATATATGGGCCCTGGGATAGACTATTAGTTCTCAAATATGGAATTTATAATCTAATGTCTTAAAATGGAATTATATATAATCAATTCAGGTTAGAAACAATTTGAAGTAATTTTTTTGGACAGGATTCAAAATGTGGATGATAGTGGATAATCATTTAAAAGCTCAATTTGCATGAAATAGTTCTGTGTGGAAGGTGTATCAGCCTTTGACTTACAATCTCAAAATAATAGGACAGACAGGGGAGTGTTGCATCATCCCTTGGAGGCAATACTTGTGAATAGATGCATCACTTGATAAATGGATATGAAGGACTGTGTGGTTAACCAATGGCATGCCAATCATTAAATGTCAGGGTAGGCTGGCCCAGGATAAAAGCTTGGATAACATTGCTTACATTTTTCTGCCATTCACCGAGAGGATGCCCATAAAGGTATACCATATGTAATTAAGGTTAATTGATGACCATCATAGAAAAAGGTGTCAGTTATTTGAACTTTAACAAAAATTGACAGGTAGTAGGGTGTGATATTATGCAGGTGGATCTGCATGTCTTATTTGTAGGGGCATATGGAATGGTGTCAAACTTAATTCACAGGCAGGGATAAGAGGAATATTTAGAAATTTTAGCAGCATGAGAGTCCATAATTCTGACATGTGACCCGTGACATCTGGGTTTTAGTATGTACACAAAATGGCAGCCCCCAAGAGTGGTTTCAAGAAATTGGGAGAAATATCAACTTGTCAGGGTATGTGACATGAAAGAACTCTGAATACAGCATCCAGGTGACAAGCTATCTCTGGAGAAAGTTTTGCATTAAGGAGATGTGTACTGGTATGGGCAAAGTTTAGGGTGGACTAACTTTTTTTTTTCACGCCAAACTCCTTATATTGAACCTGGATTAAAGAATACTGAAGTATATAAAAGTATATCCAAAAACATCCTCACCTGTTTTCTTATCTTTGTCGTTTTTATTTCCGTTTCCATCTGAGGAGGAGAATGTTGGGTTATCGTAAGCGTGGGCACCAGGGGCTTCTATATCCTTATCTTTATTCTGTGGCTTTGGTTGACCTGAAAAAGAAATATACACCAAAAAAATCAATACCTGGAAGCAAATAAAAACAAAATAAAATACATAACCCATACTCTCTGACTTATATCCTGAGTTCCTAAAATACTTGCCTTTGGAAACTTAATGCTTAAAGGATCTTTCACATATATGGTCAAGGACTCTTGTTTTAAAACTCTCCCCACATTTTGTTAGAAACAATTTTGTGCCAAATTTCAGGAGAAAATATCCAGCCTTTGAAAGGTATCACATTCACAAGAAATCCTCCAGATGAAAAGATTGAATTCAGCATGTTTCCCTCAGAGTGGGGGGGGGGGGGGTACATAATCACTTTTCAACCTGCCAAGGTCACCTCTGGCACTGATTTACCACCATGCTCTGTCAGCCTCTATTTATTATATATAAACACACAATCTTCAAGAATATTTCTGAAATTATAATTGGAACTTGATTTGCAACTTGACCTTACTTTTTTTAAATTCAGCTGAAAACAAGTAAAACAGTCTGTAATATCTGTATTGGGACTGATTAAGAACTTAAATATTTTTATTAATCATACACCAATTGTACAGCTCTAATGAAATTTAAAAAGGGGAATTATTTGTGAATGTAGATATTTATCCATTCTGCACTGACTGACAAATTGTAGAATATAACAGCTTCAAATATTTGATTTAGGTACACCTTACAACTTGTCCACTGCATGTTATCTCTGGGAGCATTAATTTGCACACCTAAAGACAAAAAGCCTACAATTCTATACAGATATATTTAAACAATAGTGTGTAATATCATTTTTTTTTCAAAATAGGTATATTCCAAATATTCAATTTTATGTTCAAGAAAATACTTGGCATTATAAAAATCATACTATTTATTATGATGTGCTGTATGTTCATCCTTAGCTGTAAGAGCCAAAAATTGATTCTCAATACCAGTCTCTATGCCAAAGTTACTTCTCCAAAAAAGTACATGACAAAATTCACATAAGCACCAGTTGTCAAGAGTTGAAGCAATATGTTACTCTTGCTCTCAGTCCATAAAACATACTTGGATTGATACTGTAATCAGCAGAGATCTTGTTTTTAGAACCAATATACCGACATACAAAACCTGCAGGTGTCTGAAACCTGACACTCAGACCACCCACCCCCTCAGGTCAGTCTCTATTCATTGAACCTCTCAGGTCAGAGGACTCTCTCAAACTGTACTAAGCTACTTATTTTACTGAGCTTTTATTTCCTTAACCTCCTATGTCAATGTCCCACACCTGGAGTATATCACTCAAATTCTTATTAACACCATTAGGCCGCTATCCATTTCTGAGAGATAGGTGTGGCATTTAATCTATAATATGTAGAAGAAACAGTATTTTACACAAAACACCCTACACTTTAACTGTCTTTAATCAGTTAATTGTCACATTGAAATCTTAGAAATATAGCATCAATATTTCTCACATTTCTACATTTAGAAAGATGCTCCCTGAAAGAGAGGTTCCATCTCATTGTCTTACAAATTATCTGATATCTGAACCATTAAACTCGGGAGTGCCATAATAATATTTCACTTCTAGCCATATTATTATCTGCATTGCCATTAAGGAAATATGATACAACATCAATTACACATCACATTTCAAACATATAAAATGTCTTTCCAATAACCATGCGTATGATGTATGAAGCATGCATCTGTTTACATGCTGTAAGAATTATGAAACCGACAGTGAAATGGCAGCTTCCACTGTACCAAGGCAGCCTCACTTTATGTAGATTAAAAATTAAAAATAACCCTAAATGTATAACACATGCTCCTCTTCAACCTTTACTCTGCAATATCTACCTGATAACGTCTCTATATATTTATATGTTTGGACTCTTCTGGCACCAACCCCTTGGGTTACGCAAAGTCTCAAACATTTTAGTGGTAATAAAGCAACAGGTCTGAAAGCCTAGTTAACTCATTTACTGCCTAACCATATTGCCTATTGGAAAGAACTGTTGTCAGTGAACAGAACTTTATAAATTTATTTTTATTAATTTTTAAAATCCCTTTTTTCATTGGAGGTAACCGCCTTCATTTTTTAATGCTAGCTTAAGTACATTTGCAGAATTCCATTCTGGTTTCAGACTAGACCTACATGACAAGGCAGTAGCACACGCTTCCTCTCATATTGTATCCTGGTGTTAACCAGGCCCAGTGACTACTGTATCTCTGGGCCCTGGGTGTGAAATTTTATCTGTTGCTGGGTCATACCACTGAGGAACCCCCATAAGGCGCACTTGGCTGAGTTTTGAACTTACCATATCCAGGCTCTGAGTCTTGTGCTCTGCCCCACAACCTCAGAAGCTGATGAACTTTATATTTTAATTGACATTTGGTTTTGATTATTAGTATTTTTATATGTTAGTTATAATTACACTGATAGGACAGGCATTCTCCAGTGATGCCGCTGGGAAAGCTTGGTGACCAAGAGCCAGGTGACTTGCAGTGTTACATGTACAGCAACTGCATGGCAAGACGTTACCCCTGGGAAGCATGCTGCATGCGTTTAGTGTATCTTGATATATTTCAGAAAATAAATATTTCATTCCAAGGAGAAACCTTGGATACAGTGAGCTTACATATAACCTGTATACTTTAATCCTTACATCACACAATACTGCTTTCATAAATGAAAATACAGAATGATAACAGTCTGTTTATTAAAGCTGAGGATTTCAACACTAACTCAAGGCCGTGGGCAATGATTCGAAGCAGACATGGCATACTAACCGCATCGTAGCTTACATTGAACCAAGATCATGTTTTGCCAGATCAGGAGTGTATATTACCATAAAGTTTGTAAAAGAAGCAGAGATGTAAATTATAATTAACCTGACAGACTCTGAACTCGGTTCACACAGTCGAAGATGGCAACAAAGAGATCCTTTGTTCTCATGCTGCTCACACATTCTTACTGGTAGATAACGTGTAGTTACAAGGTCCTATTTTTTCTAATAACACAGAACGCCACTGATGAATCATACTACATGAGCATGTCCTGTATAAATTACACATTTTTTGTTACTTTACAAAATGATGCCACCAAAGGCACTATTACAAATTGCAGCTGCATAGTTATAATTTATATATGAACATATGTTTCACAAGAATAAAATTATAAATTACAAATATAGAGTGGTCAGGTTTAAATGCAGAGACTAGTGATGCCTATAAGTTATATATCTCTTATATTGCAATGCCAAAAATTTCAATTGATTATTTATTGGATTAATTTAGACTATAAAGCATTTATACTGTAAGAGAAAAGCCAAACCATGTCTGCAAATCTGTATCTCAAAGGATTAAATATACATAGGTACATTTTATCCTTTGTCAGCGATGGTCTAGTTAACACAGAGGTTAACACTTAGTGGCCTAAATAAGAAGATGTGCTCTAACTTATTTAATTTACACCATTTATCAAACTCTACAATACACTCTTCTTGCTCTGGGAACAATATAAACAATCCCAACAATAATGAAACACCTCAATTTCTAAGTAGGCCAAATTTGTGCAAATTGTGTGAATTTCCCCTATTTAGCTATCCGCAATCATGCATGTCACATTCCTTTACAATCATAAGAATCTAAAAACAGCTCAAGTTTAGGTCTGTTCCCCATAGAGAAAATGCTGTCAATTTATGCTATTAGGCATTCTGTAGCTCCTTGTAATCATAGTACTTGAATGCTCAGAATGATACCCCAAGATCAATATTGATCAAAGAGTATTCCTCTTGTTTCTTTTGGCTCCATGCCAAGATTGCACCCACCGGAGCTGTACGCACTATACTGAGAGTACATTCATAAGCTCAACTACCTGTGCCACTTGGTGAATACATTCATGAGCTCAACTCGCTACCTTTCCATTCTTGTAGTTTCTCAGAATCTGATGTGCCCATTTGCCTCAGGGTTTAACTTGGGAGTTTTACAGCCTGTAAACTGAAGTAAACAGTTCAGTATTTGGACAATCCTGAAGCTGAAACCTTAGAAATGTTTCTTTGAGTTTGCTTTGTAAATGCCAATTCTGAATTCCTGTTTTGGTGGCTGAATTTGACTCTACTGAGAATATTGTTAACATTATCATTACCTAAAATCAAATCTACACAAGAAGAAAAAGTAAAATTCAAAACTTAATTTTTCTTTTGAATGTTTCGTGCAACCATATTAAACCCTTTCACATGACTTCTCCAGAATATTGTTAAAACTTTAAATATTAATCAAATAAGTGGCTCAAATGTTGCAGTTATTGTGTTCCACTATTACATTAAACAAAATAATTCTCTTTATTCAAGTTCTTTCCTAATAAGCTGACCACTATCCTTTTAATGAGCAATGTACAATGTATGAATGATAAATGAACTACACCTTTCACAAAATGCTTGAAAGTATGTGCTTCATGTATCCCTAGGCACCTTATGAATGTTAAGTTATATTTACTGACCAGGACAATCAAAATCCGATACTTGCCAACTAATTAAAGTCCACACTGATACATATTTGAACACATGTGCAATTCTGTTGATTTAGCACTAATACATCTGCATTTGCAGACCAATATTTTTCATGATAGATCTACAAGTAAGTTTATAATATAACAAGTGCTCTCACTTTTCATGGACTACCAGGTAAATAGTTTTAAATCTATATAAAACTAGAATCTTTTAAAGGAAATGCAACTCCAAACCTGTGATGCATTAACATGGGTGTCCTTGACACATTAAAGAACACAAACAGTCACCAAAATGCGTGCATGTGGTTTGATGACCATGCCAATTTCAATGACAGCAACGTTAAGCAGAATTAAGGATGGTTCACTGCACAAACATGTATTATGACAGGACCATGACCTGCCCTCAGGATCACGTCTGTATATAGAATAACTTACTAAGCTGATACTTCTAAACTTTGAGTCTCCATAAGCTTACAGATTACCTCACAATGTGTTTTGAACACACATTCTAATCTTCCAAATCCACTTATACATGGAAGTCTTAAATTGAGGATATACCGGTCCATAGACATTATGTGAGTATAAACAACATTCTCAGGTCCAGCATTCCTCAGGTATAATGTAAACATTGTAACATCAACATAACAGGTCTGCTTGTTGAGCAGGCATGACATATTGATCTTTCTGTCAAGCACTGGACTGGCCAATATGATTACTAGTGGCTCTGACTGAGGAAACAATACTTTTAAAGCAACCTATTCTAATACCTGACATCTATTAACTGAGTATGATCCTTTGATCCTTTCATAAAAATTGGGAATAAAAGGTGGTTCCCATGCTTTACAAGTTATTTGATTGTTTTGATTATATTAACATGTTTATAACATAAGGGGGCCACCAAATTTACAGAAAACCCTTATTATTTCTTTTTTTTTTTTTTTTGCTGCTAGTGACACATATGCAACCAACCATCCACAGTAACACTGTTTTTGTTTGTCTATAAGGGTACATGTACTAACTGATGACTAAAAGCTTGAAGATAAACAAGACACACATCCACCACGGAGACATTACAAGAACCTGTCTTAGCAGAAAATACCTTCAAATTATTAATATGTTCAGAGTGTCTCTATGAAAGCACATAAATTTTACAAATAAGGCACAACAATTGCTGGCTTAAAATACAGATATTTGCAGTCTCTATAAACTGGTACCACCTTATAATGGCTTTTTCACTGTTCCAGTGAATGAGAGCTAACCGTTGAGGCTACTACTGAAAATATGGCATTTAACACCCATTAAGAGTTAGTAATCCATCTGATTAAATTTATTTAACTCCATGACTGACATAAAATGCACTGTTGCCTTGAAATACAATCATCTCTTATAAGAAATCAACACAAGTGACTATGTGACAAAAACACATTGGCCAATGATCCAGAATCTGTCGGACAATTAGATTAACATGAAGTTATCAAATATTCTAATATAAAAGATATCTAGCCCTCTCAGTCATTTCTTTTCCCAATAAATCAGCCTGGGAAATACTTAACACTCCAGCTACTGCTGGTTGCCTTATCAATAAAAAATATACACAATAAGGTGCAATTACATAAAATGCTATATGAGATCTACAATTAACTTGTTAAAGAGTTACAATATTGTTTAACAGGCACATGTCCTGTTATTGTGTTAGTAGTTATTTAAATGACATACTTTAATTACCAGCCTCAAAAACTGGGCAACATTCTTTGTGGACAGGGACATTTCAATAGATCTTCCAGCAGTAGGCTGTGAACCACTTAAAAGACTGGGTATTCTAAAACCCAACTTGTTCAGTGTAACACTGAACTCAGCTAAGCATGCCATAAGCCATAAAAGTGCTATGAAAATCAGATCACACATTTGATGGGTGGTTCAATTTGGTGCCTGATTTATGACCGCATAAAACTGCTCTACTGTCAAAAATGGTGACAATGAGTTCACAGATCTTGTCCCAAATAAAAATACAAAGCCACCCAACATGCTATTCATTAATCTTGTTGACACCCATTTTTATACAAATCCCGTCCTTTGCCATCTACCTGCTTATAGCATCCTGTTTACTGCTATATTTACTATCATAACAATATCTAATATAAACCAAAGCAAAAAGTAACATATAATATATGTAATATTTTCCCAAGGATTTTTATATGACTTGAATATAATGAATATATTGGATGTATAGCCACAGATATTTCAGCATGGATATTTATTATTAAAACTTAAAGCTTCTGCTGTCTTTTTACCTTAGCATTCTCAGCTTCAAGCTCATTTGAATATATGTGGCTAATACAATTCAGATAGTTATTTTGATTTAACTGTGAAATCTAAATAATAATTATATGTGTTGCAAACTCAAGAGTTCAGTCTATTCAATTAATTCAAAATTACTGCACTTCCAAAGTTCCATTTAGTACCTTCCCTGAAAGGAACATTAGCATCTAAGGCCAAAAAAAAATTATGGTTCTCAGGCCCTTTTTTTAAAAAAAAATCAGTGCAGGTAGGCGATTTATTTTTTTTACCTTTTTGGTATGTTTCAATAAAAATATCATTTGATCAGGGAGAAGCATGATAATAACAGAATTGTTTTGCTAAACAGGTTAAAACACTGCATATAAAGGGAAATATTATCAAAATTGTATTATTTATCTTTTTTTAAAAATGAAAATCAAAATAAAAATTCTTGATGTGGGGGGTTAAAATTGATGCGGGGGTTGCCTGAGAACCATACCTTTTTTGGCCTGATGAACATGTTTTAATATTTATGAATAGATTTGCAGTGAATTACATACCATCTTTATGTAAACTTAGAGACAGCTAAAGGATATGACAAGTATATGATTGATACATCAATTACTACTAGCATTCTGCCCATTCTTGCTCTTGGACAGGTCCCTGTGACATAGGCCATGTCTGGGGAAAATAAATGTCATGGGGCAAGTTCAACCAGTAGATACAAGTAGTACCTGACAGATGAACCTGCCAAAGACCCTTTGTGAAATAATGACAAATACCTCAGGATATGGGAATATAAGGAAAATTACCTCCTTAGTACATGTTATATCATTCCAAACACCTTCAGGCCAAAAATAGGCCTTACAGAAGGGTGGCATGACAACAGAATAGTGCCACCATTGTCAATTAGAATATGGGTATAAAGAATACCTAACAATTTTTTTTAAATTACTCTTAACAATAATTTACATCAGGAATTCCCATTGACCTCCATCCAAAAAATAAGATGAAGAAGATGTACATGATATCCAGTGATTTAGTGGAGTCTGTACCATACAAGTCCAAGTCAGAGTACAGGCCACTAGGGTCTAATTCCAAGTCAGAGTCCTTGAGGTTTGAATCCAAGTCCACCTTCAAGTCAGAGTCATTTGGAACCCGAGTCCAAGTCAAAAATCAATTCCAATACAAATATTCTTATTAAAATAAATTTTAAAATGATTCTTAAGACAATCATGCAATATTTATGTTATTTTACAAGTGCCTTTACTTGAATGGTCAATCAAGTTAAGCCCCTAATGCAGAGTTAAAAATGTGTATGTATAGTTTTACCTGCGGTAAAAAAAATCTGTTAGTAGTTAACCAATGCATATGTGTACCATTGTTATATAGTATGTGACAGAGTTTTCTTTTCCACTGGACTCGAGATGGACTCAACCTGATTTCTCCAGTCCTGACCTACGAGTCTGAGTACAAAAACAAGGCCTTAGAGTCCAAATCCTTAAAAAAAATGACTAAATTGCAGACTCGAGATCTAAATCACTGATAATATTAAAAGCTATTTCTCTTAGACATAAACACTCACAGAAGCTTCATGCTTTGGCAAACTCTTTAAAAATAGAAATTTATATGTTACTGGATACAATGTTAGTCTTTCTTCAATAAACCTTCATTAAATTCATTTGACAGTAACTAATACTGTGTACCTTTGTAACAGTGTGGGTGGCTGTGATTGTTATCACAAAATAAAACACTGGAGGACCAGTTATTGATACATACCAACATTTAATGTTACTTAATATAGCCAATACTAATGTATACATTCCTGATATTACAGATATGCTTTTTGAACTTGCTTATATCTGATCAATTGCAGCACAGAAATTATGTTCTAATAGTCTCATAAAAAGAGCACCACACTAAAAATGTGCATAAATTTGCATATATCTTGCATATGGTTTCTCAGTAAAATGAAAAGTAGAATTCACAATAAAGGACATAACAGGGAGATGCATATACATGGGAGGTTACAGACTTGGTTTTTTTTTTTATTGAAATATTTCTGGTGTCTATAATGCAAAAGACAAAATAAAGAGGTCCCCATCAGTAGAGGTTTCCTTGCATAAACCTTTAATAGACCAAGCTGCTCAGTGTATTTCTAGTACTTCATTTTAATGAGATCCCTATAAATTGTCTCTACTCTTTTACACACAATTCTTGAGTAATTTAAATTAATTTAAATTAAAGTAATTTAAATTAAGCCTTTTGTGCTATACAAATAGTCCTTAAATAAGCAGATACTGCGCACCTTTGTAACCTAGTACACTGAATCTGTACTTAACGTATATAAATTAACCTTAACAGTCTTTTTTATAAAAGTTTTATGATATGAAAGCATTATTTAAAAAATAATCTACAATCCACTAATTTGTTTAAAGGGAATACATATAAAGACCAAACACATGTATAATGATCGAACACAATACTACATGCGAAATGATTTGTGCAGACCTTACACAGGTTACATTATTACACATCTAAAATGGTACTTTATAGTGCACATAAACTAATACATTAGACAAGCATTTTGTAATTAAGTTTCACTGACGAGCAAATTTTTTTTTTCAAGAGGATAAAAGATTACTCCAGTTATGATTTAATTCATAAGCAACAAATATTCCCAGCTAAAAAACAATAAGGAAATATTTTCCATTGTACTTCCTGCTGAAAGTGCACACCCTCCCTCTCTGGGGCCCTAAACATGTAATATTAAAATAGTTCAATAGTTCAGTTTTTTTAATATTGATACCTTTTGGGTGATTTCTGCTGACTTTAAGATGGTGGTCCTGATAACAGGGGCACTTAAGGCTTCTTTGCATTCCTGTTTGTGGACACTTGAACAAGCTACTAATAGATGTTCCATTTATTTACATTGTCGCTTCGCTCCAGGAAACAGACTTTCGTGGTGAAAAGGAAAACTGTCCTGTTGTCTAATGTGGTGAATTGAACTGACTTCATTACAACTGTGATGCCATAATTCACAGCCAAACCCACTGACCCAATACATGGACATGACAGCTGTGTCATCATTGGCGTATTTATGGTATTTTATGTGTTTTATAAAGACAAGTATACAAAAACAAATCTAAAATGCAGAACATAGATCTACTTCACAGAAATTTTCCATTACACATGCATGTCACTCAATAATATTCCAAAACTTGAGGCTGAGCTGTCCTTGGTGGTATGAATAAAACTCCAGAGATCCTTGGATGTGGAATGGCTGTCTGGTG
Source organism: Sipunculus nudus (assembly GCA_026874595.1). Taxonomy (NCBI): domain Eukaryota; kingdom Metazoa; phylum Annelida; class Sipuncula; order Golfingiida; family Sipunculidae; genus Sipunculus; species Sipunculus nudus. Next base: position 83,480,163 of record CM049308.1, on the reverse strand, counting down.
AATCACTAGCAAATAATGGAGGATGAAAATTCAAATTCTACTGATTGTGGAAGAGGTTACGTAAGTGCACCTACAGGGAGGAAATGCACAGCAATTACATTACTCAAGAGACTGGGGGCAATAATACAAGGGCTTTTCACCTGTTCTGATCAAATACAAGCAATTAAGTTGACATGTCAATACACCAGGGTCCTGGGACTTGGCTAATTATATAATTATACCATGATCATGTCTCTGGCAATGACACCCTGGCTGTTCTGTGTTCATCATTAACTCATTTTCAGGCCTTTAATGAAAGAACTCCCAGAGAAGTCAGATCTTTTGATAAACTTATAATATTAAACTTGTAATACCATGGAACAAATTGGTTTTTGATGATCAATAGTTTTTCAGACACTTTGTATTTTATATATATATTAACCAAGGCAGCCAGCCTATACTGTTTTATAGTTTGTTTAATATATAAATTTACTGTAGCATTGCATAGAAAAGTTATAATGTCAGAGCTAAAAATATGTGGTTCAAAACAAGCAATTTCTGAACAAAAGACATTAAGAATTTTGTTTTTAGGAAGTAATGAACCCAGCTAAAATACTTTTAGAACATATTTCGTGAATCACCATGTTTTTTTTTTTGTTGCATAGTCATGGAATGTCTTTGAATTAAGCTTGTGATAACAGGCTCTATATCTGTGACAAGCATGCATGTGACTTTTAAACGTAACCCCCTGCAGATGTTGGAGCTTTTCATATCTTACATGAATAATGCTATGAGAAATTCAGTAAAGAAGTTAAAAAAAACTTCTGAAATTAATAAAACCCTGTGGATCCCAGGTTTACTATGCTCGTTGGGTTATATTCATACAGTGTTATGAATAACCTGTAGACCATAATAAACAGACAGCTGGGAGATCAGAGTTAATCTTTAAGGTTCTATTGAAATTAACCCAAACACTCTACACTGACCCTATCAAGATATTAATCTAGCAAATGAGTTTAACCAGTATATGTCCTATTCCTGTTACAAGTGAATATATCAGACTGGCCATCTGAGGCTAAATAAATTACCTTTTTTTGCTTTAGCAGCTCTGTTCAAACTATTTATTTCAGCTATTTAGCCAAGAGCTTTTACCAACATGATATTTCCAACCCCTACCAAAGACTTTCCAAAGATATTCTGATACTGGCAGTAATGGACTGTCCTGCTTGTCAATACCAGGTACCAGATATTAACACAGCTAAACACACATGACTGTTTGGAATATGCCATCAAATAAACAATCATTAACTACAAGTCATACACATGAGCAAATAATAACCAGCATTTGGTTTTGGAGCAACAGCATGTTCAAATGGTAAAATCCTACCAATGTTAAAACATTCTCAAGATATTTTATGCATGTACGCTTTTTCTTTTTTATTTAATTCAAACATAACTGCAAGTATTAGAGAATCATTAGCACTATTTAATAATGTTTCGTTTTGTGTGTCATATGCATCTGATTGAAAATATCTCAGTTTTGGGTAATATTTAAATACATTATTTTATTTAATAAGAGATGTGTCAATTCTCCCACTCCTATATATCCATAAATTTTTATAACACAATGAACAAAGTTATGAAGTAAAATGGACAAGTAACACTCCAATATCAGTTGAATATCACATCTCCATTCTGTTAGATAATAAAATATATGGACAACAACATGTTTGAAAAGATAGAGAAAGACGGATAATTAAATTACTTATTAAAACACCTCTTCAACCTCTTGGACATTCATCAATCATTAGGTAGAGGTCTGAATTGTATGAGCCAATGTTTCCGCCCTATTAATGCCATTTTATAGATATTTGGCAATAAACCAGATTGTTACTGCTGGCATGCTTTCCATTCCCTAATGATCATAAATAGTCAGATGTCATTTGTAAATATCTTACCAATCTGATCTGGATCTTAAGTTAATTACAGTAAGTGTTCCTTTAGTACATGAAAAGCAAACATGGTGTTTGCTTTTAGACCACAATAACCATTTGATAAGTAATGACACACACATTTATGGGTAACGCCTTAAGCTACACAGCCTTAAATTAAATACCATCTCCTAGCAGGTCTATCAAACTGAATCTTAAAGAATTCATACTGATGTAAATAATGCAATCAACCCTTGTTAACAGTTATCATAGTCTGGGGTATTACTAGAAATATATACTGATGAAAGATGATAAATACATAACTATGAAATAATATCATTACATTTTAAGTTTTCAAAATATCACAATTTGATTGTATATAGGGCCAGGAAACTCAAATTCTGTAAACATAACTACAACCAGGACTAAAATATAATGACATTATTAATACTTTCCTGACTTTCGACAGCTTTGAAACAATTTATGAAAAATTACAAATTTTTAGGAATTTGTAATGGAATATGAACACTAAATAATAAAAGAACCCTTGAAGTTGATTTTGAAGTTGGGTTTCCACTGGGGTATGACGTCTGATACTCAAACTTTACCATTTGTTTATACCCCACCCCCTTCCTCTTCTCAGGTTTCTTAAATGTGGGATTCAGTCATTTTATAATTAACAGTTCCAACAGCTAGTAGATGGCTTGAGCAAAATTTATGGTTTCTCTGTGCTTTAGTATGCCAGTTGGCAGTTTACAGAACCCTGGATCTTCAAAGTTCTGAGGAGATCAATATTTAATCCACATGGACAATCATATATTATATTTCCAAACACAGGAAGTGTAGTGGTGACATCAATTATGTAAATTATTTATGTTGAAATGCACTTCAAGAAAGAAAGGACCTACGGTAACTGAAGTAAAAACTTTGTCAACTATATAACAAATAATGCCATGTGTATTACACAACAAGGTAGCATTTACACAAGTTTATAAAATAAAACATATCTTGTGATAACATCATACGATCGGTTACCCAGTACAACATGAGTTGTATGGATCGTATAAATACAAGCACATATAATGAGTCATAAAGCAAGTAGCAATATCAGAAGATGTGCTATATAAAAAAAATAAGTGAGTGACAAAAATGGAATCTTACCATCTCGTGACTGTTTCCGTCTCCATAAAAACAGGAACACTATAGCTCCAATCAAACAGCATACAGCAAGAGTCCCAAGGATACAACCTGCTACGATGCCACCGACGTCAGGTTGCGGTGGGCATTGCTGGGCAGCGCAAAAGACAATTTGTGTCAATAATAAAATCCACACTTTATCCCACCTCAACATCATCCTGCCGGTTTTAGACGAACCAACAGACGTGTTTTTAACATATAAATCCCATGATTAACCTTTAGTTTCGCTGGACGTTTTGAGCCTGTGCCTCGAGCCAGTAACCCAAGGCACAATTACAGTGGATAGCACTGGTGAGGAACCCCTGGCAAGATGCTCCGATTCACTGAGTCGGGTCAGGTGAAGCAGAGGTGGCAGTTTTGTCATTCCTTCGTTGGCAGGTATGCATACCTGATGAGAGCAGGTATATTTGCAAGAGAATGGCGGATGAGGTAGTGGTGTAGTTTGTACTCAACACATTCACTGCTACAAAAGGCGGCCAACTTCAGTGTTGCACATGGGTTCCCACAAGTCCTGGTTAGGCACCGCCTACAAAATCACTGGAGCGTTCACTGGTGTATTTAACAGCAGCTCTCCTCACTCTCTCTGTAAGAACATATACACACACGTTAATATATTCATTACATACACACTACAACCTCAATGCTTGAAATATCAATCTGACATAGGTTCTGGCAGTCAATATCTAATTGCTATCACAAACTTGTTTTACTGAATCGCTCTAATTGTACAGGTGCTACATTCATCTCTCTGAATGAAAACTTAGCGTATACTCAAGTACATATATTCAGGTAAGTATATGGGTGGCCCTGACACCACTCAGGTGCGTCAGGTACGTCATTCTGCATAACGAAGGTACATTATCACCTGGAGTGATTATTTAGCAATGAATTGCGAGAGGTTGCCTTCTCATCAACGGTCTACAAATGTGTGGCAGACCATTTAGTGATCTGGATAGCCACTGACCCGACGTGCTCTCCTTTCGCTAGTATCTTACTCCTGATTATTTCATTCATACATATAGCTATGCTGGCTCCTCTTTGCCTAGATTTTTGACACATGTTTTATGGGATGCATAAATCTGACACCCAAATCAGGCTTTGGTGACAATGTCTACAGCGTAAAAACACTGCTCAGGAAGGTGTAACATGTCACATAAAATATATGTACATACATACATACATACCTACATACAAAACAGAGAGCATGGCATATCTGCTTTCAACTTAATCCTACAAGCATACAAATTTTTGTTCAACAAATCATCGTAACTGCATACTCAGTACTATAATCCCAATAAAAAAATGAAGTAAAAAGATAAAACAGACCCTTTCACCATAATCAAATTAATATAGAAATTTTTTTTGGAAAAAATTTATATTGGCAGAAGGATTAACACACTATCATTATCATTTTTTAATGGAGGGAACATTTTGATATATTTGTATTTTCTCATTTTATACTTCTATCAGCAATTTAATAATAAATTCATAAAATTAAACCAAGTAATTATTTATTTTGGTTCTTTAAAATTTAAAATGTTATCTAAACTATCTAGAGCTATAAGTACAGCTTAAAAAGATGGGCCCCATTTTGAGAGGAAATAATAGAACTTGCATGTTGCATACTGTGTAATATAATTATTCTCTCGTGGAATTAACAGATGTTTTAGATTGTGAGAAAGATAAAATTGAATAAATAAGGGAATGGTGTTTAGTCAATTCTGCATGTGTGTATCAACATAATATCTGAAGAACCTTTTTGAGGATTAAATTGAAATCTGACTTACAGGTTAAGAGTGTGAAATCTCCAAGAAATTAAAATTAGGTGTGAACCCCAGAGTAAATAACTTTGAGATGAGCATTTAACAGGGTTTAACAGCAGTAGGACTTGCAACATGTGATCATACGGCTGTCTGTGTAGTTGAATCATGACGTCACGTATAGGTGAATATGATGCCCCGCAAGGGGACAATGACGTCATGTCATGTTTCCTAGACAGCTGTCACTAACCAGCTAATTAATTAAATGTTCAGCATGTTCATGACTGTTGATCCTTTTGCAGAAAATTTAGGGCAGCATTATCAAAATGCCCTGGAGTGTTTTTCAACACACTTGAACCAAAACCCAACCAAGTCATTCCTTGTGGAGAAGACCTTGGGATGGGGTTTTAAGGAGGTGAACAAACACCGTCAACGACTACATCATTCTTTCTTGTTAAGATCCTGGCTAGGAGTATAAGTATGAAGGACACAGCACTGGAACCGTTTAAATATGAGAGCTGTGTACAGTTGATCTAAGCCATAAATACTCAGCTCACATTGGCTTAAAATTTTTGGCAGAGTGCCGACTTATCTGGTGGCAATACCATGCAAACGAAACAATAGACAGCAGTGGTTCAGTTGAATAAGCTCTGGTAAAAAGGTAGTGTGACCACCGCACAGGGACTCTACATTCAGTATCTATGAACCTCTTACATGGCAATGAGTATGATACAGAGAAAAGTCATTCATCTTCTTATTATCAGTACTTGGATTAAGTAAAGAACAAATTATAAGAGAAATAAATATTATTAGATATTAATGAAAACATTTGGTATTTCACCTGTTATTTTGGTTGAGAAAAATAATAATAACCACAATAATTAAAACTAACAAAATGAAACCGTAAAATAAAATTATTAAAGTATAAAACCTAAGCTTTATGATACTAAGCTGATCTGTGACACCAAGAATTTCAATCAACTTAGACTCCTGTCATTGTAGCATGTTTGCAAATGTGTCCACCGAAGCTGCAAAGAACTTTTTGGACTGTTTTTCTGCAAAATGTCCATGGTGATAGAAACATATGTGTAAATGATCATTTTTTTTCAATTTAATGTGTAATAAATTGAAAGTTTGTTTGCGGGGCTCCAATCATGACATGTCCACTGCAAATTCTTAAGCCTGAAAAATATTATTAAAACATTTAAGAAACAAAGAAAATGTAGATGTCATCCACAGTCTTGCAAAAGATGAAAGAGCTATTCATGATCAATAAGCTTACTAAATTTCAGAAAGATCCATGCAATCATTACAGAGATATCTTATCTAAAGTTCGAATATTTTACATCAATAGGTCATTATATCAACATTTTTCTATTCTGAAGAACTGGACAGGCTGATTTTCTTCAATCTGTATGTGGTAACAAAGTTTAATGTGCAGATGATACACAATGTTTCAGTATAATATGAGTTGAATGCAAAAGTTTTGTTTTGCAGCCCAGAACACTAACACAAGTCTGATTTTCTGTGTGCTCAAAACACACAAAAACATGCATATAACTGGCAGACTTTAGGCCATGGTTACCTAATGTTTTTATATACAAGGGGATTTACCGAGGACTAACTTTGATGATAATATAGAAGTTCCCTGGCTGAACAGTTACAATTTGCACACTGTTAACAAAAGGCTGGATGGTTGAAGGAAATAGGGGAATTGCTGTAGTGTAGCTGAGATAGCTTATGGTAAGCTGAGCTAAAATTGGTAACAATTTTAAAATTTGGCTAATGCTAAATTTCAGGACAGTGCCTGAGGTTGTTAATATAAAATCCTACCTCAAGTGTGAATTTCCAGGAAACATTGTCTCTCATATGAAACCCAATTAATTAATTTGTCTATGATATTTCTGGCACCAAGGCATTAATAGATCACTGATGATGGCATAATCAACAATGAATATAATATAAAAACTAAATTCTGGAATCCACACTTAAAGTGGATGAAGAAAAGGCCCAGCCAAATTTGGTGCAGGGACACTTAGGCAGAAACAGAAAGTGCTGGAGGGATCTGTAGAAGACTGAGTGCATTAGTAGGGAGATGCAATTGGCCTTTCACTTTAAATTTCATTTATTTCACACAGATGTTACAAAGTATAATGATGATTATTATGACACACTCTCCAATTGGCTATGATGGTGGTGTTAGGTAGTTTCTAGAGGTGGACCTGGAGTGGAAATCACAAACTTAGGATGAGAGGTTAGACCTCTCTCTAACTGGTATACTGGGAATCAAACCTAGTTGACCATCTGAGCTTGTTCCCCTCAACTGTCCATGCCTATGGCTATGCTCCTCATGAGGTAAATGACCTAAGTAATTAAGTAAAACCACTAATCAAAAAGAAAAGTTTGTTTTTAAGCAGACCAGCCACAATTTTGATATTAATATGTTTAGATATGTGCATGGATGCATATGTGCATAAAAATACTTGAAAAAAAGGTATGTTTCAATGTATATGCATGAACTGACAGACTAATATATTTGTACAGTAGATCAAGCAGGCTTTCCATAAAAAATGTTAAAGTGACATCATTTTACCCTGAATTCCCAGTTTGCACAGACCCTATGCATGAAAATAGCTCCTCAAAGACACATGGAAACATCCCAGTTACAAAATCATGAGTTATTTTTCTTGCATGTATGCATATATGTGCACATGGAAACATCCCTTTATCCTACCATCAGTTCAAAACTTAGTCTATTCAAAAAGATTTTGGATAGGCAGGTTGGAGAAATAAGACGTAACTACCAGTATATTAAAGATTAATTATCAACAGGAACCATATTATAGCTAGAGTTAAAAATCCGTTAAATGGACCAGCAGAATGAAAAGAACTTGATTATTTTGATTAAAGCAAAAACAACCCCAGTAAAACTCTCATAATAAATATTTACTTTGATTTATCTTTGGAATTAAGTAATGTCTTGAGTAATAAAAATCAAATAAAATTATAACACATAAAAAGACTAGAGAATGCTGTTAATTGCAACGTCTTGTTTACCTTTTATTATACAACAGCTATTTTTCACCCAATACATAACAGTGGGAAGCCAAGTCAATTGACACAACTTAAATACCTTTTTTTCTTTCTAACAGTTTTACACACAGGAAGCCAAGTCAATGGTTATTACTTCAGTAATTATGCATAAATGGGTTGATGAAAGGTGTATAGTGGGGTACAAATATTAGCTCGTGCCACAAATCAAAACAGTCTCCCCTATGGATACTTTAAGAGTCACTTTGATCAGAGACCCATGACAGCAACAATCATCTGTAGCCCGCATACTTTGCGCTTCATCATCCATCCGCTATGCCCTGAGGCCCAAGACAAAAGCAACAATAAGCCTTGCTACCAAAACTATCTTTGTGGTTATTAGGTATAATTAACTAAAAACGTTATGCAAATTCAGATTTGCAAAGGCAACACACTGCCAGTGACATAACAGCATTTGCTTTTTAAAGGAACTAACCTCTTACACTGAACCACTTAGATGTGGACTTTGGGTACAATTAACTCAAACTGTTAAGCAAATTCCAATTTGCCAAAGCACACAAGTGCTGGTGTCACTATCTGTTTTGAAACAAAAAATTAGCTTCCACTCAAATAAACATTCTATGCATGAGCTCATGCAATGCATATAATTAACTCCAACTTTTATGCAAATTTTTGTTCACTAAAGTGTCACACACAATGCAGAGTAGAAACACAAAAAAATAGAGGCTTCCATGCATTCCTGTAAACTATCAATTAGTTCTAGCCTACTTCACGATCATTCCACATATGCACTTGTCAACACAAATTAACATCACCTTAATGTTTTATAATTAAACATAGATATTCTCTAGATTTTCGTCATACTGTTAAGGGTTTACAAAGTGACTTCATTATAACTTTAAGTAAGGTATACAGAAGTCATTAGCAATCACAATGTCCTCAGCAAATTGCAGCCTCAGGTTTTCTTTATCTTTTGGGTACTATCAGAAAAAGTAACTATTTTGATATTAGCACAGTTAGCAGATCAACAATCTAGAAGGTAATTTTCCTCACTTCTATGTAAGTAGGAAAAATAATGGTACCTTTTAGCAGACCTTCTTACCTTTTATTTCCATGGAAACCTATCAGTGAATGCATATATCTTTTTAGGTAACAAGGTTAGTTATACTACACTCTTTGTTTTCACCTCAGCCAAGGAGGTTATGTTTCCATCCCTGTCTCTTGTTTGTTACTTGGTTTGTTTTTCTGTTAACACAATTAATAAATGCATATATACCATTGATCCAATTACCACATCCATTGGCGGAGGTGTGCACTGAAGTGAATGCTACACAGTAATCTTTCAAATGTGACTGCTCAAGGCTGCAAACAAATACAGGGACTGAGTATGGCTAAGCTGTTTACGCTTTGACATTTAATTATGCTCTGAGATGTTAAACGTGTTACCACCAGCAATAAGAAAGGTTTCAAGCTAGAACAAAATGTAATGCATAAATTATGATTTTGTATATAAATTAGGGACCCTTGGGTTAGCTGAATGCTCAGCAGCATTTGTCTAAAAGGATATTTATATGAGCTTTTTAAAAATGTGGGTCCTGTGATCAAGTTTGAAGCCAATCCATCTCACCTAACTGGAGATATCCAATTTGTGAATTGATGGGCCCTGTGACCTTGACTTTTGACTTTGTGACTGCAAAATCAAAAACAATCTTCCTGTATTGGCAGATGTGCCACATGTTGAAGATGGAATGTTTGGGGTGAAAGTTTGGTTTGAAATGCATCCACAATCTTTTTAAAGAAGTGGGTCCTGAGACCTTGACCTTTGACCTTATGACTCCAAAACCAAAAGGGTTCTTACTTCATAAAAAATCAAGTCAGAAACCAATATGTCAATCTAACCTTGAGTTATCATCTAGAAACAAATCCGTGGACAGATGGCCCCTGTAATTTGACCTCAGTCAGATTCTTCTCCTATTGACAGGTTAGCTACATATGGGAGAGCTGGTTTGGGATGAAAAAGTTTGGCTTAAAATGCATCCACATTTTTTTTAAAGAAGTGGGTACTGTTACCTTGACTTTTGACACTAAAATCAAAAGGATCCTTACCTTATTGGTGGGTCATATATAAATTAAGTTTGAAACCAAAATGTCAATCAAATCTGGAGTTATCATCTGGAAACAAATGTTGTCAGATGGCCCCTGTGACCTTGACCTTTTACCTTGTGACCCCAAAATCAGTTCTTCCCCTATTGGCAGGTCAGGTGCGGAAGATCAAAGGTTAAGAATGAAAGGTTTGGCTTAAAATGCAAAGACATTCTTTTTAAAGAAGTTGGTCCTGTGACCTTGACCTTTGACCTCATGACCCCAAAATCAAAAGAGATTTTGCTTTATAGGTGGGCCATATATAATGCAAGTATGAAATCGATATGTTAATCAAAACTGGAGCATCTGGTTACATAATTGAAGGACATACAGAAAGACAAACAGACAGACAGACGGACTTGGTGATTACTATAGGACATCCACTTATTAAAGTGGGGCCCTAATAAACACAAAAGGTTTCAGGACACTTGATGAACCAAAGTAATGTATCTGTTAGTATCAATATAATTTGGCAGACTCAAAATACAGGAAAAAAAGCATCAGAAATGCATCAGTCATAATCAATAAACACACCAGGTTTTGAGACATTTTGATCAATTGAAACCACAGTGGAGAAAACTGATATGATTGCTGTCATTTGATGTTCTAAAAAAACAGAAAAAAAAATTGTGACAATTTTTTAAATTACAGGTGGTGCCACAGGTTTTCAGGAACTGACAAAACTAGTCTTGGTCAATATTCAAGGCAAGATTCCTGGAGCTTAAGTATCAAAATTTCAATTATTCTGGGGGTTACTTTCAAGCCCCATAGATCTAAGGATATTGGTCACAGTGACCTAATTTCAGGTTTCCGAAAAGATATTTTAGTAACCTTCTGGGATATTCATTACAAGTTTCTAGGTTAAGTGGTCATAATTTGTGTCCTGCTAACAGATGGCCGGACAGCCAGATAGCTGGAAGGACGACGGACAAAGCACCATTAATTCCTATACCTCAGTTGACTTTCAGTCAGCTGAGCTAATAATCACAATTAGAAGAAAAGGAATAAACTAGTGGCCCATGGGCCATGACGCTCAGCTGAATTCAAGGAATGTTGAACAATCAAAATGCCTGCCAAAGTGCCAAAATATCATGAATTTTGTGAAGAGTCCTAAGAAATGTCTGGTTTACAAGAAAACTCTCCAAGACGGATTGACATGCAAAATTTCAGACCAATACCTTAAACTTCTATGTCTCAAATTTCAAGTTTCCACAGAAACTTTTTATGGACCTCCTTTGTTTTCATGTTAGAAGATTCCAGTTCCAGCAGTTATGATTTGTGCCTTGTTAACAGATGACAGCTTATTTGAAGGTATCAAAAACAGAGAAAAAAAATCATAAAAATAGAAAAAATACAGGTGGCACCACCAGTTTGCAGGAACTTATGGAACACTCCATGATCAATATTCATGCAAAGAATCATGGTGATCAAGGCGGTAGTTATTCAGGTACTGAAGCTTTTGTATCAAATTTTTTATTATTCTGGAGGATACTTCTGAGACCCATAGCTTGGAGAATATGGGTAACAGAGACCGAATTTCAGGTTTCCAAGGAGATTTTTTATGGACCTCCCTTGATGTCAAGTTAGAAAATTCCAGGTCAAGCAGTTATGATTTGTGCTCTGTTAACCGACAGCCAGACAGCCAGACGGAAGGCTGGATGGACGACAGACAAAGAGTGATGGCTATAGCTCAGATGACTTTCAGTCAGCTGACCTAAAAACCATTCCATTTAGTTAGAATCAGTGGTCAGATAGTCATATATGTGGAATACCTGATCATGAAGACTGGGTGACTTTAATCTTTGATGTCATAATAATAGTCAGTTCTCATTTAACAAACAGTTCTAATCTATCTCCATGCTCTTTATGGTTCAAATTGATGTAAAAATTATATATATAATGTTATGAACCACTTGCCTTTGTATAATGTAATAAATCATGATGCAATCATAAACAGAAAGCAGAACAAAGACAGACCAAGGAAAGGTACCCTGCACCCTCTGCACCAGTAAGTAAAGAACACTATACCCGGGAACCACTCCCTGTGGTTACTTCACAAATACCATAAACACTCTAAATACTTTACATTCTGCCGGGCCCGACCCTCGGTGACTGCCCAGGCCAGAGTTGTCAATATTTATTTAGTCCAATCGACCTTGGAAATAATTATCTTAACCTGAGCCAAGCGGTGTAAACTGTAAGTTTCCAAATAAGTGGTTCTACAAGGTCCTTTTGTTGCACGTCAGGTGGTTCAATTACTCTGGTATTGTATTATCCTTACAGCGTATTGACCTTGTCAGGTAAGCTAACTTGACTCCCCTACTTGCACGTGTCAGTTTTAATCTTTACAGGGGTCTCTTGTGTTTTGTAGGTCCTTGAGGGATTGCTGACACAAGGCAGAGCCAGAGCCAATTCACGCTAACACTTCAATAAGAGACATATCATAACAAAACCTCTTATCTTCCTCACCTGCATGCCTGACCTGACACACTATTCCAATATTTATTTTCTCTAAAAGTATTTAAGTTACCAGGTATTATTTTATTTTTTTTTTTTATTTTCAGCTCAAATAAGATCTTGAGGTCTAGCCCTGAAAAGTGACCTGTTGAATGAAGGGGTGAATTTCTTATACCTGCATGTTATTAGTCATGTGACAGCTGAAGTAAAAGGTGATTTCACAAATAATATTTGTATTAAAAACCTCATCACATATTTCAAGGTTTAAACTTGATACTCCTATGGAAAGCTTAATAGATGAACCTGGAGTGATGCTTTAATCCATCTAGTCACTGAGATTCACAGATATTTTACAAAAGCTGTTACAGCTAGCAGCATTTGTACTGTCTCACTGCCTCTTACTTGATTTGGTTAAAATATTTATGAAGTGTGGTATGATTGTGAAAAATAAATTTTCTGGCTTAACAGCTTTCAGTGTACCAGAACTTATTTATAATAAGGCCAAAAAAATTAAAGTATGGTTCTCAGGCACCACCTGTGTCGATTTTAACCCCCACATCAAACATTTTGATTTTGATTTTTATCTTTTAAGAATAAAAAATAATACAATTTTGATAGGATTTCCTTTATTTTGTAGTGCTTTTACCTGTTAAGCAAATATTACCATGTTATTTTTTTGCTTTTCCCTGATCATATGACATTTATATCTAATCATACAAAAAAGGTCAAAAGTAACATACTGCCTGCAGTGGTTTCTAAAAAAGTGCCTGAGAACCATACATTTTTATTTTTTTTGGCCTAATAATATTAATTTAATCACAATGTAGTACTATTATACCAAATGGCTTGAACAGAGGAAAAAACTTGTAGCAGTATCATGACAATTATTATAAAGATGAAGGTAAAAGGTGTGGGTTTATATTCTGATATCACTGTTGATGTCAGTCTCATCCAACTGTACACTTTTGCATTTCTGGTCTTTCAGGCTTGCATGTTCATTCCTATGGTTTTCTTGGCCCCCTATGAAGCATCAACCCAAGCAGCCATTAAAGGAGCTTGTAGGTTATTTGTTTTATATTGGCTGGCTGGCAATGACCAGTACCAATTAGCTCTTGGATGAAGAGAGTGGATCCTTGTGGTAAAGACTTTACCTGGAGTCATTGCATGGAGTCATTAAGTCTGGAAACCTAACATTAACACCACCAAGCTCCACATATACATTAATAATAACAAAACATTGGGTATAAGTTAGTTGTATTATTGTTTTAAAGATGTTGTATTTATGGCCAAATTCCCACAGTCAAGAATACTATATATTTCAGAAACACTCTCACATTAGCAAAATATATGGGTTGTGCCCATGTGGAACATTAAAAAGAAGTTTAAAACTTCAAGTAGAAAAAGTGTCAAAATCTGCCAAATATCATAAACATGAGCCTTCTATAGAGACACAAAGAGTCCCCACATGTGTTTAACTAGGAAGTGTGGCATCAGTGGTCCCCAAATATCCCCAAACTTTGGCAAAAACTCCTTTTAAATTCAAAATACTTGCAAAATACAAACTGAATTTAAAAAAAAGAAAATGCATAATTTGCTATAATGTTATCCTGATGACCCTTTTTAACTGGGAGCTATGGAGGATGTAATTTGAACATGAGATATCGAGGAACAGATTACCAAAAAAAGATGTCTGTGTGACAGTCATGGTTGTGGCCAAGAAATATGTCTGCAACATTTTACACTAACAGCTCCTGCTGTTGCTGGGATATTTGGTACCAGATTTAACATCATGCAAACTCCTGAAATCATAAAATGCTACACTGAATTGGTAAAATTTGGATTTGTGTGAAAAAAAAAGGCATTTTTTAAAATAGGTCTTTCAAATCATACACATGTAATTTCCCTTGGTCCAAGAAAGAAAAATTAGACCATGATAGGATTTAAACTAATATCTTAACATTTTCTGACTAATTGAGGAATAAGCAGAAACACCATTTGCACCTCACAGTGAGTAAGCTACCAGAGGTAGGGCCATCTTCAGGGAAAGGTCACACAGCAGTGGTAATGTTTAACATGTCAAAAAGTTTGCTTATGATTGGTGTAGTGGTTCATGAGGTAAAAGGTAAAAGATTTTGCTCCATATATGAATCCAACTTGTGAAACCAGAATATTTCGCCATCATAAAAATTCTACGTCCCATGGAAACATCAGTCTGAAAATAATTGTATTCAATATAGTATACTGAATTCCTCTAGCTCCAAGGAATCCTAGCATGCGTTTGATTTGAAGGCGAAAGTGTTCTTAATTATTTACTGACTTGTGTGAAAGAAAGTGAAAAAGACCGTTTTAGACCACAGAAAGTCACTAAACAGAGGTGGTGCCATCTGCAGATTATTATCAACTGTGAGTCATGTGCTGAGTGTAATTGTAGCATGTGCTGAAGAAAGCAGCTACAGTTTTTCAGTTTTGACTTAATAAGTTTTGCATATATTTTGCAGAAATTTTCACAATGAATGACGGAAGCTAGCACATCAAAAAGAGTTTTTTTTGTTGTGTTAGTACACAGGCAGATACCAACAAAACAATGTCACCAAGTTTTTAAATATGTGTGAAGGGCCAAATTTAGAAGTATCAATATTTACACAGTTTTTTTACCAGATTATAAAAATATAAAATAAAATTTTCCCTTTCTGAAAAAAGGGTAGATTTATAACTTTATAATTTAAGTGACAGGACTGATAAATGATTATGTACAAAAGCTAATTTTATATATAATGAAAACTGGATCATGAAAAGATATACATGTATCACACTGGTGGGGTGAAATATGGGGAGTAAAGTTGGTGGGGTGTGACAAAACAGGCCATCTGCAGTATGTTTATATGTTATAATGACACCAAATGATTTTATCTGTTTCTCTTGTAAGACAGTATGTCTCACCTACCCTGCAAATTATTGCGTCAGTTTATAAATTACGACTTGTGACCATATATTCTCATGTTCCAGTGCCTTTTTGACCTATTTGTCAATCAGACCAGCTTACAGACGTAACACTTGCATGTTATGGCTCCTATCACAAATTTTGGTACTCTATCACCAATTTTTGTACTTTTAAGGTCTAAGAACTGTCCCAGGAGTGTGTTTAAACATTGTTTCAGTTTATCCTTGATATCATATGAACTGTTGTTCTAGAACCACTTGAAATGTACCTATTCTAAAAGCTAAGAATATTAATTATAATTTTGCAGATGAAAACTCTGGGATCTCCCAAAACTGGTTGAATTTTCAAAGATTTAAAAATATTTTTTCTAGTTTTCTGTTTTAACTTTAAATGGATATTTTGCAGCTATTAATACAAAACAGTCCATTTTCTCTATATTGAAATTTAAACATAAGTTCTGAAATGCATTTGATAAATAATGAAAACTTGAGTGAAAAAAAAGGAAATTCATACAATATTTGCTGCAAGTTGTGAATGCAGTTATTCACAAACATGGTTTATTTGTGGAGTGGCTTCTTTGCTTAGCAGGTCAGCTGTGACAAAGGCCATAAAACCTGTTGTCACATATCACATACACCAGTGAATGCCACTCTGTTTTAACTTCATCACCATCATAATCAACTAACAGTAACAAAGACACTTGACAAATGTTCAGCCTCTCAGCTGGCAGGATGCCAAAGAGTTTCAAGTACCTTAAAAGTACTAGAAAATCATTTGGTAAATTAATTAATATTAACATATAAATGACCCCTGATCCATTCTTTCTCACAAAATGACTGGTTTCTCACATGGCTGTCATTCTGTGGCAAGGAAGCAGTTAATCCGTCACTCAAATAAGTGGCTCATGGGCCATGACGCTCAGCTGAACTTGAAAATACTAAGAGTGTATTTTAAGATGTATTTGAAATATAATTAACTTCAAATTTTTAATTATTCTGAGGGGTCCTTCTGAGCCCCATAGCTTGCAGAATATGGGTAACAGAGACCTAATTTCAGGTTTCCACAGAGATATATTCATGAACCTCCTTTGATGTCAAGTTAGAAAATTCAAGGTCTAGCGGTTAGGAATTTTGCCATGTTGACAGTTCACAATTTGATTTCAGGTCTAAAAAAAATCATAAAAATTGGAAAAAAGATTACAGGTGGCATCACAAGTCTGCAGGAGGTGGTAACAGATGAACACACCAACTGACAGAAAAAAACAGATAAAGGTGATAACATAATTTTCTGGAAGAGGTATTATGCAAAAAAGAATATTACACCTGAAAGCCTTTTTTGCATTTGGGAGAGAATGACAGAAGAGGGTTGTGTTTTGATTTTTTTAATTTGAACTTTTAATTTACATGGTATATGAGGCACCTCTTACCATTCTATGGCTATAAATCACAATCATAATTCATGAGAAAAATTTTATTTGTTTACCTGTATGTACCTTTTTAGCATCAGGTGTATTCAGATTTTGGACAGGTAATTAAACCTGAATGTCAATGACCAAGTGCTCACCTCTGCAACATATAATTATGCAATTTGCACTTTGTAAATTTTTTCATCACAGAAAATTATTTATCAGATGACTCAATCTGCAGGTTCATAAAACAGTGTAGAATTTTAGAAGGTGGCATCTTGCATTATTTTCATTAAGGAGAACATATGCATTTTAAAAAGTTTACATAAATTTGCTAATCTATAAATTTCAAAATTTTGTGTAGCCAGGAATCAGATAAAATCAGCAAAATCGAAATTAGTCACAAAATAAAGGAAAAAGGAGAAGCATTTTTCTGTAATTTTGAACAAATGTGCATAAATTTACATATAATTAATGAATTTCAAAATCACATGTAGAAGTTTTAAGGTAACATCTAGCCCTCTTAGATAATACACACAAATTCATAAATGCATGGTCAATAAATAAAGAATAGCATTTTGAAAATTGTGTCTGGATGAACAGACACATACCTACATTGCCATGGTATAAGTTCATCAGGCTTATGACTTGATGACTTAAATTAAACATGTGGACCAATGACCAGAATGGAGGTTTTATGATACAATGAAATGAGTTATAAAACAGTGGCACACAACCAAATTTATAAGTCTTGTGTCAAAGTAAAGTTAAATCTGTCCTATTACCTTGACTGCAATAGAGGTTCAATGACCTCAGGAGATAATCACATTAAAAGTGTCTCCAGCAGGGAAGCCTCAACAACCTGAATTTTCAGAGCTGATACAAACATTCATAAGCTGTTACCTGCAAGTTAGTTCATTTATTACAACATGTTCCATTAAGGGAGGTTTCATTAGGAGGAATTATTAACAAGTGACCCATGGATCATGACGCTCAGCTGACTGGGAAGAGATTCGCAAAAGGAAATTTTATCATCTGAATGGTAGTATATACCCATTCAACTGAAGCATCAAACAGATTAACCAACAGGCCAAGATTGTGTTTTTATTCATATATCTCAACAATAGAAAAAAAAAAACGCGTATTTAAAAAAAAAATATCCTTGGTGATCTCTGCATTAGTTGTTCAGATACTTCAACTTTTGTCTCAAATTTTCCATTATTCTGAGGGATACTTCGGAGTTCTATAGCTTGAAGGATATGGGTAACAGAGACCTGATTTCAGGTTTCCACAGACACTTTTCATGGACCTCCTTGCATGACAAGAATGAAGATTCTAGGTCCAGTTGTTACAGTATGTGCCACTTTAACAGATGACAGCATCCTTAAAGGTCTCAAAAATAGAGAAAAAAATTGTAAAAATTTGATAAATACAGGTGGCGCCACAAGTCTGCAGAAACTGATGAAACATCTCATGATCAATATGTATGCCAAAGATCATGACCATCAGTGATGTAGTTAATCAGATATTGAAGTTTTTGTATGAAATTTTTTACTATTCTGGGGGGTATTTTTGGGCCCAATAGCTCAAAGGATATGGGTAACAGAGACCTAATTTCTGGTTTCAACGAAGACTTTTCATAGGTCACTCAGAATGTAAAGAATGAAGATTCTAGGTCCAGTCTTTACAATTTGTGCCCTGTTAACATATGTTCACATTTTTAAAGGTCTCAAAAAAAGAGAAAACAATTCGTAAAAAATTGAAAAATACAGGTAGCGCCACCAGTCTGCAGAAACTGATGAAACATCTCATGATCAATATGTATGCCAAAGATCATGACCATCAGTGATGTAGTTCATGAGATATTGGTTTTTTTTATGTAATTTTACAATTCTGGGGGTACTTTGGGGCCCCATAGCTCGAAGGATATGGGTAACAGAGACTTAATTCCAAGTTTCCAAGGAGATTTTTCATGGACCTCTCTGGATTTAAAGTAAGAAGATTCCAGGTCCAGCGGTTACGATTTGTGCCTTGTTAACAGACAGACGACCGGATGGCCGGATGGATGATGGACAAAGAGTGATTGCTATAGCTCAGATGACTTACATTCAGCTGAGCTAAAAAATTGTAAAAATTTGAAAAAAATACAGTTGGTGCCACCAGTCTGCAGGAAATGATGGAACACCTCTGGATCAATATGTATGCCAAAAATCATGACCATCAGTGTTGTAGTTATTGAGATGTTGCAGTTTTTTTTTTTATCAAATTTTTCATTATTCTGGGGGGTAATTGGGAGCCCCACAGCTCAAGGGATATGGGTAACAGAGACCTTATTTCAGGTTTCCATGGAGACTTTTCATAGGTCTCTCACTGTGTCAAGAATGAAGATACTAGGGCCAGTCTTTAAGATTTGTGCCTGCATGGTTAACAGACAGACAGACTGACGGACGGACAGACGGACAGACCGTTGATGGACAAAGAGTGATCACTATAGCTGAGATGACTTACAGTCAGCTCAGCTAAAAATAAAACAGATGATGCCACATCAAAGATATTTTCAAATAATTAATCACTATAATAACGCAGGATAATTTTACCCGCATGTATGAACTGTTGGCATGTTTTTTCACCAGTTTCCATTTTACTCATTAATTTTTCAAAACTTCCTGAGCCAAAGAATACTTCATTTTGTCCCAAAGGACTTTCAGGAACCCACTGAGAGACTTGGGATCAATATACAAGCATCATGTTTCTTTTTAAAGCCTGCTACATCCCATGGCTTAAGTTACCCACATATAATAAATTGATCTATGGAATTACTGCCCCTGTTCTGCAAATAATATATTTATATTGTAAATCTGTATGCACGAAGTCCCAGGTAAGCAAATCATCAAATTTTTCTAGATAATACAAATTAAATTTTAAAAATATGAATATACACCTGTTGTATAAAAAGGACAAACCAGTACTGGTAAAATACCATACAACAATGGACAGGGCATTTTCATTAAGCAACCCAACCTTCTAACCAGAAAAAAAATTAAAAGTTCCCCTTTACTCTGTTAATTAGTTTTTATTGTGAAACTATACTTACACTTCTATTAACAATCAAGTCTTACATTTATTGCAGCTGCTAAACAAAAAATAAATGCAACATCTTTTTTTGTTATATTACATACTTCATGGGAGTAGGACTCCATCTAGGCAAATATTCAAGGAAGACTCGGTGTCATCAGTCAAGTAATGGTGCATTTAATTGCTACCAAATTAACCCTAACATAAGGGCAATGTCATCGACCTAATGTACAAAAGGTTGTAAACGTGTCATCAAGCTGTTGTTATGTAATTAAACTTAAATTCCTTTGCAGGCTGAAAAATATAATGTATTAAAGATATATTACCATAACAAATTGACTTCATGAGGTCCATACACTGATGTCATTAAGTACTTGGCAGGTTGAACTTTTTGAAAGGTCACACTATTTAGGAGGGACTTCAACTAGCAAGTATAAACAAAGATGTCAACTTTTTACTTTTCCCATTTTACACTAAAATATGATAAATTGTTATATGTGTTGTAGGATGCATATAAAAGTGGACTGAATTGTCTTGCTAGTGAAGCAAAGCAGTTGAAATGCTGGACATATGCACCACTGATATGGGTTAATTCAAATATGGGATCGGCCCAATATTTTTGCTGAGCAAAATGTTAACATAACACTAGTGACTCGGAGACAGTTCAGTCCACTATTATGTGCACCCTGTAATACATCCCCTTTTACAACTGTTGTTTTAAGAACCAGATAAATTAACAAGGGCTTCACACTCTTTGGTGAACTAAGTGGTGAAAATTACGAAATTACTTCAAACCACCATTTTCCCCAGGCACCAAAGTTAAGTGTCATTATGGGCAAGCCCCCATTTGTTACATAAACATTTTGCTATTGGATTATTATTAGGCTGATCCCAGACTGAAACCCATATCACTGGCACACATGTCCGGCGTGCACCCTGTAACACTAGTGATGCTTGCTTTTCTAGGGAAGCAGTTGGAACGCTTGACTTGTGTGCCACTGATATGGGTTCGAATCCAAATATTTTCCTCTGAGTATGATGTTTACTTAACATATGTTATTTCCATGCCAGTTGGATTTCAGGTTCCATTAAACCTTACAAATTTGGGAAAAAAACTTTCTGCCATTTTGGTGATTCTGGTGATTTAAAAACTAAAATCTGATGTTCTTGTATGTCATCTGTGAGAGAAATCCTGCAGTTCAACTGTCTTACAGTCTGCTGAAAGAATTTAATTTTTGCCTTAAACAAGTTTTGCCAAAAATTACCCTGAGTGTGAATGAAACTAAATTAGATTGACCTTCAGGTTCAGGTCAAAAGTCAAATTCCAGTTACTGCTGAATGTCAACCCTCTTTTCCTTACTAATCTAGTCAGTGAAATATTTGATGATGCTCATTTTATAAATAATGTTATCTGTAAATATCCCAATCATAACTGGAAAAAAACTGCACCAGTGAAGTAACGAGTTTTTTTTACTGATATATATGAATATCAGTAACCTGTTATATTGATATCATTCATGTTATCCGGATGCAATCTACTCACCCCGTATAACTCGCCTCTCATCTGCATTGTTAATGCCACTCACAACCATAGATGTTACAGTGTATGTTTATGACCACACCACAGTCATCTCAGATAACAAACCACAATCAAAATGCACCATCCATGTGACACCCACTCTTCTCCCTCACAGACAGTTTATTAATCAGATGTGGTGGAGAGCTGTAAACTCTGCATGGTTCATTAACCACAGCAATACAGCACAGCTAGATCTGTGTGGTCCAGCAACAGCAGGCAGCAACAAGCATTGTTCCTGTGTCTGATACAGTCACAGACTAAAAGCAAACAGCATCTTGTAAAAAAAGTGCATACTCACTTCACAGTAGCAGCTGTGGTTTTCCTTGTGCTTTAACCTGCTTGCTCAGCACTGCATCTAGCTGCACAGTACTGGAACAGCATGTGTACAGCTCACTGGAATACTCATTTCTTATTCACTTCACATTACTGGGTTTATCCCCACGCCCATCTTCACTGGATCTGAAATGACAGTAGCGTTAGATATAATTACTCACAAAAATAACTGCTCTGTCATTATACAAAAATTACAAAGTAAATTAGCAAAATTTCATTTAATGCAATATATAAAGAAAAAATTCCTCAGAGTATTATTATGAATGTCACACTTTGTGGAAGTCTATTATTGTTATGGTAACT
Organism: Sipunculus nudus; assembly: GCA_026874595.1. Lineage (NCBI taxonomy): Eukaryota > Metazoa > Annelida > Sipuncula > Golfingiida > Sipunculidae > Sipunculus > Sipunculus nudus. The sequence continues at coordinate 83,458,010 of CM049308.1, read as the reverse complement.
GATACTTTATTTTTGTCTATGAACCATATAATTATGACTAAAAGAGCAGGTTCACAAACCTCTGCCCAACATAACACTGGCATACACAGACTCCAGAGTGCTAAGCCAGGAAAGATTATATCAATCATTAATATACATACATGTACATCTTTTGATCAAGTTAATATTATTCTGATATATATCAGTAATAATATCACATGTGCACCTGAGCTTAATGATCAACCTAATGACCACATATCAGTATACATATTTGAAGAAAGAGAGAAAAATGAAGATTATGATTAATATTCAAAATGGCCATGAAGCTTCCTTTGATATGCTAATAAATGCTAACCCTCACTGAGCAAACATATAACATTGGCCATGTTTCACTTTAGAAAAATAATTTCAAACTAAGTGAAATATATGAAGAATTCTTTGTCAGATGGCTGAATTTAAAAACATACCATAACCTACTTATAATATACTTAGAGCATCTGTTCTCTTATATCCAAGGTCCCATTAACTAAACACACTAATATGCCCAGGTACGTGTGAATTCAAGCAGATGTACAGCTAATGCCATTATATCATCTAGGAATTAAAAGTACAAGGACAAGGCAATTAATATTTGTCTGTCAAGTAAACCAATTGCATTTAGCAAGAGCTATTTGATGATTTTGCATGTACACATATGTTCAAGACAGGCTGTGAAACTGCACAAGTCTTTGTTATGTGAGCAATTAGAGGGTACAATTAAGATTTGCTTTGGCAGATGTTGGCTCAGGATAGGGTGTCAGCACTTTTTTCAGTGGTTTTACCAGTAATCTGATTTAAAAATCAATTCCTACAGTAGGGCTTTTTTATATTTTTATGTTCAATTTAATGTTCAATCATTATTAATTTTCAAGGAATTTTCACAAATTTTAAAGCTTATCTTGATTTAGAAATAAATTAATGAAAAGTTATCTGCATAATGGTTCTTTTTATTTTTTTATTTTTAAAGGTTCAGGGTGAATACAATGTATTGTGTGGTAGGACTGTTATTAGAGTTACAGGACATATCATCATCCCTGTCAACCTATCTTTCCCCGGACTAGATTTTATACAGGAAGCTTAAAGCTCATAACATTATGTTCCAAAGACACAAAAAGAATGATGTAAAATTAAACTGACTGAATATATTCCTCTACCTCATCTGAATTTCCTGCAAATATATCAAAATGATGCATGAATATTCTGTGAATATTTTTCTAACTTTAAAGGTACATAAACATCATAATAATAATATGTGTAAAATCTCACACTATTAATTCATCTTGACTGAATGCAAAAGTTTTCCAGACAAAAACATCCCAGCACAAGGACTTGCTCTCTCAAGTTAATTCTCTCATTTTATATGCTGTTATGGCTCTGCGTGTGAGTAAACACAGTCAAAGTTTGTCTGTTTAATTTACCATATCAAGACTGCGGGAATCTAGATGTGTGATCTTGAACATGCTCCACAAGGACAAAAAACGTGAAATAAGAAACACAGAAGAAACACTGATTGAAAAGTGGATTTGTGCATTTGCAGAGTAGGCTACCAGCTAATCTTGTGCATGCTATGTTTTTTTTGCAAAACCAAATGCACTTATTTATTTCCACTTATGTACAGGAGTATAAGCAAACTGTTATAGAATGACATATTGGCAGATATCATGATATTTTATGGTGAAGAAAATACACTTATTGTATATTTTACGATAAGCCATGAATATATATACAGAATAATGTTATAAAAGATGGTTTACTTTACACAGAAAATTATTTGACTGGTCTCTGCAATGTCATGAGAACCTTACTCCACAGAAAAGTTGTCCCAGTGACCATCTCAAGTACCCCTGCTGAAACATGGCCAATGTCTCAAAGTGCCAGCAGCCAATATAAGTCATTTGATAAACTAACAATTGTTACATTTTTATATGACAGCAAAGTTACCAGGACTCCTTTACTGTCACCTTCATTTCACCTGGAAAATGCATCAGGTAAACATCTAAAAACCACAGGACACTCACCTTAATATTTACCTAAAGTTGCATGAAAAACTGCATTAATGAAGGCTATTAAAAACTCACAGAACAGTGTCAAAAACAAGAAGGGTTCAGCAAAGATAGCAGTGTTATTGATTCTTATGCAAAAGAGACAAGACAAAACAACATGCTGGTGTTGACTTCAAGAGCTCCCCATCACTGATGTATGTAAAAAGAAGGAGTTGCAGCACAGATATGCATCACTAGTTTTTACACAACTGTCAGTGAACAACTCCCGCCAGAAACCTGGAGAAAACTTGTCCACTTGTCCAAACTAACATGGCATAAGCATGTCTGCCATCACCAAGCTTTTGACAGAAATTGGTCAAACGGAACTGAAAATTGATTTATTTAGTGAAGGCCCCTACATTTGTAGCAGATTGCCAGGTCCCTTGTTGATGTGCCAATGGATAAGTTTGGATTTTTTTAACCAAGAGTTCATCCTGCTGCATCTTACATTGGAGCTACTGTACAATAGCTCCTTTGAGGCTATGCATGCTGGGTTAACTCAGGAAAGTTTATGGTAAACTGTATCAGTGTGCACAAGGGAGTTTGCATTGTAAATGCTTTACTTGTTTATAGGGAATGTATTACCTCTCCAAACCTAGTAATAAATATCACCAAAACATTGAAGGAATAAGTTATTTTCTTAACTTATAATTATATTTCACCTATATTTTGCACCATGTGTGATTTGCCTAAGAAATGAAATAATGAAAGTTGATTAATCAATACCCCTTTTTGTTTACAGATATTACAGTTGCTTTCATGTTTTGTTCAAACATTGTACCATGAACTGTGAGCCATTAGTGACTGATGAATGATGGAACCACAAAAGAGCACATAATAGCACATACAAAAGTGGCATACACTTGACGGGTCGGACAAAATTGACTCGTATAAAATAACTGCCACACAATTATATTTGGCATGTGCTTGCAACAATTTTACATTTCAAAGTTTCCCCCAATTTGTAATTTCTGAAGAAATGCAAAGGATATCTCAGTTTTGTATTTTTCTTCACGTTTTTAAATGATCATCTGTACAGCCCTGTGATAAATAAATCATGAAATTTAATATATATGTTTGACCCAAGAATGTGGAGCCAAATGAGGCCTCAAGGATTTTCTAGGTGTCATGTTTATACTAGTTTTGGGTGGTCTAGTATGCAAATAACTGAACTCGAGACTTACTGTTCAGTTGCAAAACGACAAATTTCCCTAAAGCCTCATGCACCTTCAAAAGAGAATAATTTCAGTATTTTCTCAAGAATAAATGGATAGAGATTGCAGACCCTGACAGTGCTGCCATCTGGGGTCTGAGTGAATTACATGCAGTTTAATAAATATTTTAACCTGTGAATTTAAGAAACTGGTTTCAGGATACAGATCATCTTAATGGAAAACTAAGATACTGTAAAGACCGAGGTGTGTACAAATTCCAATTGAAAATAAACCATGTAGAGTTTTAAAAACAGATCCAGACAGACGTATGTAACTGATATAATATCCTCACCTTTCAATTCATTGGCAAGGGTAATTAAAACAGACAACTTCAGGAACTTTAGATAGAGTTGAGGCCCATCATACTTCAGACTGTGGCCCATCAGACTTTATTACATTGTGGCACTTTACATTAAATCCGAGTCTTTTAAAGAATCATTGATGATGCAGCATTCAACATTTTTGCAATGGTCAGCATGCACGTAGATCAAAGAGAAATTAAATTAACAGTATTTAATAAACAAGTCTGACTCTTCATTTCCATGTTGGTGGCCTACTTAGTTGATGAACCTAACAGTGACCACAAACCCCTAATGTTATCATGCATGTCTTTGTTTTAGTTAGAGCACACTAAGCCTCATTCAGTTAATTAATGCACACATACATATATACCTTACAAAGACAAGATGTAAGCTCAAGAATCTGGGACAGGCCTTGCTTGGTGATGTACTGACAACCAGTGATTATTTGCACGTTTCCTTTCTGGCTGTCACAACAATGAGTCTTTGGCACCTCGGAGAATCACAAAGGATGAAATATTACAATACAGGATTTTTTACATTTTGAATATGTGTACCTGAAAAGCTGCATGTCTAGATCTGAACACGTGAACAATCACAATAAGGTCACATGACAGGGGCAGATCCGAAATTAATGCGGGGATATGCTTGTAATTAATATATTGTAAAGATTGAAATTAACAGACTATTTACTAATACCATATGCTTGATAGCATTTTGATATCAGGGATGCACTGAAATAATGCAGATTACACTGAAACAAGGCAGCCTCCAACTCCCTAGAGGATGGTATCTGCTGACAGGGAAAAGTACCTCAGCAGATTAAGATAGATTAGGTGAGCAAAATTAAAAGCCAGATATTTACACCTAAGTTATTTACAATTTAAGTCTCTTGGGGCAGTCTACTAGCTGTTGAATGAAATAAACCTCTGCATGGGTTGGCCATTCATTTTATTTTATTTGAACTATTGATCATGGCATGAAATAGCTGACATGCATATGGTCTAATGAATCAGGATTAAGGTGACCTTCAGACAATCCAACTATGTCACATTATCATTTATATGCGAAATATATGGTATAATGGTAACTTCTTCAATTCACTGAAATCCAGTCAAATATGTGCTAATTGTCAAGCCAAGGATATAAGCCTGTCACAGATCTGTTGCATGTTCCGTGGCTTATATTGTAGAAAAACTCAATGTGTGGCTATCGGACTAAATTCATGGCAAGGCCTAATAATATTGAGTCCATTTAAATTTGGCTACCGTAAAGCATGATGTAAGTCAATTTTTTTCATGAGATTTCAAGGCAGAAACAAGGGACCCATGGGTCACATCGCTCAGCTGAATTTTCGAAAATATTAGTAACTGCAAAATATTTTTATTTCTTTTGGTTTTTCATGTATATTATCATTAGAAAAGCTATGAGAAAATGGCCCTGCTAAAATGAAACTCTGTATTTTATAGAATAATGGACATGAGCTAAATCATTTAGTGATGCACAAAGGGAACAAATAGGCCTATGGTAAGTGTTATATAAAAGTAACATTTCATAAACAAATAATGTGTGAAGGTAATTAAGTTTTTAAAAGTTAAATATATGGCCATATGGGTTAAAAATTAATCCCACAAAGTTTGACCAATATTCCTAATTTTAATACTAAGTTAACAGTGTTATTCACACCTAGGCCCCGCCAACTTTAAGAGATATGAATGTCAACAGAATGGGGTGGGGTGGGGGAGAAAAGAAGGCTCCCTGTGGTATGGTATTAACTGCATACAGCCTGATCCAGCTCAACTCAGTGGAGAGAGGGCTTTCCCTAGTGATGGGATTGCATAACATTATGCCAACAGCCTGGGGAGCATAGAGAGATGCACTGAATGACCTACAGTGACCAAAGTGGACTGCTTGACAATGTAAGGGAATACAACAAGAGCCTAAAAAAAAATCAATAACTAGCCTAATTTTGCAGCTTTTATTTTAACAGATGTAATCCTTATGTGCACATGCTGTGAAAATTAAATCCACAGTACTTACAAGAAAAAAACGTGCCGTGGCCAAAATTTAAGGTACCAATTTTTTATTTTTGCTAATATTTTAAAAAAATTAAAAGATTTTGATCTAATTTTGGGTATACAATTTAATTTTGATTAATTAAAGTTATATTACTGGAAAAAAGTCCTTAGTTTTAACATGTTTTGTGTGTAGTAACTTTTTGAAATTATATAATACAGACCTAATTTCTGGCATGTACATAGGAATATATAGTGGAATATTTATGGCAAATATGAATATAAACAGATGAGTGGTTTTGATATTAGGCATTCCTGAAGTGTGAAAATAGGTTTTTAATAAAAAATTAAGGTTTTTCCTTAATTTCTCAAAGGAACGAAGTCGCAAAGACCCAGTTTTCGGCTTGGTAGGAGATCTTGGGGACATCTAACATTATGCCGAATTTTGGATTCCTAGGTCTTACGGTTTCAAAACGTGCCACATCTATGGACGGACGGACGGACAATGGACCATGACGAAAGCTCAGATGACTCAGCTGAGCTAAAAACAGTACACTCAGAGGTAGGCAGCAAAAGTTAGGCTAAACTTCAAATGAATGAGAAAATCATTTTAGAAGTTAAGAAATATCTGACATATTTCTGTAGGGACCTAAAACTATATTGTCGTGCATCCGACATATTTCTCATATACTGTGGTTGGCTTTATATTCACAAGGCTGAAATTTTGTGATTTTTTCTCCATTTTTAATGTTTCGCGAGGGATTCATTTTAGCGATCTCATCAGAACCTATATCAATTCTTTGGTAAAGCCATACCTGTGTATATTATAAAAAGAGAATAATTAAGTTGAGATTTTTATATTCTTCTCATATAATGACAGGTCCGTACAGACAGCACAGGTAGTTTAATTAGTTCATATAAGGGAACGTTTTCCCTATAACTGCATGGATGTAACTTTTTATAAATTACTCACTGTTCTAACCTATTCCCATATAAGTTTTGGCTAGGCCTACACTGCATGGTTCAGAATTGGACTGTTTATAATCTGATAGTCTATGTTGCCCCGTCATAGACTATTAGATTATAAATAGGCCACGAACAGTCCAGTTCCGGACTAGGCCTACACTTAATAAAAAGGACATACTCAATTGGCCAATTATTCTCTAGGGTTTCATTTTCGCGATTATTTCCCATTCGCGAATATCGCAAATTTAGAACCCTTGCAAACAAATCGGCAACCACAGTATATGGCTGTCCAATACGAATTTCGGATACGAAAATTCGGAAACAACAAATTATATCGTTCGGGTTTTGGTACGTGTGAATCATGATAATTTCCGATGAGAATATTTATAAGTCGTAGGCACAGAAATATACGTTCGTGTCATATAATTATTCGTTCGCACGAATCTGTGAATCCGCCATTTTTATGGCAATTTCTGTGAATCCCACTGTATGACAACGTTGAAGATAGCCTAAATATAATTAATCTTGCAAACAAAGCTCTTCCGAGTTTTCATATCCTCAAAACAACTGGCCCCAGTGGCCCAGTCACTTCCAAACATATAGTTAATGTGAACTTACTTACGATTTTGTGAACCGATCGAGAATATCAACAGTGTGCAATCATTGATTCGGCTTTCGGTGTGGATTCAAAGGGTAAAAACCAAGCAGATTCCTGGATTAATTCACTTTAGCCTATTTTCATTATAACCATTCGTATTAGAGCGCCGGTAAACTGCCGCACGTTTGAACATAATAAGGTTGCCCCGAATGTGGGTCAATGTAGATTTCCCGCCAAATTCTAGTGTTGCATGCGGTACAGGAATAAACCATGCGGAAAGGATCCAATTGGCTCTAATTTGGACAGCTTACAATATGCACTGGTGATTCGTTCAAAGAGGGAACTCTCTTTGGTGTTGGACTAGTTACAGATATAGATTTACATAAAAACACTTTGACAGCATATAAAACCTAAACAATAAGCTATCTAAGTTAGATCACGTGACTTTATAGTGGCTGGTCCTTACGGGAACGTTCACCTTGGGGGCTGAAGCCATCGATATCAACAGCGTTCGGCATACTCGTGGTCTCTTTTGCCCATATTTATTGATTAGAAAACTCCCGCGAGGGCCATAAATGACCCTTTTCACTGAATAATTAATTATTTTCTTGAATGCAGCACAGTCACTCGAATCCCCATTTCAGGGGGAAATGGGAAGAAACAGTGCATATTATATACCTCTATAATGATACATGCTTTCTCCGTACGAAGTAGGCCTACGTAAGGCTCTACTATATATATACTCATTTATAGTGCACAGTTTCGTCCATTTCTCGATAAAAAAAAAAAAAACAAAAAAAAAAAACACACACACACAACCATAAATTTATAGGGGTTCGAGCGACTCTCCTGTGTCATTGTGATAGGCCTATAGGCTAATTTATATTGTTCAACATACGTTGACAAGAGTATGTCTGTTTGCCCACGTGCATCAAATGTAGGCCTATTATAACATTTTTTATCCTAGATTTACAATACACCTGTTCATGATATTAATATTAATGACGCACATAATATCCAGCTATGCCATACCACTCCGACCAACAAGTCAAACCACAGAATATATATAGGCCCTAGGTCTGATGTTGGGCACGTGTGTATCCGGCGAATTTAAATTCGTTGTTAATTCCAAATCCGCGAGAACTGTGCACGTGTAGATTATAAGGGGAAGCAATATATATATACCTGAAGTGAACTTTTTTTTTAAGTTTTATAATTTTGAAGCCTCTTATTCAATTATAACTGTATGAAGAATTTCATAATATTTGAATTTTGAATGCCAAGGGATATGGTGACATATTTTTTTTTTTAGGTATTTCAAGGCGGGTTTATACCTATTCCTAGAAAAGTATAGGTAAATTTAAATACCACCTTGAGGGATACTTTTGGAAGCATCCTAAAGGGTCCAATCACCTATCTGACCTTTATAAACTAATGTAATCCTTTGGAGCTTTCTAAAAAAATGCCAGAAAACGTGGATATCACCGTTCTGTTTATATGAATGTGTTTATAATATGTGGGGGCCCGCTAAAATCAAAACAAAATCAACAAGGGCGTCTGGCAGCAAGATATAGGTTATATATACATTTTTTTTCCGTTTGTCAAACCGCCTGGGGCAATGTTTTGCGTTTGCCACGTGTTTATACCTTGGTGGGTTGCTTTTTATTAGGATATATTATAGCAATTTAAATTTTAATAAATATGCATGGATTTAAATGATTTTTGTTTGGTGGATGATTCGGATTACATCGAAAATCCATTATATTTTGACGGCATGCAATCTGGGTTACAATAATATGTTTTTGATTGAAGGATTCTTTATCAAAGTGATATATATATATATATATATATATATATATATATATATATATATATATATATATATATATGGCAAATTCTCGTCCCAGGGCCATTCCCTATTATAAGGGGTCGACTTTATTCTAGAGGTGATCTAGCTGTGATGCAACCATGAAGCTTGCGATTTGTGTCACACTTTTGATAAATCTGGTTCTCTGAATATTATGGGGGAAGGGTCACTCTGAACAGCTACAATGTCCTTGATTAAATGCAATTTTGCGTCAGGATGCTTTATGTTGATGCCCCTTGTAACAGGTTTACTGACAGCAACTGATTGTTTCTGCATGGATTGATATTGAATACTGTTGAATGCTGTTGCTGTGAGGATGCTGTATAAATGCGTCATATAATAATACATCTGGAAGTAAATTGGTTTATACAGATGAATTTGCTATTTGGGGCACATGGGTTTACGCCAAAATGCCCCCGGTTTATAGGTACGGTTTTCGCTTACTTGATCTTGCGTTCAAAGAGATTTCACTCTGGTCTATGTCAGACAAAATTTTATCACTAAGTCTTTTATCAGTCTGATATTCATGTGCACAAACTAAGTGATTAATTTCACAAGTACCAAATAAGCTTAGAATGACCACTACGACCAGTGTAAGTTAATCAAGTTAATTCAGTTCTTTGGATTCTCATGATGGGTCTCTTGTTCCGCAGCGATAATTGTTTTATTTTTCTGTAGACGGCGACACCAGCCCACCAGCTTGATACAGTGAGGCCCCCCTTTTCCACGACACTTGAGCGATATCCAGCTGACTGAAAAATTATCGTAATTTACAAACATATGGCCTTCTTTATATAAATTGTTTGATGTGTTCAGCACTTATTGCTCTCAGCTATAAGGAAATATTTCTTGTATACCATCTGGCAGACATGCAAATTTCCTTTAACGAACCTTTAATATTTGGTATATCTGGCCAACTTGAATATTTCATTTTAGGCCTGTCATTAAAGCCTCTACATAAAAATGTTTAAATTTGTAAGATAAATATTATTCTATAACCGAACAAGTGACCCATGGGTCATGACGCTCAGCCGACTGCCATGTTGACAATATGTCCATGCATAGGGAACTATTTAAGATAATGGAGGTGGCACCATCATTCATGCAAGTTAACATTTTCAATGGTTATGATTTGTGCACTGCTTTTGTTTTAAACTTAAATTGTTTTGAGGGCACTTTTGAGCGCCATAGATCAAATGGTATGGGTAAGAGAGACCTAATTCAGGTTTCCTTGAAGACTTTTCATGGACCTTCAAGGATGTCAAGTTGAAAGATTCTAGGTCTAGTCAATATGATTTGTGCCCTGTTAACAGATGACCTCATATCCTTGATCAATATCAATGCAAAGAATCATGGTGATCAGTGCATTAGTTGTTCAGATACTTGAGCTTTTGTTTCCATTTTTCCATTACTCTGGGGGTATTTCAGGTGACTGCATCTTTAAAGATGACTGCATCTTTAAAGGTCTAAAAAAATAGAGAATTTTTTTTAATGCAGGTGGCGCCACCTGTCTGCAGAAGCTGACGAAACACTCAATGTTCAATATCCATGCAAAGAATCATGGTGATCAATGCATAAGTTGTTCAGATACTTGAGCTTTTGTATGAAATTTGCCATTATTCTAGGGGGTACTTTGGAGCCCCATAGCTAGGAGAATATGGGTAACAGAGACTTAATTTATGGTTTCCAAAGAGGTTTTTCATTGACCTCTCAAGATTTTAAGTAAGAAGATTCAAGGTCCAGTGGTTACAATTTATGCCCTGTTAACAGATGACTGGATCTTTAAAGGTCTCAAAAATAGAGAAAAAAAATCATTAAAAAAAATAAAAAAAAAATAGGTGGCGCCACCAGTCTGCAGAAACTGATGAAACACTCAATGATCAATATCCATGCAAAAAAATCATGGTGATCAATGCATAAGTTGTTCAGATACTTGAGCTTTTGTATGAAATTTTCCATTATTCTGGGGTTGGGGGGGGGGGGGGGTACTTCGGAGCCTCATAGCTGGGTGAATATGCGTAACAGAGACTTAATTTCAGGAGATTTTTCATAGACCTCTCTGGATGTTAAGTAAGAAGGTTCTAGGTCCAGCGGGTACGATTTGTGCCCTGTTAACTGATGACCACATCTTTAAAGATCTAAAAAATAGAGAAAAAAAGTGAAAAATCGAAAAAATAAAGGTAGCGCTAACAGTCTGCAGAAACTGATGAAACACTCCATGATCAATATCCAAGCAAAGAATCATGGTGATCAATGCATTAGTTGTTCAGATACTTCAGCTTTTGTATGAAATTTTCCATTATTCTGGGGGGGGGGGGGGGGTACTTCGGAGCCTTATAGCTGGGTGAATATGCGTAACAGAGACTTAATTTCAGGTTTCCAAGGAGATTTTTCATGGACCTCTCTGGATATTAAGTAAGAAGGATCTAGGTCCAGCGGGTACGATTTGTGCCCTGTTAACGGACAGACGCCAGGACGACCGGACGACCGGACGGACGACGGACAAAGAGTGATTGCTAAAGCTTAGATGACTTACAGTCAGCTGAGCTAAAAATAGTTTTATGCAAGTAAAACAAAATATAGAGAAATTATTGATATTTGAAAACTGAATCAATGCAATATGCGATTCACCGAATCGCGGTATACAAATGTATCGATAATATCGCGCAGCCCTAATAGTCAATGGTTATCACGAAAATGTCTTGGTCAAAGCGTAACATTGGTAATTCTTATTTTGACAAGTCAGATTGCTGTGACACCTGCTCTTACAAAGTCTCTTTGCTTTATAGCATTTGCACCGGTATGTCCGACACTGTTTCTTGCCTTTGCTGCAGTCACAGCGGAAGAACCCTTGTTCGTCAGAAGTCTTAAGGGCTTGGCGCAGCGAAATATTACATTCTCTGTTTACATAAGATTCACTCAAGAGTCGCTTGAGACAGATGTCAAACTGGTTCCTACAATATTTTGTGCTCAGGATTCCAGCCTTCACTGTAATTCTGTATAAGTCATGTTCGTCCAGATCCAGAATAACTCCAAGTATGTTTCTGGGATCACCTCTACCCCTGTCAACCATTGAAATTGGAACAGCAACATTATCTCCCATTTCACCAGCCTTTAATTCAACACGGGAGCGCTTGACCATTCTTTCTGCTTTGGATAACTGAGAGTCGCATGCTCTTTTACGCTGACAGGAGATGTCTGGAAGCCGCTTGTCCAGAGGTGCAGGGTCGCTGTTGGCAACTGGTGATGGTTGCTGCTCAGTTGCAGGTGGTGATGGTGGACTGTTGGTAGTTGGTGGAAGATGATGGTGCTGGTGGCCGGAGAGGATGGCTCCTGGGCTTCTGGGGGTGACTGTAGCTGGTTGTATGCATCTGCTGAAGGTAGGAATTAGAGGCTCAGTGGTGTCAACAGATGCTGACTCAGTGTTGACAGGTGATGACGGCTGAAGAAGTGCCAGGAGATCATCTTCTGATTTTAGCTTTCTAAGGATTTCTGCTGGGAGAATCGAAGATGCCAAGCCAACCTTAGGGTCCTCTCCAAACATAGCTTTGTAAGGAGTTCTGTTAATGCCAGCATAATGAGCACAGTTCTTCTGTTGCTGCACAAATCTGAGTCCCACAGTCCAGTCACAGGTACTGTTGTCACTCATCCAAGCCACAAGCATGTCTTTAATGTCAGCATTAGCCCTTTCAACAGAGCCCTGACTTTGTGGATGCCTGGGCTTGCCATGAACCATGATGAGCTGAGGCCACAATACCTCTAGTTCTGTAATGACTTGGGCGTTAAATTCTGAGCTATTGTTACTCTGGAGGATGGATGGGGCACCAAAGAGGAGGAAGATCTGTAACAGTTGAAAGGCAACTTCAGTAGCTTTATTTAAAGTCAAGGGACTCAGGATAACAAACTTTTTGAGGTGGTACTGGCAGACCATGATCCATTTTAACTGGCCTTGTGCGGATGACTGCATGTCGACAAGATCTACCTGACGACGAGAGTTGAACTCACTTGACAGAATAGGTTTTACAACAACGCCTTTAGTCTGAGGACGTTTCATTTTCTCTTGACACACAAAACAGTAAGACTTGTAGAGTTCAACAGCATCTGTTGTGACGTAGGAATACTTTTGCCTAAGGTGTTTTAACATCCTGTCACGACCACCATGTCCAGTTGCGATATGAGCTTTATTGATTATGTCATATGTATCTTCTATTGTTGCGTAGTACACCGGACGATCCTCTGGTAACTTTCTCTTCCTTATAAGCTTCTCCACATCACCACACTGTAGTACTCCATACTTCTTTGGGGTGTAGTACTGGTGATGTGACTTTGAATTTGAAATTTCAGCTGCTGTTTTTAGATCCTGAATAGTCTTGTAGTAAACCTCCTTATAGGAATGAGATGTTTTGCACATTTGGAATACCTCTGGAACAATTCCTCCCCAAATTCAGTCTCAAAATTCTGCTGTGCCATTGGGCATCAAAAGATGGAATGATGGTATGAGCACAGTACAGCAGAATTTATACGCTAAATAAATTGGACCATACCTACAATTAGACACTTTGAATCACCGGATTAAATTTATCATCAAAAGGGAACTCATGAAAGCATTGACCGCTGTCTTTTGTAGCGCATCAATTAAAGTAATCAACAGCGAAACTCTCATAGCATGTATCATATGGCTGTCACTTTGAGCCAAACATGAAAGTACTCGGTGGAATGTGAACTAATTAGCGTGAAATGTTATGAATACCATTAACATTGAGAACTATCTTTATGAAACAGCAAACTGTGACTTTAATCCCTTTGTAGAGCTATAGATAGTGTGAAATGTCATGAATATGGTAATGAAAATACTCCATGAATAGCAAACTCTGATAGATATACAGAGTGCATTCTTAAAATTTCATTGAAACCCATCCAGTAAGATTAAATAAAATAAAAGTATTTTAATGTTATAGATATGGGTAAGACTGTATAAAATAAAATGTTATGAATATGAGTAAGATTGTGTAAAAAAAAAGGTACTGAAATGTTATGAACATGCCTAAGATTGTGTTAAATAAAGGTAATGAAAAGTTATGGATATGAGTCAGATTGTGTAAATAAAGTTACTCAAATGTTATGAATATGAGTATAAGTGTGAAAAGTAAAGGTAATTAAATCTTATGAATATGCGTAAGATTGTGTTAAATAAAGGTACTGAAATGTTATGGATATGAGTAAGATTGTGTAAATAAAGTTACTGAAATTTTATGGATATGAGTAAGATTGTGTAAATAAAGTTACTGAAATTTTATGGATATGCGTAAGATTGTGTTAAATAAAGGTACTGAAATGTTATGGATATGAGTAAGATTGTGTTAAATAAAGGTACTGAAATGTTATGGATATGAGTAAGATTGTGTAAAATAAAGTTACTGAAATTTTATGGATATGAGTAAGATTGTGTTAATAAAGTTACTGAAATTTTATGGATATGCGTAAGATTGTGTTAAATAAAGGTACTGAAATGTTATGGATATGAGTAAGATTGTGTTAAATAAAGGTACTGAAATGTTATGGATATGAGTAAGATTGTGTTAAATAAAGGTACTGAAATGTTATGGATATGAGTAAGATTGTGTTAAATAAAGGTACTGAAATGTTATGGATATGAGTAAGATTGTGTAAAATAAAGTTACTGAAATGTTATGAATATGCGTAAGATTGTGTTAAATAAAGGTACTGAAATGTTATGGATATGAGTAAGATTGTGTAAAATTAAGGTACTCAAATTTTATGAATATGAGTAAGATTGTGTAAAAATGGTACCGAAAAGTTATGAATATCAGTAAGATTGTGTTAAATAAAGTTACTGAATGTTATGAAAATGATAATTATAACTCACACTCTGACAAGATATCATTACACAAATTCCCTGAAATCCATTCAGTAAGATTGTGTAAAACAAAGGTATTATTTCAAGGGATTACACGAAATCCCTAGACTTTTTAGTGATTTCATGAAATCCCTAAGTGAAACAGTGATTTCACGAATTCCCTGAAAGTTTTAGGGATTTCGCGAAATCCCTATTTACACACATTTACTGTAACATATACAGAGTAGAATTGATACTAATAATGATTTTTAACTAAATACACGACAGGAGCTTGGCTTTTATCATCCAGTCTGACGCGCATCGTGCGTATGCTATAGTCGCATTTGAGTGCATATACCAAGCTTTAGCCTGCATCGTGAGCTAAATGTAATCAAATAATCAAGTACAAGGCATGTGTAAACTAACAGAAATACTTATGGTAATCTCAAAATTCTATTTCAAATTGCTTTTTATTAAGAGATTTTTATTGGACTCGGCCTGGTGTTCCAGATGACCCGGACTCGAAACTAAAGGACTTGGACGCCGACTCGTGGAGCCTAGCTCGGACTTCCACTCGGACCCGGATTCGACTACATCATAAACACTCTAACGCAGGCTCAAAAAGAAAAAAAGTAAGATATCAATATTTAATATATATATATGAGTAATCTGTACAGTTCATAATTACAAATACTCATGAAAATGCAGGTGGTTACATAACACAATTTCCAAAGATACCTTAGTATTACATGTTTTAAAGACACTAATTGTTTTCAAATTATATGATAAAAACTTTACGCTTCAATCTTTAAACTTTAGACAGAATTAACGTGCCTAGTGGCTGGCAGCATTATACAAATATATAACAGATTTAAAGGTGCCCATTCAGTAATGGTGGGCCGATCATAGAGTTTTTTCGAAAGTCGGTTGGTTTGCTGCTACTTTCAAGCGCTCGATTACCAAAGGCAATTATCGATTACATCATACTCATGATTGATTACATCATACCCATGATTGTTTTTACCAGAATGTCTTTATGTTATAGGCAAAAATTATTCTTGATTACTATAATTATTTAAAATGAAATTTTGAATAGCATATTTTAGTGATAAAAGGAAAATATAAAAAAAGGCAAAAACTTCTGTTCGTCAGGTAGAATTACAAAGACATGCGGGCTGGCTTAAGAGAGTACAGTTTCAAAGATAATTGCACATTTCTTTATATTTGTCTGAACCGATTAATAATCGATCATCGATCGGTTTGCCCAAACTGATGATCGATTATGAGAAAGGAACCGACTCCCACCACAACCATTCACCTACCTTTTGTAAAAGAATCTATGTGATTTCTGGCTTCCTCTGTGTATATAAAATGATCTGAGGGTTATTTTGGTTGTTAAAAGTTCTTATATGGCCTTCATGAATGATGTATCAATTTGTTTACCAACAACCTGTTTGTAAACACAGCAATGTTGGCAAACGGGAAAAACATGTGACCTGAGCTGGAAGTTGTATATATGCGGAGGTAGAAAGATCACTTGCTAAAAAACGCATTTGCAAAGCTCTGGCTTATCTGACTTGCTGCCAGATACCCTTGTTGAATTTGTTTTGACTATTGTGGCGGGTCCCCACATAAACACGTTCTTATAAACAAAACAAGCAGCCTGTGTGCGGTGATATCCACGTTTGCTTGCCTATATTTATTTATAAAAGCTCCAATGGATTACTTTTAATTAAGTTATTAGTTCAGATAGGTGATTGGGTTATTTTAACATTTGAGCCTGGCAATTAAATGCAACTTTTTTCCCAACAGGCTGGAATATTCATAGAATGACTCTCGGTAGAGCGCAAACCTCCGCCAGTCGAAAACAATCCTACGGTCTCCATCATAAAATTCAAATTTGGCTCATGTCAGACCCCTCCTATAGCAAGTATCTGTTAAGCATGTATTTCATGATCCTGTTAACAAACATGCAATAGGCAAACCAACAAAAAACAAACGTGACTGAATACATAACCTCCTCATTATGCAATAAGAACCTCTTTTGATGAACTCCATGTACACTTATAATCTGATGATTATGTTCAAAATTTAAAACAAATACTACAAAAAGGACAATTAAAACAAATTCAACTGATGTAATTTTACAGTGCCCACCATGCTATACATTTTTTAAAGTTTATAAGCTTAAATGAAATAAAAATACACTTCCGTCATCAATGTCCATCCTCCCCGTCATCATTGTTCCAGGATGAAGGATAATCCCACACAACGTAGTGTGATTTATAAGAAGAAAATCCCAATGTAAAGGCGCGGAGCTTTTAACCAACGATTTTTTTAAGACAATTTTTATGCATGACACCCGTTGACCCCTCCCTGGAAACCCGCGCCTGGTGTATCTGTATAAACTTGTGATTTGCATCAATTTGATTGTATATGCCGGCAAGTCGGTTCATGTAACATATGCATGTAATGAGTAGGCCTAATAGGGGGCGGGCGATATACAACCGCAATCTTATTCTCTTACGGCAGTTCAGTATTGCTGCATGTACTTCATAGCAGCATTTTGCCCTTCTGACACACTAAAATAACAAGACTGGCCAATATGTCAGACGTAGGCCATATCAGTGATGCCTACAGAATCGTGTCATCAGCGCTATACATGTGTCATAAAAGCACGGAGTTACTACTAATACAAAATATATGTTAAGCCAAAATATAAATGATTAAAGGTTGGTTTCTAAGACATCTCACGCTTCAATTTTGACCGCCGCATCAAAATTTATTATTTTGATTTTCAGGAGATGAAAACTGGTCTGATTACCTGGTTTCTATTTTAAAAAGAAATAAAATAATAGAATTTCGAGAAAAATTCCATTTGTTATGTTGTGTTTTACATGTATAGTAAAACAAATCTATTATCTGTTGTTCCTTGAACATATGAAATTATCATCCTAAACATATGAAAAAATCATCCGCTCGCACTGACTTATGAAAAACGTACATAAGAAACATACCATTCAGTTTTAGGCCGGACACGTCCTGCATGGGTACCAGTTCAAAACGCATTCTGTAAGACCGTCTTTCATGTATCCTATCCTATTACATACGTGCGTATTGAAAGAATATAACAGTTATGAACATTAAAGGCGCAGTCTTCTATATCTCTTTGAAGTAAATTCAACACGTATTTTCATACAAAACAAAGTTCTTGATAATTCTTTGGACTTAAACGAATAATATAGACAATATATGTTACAAAGCTTAAGTCTATATATCTCTGTGGTTAAAAAGGTGCGTCCTGGGTCGGTTGCCATTTACAGTTTTTAGAAGAGGAGGTCCAAGGGCACTGCGCAGACGTAACCAGAATACCTGTCGCTCAGCAGCATTTTTAGGCCACACAAGATACGTGTTGGTTTTCAACAGGTAGTCCAGAGTGGCTGATTTACTTGCACATGTGGACAGTTCTTCTGGTTTACCCAATACCACACAGATCACCTTTGCGTGTCGGACACTGTGCTGTTCCTTTGCGAAGTGGAGCTCTGTTTGGAAATACATACTCTTTAGAGCGTTTCTGGACAACACCAATAGACAACTTTTGCTGTGACGAAAGGCGTCAGATATGTTTTCATCAATGCTAACACCAATCCCAAAGTTCCTCTGGTGCTCACAGAAACTGTAATCATGACTTTCTTCAAGATTTTGCAAAATATATTCAACAAACCAGTGATCATTTGAATTGTAACACAGGAACGCATCAAATATATAATTATCCTCCGTCAGACCTTTTCTGTATGTTGTTAGTTGCCTGGCAAAATACCAGATGTATAACAAGCGCCATTTATAGCGAACTGTCAAACAGCAAATAAGCAGAAGTAGCAGTACGAATACATATGTCATGTATAACTTATCGACCAACTTGCTGTCAAAGCCGTGGGCACACGTAGCCAACAGTTCGTCTACATCCAATGTAGAAATGTCGATCGGTTTTGAAGAATCTGTTACACGACAATGAAATCCAGTAAATCGCACAGGCAACCTCTGTATTCTTCGAACCTTGTCAAGGTCACTGCAAGGGCACTGCAGAGGGTTACCGGTCATGTCTATGGTTACATTTTTCGTGACACTGAATTTGCTCCAATCCTGAATAACCGACTCGTTCAGAATTGCAATCTGGTTATAACTTAGATTTAAAAGCTGAAGGAGCTGGAGACTGCCAAATGTAAAATAAACTTCCGTCAAGTGGCACGAATGTAAATTTAGACTCACTAGTCGGGTGAAATTTGTGAATGCAGCTTTGTTAATTTCTTTTCTGATGAAGTTTCCAGACAAATCTAACCTCTTTAGTTTGTTTTCAGGAGAAAAACGGAAATGTGGCAGAGTCAAGTAATTTGGTATAATTGGATCATAGGATGCCCATATGATCTCCAGTTGTGGAGGCAAGAAGATTGTGTAATGTTCACTTGAAGCGCCTTCTATGTCTTTAGAAACATACGATTGGTAAATGTCTTGAAAATTCTTATTGCTTGAAAAATGTGTATTTGCCGTTTTCTTACCCTGTCTATGAATAAAATCTTGCATTTTGACGTTAAGATATGTCAAAGCACGCATCATCCGTAATTCTATGAACACGTCAATTACACTAAACCCAAATAACATATTTTTCTCCAGATTCAAGGCTTCTAAATGTAGAAAGTTAATGAGAACCCCTTTTCGTAATGCGATAATTTGGTTGCGCCCAAGATTTAATACCTTAATCCTTATCCCGCGCAAACATTTAAATATTGGTGGTTTCAAATCCCAGAATATACCAGACATTCCGTGTTTACAGACACTTCCCAATTCTAAAACAGAAAGGGATGAACCTCGAAATCCACAGAGAACCTGGAACTTTAGTGCAGTTTCATTGGTAAGGTACCATTCATTTAACTTAATATATGTAAGCTGCTTCATGGGCTCAAAGACTTTCAACGGTAAAACGAGGGTAGATTTCAAATTTCTAAGCTCAAGACGGTTGAGGTGTTTCAGACCGATGAATGTCCCCTCTTCTATTTTTCTAACGTTCTGGTTTCTGTAAAACCGAAGACGTCGCAGTCCAGGTAGCCATGCGAAGCTGCCATTACTTAATTCAGTAATTCTTGTTCTAGATATATAGAGGTGCGTTGTGTTTGGCCAGATGCATTCCAGCTGGCTTGTTGAAGTAATTCGCTTACCACGACAAACTGCAACAGATCTGCTTCCATAGATATACATTTTACACGGACATTGGGCTTGTTGTACAATGTCAGCATTACATTTCAAACCCTCATCTTCCTTGCAAGTAATGCTACCATTGCCCTTTCCAAATGTTACAACATTATGCTTCATTCGATCAAATTTTTCCATAGTCTTTAGAGGATATCCTTCAATTTTGGCTAAGCCCACTGAAGTCCTAACCTCCAATAAAAACAGACATACAAATAAGTTTGAAGGGATCATATTAAAGATTTGTCCTTTGGTGACCCGCTGTTTTTGTCGTTTAGTAAGGTACAGTTGAGCGTCGCTTATCTGAAGATCGTCAATCTGAAAAAAAGATATCCGAAATTGAAAACTAAGAACCGAATATTTGTCCATTAATCCGATATCCGAAGAAAAAAAAAATCTGAAAAATTGATTCAGAGATTAACAGGGATAAGTAATGCCGATTAATTGGTGCATTCGACCGCAACTAGTCACCTTCCTGCCTATGGCTCGTCTTTAATTAGCCTGCCGGGGCTAGATAAATAAAACAGATACAAAAACATTTACCTGCTTAAGACCCTGCTTAAGACCTTGTTGAAATAATTGAAAGGTACACGTACAGGTAGATGAGCAGCAAGCAATAGGCCTTCTAAATAAACAGCTCCGTATTCCACGCGTTATGAACGAAGTATAACCATCCTCCATGAACAATCACTTTGTATGTACAAAAAACGAAGTTAAAAGTATGTTTGGTGACAGTACATGAAATTTACCCGTATCAGAAATACCACCCACGCTGTAATATGTACAAGCAACAAATGTGGTTATTGGACAATGTTGTCATTGTTTTATATGAGGTTACTTGTAAAGATGATATCACGAGTAGTATATCACCAGTATGTGCCTGTCCTATAGCTACAATAGATTAATATTTGATATCTAATAAAGAGAGCACTTTGTCACACCACACACACAGCGGACATATATTTCCCGGGAACTTTAACGCAAAAGTCTAGAAAAGTCACTCAACGTTTAGGGTACAACAAAACAAAACGTCCCAGAATTGGCCTTCACCGTCGTAGACTGGCTTTAATCTCACAATAAACTTTTTCAACTTCTTTGGCTTTCGCCCGCCGTCAACTGGCTCTAACTTCACAAAATACAAAGTCCACGAAACTCAAACGCCCTCCTCATCAAATAAACACTATCTTCAGCACCAATAAACGTTATAACGCGGAACTCGACCAACAGTCCGTCTAGCGCAAATCTGCGTCTCACAACACGTTCTCTGCAGAACAATTCTACTCTTAACTCACCGGGGCAGCGGTGCCCCCACTTTATATATATATATATATATATATATATATATATATATATATATATATATATATATATATATATATATATATAAACGACGGTTCTAGCAACGAGTGTTCTGAGACTATCTATATACAAATTACCAGCCAAGCCTCCTAGACGCATCTAGACCTCCAGAACTTTTTGTCAGCTAATCATAACCAACCATAGCCTAGTAATTTCCAATACTTGATACGTCAACAAACTGATCTACTCATAAACACAACTAATGATAGCAATAACCACAGCATCATTATATATTATCAACCACATTTCCCTTACCATACCTAATTACTCTATGAGGTTCCAACCCAACATAATATGACCGGATGATAGGTTTGTGTCACACTTCAATATGGCAATTTATGATCCCACAAGAGGCATCAGTTATCATTAACACTCTCTTAATTGGTAATTTATGTTAATTATTTTATTATTATATTATTTATGTTAATTTTGTTATTTATCCTGTAGGGATAAAGTATAACATTTACAAATGTATTGTGTGGAAGCACGAAGAGTTTTCATGTATTATTAATTATTGTCTTATTAATGCGTATCATTGTACATGTGCACACATACAAACGGGAGTAGGTCACATCTATAAGATGCAGGAAGGGGTCACACGTCAAGCCCATGACGCAGCTATACAGGGTGGTGTCACACCTGCTGTGCCTCAGTTAAAGGAGGCGCATGAAGGGTTCACATCATCGGTGCCTCAGCGACTGTGCCTCAGATATGTAAGGCGCATGAATGGAAGGGATCACACCTGTGCCTCAGCTATTGGTATCTTGTAGTGAAGGGGTCACACCCCCTGTGCCTCAGGTATTGGGTTCAGGAAAGGAAAATGTCACACCTGCTATGCCTCAGGTACAAGGCGCGTGAAGGGGTCACACCTGCTCTGCCTCAGCTACTGGTATCATGAAGGGAAGGGGTCACACCTGCTGTGCCTCAGCTATTGGTATCATGAAGGGAAGGGGTCACCTTCTGTGCCTCAGATTTGGTATCATGAAGGGAAGGGGTCCCACCTGCTGTGCCTCAGCTATTGGTATCATGAAGGGAAGGGGTCACACCTGCTGTGCCTTAGCTATTGGTATCATGAAGGGAAGGGGTCACACCTGCTATGCCTCAGGTACAAGGCGCGTGAAGGGGTCACACCTGCTGTGCCTCAGCTACTGGTATCATGAAGGGAAGGGGTCACACCTGCTATGCCTCAGGTACAAGGCGCGTGAAGGGGTCACACCTGCTGTGCCTCAGATTTGGTATCATGAAGGGAAGGGGTCACACCTGCTGTGCCTCAGCTACTGGTATCATGAAGGGAAGGGGTCACACCTGCTGTGCCTCAGCTATTGGTATCATGAAGGGAAGGGGTCACACCTGCTGTGCCTCAGCTATTGGTATCATGAAGGGAAGGGGTCACCTGCTGTGCCTCAGGTACAAGGCGCGTGAAGGGGTCACACCTGCTGTGCCTCAGATTTGGTATCATGAAGGGAAGGGGTCACACCTGCTGTGCCTCAGCTACTGGTATCATGAAGAAAAGGGGTGACACCTGCTGTGCCTCAGCTATTGGTATCATGAAGGGAAGGGGTCACACCTGCTATGCCTCAGGTACAAGGCGCGTGAAGGGGTCACACCTGCTGTGCCTCAGCTACTGGTATCATGAAGGGAAGGGGTCACACCTGCTGTGCCTCAGCTATTGGTATCATGAAGGGAAGGGGTCACCTGCTGTGCCTCAGCTATTGGTATCATGAAGGGAAGGGGTCACACCTGCTGTGCCTCAGCTATTGGTATCATGAAGGGAAGGGGTCACCTGCTGTGCCTCAGCTATTGGTATCATGAAGGGAAGGGGTCACCTGCTGTGCCTCAGCTGTTGGTATCATGAAGGGAAGGGGTCACCTGCTGTGCCTCAGCTATTGGTATCATGAAGGAAAGAGGTCACACCTGCTGTGCCTCAGCTATTGGTATCATGAAGGAAAGGGGTCACACCTTCTGTGCCTCAGCTATTGGTATCATGAAGGGAAGGGGTCACACCTGCTGTGCCTCAGCTATTGGTATCATGAAGGGAAGGGGTCACACCTGCTATGCCTCAGGTACAAGGCGCGTGAAGGGGTCACACCTGCTGTGCCTCAGCTACTGGTATCATGAAGGGAAGGGGTCACACCTGCTATGCCTCAGGTACAAGGCGCGTGAAGGGGTCACACCTGCCGTGCCTCAGATTTGGTATCATGAAGGAAAGGGGTCACACTTGCTGTGCCTCAGCTACTGGTATCATGAAGGGAAGGGGTCACACCTGCTGTGCCTCAGCTATTGGTATCATGAAGGGAAGGGGTCACCTGCTGTGCCTCAGATTTGGTATCATGAAGGGAAGGGGTCCCACCTGCTGTACCTCAGCTATTGGTATCATGATGGGAAGGGGTCACACCTGCTGTGCCTCAGCTATTGGTATCATGAAGGGAAGGGGTCACACCTGCTGTGCCTCAGCTACTGGTATCATGAAGGGAAGGGGTCACCTTCTGTGCCTCAGCTACTGGTATCATGAAGGGAAGGGGTCACACCTGCTGTGCCTCAGCTATTGGTATCATGAAGGGAAGGGGTCACCTTCTGTGCCTCAGATTTGGTATCATGAAGGGAAGGGGTCCCACCTGCTGTGCCTCAGCTATTGGTATCATGAAGGGTAAATAAATGCAAACATCTTACAGCTGGAGGCGACAGCAATTAAAAATCTAAGGGCAATTACTAATGTCACGATTCATATAATCATAATCGATCATCGACAACATATCAGCAACTGATGATTGGTCATTTGCCCTTTTTGAGAAGTGTTGGGACTCAGTTGAAAATTCATGATCAGGTAGAGTAAAAATTGTTTGATCTCTAAGAGTATGAAATTTCTTATCAAATGAAAGACCAGTACATCCTCTCAATTGATATATAGGCCTAATTTTGGCAAAATATCTAATAACTCGATAGCCCACATGTGTATATATAGTTAAATTAGATTTGAATTAGATTTGAATCTAAAAGTAAACAAATGTTGTTCCAAAGTTTGTTTGCATGTTATGTAGGTGTACCTTCCGTCATCGTGAAACCTAACCTTTGTTATAAACGCTGCAGTTGATTTTTACAGTGCAAGATCAATCATCATATATCATAAACGACCATCGGCACCAACACTATTAATTACGTTATTTTTATAATATATCAGTAAAGTTATAATGCCTAACTTTGTCATCATTATACTATTTGTAATCGTTTTTATTTTTTTTATTTGAAACATGTTTTACCAGGATGGCCCATTCAGCTGGTTAGCTGATTTTCACGAGGGTCATTGGCTATACACACTCACCTACATGGGCGCAACTTGGTAGGTGACACTCCACCCTTTCAACTAGAGGGGAACATACCATATTATATCCCCACTACCATATTCTGACAATTAAAAGAATATCAAATCTCATTTCAATCCGTAAAAAGATTTGAGTTAATAGCAAGATTGTGTTCTAGTTTAAAGTGCAAATTTACAGAAATATCCATGAACTATTCTTTCAGAAATGATTAAGATATTAAAATGACGGAAAGTATTAATATGACAAGATTGTGGAACCCAGGTATCAATCGCAAAAATAAAAAATGCTGGTTCGAGGATTCAACTCAGAAATTAATTGTTACTACGAAATAACTGGTGACGGATCAAAGGGATGTATGTGTAAAAAGCAAAGGTTTATATTTGTTGTTAGTTTATAATGAGAGAATTCTCCCTGTTATTTTTTAACACAAACTGCTTCATAATTTTAAAATAAAATCATGAAAAGATCCCCTAGAACACGAAAGGGACACGCCCTCCAACACCCTACCTTCCAGGCCGATACTCTCAGTCGACAGTAGCGCTTTCCTGAAAATACATGCTCCACCCCCCCCCCCCCCCCCACAACCGATAACACACACAATATGTGTCTTTAAACATCAATGACAAGGTTCATTTCGTTTACCTTGTGGTAAGGGCCTGTGAATATGAATGGGGAGGTGGTAGGCGAGAAGGAAGACCCCGTCGTGCCTCCCTTTCCCCCCCCCCCCCCATCCCACCTTCCCCGGGGAGTGTTAAAACCATGTCTCTCAGTGAGAGAGCTACTACCCGAATAAGCATGTCTGCCGAGCGGATTCACGAACGAATTAACAAACAAGAAAATTAAAATATAAAATGATACATTGTTTAGGGTTGCTGGTATAATAGATGTATGATAATCATTCATTATACAAAGTATGAGAAAATATACATGTGAATAATTTCAAATACATATATCACATATGTATGTATATATATATATATATATATATATATATATATATATATATACATAACACATAACCGACTATATTAACTGAGATCGACAGTGCACCATTATTAAACCACAGATTGATAATAGGCCTATCTATGGAAGTAACTACAAAGTCTATATAAATTGCTTAAAGTCGCTTACTTAATGTAAATTTATAAACATTAAATCAAGAAACCTGGATCGTCGAGGTGATAGCTACGGCCTTTTCCGGAGAAGTTTAGTATCAAACTTTTTATGAATGTAAACAATGTCGAATCGTCAAATATAACGATCAGTGAAATTAAAGGGTCTGAGAGGATGCCATTTATTCACACTCATTTATTCCCTCTTTAACAAGGAAACACTGGCCGTGACATGAAAGCTTGAGACGTGTAGTTTTCAACTTATCTTAGAACACCTCCAGGGTTTACACAAGACCAACATTTGTTACAACAGCACCATCGAAATCGTCTGGAAATATTTGGTGATCAATTCATACCTACCATGTGTTTAATTATGGGTATATGTTTCTATTTCTATAATTTTATACAGATTTAGGTTAAATAGTCAAAATCAAGAAATAAGTAAACGAAATATGAAATAATGGAAAAACTGCTGAAGGCGCTTGCAAGACACTGTCTAAACGAAAATATTTTGGATTAACTTGATGCAGAAAGAACAAACTTTATACATAAAACTAAAATTATGCACCCGGAAGGAATGCAAGCCTCCGCCATGAGCAGGATCCCTATTGTGGGATGCTCCCAAAACCGTGTTTGCAGTCACATTTGTGTAAATATGTGAAGAGTCCTTGATGACGTCCCTGAATCCGGATCAAATACCGGATCTACGCCGAAATCTAATCGATTGTTTATTGGCCCGTTTCCGAAATGCCCTGAAAATTTCATGAGATTTCGTTCATATATGAGCGAGTTATTTTATGAATTAACACGCACAAACATACACTAACGAACGGGGATGAACGCATACCCTCCGGGCATACACTCAAAGTAACAAACTGCTTTCTGCCTTGATGAACTATCGTATTAAGCCCCTTCGAAAAATAATTTGAAATATCCATGGGTTTATGGAGAAATAAGGAAAATGACCCCCCCCCCCACACACACACATTTATTAACAAACTTCACATCATTCCTGAAAGTGACCACCAAAATCCAGTGCGACCACCATCAGATTAAACAGATTCCATGGCTACAGCTCTTAAGAGCGCCAGTGTAGGGAAACAGCTGATTTTGAAGATTATAAGTAACTTGATCATGTGACACGCATTCAAGTTTAGGAAACACACCGATAAGCTATAAATATATAATTCCTTAAGAATAGAAATTAACTTGTAAGTAAACTAATAATCCCAGAAGCCAATCTATAGATGTGACTTGTTGCATAGACAGTCGGTGCCTTTGTGAATAAACATGAATACCGATCGCTTATGACGTCACGAAAAAGACGTAACCAAGGTGACGTTACGGCCGAGAATTGCAGCCATGACACGTGAATTTCACAGCGAGGACGGTCGTTGCTGTTTATATCCGCTTAGAAAGCTGTGTAAGCGCTTGAGGAGCACACGGAGTATTGAGGAGATCTATTCTAACAGCTTTCTAGATCTGTACGCAATGAGTGAGATAGATATGACTCCCGCAGCACTTTCAAAACTCCTAAAACTTCACGATATGATCATCAGAAACGATTGTAAACCGGCGGCAGAACTGTTGAAATCTGGCATTGACGTCAACACCCTTATGGTCTTCAAACAGAGTAAAGTAAGTTATATAAATAAATGACAAATTACAATGCACACGCATATTATAAATTCTCTACTACTATAATATTAATTATGATGCAGGGGTAAAGGAGCCAGTGACAGTAAGGGTTACCATATATTACACTTTCCAAAAACATCTGGATAAATGAAATGCCAATAATAATATTGTTTGTTATATATACACAAAAGGATATCTGTATCTTACCTGTACAGGTTAAATTGTCTCGAAGAAAAATGTAATTTTATACATGTAGGCCTAAATTCAAGTCATGTTTCTCAATACGGTAAGGTTTCCTTATTTTTTATTTATTTTAATCCGTAACAACCTGTGCCAAATAGGGACATAATCAAATGGTAAATAATGACACGCGTAGGCTAAAACAACTCTCCACTTTCTACAAACATTTGAAGTTAGAAAGGCTATTTAAGTTCGAGAAAATTATTCTGCTTGATGGTAGGATTTAAAAAAATTACACGTTAGAAATAACACAGTTCTTCTTTTATTAATGACAAATAACAGATCAGTAAGTTTAATACTAAATTAGGCCCCTTTGCACCGAGTGCCCTATGTCTATGATGTCATGACTTCCAAACGAATGCCGTGCATGCTCGAATTTTCCGAAATGTACAAACACGTCCCATATATTTTCTTTCACTCGATTCTATGTGTGTATACAGAAGTGTGTCCCGGATGCTATTGAAATTTATCATATTGGTTGGTATTTTAAAAATCTCCAAGAAGTTAAATTTTGGTGTAAACCAAAGTGTACATAAGGGTTTTATAGCACATATGTTTACGCTGGGACGTAGCATGTGACGATATTGCCTACTTTGGAGTGCGAGTCATGACGTCACAGTAGACTATGACGTCCCCTATACGTGCCGTTTCCCTGAATGTCCCGGCATGGTTGTTTTTCGTTGTGTTTATAGTCAAAGACAGCAATACCACGATTTCCCGGGTGTTTTTTTTTCAAAAATATTTTCATTTAAAAAGTACCAAGGAACAACACAGGTTTAATTAATATTCCATGACCAACTTTGAACAATATCTTTCGCGCAGGTTGTACGTCCCATGCTATTATAGTTTGCATTTCATTTACACATCTCTCGATTTTATAGTTATAGTTGTATCTTTATCTAACAGAATTAGTACTTACTATATATATAGAGAAGGGTTGATTTCGGTAAATATAAATATTAAGGATTTAAAATATATACGCAATATGTCAGACCTCAAATAAATCTTGTCAAATGGGGTGTCCTAGTAGTCACACATTACTGGTCCTCTGGGCATTAAAGTGTTAATACCGCAGTGCCCAGTGTCATTTATAATAATGCGCCGAATAAATCGGACAGTTTTTGCCGAGTTTTTTTTAGAGCATAGTTTTACCTTTAATTACATTTTATTCTGTCAAATGATTTGTTGGGGCTCTTTAAAAAGGGGGCTCTGCCTTCATCCCCCCCCCCCCTCCAACCCCCACTGCGGATTTGGATTTACTATATACGTTTCAACTCGACATACTTTATTCACTGGAGGACTGGTCAAACTCCTCCCGTTCCGTGAACCAAATAGCTAGATTTCATTGACTTAAGCTTATTTACTCATGGACATGATTTTGTGACACTGGAACTTCAAATACAGTGGACACATCACTTATAGTCTGAAATATATTTGATTTTAAGATGTGTCGACGTTACTGATTCACATGTACTGGTACTATTCTCGTGACATCATCTTGTTTGACCCGTTGATAATTGCCTCCGCCAGGAGGGTATGTGTTCATTCCCTGTCGTCTGTGTGTTTGTGTGTGTGATTGTTTACAACATAACTCACGTAGTCCGGGGGGCTTATTTATGTAGGGGCTAAAATAAACGAAAACCTTAAACCCACCACACAGCCAAGGTTTGATTTGATATTATGATAGTTTGATATCTCTACAGCGCTGCTGAAAGGGGGGGGGGGTGCTGTCAAATTGTGGTATCAGTTTGTGCCTGCTTTCCTGCGAACGCATATTTTAGTTTTCTATGAAATATACATATACTATACAAATTATACGTAAATAATACACCACAAGTCTGAGGTAGATGGACTGACTCCTTCCATTCACATTTTGTTCTGCTCATACCCACATAACATCTTACATCACTATTGTATAATATAGCCCATATTGCTTGCTATGCACATAACCCATTAAACACCTAATATTTAACAGCATTCTTTATATGAACATTCCATAATTCGTCATGGTCATTCAAAGTTCACTGCTATATTGCTGAAAAATTAAAACATCCAATGTCAAATTTTCTTGGCTGTTTCTTTTTCTCAGTGTTATTTCTATTTCTCGTATTCTCTTAATTTCTCTTTTTTTCCCTTTCAAATACCCTTAATATACATTTCCAAATATTTTCAGAAAGACGATGGCACTGGATCAAAGGGCGGGGACATCTTGGCCTACCCTCTGCACGTGGCCTGTATCTACCGACGGCCGATGATGGTGGAGCTGCTGCTCAAACATGGCGCAGATCCTGACCGCCTGGACAGGTTCAATCGCAGTCCGCTGGAGCTGGCCCTGACGTACTGGCCGCGCATACAGCCAAACAATGACGTGTTCCCCTCAGACACACCGGAACAACAGGTGTACGCCACGTATCTGAGCGCCCAGCACGACGCCTGTAGACGCTGTGTGGAGTTGCTGAAGGAACATGGCGCCAATACCAACATCAAAATGGGTACAAACCGGGAGGACATTGCGCATCTTATAGCCCGTTTTAATTTGGCAGGAGCGGTGCCTCTTGTTGCCTCTTTTGGGGTTAATTTCGATGAGAGGGATATTTACGGAAGAACTCCGTTAATCCTGGCCGCGAAACTCGGAAATTTCGCCGTCGTGAGAGCCATCTGCGAACAGGGGGTGAACTACAATGCGGTTGACGTGGATGGTCGGACTGCTCTGCATTACGCATGCGCAGAAGACAAAAGTTCAAACGGTCATTTTACAAAACTGCTTCTTAACAAATCTAGCAATATTGATGCACGTGACTGCGACGGCAACACGCCATTGCACATGGCGGCGTTTCAAGGAAGAGAGAGCAGTATGGCGGCTTTAATTTCCGCGGGAGCTGATTTGGATGCTTCTAACATGGCAGGCCACATCCCACTCTATATGTACCTAAATAATGAACAAAATGTCAATCATCCCGTTGGTCTTTCAATGTTGGTTAACAATACAGTTCAGATTAATGTCAGGGACAACAGGGGCAAAATGCCTCTCTCTTTGTTGCATCCAGATATGGCAGGTCTACATAAGGAACTCATTGCAGCTAATGACACAGTGGCTTCCCTTGAACGACGATGTCGTCTGCTAATCAGACGGACGCTGGTTCGCGCGGGAAAAAAGATGAACCAGGATACGGTGTCTCAGTTACCCTGTGCTCCGGGAATAATACAGATGATCTTGTGCAATTCTCCATGTTTACATCGAAATTTCAACAGTTTACAAGTATGAAGTAATCATATCAATATTTTGTACGGAGGTCATATATATTTTCTACATTTTTATGACTAATTTAAACAAAATGGTTTTGTAGGATATAGAATTTATATATATATTGTTTTGTATATGTATATTTATTGAATAAAATAAAATTTTGATGTTTTCTTTAATGCACACTGTTCTAAATTTACCGAGACCTGTACAGTCTAAACCTCCAATGTCAACATTTATTACAACTCATATTATAATAACCGACCAATATAGTAATAACAGCCAATGTTTTAATAAAATAACCAATATTGTAATAACATTATCCTGTCCATAATGTAATAAAGCTTAGTATGTCATGATGACATTTCATAGCAAATTAATTTAGACCAAATCAGTTGTGACTTCTCATGGCATGAATTTTGCCAGTTAACAAAAAAATAAAAGGAAAGGCACTGGATATCTGCTATGGTCATATCTGTTTTGATAAACCACAATGGCCGTCATCAAACTATTCTCAATGACATATCACCTGATGTCATTTTGCCGTTTGTATAAATCTGATGTCATTTTGTACTTGGCATGGTGTGAACACTAAAGGATATCCTTAGAATATTAAAGGATAATATCGTCTGAAAATGAAAATGTGACGGACGGGCAAAGAGACAAACCATGTCCAACAATTTCCTCTTCACCTCGGAAGGGGTACAATAAGGTTTATTCAGATTTGTTATCAAAATCAAATATGATCGAGACAAAGATAGGCCTTAAAGGATCGTCACACTTACAGCAACATGTCCCAGTTTTAGTCTCAAAGGTTTGATCTCAAGACGTTCTGTGATACATTCATTGGCAAGTTGCAATCCGGATTCCTTATTCGGCTTAAACAAGCTTATTATTGTCCTCTTCTTTCTTTCTTTTACTTTCTTTCCTTTTCTTTCAATCTTTCATTCTTTCTCTCTCCCAGGAGCCAGACCGGACGATGCCAGGGTGCACTAGCTGTTTGCCTGCAGTTTTTTTCGACAGCAAGGAGTTTGTTAATCTGAATCGAGGCCTAACGCCCCAATCGTGACTACTTTGTGACGCATAAAAATTATCACTAGGCTGGTTTCCGCTCCCAAATCCCTCGCAAACGGCTAAATAAATGCATGCGGGAACCAGTACAGCAGTTTATTGGGTCTCGTGTAGTTGAGGAATAATATTGTGAGGGTTTGCCCTTGCTCTAAAATATAATTTCCACAGACGGGAGAAGTATCCTTGTTTACGCTGGATGAAATACACGCCATAGGCGGTAACACGGGAGTAAAGCCGATCGCCCGGCAAGCCACCGCTTAAGGAGCTGAAACGATGTCAAATTGGGTAATAAAACGCCGGTGTTTACCTAAGAAATTATTCTCAGGCGTTAACGGAGGTAAAGAGAATCGTGTCGTCCGATAATTATACAGAAATCCCTTTAATTCCGTCCAGAAAACGCCGGCAGACGCTGGAATTGCCAAATTCTTTCGTCAGCAACGGACCGCCTTGACCTAGTTGTCAGGTCGTCACGCATGCGCTCGTGTAACCAGGTCATGTTTACGTTCGATGACCACATGGTCCCTCAAAAAAAAAAAAAAAATAGAGGCCGAGCTCGCCAGAAGAAAAACGATTTACTCAAGTCGACTCAAACGAGCTGTGTCAGCCAGCCGACTTGCGGGACCACTGCAACATGCAGACGACCAAGGTAGCCGCAACCCCTTATTTGGGCAATAATACTAGTTAAAATACCGGGAATCACTCGGTATATACCGGTGAACAAACGTAAACAAAGCTCCAGATGCCGGCATAAGCATCCCACGTGACGTCCCATACCGATGACAGCTCGGTATGCACCCGATGACCCCATACCGACCCCAGACCGGAATGTACCCAGACAACCCATAGTATACCGTGCCCGTGTAGGAATGATAGAGAAAAGAATGTAGCTTTCTTAGACCAGGAATTGAAGTTTTATTTGTACATCACAAGCGAAGCAATAGACGTGCAGCATAACTATCGGCCATACACATTTATGAGTATTGATGGGACTTTCATTTGAGGAATACAAGTTTGAAGTTAATCGCTCGGAGTTGCATCTTGACTCGAGTGATCTGTGCTTGCCAGGAGAGAGAGAGAGAGAGAGAGAGAGAGAGAGAGAGAGAGAGAGAGAGTAATGACCCCAGCAACTTAAAATTGGTGTCAGAAACCTGCAAAGAACCCCAGAATTTTGGTGTCGGAAGCTCAAACCTCCACATTTCTTGTGTCAGCAGCACAGAACCCCACATTTTAGGTGTCAGAAGTGGGATGTGTATAAAAGCCATACACGTCTAGTGATACGGATCCTGCCACACATATTACTGAAGCAGTGGGTAAAGTTTACATTGGAATATTCTGCTGCATTCTGGAAAAACTACAAAACAGCCTCAAACCACTGGAGCCACTACCTGACTCCAAGACAGCAGCACCACAAACTCAGATTTTCATCCAACAGTGAATATTGGCTACCTAGTGTATTTCCTGCTAGGAAAAACTCCGAGACAGACCATCAAATCTCGGAATTATACTATAAGGGGATAAACAGAAGAATCAGGTGTCTCCTGCAGAGACTCGCGTACCTGAATGATCCCCTGCAGGAACTGGTCACAATAATACCAGGATCTGTCATTTACTCGTGTGTCTTCTGCCGAGGTCCATGAACTAGAGATAATAATATACCGAGATATACCGAAATATCTTGGACGGCATAGTAAAGGGATATTCTGAAGAACTGGGTGTCTCCTGCAGAGACCCGCGTACCCAGCATATCCGAGAGAGAATCCGGTCACAATAATACCGGGATTCTTGTTTAGCTCAGGTGTCTCCTGTAAAGACTCGCGTACCGGAGGCATACCGAAATATACTGAGATATACCAAAATATCTTACCTGTTGCAGTTCGGGGATATACTGAAGAACTGGGGGTCTCTTGCAGAGACTCGCGTACCTGGATTATCCCCTGCAGAAACTGAGCCAGTTACAGTCAGTTCTTGAGCGACAGATGAGGGTAGTTCTGAACCAGCAGATGAGGTCAGTTCTGAACCAGTTCAAGAATGGAAGGCAACATGGCCGACCTCTAAACCGACTGAGCAGGATACCGAGCTCATGTACTCAGCTCCAGTCACCTCTATGCCAAATTATGCTTATCCACAGAAGTCCTTTCTCCTCAGTGCTGGTGATCAAGGACCAATCGTAGCACCAATGAAGTTATCAGCCCACTCTGTCAACTTGCAGACTGTATCAGACACTGACGTTTACAGATATTACACAGGGACTGCTGTAACTACACCTGGTTTTCCGACCCAGAGTCTGACAGCCGCCACTCCAACAGTGTCACCGCCAGTAATGACAACTCACCAGTCAAATGTCCGTAAAGGTGTTAATGGGCCGATGTATGGAGCAAGCTACCAGTCCAATATTCCGACCTTCAATGGGAGAGGCCGTTGGTCTACATTTCTACGCCAATTTGATGCGATAGCCACCAACGCTCAGTGGACACTTGGAGAGAGATTGCATTATATGCTGGTATCACTGAAAAGTGAAGCTGCCGAATATGCCTTTGACCTAGATGCCGAAATTCTCCAAGATAACTATGCCCTGATTCATGAACAACAGCTCCGGTTCAAGTCTGACTTTACGAAAGAAGCCAGTCAGAGGTCGTTCTATACCCGAAGAATGAAACCTGGTGAAAACTTCAGGGAATTTGCTGCCGATCTGAGAGGATTGACAGCGGAAGTACGGAAAGATATGCTGATGAAGCAATTTTTCGATGGTATTACTGATGAAGAAGCTCGGTACAATGTACAATTCCTGCAGAAACCTCAAACGTTTGACCAGGCGGTAGAACTTCTCCAGCAGTGCAATTCATTCTGGGGAAGGAGACAGCCTCATATGGAAAGAAGCAGCAGGGGATGATTTACCCACAATTCTAGGAATGACCGGCCAGATTATACCAGCGAAAGGGATGGGCCTAAGGGGTTTGTTCGTAGTATTCAAAACAAGCCAGTTTCCACGAAAGATGACGTCCCTCAAAGAGCAGCACCAGGTCGAGATGACAGGAGCTCACAAAAATGATGGAAGAAAGCCAGCCTTAACAACAGCAGCCAGGATGGACAGTCTGTTATCCGACCTGGCCAGCCTGCCAAGAATGATGACACGGCCATTGATAAATTAGCGGCCACAGTCGAAGACCTGACCATTGTGGTAAAGGAACTACTGATAACTCAACAAGGCTGGAACAACTACCAACCAGACCGCAGATGACATGGGAGCGGAGCAACCCAAGGACCGGCTATAACTGCGCTGAGACCGGTCACTTCATCCGCGAGTGTCCCCAGCCCAGAAGAATTGCCTACAAGACAAGAACACCAGCCGCGGCAGAGGAACCGCCGTCGGAAAACTAGGAGGGGTCGTTTCGACCGGCACGGAGCCGGCCCAGCCTGAAAAAGAAGAAATCATAAAAATAAATAACTCAGTACATTCTGCAGATAATGGAATATCCATTGATGGATTGGAGAAAGAAGTGCCGGTAGCGTTTTTATTAGACACAGGGGCTAGTAGGACTATAATTCCAAGTAAAATATTGAGGCAAATTCCTGAAAAGATCCGGGACAGACTGACAAGAAAAGACTCTGACAATTTACGGTTACAATTAGCGGATGGAACTTCCTTGGTTGTGGACATGTGTGTATTAGCAGATATAAAGATAGGTCCAATAAATGTAATTCATCCTGTTCTTATTTCAGATATTACCGAGGAGGGAATACTGGGAGTACATTTTCTGAGGGTGCCATGTAGGAGGGAAGAATCCTCCAAACGAGGGGGGGGGGGGGGGCTGCCCAGTTATGTGAAAATTTTATTTTGAGCCTATTTGAGCCTAATGGGAATTTTGAATAAAAATTCGGGTTCTGAGTAGCCCCGTCACTTGTTAAGCATTGGGACCAGGTATCTTTAAGGCTTCTAAACACAAGTAAGACTGACGTGCAGTTGTACAAAGACACCGTGGTGGGTTACCCAGAGACAGTAGGCTCGGAGGTTCAGGTATTGTTTGGGATGAAGACTAGGGGTCTTCAGACGGGTTGTGTAAGCTGCCGGCTGAAGATGGAATATCTTCAGTGTCTGAATTCGGTGTACAGAGAACTGCCGAAGGGAAACACAAGGGTATACTACCTAGGGAACCTGGTAAGTGTAGATTAAGTGCCTCAAGTACTTAACAAGAAAAGAAGATTCTTGGAGAAGAGCCACTAGTTTGGCTAGGGTTGTTAAAGGAGAAAATACCGGAACATATACGGAATCTGTTTGAAAGTACAGATCGGGAAATTTCCAATCTGGGAAGAATACAACTAGCAGGGTTACTGCTTGATTTTTAGGATGCAACTAAAACATATCTGCAGAGTGCAATGAGAAGAAGGACCTCGTAGAGTATTGCTTAGATACACTGCTAGGAGATTACAGTTCCATGAAATGTCAGTCATGTAGAATATCAGGTACATTAAAAGTAGAGAAGGGAAATGTGAAATCTGATGTGAAACCTATTTCACGTAAAACCCTAGGCCTCGTATGCTTCAGTCAGGGTGCTTTCGTACTAATCAGCACGGTGCAGAATTAACCGCGTTAGCTGCATGACAAATCCATTTGATACCATGTCGAAATTTGAACTGAAATGAAGAAATTGAATCTTGCTAGGCTGTAACCATACAACTGTAAGACTTTTACTACTGTAATACATTTGAAGTACTGCGATGTGTGAAGACTGAATCCATATTAACTTTTAAATGTTGGGAACTAAGTTTAAATCTATCAAAATGACCCTAGATACGCATGAACAATGACAGCGAAGCTATAAAAGAATTAAAATAAAGTGGCATTTGGTGAAATAAGAAGTGTCGCGACTGAACAAATTAAGTTTACTGGCGATTACTAAATTTTATTATTAGTATAATATATTAATAATATATTTGAGAAATCATCGCTTTTAGAACCCTGTCACGAATTGGATATTTCCCTTGTTTCCGAAAAAGGTAGGCCTACAAGTGTCTGGTATTGTAAAAACGTTGAAGTTGTTGAGACATATTGATGAAAGTTTCAAAAGTTTAATTTCGTGTTTGTTGACAGTCGGACATTTTGGGACCGACATATTATACTGTACACTTTGGTTATATTCGTAGTTCTTAAATAAAGTATTATTCGAATTTAAAGTCCAAATTTACGTTCACGTGAATGTGTTAAAATTTTCTACTTAATAATTTGTAAAGACTAAAATGTATAATTTGAAGAATGTGTGAGTACACGGTCGATTCTAAATTGGTGGGGGGGGGGGGGGGCAATGTGAGGGTCTACCCTTGCTCGTAAAATATAATTTCCAAAGACGGGAGAAGTATCCTTGTTTACGTTGGATGAAATAAACGCCATACGCGGTAACACGGGAGTAAAGCCGATCGCCCGGCAAGCCACCGCTTGGAAATGAAACTATGTCAAATTCGGTAATAAAACGCCGGTATTTACCTAAGAAATTAATGTCAGGCGTTCACAGAGGTAAAGAGAATCGGATCGTCCCATAATTATACAGAAATCCCTTTAATTCCGTCTAGAAAACGCCGACAGACGCTGGAATTGCCGTATTCTTTCGTCAGCAACGGACCGCAATAATACCAGTTAAAATACCGGGAATCACTCGGTATATACCGGTAAACAAACGTAAACAAAGCTCTAGATTCCGGCATAAGCATCCCACGTGACGTCCCATACCGATGACAGCTCGGTATGCACCCGGTGACCCCATACCGACCCCAGACCGGAATGTACCCAGACAACCCATAGTATACCGTGCCCGTGTATAGGAATGATAGAGTAGAATGTAGCTTTCTTAGACCAGGGATTGAAGTTTTATTTGTACATTACATGTGAAGCAATAGAAGTGCAGCATAACTATCGGCCATACACATTCATGAGTATTGATGGGACTTTCATTTAAGGAATAAAAGTTTGAAGTTAAACCGCTTGGAGTTGCATCTTGACTGGAGTGATCTGTGTGAGAGAGAGAGAGAGAGAGAGAGAGAGAGAGAGAGAGAGAGAGAGAGAAAGTAATAACCCCAGCAACTTAAAATTGGTGTCAGAAACCTGCAAAAAAACCCCAGAAATTTGGTGCCTGAAGCTCAAAACTCAACATTTCTTGTTTCAGCAGCACAGAACCCCACAATGTGTTAAAACAACAAAATTCGAATCTATATTGTGCATTTTTGATGTCGGTATGTCTTGGGAATATATATCAACATAACATTGGCATTCATTGACTGCCATCTCATCAAGATGAATTGAAATACTAGAATATTCCATTCTACAATCAAGGACACGAAGAGGATTTTTGAGGATGTATAATAAAAAATATTTTCGGTCTCTCGTTCTTACACTATCTTTCTCTCTCATTTTCTCTCTAATCTCTCTCACTTTCGTTTTCTCTGTTATTCTCACTCATTCTCTCTTTCTTATGCTCTCTCCCAACCCCCCCTCTCTCTCTCTCTCTCTCTCTCTCTGTCTTGCCCACGTCTCTCTCTCTATTTCTCTTTCGCTTTTTCTCCCGTTCTCTCCCCCTTTCTCTCTTTCCATTTTTCTCTCTCTCTCTCATTCTTGCTCTGTTTCTCATTCTTTTCTCTTTCTCTGTCCTTTCTTCTTTCCTCTCTTCCTCTTTTTTCTCTTTCTTTCTTACTTTCTTTCTCTCTCTCCTCTCTCCTTTTCTTTGTTCTCTTTCTTTCTTTCATATTTTTCATTTTTGCTCTATTACTTTTCTTTCTATCCTTCTTTCTCTCATTCTTTCTTTCTTTTCAATCTACATAATTATTTGTTTTTCTGAATAAATTCGAAGCTTCATGTTTTACTCCTTTTAACTTGCTACATGTCATATTACTTTCTCTGATTATTACAATTTTTTTCAGCTATGTATAGAATTATGTGACATTGTTCTGCTCCATTTTCTTTGTTTGTCAGTAGGAAAGGTTAGGTTATAAATTATTTATTTTATCAATTATCTTATAATCATTCAATATTTCATGTACACCTAAATTTCTTTTTTTCTATATTGAATAAAATTTTCATATTTTTCCATATTTTTATCAATATTTACTTTATTTCTAATTTCAAATGAGGTAAATAATGGGAATGTGGTCTGACAAGTCTTGATTCAGAACCTCAAAGACTTGAAATATTGAAAATTTCAGAACTGACAATGGTAAAATCTGTTACGGATGCACCCTGTGTTGACATGGAAGTTAGATCTTCCCATGATCTATCTGTAATCTACCATTTAAAACATACATATTTAAAGTAAAACAAAACTGATGAAATGGAAATCCTTTTTTGTTTGTCGTACTGTTATTTAATTTTCCAGGCAAGTCTGAAAAAATATATGCATCAATTCAATGTAAAGTGTCATCTATCGATTAATATTGCAAGTTACCCATTCTAGCATTTAGGTATTCCAATTAATACAGTTTACATCACATTTTATCAATAGTTCTACTAATACATTTTTTAAAAATACCGATGTCATTTTTTCCTTCAGCATCATTATAAAATAGTTTTTTTTCTGGAGCAACATAAACAGCAACCATAGCAATATCATTAACAAAACCCAGGTTTGGTAATCCAAAATAATAAAATTATACACGTGTATGTGGGTATAACTATTTTGAGATAGTTAATTAGTATGTTCCTTAAAAATACAGAAATTCCTCCACATTTCATATGGGAATGTACATTGGATTACCCTTTGTATGCCAAAATCATTACGTATTGGTCAGGCTGACTTGCTCATGTCTCAGTTAAAACTATTATGTCATGTATAGAAATTAATTCATGATAGTCAGGTTTTGATAAATAGATTTCATACCATGTATATTCCATATTATATTGACAGTAGTTTCAGACTGCGGAGTAGTTCAGTCTGTTTAAATTAACTTACCTGTAATCCTTTGAGTATTAGTTATGGGTTTGTTGGCGTGCAAATCAAGGTTCACGGATTGTGCGACAAGGTCTCCATGTGAAGAATCTGAATCATAAAAGTGAACAATGTTAGTGTTTGTATCATTTAATACATTATTTTTTAAAAGCATATTTTTTTATTTGAAAACAAAATGTAAAAGATCCCTGTTGTCATCACCAATGCATGTTTTAACATCATTTTTGATACAAGTATCAAATGGATATGAATAAACATGGGAAATCATAATTTCATCATCTTGATATATTTTAACTTCATTGTCAACAAAACCATGTAAAATTTCCTTATTATCACATTTAAGAAAATATATGTCATATTCATTAATATTTTACGTCGTTTGTTTTTTTTACGTTCTTCATGATTTTCTAATGTAAAAATAGGTCCAGTTCTAGTTCAACTTCTTGCCCTGGCTCTCCCATTATTCATCACCTCTGCGTCCCCCAGTTCCTTGATTTCTTGAATTTTACATAGCACCAGGACTTCTAAATATGATACATCTGACTTTGTTTTCATTTTCATCCCAAAGTAATGCAAGTAATTAATTTATCATATCGAAGTTGGCCTCGCAAATTGTCATCACTGTCATTTTTATTATAAGGTGTCCTCTTGCCTTCCTGACACTTTCACCAAAATCATGAACAAAGACCCTAGAGTTTACTTTTTCTATTCCTCCCTAGCCTGAATAAGTCTTTATGTTTGTACGGTCATATTTCACAATAATTGGTCTGGGTTTATCAGGTGCGCGCCGTGATCGTCGTTTGTGCCCTTTTCAATTTCTTTCTCTTTTGCTCTTCATCTAGTTTCATTTCCTCTATCATGACTTTATTAATTTTACTTTCACATTGAGTGTATGTCTCTGGAATACTGTTCTCATCAATGCTATAGAAAATTAAGTTTTCTCTCAGACTATTCCTCTAGCATTTTAACCATATCTCTCAGTCTTTTGTTTTCATCAGCAATGGCATTTTTTCATCATGCAGACTAGCCAGTTTATCTGAGAGGTTCTTGACAACATCTGATAAGAGTAAACTAACCTCGCCAATCTCAGAAACGTTGTAGCCAGTGAACCTGAAAATATTTCATTTCGTTCCAAACTATTAGAGAATTAGCAGAAATTTGAAACTCAAAATGTTGAAAAGAATTTGTTACATTCTTGTGCAAATGTAGTTGGTTGACCTAACAAGTCATATTGCACTGAATAAGTGAGTCGCTAATTTAAACTGGGCAAAATAACATGCTAATCCTTACATAATAGTTTTCTTAAAAAAAATTATTTTGAAGGCGCGGAATAAAAGAAAGATCGGTTTTCCCAAGAAACCTGTTCCTGTATACATCATGGCTCATTAAGTAATCCTGGCTGTATAAACTGATCTCCTGCAGTTAGTGACCCTGAAAATATACCATGATTTCCGATACCTCGAACAGAGGAAGGAAAACAAGGTAGTATGTGGTTGAACATGTTAATGTTACTGTGCTAGTTGGGTGATGTAGGCAACATGAGAGGATAATCTCTACAGCTGTGTACCTGAAAATAATCTTCATACCACTAGCTAGAATGAGAGGTTAGAAATATTGTGGCGAAAGGATGGGAAGCATTTCTTCAAAATACCCTGGCCAATGGGCTTGTTAGCTGGGCTTGTTGGCAGACCAACTTCACCCAGGAATAAAAATATTGTTGGATTTCAAGTAGCCGATGAATCTGAAAATATTCCAAATTAGGTGTCGAATCGGAAACCTAAGTCATAGTAATTCCTAACACAACTGTACAAGGAAACCCACTTTGAGGCAACCAGTCAATACGACTTACCCAGGGCACCTGTTACATGAATTGTAAATATTATATTTTATTTACCTTTGAAATATCGAAAATAATACACGTTAAATTTCAAGTTACATGCAAAACTGAAAAAGCAGGAAAAACAAAGACTAATAAAAGCAACAGGTCGATATGTGTTTCTGATGTAAACGTAAATGTTTACATGTTCGTTTATCCAATAAACCTGGACATTTAAGGTACTATTTAGTATTTTGTGAACCTGAAACTACAAAATGATTGGGAAGGATCACAAAATTAAATAAAGCAGCTGCATTAATATTGTTTTTGTCATTTTAATTTACCTGTAAAGCGGACTAATTGATTTTCCTTGTAAGCATATACAGAATTGCTGATCTCTTATTACTGATGAACCTGAAGATATACACTGCAAGGATTATAATGATAATATTAATAAAAAAAAAAAACAGAACATTAAAGCATATTGAAAAGCTAACAGCTGATACACCTGAAAATACGACAGACATCTGGTAGCTGGTATATTATGTGTATACACACTGCAAGGATTAGAATAAAAAAAAACAGAAACGTTAAAGCATATTGAAAAGCTAACAGCTGATATGCCTGAAAATACGACAGACCTCTAGTAGCTGGTAAACTCTGTATTTCTAACATATCCTTAAATTCAACCGACAGGTTGAGCTGGTAAGCCTGAGCTTAATCAATGTACGATCTCCAATATAACGATAAACTGAATATTTACTTTGTCTTTAACGCCAAGATTCGGGGAACAAGATAAGCAACCGAT
Source organism: Sipunculus nudus (assembly GCA_026874595.1). NCBI lineage: Eukaryota > Metazoa > Annelida > Sipuncula > Golfingiida > Sipunculidae > Sipunculus > Sipunculus nudus. The sequence goes on along the minus strand of CM049308.1, from coordinate 83,415,354 downwards.
CCATAAGTACATTCGCCGAGTTGATGCAAACCGGGCAGTAACCGGTCTCCAATTGCTTACAATTCCAAAAATATATTATACTTTGGAATGCCTGAAATAAAGAGATACAGAACGAGAAAACAAACATGTTAACAAGTTTCATCTTAACTGAGATGTGGAATGTGTCGTTCATCCTGTATTGGCAAACAGTGTGTTTGTTCTTTAAACGTATGGATATTATAAAATATATTTAAAATTTTGGAATACTTAGCCATGGAGAAACGACAGATTAACTATCTGTACATGAATGTGCGAATAAACTGGTTGGCGAAGCCAGATAACCGTTGCACAATGTAAACAGGATTTGTAGTATGGTCTGATAATATTCCATACATACGACGACATCAAAGTATTACCCCATGGCTTAATCAAAGAGTGAACAGGTTGCTAAGCAAGTTAACCTGAATATCATATTTACATATTGATGCAAGTTGTTGTTGAATAGATCAAACAAAAAACGAAGTCAAAACCATAAATATGAATTTCTTATATACCTTCCATGTTGGAAAGCATGGAATAAGAGATTATAAGGAGACTTCCATTGAACCTGGGTATTTTGAATTCATTCCTTATTCAATATATCACATGTTCTTAGAAACAGCAGAAACAAATCAGGCAACAAGTCAAGGGATTTGTAAGAAACCTGTGCAGGTGAACAGGTCGTCTCGAACTAAGACACTGTATTTTCGTAGCCATTTAAATAAAAAAAAAAAAAATTCTGCAGGTCTGGGATGTGAGAAAAAGACATTGAAGGAGAATTGTAATCTCTGTCTCTAACAAACTAGTTACCCCAGGAGGACGAGCTTTATGATTGGCCGTTCTGTAATATCTAGTAAACCTTAAAATAAAACTCTTTGAATGCGAATTGTAACATATCTTTCTAATATATGCTAGAGTGGACAGTTTGGTCAGACTTATCTGGGCCTTTCTGTTGTTTAGCCACGAACAGCCACCAGAGCCCAGGGTTATGTAAGACATACTCCTGCTCCCTCAAAATGTGCACCCCGCTCCCCATCCAGCCTGCTCTCATTTGATGCATAGATCAGAAGAAACTCTCAGCTTTTGAGATGTCAAATTGATTTACAATAATTCAACGAAATTGGCTTGTTATTGCTGGGAGTCTAAAATTAGCGTACCTTTTAAACATTTCAAGTTTTTCAAAATGTTCAAATTTAAACTGTTCCCTGAAGGTCCGCTCTCATTCCCATTATGAACGCAATTACTTTCTCATGTTCGATCACGTAATATAAACGTGATATAAGCATTATATCAACTTTTGCCGAATTTCTTTGCACTGCTTTATAATTTTAACATGTTTAAATAACTCTCCTCTAGTGTTCAGTCAAAACCAAAACCTTGGCCAAGATATGAACAAGCCCAACCTCCGCTCTCATAGAAAATGTGTGCACGAGTCTGTCTTCATTTACTGTATAGGCCAGGAGAGACTCCAGGAATCTGCTGAGGAAATGTAGAAAGGAACATACTGGAATGGAAGGGAAGAAATGAAAAGTATTTAAACGTGATATAAACTTTATATCGTCGACTTATGCTCTAGTTCAGCTCTACTGTGTATCTTTAACAAATATATATATATATATATATATATATATATATATATATATATATATGGGCTAAACAAGCCAAACATCCGCTTACTTAGAATGTGTGTGCACGAGTCTGGCCTCGTTTACTGTATAGGCCAGGAGGGACTACAGGAATCTGCTGAGGAAATGTAGAAAGGAACATACTGGAAAGGAAGGGTAGAAATTTATGTATTTAAACGTGATATAAACATTACATCGTCAACTTTTGCCTTCTTTCAGCTCCGATGTGATATTTTCCAAGATTGAAACACAGCCCCCCTAGTTTTCAATCACGACTATAACCTCGGCCAAGATATGAACAAGCCTAACAATAGCTCTTTAGAATATGTGTGCACGAGTCTGGCCTCATTTACTGCATAGGCCAGGAGAGACTACAGAAATCTGCTAAAGAAATGGAGAAAGAAACATACTGGAACGGAAGAGAAGAAATAAAAGGATTTAAACGTGATATAAACATTTAATCGTCGACGTTTGTCATATATTTAAGCTCTGCTCTATATGTTTAACAAATTTATGTATATATTGGGCTTAACAAGCTAAACGTCTGCTCTCTTAGAATATGTGTGCACCAGTCTGGCCTCATTTACTGCATAGGGAAGGAGAGACTACAGAAATCTGCTGAGGAAATGTAGAAAGGAATTTACTGGAAAGGAAGGGTAGAAATTTAAGTATTTAAACGTGATATAAACATAATATCTTCAGCTTTTGCCTTCTTTCAGCTCCGATGTAATATTTTCCAAGATTGAAATACAGCCCCCCCCCCCCCCCCCCAGTCTTCAATCACGATCATAACCTCGGCCAAGATATAGAAAAGCCCAACGGCCGCTCTCCCAGAATATGTGTGCACGTGTCTGGCCTCATTTACTGCATAAGCCCGGAAAGACTACAGGAATCTGCTGAGGAAATAAAGAAGGGAACATACTAGAGTGGAAGGGAATTAATAAAGTATTTAAATGTGATATAAACATTAAATCGTCGACTTTTGTCATATTTAAGCTCTGCTCTATATGTTTAACAAATTTATGTATATATTGGGCTTAACAAGCTAAACGTCTGCTCTCTTAGAATATGTGTGCACCAGTCTGGCCTCATTTACTGCATAGGCAAGGAGAGACTACTGGAATCTACTGAGGAAATGTAGAAAGGAACTTAGTGAAAAGGAAGGGTAGAAATTAAAGTATTTAAACGTGATATAAACATAATATTGTCAACTTATACCTTCTTTCAGCTCCGATGTAATATTTTCCAAGATTGAAATAGAGCCCCCCCCCCCCCAAGTCTTCAATCACGACCATAACCTTGGCCAAGATATAAAAAAGCCCAAACGGCCGCTCTCCTGGAATATGTGTGCACGAGTCTGGCCTCCATTTCTGCGAAGGCCAGAAGAGACTACAGGAATCTGCTGAGGAAATGAAGAAGGGAACATACTGGAATGGAAGGGAATTAATAAAGTATTTAAACGTGATATAAACTTTATATCGTCGACTTATGGCCCATTTCAGCTGTCCTGTATATCTTTAACATATTGATATATATTGGGCTTAACAAGCCCAACGTCCGCTCTCTTAGAATATGTGTGCACGAGTCTGGCCTCCATTTCTGCGAAGGCCAGGAGAGACTACAGGAATCTGCTAAGGAAATGTAGAAGGGAACATACTAGAATGGAAGGGTAGAAATAAAAGTATTTAAACGTGATATAAACGTAATATCGTCAAACTATGGCCTATTTCAGCTGTACTGTATAGCTTTATCAAATTGATATGTATACTTGTCATAAAACGCTCAACGTCCGCTCTCTTAGAATATGGGTGCACGAGTCTGGCCTCGTGCAAAGGCCAGGAGATACTACAGGAATCTGCTGAGGAAATGTCAAAGGGAACATACTGGAAAGGAAGTGTTGATTAAAAGTGCTTAATCTATGATATGAAAATTTTATCGTGAACTTATTTCAGCTCCGATGTTATTCTTTTCTAGACATAAATATAACCCCCTTTAATTTTTAATCACGAGCATTACGTCATTACAGGAGATAATTAATCTACTAAGGAACAATACAGAACATTGTGTACGGACATAACATTTATCTTACCTCATTCCAGCTAAGCTGACTGAGAACAAGAGGCATATGGCAACGATGACGTTATAGATAATGGGGACATCCACTTTTAGGGAAAATACTTTAAGACTATGAGGCTAACCCCCGCCGCAACCATAGCAACACCCAATTTTCTCGGGTCAAGACCCATTTACCTTTCTAGTTTTAAATACAGCTCCTCGCCACTGTACAGCGATTCCTATGCTCTTTAAATATGCAGCATGTAGAGTCTATTAGTAATACTGGGACACCTACATTGTTATACATCTGGATAAATATACAATTTACTTGCAAGTAAAATATAAGCACAAAATAGATACGGTAAATAAAATTAGAAAGTGGGCTGGAAAAAGGTTTGCATAAAAAAATAAATGATTTATGTTATAAGATACGTTACATACAATGGATTTTCCATCCCAATAATTAATTTTCATACAATATTCAGATTTTATAAGGCTCATTTTTATCACAGAATATGGCCCGCATATATAGATGGAGACCTGGCTAGTTTTCATTTATATATGTTCAGGGGCATGACCTATTCCAGAAGACATAACCTCTGCATCAGGAATCAGAGCAAATTTTGTTTAACTCTGAGGTTGTGGCTACAGGTCAAACTTGGGATCTTCAGCTCCACGTCCTACTTTAAAGACACAAATGTATCCTTAGACATCTTTCTTCATTCTGTAACAAGAAGGAAATTACGTCACCAACAGAATCTAATTTCACAGGGATTTTTAGTCTACTGCCCATGACCCCCATACTCAAAATTAAGACAATAACATATATCTGTCATACAACATATGACGGAATTCCGTTATTTATTGAGCCTATTTTCCGACTAGAACATGCAAAATAACCTGCGATGATACGAAGGAAAGTTCACCAAACATTTCCATGTTTCCATAAACATTTTATAACTAATATTTCAATCACTTCAAAATTCCCTATAAAAAAAGATTATTATCTTGTTACAGAAATTATTTAATGAACCATCAGATTCCTTCGGTGGCCTTTTGTCCGACATGTATTTGGAAACAATGAATAACTAGCTGTCAGATGAAAAGTCACAATATGCAAAGGGCATGTTACTGACAAATACCTCATTACATTTTCAACTTTTACAAGTTCTATCAGACACTGTGCAAGACCTGTTAGTGTTGTACGTTCCAAACCAGTATAATTAGCCTACCTAGAAAGGTTCCTGGAATGACTGACTGAATCCTCCAGGGGGATCTGAACTGTGGCCTTCAGCTCCGAAACAATGGACAGCTGTTGGACAAGTGTAATCGTTCACCCAATGTTCCATCTGTAACAAGACGAAAAATGACATCACAACGTGTAACTTATTTCATAAGAAAGTATATAATGAACACATAACTTCGGTGGTAACAAGAACAGGCATAAGTGTTCAATATATTATGATTAACAGATGTAGGCTACTCAATAAGCCTAACTGTTCTCTGAGCAAAACATATGTGAAAACGTGGGTTTATGTCTTATATCCACCAGTGCTCATTAACCAGTACTAATTAATTGTACATTTTATGTAAACACTTGAAATACTCTTCATAAGTATGCATTTCATACATAAAAGAAGTGTTGCTGATTATAATTGCTGTTCGTCAAATTCCCTTTTATGTGTTTTGTCTGTGATATAAAAACACTGAATTATTTACTGCTCTGTACGTTACCCTAGTACTATACGATGAACAAGTTATAAATAGTTAGCTCATCACAACTGTAATCATTAAAATGAATTCTTTCTTTTATCTAATATTACACGGATGATGTGTTTCAAAATGTTTATGCCACTTGCCAACAAAATAAGTTACCTAAAGAGGTCTCGGCGTGGTCGACTGGGTTCCCGATTTTTGTTTAGAGCTGCAGGAGGGGCAAAATATGGTTTCTCCGTTATCACTGGCAATAAATCTTGGCGGTATTTTCCATATTTATATCTGTAACAAGAAAAAAGTGTCCTCCCTTTGAATAACTGATTCAGCTAAAGTGTTGTAATATGCAGCATAAAACACGTTTACTGTAGTTAAAATATACTTGTGTCTAATGTGAACCCGGCAGTTGGTTTTAGCTCCATTGTTTTTTCATTCCAATATGTTTATATGTCACACAATCCGTGAAAATACATGGATGCTGAATGCTGGATATAATGGACGAGACATATGTGATTCCATTATACAGCTTTCGTGTATCTAACCCATTGCATTCATCACATTAATAAAATTATGATGTTTCATATTTGAGAAAAACTATTCTATGGTCTTAAGATACAATTTTGACAATGTTTGTGTAAAAAGGATATATATCAAACATGAATAGCTGTTATAAGAGAAATCATTCCGTCGTATTATATAAAGTGTATGTCCAAACCGTTTTGTCCATGCTATTATACCTCTTGTATTAAACTGACCACAGGCTTATATCATGTCCGGGCCATATCGCCGATGTCACAAACGATTGCAGACCTTTAAGACACAACATGAACACTAACCATGAATGAGCGACGTGTCAGGAGAGGTTGAGGCAACCACATTATTGCCGTTGAATTGGAGAGGGCAGTGTTGGCCCTTCATTTCCTGTGATCCACGTGTGAACCATAATGATAACCCTAAAGTTTTCCGACGATCTTCCACCTGTAACAAGAAGAAAGTAACATTACAGCGAGTGCGAACATTGTTAGTAATCTACCGCTAAAAATCCGTATACATTAAAGTAAACCAGAATGCAGAGCTTATGTATTACCGGACCTCTCCAATGAGCCGAGCTTTGTGGTCATTCGTAGGTGCAATGTTGTCTTTCATGATACAAATTCAGATGTAAAAGAATGGTTTTCCAAAGTTTCAATTACTAGACACCGGATAGATCATCCACTGCTTCAGAAATAGCCATCATAAATGCATAGCATGTATTATATAAGAATTTTATCTGTATACTAAGAATGCTTACTTTGCCATCAGATGCGATTATTGACTGCTTATTAATTTTTAACAATTCCTCATAATACAGGCACAAGTGGTCACATGTTGACCTATTTTATTGTTTCTGGTTTCATGACCTACAGCCCATGATTTATAGGTATGCAAAGTTACTTTTATCTATCAAAAATGCATTATAAGCATATCTGAAGGGGTGACACTTGTGAATGAACAACAACACAAGTTCGCTTATATATAAGGGGGCATTTAACCTGCAATGAAAGGTTCTATAAAGAACCCTTCACATGGGGTTCCACCCAAATTTTTTAAGGATTCCCCACTCAGTCCATCGTGAAGAACCTTGGAGGGTTCCTCTCAGAACCTCTAAAGGGGTTCTAGATGGAACCTGTTAGGTTCCAGAAAAGAACCTTCGGGAGGTTCTAAAAAGAACCCCGCCTTTAAGGTTCCCCACTCAGTCCACTCTGAAGAACCCTTTTGGGTTCTGCCTGGAACCCTTTTCTCTTAGATTGTAGGGGGCGGCTTGGTGTCAAATCGGGGACCTTTAGCTCCGAAGTGTTTTCACCATACAGATTATCATTATAGCGTGAAAATCTGGCGTCATATAAATCAGTCCTGACAGTAAACAAAGGATATGGAAATAGCAGTCACCTTATCAGGATTGTAACCATTATAAAGAACTGGCTTCTATTATCATATTTGTGAGTTATACAGGTTAGCAATATGTAAACATGAACAAACGGCAAAATTAATTTACCTTGGGTGGTGTCCGGATTCATTGAATGGATTCACCATTATTACAGCACACCATAGTGGCAAAATCTGGACCTTCAGTTCCAAAACCAACGCCTTCTCGGTATGTCAATCAGTCAGTATTGACTGATTTTATATCATTTGCGCAACACTTCCATCTGTGACAAGACATGAAAGACATTACTAAGCGTGTCTTACTTCACAAACAATATTTCAAAACTCGAAAACCCCTGTGTGATAATTAAAAGTAAGTATATAATAATATATCACAAATAAATATCTGCTTTTTACTAAGCCTAATTTTTGTGACTAGTTTCCTGAGAAGTGAATAATACAGCCTGTGCCAGCTCAAAGTAAAGGATTTATTCAATGTTTATTTTCCAACCTTTTCATCATACCTACTGATTACTAAAGCTACAAATGTTACCAAAACTGTTTGCTGTAAAATCGAAACTGTAAAAGAAGTTGGCATGTTATAAATGTGACACCTTGTAATGCCATATCCATTATTCGAGAAATGGTTGATAAACAAACAAGGAATAAAATGATCCAGTAACATTCTCTGTAAAAAGACCAAATGTTTACATTATGTGATCATAACATGATCATAACATGGCCTATAAAAACCTGCCGGGTGCCTGATAATGGAGAACTTGAAATACCCATCTTTAAACGTAAAAGTGAAACAGGGCCCTCTTAGTTGTATCACCACACGCAGCATTAAGTTCCACTCACAGAGTTTGTAAGTTTCACCTATAGAGCGAACACAATAGCGCACTCAATAAACAGCTCCGGTAATACGTTAGATGCGCATTCATATTTATCATATGATTAGCGTATAGCTTTTTGAACAGTAGAATTACTGGTTATATTAGGTACTCACTGTAATGTAAATTTATTTTAGCCACAGTTGAAAAGTGGTGAAAAGCTACATAGGGGTAAGTAGTACAGTTCAGACGTTTACCGTTTACCAGAAATTTTCACAAATACTCCTTTTGCCAGCGCAGGCGTGGTAAGGAAATCGATTTGTCACATAAACCTTTATAGTATATACGATCCAATTAAACCTTAAACCACAGTATGTAGTCTAAAGTCAGTTTTTTATGATAACTACCACAGAAATGAGGCGACTGGCTTTGACATTCACTTTATAATTTTGCGGACTGTTAATATAACAGCCAAGCAGTCACGTGTTAGATAGAGTTGCGCTGGTAAGTGTCCAGCTGATTGTTTATGAGGTAGCGGCTTGGGGCGAGGCCTGTTGCCTTCAGTTCAAGAATCAGGACCTTGAACCATTTAAGGCTAGGACACGGATACTGTGACTTTTGCTACCTAATTGGATCTGTAATCAGATTAGGGTGAAATCACTAGAGAGAACCTTACTTTACAAATATTAGCTCCTACTTCCTACAATGCACTATATGGAGTAAGGGAATGTTCAGTTTTTAATTCAGACATGTACACATGTTTCCTTTATATAATACCAGTACATTAAATTAATATTTCAATGACTTTGAAATTCCCCATAAAAATAAGATATTCTTTTTATCAAGATTATTTATAGAATCATCAAATTTCATCGGAGAAGGTGCTTATACTTTTTATAGTGACAAACTTTTAAAAATATTTGCCAAAGGAACAGTCTCTCATATTTTGCAACGTACATGATAATGACAGTAAACTCATTACAGTTGTAATCAGCCGAATTCTTTTTACTTATTAAATGGGCGACCTTTCGTGCATCGTTTACTTTACCAAAAGACGTAATTGGCCTACCTGGTTTAAAGATGATTGATTGAATAAATCATTCTGGTGTGGTTCAGGAGAGCTTCAAATCCTGGTCCTCATGCTCCAGAAACCAATGTCTTTTGATTGGGTCCTTTATCTGCATGAACCGATGTAATCTTTCCACCACAGTTTCATCTATAACAATAAGAAACGTCATCAATAAGAGTAACAAAGAAACAAAATAAGAGTAACAGAAACAAATAAAAAGTATTCTTCCGCAAATGACCTCTGCAAATCAAAACAAGTATATGTTGTTTATGTATCTAACATATTAATGAAACAGGTTACAGATAAATAACAAGTTTCTATTCTTGTAATTTTACTGTTACTGTCACTCTCGAGTACAAATTTATTCAAATGCTAGGACAGAAATTAACGTTTCCATTATCTAGAACAGTTTATCAGTTCTTACAGGCAAATGATCATTTGATTAAGATCATTTTCGCAATCTTCAAATAAATTTTTAGAATGTACATGCGCGACATGTAAAAAAATGGACTGTTGTCTCGACATCATATTGCATAAAAAATAGTTCATTAATGTAACTATGTTAAAAGATAGTGACCTATCGTATATTCTACGGAAATTTAAAAAACTTAATGTTACAAAGTGGCATAATAAACGTACCTCACTGTGTGCCCTTTTGTCAATGACTGAATTATGATGTTGTTGTGATGCAGAAGGGCGGCAAACCCTGGGCCTTCAGCTGTCACAATCAATACAATCGCTATGTCGAGGTTTAAGAACCACCGAGTTTCTTTGTATGTGGATGTTTATGTGGCTTTCCATGACATCACATGTAATAAACTAGCGCAGATTATACATAATAATTTTGACATTCTTTAAAAAAGTCTGATAAAACGATACACCTTCAGTTTGCCAATGTATTAGAAACTAACTATTTTCTCTTGTGGTTCCTATTAGGTTAGCTTTCTTTTTCAGAATTACTCTTGGTACAAGGTTTGAGCAATAATTGATTCAGACAATATTTTTCATGTACATGTCATTTTATAATCCTGGTTGTTATAGACGCAGTAGGGAACCTATCACTGCCAGTCCACTTCACATATGACCAAAAGAAAAAATGGCTGATGTCTTTGAAACACAATAAAAAAATTCTTTCAAATGGGGCATTTTTAATTAAATGTAGGAAGAACGATAAAGCAAAGACCAAGCATATAAAAAAAGTGTTACTTTAGCGAATAAGATGTTACAGAAAGAGGTGTTGACAATACGTTATCCAAAAAAATGTCAAAGAATATTGAATTTAAGTATGAATATACCCATGCATATATGCTATACGATCCAATAAAAAATGTCATGGAATATTTAAGTGAAGTATGAATATACCTATGTATATATGCTCAATTATCCAAGTGTGAAAATAACAGGCAGATGAAACATGGAAGAATGATACAGATCTGCCGGACAATACAGTTACCTCCATGCAGATGTACAGGTGGTACATTATTTATGTATGTATTTTCAGAGATAAACATATGTTCTTTACATTTCCAGTAGAACATATGCTATAAATGTATGTATGTAAATATATACAATAATTATAGGTAATTATATGTATATACATATATATTTGTAAACTGTGTTATGCATATTGATAATCACCATTTATATTATTTTTTTGCCATATTGACAACCACCTTTCATATTAATCTTTTGCCACACGCAAACAAAATGTGTTTATGTATTTTTATACTCGAAACCCATACAAGTATATCAATGTACTCCAACTCTCTTGTAATAAATGTTAATGTAATAAATGAAGCGGCACCTTTTTCCAATAAAATTTTGCGTTGATTATGAAATAAATTACATTTGTGAACATAAGAAAACGGTCTGAGACGCCTAAAATAAGAATGGTACAGAAGTATCGTCTAGGCCATATCACCGTTTGGTGAATAGAAAATACTTTACCGAGGAATAATACAGAAGACTATGTAATACTATTACTCAGTAGATGAAAAGGCTACTTAAACCGAGGAATGTTAAAGTAAGGGTTTGCAGGAGACATGGTTGATTAGTAGATGGATTAATTGTTTTGGTAACAAGGCATGGTTAGGATCATATCTCAAAGTTTCAAAGCAGTGACCTTTTTATTAAATTCAAAATTATTTTTTTTTCTTTCATAATTCTACTTGAGATAAGATCTATGCTATTTTCCATTCAGTGTGTTTCTCAAACACACGTCTTGAAGTGAAATAATTACAGTGTATACGTATTATTAGACACCTTATGATTATCATACAATAAAGCCCAGTGTATGAAGGTACGATGATAAGATGCAATGAAGCTATCATTATACTTACCAGTCTCTTTGCTTTGTTTTCATATAAAATGAATTGACGAACTCGATGATGACCTAGCAAGCCACTGTTTAGTAAAAACCAATGCTGAAGAATGATACTGAACTCACTAGACAATATTGCTTGGTAAACCAAGACTCAAATGAAGACGAGGAATTATAATGAACAATTCTAGACAATGTTGTTGTAATATTCTAGACAAAGTTGTTGTAAGATTCTAGGCAATGCTGTTGTTAGATTCTACTCAATGCTGTTGTATGATTCTAGGCAATGCTGTTGTATGATTCTAGGCAATGCTGTTGTTAGATTCTACTCAATGCTGTTGTATGATTCTAGGCAATGCTGTTGTTAGATTCTACTCAATGCTGTTGTATGATTCTAGGCAATGCTGTTGTTAGATTCTACTCAATGCTGTTGTATGATTCTAGGCAATGCTGTTGTTAGATTCTACTCAATGCTGTTGTTAGATTCTACTCAATGCTGTTGTATGATTCTAGGCAATGCTGTTGTTAGATTTTACTCAATGCTGTTGTATGATTCTACTCAATGCTGTTGTATGATTCTAGGCAATGCTGTTGTATGATTCTAGGCAATGTTGTTTGTAAGATTCTAGGCAATGCTGTTGTAAGGTTCTAGGCAATGTGGTTGTAAGGTTCTAGGCAATGTGGTTGTAAGATTCTAGGCAATGTGGTTGTAAGATTCTAGGCAATGCTTTTGTAAGATTCTAGGCAATGTTGTTGTTATGAAAGGACAACGTGGTCCACATTGTTCTTTAAAGGGACCAAGTAACAAAAATGAAATTTCAAAGATATTGAAAAAGCCCCATATCTTTTTAAAACAGTCCTGCCATTGGTTTTAATACTTCTAGCTAGAGAAGTATTTGCTTGATATACATATAAATGACATTGTGATCTTTTAGGTTCATGTAATATTCTTGGCAAGGGGCTGCATTGTTTCCAACGACAAGAAGGTGCTTCATAATTTTCCCAGCTTTTCAGTTATGCCGGCGGTTTGTAGTTTATGTACACTTTTTGTGTCAAGACCTTGAACACAGTAGATTATTTCACAAACTAGTATGCAAACAAACAAAAATTAAAGTGCAATTCTTGACAGCAATGCTCATCACTTGGCTGCGTTTTTGTATCATCAAGAGACATGCGAAAGGAAACAAGAAACTGGAAGATGACGAACAAGGGACTCCGTCAAGTTCTTTTACGTTTATTTGTTTCCTGTTTACTTTTGTTTGTTGAAGCAAACAGGAAATGACAATAAGAATGAAACAAGAAACTGGAAGATAACTAAAAGAGCGACTTGGAATATTTTTGATAAAAGCAACAGGCACTCTAGAAGAATGGACTTTTCTAAGCAATAACATTTCTAAGCAACATTGCAAAACTAAACAGGAAATGAGGATAAGGACGGAAAAAAGCAAGTGTCTATGCAATATGACTGTTTGGTGATTAATGAGGAACTGGTGATTGATAAAACATGACCTTTTAGGCGATACAGTTTAGTCAATAACATGAATGACAAAAACTTTTTAACAATATTCAAAAAGTACCATCAATAGAGTTGCTACCACCTCCTATTGGTCTGACATTTGTATAAGGAATGGCAGTCTGTACCTTCTGGCTGCAAAGCAGTCTGTTTGCCGATGAACGTAATGCCATTTTCCATCTGCATTTTTTTGTACAAGTATAAAAACGTCAGTCCTGGCTTCCAGCTGCAGAGCTTGTCAAATCATAGGCAAATATTATATCTTTAACCAAGGGCATGGTATTAAATTGTTTGTTTTCATTTCTTGTTTCCATTTCTTATTTACTAGCGTATCCGCAAATTATCCAGATGACCTTTGCAACCTTAAATATTTGGTTTGCTGTACTGAGGCAAGTATATTTTTATTATTATGCTGGAGATTTTCTTATGGTATATGTACATTTTTCATTCCCGAGACGTTTAACGTGCCTCTGATAGTAAAGATACTAATATTTTGATGGCAGATCTAACAATATGCAGCTGGTGGAATGGGCACAATCAATATATAATATATAAAAGTGCATCAACAGAAACAACCATCACTTGACAACAAAATGATGAAAACAAGACAATTCATAGCCGAGAATACCTGCCGGATTGTCCTTTGGATAAAGCCAACATGGAAACGAAGCATACCAAAAATTAGTTAATGATAAACAAGGCTAGGCAAGCGATTGCTTGGGAAATGTCTCGATCAAACTTATGTGACTAGGTCAGTATATTTCAACGTCAGGTCCCATGACATAGGAAAGGATAGAGCCAATGTTACGCTTGTTAACGATAATTTAGTAGATCAAATAATGGTTCTGCAAATGAAATGAAAATGGTCCACTCATAAATGATAACTGATAACTTGACACTGACAGTTCGATAACTAAAAAAACAAATGAAATACAAAGACGTTGATTGAAAGTTGATATTGCAATGGCAAGTATCACTGCAAAATCATAAGGCGATGCAAGGCAGTGGAATAAACCGTTATGGATAGCTAGGTCACAGTCAAATCAACCTTATGGATATGGTGTGTCACATATGTTCCGTTTCAAGATAAAGAGACAAGAGTGTGTTTGTATGTTTACGTGATCCTGGATAAACTAAAGGTTTATCGTAAACTTCAGAAAGATAATGAAGAGATTCTAGAAAATATGGCTGTTCATTGATCGGGAAAAGCAAATATTCCCCTGAAGAATGATTACGCTAAACTGTTGGTGATATGACTGCTTGGTATACTGCAGATGCAGCATAATAAATTAAGTAATGATTATGTAACTAGATATAGCTGCATATAAGCAAAATGGTTTCTATTACTCAAACTGATGAATAATGCATGGTTTGGTCCAATTCTGATGAATAACAGAGGAGCCAATAGTATTTATGTAAGCACGATGTCTGACCTAGTTTTATGGCTAAATTACGTCAGAATGACTTCAGAAATCCATGTAGAAAAAGAATAACGCTATACTGATATACAAGAATATTTGACAGTATGCCTAAGATACACCTAAAACCACGTTCTGATGATATTTAGTCATTGATGAAAATGCCAAAGTGCTAATAAATTGCCCAAATATGGCTCAAGGTCAACCAAAATTTAATACTTTTGAGAGAGTCATTAGTCAATGCCTTCCACTAAATTTGAACAAAATCCAAATAAAACCCTTGGTGCTATCTTGCTCACAATCAAACGGGGCCCACAGTCTACTGTGACTTGACCTTGAGAGCATAAGTCAAGGTCACAGCAACAGGAAGCAATTTTTTTGCCTCAATAATACAAAATTATGATATAATATTTATAGCTGGCAGCATTTAGGAGATATAAGCATTTAAAAAGTGCGGACACGGGCGCGGACGCCCACCCGGTAAAACTATAAGCTCCCCGATGGCGCGCTTAATTATACTCACCGTAGTAATCGCTTCTCCCGTCAAAATGCAAATGACAAAATGCGGGGAATATGGCCAGTTCACAAAGGAAAAGCGGATTCTGTCCGGGTAGTGTGATAATTACCAAACCCCACCCCTCCCCACACTCCAGCCCCCCCCCCCCCCCCAAAAAAAAATGAAAACTTCACCAAAATTAACAATAACAAAAAAATACAACAACAGGGTATATGAGACGCCACATGAGATTAGAATAAGTTTGGGGGTTTATGTTTGTTCAGGAAATGACAAGCGAATGATAACTCTTATTATGATGTGAGGTGATCTTTGTCTCTATGATTAGGCAAACCGACCAGTCTGCAATATGAAATCGAAGATTCTGCTACTAGCTTCTGGTCAATACATTAGCTGCATTTGTATACTGATTTACTGTAAAACTCATTCAGGAATGCAGGAAGTGGTTTGCAATAGGAGGCGCCATCAAAATGGCACTTTTTTTCTGAGGATCAATATATCGGTAACATTTTGTGTTGACAGTGCTCGAGATCATCTTGCCTGTGGTATGTATTTTACTGACAAAATGTTTGAATTCCGAGGTTTTAAAATGTTTTCGCTTCGTAACTTAACACAGGTCCTTTTCTTTTCAACTGTGCATGCTGATAGTTTGAAAGATGTAAATTAGGCATATTATTCCAAATTTATGTCACCCATGAACACTCAGGAAGAGGGAACTTCAGATGCTCGAATTCAGGTTTTAGCCACATAGGCTCAAGAATACAGGTCACCGTGACCTAATGTTGGGGTTACGAGCAGATTATCCCGGAACTTCCTGTTGTTCAATTTCGAACTTTCCAGGTTTAATGATTACGATGTGGGCTACAAAGGGCAATCGCTATAGCTCAGATGACTTTCAGTCAGCTGAGGGAAAGGCTTGAAGGTGTTTGAAAGTAATCTATTAATGTTTTATTCTTGTTATTCAAACTACCTCGACATTGCAATCGAAATTTTTCATAAAATCAAAACCACCCCACCACAGATCTGCGACCAGTCGCTACTATTAATAGTCATACTGGGGGAGGTTGCTGTACAGACATGATACGGATCTTAATGAAAGTTGGGTGGATAAAAATAAGTTGGGTGGATAAAACGACTAATACAATGGCAAACTGAAGGTTCATCTTTATCAGACACAAGAGCACAATACGTTATCCCCATGACCAAACATTTTACCACGTAATCCTTAAAATTGGTACCCCGTGTCGTAATAAAAAAACTGTTTACCCCAGTCTTCGCATCAAGAAGTAGCTGATCTCCAGGCATGCCAGAAGGGCGACCCCAGGGTGACATACAGATAGAATATAAATATATACTTTATGAAATATGACAATTTAGACAATTATTAGACAATGCAATTTTCAATCAAGAAAGCAAGAGCACTGGGGGCATTATTATGGGTTATATTTTATAAATGATTCATGTGTGAATGAAAAACAGACAGAGGCTGACATTATAAATCAAGAAACCTTTTTAACCTCAATATTATGGTGGCTAGTTGAGTTTTACACCACTTTATTTCATTTTAAAAATTATTCCTTAAACTTAGAATCTTACCAAACTATTAAGATATAATTCAAACTTTTTATTTTATACTTTTTTGTAATTTTTATTTTTATTTTTTTTATTTTTAAGATGAACACGTGTTTCAATGGAACTTACCATCATCTCAACAGAATACAAACTACTTGCTGATTTTATAAACTTTAGCTAAAGAGCGTCTCCTTAATCTTATAAAAACAATTATCATAATCAAAACAGGAAGTGCACAAACCTTTTTTTATTAATGTTTTATTTTATTTTTTGCTTATTAGTTGCAAAACTACAAGTCGGTGCTTAATGGACTTACAAAAGCATACTGTTTCAGCAAGAAACAAGTGTTTCTTTTATTTTACATATATACAATTCCACAATGATTAAGGATCAAAACGTAATGCAAATATATTTTTGTATTAATTTTCATTTTTGATTTTATTTCAAGGTACACATGTGGATCTTTAAAAAGGGGATATCAAAACATCATCACAACCTTTTCTTTTAGCGGGAACAAAACTTTCATATTATATTATAATAATTAGTTATATTAATTCACGAATAACTAAGGGTCCCCAAATTCTTTCTTTGATAGTGTTTCTGGTCAAGAGATACTTTACAGAAACCATCCAATGAATTCAAATTTTAAAAATATTCCATTGAATTTTTTGTATTTATTCTTATACTGTAACTTTTTAATATTTTAGTGGTTCACGTGGATGGTACAAGAATGTTTACAAAACGTGGCCATAAAATTGTACGTTTAGTTACATAAAATGTCAATTTACATCCAACATGTGTTTTGTTTAAGTTACTAAAGAATGAAATTGTCAACCTTAATAATTCAGAAGCATATCTCAATATCTAATTAATATTAAATTAATTCATTATATAAATTTAAATAAATATTGAATATATGACAAATCCAAATCAATATACAACAAGAACAGAACGTTTAAGGTGCAACAGTTATAAATATATATAAGTACATATGCATATATAATATATATGTATGAACTTATATTTAATTTATAAAGATATTTATATATAATTTATATTGTATCCGAAATTTCAATAAAATAAAAACTTAAAAAATTATAACGCACTAAATTTTCACAGTATTTTACTAAAAAACCAGGTGGTACAAAGGAGATCAAATGAGTGACATTGTTTTTGTATTTTTTTATTTAGACAAAATTGCGGAAACAAAATATAGTCTAAAAGTTTTAAATCATGTACCAGCAAAGGTGTAATTTCATATCATGATGTCAACATGAATTCGGTCGATTATTTGTTGCACCTTAAACGTTCACTGAGACTCTGGAAAGACAAAGCATCATAGCTCGAATTTAAAGGCACTGTCATAATTATGTAACTGTACAGAGACTATATAGGAGGTGCAGAAGAGGCGTACAAAAAAGAACTCGGCGAGTTGAAAATACCCAGGGGGGACCAAGGCCTTGCATTAAAGAGTAGGCGAATGTATTCCAAAGCCCATAATATAATATCACATATTTGCCTTTACAGAATTTATTAATACACATTTTACATGTGTACATTGAACCCATTTCTTGACAGCATTTTCTTTAAATTAAAGATTGAATGATTTCTTAAAAAGATATCAGCACTTCCATAAGCACTTTCTATTGGCAGTGAAGTCAGTTACAAGGAAACCCTAGGTTTTCCTTTGCTGACACTTTACCAATCCAATCGCATCAGAGGGAAGTTTCATTTTAGGGTGGAAAAAGATCAGTTAAACAAACCTAAGTGCAAAAAAATTTACCCCACCTAAAGATAGAGGAGAAGGGGAAGACGTGGGCGTTGCAGTGTGACGGATTATCGCAGCTGTGGATCCAAGGGAAGAACACCTTGGGTCCCAAAATCAATAGAAATTGATGATGAGATAATACTTTCATTCACATCTTCTAAATGAAGAAAAGTGAACTCCCAACGGTTAAGAAAGATTCAAAGTAAACAAACTTTAAGATTTTGTTTGCAGCAGGCGTGACCCCCAAAGATTAAGAGGCTTACCCCATCAGTAAAAGCAGCACCGACTGACAGGCTGTGTTGGTCTACATTTTAAGCACTGCGCACCGCAATGGTCCCACGGGTGAAGAGTTACAGTGGGAAAGGGAAAGTCCCCAAGATCAAAAGAAAAGAAGGGTAGAAATTTCGGAAAGAGGCCAGACTTGAAGGACGTTGTATGTATATATTTAATCAAATGTGCGTATATAATATGTTATCAGCATATGGACAAAAAAGAACCAATATTTAGCATTAATATCCTAAACAGCAAAAAATCAAATAAATCATATTATTATGCCAAGTCTTATGCAAATTCCAGCTATGATGCACATGTGAAGAGTAAAGGCATGACAGGATAGACAGAAACACCGCGTCCTCTGCAAATAAAACCATCAGTACATTCACGTTCTATATAACAGGGGCGGATCCAAGGCGAGGTCTGAGGGGTTAATCCCCCTTAGTGCGAGAAATTACTTTTTTTGAGTGTTTTTCCTTAGGTTTTAAGGCTAATCCCCACTCGGTGTAACAGAAAGGTCCCTCCCTTCCCAAAAAGTCATGATCCGCCCCTGTCAGATACATCAATTCTTGATTTTCTTGTGATATTACAAACTCCAATGGTTTATACTTTAAGGTTTATGATTCATTGTATATATTTAAAAAAGTCATACAAAATGTACAGATTCATATATAGATCCCATACAAAATTACGTTTTATTATTTTCAACCTTTGTCTTTTGGAGCTGTGAGTATAACACATAATGATTGTTTGTATTTCAATAAAAGTTGAGCGGAGTGCTTCTTCAGGTAAATAACCTTATCCTTTTATTTTGTTTGAATCGATATAGAAATTGTGTTTTTTTTTTTGGTCACGTGTTTGTCTATGAATGAGATATAGAACAGTTGGTCATTTGTTGCGCTGTTTGTCGAGGTATTGATAGATTTACATTTTTTCACGTTTGTTCCTTTCTAATATACAAGACATGTTTTACAAAACACTGTGTAGGTAGGCTGATTTATAGATATGTTCTTTTTTTCAGGTAATAATGAATATGGAGATGAGGAGTCATGATGAAATGGGAAAATATGTAAAAAACTGGGCCAAGTGCCACGACGCTCAGATGAATTTGAGATGGTTTTCGTTTGGTCATTAATTATTGAGATATCAGTATAAGTATTCAACTTTTACCCAAGTGGAATAATATTACACTTTAACCAGCGTCATTAGCATGTCTATGATCTTGTGTCCACTGAGAGGACCTCCCCCTGAACCCTTTAGTAGGAAGTATCTTGGTTCATCTGTTTCGATAATCTCCATCGGACCTTCAGGGTGCACAAATCATATTCTTTCACATGGCTCGCAGAATATAGATCACAGTGACCTTATTTCGGGTGTCCAGGGCGATATTACAGGGACCTCCATGGATCCTAACTGAAATGTATTAGTTCAATCAACTGTGATTTGTGCTCTCAATCACAATTTCTCAATAGCTTAATAGTGTATACGGATCACAGTGACCTCATTACCGGTTTCCTAAGATATATTACAAGGACCCCCCTGGATAAAACTAGACTTTCCCAGGTTAAGCATTTTTATTTGTGCCTTGTTCGATTTTCAGGGAGTTCAATCTCTTTTTTTTCCAGAGCACAGTATATATGTCGCCGTGACCTATTTTATTTCCGGGGAGAATTTACGAGGTTAAGTGTGAAGTTTCTAGGCTAAAAGTTTACAACAGCTCACAGAATGAAGTTCACACTGACCGAATGTCAAGTTTCAAAGGAAATTCCACTAAGACCTTCCTGTAGTTTCTGGGTCAATCAGTTAAACCGGTGGTGATCCGAGATTAAAATCATGCAATTGGCCTGTAGATGGCAGAATATAGGTCACCATGGCCAAATTCCAGGTTGCCAAGGAGCTTAACAGCTGTCCGAGGACTTTCATTGATATAAAAATTTTTTTTAATGATTTGTGCTCCTGTCAACGGACGGCCAAACGGACGGCGGACAAAGGTTGTTTGCTATAGCTCAGATGTCTTATAGTCCGCTGAGCTAAATTGAGATTAGTAAGTGACCCGGGGGTCATGACGCTCAGCTGACAGACATAACCTTTGATACTACTGCCGGAAAGTGAAAACCGTGAGCCATATTTTTCGAGAATTTCTTTTGCTGAACATTGTATGGTGACAGTTATATGTACGCCTGAATAAAGCAAATTTAGTTCATATATATTTATTTTAACATGACAGAGTTGAGAAGGCTGCTGCAAATGCTTTCCTATTATTTGATGGTCTAAAGCATTATATGGTTTCTCATCTTATAGGAGCTAACACGGCGACAAGACGCTTGTATCATACTTGAAAATAACCATTGGACATGGCAAAAATAAAGGAAAGGGCTTTGGTGTCAGTTGTGTCAAACAATGGAGAAAAAAACTAATTTATTAATATACATAGCATATTTCAAATGATTGTGTCCACACACTGCGCAGAATCAGACTCGCTGGTTAGGGTTTGTAAGCGTCAAACTGTGTCATACACAACGCAACGGGGCTTCTAAATACAACAGCAGCGTGAATGAAGTGAAGAGTCTAATGGGCCCGTTTAAAAAAGGACTCGCTTGTCGGATGAGCATACACCTGTTAGGTAAAACTTTCTAAACCCGAATGTGAGTGGGTTCAGGCAAGGGAGTTCGACGAACGACCACATGCTCAGGTGGCTCAGGCGACAGGGAGCTGTCTGCGGCGAGCTCAGGACACCGCTGGCGCATTCCTCGTTGTTAAAGAGGCCCTCGATGCTGCATGGCACGATGGCTTACGATACAAACTACCTGTATAGGTTGAACTGCCTGATAGAATTGTTAGGTTCC
Organism: Sipunculus nudus; assembly: GCA_026874595.1. Lineage (NCBI taxonomy): Eukaryota > Metazoa > Annelida > Sipuncula > Golfingiida > Sipunculidae > Sipunculus > Sipunculus nudus. The sequence continues at coordinate 83,393,912 of CM049308.1, read as the reverse complement.
TCTTATTCTTCCAAAGCAATAGGAAGTAATGGGTCAATTTCAAAGAGGCAAAACGTGATCGAACCCTCCGCAGGTATACTACAGAGCTCTAACCTGAGCTGACTGCTCCACATCAATGTGTATCAATGACAGTTTGGAGGACAAGGGAAATATCCGAAATTGCGCAACTAGTCAATTCGCAGATCACACCGCATGGTTGGTTCACAGCAGAATAACAGCTGCCAGAGTGCAGGCAGGACTAGGTAAAAATATGTAAAAAACTGGGCCAAGTGCCACGACGCTCAGATGAATTTGAGATGGTTTTCGTTTGGTCATTAATTATTGAGATATCAGTATAAGTATTCAACTTTTACCCAAGTGGAATAATATTACACTTTAACCAGCGTCATTAGCATGTCTATGATCTTGTGTCCACTGAGAGGACCTCCCCCTGAACCCTTTAGTAGGAAGTATCTTGGTTCATCTGTTTCGATAATCTCCATCGGACCTTCAGGGTGCACAAATCATATTCTTTCACATGGCTCGCAGAATATAGATCACAGTGACCTTATTTCGGGTGTCCAGGGCGATATTACAGGGACCTCCATGGATCCTAACTGAAATGTATTAGTTCAATCAACTGTGATTTGTGCTCTCAATCACAATTTCTCAATAGCTTAATAGTGTATACGGATCACAGTGACCTCATTACCGGTTTCCTAAGATATATTACAAGGACCCCCCTGGATAAAACTAGACTTTCCCAGGTTAAGCATTTTTATTTGTGCCTTGTTCGATTTTCAGGGAGTTCAATCTCTTTTTTTTCCAGAGCACAGTATATATGTCGCCGTGACCTATTTTATTTCCGGGGAGAATTTACGAGGTTAAGTGTGAAGTTTCTAGGCTAAAAGTTTACAACAGCTCACAGAATGAAGTTCACACTGACCGAATGTCAAGTTTCAAAGGAAATTCCACTAAGACCTTCCTGTAGTTTCTGGGTCAATCAGTTAAACCGGTGGTGATCCGAGATTAAAATCATGCAATTGGCCTGTAGATGGCAGAATATAGGTCACCATGGCCAAATTCCAGGTTGCCAAGGAGCTTAACAGCTGTCCGAGGACTTTCATTGATATAAAAATTTTTTTTAATGATTTGTGCTCCTGTCAACGGACGGCCAAACGGACGGCGGACAAAGGTTGTTTGCTATAGCTCAGATGTCTTATAGTCCGCTGAGCTAAATTGAGATTAGTAAGTGACCCGGGGGTCATGACGCTCAGCTGACAGACATAACCTTTGATACTACTGCCGGAAAGTGAAAACCGTGAGCCATATTTTTCGAGAATTTCTTTTGCTGAACATTGTATGGTGACAGTTATATGTACGCCTGAATAAAGCAAATTTAGTTCATATATATTTATTTTAACATGACAGAGTTGAGAAGGCTGCTGCAAATGCTTTCCTATTATTTGATGGTCTAAAGCATTATATGGTTTCTCATCTTATAGGAGCTAACACGGCGACAAGACGCTTGTATCATACTTGAAAATAACCATTGGACATGGCAAAAATAAAGGAAAGGGCTTTGGTGTCAGTTGTGTCAAACAATGGAGAAAAAAACTAATTTATTAATATACATAGCATATTTCAAATGATTGTGTCCACACACTGCGCAGAATCAGACTCGCTGGTTAGGGTTTGTAAGCGTCAAACTGTGCCATACACAACGCAACGGGGCTTCTAAATACAACAGCAGCGTGAATGAAGTGAAGAGTCTAATGGGCCCGTTTAAAAAAGGACTCGCTTGTCGGATGAGCATACACCTGTTAGGTAAAACTTTCTAAACCCGAATGTGAGTGGGTTCAGGCAAGGGAGTTCGACGAACGACCACATGCTCAGGTGGCTCAGGCGACAGGGAGCTGTCTGCGGCGAGCTCAGGACACCGCTGGCGCATTCCTCGTTGTTAAAGAGGCCCTCGATGCTGCATGGCACGATGGCTTACGATACAAACTACCTGTATAGGTTGAACTGCCTGATAGAATTGTTAGGTTCCTCTTATTCTTCCAAAGCAATAGGAAGTAATGGGTCAATTTCAAAGAGGCAAAACGTGATCGAACCCTCCGCAGGTATACTACAGAGCTCTAACCTGAGCTGACTGCTCCACATCAATGTGTATCAATGACAGTTTGGAGGACAAGGGAAATATCCGAAATTGCGCAACTAGTCAATTCGCAGATCACACCGCATGGTTGGTTCACAGCAGAATAACAGCTGCCAGAGTGCAGGCAGGACTAGGTGACATAAATGAGTGGTTTGACAAATGCAGCGTAATGGTCACCATTTCCAAACAGGGGACAAAGTTTTGGCGACACTGCAGGTCGAGATAAGACACTGCAGTGCCGACCCTGAATTTGTTGGGAGAGCAGATACAATTCACAGACAAGGTAAATTTTCTGGGTTTAACGGGTGATAAAGCTTTAAAAGTGGGACAGCCACCTACAAATCGTGAGTGAGACTTGAAGGCAGGAAAAGGGGGTATGTCCTCCCCTAGTGTATATACATTTACTAGACACGGATCAGACCGATCATGACCTATGGAAACAAAGCACTGCTAATAGCCAGCAGCTCATAGCTAAGGCGCCTTCAAAAGAAAACCTTGAGAGTGGCCCAAGGACTCCTCCAGGAGACAAGGGTGGCAATGCTTCACGAGGGGCCGACACAGAATATGCGAGTGATCCCATGCCCAAGCTAGGGAAGGGATACATAGAAAGGGCGAAACCTCAGGGGATTATATACAGACCTCAAAGCATGGCTAGTGGTAGACTCCAGGTTCTCCCCCCATTCGAACATTTGGGGACGAATAACGAAGGCTCCAATAACAGACAGCCGCCCGACTGATAACGGAATAAACGGGATGTCCATCGGTTGAGAACGGTAAATTGTAGTCCCGTGTTCAAAAGGGGCTGCGCACGTTAAGACAGCCATGCTGTTTTTTTTTCACAAAAGTAGGCATGAGTACAGAGGACAGCATGGTCCCAGACCTTCGGGAGTCGGTCGTTTTGAGTGGAACGAGAAACACTCATGGGGATCCCACTCTGAATCACGTATTGCTCTATAACATAGGTCACGGATTCCTTATTTTGTATTTCGAAGAAGTAAAAAACATTCTTAGGCCAAGCGGGTACTATTTTCACCCTGTTAATGGTCGGATTAAACGGATGACATATGCCCGCCGGCTAGATGGAAAAAGGAATGGAAAGACGACGGACAAAGGCTCACCGCTATAGCTGAGATGACTGTCAGTCAGCTGAGCTAAAAAGGAAATGATGAAATGATGATGATGATGAAATGATTATGATGAAATGAGATGAGGATGATGATAAAAATTAGATGATGATGATAATGATGATGATGAAATGATATGATGAATGAGATGATCATGATGATATGAAATGAAATGAGATGCAATGAGATGATTATAATGATATGAAATGATATGAGATGAATATGATGATGATGAAATGAGATGAAGATGATGATGAAATGAGATGATAATGAAGATGATGATAATGAAATGAGATGATAATGAAGATGATGATGAAATGAGATGATGATGATATGATATGATGATGATGATGATGAAATGAGATAACGTTGTGAAATGAGATGATGATGATGAAATGAGATGATGAAATGAGATGATGATGATGAAATGAGATGATGATATGAGATGATGATGATATAATGAGATGATGATGAAATGAGATGATGATGATGCTGATGATAATTATGAAATGAGATGATGATGATGATAATGAAATGAGATGATGATGCTGATGATGAAATGAGATGATCAAATAAGGTGATGATGATGATGATGATGATGAAATGAGATGATGATGATGAAATGAGATGATGATGAAATGAGATGATGAAAGATATGATGATGATGATGATGTGAAATGGGATGATGATGATGAAATGAGATGATGGAATGAGATGATGATGATGATGTGAAATGAAAAGATGATGTAGAAATGAGATGATGAAATGAGATGATGATGATGAGGATGATAATGATGATGATGAAATGAGATGATGATGAAATGAGATGATGATGTAGAAGATGAAGATGATGATGATAAAATGATGATGATGATTAAATGAAATGATGATGATGATGTTGAAGATGATGACGGAATGAGATGATGATGATGAAATGAGATGATGATGATGAAATGCGATGATGATGGTGACGATGAAATGAGATGATGATGATGATGAAAATGAAATGAGATGATGATGATGATGATGATGATGAAAAGAGATGATGAAATAAGATGATGACGATGATGATGAAATGAGATGCTGATGGTGAAATGAGATGATGATGATGAAATGAGATGATGAAATGAGATAATGTTGATGATGATGTGGAATGAGATGATGATGGTGAAATGAGATGATGATGATGATTAAATGAGATGATGATGATGAAATGAGATGATGGAATGAGATGATGATGATGATGATGTGAAATGAAAAGATGATAAAGAAATGAGATGATGAAATGAGATGATGAAATGAGATAATGATGATGAAATGAGATGATGATGATGAAATGAGATGATGATGATGATGATGAAATGAAATGATGATGAAATGAGATGATGATGATGAAATGACATGACGATGATGATGATGAAATGAGACGATGATGAAGATAGAGATGATGAAATGAGATGATGATGATGATGTGAAATGAGATGATGATGATGATGATGAAATATGATGATGGTGATGATGATGATGATGAAATGAGATGATGATGATGTGAAATGAGACGATTATGAGGATGATGATGATAATGAAATGAGATGATGATGATGATGATGGTGAAATGAAAAGATGATATAGAAATGAGATGATGATGATGATGAAATGAGATGATGATGATGAAATGAGATGATGATGATGAAATGAGATGATGATGATGATGAAATGAGACGATGATGAAGATAGAGATGATGAAATGAGATGATGATGATGATGTGAAATGAGATGATGAATATGAGATGATGATGATGATCAAATGAGATGATGATGATGATGTGAAATATGATGATGGTGGTGATGATGATGATGATGAAATGAGATGATGATGATGTGAAATGAGATACGATGATGTGAAATGAGACGATAATGATGATGAAATGAGATGATGATGATGTGAAATGAGACGATGATGATGATGATGATGATGATGATGATGAAATGAGATGATGATGATGATGATGATGATGATGATGAAATGAGATGATGATGATGATGATGATGAAATGAGATGATGATGATGATGATGATGATGATGATGATGAAATGAGATGATAAAATGAGATGATGAAATGAGATGATGATGATGCTGATGATAATGATGAAATGAGATGATGATGATGATAATGAAATGAGATGATGATGATGATGATGGTGATGATATTGATGATGATGACGAAATGAGATGATCATGGGATGGTGATAATGATAAAAATGATAGTGATGACATGCTATGATTATATATAAATAAATGAACTTTCTAATACACAGTGAATTGTAAAACAAAAAAAGCTCACCTGTGAGTATATCAATATGACAATAGTAAAAGGACCTAGCTTCCTACTCTGTCAAGAATGATAAGTGGAGAAACATAAGATTCAAGGTCACAGGACTGTCAAAAGAAATGTGTAAAAGTATGATATAACAAATCTGTCTAAGGTGCGGTATATTCACCTGAGAAAATAAACATATGCATTAAAAGATCAAATCAGTTAAGACATTAACCACACGAATTTCCCAGTTGTTGCAACAAAGGTCTCCGGAATGAGCCAAAAAGGTGGTGCCAAGAAAAAAATAAATCTATGAAAGAACAATATTGCAAACCTGACCAATCGCCCATGACCTGCACATATTCAAAATTATATTACCTGCACACATAATCAGATTATACTTGCTAATAGTCAGTGATGATCATTTAAATCCATTCGAATAAAACTGGGAGTAATCAAAACTGGTCAGGCCCAATATTCAGTTTGTAAAATTAACCAGTGATGAATAAATCACACAATAAGCAAGGGTCCAGGTAGATGGGTTAATACTAAAGATAAGACTGGTTTACATTATTTAAAACCACTTAAGAGTAAGTCCTGAAACGTTTACAGATAAAATAAATGGAAAACCAACAATTTAATCAGAACCAATATAAACAAATGATTTGGTTAACAACCTGGTTTAAATGCACAAACTGGCCCAAACTGGATTAAAAACACTTTCTAACCAGGTGAGACCATTAATTGACTGAAATAGGATTAAGAATAATTCCCGGACAGATGAGACCATTAACTGATCAAAACTGGATAAAGAACAAGGCCTGGCTAGATGAGAACATTAAGTTAGCTGAACTGGATTAAAAACCATGCTTTGCAAGGTAACCATTAAGTGGTCCCAACTGAATCAAGATCAATGACTCGCCATGGGAAACCATTCAATGACCCAAAATGTATTAGGAACGATGGCTGGCCTGGTAAAACCCTCAAGTGAACGAGACTGGATAAAGAATAATGTCTGGCCAGTTGAGACCATTATGTGGCCGAAACTGTATAAAAAATGCCGGTCCAGGTGAGACCATTAAGTGAAAAAAACTGGATCAATAACAAGGCCTGGTCTGGTTAGACCATAAAGTGACCCTAACTCTATTAGGAACAATGCTTGGCCAGGTGAGACCACTAAGTGACCTATACTGGATTAAGAACCATGCCTTTCCAGGTGAGACCATTAAGTGACCCCAACTAGATCAATAACACTGTCTAGCCACTGGCAAATGAGACCATTAATTGACCCCCAAAAGATTGAGAACAATGCCTCGCGAGGTGAGACCATTAGGTGTCACAAACTAGATCATGAAAAATGCCAGGTGAGACTATTAAGTGACCCGAATTGGATCAAAACCAATGATTGGTCAGGTTGGACAATTAAAGGACTTAAACTGGATCAAGAACAATGCCTGGCCAGGTTAGACTATTAAGTAACCAAAACTGGTTCAAGAACAATGCCTGGCTAGGTGAGACCATTAAGTGACCCTAACTGGATCAGTCCAAAAGATTGGTCAGGATAGACCTTTAACTGACTAAAACTGGATCAATAACAATGCCTGGCCAGGTTAGACCATTAAGTGACTAAACCTGGATCAATATCAAGGTCTGGCCAGGGTAGACCATTAAGTGACTAAAACTGGATCAATAACAAGGCCTGGCCAGGTTAGACCATTAAGTGACTAAAACTGGATCAATAACAATGCCTAACCAGGTTAGACCATTAAGTGATTAAAACTGGATCAATAACAAGGATTGGTCAGGTTAGACAATTATGTGACTAAAACTGGATCAATAACAAGGCCTTGCCAGATTAGACAATTAAGGGACAAAAACCGGATAAATAACAATGCCTGACCAGGTTAGACCATTAAGTGACAAAAAATGGATCAATAACGAGGCCTGGCCAGGTAAGACAATAAAATGACTCAAATTGAATCAATTACAAGACCTGGCCATGTTAAACCATTAAATGAATAAAACTGGATCAATAACAAGACCTGGCCAGGTCAGACAATTAAGTGACTAAAACTGATTTAAGAACAATGTCTGACCAGGATAGACCATTAAGTGACTAAAACTGGACCAATAACAAGGCCTTGCTAGGTTAGACAATTAAATGACAAACACTGGATCAATAACAAGGCCTGGCCAGGTGAGACCATTTAGTGACTAAACCTGGATCAATATCAAGGTCTGGCCAGGGTAGACCATTAAGTGACTAAAACTGGATAAAAAAATAATGCCTAACCAGGTTAGACCATTAAGTGACTAAAACTGGATCAAAAACAAGGATTGGTCAGGTTAGACAATATGTGACTAAAACTGGATCAATAACAAGGCCTGGTCAGGTAAGACCATTAAGTGACTAAAACTGGATTAATAACAAGGCCTTGCCAATTTAGACCATTAAGTTACAAAAGCTGGATCAATAACAAGGCCTCGCCAGGTTAGATAATTAAGTGACTAAAACAGGATCAATAACAAGGCCTTGCCAGGTTAGACAATTAAGTGACTAAAGCTGAATCAATAACAAGGCCTTGCCAGGATAGACCATTAAGTGACTAAAACTGGATTAATAACAGGGCCTTGCCAGGTTAGACCATTAAGTTACAAAAGCTGGATCAAAAACAAGGCCTCGCCAGGTTAGATAATAAAGTGACTAAAACAGGATCAATAACAAGGCCTGGCAAGGTTGGACAATTAAGTAACAAAACTGAATAAATAACAATGCCTGACCAGGTTAGCCAATTAAGTTACAAAAACTGGATCAATAACAATGCCTGGCCAGATTAGACTATTTAGTGACTTAAACAAGATCAATAACAAGGCCTGGTCAGGGAAGACAATTAAATGACTAAAACTGGATTAATAACAAGGCCTGGTCAGGTAAGAATTAAATGACTAAAACTGGATCAATAACAAGGCCTTGCCAGGTTAGACAATTAAGTTACAAAAGCTGGATCAATAACAAGGCCTTGCCAGGTGAGAGAATTAAGTGACTAAAACTGGATAAATAACAATGCCTGACCAGGTTATCCAATTAAGTTACAAAAACTGGATCAATAACAATGCCTGGCCAGATTAGACTATTTAGTGACTTAAACAAGATCAATAACAAGGCCTGGTCAGGTAAGACAATTAAATGACTAAAACTGGATTAATAACAAGGCCTGGTCAGGTAAGAATTAAATGACTAAAACTGGATCAATAACAAGGCCTTGCCAGGTTAGACAATTAAGTTACAAAAGCTGGATCAATAACAAGGCATTGCCAGGTGAGAGAATTAAGTGACTAAAATAGGATCAATAACAAGGCATGACCAGGTTAGACAATTAAGTGACTAAAACTGGATAAATAACAATGCCTGACCAGGTTAAACAATTAAATGTCAAAAACTGGATCAGTAACAATGCCTGGCCAGGTTAGACCATTAAGTGACTAAAACTGGATCAATAACAAGGCCTTGCCAGGTAAGATAATTAGGTGACTAAAACAGGATCAATAACAAGGCCTGGCCAGGTTAGACAATTAAGTGACAAAACTGGATAAATAACAATGCCTGACCAGGTTAGACAATTAAGTTACAAAAACTGGATCAATAACAAGGCTGGCCAGGTTAGACGATTTAGTGACTAAACCTGGATCAATAACAAGACCTGGCCAGGTCGGACAATTAAGTGACTAAAACTGAATTAAGAACAATGTCTGACCAGGATAAACCATTAAGTGACTAAAACTGGACCAATAACAAGGCCTTGCTAGGTTAGACAATTAAATGACAAAACTGGATAAATAGAAATGCCTGATCAGGTTAGACATATAAGTTACAAAAACTGGATCAGTAACAATGCCTGGCCAGATTAGACCATTAAGTGACTTAAACAGGATCAATAACAAGGACTGGTCAGGTTAGAGAATTTAGTGACTAAAACAGGATCAATAGCAAGGCCTGACCAGGTTAGACAATTAAGTAACAAAAACTTGATCAATAACGATGCCTGGTCAGGTTAGACAATTAAATGATTAAAACTAGATCAATAACAATGCCAGACCAGGTTAGACAATAAAGTGACAAAAACTGGATAAATAACAATGCCTGGCCAGGTTAGACAATTTAGTTACAAAAACTGGATCAGTAACAATGCCTGGACAGATTAGACCACTAAGTGACTTAAACAGGATCAATAACAAGGATTGGTCAGGTTAGACAATTATGTGACTAAAACTGGATCAATAACAAGGCCTTGCCAGATTAGACAATTAAGGGACAAAAACCGGATCAATAACAAGGCCTGGCCAGGTTAGACCATTAAGTGACTAAAACTGGATCAATAACAATGCCTAACCAGGTTAGACCATTAAGTGATTAAAACTGGATCAATAACAAGGATTGGTCAGGTTAGACAATTATGTGACTAAAACTGGATCAATAACAAGGCCTTGCCAGATTAGACAATTAAGGGACAAAAACCGGATAAATAACAATGCCTGACCAGGTTAGACCATTAAGTGACAAAAAATGGATCAATAACGAGGCCTGGCCAGGTAAGACAATAAAATGACTCAAATTGAATCAATTACAAGACCTGGCCATGTTAGACCATTAAATGAATAAAACTGGATCAATAACAAGACCTGGCCAGGTCAGACAATTAAGTGACTAAAACTGATTTAAGAACAATGTCTGACCAGGATAGACCATTAAGTGACTAAAACTGGACCAATAACAAGGCCTTGCTAGGTTAGACAATTAAATGACAAACACTGGATCAATAACAAGGCCTGGCCAGGTTAGACCATTTAGTGACTAAACCTGGATCAATATCAAGGTCTGGCCAGGGTAGACCATTAAGTGACTAAAACTGGATAAAAAAATAATGCCTAACCAGGTTAGACCATTAAGTGACTAAAACGGGATCAATAACAAGGATTGGTCAGGTTAGACAATATGTGACTAAAACTGGATCAATAACAAGGCCTGGTCAGGTAAGACCATTAAGTGACTAAAACTGGATTAATAACAAGGCCTTGCCAATTTAGACCATTAAGTTACAAAAGCTGGATCAATAACAAGGCCTCGCCAGGTTAGATAATTAAGTGACTAAAACAGGATCAATAACAAGGCCTTGCCAGGTTAGACAATTAAGTGACTAAAGCTGAATCAATAACAAGGCCTTGCCAGGATAGACCATTAAGTGACTAAAACTGGATTAATAACAGGGCCTTGCCAGGTTAGACCATTAAGTTACAAAAGCTGGATCAAAAACAAGGCCTCGCCAGGTTAGATAATTAAGTGACTAAAACAGGATCAATAACAAGGCCTGGCAAGGTTGGACAATTAAGTAACAAAACTGAATAAATAACAATGCCTGACCAGGTTAGCCAATTAAGTTACAAAAACTGGATCAATAACAATGCCTGGCCAGATTAGACTATTTAGTGACTTAAACAAGATCAATAACAAGGCCTGGTCAGGTAAGACAATTAAATGACTAAAACTGGATTAATAACAAGGCCTGGTCAGGTAAGAATTAAATGACTAAAACTGGATCAATAACAAGGCCTTGCCAGGTTAGACAATTAAGTTACAAAAGCTGGATCAATAACAAGGCCTTGCCAGGTGAGAGAATTAAGTGACTAAAATAGGATCAATAACAAGGCATGACCAGGTTAGACAATTAAGTAACTAAAACTGGATAAATAACAATGCCTGACCAGGTTAAACAATTAAATGTCAAAAACTGGATCAGTAACAATGCCTGGCCAGGTTAGACCATTAAGTGACTAAAACTGGATCAATAACAAGGCCTTGCCAGGTAAGATAATTAGGTGACTAAAACAGGATCAATAACAAGGCCTGGCCAGGTTAGACAATTAAGTGACAAAACTGGATAAATAACAATGCCTGATCAGGTTAGACAATTAAGTTACAAAAACTGGATCAATAACAAGGCCTGGCCAGGTTAGACGATTTAGTGACTAAACCTGGATCAATAACAAGACCTGGCCAGGTCGGACAATTAAGTGACTAAAACTGAATTAAGAACAATGTCTGACCAGGATAAACCATTAAGTGACTAAAACTGGACCAATAACAAGGCCTTGCTAGGTTAGACAATTAAATGACAAAACTGGATAAATAGAAATGCCTGATCAGGTTAGACATATAAGTTACAAAAACTGGATCAGTAACAATGCCTGGCCAGATTAGACCATTAAGTGACTTAAACAGGATCAATAACAAGGACTGGTCAGGTTAGAGAATTTAGTGACTAAAACAGGATCAATAGCAAGGCCTGACCAGGTTAGACAATTAAGTAACAAAAACTGGATCAATAACAATGCCTGGTCAGGTTAGACAATTAAATGATTAAAACTAGATCAATAACAATGCCTGACCAGGTTAGACAATAAAGTGACAAAAACTGGATAAATAACAATGCCTGGCCAGGTTAGACAATTTAGTTACAAAAACTGGATCAGTAACAATGCCTGGACAGATTAGACCACTAAGTGACTTAAACAGGATCAATAACCAGGCCTGGTCAGGTAGGACAATTAAATGACTAAAACTGGATTAATAACAAGGCCTGGTCAGGTAAGACAGTTAAATGACTAAAACTGGATCAATAACAAGAACTTGCTAGGTTAGACAATCAAATGACCAAAACTGGATAAATAGAAATGCCTGATTAGGTTAGACATATAAGTTACAAAAACTGGATCAGTAACAATGCCTGGCCAGATTAGACCATTAAGTGACTAAAACTGAATTAAGAACGATGTCTGACCAGGATAGACAATTAAGTGACTAAAACTGGACCAATAACAAGGCCTTGCTAGGTAAGACAATTAAATGACAAAAACTGGACCACTAACAAAGCCACGCCAGGATAGACCATTAAGTGAATAAACTGTACCAATAACAAGGCCTAACCAGGTTAGATAAATAAGTGACTCAAACAGTATTATTAACAAGGCCTGGCCAGGTTAGACAATTAAGTGACAAAACTGGATAAATAACAATGCCTGACCAGTTTAGACAATTAAGTTACAAAAACTGGATCAATAACAATGCCTGGCCAGGTTAGACCATTAAGTGTCTAAAACTCGATCAATAACAAGGATTGGTCAGGTTAGAAAATTAAGTGACTAAAACAGGATCAATAACAAGGCCTGGCCAGGTTAGACCATTAAGAGTCTAAAACTGGATCAATAACGAGACATGGGGAAGTAAGACATTTATATGACTGAAACAGGATTAATAACAATGCCTGACCAGGTTAGACCATTAAGTGACAAATACTGGATCAATAACGAGGCCTGGTCAGGTTAGACAATTAAATGACTAAAACTAGATCAATAACAATGCCTGACCAGGTTAGACAATAAAGTGACAAAAACTGAATAAATAACAATGCCTGACCAGGTTAGCCAATTAAGTTACAAAAACTGGATCAATAACAATGCCTGGCCAGATTAGACTATTTAGTGACTTAAACAAGATCAATAACAAGGCCTGGTCAGGTAAGACAATTAAATGACTAAAACTGGATTAATAACAAGGCCTGGTCAGGTAAGAATTAAATGACTAAAACTGGATCAATAACAAGGCCTTGCCAGGTTAGACAATTAAGTTACAAAAGCTGGATCAATAACAGGCCTTGCCAGGTTAGAGAATTAAGTGACTAAAATAGGATCAATAACAAGGCATGACCAGGTTAGACAATTAAGTAACAAAAACTGGATCAATAACGATGCCTGGTCAGGTTAGACAATTAAATGACTAAAACTAGATCAATAACAATGCCTGACCAGGCTAGACAATTTAGTGACAAAAACTGGATAAATAACAATGCCTGATCAGGTTAGACAAATGAGTTACAAAAACTGGGTCAGTAACAATGCCTGGCCAGATTAGACCATTAAGTGACTTAAACAGGATCAATAACAAGGCCTGGTCAGGTAAGACAATTAAATGACTAAAACTGGATTAATAACAAGACCTTGCTAGGTGAGACAATTAAATGACAAAAACTGGATAAATAGAAATGCCTGATCAGGTTAGACATATAAGTTACAAAAACTGGATCAGTAACAATGCCTGGCCAGATTAGACCATTAAGTGACTTAAACAGGATCAATAACAAGGACTGGTCAGGTTAGAGAATTAAGTGACTAAAATAGGATCAATAACAAGACCTTGCTAGGTGAGACAATTAAGTAACAAAAACTGGATCAATAACGATGCCTGGTCAGGTTAGACAATTAAATGATTAAAACTAGATCAATAACAATGCCTGACCAGGTTAGACAATTAAGTGACTGGATAAATAAAAAGGCCTGATCAGGTTAGACAATTAAGTTACAAAAACTGGATCAGTAACAATGCCTGGCCAGATTAGACCTCTAAGTGACTTAAACAGGATCAATAACAAGGCCTGGTCAGGTAAGACAATTAAATGACTACAACAAGGCCTTGCCAGATTAGACAATTAAGTGACAAAAACTGGACAATTAACGAGGGCCTTGCCAGGTTAGACCATTAAGTTACAAAAGCTGGATCAATAACAAGGCCTTGCCAGGTTAGATAATTAAGTGACTAAAACAGGATCAGTAACAAGGCCTTGCCAGGTTAGACCATTAAGTTACAAAAACTGGATCAATAACAAGGCCACGCCAGGTTAGATAATTTAGTGACTAAAACAGGATCAATAACAAGGCCTGGCCAGGTTAGACAATTAAGAGACAAAACTGGATAAATAACAATGCCTGACCAGGTTAGACAATTAAGTTACAAAACCTGGACCAATAATAATGCCTGGCCAGGTTAGACCATTAAGGGACAAAAACTGGATCAATAACAATGCCTGACCAGGTTAGACCATTAAGTGACTAAAACTGGATCAATAACGAGGCCTGGCTAGGTTAGACAATAAAATTACTAAAACGATATCAATAACAATTCCAAACCAGGTTAGACCTTTAGGTCACTAAAACTAGATCAATAACTAGGACTGGTCAGGTTAGACAATCACGTGAGTAAAACTAGATCAATAACAAGACCTGGCCATGTTAGACCATTAAGTGAATAAAACTGGATCAATAACAAGACTTGGCCAGGTCAGACAATTAAGTGACTAAAACTGAATTAAGAACGATGTCTGACCAGGATAGACCATTAAGTGACTAAATCTGGACCAATAACAAGGCCTTGCTAGGTAAGACAATTAAATGACAAAAACTGGACCACTAACAAAGCCTTGCCAGGTTAGACCATTAAGTGACTAAAACTGGATCAATAACAAGGCCTTGCCAGGTAAGATAATTGACTAAAAAAGGATCAATAACAAGGTTAGACCATCAACTGACAAAAAAACTGGATAAATAAACAGGCCTCTCCAGGTTAAATATTTAAGTGGCTAAAAAGGATCAATAACAAGGCCTGGTCGGGGTTAGTCAATTAAATGACTAAAACTGAATCAATAACAAGGCCTGGCCAGGTTAGACCATTAAGTGACTAAAACTGGATCAAGAACAATTCTTTTCCAGGTAAGACCATTAAGGGACTAAAACTGGGTCAATAACAAGGCCTGGTCAGGTAAGACAATTGAATGACTAAAACTGTATCAATAACAAGGCCTGTCCAGGACAGACCATTAGGTGACTTAAAGTGTATCAAGAATAATGACTGGTCGGGTAACAAAATTAAATGACTAAAACTGATTCAGAAACAAGGCTTTGTGAGCTTAGACAATTAAATGACTAAAACTGGACCAATAACAAGGCCTTGCCAGGTTAGACCATTAAGTGACTAAAACTGGATAAATAACTGGCCTTTTCAGGTTAAACAATTAAATGACTAAAACAGAATCAATAACAAGGCCTGGCCAGGTTAAACACTTAGTTGACTAAAACTTGATCAATAACGAGGCCTGGCCAGGTTAGACATTTTTTAATGACTAAAACTGGATAAAAAACAAGGCCTGGCCAGGTAAGACAATTAAATGACTAAAACTGGATCAATAATAAGGCCTTATGAGCTTAGACAATTAAATGACTAAAACTGGACCAAAAACAAGGTTAGACCATAAAGTGACAAAAACTGGATAAATAACCAGGCCTCCCCAGGTTAAACAATAAAGTGACTAAAAAGGATCAATAACAAGGCCCGGTCGGGGTAAGTCAATTAAATGACTAAAACTGGATCAATAACAAGACCTAGGCAGGTAAGACCATTAAGTAACTAAAACTGGATCAATAACAAGGCCTGGTCAGGTAAGACAATTAAACGACTAAAACTGGATCAATAACAAGGCCTGGCCAGGTTAGACCATTAAGTGACTAAAACTGGATCAATAACAAGACCTGACCAATTTAGACCATTAAGTGACAAAAACTGGATCAATAACAAGGCCTGGCCAGGTTAGACAATTAAATGACTAAAACTGGATCAATAACAGGGCCTGACCAGGTAAGACCATGAAGTGACTTATACTAGATCAATGACAATGCCTGGTCAGATAAGAAAATTAAATGACTAAAATTGAATCAATAACAAGGCCTGGCCAGGTTAGACCATTAAGTGAATAAAACTGGATCGATAACAAGGGCTGGACAGTTAAAGTAATTTAGTGACTTAAACTGGATCAATAACAAGGCCTGGCCAGGTCAGACCATTAAGTGACTAAAACAGGATCAATAACAAGGCCTAGTCAGGAAAGACAATTATATGACTAAAACTGGATTAATAACAATGCCTGGTCAGATAAGAAAATTACATGACTAAAATTGAATCAATAACAATGCCTGGTCAGATAAGAAAATTAAATGACTAAAATTGAATTAATAACAAGGCCTGACCAGGTTAGACAATTAAGTTACAAAAACTGGATCAGTAACAATGCCTGGCCAGGTCAACCCATTAAGTGACTAAAACTGGATCAATAACAAGGCCTGGCCAGGTTCAACAATTAAAAGACTAAAACTGGATGAATAACAGGGCCTGGCCAGGTTAGACCATAAAGTGACTTAAATTTGATCAATAAAAATACCTGTCCAGGTTAGACAATTAAGTGACTAAACCTTGATCAATAATAGGGCATGTCGAGGTTAGACATTTAAGTGACTAAAACTGGATCAATAACAAGGCCTGTCCAGGTTCAACAATTAAAAGTCTAAAACTGGATGAATAACAGGGCCTGGCCAGGTTAGACCATTAAGTGACTAAAACTGGATAAATAACCAGGCTTTTCCAGGTTAAACAATTAAGTGACTAAAACAGGATCAATAATAGGGCCTGTCGAGGTTAGACAATTAATTTACTAAAACTGGATCAATAACAAGGCGTGGGCAGGTTGGACCATTAGGTGACTAAAACTGGACCAGTTAGCAAGTTTGTGAAATCAATGGCCTCCGCTTTGAGCTCTTGTTGCATTTCATGCTTGATAAGCAACCAGAGTTATGAAATGTGGGGAAAAGTTTTAGGCCACAACTTGATAAAAAAAATTAAACAGATGCACTATGACATGTGACGACATCTGCAGGGGAACAAAAATGCTAAAACACATTGAGAAATAGGACCAAAATACTCTATGACTTGAAGAAACATCTGCAGGCGAACATAAAGACACTCTGAGAAATTGACCAACATTTTTGAATTTTGTTTATGAGCTTTTAATTGACCGAAATGTGATTAAGAACACTGCCTGGCCAATGAGCCCATAAAGTGACCCAAACCGGATAAAGAACAATGCCAGGTGAGAAAATTAATTAACCGAAATTGGATTAAGAAGAATGTTTGGTCAGGTGAGACCATCAGGTGATCCGAACCGGATTAGTATCAATGCCTTGCCAGGCAAGATAGTTACCCCAACAAGATCAAGGACACTGTCGAGCCAGATGGACCATTAATTGACCCAACTGGATTTAGAAACAATGCCGGACCAGGGGAGACAATTAAGTGACCCCAACTGGATCAAGAACAATGCTTGGTCAGGTTGGACCATTAAGTGACTAAGCTGGATCAAGACAATGCTTGGCCAGGTTAGACTATTAAGTGACCAAAACTGGATCACGGACAATGCCTGTCCAGGTGAGACCATTAAGTGTCCCCAACTGGATAAAGAACAAAGCTTTACCAGGTGAGACCATAAAGTGACACCAACTGGATAAGGAAAAATGCCTGGTCAGGAGAGATCATTATGTGACCCATAATGTATAAAGAACAATGCCTTGCAAGTTGAGACCATTAAGTGACCCTATATGGTTAAAGAACAACATCTAGCCATTCAGTGACCCAAACTTGATAAGAGCAGTGTTGTGTAACTTTACTGAAGAACCGGCTGATCCAGTTTTGCTTAAATTTATGTAAAATGACAGGAAAATATCTTATGATGACGCAAAATATTTCATTGTCGGCTAAAACTTGATGTGAAAATGGTGTAGGAAATACACGTTCACGACTTAAGTGTCGAAAAGTGACAATATATACCCATATTGTATGTAACACCATATCATCATTTTTACAAATTGACGTACATTCATAAAGATCATTATATGTGAACAATGTCTTGTAAATTCTTACAGCATTTCTGGAAAAAAAGGTTTTTACAGGATGGGTAGAAAGCAATGCCAACTTAGCCAAATTATCGGACACAGATCTAAAAAGGATATGGCCAATTTTTGTCACATTTTGAATGAAGACCGGGATATATCATCCAAAACGTTTAATAAATATTCCCGCCATGACTACATTATAACCAAAATGGGCACATTTTCATATAGGCCGATAACGCAACGCACAGAAATCACCACCACCTTTGCTGTGGAGCGGACCTTGCCCATTGTACACATATTCAAAATATTTGGGAGTATTTGTCCAGCCATTGCTCAGGAGGGCTGTTAATAGATCTAGACAGACGGGTATGGACGCCACGTCATGGCAATACCTCACAGGTGAGCTTTCAGGTTGGACAATTAAATTGAATTCTGGTACTCAAATGAACTCAAAGGTTGCAAACTTATTTTTCCTTAAAGCATCACCCTGTCAAGATCATATTATTTATTCGTACATGAATGTAACAAGACATGCTCGTATAGTGCATGCCTTGTTAATACATACATGTAAACTCGAAAAGTATGGATCAGTGATACCGTAATATCCATGGCCTGGATATGTATGCAAGATCCCATTTAAAATGTATTTTTTTAACTAAGGGATTTTAAGTTCTGCGAAATGACAGTTTCAAAACTCGAATTTTAATTGTTCTGAGGAACTATCGTTCATTAAGTGAAAGCTAACGGGTTTATGTTTACAGTTCAGGTGGGACAAATCTGTTGTAAAACACCTCATTTCATCATTAATTTTTCATGTTTAGCTTTTATGGTTATGCTACAGTACACATCTTTTCTGATTATTAAGGAAGGTGGGATACACTCACACCCAACAAAGAAAGTATATAACAAAATGCCGAATAAATAAGTATTTGTCCTACAAAGAAGTTAAGCACTGGTGACGCCACCTGCAGATGGGAACCACGTATCAGTCATGTGACCGATATGTCGAAGTAATGATAGGTCCAGTATTTCTGAGAAATAAGGTAATATAATAGGGCGAGATCACCCACGACCAGCCATTACCCAGATTCGACAGTTAAATCTAAGATGTTTTAGGAGAGATTTTTCTTATTTATTTTTACAAATTAATTGTCGGAATAATCTAAACAGTATATGTTGCTGTTGTGGACTATTAGAAACAAGTAAAAATTTTAAAAATATATGAACATTAAAACTTAAAAAAAAATTAATCAAATATGATCACAGTAACAAAAAATATATCTTATATATTATTTGTAGAGAAATTTCTTTGGTCAATTGTAACCAAATTTGCATGATTATAGGGATAAAGATATGAAAACAATTTTTGTTATTAAATGCAAAATATCTGGGATCTTGGCTAAAGCTTCCACATTTTTGTTAATTGTCTCTCTTTTAATTCCAAAAGAGGCGCTAATGTTTTTAACAATTAGTTGGAACTACTTTTTCCATAGAACTGATAAAGCATAACATCATATATAAAAATGAAGTAAATCCATGTCTTAAATACGGGGAAAATTCAGCTTTTGTAAATATCTGACTTTATGTAAGAAACTGTTTATGCAATATTTTTATTTTGCATGATGACACGATTAAATGTGTGAATAAGGCATGGTATAGCAAGTTCACGATTCATAATTTTACAGAATTCATATTACTATGAAGATAGATATCTAAATGTGCTCAAAATGGGGTTTCCACCCTACAGCAGCATGAAGATCATTGTATCACTGTAATTTCTTATACCGGGTTTCAAAAAGGATTTCCCCGGACCTGTCTAATGTTAAATATATATAATAAATCTGCCTTGGTCGTACGATTACGATATGTGAAATATTTGCTGACGGCCGGATGTGAAGGCACACGAACGGCATCTCTAATGAAAGGTCAACTCTATAACTCAGATGACTTTCAGTTAGGGAAGCTAAAAATGGGCTAAAGTTACGATTAAAATTTTAATATCATATAAATTATTTTTATATTCATGTTTCAGACTCCCTAACGGGAGTGTTCCCTTCTGCATTTCCTCAGCAGATTCCTGTAGTCTCTCCTGGCCTCTGCAGTAAATGAGGCCAGACTCGTGCACACATATTCCAAGAGAGCGGACGTTGGGCTGGTTCGAATCTGGGCCCTCGTGACTGGTCGTGTCAGGACAACCAATGGGGCCGGTGTAGGTGCGGGTGCTTGCTGTGATTGTGAAGTGTCTGAATGCTGGGATTGTGGTGTGTGTGATATCTGGTGCTCTGATGATGCCGAGTGCTGTCTGATTGTGCTCTGGTGTGATGCGGTAGAGTGTTGTGATGCGGTGGTGTAATGTGAGGAGTGTTGAGATGATGTTGTGTGATGTGATTCAGGTGAGTGTGAGTGGGACGGTGGTGAGTGTGAACGTGACTGGGGTGAGTGCGGTGTTTGTGTTGGAATGGAGACACTGGAGTGTACAGCACTAACACAAGAAAAGAAGGTGGTTGATGTATCAGAAGAATGTGACTGTACCAACCGTCTACCTGCTTCGGACGTTGAACTTTCTATCCTCCTGCGCTTCCCTGGTGGTGAAGTCGACTCGAAGTCGTCGGAGTCGTAAAAGACGTCGTCATCGCCGATGTCGTTGTCGCTGTCATCGTCACTGTCGTCGCGAGTCCTCTTCCTATGAATAGAAGAAGACATCGTTGGAGTGGTATCAGCCTCATCGTCGCCGTCCATGTCCAAGTCCTGGTCGTCTCCGTCGTCGTCCATGTCATGGTCCAGGTCGTCTCCGTCGTCGCTCTCACGGTGCTGGTCATCTCTGTCGTCGTTGTCACCGTGCTGGTCGTCTCCGTCATAGTTGTCACGGTGCTGGTCGTCTCCGTCGTCGTTGTCACGGTGCTGGTCGTCTCCGTCGTCGTTGTCACGGTGCTGGTCGTCTCCGTCGTCGTTGTCAAGGTGCTGGTCGTCTCCGTTGTCGTTGTCACGGTGCTGGTCGTCTCCGTTGCCATCGTCATCGTCGTCATCCTCGTTGTCGTCGTCCTGAGTCTGGTCACCACCAGCTGAAGCCTTTTCCCTCGCCACATGGTCCTCCCAGTTCCTCAGGACGGCCAAAGTCGCATCACGCTGGTCTAATAACTGCTGGATGTGATCTTCGGCCCGGCGCAGCTCATCCTTGGTACCCGCCAATTCCTGCTGGACCTGGTTGAGCTGCGCCACTATCTGCGCTTGTTGTTGCTGTAGAGGCGGTTTTATCATATCAGCTATGATTTTAAAAAATACAGCCTCTGTCTGGTCTTTATCTGTGAATTACAAAATGAGGAAATTCTATGTCAGACATTTACAAAGGCTTTTATATTATATTTGAACAAATGTGGATCAACTTAAGACATCAGTGACGTCAAATGTCCCGCTATTTCTGTTTACAGGAAACGCATTTGTGCATAAAAATATACAGAAATATACATTCTGTTAACACAAAAATGAGTCAGAACAAATATTTTGATTAAGTTCTAGTTAAAATAAAAATCAGATTTCTGCCTGAGGAACATATTGGACATCCAATGTGATTGGAATGCAATGGCACACATCCTTCCACAGTGAAAAATTATGAAGTAAAATTTTAATGCAATTTTACATTAATGCAAAATTTACAGCAATGTCTCAATGGTTGGAAATTAAGAGCAAGACATGGCGGCAATGTTGGATTTTTAACGTGTTGAACATTTGAAATCGTTTGTCCCATAGGGATCAATCACCTTATTACTTTTGCAGTAATAAGCTAGATGTTAAACGTATATGTTAAGTGACATTTTAAGGGTTTCAGGATAAATAATTGGCGGGTCTAAGCTCATATTAGAACTTTACTTATCCTTCCTATTCCCTTTACTGGCCTTGGTTTTGTAGTAATTCGGTATTACGGGGGCTGAATAATTTGCACATGATAATACTTGAACAAATGACCCACGGACAATGACGCTTAGCTGAACGTGACATAAAGTCGATGCATGTATAAATTATTAATGTTATGAGCTGGTGAAAACCTATTTGTAAAGGAACCTCGAACATTCGAAAGAATGCTCAATCAGGCATTTTGTCCATAGGTCTAGAAAATTGGATACAGGAACCTTATTTCAGGTTTCCAAGAAGATTTTACCAGAACTCTATGTTTTCTATGTCCATGTAACTTATAGGGTGCTAAATGCTCACCGAATATGTATCACATGGACCTTATTTAGGGTTTCCAAGAAGATTTTACATGACCCTCCCTTGATCTGAACTAAATTAAATGTTTATGGTTCAACTGCTACAATTTGTGACTGTCTGACTAATAGGGTGCTAACCAAGTTCTTACACATAGCTCACAGAATATAGTCACAGTGACCTTATTTCAAGTGTCCAAGGTGACATTAGATTTACATTTCTGGATGAAACATTAAAAATAATGACTTTCACGTCTGACTTTCTGGATACTTAAAATTAGGTTTTCCGCTCATAGCTTACAAAATATAGGCCACCATCAGCTAATATCAGGTGTTGAAGGAGATTTTTTTTCCCCAAGACTTTCCTGGTTGAAACGTTAGAAGGTTCCAAGGGGCAAATGAATACAATAGTTTCCTGTCCAACTTTCTGGGTGCTCAAAATTAGGTTTTCCGCTCGTAGCTCAAAGAACATGTGCCAACATGAGCTAACCTCAGGTGTTGAAGGAGATTTGCCCAGACTTCCCTGGATGATACGTTAGAAGATTCCAGGGGACAGATACAATTTGTTCACTGTCTTACTTTCCGGTTGCTTTAAGTAGGGGGTCCCGCTCGTAACTCAACGAATATAGGTCACCGTGAGCTAATTTCAGGTGGTGTGGAGTTTGCTATTATTCTAAAATTATTCTAGAGCTAACACATACAATTTGTGCCCTGTCTGATTGTCAGGAGGCTCAAATTCATGTTTTTTTTTCGTCCATTGCTAGCAGAATATAAGTCACCATGATCTAATTTCAGGTTCCGAGGTAAATTACCCTAGACTTAACTGGATGGTATGTAAAAAGACTCTAAGCAAATGGGTACAATTTGCACCCTGTCTGATTTAAAATGGTGGTCCATGGGCCATAACGCTCAGCTGAATCCAAGGAATAAAATGGGTAAAATGACTCCCAGAGTGCTCAAAATTATGTAATTTGCCAAGTCTTCATAAAATAGGTTACAGTGACCTTATCTAGGCTTTCCAAGAAGATTTTACGTGGAACTCCCCAGATGCTAAGACAGAAGTTTCTTCATCCAGCTGCTACAATTAACGTCCATCTAACTAACAAATGCAAAAATCATGGTTTTTTTCACATGGTTCGCACAATATGGGTCACAGTGACATTATTTCAGGTTTCTAAGAAATATTTACGGGGAACCTCCCTGTATCTTACTTAGATAAGAAGTTTCTAGGTGCAACTGAAACAAATCATTCAAATCTGTCCTATAGGGAGCTCAAATCATGTTATTTCACATAACTTTCAGAATATAGGTCACTATGAACTAATATCAGGTTCCCATGGAGATTTGTCCAAGACTTCCTTGGATGTAAAGTTAGAAAAATTCTAGGGCTAGCGCATACAATTTGTGCCCCGTCTGCCTCAGTGGGTGCTAAAAGTATGTTTTCTGCACGTATATAGGTCAACATGACATATAGGTCATATGAGTCATATAGGTCAATATAGGTCAACATGACCTAATTTCAGATTTTCAAGGAGATCTGCGGGATGTATAGTTAGAAGTTTTTAGGTTAAGCGATCACGATTTTATGCTTTATTAACAGCCAGACCGCTTTATTTGAATGTCTCAAAAATAGAGAGAAAAATGCGTAAACATTTGAAAAAAAATGCAGGAACTCCTAGAACTCTCCATCACCAATATGCATATATATAAAAATCATGGAGTTTTTGTATCAAATTTTAATAATTCTGAGGGGTACTCACGAGCCGCTAGGTCGGAGAATACGGGCCACGGTGACTTAATTTCAGATTTCCTAGGCTAGGAGTTTTTTATGGACCATTACAACCATTGCTCAGAAGCGCACACACGACAACCGAGGGACAGGAAGCCGGTATGCACAATAAAGCTCACAAATTAGCTATACATGTTATTTTTTTTTTTACTTACTTAGTTTACTTATGGCCCCCCAGTGCTCATTCTGGGGCCATCCTTCTGGACTTGGACCGGCATATATATCTTTGTCTGAAGTAGGGTTGAATCTGGAGATCAGGTACTTCTTGACGGTTGCGATATTTGTGTCTGCAACAAAAAGAAATACATTTTTGAAAAGATGAAGCCAGATGAGATAACGAAAGAATTCAACAAGGGACCGATTGGTCATGACGCTCAACTTACTGACTATTGATTCGTGTTTTATTATTAAACAACTGAAAGTCAAAGCTCATGAAAGAAATATTCTATATTATAACAGCTACAAAGTTAATGATTCAGGCGGCATTACAGAAGTGCAATTCCAATATACATTATCTATAAACTGTTTAATCCATTACGAAATCTTGGTTTTTAACATCAAACCTAATATTTCAGCAATACCCGCAATTTGAACCAATAGACGCCAAAAACAGTTGTCATTACAATTAATTTTCTTTTTTTCATTTGCATGCATGCACCTTCGTCAAACAGCCATGCAGCCAACCTTGAATACTTATCTGGAAGTTCTGTTGAATCTTGTGACATTGTATTACAATATCGTTGGATTTCATGCATTAGATGATTTACAATACCCTTTGAAGGCACATTCTTTAAAAATAAGGTAGATAGTACTATAAATCATGTACTTACTTTTGAACAATTTGAGGTCTAAATAGTTCATGAAACGTTTGTTGCCGATACCTGGAAAGAAAAGCAG
Organism: Sipunculus nudus; assembly: GCA_026874595.1. NCBI lineage: Eukaryota > Metazoa > Annelida > Sipuncula > Golfingiida > Sipunculidae > Sipunculus > Sipunculus nudus. The sequence goes on along the minus strand of CM049308.1, from coordinate 83,368,842 downwards.
CACATGGTTTATATTATATCTTGTATTAAAATTATATCTTGCATTTATTTTATATTTGTATTTATATTATATCTTGTATTTATATTCCAACTTGTGTTGCTTATATCGAAGTAAATATAACAATCCTGAAGTGCCCCCTTTATTCTGAATCCTCAGCGGTTCAATCCACCAGACACAAGTCTTGATTCTGAGTCATGAGTTCTCGCTTAATGATAAAAATCTGTATGTTGACAGATTTCAAAATAAGACAATCAGTGCTACAGACTGTAAAACTGTCGGTCCAAATGTTTACAATTGTGCATGATCCTAGTATTAGATAAATGATATTCAGTACAAATTGTATCCAAATTGGAACCAAAGGAGTATCGGCAGAAGGGGAGATTAAACCTTAATCGTATGTTGCTGATGACGAATAGGGATAACCTTCAGTCACGTAAACTAATCCCGGCATTGGATTTCCCTGAAGCATTTGAAGCAGTAATAATGGCCTCATGGTTGTATTGTCCTCGGGAAAACGACATGTGATCAAGTGAAATTACATTCCAACTTGAAATATTGTTTGTGGACAGAGAGTTAGTTTGTCAGATTTCAGATTAGTCAAGTTGTCAAAGCTATGCTCCAAATATGTTGCTGACAAATAAGCAAGGATATACTTAATATATTATTTTTCTCTGTTTTTGAGATCAAAACCAACGAAACTTATTCACGGACATACTGCTTATATTATCTATACCTTTGTTAAATTGTAAAAGAGAAGAATTGATGAAAACGACATCACCAACGTCATAGAAACATTGAAATTTAATTTGTTATAATGATTGGGTTTTTCCTATGTACTGGTGTAAGATGACGCATGTTTTAGTTTTTATGGTGTTCCAACAAATAGAAACTTAATTGTTCAGTTTACAATATGTTTGTAATACAAAATGATAACCTTTACAAAATCGGGTAAACACTAAAAATTATTCTTGTGAATTTTAACCTGTTATTATCCAGAACAATACATTATTTGTATAGGTGTGCTATTTTATTGATTAACACTTCTGTTAAGTTTCATTAAAATGCATCATATTCAGGGTAAGTTGCCGCGGAGACACCAAAAAGCCTGGTGAGCCGAACTCGGGCGAAATAATCTTTTGTTAAGTAGTTTTTTTGAGTTTCATGAAAATCCAGCAAAGCCCTGGTCCGATATCGCGGCGACACAATGTTAACGGACCGCTATGCGTGCATTTTGAAAAAAAATAATTCAGGTAAGAATCATTTGGTTGAAATCTGTAATTATATTCGTAAAAATCCTTAAGATATTTTATTAGTCACGTAGCGAGCAAGGTCTGGTTACATCTGACCTCATTTAATTTGCATGGGAATTGTCGGGAATCGAACTTAGGCGATACATTATATTGGTTATTAGTTATGGTGAGTTTCGTGAAAATCCATCAAAGCCCTGGTAAGTTACAGTTAACGGTCGAAGGATGGAGGAACAGACGGACGGACGGACGAAGGGTCTACCATAATACGTCCCGTCATAGATGGGCGTATACAAAATAGGTGGCACCAACAGTATAAATGTCCATCCGATTAAACAACCCATAGTTAAGAAGTAATCCACGTTTCAAGATTTTAACAGCTTGCCTAGAAATTGCTGAAAACCTATACATTGGCAGTAATATTAGGTCCAAAAATACAAGTAAAAATGCTTAGACCATTAATAAAGGATGTGTTAATTACCACCATAAAAAAACTACCAATGGTAAAACTACTACCCATAATCCATGGGCCAACTGCTACAACTAAGAGAAAAGTTGTAAATTTGGAATTCTAAAAATATAGTAATGTTTGGAATATTAAAGGTCTTCAATTAAGTCCCCGCGACGCCAGCCAGCTACAAATAGCAAACGTGGCCATTTTAGATGTCAGGTTGAACTGAAATTGATCACCGTTAATAATCTTTACAAGTCTTTAAAAATCTTTGCAATTTCTAAAATGGTTATACAGATAAAGCAAACAAAAATATATGATATTATTTGCCTAGCAGCCACATTAGATTTCTGAAATTTGATCCTCTCACAAGTGTCAATATTCAGTTCGAAGGTTCATGTCAAATATTTGAACTGTTCAATCGGCCATATTGGATATTCAATGGATCTGCAATTCAAAAGCGAACATCCGTTAATCTAAGGTAAAATTGTAATATCAATGGCTAGCATATTCTTGAGGGAATGTACTATACAGGAAACCATTGCAGTTTTTTTCTGTCCGCATTTGCGTGTTATTTTAAATAACTGGACACGGTGTAGAAGTCACAGATGAAAGAATGGCATCTGTATTTATTTTTACCTTATTGCAAAAGCCGTCAAGTGCATATCTTGTGAGATCGCTTCCTTCTGTCTCTCAACGTCTAACTAGTTCTGGTTGCCTTCGCCGGGGGGGGGGGGGATGCGTTCATCCCCATTCGTGTTTGCATGTGTGTTCACAAAATATCTCGCGTAATCATAAACGGAATCTCATGAAATTTGGCAGGCATCTCGCGAAAAATATTTTTTATATTTTGGTGTGGATCCGACTCATGATTCGGATTCAGGAACGTCATGAGGAATATTCACAAATGTACAGTAACTTGTGCATGGATGAACCTAGGAATATGGGCCTAATAAGTGAATGCAAACACGGGATTTGGAGCATTCTACAATATGACCCCACACATGGCCGAGGCGTGCATTCAATAGAATAAAACAGAATGCAGATATCAGTTTATGATGTGCTTATAAAATATCTAAAAGCTTTTTTAGAGTGGTCCATGCAGTATTAGATCTTGTTGTAAAACAGGGGTGTTATTTCGCCTTTATGTATAAATTGTTAATAAATAAACAATAAATAACGGTGAACGTCAATTGCTTTACTTACTGCGCATGTACAGGTTTACTTGTTCACACGTGGTCATGGTGCTATAAAAAATAGAAAAGATAAGTTTCATACATTCCACAAATACAACACCACCATTTACATAGCGTGCGGTAGGAGGACATTTTGTTTCGGTATACACACCAAATTGTAAAATAAAAGTAAGGTGAATGAGTCTACCAAAACAACAGATGATGTCAATGTCATTGCAAATATCTGGAAATATTTTCATCATCTTCTCCTTCATCTTTTTTTTCATCTAAATTTAAAGAGGCCAGTAGAAGTAGATTCCATCAAATTTAACCAAGTGGCCCATGAGCCATGACGCTCAGCTGAATAACTCGGTATTATAACAATTAAGTGACCTAATTTCAGAATTTAAAGGAGACTTGCCAAAGACCACCCTTGATTCTCACAAGAAGGTTCAAAGAAAAATGGGTACCATTTGCACCATGTCTGGTCCTCAAAATCGCGGTTTTGGTCCGTAGCTCACAGAATATAGGTCACCATGACCTAATTTCAGGTTTCTGAGGAAATTTGCCAAAGAACCCACCTTTAGTTTATGTAAGAAGAGTTTAGGGCTGATAGATACAATGATTCAAAGGAGACCTGCCAAGGACCTCCCTAGATTTAACAGAATAAGGTTACAAGGAAAATGGATAGCATTTGTAACCTGTCAGCTGGGTGCTCAAATTCATATTTTTTGGCCCGTAACTCACAGAATATAGGTCACCATGACCTAGTTTCAAGTTTTCAAGGAGATTTCTAGAACCTACATGGATATTGGGGCAGAATATTCTTGGCCTGACAGATACGATTTTTGCAAATCTGACATTCAAGGTGCTCTGATGATGTCTTTTTCCTATAGCTCCCAAGACAGAGGTCACAGTGACCTTTTTTCCTACTTGCACGTACGAAATATTACATTAGGAGATACTGGGCCTAAAGGATACAATGTGTGCCCCGCCTGAATGTCTAGGTACTGAAAAGCATGTTTTCGGCCCGTAGGTTGCAGAAAAAAGAATGAAGACATTTTCCCAAAACCAAAGCTCACATAATTTAGGAAACCATGGGCTAATCTCAGGTGTCGAAGAAGATTTGCCCATGACTGTGATGGATGATACGTTAGATGATTCCAAGGCACATGGATATTTGTCCATGTCTGAATTTCTGGCTGCTTAAAAATAGGTTTTCGGCCCGTAGGTCGCGGAATAAAGGTCACCATGACCTGACTTCAATTTTTGAAGGAGATTTGCCTAGAACCACCTTTGAAGTTGCGTTAGACTATTCTATGCCTAACAGATACAATTTGTGCCCAGCTGACATTCAGGATGCTCATAAGACATTCCTTTTCATATAGGTCACATGATACAGGTGTCAATGACCTTATTTCCTCATTTCAGATTTCCATGGAGATTTGCCTTGAAACTCCCTGGATGTACATGGAGGAGCTTAGCAAAAAACTGGCTCAAATATTCACAATATTTTCCGTGTATTTTTGCTTGCCGGAAATCTCCGATTTCGGGAAGCTTGTTGGTCAGTCGCGGATGTCTGTTTGTCTGTCTGTGCCCCCTCTACACGTTGCAATTTTGCAGCAATCGCTTTCAAACTTACTCAGTTGATGGAAAATTTAAATTGACGGTAGCGTAATGTTTTTGGTCAAGAGGTCAAGGTCATCAAAACTTCTCAAAACAGTTTTTTTCTTCACAACTTTGTTATTATTAGTTGTATCTACTGCAACTGTATCTCATTTTAATCGTCATTTCAAGCTCTCTTTTCTGATGTGTTTGGGACTGAAATCTGCTGTTACCATGGTAACGCATTTTTTTTGGAAAAAGTCATGAAAAAGTAATTAATTTTCTAACTTTGTCAGTTTTAAAGCTACAGCGGTCTAGTTTTTGCATTAGGTAGTGTTGTTTGATTATATTACAAGTCTCGCAATATCTCGTCAAACGAGATATTTCGAGATATCGCTTTGTGATAGCCTAAAGTTTACAAGTATGCAGGAATCATTTTGAAACTTATACATCTGATGTCTTACACTTTTATCTCGAAACGTACTTTTTAAGTTTCCGGATATAGCCGCTAGGGGGCGCTGCACTCGCTGATTTTTTGGCCACATCTCCAAAACTATAAACCTTTATTGCAAAAACTATAGCTTATTTTCTTCCGCTGGGTCTTCTCCATAACCTAAGTAAGTCATTTGGTATCAATCTTGTGTCACTTTGTCAGTGTGTCTGTCTGTTTGTCAGTTGTCTTTAAATTCGCCTGCTTGCTGGTTCTTGCGTCTCATTTAAAGCATTCTACAGGCCACAGTTTTGGAAAAATACTTTTGAAACTGGGACATTTTATGTCATACACTAATATCTCGAAAGCGATTTTTCATTTTCCTGACATGGGTGCTAGGAGGCGTTGCACTGGAACCACTACAACATATAATAATATAGCCATATCTCCAAAACTATAAAACTTTATTACATAAAACCATAGCTTATTGTTTACTATGCCTCTTCTCCATAATTTGGTTAAGTCATCTGGTCTCAATCTTGTGTCACTTTATCTGTGTCTGTCTGTTTTTTGGCAGGTATGTCTGCTTTCATGTTCTTTTGTGTGATATATGTTTTTCAACAGGCACAACTTTTCAGCAATCGCTCTGAAGTTCACTAGATTGACAGAAAACCGACAGTTTGTTCTGTCTGTCCGTCTGTCTTTCATTTCAATTTCCGGCAAGCGCTCGACCTATGGTCGTCAAGTTCAAGTGATTTATAAATATTATTTCATAATCAATTCAGCTTTTCAAAGGTTTTAAGACATGTCACATCATACATTCCGTTTAGCAATAAATTTTTTTATGCAAAACTGTTTATATTAGTATTGCCAGATCAAATTCGAATGCAAAAAAATGTTTCTCTCCTCTTCTTAATGAAAACCTGAATGGATGAGCACACTATCTAAATCTCTATTTCACACAGGAAACTTATATCAATGACATTGCTGCGGGTAATTTTTTTTTTACAAACACTTTTAAATACATAAAACTGTAAAATATTACAATCTTTATAAAATCACCCAGTTTGGGAACAGAAACTAAGTTTTTATATACCACAAATATAAAACATCCCTATTTAATGGAAAACTGGCCCCTATGTAGCAGTTTTGGTAATACTTGGCCAACACACACAATATTTACACACTGAAGACTTATAAGATAAATTAGTCGACAAAAAAACTGGATAGGCTTCATCAATAAAACTTATGTTTCCAGGATGAGCGCTCCAGGTGGGTTAATGGAAACAAAATGAAATTGCTACGATAAATAGATAATAAAAGTACAATCCTGCAATCAGATAAAATAAATGGTGACGTATCTCTACAAACATTCTCGTTTATACTTAAAAAATATGAATAATAATGATTTCCTCCTATAATAAGTAAAATATATTAACAAATAAAATTGCCAAATGCGAATTACAGAGGAAAACAAACGAGCTTGTCACACAATCGGCTAATGGTCCCAAGGCAGCAATTTTGGATCTTTGTGAGAATAACTGAAGAAAAAAGATTGACGCATACACAAGATAAAGCTCTGAGACCATAACAGATGTAATTAATTGAGAATTATATAATCAGACCCAAAAAAACACAACAGGAAAAGGTTTGAGGAAATTCCTACAACTTACTTTAAAAAAAGACAGTGACCAAACTTGATTAAGACCATTGCCTGGCCAGGTGGACGTTTTTCATCAGATGTACAAGTAATCATATAAATCTTCCAAATATTGATTTCCAGAATTTTCTATAGTGATTCCGAAGAACTGGTTCGTTCAATATTTCTCAAACAAAAAATATTGCATCGGATAATTATATCAAATAATAATAAATACAAGTGAAAATGAATACATACAATTCCGTCTGTTTATATTTTAAAGTACTGTAAAAAAAGCATTTCCCAAGTGAATTTTTTTCACCACGATATATATATGTGCAAGAGAAATGCATATTCATAAGCTTTTACTTTGAAAACTATTCACTGTCTAAATTAAAATGAGAAAGGGCACAAACCAGGTCCAAAGTCTAATATTATTCTACAAAATTGATTGAGCCAATATTCTTTTATATTTGCATTATGAAAATGCTTATATTTTCTGGATAAGTTAAACTATGGCTGTACACGTAAAGGCCACAACGCTCGAAAGATTGCAATTTCGTATGGCTCAATAACACACAACTAGTGGTCCATGACCCTCAGCTGAATTTGACAGACAATGCATGCATTAGTTTACTGATGTTATGACCTGAAACAAAATATTTGTTAAGGAACCATGGACAATGGATAGAAAGCCTTGCAGAGTGATCAAAATTATGCTTTATGTCCGTAAAACATGTACATAGAAAACAGTCTACGGCGTTTCAAAAGGTAATTTATCAGGAACTCATTAGATGCTAAGTGTGAAGTTTCTACGTCCAGCTCCTACGATTTGTGCCTGTCTATCTTATAGGGTGCACAAATCATGTTCTTTCATATATCTTCCAGAACATGGGTCACATTATTCTTATTTTCTCAGTGGATCTTAATTTAATTAGTTTAATTAGTTTAAGTTCACATTCCAACTGATATAATGTGTGCAAATGTGACTTTAGTGAGCTCACACCATGTTCCTTCATATAACTTGCAAAATTTGGGTCACTGTGACCTCATTTCGGATTTCTAAGGAGACATTACAAGGACCTTCCTTTACATTAGTTCATAAGTTTAAGACTTTTTTTTGTAAATATTTAAGATTGGTGTTCTGTCTTATGCACTGGGTGCTCATAATAAGTTTTACGCTCGTGGCTCATAGAAGGACCTCCCTGGATTTTAGGGCTAACGGGTATAACTTGCCCAAATGACGTTCAGGGTGCTCAAATTATTTTCTCCCATGGCTGGCAGAATATAAGACACAGTGATCAAGTTTCCAAGATGATTTACCTATGTCCTGATTGTATGTTGCACTAAAATATGGTCTTGATATATATGATGTGATGAATAATTCACCAATAAATAAGGGGACACAAAAGAATAGATCAACAAGTGGTCTGTGTACAGAGGATGAACAGTTCAATCAACAGACCTACATCCATAGGAACAGCTTTCGTGTGCTCAAGTTTCACTGTACTTACAACATGATTACTATCTAAAACAGAAACATGGGTTTCGTTTTCAACGTTCTCTATTTCTAAGACATTCCCATTTATCCATTGTACTGGTAATATATGTTTGACTGAAAATTCTAGGTAAACTACCATCGAGTTTTACTGTACTGGTAAATAGAAGATTAAAAATTTAAGTTTTCTCTACCATTGTGTGCACTTTTACATAAATAAGTTTTGCATATTTAATCAGTTATGTCACACTTATGTTAGGGAAGATAATAGTATCTCCATAGTATCTCCGCCCACTGACGTGCAACTGCTAAAAAATGCACCCCAAAAGTTAGTTATGACAAGGGGTCCCCCGCCTGAGTACATTCCTTATTACTTAAATAAGTTTTGTTTATTAAATCAGTTATGTCATACTGTAGGGAAGGTAATATCTTGTTAAAAATCAGTTATGTTACAGTGTAAGGGAAGATTGTATCTTGCCAAGGATCAGTTATGTTACAGGGTCAAGAAAGGTGATATCTTGCGAGGAATCGATTATGAAACAGTGACAGGGGAGGATTACAGCTCGCAAAGAATCAGTTATGTCTAGTGTAGGCTCATTATACATATGACAAATTATCTACGCACACTGAAGTCCTTTTGCTAACAAATCCACCTTAATAAGTGGTTATGTTCAGGGGATACCCGCCTGAGTACATTCCTTATCCATTGTAAAATTGTTTTTGTGTGGTATGCATCGAGTTGAAGCTGTCAAAATGTTATATTCATTACCTTGTCATCAATTGTATCGGGATTTTGTGCCAAAGTCACTTCCTTTCTCGAATGCGGGTGTTGTTACTGCTGTTACTTCTGTAAGAAATAATAATAATAATAATAAAAGATGGCGCCACCAGTCTTCCACAGCTGAAAGGCTCTCCATGATTAATGATTATTAAATAATTAAAGATGCAGGTGAACCATAATTAAATACACCTGCATGACTTAATTCTGAGGTGCTCAGCTAGGAACTGACTAAACCACCTTCACAAAATTGTCAAAAATGAAAATAATCCCCTTTGTTTACTAAATGAAATGCTTTCACTATGATCAATATATGTTCAGTATAAGTATGAATTCATACAGCCTTTGCAAGCAAAAGCAATCAGTTGTGTCTGAGTTTAATCGGAAAGGACAAGAACCATGGTCAAAATACCAGTGTGTCTTACATGGTTATGAAATTCTGGTTTGGCAAATGATGGCAGGAATTAACCCGAGAAAGATGTGTGCACTTTGATTTTTTTTATTAGTAACACCATGAATTCATTACAGGCCACAATGTTCAAAAGAGTACAGTTTCTTATGGGCCCCATACTACACTAACATGTGACCCATGGGCCATGACGTACAGCTAAATTTGACTGGGTTTTCATTTCTTTTATTATTTGTAATATATTTTGTTTATGAGAATAGCCTATGGCTAATGTTACTGTGTTGAAAACGAACAGAAAATAAAGATTTCAGGATTCATAGGAGACCTGACCAGGACCACCAAGGATTTTACAATAGAGGGTTCAAAGGAAAATGGATACAATTGGTACTTTGTCTGTCGTGGTGCTCAAAATCATGTTTCTGGTCCATAGCTAGCAGAATATAGGTCACTATTACCTATTTTTCAGGTTTCTAAGGAGAATCCATAGCAAATGGATATTATGGATATTAAATGTTACGTTGGAGGATTCTAGGCCTAATGGATACAACTTGAACTCCGTCTGACTGTCTGGGTGCTCAAAATCATGTTTTTGGTCCATAGATTCCAGAATATAGGTCACCATGACCTAATTATTTCAAGTTTACAAGAAGATGTGCCTAGGACCTCCCTCGATGAACAGTTAGCAGTTTAGTGTCTATGTTTAACGGTACGATTTTTGCCCTGTTATCGTACGGACGGACGACCTATTTTCAGTTTTTCCAAGGATATTTGCCATGGACGTCTCAGAATGTTACATTAGTAGATTCTAGGCCTCACATATACAATGTTTGCCCTGTCTGACTTTCTGGGTGCTCAAAATCCTGTTTTCGGCCTGTAGGTCATAAAATATAGGTCACCATGACCTAATTCCAGGTTTCCGAGGAGATTTGCCTGGATACTCCTAGGATATCGTGTTAGAAGATTCAAGGCCTCACAGATACAATTTGTCCCCATCTGACATTCAAGGTGCTCATATGACATCTTTCCCCTATTGGTCGCAGAAAATAGGTCACAGTGACCTAGTTTCAGGCTTCCAAGGACATTTGCCTAGGACCTCCCTAAATATCACGTTGGAGGATTCTAGGCCTAATGGATACAATTTGTGCCCCGTCTGACTGTATGGCTGCTCAAAATCATGTTTTCGGCCCGTAGGTCACGAAATAAAGGTCACCATAACCTAATTTCGGGTTTCCAAGGAGATTTGCCGAGGACCTCTTTGCATTTACTGTTAGACGTTTCTAGGTCTAACGGTTACGATTTGTGCCCTGTTAACGACCGGACGGCCGGACAAAGGGTGATCGCTATAGCTCAGATGACTTACAGTCAGCTGAGCTGAAATGGGTTCTAAGGAAAATCGATACAATTTGTACCTTGTCTCTATGGGTGCTAAAAATCATGTTTCTGGTCCAGAATCAAGGTCACCATGACCCAATTTCAGGTTGCCAAGGAGAATCGCAAAGGACTTCCCTGAATTTAGGAGAGTCTAAGGCTAATAGATACAATATGTGCCCTGTCTGGCTGCTCAAAATCATGTAATCATCTGTTAAAGGTACTCAAATAATGTATTTTTGGCCTGTCACCTGCAGGTTTTCAGTTGGATTGGCAAAGATCTCCCTGGATTTAGTCTTAGCCAAAAAAGAATTTTTAAATCAATAACAAACTTGTTTCAGTAACTCAGGTTTAAATCAGTTTTATGCCAATTTCTTCATTAGATCATATAGTCTCAAATATTAAGAAATGTATAAACACTTAACCTCCATATTTATGTACGATTTCTTTCTTCATGTGTACAGGTGGCCGTTGTGTCAGCGGATTAAAATCCTTAACAACAGTCTCCAGACATAATAAAAACAAAATTATTTACATATTTAATATATTTTGTAAGGATACTTTACTTTTATGTCGAATAAAATATTTCTGTCTCTCACTCTTGGAAAATTTAAGGGCTTAAGGATACAATTTATGTTCTTTCTGTTTTAACATTAATTTTCACAATGTAGGAGATTTACCCAGAAACTCCCAAAATATTATGTTAGAAGATTCTAGGCCTTACAGATACCATTTGTCCTCATCTGACATTCAGGGTGCTCATATGACATCTTTTCCCTGTAGATCGTTAAATACTGGTCACAGTGACCATATTTCATGTTTTTCAAAGACATTTTCACAGGACCTCCCTATATGTTACGTTAGAGGATTCTGGGCCTAATGGATACAATTTGTGCCCCGTCTGACTGTCTGGGTGCTTAAATCTGTTTTCGGCCCGTAGGTCACAAAATATAGGTCACCATGATCTTATTTCTGGTTTCCAAGGGGATTAGCCTAGGGCCTCCCTGGATGTAAAGTTAGAATTTTCTAGGTCTAACGATTACGATTTGTGCCCTGTTAACGGACGGACGGCCGGACGGCAGCCAAACGGATGACCGGACGGACGTCGGACAAAGGGTGATCGCTATAGCTCATGACTTACAGTCAGCGGAGCTAAACGCACAAAAAATCTACAATATATGTGAAGCCGTTTGGATTGTGGCCAACGTCATCCATTTTTCACCGATACACTGATATTTTAGCGTATCTGAACAGACTGTGCTGACAAAAGCTGCTAGTGTTTACCAAGACACGCTAGATGGACGCCGCGTCATGGCTAAAGCTCGAAGGTGAGCTAACAAATGCCAGAACTATGCAAAATCATACATATTAAGATACATAATAATATATATTATATTAAGTAATACATGTATTCACTCATTTCATGATTCTGTGAGTGTTCTATTATGATATGGATCAATTTTCGAGTTGCTTGACAGCATATTTGCATTGGTAAATTATTTAAAAGATTCATAAAAGTTCTCAGGAAATACTTTTAACTGACAAGCGTGATCTGGGAAATGCAAAGGCGTACAGGTTTTCTTGTAAAATGAGAACAACTGCATTTATTTACATTGCGTTTAAATAATGAGATTCTGTCTGTGGGCAGTAAAATCAAGCGTGACGGTTTCCTGTCTATGGAAATTAAACTCTGCCAGATGGCGAGAATTTTATGTTTACTCATGGTATTTGGTGGGTCTGTGCACACTCAACGAAAAAAAATGAAATATATTTTGACAAAATTTCGTAGGTTGTTAGGATAACACCAAAGGAATAGTCCTTTACATTTTGGAGATAATCTGAATAACCATAAGTTTGATTCAGAGGAATATCACATTGTTACATAAGACTTTATCATTAATAGAGTTGTACATCGATATTAGGGGCGGCTTTGTTGTGGAGGTGACCTTGCGGCTTTGTTGTGGAGGTGACCTTGGATGGGGTTGTTGAACCGTGACAGCTGTGTAGGCCAGTTTAATGGTCTTCGACTTCTGCTTGTTCCTATTTATACTGCAGAAGGGGTTCTAAAGTTTCCTACGATTTTGGGTATATCCGGTGATCATACTTCACAAGATTTTAGTGTACTGATCTATGGTTGGTGATTTAAAGCCACACTTAAACAATGCAGTTCAATATTCTCAGTGATAGAATACATAGCGGACAAAGTGTGGGTATTCTGGTTCCGAGGTATATGGTTGTGAGGACATGATTCAGTATAAAGTGTGTGACAGTGACACTGTCTGGGCCGAGCACATTTAAACTGATATTACCCCCCCCCCCCCTCCCCCAACCCTATCTTCCAGAATCGTAAATTATCAAAATTAACATAATTCTGCTTTTACTTAGTTATTTCATGAATTTTGTTCATTATAATTATAATATTTGTGAAATAGGCTCGCTGAATCAAGGTCTGTGAATGCGTGGTCATGTCACAGGATTGGTAGTATGAAGATGAATCAAGGTTTGTGAATGCGTGGTCATGTCACAGGATTGGTAGTATGAAGATGAATCAAGGTCTGTGAATGCGTGGTCATGTCACAGGATTGGTAGTATGAAGATGAATCAAGGTTTGTGAATGCGTGGTCATTCACAGGATTGGTAGTATGAAGATGAATCAAGGTCTGTCAATGCGTGGTCATGTCACAGGATGGGTAGTATGAAGATGAATCAAGGTCTGTCAATGCGTGGTCATGTCACAGGATTGGTAGTATGAAGATTAATCAAGGTCTGTCAATGCGTGGTCATGTCACAGGATTGGTAGTATGAAGATAAATCAAGGTTTGTGAATGCGTGGTCTTTCACAGGATTGGTAGTATGAAGATGAATCAAGGTCTGTCAATGCGTGGTCATGTCACAGGATGGGTAGTATGAAGATGAATCAAGGTCTGTGAATGAGTGGTCATGTCACAGGATGGTAGTATGAAGATGAATCAAGGTCTGTCAATGCGTGGACATGTCACAGGATTGGTAGTATGAAGATAAATCAAGGTTTGTGAATGCGTGGTCATGTCGCAGGATTGGTAGTATGAAGATGAATCAAGGTCTGTCAATGCGTGGTCATGTCACAGGATTGGTAGTGTGAAGATGAATCAAGGTCTGTCAATGCGTGGTCATGTCACAGGATTGGTATTATAAAGATGAATCAAGGTCTGTCAATGCGTGGTAATGTCATAGACTTGGTAGTATGAAGATGAATCAAGGTCTGTGAATGCGTGGTCATGTCACAGGATTGGTAGTATGAAGATGAATCAAGGTCTGTCAATGCGTGGTCATGTCACAGGATTGCTAGTATGATGAAGAATCAAGGTCTGTCAATGCGTGGTCATGTCAAAGGATTGGTAGTATGAAGATGAATCAAGGTCTGTCAATGCGTGGTCATGTCACAGGATTGGTAGTATGAAGATGAATCAAGGTCTGTGAATGCGTGGTCATGTCACAGGATTGGTAGTATGAAGATGAATCAAGGTCTGTCAATGCGTGGTCATGTCACAGGATTGGTAGTATGAAGATGAATCAAGGTCTGTCAATGCGTGGTCATGTCACAGGATTGGTAGTATGATGAAGAATCAAGGTCTGTGAATGCGTGGTCATGTCACAGGATTGGTAGTATGAAGATGAATCAAGGTCTGTCAATGCGTGGTCATGTCACAGGATTGGTAGTATGAAGATGAATCAAGGTCTGTCAATGCGTGGTCATGTCACAGGATTGGTAGTATGAAGATGAATCAAGGTCTGTCAATGCGTGGTCATGTCACAGGATTGGTAGTATGAAGATGAATCAAGGTCTGTCAATGCGTGGTCATGTCACAGGATTGGTAGTATGAAGATGAATCAAGGTCTGTCAATGCGTGGTCATGTCACAGGATTGGTAGTATGAAGATGAATCAAGGTCTGTCAATGCATGGTCATGTCATAAACTTGGTAGTATGAAGATGAATCAAGGTCTGTCAATGCGTGGTCATGTCACAAGATGGGTAGTATGAAGATGAATCAAGGTCTGTGAATGCGTGGTCATGTCACAGGATTGGTAGTATGAAGATGAATCAAGGTCTATGAATGCGTGGTCATGTCACAGGATTGGTAGTATGAAGATGAATCAAAGTCTGTCAATGCGTGGTCATGTCACAGGATTGGTAGTATGAAGATGAATCAAGGTCTGTCAATGCGTGGTCATGTCACAGGATTGGTAGTATGATGAAGAATCAAGGTCTGTGAATGCGTGGTCATGTCACAGGATTGGTAGTATGAAGATGAATCAAGGTCTGTCAATGCGTGGTCATGTCACAGGATTGGTAGTATGAAGATGAATCAAGGTCTGTCAATGCGTGGTCATGTCACAGGATTGGTAGTATGAAGATGAATCAAGGTCTGTCAATGCATGGTCATGTCATAAACTTGGTAGTATGAAGATGAATCAAGGTCTGTCAATGCGTGGTCATGTCACAAGATGGTTAGTATGAAGATGAATCAAGGTCTATGAATGCGTGGTCATGTCACAGGATGGGTAATATGAAGATAAATCAAGGTCTATGAATGCGTGGTCATGTCACAGGATTGGTAGTATGAAGATGAATCAAGGTCTGTGAATGAGTGGTCATGTCACAGGATTGGTAGTATGAAGATGAATCAAGGTCTGTCAATGCGTGGTCATGTCACAGGATGGGTAATATGAAGATGAATCAAGGTCTATGAATGCGTGGTCATGTCACAGGATTGGTAGTATGAAGATGAATCAAGGTCTGTCAATGCGTGGTCATGTCACAGGATTGGTAGTATGAAGATGAATCAAGGTCTGTCAATGCATGGTCATGTCATAAACTTGGTAGTATTAAGATGAATCAAGGTCTGTCAATGCGTGGTCATGTCACAAGATGGGTAGTATGAAGATGAATCAAAGTCTGTGAATGAGTGGTCATGTCACAGGATTGGTAGTATGAAGATGAATCAAGGTCTGTCAATGCATGGTCATGTCACAGGATGGGTAATATGAAGATGAATCAAGGTCTATGAATGCGTGGTCATGTCACAGGATTGGTAGTATGAAGATGAATCAAGGTCTGTCAATGCGTGGTCATGTCACAGGATTGGTAGATTGGTAGTATGAAGATGAATCAAGGTCTGTCAATGCGTGGTCATGTCACAGGATTGGTAGTATGAAGATGAATCAAGGTCTGTCAATGCGTGGTCATGTCACAGGATTGGTAGTGTGAAGATGAATCAAGGTCTGTCAATGCGTGGTCATGTCACAGGATTGGTAGTATGAAGATGAATCAAGGTCTGTCAATGCATGGTCATGTCATAAACTTGGTAGTATGAAGATGAATCAAGGTCTGTCAATGCGTGGTCATGTCACAGGATTGGTAGTGTGAAGATGAATCAAGGTCTGTGAATGAGTGGTCATGTCACAGGATTGGTAGTATGAAGATGAATCAAGGTCTGTCAATGCATGGTCATGTCATAAACTTGGTAGTATGAAGATGAATCAAGGTCTGTCAATGCGTGGTCATGTCACAAGATGGGTAGTATGAAGATGAATCAAGGTCTGTGAATGAGTGGTCATGTCACAGGATTGGTAGTATGAAGATGAATCAAGGTCTGTCAATGCGTGGTCATGTCACAGGATTGGTAGTATGAAGATGAATCAAGGTCTGTCAATGCGTGGTCATGTCACAGGATTGGTAGTATGAAGATGAATCAAGGTCTGTCAATGCGTGGTCATGTCACAGGATTGGTAGTGTGAAGATGAATCAAGGTCTGTCAATGCGTGGTCATGTCACAGGATTGGTAGTATGAAGATGAATCAAGGTCTGTCAATGCATGGTCATGTCATAAACTTGGTAGTATGAAGATGAATCAAGGTCTGTCAATGCGTGGTCATGTCACAAGATGGGTAGTATGAAGATGAATCAAGGTCTGTGAATGAGTGGTCATGTCACAGGATTGGTAGTATGAAGATGAATCAAGGTCTGTCAATGCGTGGTCATGTCACAGGATGGGTAATATGAAGATGAATCAAGGTCTATGAATGCGTGGTCATGTCACAGGATGGGTAATATGAAGATAAATCAAGGTCTATGAATGCGTGGTCATGTCACATACTTGGTGGTATGAAGATGAGCATAAGCTGTGTCAGAAACGGCTCTTAATCTGCTTACCATTCGTAAAGTGGAGTATATAATTTTGGTTCATAGAAAATATGTCAAAAGTGTTTGGCGCCACCGACCGCTTACATGCACCTGCATGTAGTAACACGATCACTATTTGACAACTGGTTTTATATTTTAATAGCAAAAAGAGATCATCAAATACCGCAAAGCAAGTTCCATAAAACTGCCACTTTTAAAGTAGCTTATTCCAATTCATAATCGCTTGATTATACTTTAACAAGTACTTTCAAATGAGAGCTATTATCTGATTTAATACCAGGTAAAGATAATTTGACTCACACAACTAAATCATCATTAGTGGGGCCACCTGCAGCTTATAATATTGACAAATTAGTCACAGGATCCACATGCCTGTAATTCGGGGGTGATGGCCCAAAGCTGTTTCCCAGATACTGGATATCAGTTATTACATTAGGCAGACAGACACTAAAAGTCGTATAACAATGTGATGAACGAAATATAAAATCTTTTTCGAATATTTCAATCAAATTATTACTCTTTGAATAAGCCCTCCTCTAAGGAATATGTAACCATTGTACTGAAGCTATCTTATTTTCGGATAAAAATGCATGCATTTTTTTTACTTGCAGAAAAACAGGGCAAAACCGGTTTTGCCATTTTTGGTATCGTATATATTTTATCTTCAAATACACAATCATACAATATTATTAAATTTTGCCCCAGTTGGATCAATATCGTAGAGTATAGGTTAGATTTGCCGATATCCTTATGTGCAAAATACTGCCATATATTTTCACATACCTTGAAAACTTCGAAGGTCTGACTTAGGCTTCTATTCTATATCTAACATATAGGTAAATTTATTAATTTTACTTTATCCAAGAAGATGATCCCAATCAACCCTTGATCTTACGTTTCAGTCAGTTGGATATAATAATGATATAAATATATATATTTTATTTAAAAAGAAATGTTCATTACCTTTGCAACAATGATATATATAGATGTTATCTGACTGCCTATTCCGCCTTTCAGGTATGGGTGTCGTTATGGAAACACGATTATGCAAATATAATAATAATAATAATAATAATAATAATAATAATACTTGCAATGATAACAATAAAAGAAACAATAACAACAACAACAATAATAATAATAATAATAATAATAATAATAATAATAATATCAACTTATATACAGTGCAACCTCTCCTTACGGGTACCTCTATACTAAGGGGACCTCCCATTTACGGCCATTTACGGGAAGTCGCTTGAAGTAGGTCCCGAAATCTATTCCTCCCCACTAAGGGCACCTCTCTATTACGGGCAAATTGTCCGGCCCCGCCAGTGTCCGTAATTCGGCGGTTCTCCTATATCTATCTATATCTATATCTATATTTATTTTTCTCTTTCTCTCTCTCTCTCTCTCTCTCTCTCTCTCTATATATATATATATATATATATATATATATATATATATATCCTCTTTATTTAAGAATGATAGATGTATGTATTCAAGCTTAATGCAACCCATTATGCCCAATGATTCTTCAAAATTTGAGGAATTGTTCTAATCTTTAGTTTATTATCAGTTTTATTTTTACTTTAAGAGGTGATTTTGACAGTTTCTGTTGCAATCTTTAACCTGCCAGACGTCTAGAATGTAAGATAAAGTGAAACAAGTCCAAATGTTTCACCCTTGACTGGGCTTTTGAATGAGCATCTACCTGGATACACCCAGCTCTCACCCGACTGGATTGAAACATATTCAAGTTGTATAAAAATATAAAAGTAAGTTCCAATATAATTTTTTAAGAATCTGAAAATGAAAATATCTTTATAATTCGTGATGTGAAACTGTGTCACTTTTGATCACGAATGAACACGACCTTGACACGACTTCAGTTGGACTACAATACGATTACAATAAGAACCACTCAAGAAAGAGCCATGATTTTAAAACGTCGGACGAATCAAAAGATGATACAGTCTCCTGGTCAGAATGGGCGTCCAAATCACAGAAATTCGAGCCTAGGTTCGGGCCCTACAATCAGACATTCGATGACAAGAGTCCAAATGAAACAAATATTTTGTTGATTTCGTATTTGAAAGGGGTTCAAATGTGGACCTTAAATAACCATTCGTGTTCTTTTCCAGTCTGTTTCCATTTTTTTCTTCATATCAAATCATTTCCATTCAAATATATCTTCAAAACGTCTGTTACTAAAACAGCCACCGTGTATTAAACAGTACCATTGACCTCAACAAATTGACAATTTCTGTCTGGGTATATTATCTGGTTATGTATGTTTTATATAACCAATATTTTATATATTATATATTGGAAATATTTGAGAATACAGATATTTGATTTAAGCACGCCGTCTATGTGGGTCAATGCAGCGGAAGACATCTTCGCCAACATACAAAGAAGTCGTAATGTCTTATGGTTTTCTTTCACTAATACATGTTCTTTTTTTTATATTATAATAGTAACATATAACATATGAATATTTAACAATCCAGTAATGTAAATCTGTAAGGTCTATATAGACCTTATTTCTAACGTTTTGTTATATTCTGATTACCTGTCGCACAATATCAGTCGTCATTTTTATTTTTCAATCGATTTGAGACAGTAGAGTCAAAATCCCAGTCATTTTTAGCTCAATGTTTGAAAGGTTTGGACTCAAGCCCACCGTAACTTCTGACGAATTACTCAGGATATTTTACTGCTCTGTCGCTTTCCAAGATAAGGACTGGCATGGCCAACATAAGTTTCTTCCTCCTACATGTAGTTCCTACAATAATTCTTGGTTCCAGGATGCAAAATAAAAAAATTAACCACGTGATTTATACGGCCACGGCGTAGCAGGATTGAATGTTCGTTGTCGTGGGTCGTTGTCCACAAGTCGTATCCCACTCGTACAACATTGTAGAGATATCGTGTCACTTTCTTGGACGTCGTAACGGAGTCGTGAACATTCTTAAAAGTCTCGTGTCGTATCGTGCTGGCATCCTGTTACTGTCGTAGCATGTAGTACTGGCACCGAACTCCTCTCATGCAACACCATCCACGTAATGGACTCACCAGGCCGATCGGCCACGAATCGGCACGATTTTAACATCGTGACGATTCGGCGTCAAAATTGTGAAAGTGAAAACGGGGCTATACCCATGTTCTTTCATTTGCCTCATCGAGGGCGAAGATAGGACCAGCTAACACTATTCTGTTGTCATTTTTGTTTACCTTACCCTATTTCCCTTTGGTGACATTTTTGTCAAAATGATATTTTCATCTTTCGCGTTAAGAGGCCTGTTATAGACCATGAGCTACTCATTTGGCACAGCTATCACACAGAAATGTAGAGGTAATAAGCTTTCCAATAAACTATGATAGAATTTGCCACCTTTTTGATACCAAAAAAGTGTCTAGCCCATGGACTATTATATTTACACAAAAACACACAAAAACGCAATAAAATAACCACAAATGTGTTTATGTGTGTGTGTGTGGGGGGGGGGGGGTTAAACAAGGATAATAGTGATAAACAGTCATAATATGCGATCCATACTTCACAAAGAAATGAGGACACAAAGAAATATAGATCAAAAAGTGGTCAGTGAACAAAGCATAAACATCAACCGACCAACATCAACATGATCAGCTTTCGTGTGCTCTAAGTTTCATTACACGTACAATACAATAAGTTTATAAAATAAAAACTTGGCAGTACCGTTTTTAAAGTTCTCTATTTCCAGGACATTTCCATTTATGCATTGTATCACTGACAAATGTTTGACTGCAATCTATAGATAAAATATACCATCAAGTAATATGGTACTGGTAAGATATTTAGACATAATTACACACCCGTCTGTGATCGGACGAATTAAGGTATACAGAGCGTCAGCCCGTCTAGCTGTTGTGCCATCCGTCCGTCCAACCGTTAACTTTTAGGTCCCCGCGATAACGTACCGGGGCTTTGATTTTTGCGAAACACACCATAACTACTTACTAATAAGTTATCTTACCCGAGTTCGATTATGGGCAAAATCCGCGCGTATTTAATAAGGTTTAATACTTTGTGTTGTCGTCGCGATAACTTACGAGGAATATAATGGACTTTGATCAAACTCAACAGAAATGGTAATCAAAATATATCGCCTTAGTTTGATTTCCAGCAAAAACCATGCTTATTTAATGAGATCAGAGATCACCGCACTTTGGTGACATACAAAAAATCCTATGGAATTTCATGAAACTCATTATACATATTTACTAATGGAGTTTCTTACCTAAGTTAAGTTCTCAACAAAATCCATGCATATTTAATAAGGTCAAAGGTCACCACACATTGATGGCACCACCTAGACTTGCCAAAAATCTGATGGCTTTTCATAGAACTCATGATGAGTATTAACCAATAGTTTCTCACCTGATTTACATTCTCAGCAAATTCAGGCATATTAAATGTAGGTTGTATGAGTAACACTTGTGTCTTCACCCTCGGAAGAACAATAGCGAACAAATCTACATGAACAGGTGGTTATGGTCAGGGGTGACCCGCCAGAGTACATTGCTTATCCATTGTTTCATTTGGTTTTTGTATTGGTATGCATGAGATGAAGATACCTTAATGCATCACAGAAATCAAGAACAGAACCTTGGGATCACAGAGAAACAGTGACAGTCAACAGGATGTCGTCACTCTACTTGAAATGACAAAATGGAATATTCCTTACCTCGTCATCAATTTATCGAGATCTGTTGCAAAATGCACTTCCTTTCTGGAATGCAGGTGCTGTTACTGCAGCTGTTCCTGTAAGGAATAATGATAATAATACTAAAACTTATAATAATAATAATAATAATAATAATAATAATAATAATAATAACATGGAATATAAAAATATTTTATATTTGATATGAAATGTTTATGACATCCATTGGCTTAGTAACAAGGATATCTAGGTCTGTTACCTACAACTCTTGGAAGAAAATTGTATAATAATAATAATCATAATGATAATCTGACCGATGAGTTATGACGCTGAGCTGATAAGGCTGATATTAAGACCTAATATTGGGCCAGGGTGAAATACGATTGCTATCATTTGAATGTCTCAAAAAGAAAAGAAACAAGCAGATTCGTGGAATTAATGTCCTCCGCTTTTGGCTCTTGTTGTCTGTCATGCTTGATAAGCAACCATAATTATGAGAAAATCTTAAGGGCACATGAAAACGTAAACAGAGGCACTATGACATGTGGAGACATCTGCAGGCGAACATAAAAACTAAATCACATTGAGAAATAGGACCAAAATCCACAATGACATGTGGAGACATCTGCGACGAACATAAAAACTAAAACACATTGAGAAATAGGACCAAAATCCACAATGACATGTGAAGACATCTGTGACGAACATAAAAACTAAAACACATTGAGAAATTGGACCAAAATTTTATAATTATGTTTTGAGCAGGAGATGATTAATTTTCGGATAGACACATAAAAAAATAATCCCCACCGAGGTATGAATGAGAGCAATCACTGACCCAAATTTGAATGAAATCGGATTAATATTAGGAAAGTTATCGCACAGAAAAGAAAAAAATCTGACAGACAGAAAGAGAGACAGACAGAGAGACGGACAGACAGATAACCCAAATCAATGTATAGAGTTTGTTTGCCTGGCTCCTTTTGTGACATGTCGATCCTGATTTTTGAAGTCTGAAAAATAATTAAAAATGGATGAAAATAAAGAAAATGCAGCTAACATTGATATCCATGATCAATAAGCTATCCGAATTTTCAGAAAGACCCACACAATTATTACTACTAGGTATCTCATCTAAAGTATGAATTTCATTCATAAACTGCCCAAAATGTTAAAATATCGTAATTGGGCCCACAACCGATCTGAAGCACTGGCTTTGCAGATTTCCATCAAATTTAACAGGTTACAATGTGAATTTGCAGATGATGCACAATATTTACGTTTTGGGTTGAATGCATTTTTTTGGCAACACTGCCTACAAAATCTGAAAAGTATTCGTAACTCACAGAATATAGGTCATATAGTGACTCAATATTTTAGCAAGCAAGAATATTTACCAAGAACCTACTTTGGACATTTAAGTAAGAAATTTCTCGGTCAAACGGTTACGTTTCTGAGTACAAAAGCGCAAACAAACAGGGGCACATGGACCTAAAGCTTATCAATTTATTTTACCATATGATAATAATGGAAAAGCCAGAGTTATTCCATTTCATACAGGAACCTTATTCAATTACGAATTGTGCCGGATTTTATGAGTACAATAGCACAAACAAACAAGGGAACAAGGACCCAAAGCTCACCAATGAATTTAACCATATGATAATAGTGGAAAAGCTAGAGTTATTCCATTTCATACAGGAATCTTTTTCAATTACGAATTGTGCCGGATTTTATGAGTACAATAGCACAAACAAACAGGGGTACAAGGAACCAAAGCTCACCAATGAATTTAAACATATGATAATAGTGGAAAAGCTAAAATTATTCCATTTCATACAGAGAAATTCCTGAATTTAATAGTTCATTCTAACTGCAAAGTCTGCAGTGAATTCTAATATAATATTCAGTCTTCTGGTATATATGTTATATGATATTAAACAGTTCGCAAACTTAACATGGCTGCTATGAGGCATAAATCTCCTGTAATTTTGTTTGCATTAATGCTATGGTGGGAGGATTTTTTTAATATGTGGACTTCCTCTAATGAAAACGCTGCATGATCACTCAGATGTCATTGTAATGATAACACGCTTCTCTAATAGTATGCAAAATGCCTGTCCACATGTTGAACACACTTAGCTGATAATAAATAAATTCTCATGAAATCATATTTAATGCAGTTTAAATGGCCACAAACATGACCATGCAACATATTTTAACCAATAAATGAATATATGTGAGCTAAGTGGGAAAACACCCAACATTAGGAACAATACCAGCTGCATTAACCAGGACTGCCTTAGCAGTATGTATAAACATGCTCAAGCATATCTATAAAGATACAGAAAACTTTTGGGCATTAATTTTTAAAATAACCCATATTGATATTTGTAAAATGGGTCAACTTTTGACATTATGATTTCTTGGGATGTTTTGAAATTTATTTTTGAATTAATTTTACTTTTTCATTTTACAGGAAATTTATTCTGAGTTTTCATCCATTAGGTTTCCTATTTATGTAATCAAAAATACAGTACATGTTTATAACTACAATAATCAAAATGGAATGTTTTGAATACTTTAAAGCTGCGAAATAAGTAAATGTATATGTATATGTTTTGAATACTTAAAAGCTGCAAAATAAATAAACTTAAAAATATTAATAAAAATTTGAAAAATATTACAATACTATAAAATCACCAATATTTTTAAAAATGGCCCATGGGCCATGACACGTAGCTGAATTTTACATGTATTATAAGAATTAACTATTCTAATTTCAGGATTCAAAGGAGACTTGCCAAGGATTATACAATACAAGGTTTTAAGAGGAATTGATACAATTTGTACCCTGTCTCTCTATAGGTCAACATAACCTAATTTCAGGCTTCCAATGACATATGCCTAGGACCTCCTTGATGTTACATTAGAAGAATCTAGGCCTAAGGGATACAATTTTGCCCCGTCTCACTGTCTGGGTGCTCATATGACATCTTCCTGTAGGTCACAGAATATAGGTCATGGTGACCTGATTTCCTGTTTTGAAGGACCTCCCGGAATGTTACGTTAGAAGATTTTAGGCTTTATGGATAAAATTGACATCGCATCTAACCGCCTGGGCAGTCAAAATCACGTTTTCGTCCTGTAGGTCCCAGAATAAAGGTCACCATGGCCTAATTTCAGGGTTCCTAGGAGATTTTTCTAGCATTTCCAGGATATTGCGTTAGAAGATTCTAGTCCTAACACATACGATCTGTGCCCATTTGAAACTCATGGTGCTCATTTGACATCTTTTTTTCAATTAGGTCGCAGAATAAAGGTTACCTTGACCTTATTTCACACCTCCAAGGACATTTGCTAAGGTCGTCCCTGAAATTATAGGCCTAATGGATACAATTGGTGCCTCTTCTGTCTGGGTGCTTAAAATCATGTTCTCGGTCCATAGGTCACAGAATATAGGCCACCATGATCTCATTTCAGGTTTTCAAGGAGATATCCCTAGGACCTCCCTGGATGTACAGTGATAAGTTTCTGTAAAGACGGTTACGATTTATGCCCTGTTAACGGACGGACGACGGACAAAGGGGGATCGATATAGCTCACATGACTTAGTAAGTTAGAACAGATGACTTTCAGCTGGTAATAATAAAGATAATAAAAATATTTTGTATATAAAAAGAAATGTTTCATTACCTTTGCACAATGATATAGGCCTATAGACGTTATCCGACTGCTTATTTCGCCTTTCTGGTATGGGTGTCGTTTTGGAAACACTTTTCTGCAAATAATAATAATGATAATAATAATAAAATAATAATAATAATAATAATAATAATAATAATGATAAAAATAATAATAAAATTAATAATGTAATGATAATAATAAAACAACAACGACAACAAAATAATAATAATATCAATTTATATATATATATTTAAATATATATATATATATATATATATATATATATTTAGAGAGAGAGAGAGAGAGAGTGAGAGAGAGGAGTCCCCATTTTCACACATTTCGTGTAAATGACAATGAACTTCGTGTTCTTATGACAAGCTTAGAAGGACACAATAATGATTAAGGATTTTAATGTTTCTGCCTGAATGCAGTTGTGCATCCAAAATGTCTGTCACCATGAGAGTCACTTCCTTATAGGCCCTTTTACGAAAGCACGACATTCGTTTATAACACGCATAAGTAATGTTAACGAAATATTTTGAAATATTGGGTAAATCATATCAATATAAACTGTATTTGTTTTATCATTCAGTTAACTATATATTCATTGTTATTGTCACATATTAGTGGATACATTATATTCACTTTCATCTACATGCATGTCTCTAGACTATTGCACTATTATTTCCTGTTATATCGTCATAATAATCATCAATATATAGACCGATGTGTGTGTCTGAAATAAAAACATTCATTCATTCATTCCTTTAGTCGCTATTTTTCGTCATTTGCACTTTACATTATCCTTGGGAATAAACCTAATAGGTACCTATCCTCTAATTGTACCGGTGTTTAATATTTTTTCATAAAGTTTGCAAAATTCATTTGCAAATACAGACAACATAATTTAGAGATACTGCGTGTAGTTTTATTGATCGGTGTAAAAAATGATTGCAAGTTCCTATTGAGCACTTGAGTATATGATATTCGCATGGAGGCTTGATGTTTCTGAAAATTTGTTTTAAATCTAAAAGAATCGACAAATATTGAGACAAAATCATGACTTTCTAAGGATTAGAAATACATACCAATATCTTCGGAAGACGAACCAATTCTGGCTGTTTGGGTTGGTTTCTGGCAACATGGCGGTCACCAAGGGGTGACACTCAATATGAGCGATTTGAAAATTCAAGAAATATGAGAAATTTCAAAGGAATATTTTGTTTTAATGATTGTTTTTGTTGAAAAAAATCATGACATTTAAAACTTTGAGTGTTATGTATGGAGTTAAAAAATTAAGATCATCATTGAGTTTTCTGTAGAATCACCCCTTCTCTCCCTTAGGATAATAGACCTGACCAAACCTTTCTAGAGCCAGCATAGCTTGCGCCATGTGGGTCCCGGGGTAGGCCTTGGAAACTTAAGAAGATTTAAACTGCCATTGAAGTTACAGGTGTAGCTTTTGTAGTTGCTCTTCTCAGAGCGGTAAACATAGGATTGTGGCCGAGAGACAGGTTGATTCCATGTTCTGGGACTGGTAGTCCCACAATATTGTGCTACCCCAGGTTGGACTGAATGGTATTCTGCATTTATGAAAATAAGAAACTTTAAAAAAAGCCGTTCTTCGGGACTGATGCTCGGATTAGGCTTTCTGCGAGTGTGTATGCACATTGAACATAACTGCTACCTTGGAGAAAATTATATACTACTATTACTACTACAACTTCTACTACTGCTAATAATAAAAATACTACTACTAATAATAATAACAATAATTAATATAATATTAATTTGGTACCCTGCGTCCTCCTAATACAGTCGGCAAACGTTTTACACACCTGGGTACTGAAGAGTGCTGTTACATGTGCAAGTAAGTGGCGGATGGGGGGGGGGGGGTGGGGTGATAGGGCCGTCCTCGGCGTGAAAAAAATCTCTCCTCTGCTCCGCTGATATTTGAACTCGCGTCCGTTCTCAAATTCCTATGCTTTGTCTAGTTTGATAAAATGCACAGTATAATATAACACTGTACCATTTTCCCCCGAGGTTTAAATTTAAAGGATAGTATTTTACAAGTTTTTAGGTAGGTGCACATTTTCCCCATTGATGATGATTGATAATCTTAAAAATTAAACTGAAAATATCAGTATTAAGGCCGCAACACGTAAACCCCACTAAAGCTCGTCCACATTTTGCAAAAATGTTAAACGGGTTGGTAATTGAGCAGCGGAATATCCTCATATTTTCCGTCAAAGGTGCCTTAAAAGGTGAAAGTTGCCTTAAAATTTCAAATATATATATATATATATATATATATATATATATATATATATATATATATATATATATATATATATATATATATGATTAGCTGAGAAAAAAAATCAAATATGTTTTCAACGGATGAATATATTATGTAGTAATAATACCATTGGCAATATAGTGTTCCATAATTGATTTACAATGTAGGCACTTTATATTTAAATAAACGATTTTAAAAATCCCACAGTTTAATTGCATAATTGAAGAATTTTACTTAATAATATCAATCAACCGCCGACCCAGTATGAGCCCTCTCTCCTCTCGAACTGTTCTATCTGACACTGCAAGTTGACTTGCAAGTAATTGGGCTGTTTCATGCAATCGAAACAGTTAAAACAGGTTGCTCCAGTGTGCCCCCGAAATTCCACTTAGTCTAATAATGATTAAATTTTCTAAAACACAATCATTAAATTTCTATATCCGCAGTTTTTTTACTTAATTCTTCATTTCATTAGGTTTGATCCTGCAAATATGATATTTTTTTTATTTATTCATCTTGTAGAACTGATATTTTCTAATTGAAATAAAACATAAGCATATTGCGGGGAATTATTTTTGGGTATATATATATATATATATATATATAAATATATATATATATATATATATATATATATATATATATATATACATCAATTGCTCTTGCCAAATATTTCGGACCCTCCCCTCCCTCAATCTACGCCCCTGTTAAGTTTAAGTTAGCTCTCATGTTATACGTTTTATTTTTCAAAATGATTACATAACTAATTCAACAAAGACTGATCTGCAGAGATAAATACGATTTATATATCTTTGAATTTTTTTGTGGCAAATATGAGTGCAATTTAATTGCCAGGTGTTACTCTGCAAATAATTTTCAAACTTTCATAATATGTTTAACGCATTAAAATGAAACGCATTTCAATATAAACACTGAAAAAATTAATCCTTTAAAGAACCTTAATATGTAACAATGTTTCCCTAATGCTCCTAAAGGTAAACGATAGAGACTTTTGTAAAAAAAAACATTAATTTAGATTTATTTTATAACTTGAAACTATGAACACCAAATTTTTGCAACTTTTACAGCCAAAATATTTAGACTATACCAATCTTTATCATACGGAGGATTTGATATAAGGCCTCCCATCAGTATCAGCGATATCCCGTATTAATCCGGTATCAGGTAAGATAGGTATATCAGAATCCGCTAGGGGCGCTGCGATCGATTTCTATCCGATTTCTGAAGATATGCTTTGAACGACTGGCCCCTGGCGAACCCCTCGGATTTTCAAATGCTTGAATATAATATTTTCACTGGGATTCCCTTACATTATTATCGTTTCAATAATCGTTCTGAATTTTTTTACTGCGTGTCTATGGTGCAAATTATATCGCTCGACTTTGAGAAAATAACATTTTTTACAAGTCAGTCACTTAATTTTGATCAGAGAATCATTAAAGTGACCCAATCACCTATAAAGCATGTTAAGTTAACATAAAAAATAGCTTGTTCTCTTTAAAATAAATCTTTTAATGCCTAAATATTGCCTTGAAACCGTTTGCTTACTCCTGTTAACGAGTGTTAAAAACGGTGGACCGGGCGCGATCGCAGGTGTCAATATAAACACAGAGCCACAACACGCGTCAATCAGGAGATGCCTTGACTGACTTGGCCAAAAAAATATAATACATGTTCCCGCAGGCTGAAACAAAGCGTGTTGCGCCTCTTAATCGGACCTCCGGTAACGTGGCCTTGTTATGGTAAACAGACACACGTGGACTGTGTTTACCAACACGCACAGCCATAACAAGGTGTCAAACAGCCGTAGGCGAGGCAATGAGACTGTGTGATCGGATGGTTCTGCTTGGCAACTTTTGTATAAAGCATAACTGAACTGATAGTGTGGAAGAAAAGCCAAAATATATATCCTGATTATGTCCCTTTAATCATGCCACCCTTCCGTTTCTGTCATTCGTATGACCATCTTAACGTTGAATATTAAACAGATTTACACCGAAAACCGCATGTTTATATATTGCGGTACTTTTGAGAATTTTGTAGTTTATATAAGCTCTTATCACAGAAACTTAATCACGTGGCTTAAGAGTAAGTGAGTGATAGTCAAGTTCCAAAATGACCTTTTTTTCAAATACTGCAAACATTTTTTCCCTAAGAATGCTCAGATTTCGGTGGGGGGGGGGGGGGGGGGGGGGGGGGTAGCTGCCCCATGGAGGCTACGGTACTGTAATACTAATTTAACCGTTAGAGGTTTCCGTAAATTTGATATAATGCATTAAATGTTAGGAATGTATCAAACATAAATTTTATAAAGAGGTTGACCTTGAGACGTGTAACTCTCTTGTTGGGACTAATAAGAATGCAAAAGCGTTAAGCGATTTTACAACTGGGGGAGATACTAATGTTAGTCACACACACGCATATGCACAGGCAAAACCACCTACACACGCCCCTATACACGCACGTACACATGCACACATAGTTACACAGAATTGCCGCTGCTATGTTGCTAATAATTACCCTAATTTCTACTTTTACTAAGAGTCCTTCGAGAAAAAACAATACCTGTATTGATTAAGCAACTGTTTTATTAATGAAGGTATAAGTTAACATACATTTTGAAATATATTTTTAAAATTAGAAATGTACATAGTGTATAGAAGGAGGAAAATAAAAGGGAACTGGATTAATATTTAATTCAAACATATTGTTCCCATCATGTTCTCGATCGTTAGATAAAAAGTCCCTTGTCTGAAAATAAAATGTTATTTTAATTATATATATCTGCTAAAAGTAAATACCATTTAATGATCAATTAGTGTACAATTCAGATAAATGTATAAGGCTTAAGAAATATCGGCGTGGTCTAGTAGCATGCTACTCGTGGAGACATGGGGAAAGCTTTCCTCATGCCCATACACTTCTCTCTGTCGATGAACAGACTGTTGCTCTTGACGGACAGGTCTTGTTCTAGAGAGGACTTGGTCCTCAGCAGGTGTTGTAAAGCGTTCTCTGCTTCTCTCAGCTTGGCCTTCAAGTTCCCGACGGTCGTCTCGATCTCACTCACCTCGCGTACTAATCTGTGTTGTACGGGGTCCCTGCATAACTCCATGTTTGGTCGACCTCCGCGTGTGACCAACCTGGTCTTGGCCACTTTCATCGGTCCCTCTTTGTCCTCAATTGTCTTCTTGAGTAGTTCAATATTGCTTTCGGCATCTAAAATCTCCTGCAAAACCATTGATAGATGTGTTTGCAGTTTGTGTTTTGTGTCCATACATTCCTTGATGCGGTCTGTGAAGGCGTTATTGACTGTATTCCACTGGTTCGTCAGAGCTGTAGCGGACTTGTTGAGAAGTGATTCTATCTTGTTACGGGTGTCCCTAGAAGCAGCGCGCTCACTCTGTGATCGTTGGATATTGTCATTACTAAACTTGGCCCAAGTCTCCGGGACTGATAACGTGTTATCTACGCGCTGGACGCCATCTTGGAACTGAATCCCGCGTGATGTGTTCCTGAGCTGGTGGCACGTGCTGTCTAAGTTAATAGCTGCAAACTTGTCAGCGCCGTCCTTCTCCAGTTCATGCTGGGCTGCTCGGTTCAAAGATAGCTGATTGTTGGTTTTCTGTATCAGTTTTCGCATCTCCTCCTGGCAAATCTTAAGAGTGTCAACTTCCCTAATAAGCTGCTTCTCCACATTATCATGAACTAGGTCGATACCTTGTCTTTTCTCACGATTATACAAGCACTCTTGGGCGATATTAAGGGGTTTTTCAGTCTCTGCTAGAGCTTTCTCAAGAACGCGTTTTGCGCGCTGAAGAGACTCGGTCTCTGTAATCATATTGTCCGTTTCGCTATTCACTTCTGTTTTCCAGAATCGGATGTCATTCAGACGTTCGCCCAGCTTCTTACCGACGTCATTCTGGGTTCTTTTAGTTTTGTCGTCAGCGTCTCTGCACAGACGTACAGTATCCATCCGCACACGCTCAGAACCACTGCGCACGCGGTCCGAAGACATGTAGTTGCTCTGGTTTGAAGACATCCAATCGTTTGGTGTAAATCTCGTGTATAGCGCGTTTCGTGATGCAGAAAACACGGATGGTACTTTGGCAGAGTCGAGCTGGCTTAGCTGATTTGCCATAGACATAGGTTCTGGCATGCTCTTGGCAATGGCGGTAGTCGGGCTAGGCTTAGCTGTCTGGTAGTAAGTGTTGGACCTCCATGGTATGCTGGTATGGGAGCGCTGGAGTGGCATTGACGCCGGATAGGAGTCGTAAGGCTTGATAGAAGACTGGGGATTGCTGATGTTCGGCAGGAAGTAATCTCCAGTGCTGCTGCCCATGCGCGGACCTGTGACGTAGGCTGCGGTCTTTGTGTGTCCAAAATACTCCATGATGCGAGGTTACTGTAATTGCAATGTCTGCTACCAATATATTCCTATTATATGTTCACTCTTGACTGGTTGAGTAAGTTGTTGAACCATACCGTGTTACTCCAGCTAATATAGCCCCAGATGTTTATGCCTTGATTTACAGCTCCTTGGTTACTGGCGACATCGGTCAAGCGTGACGGTGACCACGTCAAGTTATGACTCGAGGTTACCAAGCTGCAGCGAATGGTCACCCATGGTGTAATTATAGATAATTAAGAGCAAGCTTCACCGACACTGAACCCTTGGTAATTAACAGAGGATAAGTTTGTTGTTAATGAGAAGTTTCAAGTCCTTAGTAAGATGTAATAGTAATACATCCATCTCGCGGGATCATGTAAACGAAAAGCTGTTCAGAATAACAGTTTATACAACACCTGTGGGTTTGTTGAACATTTTTTTACATTGACACTCTAGAATAATGGGAAACGTGTCCATGGAGATGTAAGAAACTACGGCCGGGATTCTATAATTCATTAACACACGATGGAAGGGTTTGGGGGCTATAGAAGTGGTGTTAATCTTTCTTATTTGAGACATACAGCTAAAACTTGAATTCTTTTTACATGTAATCTAGGACAAAAAGTGGCGCTTCTTCAGGCCAAACGAAATGAATTTATATATACATATATGGATATACAGAAAAGTCGGTTCACTGCAAATGGGAATGCTCTGAGCAAGCAACCGGCAATCGGACGTTCATGAGTTGACTTGTCTAAGTAATCCTGCTCCATTTTTTTTCTCTCTCTCTCTCTCTGTATATATATATATATATATATATATATATATATTATATATATATATGTGTGTGTGTGTGTGTGTAAAACTATAAGCTGAATAAATATTATTTGAATTTACTTGCTCCGTAAATACAACAACATTTATTTGATCTCGAACATGAAAAGCTGAGCATGTTCAATTCAGAAGTCTAAAACTCATATTTGAGAATATATATGTTTTTTTTCACCGGCCATTGAGTTGCATGTGTTGATTTTTCCTTGTTTTGTATAAAATATGTATTTCTTTGTTTGCACAAGATATGATTATTTTCATGCTCGATATTTTACTACGACTGAAAATCTATTTACATTTTAATTCAATAAAATAAAATAATTAAATAAAAACATAGTTTCCTATGTGTGCGTCTGGACTCGAAGACCTAAGCGCTTCCCCGACTCATGCAAACGTCCATATATAAGACCTGATATAAGACCTGAGACCTAATCCAACTTGTAGGTCTGTTTCAATTTATATAAATGTATATGTATGTATGTTTGTATGTATGTTTGTATACCCTGACTCAAGGAACGCCATTTTAGCTGTTATATATACTTGACTCCAGTGCACGTTAAAAAATATATAAGCTGCATGTTCGTGTTATGGAGACATGTTCTTAAAAAGCACTTCCCCTTAAATCAGTGCTCATTATGTACATGATATAAACAAAGAAAATATAGAATAAATATAAATCACATAATGTCAGGTCTATACGTGATAACTTGGGACGTTATTTGTTGGTAATGGGCTAATCGTCTGTTCCTAATAGCTTGATTAATACAACTATGATTAAGATGTCATTGGATGAAGGTCAAAATCCAAAAGGTCAGAACCACGATATCTTACCTGTCGTAAAAATCAGCGCAAAAATAGTACAATTATTATATATATTTGCTTTTACTAAATCTTATGAATAGTCGTTCTATATTTAAAAGCTGAATAGCAAAGTTTCAATATTGTAAGCTGCGCTTGACTAACAAATGATACGGTTTAGGGGAATACATTCCTATTTATATCAAACACAAGACTTCTCTTTAATGCTATAGATAATATTTAAAAAGAAACTAAATGTTGAAGAGTGGATAATGTAGCTTAATGTGTCACATCTAATCACAAGTTGCGTTTTTCTCACAGAATACGGCATGTGGGAAGTAGTTGGGTTTCATGTCGACCCATTGGAATTTGCTCATAGAAATGTTCATGTAGTCCTCGTCACTGATGTCGTTTGGTTCATCCGGGACCCAGTTGTCGTACTCAAACTTGGTTCCCGTAGATTCCCATATCCATACACCTTCCTCCTCCCTGTCGGTCCCAGAGGTCCAGTAACCCCTCCAGACATTGTTCCTTCCTGATACTATTGAAGCAAGAAAAATAAAGAACTTCCATATCATTTACATATATGGTAATATAAGACGTAATTAAAATAGTATATTAAATTAAATTAGCCACACAAAATTCTACACAGAATGACTTCTCGGTTTTTCGTGGATAATATTTTATTTAATTTTGCATACGAGGTCCAGGTCCCCGGAAATGTTGCTATTTTGTTCAATTTATTGAGTTTCTCATATTGTCAGTGACAAGAAATTCATTCCTCTCACATAGAGTTTATCATTTTCACGTAGAGTATTCTTTATATGTCCCATTTCTTCTACTGTCTCAAGTCCAGCAAACTCTGCTCCCAAACGTGGAATATTAAACAGATTTACACCGAAAACCGCATGTTTTATATATTGCGGTACTTTTGAGAATTTTGTAGTTTATATAAGCTCTAATCACAGAAACTTAATCACGTGGCCTTATATTAAGTGAGTAATAGTCACGTTCCAAATTGAACTTTCTTGCAAATACTGCAAACATTTTTTTCCCTAAGAATGCTCAGATTTCGGGGGGGGGGGGGGGGAGGGACCTGCCCCATGGAGGCTACGGTACTGTAATACTAATTTAACCGTTAGAAGTTTCTGTAAATATGAGTTATTCCAGAAAAAAACAATACCTGTATTGATTAAGCAACTGTTTTATTAATGAAGGTATAAATTAACATACATTTTGAAATATATTTTAAAAATTGAAAATGTACATAGTGTATAGAACGAGGAAAATAAAAGGAAACTGGTTTAATATTTAATATAAACATTTTGTTCCCATCATGTTCTCGATCGTTAGATAATAAGTCCCTTGTCTGAAAATAAATTGTTATTTGAATTATATACATCTGCTAAAAATACCATTTTATGATCAATTAGTGCACAATTCAGATAAATGTATAAGGCTTAAGAAATATCGGCGTGGTCTAGTAGCATGCTACTCGTGGAGACATGGGGAAAGCTTTCCTCATGCCCATACACTTCTCTCTGTCGATGAACAGACTGTTGCTCTTGACGGACAGGTCTTGTTCTAGAGAGGACTTGGTCCTCAGCAGGTGTTGTAAAGCGTTCTCTGCTTCTCTCAGCTTGGCCTTCAAGTTCCCGACGGTCGTCTCGATCTCACTCACCTCGCGTACTAATCTGTGTTGTACGGGGTCCCTGCATAACTCCATGTTTGGTCGACTTCCGCGTGTGACCAACCTGGTCTGGGCCACTTTCATCGGCCCCTCTTTGTCCTCAATTGTCTTCTTGAGAAGTTCAATAATGCTTTCGGCATCGAAAATCTCCTGCAAAACCATTGATAGATGTGTTTGCAGTTTGTGTTTTGTGTCCATACATTCCTTGATGCGGTGTGTGAAGGCGTTATTGACTGTATTCCACTGGTTCGTCAGAGCTGTAGCGGACTTGTTGAGAAGTGATTCTATCTTGTTACGGGTGTCCCTAGAAGCGGCGCGCTCCCTCTGTGATTGTTGGATATTGTCATTACTAAACTTGGCCCAAGTCTCCGGGACTGATAACGTGTTATCTACGCGCTGGACGCCATCTTGGAACTGAATCCCGCGTGACGTGTTCCTGAGCTGGTGGCACGTGCTGTCTAAGTTCATGGCTGCAAACTTATCAGCGCCGTCCTTCTCCAGTTCATGCTGGGCTGCTCGGTTCAAAGAAAGCTGATTGTTGGTTTTCTGTATCAGTTTTCGCATCTCCTCCTGGCAAATCTTAAGAGTGTCAACTTCCCTAATAAGCTGCTTCTCCACATTATCATGAACTAGGTCGATACCTTGTCTTTTCTCACGATTATACAAGCACTCTTGGGCGATATTAAGAGGTTTTTCAGTCTCTGCTAGAGCTTTCTCAAGAACGCGTTTTGCGCGCTGAAGAGACTCGGTCTCTGTAATCATATTGTCCGTTTCGCTATTCACTTCTGTCTTCCAGAATCGGATGTCATTCAGACGTTCGCCCAGCTTCTTACCGACGTCATTCTGGGTTCTTTTAGTTTTGTCGTCAGCGTCTCTGCACAGACGTACAGTATCCATCCGCACACGCTCAGAACCACTGCGCACGCGGTCCGAAGACATGTAGTTGCTCTGGTTTGAAGACATCCAATCGTTTGGTGTAAATCTCGTGTATAGCGCGTTTCGTGATGCAGAAAACACGGATGGTACTTTGGCAGAGTCGAGCTGGCTTAGCTGATTTGCCATAGACATAGGTTCTGGCATGCTCTTGGCAATGGCGGTAGTCGGGCTAGGCTTAGCTGTCTGGTAGTAAGTGTTGGACCTCCATGGTATGCTGGTATGGGAGCGCTGGAGTGGCATTGACGCCGGATAGGAGTCGTAAGGCTTGATAGAAGACTGGGGATTGCTGATGTTCGGCAGGAAGTAATCTCCAGTGCTGCTGCCCATGCGCGGACCTGTGACGTAGGCTGCGGTCTTTGTGTGTCCAAAATACTCCATGATGCGAGGTTACTGTAATTGCAATGTCTGCTACCAATATATTCCTATTATATGTTCACTCTTGACTGGTTGAGTAAGTTGTTGAACCATACCGTGTTACTCCAGCTAATATAGCCCCAGATGTTTATGCTTTGATTTACAGCTCCTTGGTTACTGGCGACATCGGTCAACCGTGACGGTGACCACGTCAAGTTATTACTCGAGGTTACCAAGCTGTAGTGAATGGTCAACCATGATGTAATTATAGATAATTAAGAGCAAGCTTCACCGACACTGAACCCTTGGTAATTAACAGAGTTAAGTTTGTTGTTAATGAGAAGTGTCAAGTTGTTAGTAAGATTTTATAGAAATACATTCATCTCGCGGGATCATGTAAACGAAAAGCTGTTCAGAATAACAGTTTATACAACACCTGTGGGTTTGCTGAGCATTTTTTACATTGACACTCTAGAATAATGGGAAACGTGTCCATGGAGTTGTAAGAAACTACGGCCGGGATATTATAAATCATTAACACACAATGGAAGGGTTAATTGAGGGGGCTAAAGTAGTGGTGTTAACCTTTTTTTTAAGACATACAGTTGAAACTTGAATTTTCTTTACATGTAATCTAGGACCAAAAGTGGCGCTTCTTCAGGCCCAACGAAATTAATTTATATGTACATATATGGATATACAGAAAAGTCGGTTCACTGCAAATGGGAATGCTCTGAGCAAGCAACCGGCAATCGGACGTTCATGAGTTGACTTGTCTAAGTAATCCTGCCCCGTTTTCACTCTCCCTCTCTCTCTCTCTCTCTCTCTCTCTCTCTCTCTATATATATATATATATATATATTTATATATATATATGTGTGTGTGTGTGTGTGTAAAACTATAAGCTGAATAAATATTATTTGAAAATACGTACTCCGTAAATACAACAACATTTATTTGATCTCGAACATGAAAAGCTGAGCATGTTCAATTCAGAAGTCTAAAACTCATATTTGAGAATATATATGTCTTTTTTATCCCCGGCCATTAAGTTGCACCTGTTAATTTTTCCTTGTATTGTATAAAATATGTATATATGTATTTCTCTGATTGCACAAGATATGATTATTTTTATGCACGATATTTTACCGCGACTGAAAATCTATTAACATTTTAAACACGTTAAAAGATATATAAGCTGCATGTTCGTGTTATGGAGACACGTTCTTAAAAAGCACTTCCCCTTAAATCAGTGCTCATTATGTACATGATATAAAAACAGAAAATATAGGATAAATATAAATCACATAATGTTAGGTCTATACGTGATAACTAGGGACGTTATTTGATGGTGATGGGCCAATCGTCTGTTCCTAATAGCTTGATTAATACAACTATGATTAAGATGTCATTGGATGAAGGTCAAAATCTAAAAGGTCAGAACCACGATATCTTACCTGTCGTAAAAATCAGCACAAAAAAGTACAATTATTATATCTCTTTGCTTTTACTAAACCTTATGAATAGTCGTTCTATATTTAAAAGCTGAATAGCTATGTTTCAATATTGTAAGCTGCGTTTGACTAACAAATTCTACGGTTTGGGGGAATATATCCCTATTCATATCAAACACAAGACTTCGCTTTCATGCTATAGATGATATTTTAAAAGAAACTAAATGTTGAAGAGTGGATAACGTAGCTAAATTTGTCACATCTAATCACAAGTTGCGTTTTTCTCACAGAATACGGCATGTGGAAAGTAGTTGGGTTTCATGTCGACCCATTGGAATTTGCTCATAGAGATGTACATGAAGTCCTCGTCGCTGATGTTGTTTGGTTCATCCGGGACCCAGTTGTCGTACTCAAACTTGGTTCCCGTAGATTCCCATATCCATACACCTTCTTCCTCCCTGTCGGTCCCAGAGGTCCAGTAACCCCTCCAGACATTGTTCCTTCCGGGTACTATTGAAGCAAGAAAAAAAAAGAACTTCCATATCATTTACATATATGGTAATATAAGACGTAATTAAAATAGTATGTTAAATTAAATTAGCCACACAAAATTCTCTACAGAGTGGCTTCTCCCGTTTTTCGTTGATAATTTTTTATTTAATTTTGCATACGAGGTCCAGGTCCCCGGAAATGTTTATATTTTGTTCAATTGATTGAATTTCTAATAATGTCAGTGACCAGATATTCATACCTCTCACATAGAGTTTATCATTTTCACGGAGAGTATTCTTTATATGTCCCATTTCTTCCACTGTCTCAAGTCCAGTAAGCTCTGCTCCCAAACGCTGGCACATTTGCTTTGCATTTTCACGGACTTTTAATTTTGTTGGATAGAACTTATAGCACGATCCGACATAATCCAAAGATGATTTCATTGGGCGGAAAAGATAGCTGAACCCTTTAGGACATTTAGGCTCTGGAAAGAAAAAATATTCTGGAAAGAAAAAATATTCATGAAGTGGGACGTATCAGCAGTTAATGGAATTCACCAGCCATGGTACGGAACGTTATTAAGTCGAGTATCATCACCAGGGGCGAACTAGGGTGAGACTAGAATATCAGCAAAAGCTGACAAAAGCCCTCAGCCAAAAGAACAGTGTTTAGAGGTGGTAACAGTAACAAGTACTAAATATCTGTTCTCACATGGATGTATATCTGTACATGTCTCAGTAATAAATTTAAAATGGAGAGGTATGTACCATGATTCATAACAATCCACCAAATGCTTCCTGAAAAATAAGCTTCTAAGTTTTATTCTATTATAAGCTCTGTGACCTTGAAAAGTAGGTCAAGGTCACCCATCTTCGAACATGAACAAGATTTTTGTCGATATACATCTTCACCAAAGAAATAAAATTCCTATTGTGAATATTTTTAGAGATATCCCGCTCACAAGGCCAAAGTTGAAAAATCCAAGGAAAATTCAATAAAAAATCAGAAATTGCAGATGGCGCCCCCAAACTTGTGCAGCAGTTACAGACCATCAGTCCCTATGATCATAGTAAGTATTGTGAAAATCCATCCAATGGTTTTTGAGAAAAAAGCTTCTAAATGTTTTTTCTATAATCAGCTCTAAAACGTAGAAAAATAGGTCAAGGTCACCCATCTTCGAACTTGACCGAGATTTTGTCAATATACATCTTCACCGAAAAAATAAAATTCTTAGGTGAATCCTTTTCGAGATATCCCGTTCACAAGCCCAAAGTTGAAAAATCCGATAAAAATTCATTAAAAATCAGAAATTGTAGGTGGCGCCACCAAACTTGTACAGCATGTACAGACTATCAGTCCCAATAATCATAGTAAGTTTTGTGAAAATCCACCAAATGGTTCCTGAGTAATAAGCATCTAAGTGTTTTTCTATAATCAGCTCTAAAATGTAGAAAAATAGGTCAAGGTCACCCATCTTCGAACTTGACCGAGATTTTGTCGATATACATCTTTACCGAGGAAATAAAATTCTGACAGTGAATCCTTTTCAAGATATCCCGCTCACAAGGTAAAAGTTAACGGACGCCGGACGGACGGACGGACGGACGGCAAGACGGACGGACGGACAGCTTGGGTGACGACAATAGCCCATCAGCCTAAGGGCTGAGGGCTAAAAAAGGCCCTGGGAATTTGAGTGAAAGCCACCAAAATTTAAAACCATCTTCTTACAGGCATAACGATTTTGTCTACATCATCAGCCCACAAACATCAATATTTTGTTTTACTTCCCGGTTTCTGGGTGGCAGTGTCCGCAAATGTTCAGCATATGACATACATGTAATTGTTTTGTATAACACCATTCACCCACCAGGTAGCCTGCATCCTTGTAGTGGACATGCAGCAAACAAACTAGAAATATCCTGTAAATAAATATGAGCGCTGCCACTTAATTGGATAATTAAGGTCCAGAGTATCTCCAGGAATTATTAACATCCACTTATATTAGCTACTGAGCTACTTGAAAGTTAAAAAAATTAAATCAATGGATAGATTCTTCAGCTATCTACATATGCAGGGAAAAGAGGTAAAATACCGTCATGCCCAATTATTGTCATATAATTTAATTAACAGAAGTTCTGATAATAACCGGGACAAGATAATAACGGACTTCAAGCCTGTAGCATCAAACCTAGACTAAAACCAAATGTGGTCATTATATAATATTGGCCCGTACATGATTAATGATATGTTAAATTTATTAAGAGAAGCTATTGCTAGTTATTATAAAGTAATGTTCATTAGTTGAATAGCCTTAATTTAACTGAACAGCCTACATTATCCGCAGTCCGTATGATTCTATGTGAACAAATATATTTATACCACATATATTATTTTCCCAGTGATAGTGGGCCATTGGCTATCGAGGGTACGACCTTGGAAATAAAAAAATGAATAGCAAGTGCAAATCTATCACTTATAACTAATACTTATATATTTAGTAATATATATTTACGTTCTTGTGCAAGCATGAACAAAAGTGGGTGATATTGGAGAATCCACTATGGCGTATGCGACCTCGGAATTTTTGTTAAAAATAAATATCCAGTGCATATTTAACGCATATTTAACGTATAACATTTACGGAGTCCATAGCTCAGATATTGAAAATCAGCCGTATTGGAGATCTAAAAAATTGTAATCGATGGTTTTGAACTCTGAGGGACCTAAAAAAGTCAGTCCTTAAACAAGTCGAGCACACATTGATGTAGAAATAAACTGAACAATAAACTACATCAAACTGAACATTGATGTAGAAATAAACTGAACCCCCCCCCCCATACAAAGTAGGCTAATAATTTGAACGCCTAATTTTATTTTGTACTT
The DNA here is from genome assembly GCA_026874595.1 of Sipunculus nudus. NCBI lineage: Eukaryota > Metazoa > Annelida > Sipuncula > Golfingiida > Sipunculidae > Sipunculus > Sipunculus nudus. Next base: position 83,327,516 of record CM049308.1, on the reverse strand, counting down.
TGATTGACCAATGAAATCGAATCCACAAAACATATTTAACCCACATATCAATTAATATGTAGAAATCAACCCCTAAACCTCCTTTAAGCATCCCCTACGTACTGGGGAGGCATAAAAAATTTACGAAGACAAGTAAATATGTACACATGACATGTAAGTTAATAAACTGTTCTTACCGCATGTGGGATCGTTCAGATTCGATATTAGATTCAGGATGGTGGCCATATTGCCAACTATTTGTGGATCTCGGTATCCATGCGGACAGAGAGGGTGACATTCCTCTATGGCATGTGCTGTATTAAATACAGTAATGACTGTCAAAGATTCAGTTGATGTAATGAAGTAACAGTTTATGGTTAACATAAATGTACTATATGAAACATATCAGAGATTTCCTACCTTTCAATCACCAAACGGAGTCCTTAGAAAAATGAAAAATAGAAAACTATCTAATTAAAGATTTATAGTCATATACTGTTTTGATAACTTCGGTAAATATCAGTTCGCGTATTTCTTGCCGTTATGGTCTCGTTATTTTAATACTATGAATCATCACCGAATGTCGTTATATTCTAAATCCCTTAAACAGTATGTCTAAAGTAATTATTACACTCTTAATAAATTCATCTAACTCACACTAACATTATGTTTCAGAAACTGCATTATCATGCACCAATCTAATTTAAAAGAAAATACACATACAAAATTACATACAAGATAAAGTTGAAACCGTGTTCGGGATGTTGTAATTTTAAACTTCAGTAAGGTAAGGCAGTCAGGAGTTTTTTTAATCAAATGATAATAAATGATCCGAGAAAATCTCGAATTTGAGAACCTCGCGAATAAAAAAAAGACAACAACAGTATATATATATGGACATACCTAATAGTAGTATCACAAGGATGAGGTAGTGTTTCATCATAGTGGTGTGCGATGTAAAGAAGACACAATAAACAGTAAATCTGCAAAGAAACAATGCTCAGTCACTCCGTGTTGTTTTAATATCCTGATGTTCATGGCAGCTTACATATCACCAGTACCAATACAATAAAACAACAGTTAAACATTTAAAGAGGAATATAGCTGAGTATTATTCCAAGTAGATACTTCAAAATTTTACTGTTTACATCAGGTATATAATTATGTTATATATATGTGTGTACGTGTGAAGATTACTTACAGTCTCTCTCGATGACCAGTCGAGGCCACTCGAATGCGGCGATTTGTAACGGGGGGATTTAATGTGTGTGTGGAGGGGGTGGGGGGGGGGGGGGTATTAATACCTTCCTCCCATATCCTCCCACTCCAGGGTTCGAGCTCCTCCTTTTTCACATTGCGGGATCGATATGTACTCTGCTATAATCATCTTTCTGTCCCTCAAAATTGGCGACTCATCCTTCAAACTGCTGTAGCGAGTGTTTTAAGGGTTTCTCTTAGAAGAAATTAATAGAGAGCCCTGATTTAGCATAGTACGCATAAAAAGAGGCATAATAACTTTAAATGTTAATAAAAATCATACAGAATATCCATGTGAGTACTATAGACTATATATATATATATATATATATATATATATATATATAAATATCCCTTATTTCATCTTTTTTTCCCCCTAAACGTCCCCCCCCCCCAGGATCCGCTTCTTATGACCATCCCACTATGATGTTAAACGACCACTTTTTTTGTCCAAGGAAATCATATATATCCATGAATCACGAAAACTGGCCGAGATGGCGGTGCGTGATCGGTTAATCGGATAAGCGACATATGTTGGGCATCATGGAATAAGCTCAGAGTAGAAATCAGTGAACCATCACATTGTACCATACATTATGGTTATTAAACATCGTTAATCATACGTAAATATATATATAAATATGTTTTCATACAAACTCCGCTTGTCACCTGCATGGTTAAGAAGCTCGGAACAAAATAAACAGTCTGCACTAAGGCTTCTTCACGTTTTTTCCTACACTGGAAGACTGAAACGTCTACACTCGGTCATTCTCTCTCTCTCTCTCTCTCTCTCTCTCTCTCTCTCTCTATATATATATATATATATATATATATGAGTGTGTGTGTGTGAATGTTTGTGGCAAAACACATGTGGAAACATGATATCAAACTGGCATTAATAAAAATTGGAAATGTTAAATATAAGCAATCTTACTTTGTAAAGCATATGATTCCATAAGATCTGTTTTCTCTTGCTGTACAGACCAGGCTTTCTACGGATTTCTTTAAACCACAAACCCCACATGAACTCAATGTACGATATCCAATATGATATATCACTTATGTATGACATATCTTAATTGTTCCAAAGACGTGTGCAGTGACATTGATTGGCAGTTAATAATAGGTATTGTTTATATGATATGTTTATACAAAGATCCAGCCTAAAAATCTATATATTTGAATATAGGATTAAGCAGACTGATTTTGAGTTTCATCAAAAAGTCTTCTAAATTGTCAATCATTTTACACTCTTTGGGCCATTAAATTCTGTAACAATATACTTGGTGTTTAATTAAAGGTAGACAACAGTGACATTGATTGGGAGTTAATTATAGGTATTGTTCAACTAAAGTTTATATGAACAAAGATCCCGCTTATACATATATATATATATATATATATATATATATATATATATATATATATATATTTGATAATAAAATTAAGCAGACTGATTTCTGAGTTTCTTCTAAATGTCTTATTAATTGCCACTCGTTTGACATTCATTCGGGCCATTAATTTTTTTATAATAAAAATTTATTTATAAGGTTATTTGGCCGTTAATTTAAAGAAAGCTGTTATTCACCGTTTGACAAAAGTAACTGTCATTTAATAACAAACGGTTATTATATCATTACAAATGTCATGACAAATTTTATTTTCTCTAAATCTATGATGATGATGATAATAATAATAATAATAATAATAATAATAATAAAAATAATAATGATAATAATAATCATAATCATAATCTCATCATACATTTTCTTTTAATGCTATTCACTTCTTTGTGATAGTTGTGTGAAGATAACTTTAATCATGCGACATCAAAATCTAAATCTGTATCGAATCTAAATTAAAAAAAAAATAATTGTCAGCACAACATCTTATATTCACATCCATAATTTCTTTCCAGTAGCTGATCAAAGGGGGGCGCCGGCTTTATGGGCTAACCCCCCACCCCCACCCCGAAACCACAATTATCATTATTATTGGAGTAATATGTATTGCTACGCATTGTATTCATACGTCAGTTGCATTATTTTCATTTATGATGGCCATATACCATTAAACAAACAACCTATTCAAAGAAAAAAAACATTAAATGAAATCTTGTAACTATACCATGCTCATATCTATTTGTATTTTTAGAAGGATAAGTTGGATATATATACCCACAATGGATGAAGACATTATCACTTCATGGATGCAGACATTATAATTTTTATAATATGATTTCTCAGCCATGACTTCCGACGTTCACGTGGAATGCTTCAGCTTCTTTAGACTTTTACATCTTGTTTGGGGACATAAGTTTTTCATAAGGAGTTTTCCGTCACCTCGCCTTATCTTGCTGTTATACACTCTTTGTTGATTTTAACTGAATGATATTGTGTGACCGTTCAGTTAAACACAATGTACGTTTATGCATGATCTTTGTTTTTTTTTTTTTAAATTGCAGAAGTAAGCACCGAAAACTCGTTTCCTCTTCATAAATAAAATGAAAAGCGGACCAGGAGAAAGGCTGTATATATCCGTTCGAAATTTCATAGGGGAATAGACTGTGTAAGTATAGTCACCGCGCACAGACCTAATTACTAATTCAAGCTACTGGTTATTCAATATAAACATGACTGAGTGAGGTTTCACGGTTCTTGTACGGCCAAATACTTTAGGTTCTTGGTACGGTTTGGCCACGGTTGAACCAAGTTCAGGTGCGACTGCGCCTCGGTCTTAGTAGGGCTTACTAAGGTAACGTCCCGGATGAACTGCGGTTAGCTACGTTTAACAAGGGTTCAGGAGGATTTTAGCAGGATGCAAGGAGGGTCTGCCACTGTAAGACCAAGTATGGTGATGGAAAATATTGTCAAAAATCGAAATTAAATAAATGTGGCCTCAGCATCCTTCTCTTCAATTCTTGATTAACAAGTATTATGGATTACCCTTGCTGATGAGGTCATAAGGCCCATTTTCACTTTGTCTCTTTTTCCAGAGTATATTTCAACGCGCAGTTGACCTCTATTTTTGGAGTTCTTAACTGAAAATGTGCAGTTGTAATTATCGATATGTGCCGCCTTAAAATTAGAATTTTTCTTTCTGCCACAGAATGGAAACCCCCTCGGCACTCATTCATATCAAAGCTATATGCACCAAATAACTGGCTCGGGTTCAAGTTTGCTAACATTCTGTTATATTTCATAAATCATTATTTTTTTATTATATATTTTCTTCATTTACTTTCATAATCCAATTATAATATTCATATATTATATAAATAAGCAATATATTCACCCTCTATATCAGCTGGTAATGGTTCAAACTTAAAATATTAAAAGGCGGTTTCTGAATATCCTGGTCCCTTGGCCTTTAATTGCTTTATAAGTGGCCCCAGTAGGCCCCATTTTATGCTGATGAGGAACTTTTGTTTAGAAATTTGTTCATTTCTAATTTTGCTTTATATAAATTTGCAGTTTTGTCTTTGAGGCACTGAGAGTATTCCTCCTCTTTGTTTCATACTTACATGGGTAAAGCCTGGACACCTCATTAGACTGATTCCCTGCCTGGGACTGATCATCGGAAGTTACATTCCTGCTTATTATTTACAGTATTGTGAATATCTAATTTAGTACCGGGTATTTTGAACTCCGCAAACGTCGAACCTGCATAGGAATGACAAATGCGTGAGTTCTCATAGGCGTATTGCGGCATCAATGTAAGCCGTGCGGGTGCCGGTAAGCTGTAGTGGACCCTAGTAAACCGAAGTTAAAACTACTCATGCCGTTTCATGTCGAGTGAAATAGATTACAGGAATGGAATGCAACCACTGCATTAGGATTATAATGCGTAATATGTTAATATAATAATCTAATACTAATATATATATATATATGCATTAAATTGCCATTGCTATCACTGGGGGATCCAGAGGGGGCGCCTTCGGTTCGCGGCCCCCTAGTCGGGGGGCTGAGGGGGGTCCTGTGTGCAATCATATGTCCCCTAATTTTGACTTCAGATCCAGGTAGGACACCATTTGAGGAGTAAAAAAACGTGGGTAGACATCCTGGGTCACGGGCAGAAAGGGTAAAATTCAAGATGGCGTCCAAGATGGCCGCCGAATCATTGAATCATACATAACTCGAAAAGCTATTGGGGTAGGGGATTGATTTTGGTGTCTTTGCCTATGTTTTCTGGGTCAAGGAATCTATTGAAACCATTTCCAAGACAATACCATATTTGGTTTCAGGGATATTCAATATGGCTGTCATATTGGCAGCCGTACCATAAAATCATACATAACTAAAAAAATATTGAGGTAGGGGAATGATTTTGGTGTCTTTGCCTATGTTTCAAATGTCAAGGAATCTATTGAAACCATTTTCAAGACAGTACCGTATTTGGTTTCAGTGATATTCAATATGGCTGCCAATATGGCCGCCCTACCATAAAATCATACATAACTCAAAATTTAATTGAGGTGGAGGAATGATTTTGGCGTCTTTGCTTATGTTTTCAGGGTATAATAATCACTGGATAAATTAATTGTTTAATTGCTAGGGAATAAAAAAAATATCTAAAAGAAATGAAATTTAATTAGGAATAAAGGAAAAAGAAAAAGATCAAATGAGAGTTGTTACAGCCTCCCTCTCGATCCGCCACTGACTTATGCAGACTAGGAACGCTGGATGACTAGTTTGTAATTCTGAACTTCCTTAAAAGATACCCTGACCGATAGTATATATAGTATATATAGTATATACTTACGTTTCTTCCCCCTGGCTGTGATAAGCTATGTTTACACTATGTAAAATATTTGTTGTACGTGACTTGTTGTCAGCCTTATATTTGAAGCCTTTACTCTATTTTAATGGACCCCCCCCCCCCCACACACACACATATTATCTTTATATTATTAATGCTAAAGACGTAAAATGTAAAGTTAATGGGTGCATATATACTAAAAAAGCAACAGAACAAAACCATGCCACGTGTTTACATACTGTAAATGATAGGTCTCTTTGTTAAGCGTTGTTGTTCAATTGATCACAATCCATTTGTATGTGACAGGAGATATTGGACAACATTAGGCTTTTGAGGAGAAATGTGGGCGGGCTAGCGTCACAGCTTGAACGAGACGGGGTCCTGTGAGTCATCGAGAACACAATGCCGTTTAGCCATAGTTTCCGAGAGGCAGGTAGGAACGAGCAACACAATTGATAATCTCATAATATGTCAGTCCTCTGTCTGTTTGAAGCTGCGACGCAGAAAGTAAATACCTCCTTCAGCGGAGGAAGTAGTGGGTTGAGTGATTGTCATTTCGATGAATGTTTATGAAAGCATGAACCATGGGCTAAAGAGGACTGTCTGACAGCGAAGTCGGCGCTCAGGCCAGTCACGTCTCCAGTTATTCAGTTTATTTTTTTAGTGATCCTTTCAAAACTTAGGATTTTCACTCTTTCGCCCAGAGGGAAAACCGTAAATTTGGAAAGGATCGCTAAAATAGACTGAATATCTGGATCCGGTTCCATTCACATTCGCATTTTGTCTGTTTTTCCTTAGACCAACTAAAAAATAAACCGAGCCGCTCAAAGACGAAAACCCTTTCCCTTTTTTCAATTGATATTCATGTTTTAAAACTGCAGAATCGTTGCCTCCGCCAGGAGTGTATGCGTTCGTGTGTCTGTCTGTGTGTGTGTGTTTCGTCACAACATAACTCACGCATGTATTTACAGAATCCTATGAAGACACCTTGGAAATTGGATAATGAAGAATCGATGAGGTTCAGGAATGACATCAAGGAATTTTCACAAATGTGCAGTCACATGCACAAATAATTACAGTCCAGCCTCGTGCGCGATGCAGGTCACCGGGCCGCCTGTTCAGCTCACGGTCGAGCTCCCAGTACCTTAGAGATAGGGTGTCCAGTGGTTATCTGCTTTTATACACCGGCAAATAGGCACCTCAGCACAGGGATTCGAATGTTCGCAGAGTAATTTTGAAACGTGTGCTCTAAGTTCTGAGATGAACGACGCATTTGCCAGCAAAGGCCATATATTGTTATATCATCCCATGCGAGCAATAATGCTGATGTTTAATGTGTTTATAACAACTGATTTCATCCCTGTAGCATATAATTTGGACAAAAACACGTATGGTCATAATTATCATATTTCTTAGGTTAATAGAGGCATAGTTTCTATATATGATTTTTATCCTTGCCCTCTGCATGTTCAAATTAGACTGATGTAGGATACGATTCACCCAATGATATAGAATAAAAAAAACAGAAGTAATTTAAACCACGTGACCCCAATAATATATGGTAAATGGTGAATAACATGCTGCTTGGGTCCTAACGGGGTGAACGTCATCTGAATTTATATAAATAATTAAGACGTACATAACGTGACATCTAATTGGTCTCTGTTCGTGTTTTAATATGGTTCTTACTATTGAGGAGGGTTTTCACCAATTATGATATAACATTAAAACTTAAGACAGATATTCATGAATTCCAAATCATAAATTCAATTCAGACCCGTGACAAGAAATTTGCCTGATTAATCCCGCTTTGAAAAATGATTCAATTTAAAGTAAAGAATCGTCTTTAATTTCATATAATTTCATATAATATCATACAATTTCAAAACATTTTGTTCAGAAGACCAAGGAGCTTGCCTTACAGAGGGAGTATGATATCAAATCAAATGTGAAGAAAACATTACGCATATTGAATCCTCCACAGCACCATGTCACTCATGTGATACAAACCTTTAAGGAAATGAATTCTTTCACTTGTTGATTCATCCATGTTGATTCGAACGCTCCGCCAGTAAGCAATCAGATTTCGACAATGGACAAAAGATTCGTACAAACATTGTAAGTCGTTATTTCTCAGTGAGTGAATCGGTAACCACATGAGGAGCTGGTTTTGCTGTAAGGAGCGGACCGGCAAATAGACTTCAGTCACTAACACTTCAAAGAAAGCCCCTCGTGAAAATGTAAAAGCATACCTTAACTTAAGGATTCATGAGACAATGTTGGTAGCAATACAGTTATTCCATTCGGATAACACTACCTTTGGTCAGAGGTTGTTTGGCAAATCTGAGGTCGCATAGTCATCCGATGTTTATGTATTTTGCATGGAGCGTGTTCCCTTGTTTATCCCCCTGGGGCCCTCATACGTTTTAATTTACAAGAGGATGGAATCCGAAATGCGAAAGAGGACCAGTTCATACTAGTTACGCTTGTGACGTCATCGTATCTGTTTGTGCTGCTGGTAGTGCATGAACTGTCGTCTCAACAGGTGTGGCATGTACCTGACAGATAATTTTTACATCAGCCTTTCTTTTTCAGACAAGATTGATTAAATACTGAAAGGTTTCATTGTTGACTGGTGCATCATTGAAAATGGTAATAATAATGATTAAAATTGTGAATGCGCAAACATTGTCTGTAAAAGCTTTTCTCTTTTTGATGCCTGGAGATCGGAGAACCCTACAAAGAGTCTATATAAATGAGTCAAGCATAATTTATAGGTGGCTTCAAGATTAGACAATTGGTTAATATAAGAAACATTTATCCCCTCTCGAAAATCTTTCGAAATAAAATCGTCCACAATCTCAGATCACTGCTAAATAACGGTGACATTTCTATCAAAACTACAAAAGAAAAGAGGTCCAAGCTATTGGAAAGTTAATAATGAGTTGTTATTAGAAGATGAATATGTTCATTTAATAAAATATCTTTTATGAAATCTGAAAACCAAATATAAGGACGTGGAAATTAAACATACTGTGTGGGACACAGTCAAGTGCGAAATACGCGGGTATACAATCCAATATTCAAAACGGAGAAAAAAAGCACAAGAAACGAGAGGAAGAAATACTTCAGAGAGAGCTTAAAAAATTATTTAAAAAAAAACCCCAACAAACTAGAACTTAGAAGATGAAATATCCCTTCGCAAATTAATAGAAGTTAAAACTCGTTTAGATGAAATTTTAGATGCAAAAACCAGGGGTGTTATCCGCGTTCTATACAAAGGTGGTATGAAAAGGGTGAAAAAATACGGGTTACTTCTTTTCTTTGGAAAAAATAAATTATAATAGTAAAAGCATTTCGACGCTTAAAAAGACGGAACTCTAATTAGCGATCAGAAAAAAATATTAGAAGTATGCCATGATTTTTACCGGGACCTCTTTAAATCCAAAAGAACTTATTCAAATAGACCATTAAAATGTGTGTTCTTTAACCAACCGAATACTCCAAAACTGAAGATTCCAGATACAGAACAACTGAAAAAAAAAACCGCTTACACATGCAGAATGCCACCGTGCATTAAAAGAATTCAAGCCGGGCCCTGGTCTCGATGGTTTCACATCTGAATTTTTATTTGTTTTTCTGTGATAATATATCAGATTTATTCTTACAGTGTATAAATTATTCATTCTGAGTCAAGGCGCTTTCAGTAGAACAAAAAGTGGCCTAATATCGTTAATTAAAAAAAAAAGATAAAAACAAAACTTCATAAAGAAAATTTCACTTCTCCCAATCGATTTTAAAATAAGTAAAGGTTTGTCAAAAAGGCATAGACCATATCAATCAAACTTAATCCATCCAAACCAAACAGGTTTCGTGCCAGGCCGGTATATTGGTGAAAATAATAGAATAATACAAGATGTTATAAACTAATCCTCTATACATTAAATTCCAAATACACTAATCCTAGTCGACCTAGAAAAGGCTTTTGACACCTTAGAATGGGATTTCTTATGGCAAACATTAAATGAATATATTATACCCAGTTACTATTTAGAATGGGTTAAGGTTCTTTATACGGACATAAGTAGTTGTGTAATGAATAATGGTTTTATGTCAGATCGATTTCTTATAAATTCGGGAGTATGACAAGGGTGTCCATTATCGCCCATCCTATTTGTTTTGGCACTTGAATTTTTGTCGATTTATTTCCGAAATGACAAGTCAATTAGAAGGGTTACTTTCGGTAATTTGGAAATTAAACTTTCACAGTTTGCAGACGATACCACTAGTTTTGTTGCTGGTCTGGTGTCAGGAAAATGGCTTTTCGAAACGTTAAATCAATTTGAAAAAACAACTTAGGTTTTAAAGCAAATCTAGATAAATCGGTGACGGTGATCTGCAAGTCAGATGGATTGCTGGTAAATTTCTTGCACTGGGGATAACATTTTGTAGAAGCGAACGTGAAACTGCGGAATATAATAACAGGGAAGATAGAGGAAATGAAATTACTGCTGCATTCATGCTTTCGTAGATCACTAACACTTAAAGGCAAGATTTGAATCACTAAAACTATCGGTCTGTCACACGGTCATGTCCACGTTTAATATTCCAGATTTATATATATATATTTATATAAGAGACACAACGCAGTTTCAATTTATATGGAATAACCGACCATCAAAAATAAAATATAATGTGTTGATAAGGACAGTTCGTAAAGGGGGTTCAAAGCTTCCAGATATAGAAATAGAAATACAAAACAAAGCAATAAAGGTTAGCTGGATTAGTAAAACCTTGGAAAGACCTTATTCGGTGGTAGGAAATTTAGGCTTAAGTGTCCTTCAAAGATATACTTCGGATTCGTTGCTTATTAAATATTCCTCAAGACTTTGCACCCTTTTCTGAGAATGTTATTAACACGCTCAAAGAAATTCGATCATACGCATCACCGACAAGCTGTAAAGATAACGCAAAAGAGATAATTTGGTATAACACATTTATAACGACAGATAACGGACACCGACCAGATATTTCTAGACAATACCTACTCCAGTTATTGATATGACAACAAAATCAAAATGATCTGTGGAACAATATTTTCAAACATATGATACTTAGGAATAACCAGGAAATACATAGATATTGATGTGTATCTATATATTTATTTTGTATATATATATATATATAAATATATATATATATATATATATATATATATATATATATATATATATAAAGGTATGTGTACTTTTCATGCATGTAATTATTGCGCATGTTGACAGGCTTTTTGATTGATTAATACTATTTTTTCATCATTTTTTGTCTTACCTTAGTACAAGCTAGAACTTTGTGTCACAAGTGAACAAAGTATTTATATATATACTTACAACAAGTCACAGTATATACTTTATATATTATCACAGTATATACTTATCTACAACCTTAGTCTTGTTCTGTCAATGTAATCAATTAAGCGTCACCTTTTCCAATAATATTTCGACGTCTATTATGAATTATATTACAATTGTCAACAAAAACCATTTTGAGACGTCAAAAAAAAGAAAGAGAAAAGAAAGAGAAGAAAAAGAAAAGAAAAAAATCTTTACGTTGCCTGTAGTACTTACGTCTTTGAAGTGTTTCGTCACGGATGCTTTCTTTACGTAATCATTTTACAATCCTTACTGACCTACTAATGAACACTAATCTTAGAAAGACTTTAGCTGTAGATGTCTTCAAGGATGGGTTTCCTCCGTTCCCTAGACCTGTAATAACTGCTAATATTCACTTATATGACGCTGTCAGTCTACATGTAAATGTAAACTGGATCGTTCATTGGGCGAATACCTTTAGATTGTGTGGTAATGCTTCTGATATGGTTGCGAAGTGTGAATTACTGTTATTCGATTTGTTTACTGGAAGAGATGAAATTGAAAAGTTTATCACGTAAACCTTCATTCTTGTCTTACTTTAAGTGTACTCATTACAGAGGGTTGTTTCACCAAAGCACGAATCCATGGCCTGTTGACGACAATGTCTGTTCTAAATTCTCAATTTTGTGTTTTATTTACATGGGGCAAGGATAAATATAGATCATACGAATGTATATTATAAACATATTTATTTTACATGGATTATACAAATAGTTATTACAACTAATCGAAGCACTCTCCATGGCTCAGGTGGTGGCGTTTGATAGTGTCAAGAGGTGGAGGAAACCGGAGAACCCGGAGAAAACCCCCGGCCTTGGTGGGGCAACTACAACCCACTCTCACAGCCACGCCGGGGATCGAACCCGGGTCGCCAGCGGAGAGAGCCGAGTGTTTTACCCCTCGACTGTCTTAGGTACTTTCGAGACTTTGCCTTTGACGCGCAAGAAGGTTAAACCGTCATATGTGCCTTCTCCCGAATGCCTTTATATTGTCTTAGGGGCTACATGTCATATTTCCAGGCTGACATGTAAAAATCGTCATAAATTCATAGCCATATATATTGTATGAGTATAATCAATACATCAGTCTGGTACGGGTTACGAACACTTTATTCAAACATGCGCCCAGCGTAATTTTGTGTATATATAGCCACGTCTGCGTTTTGTCTGAGTATGTGATTGCAGGACATCACACGTGTGTTTTACTGAAAATCAAAAGTATCATGGACGGATGGATTAACATCAAGTTTGTGATGTCAAAAGCAAAAGGAAACATTTGTCGTGTGACCTTTCTCAACAAATCACCACAAACCAAGGTAATTAAATTGAACAGCTCTAACTGACAAATTTCTACTCTAGTTAGAGTAAATATCAAAAGTATAAAAATGGTTAACCATATCACTGAGTAAATATTAAGCATAAAACAGTAGTTTATATATATAAAAAAATTAACCTGCATTAACTCTACGTGGAGTATTAGTGTGTCATGTCTCAGCACTAACTCATAATTTCAAATATTATGAAACATTAAACAATTAAAATAAGTTGTATCAATAATCAGTTTGAAAATTTCGCCAAATATTCAGGAAATAAATTTCCAGGATGTTAGCTCTCAAACGGTTAAATTAATCCTGGAAGCACCCTCGCCATTAAAAGTCACACCACTAGAGTTGTGAACGACTAGGTTCTTTTAACAGTCCGTTAACCACAAATCACAGAGTAGTTCCTTGATTACACAGTTCCTGATCACTTGACACACGTGACATCGGAATGTTGCGCTCCCCGGTTCACAGTACAATCATTCCACCTTTGGTTACACCAAAAGTCCCTCGTTGAAGTGCTGCTGTAACTCTCAAGATGCAGTTCAAACAGCACTGAATAATTAGTCAATTCTATTTTGACCTAAAGTCAATGTCGTTCACAGCTGATTTCTCCTGGAATCATCCAGCTCTAGGTAACCAAATATGCTTCCACACAGTGTTATCCAGTACCTCCACAGTAAAGCGTTTAAATAATGTCCTCGGTCTTTTCATGAAAGGTCTCAAAACAGGTTTAGATTGACAGATTTATAAGTCATTCGGCAGAATGCGATACCCGCTCTGAAGTCGGTTACAGAGAAATCACTGTGGCCTTCCTCAGACACCGAAATCTACCCTTATAGACATCATCTCTCAGCTGTCTAGACCCTTGATGCATGCAGACCTGCCCCTGGACTGCATATATCGTCAGGCTACACGTACTGACGCTCTGATCGGGCATTCGTCGCGAATTTCGTCCTAGTCACGTTTTATATATGCTTGCTGACGTCACAAGTCCTGACCGTCTTCGAGCCAATCACCACGTCCTATTATGTAGACTGCCAAATATTACATGAACCTTAATATGAACACGCCTTCAGAGACAAAACCCTAAGAAAATCAAACTAAACAGGTGCTGATCATTTAAAGTCAACAACAAACAATCCTTAATTAAGAGACCGCAAAAAGAGACGGCTCCCACGGGATTAAATTGTACTGAAATTAACATAAAGTGAGATACGTGTGCTCTTTAAGCAAAGTTCTCACGCCAATCAAAACATGATATTCCATAGTAATGACCAATAAATTATAAAAACAATCATGTGGTTATACTCCTTACTAGAGCATGCAATACAACAGCAAAGTCACAGTCCTGACACCGAGGACAAGCCCTTGTAAACCAAGATATTAACCTCTCGCATGTACTCAGCTAGGACACAAATTAACGCTGTTTTGGTCTATAGACCACCATATGGATTCGTGTATCACGACTGCTGGCAGAGATGGTGGTGACTGATTGATATGATGAGCGATCATACGTTTGGTCAATGGTCTTGGCATAGCTTCAGTTAACTTTGTTTGTACTACTTGGTTTTCTAAGGAAATCTAAACCGTCGTGTATTTATATTATTATATCAATTTTTTATTCCCTTATTAATTCTCATGATTAAATTCGATAATTAGTTATGCATTAATCCCGACGATCAAACCTTATTCTTTGGTGAACGTAGCTGACACCAATCGTTTATAGGTGGCCGTGATGGCGGGAGTTCATCGTAAAACATGATAAGGCGAGGTTGCAAACATGGTATCACTCTGACGTTAACCCCTAAACGATTAAGAACAACGAGTTAAAATCTGTGCATGATTAACTTGTAAAGATTATAACCCCTTTTGAAAATCTTTTCTCTGTAAGATCAGGCTTTTATGGACTTCTTTTAAACAAAAATCTGCGCTTAAACAGAACTGACGATATCCAATCTGTCATTGATGCATGATATGTTCAAAGTATTCCGAAATCGTGCATGACATTGATAGATATAAAGACGATATGATTTTTAATGGCGGCTGTCTATTTTGATAATAGGAATGATCAAACAAATTTCCGAGTATCTCTAATAAAACATTATAAGCCAATCATTTAACCTGAATCCAGGGTCGTGAAAATATCTTCTTAGTATGCATTTATTTAAAAACGTAACTTGATCCATTTTCTTTCAATTTAGCGGCTATTCATCTTTTTTTAGCTCAGCTGACTGAAAGTCATCTGAGCTATAGCTATTACTGTTTGTCCGGCGTCCGTCCGTGTGTCTGTATGTCTGTCCGTTAACCAGGTACAAATCGTAACCGCTGGTTCTAGAATCTTCTAATTAGATCATGGAATGTTTCATCAGTTTCTGAAGTCTGGTGGCGCCACCTGTATTTTTTCGATTTTTACGAATTTTTTCTCTATTTTTTAGACCTCTTAAGATGCGGTCATTTGTTAACAGGGCACAAATCGTAATGACTGGACCAAGAATCTTCTCTCTTTACATCCAGGGAGGTCCATGCAAAGACTCCTTTAATACCTGAAATTAGATCTTTGTTACCCATATCCCGTGAGCTATGGAGCTTTAAAGTATCCCCCTGAATAATGCATAAGTATAATCCAAAACTCAAGTATCTGAACAACTATGGTATTTATCAGCATGATTCTTTGCATGGAAATTGATCATGGAATGTTTCATCAGTTTCTGCAGAGTGGTGGCGCCACCTTTATTTTTTCAATTTTTTAAGCATTTTTTTCTCTATTTTTAAGACCTTCCAAAATGCGGTTGTCTGTTAACAGGGCACAAATCATAACCATTGCACCTAGAATCTTCTTACTTGACATCCAGGGAGGTCCATGTAAAATCTCCTAAGAAACCTTAAATTTTGTCTCTGTTACACATATCCTCCAAGCGAAGCTACACCTACAAAATTTGGCATTCAGATGATAAAATTTGTTTTGCGAATGTCTTCTTAGTAGCTGAGCGCCATGACCCATGGGTCACTTGTTGTAGAATATATTCCCTTTTCTCAGGAGTGATAATCAGTATCGGCCTGAAATTGTGCATCTCCATTGATCTTCGAGTCCTATATCTTGTACTCAAGACTGGTGGCGCCATCTGCAATCGTTTTCCCGTGGCGTCTGTCCATACATGTGCTTTGGGTGAAAATTGCTCATATCTTAGGAGGGGGTCATGGTGTTTGTCTGAAATTTGGCATTTTCATCCATATTTAAAAGTTTTCTCATTAACCAGACAGGTGGCACCACTTACATTTCCGTATTCATAGAATAAGTTAATGCCCTTTTTTCAAGAGTGATTCGTAGTATTGGCCTGAAATTATGCATATTCATTGATCTTGGAATCCTCCATCTTGTACCCAAGACTGATGGCGTCATCTGCAATCGTTTTCCTGTGGTGTCTCTCTGTACATGTGCTTCCGGTGAAAAATGCTCGTATCTCAGGAATGGGTCAAGGTATTGGTCTAAAATTTGTCATATTTATCCAGCTTGGAAAGTTGTCACGTAAACCAAACATGAGGAGGCAGGTATTTTCGTTGAATAAATAAATGCCCTTTTCTCAGAGTTTTTGTTGACTATATTCAGCAATGGTGTTACATACGACTCAATCCATCCATCACTTCAGCCGTACCAGTCTTGACTTCAGCGGGGACATGTTATCGCTTGTCAACTACCGGTTTTCTAGTTTTTTTAAGCATGCATCTGTGTACAAAAGAGTTAAAAATAATTCACCACGTGTTAATTTGAATATTAATTCCAGTTATAAATTATAGCTGAGATAGTAATTAGCATAGTGATATTGTTTGTCCCTCATTCAACCAACAGTGTGAATACTTTATTTGAAAAGCTCTATTCATTTTATTAAATATACTGAATCTATTATTTTGGTGAATAAAATTAAGCATATATATACTGAAAACTCCATTGTACAAAACATTTTAATAGTGTTTCAAGGAATAATCTTGAAGATGCCATGTTGTGGGATTTTTTTCTTTTAAATTCGTTAAAACATTTGTGATTAAAAAATAATAAAATATATGTGTATGCATAATATGACCTGATGTGAGCTAAACGCTTGGTAAATAATGATGCAAATAACAATTCTGATAATTTAACTTATATCTAAGAATTTTTTTATTGCACATTTATATTATTTGGAAATAATGCAAATGAATCTGATAAAAACTATTAATGGAAAAAGTGGATATGCTTAAGAAATGGCTTTAATATAAACTAAAATGCATTATTCCCTTGAAATTGAAATTCTGTCCACTTGCATGTCCATCTGTAAATTTTTCATATGCATCACAGTATCTCAAAACTTTAACTGTTTTTCTTCATGACAGTCTTATCAGAATATTAGTTTTTCAATCATATATTTTGAACTTAATTATAACAAAGTAGGAGGGCCACTTCATCTTCGCTTTCCATATGCTTATATGTATGAATAACATTACAATAGAATATTTTGCATATTTTGCATTTGCTAAAATTTTAAACTTCAGCTGAGCGCCGTGACCCATGGGTCCCTTATTAATAATGTAAACTGCTGTTATCTTATTCTGTCTTAACAATAATAATATTATTATTGTGATATTATTGTAATATCCTTTATTTGGTATCTAGGTAGTTAAGACATATTCGTGAAGATAACTACAGCGGCATAATTAAATAGATATGTATCGACTTAAGCATATCAGTGGTTTAAGTTTCATATTATTAGCCCGTTGACTGATTATAACGCTTTGTACAAATTATAATAAGATTCATGATCATTTCAACCAACGTCCGACGACGGTATGGACCCATTATTGTGGCATCCTGTGCTTTGTTCTTTTCATATTTTTGGAACATATATTATAAAGAGCTTGCAGTTAGTGCCGGAATACCGGCATATCTAGACAGCACTTCTGCAGGGCCGGTAACATCTACCAATACCGGCCCCCATAGAACGACAAAGATAATTGGCATATGTTATGCAGTGTCATCGTAACAATAAGTATGATATATCTAAGGTAGTATGGCTTGTGAAAGATTGTTTCTTTAAAAAAACACTGATCATTTAACAGCAAGTGTATTATCAGTCACCTTGACGTGACAATCAATCGCAGTTGTTATATACCTGCAAGCTGCACATTTTCCGAAAGATGTAAATTGACGAAAGGTTATGCGGCTGATTAAAATTGCTAGAGAACTGGTTCTTATCCACAATATACTATTTTTTCTCTGCAGATGTGTGAATTTAATTGATATTAATTATTTTTTGTTTGTTTTATAACCACAATTATGTAAACGTAATTAAAGTATAGATGTAAAGACTCTGCTTCTAGTGTTAGCGATTTTGAGCAATTTCGGTACTCATTCAACAGCACAGGCCAGGTATCACAATAATCTCAAAATGTAACATATCGTTCCGCTATATCATGACATTTATTTTTCAAAAACAGTCGGGGGTCTTGCTGGCAAGGGGTAACAATTTTATTCTCACCATAGAATCATGATCTTAATACTTTAATGCGGGATTTTATGTGAGTACATCTGTGCTTGGTAGCGATAACACGGATTTCATATTTGTCGGTGTTATTTAAATGTCGGTGTAAAAACATCGCAATTGTCCCGTGAATGAATAAGGCCACTGGTCTGTCTACATTTGAATGCTTACGTAAACAGTGTTACTTGGATACATTATTGGTTTTAATATGATTAAAGTGACCTCGTATTAAAAGTCTGAAAGCAGAATTTGCGGAAGACAGAAAAAATATTAAATCCTGGAAAACAAAAATAAAAGAATACATTTTGCGTTACATCTAGAATTGTAAATCCTAATACTACTGTCTTTTGATTATATTATCAATAAGTCTGTCCTGCATGTATAGTTTCCTTTAACTTTCTTCAGAATACATTTGACATAGCTTGTACTGCTAAAGTGATTGTACATGATATAGAAGAGCATATTTTTGTTTCATTACAAAACAAGGGATCCATGGGTCACGAATTTTTGCAAAATCTTCGAAAGTGCAGAAACTGATTTATTTCAATTGTTTTATATATATATATATATATATATATATATATATATATATATATATATATATATACATTTTAAAAGCTGAAAAGATATGTCCTTGTCATTTTTGTGGGTAGTCGAGAAAATTACTTTTTGTTCTAAATATACAATTACAGGGATTGATTAAGGAATTATTAAGATCACAGACAGCTGTTCACAAATATGAATTTGCAATTGCGAGACAATATATATAATATATAGCATCTAGCGTCTAATTTTATATTGAATTTTAGATTCGTACATAAAACGGTTTCAAGGTGGAATACCATTCAAAAGCGGAGTTGGCGCTGTGTCCATGAGTCCTCAGCACCATAATGCTAACAAAACTGATGGCTAAATCTAACCATCAGGTAATGAGCTGTCTAGCAGTGTTCACGGAACTACATTTTCTGGTGTTTATGTACCTGACGCATCAATTTGAAGTAAACGCATCGTCACCGGTTGCTACTAACATTCTGAGCTACGACGGATTTTTTGATTGAATAACAGCCCACCAGAAGAGTTAGAGGCTGTTTGATAGACATGGATATTCAAATTTGCAATTGTTTCAGGTTCTTACAGGTAGTGTAATTGTGTGTATATCAGCCTTAGGCAATTACAAATATATATCTTACAAGGTCAAGAATTCCGCAGGAATTACATGGCTGGTACAAGAGTCCATATCACAGACCGTGATGACGTCGTCAGATCACTTTTTACCCTGTGCTGTTGCCTGTACAAATACTGTAAACTGTCAAGCGGGAACATACGATAGACATCTAAACAGTTGCATCATGTATCTAACAAACGTTTTCTCCACTAAATTTGTATTTCAAGACGTCAGTGATAAAAATCTGAAGAGTTTTATAGTAGACCGGTGCATAACAGAAAAAGGTATGCTGCGTTTTATTGTCTTGATATAACATTATTCATAGTCTTATATACGAATGTATTTGAGACATTCTCGGAATATCCTGACTGTCTAACAAAACGTCTAATAGGGACTCAAACGCATACGAAAAGTATATTGATTATAGTTAATTACAGGAGTTTGTTGCAATAAGGTGACATTAGTCAAGAAGGCGAATTAAGCCCAGTGGAACGATGCGTCACTAAAGGAACCATTAGTATGTCAAAATTGTAACAATGGTGTTTACGCCCGCCCTAGAATAATGTTATTGCAACATGCCCCAATTTTTATCCTTCTTAACAGGCCAATGAACCCCGGTTTACCACATACGTAGCGATGCATCAATATTAAAGCATTCTAATTTCACGTTTAGCCCAAAAGACAGGCATTTGGTTCATTCTGAGCATGACTGACACAATATGGACTAAACAATTTAAATTCCCGGTCGTATATAAAAAAGCGATACATTTCCTGTAACTTTGAGTCAGGCCCTGGGAAAAGTAAAAATGGAAAAAAAATCGGTTAATTGGTTTACCTCCAGTTAATCTATTAGACGAGAGAAGCATATTATGTAATTATCATTTGAGCACACGAGGAAAAAAAAACGTTTATTTTTTTCATGTTACTGGAAGCACATCAGCTTCAAATGTTTAAAGATACAACTTTATGTTTCGTCATTTCCACCTATTTTATATTTGTTATATTATCTCAATCAATCTCGAAATAAGCAAAATAAAGAATTAGAATTCAGATTCTTTCTCTTGTAGGAAATGTCCGTCTGGTTGGAATTTTCAACCTTCCTGCTGGTAGAACGGAAGTTTTCTCTAGCGGTCGCTGGGGCACTATATGCCACCTCGTTTTTGAGACTGGTGGATGGCCAAAGGCGTTCTGCATTGATCTTGGATATACTCGCGCTGCGGATGCATTCCTTGCAGGAATCTCTCCATTCCCTGTTGGTACTGGTGATATCCACATCCATGATCCAAGGTGTTCTGGTGCAGATGTCGACTCGATCTTCCAGTGTGCCATCCCATCTGGACTCCAGTGTAATCATGCCGTCGATGTGGCTGTGAAATGTGAATGAGCTCATTTTAAATCTGCCAGTTGGAAAAGGTTAGGCGGAAAAAATATACATGGAATAATTTTCCTTTATATAGGAGCCTCTGCTCTTAATGATCAGGTCATGTTATGTCGGTGACACTGTCTTTTAAGTAAATATGAAGATAGCTCGTTGGTATGGCACAATAACTAAAATCCTTTGAACAATTAAATTATAATAATTTATCTCATTTAAACACTCATTTTTGAGCAACAATTCAAAATGCCAGTTTGGATTATCTTGACATTTGCATTTATCCAGAAATATAAGATACCACATGCACTGTTGGGACACAAAAATCCATAAGATAATTTATTTTACCTGTCTTGTATATTGAATACAAAGATTTAGTGCCGTTTATGGACGTGCTGACAGTGTATTGTCACAATTTTTTTCTTTTTCACTCAGAAATGAGGTAGCTAATTCTATCTGATAGTGTTAATATTTCTGCTGATGTTCTAAGCGATATGACCCATATATTTTATTTGAACCTGACTGAATCAGTAGTCTGTACATAGATACTGGAGTCAGTACAAAATATTCTTGAATTTAGTATACTATTTTTAAATGTCATACACATAAATGATTTTTGGACAAAAAGTAAAAATACCTGACATTTATTCGTTGTGTGGAGTTATATGACATTCATACTTGAACGGAATTTTGAACAATCACACCTAGAACGGCTATTTAATGTATCTGCCGACAATAGAAATATGGCTGAAGCTTCCGTGAGACAATAGGATTTAATAAATTTCAGAGTTCAGATATCATTTTATCTAAATGTGCGTCTTCTGTTAGCTGCACACTGAATATGTTTTATTTTTATAGAACACATATTTGCCAGAATTGGTTTGTAAAATGAAGAGCACAATGCATGTATACCTCAAAGGATTAAATTTATGTAACAATAATTGCTAACGAGGAGCAATCTGATAACAAAGGCAGTTCTGGTAAAGTTTTATTTAATGCAGGCGTTAACTCCAATTAGTTTCCAATACCGAAGATCTATAATTTCAAACGTACACTACTGCTGTGATATTCATTGTTTTCAATTTGAAATTAGAATGAAAGTAAGTCAAGAGTTTCATGTGATATTGGTGAATTTGTGATGAATTACATGTATTTGCAAAGAGCACATCATTTGATGACAGAAGGCTTCTGCATATTTCTTTGCTATGTAAAGCAGGTAATTATACAGAATATTCCTTGTGTAAATGTATAATTTGATTTTCGACCAAGACCGAAAAAATATAACGTAAATGTACTGGGTGGATGTGCTTTATAAATGTGCAATGCCGAGTTTAAGTGTTTTATATTGTAATAAGAGGTGTTATAAACGTATGGTTGTGTGTTATACGTCCTTACCTAAAATTCTCTATTCTTTTGTATTTATATCTTCTAAGGTCCTATGTTAAATTTAACATAGAAACATGAAGAAATATCAATCAATCTATATCAAATCTTACGTAAATCCTTACAGACCGATCGTAAAATACTTAGACTAATTCTTTTATGTGTAATTATTATAAAGTTGGGGAAATTAGAGGTGGCCTTTGAAACCAGACGATGCATAATTTAGGTTAATATATCAAGTGAGGTATCTTAGGTGATTTAAATACACTCAGAAACTGTGCTCGCTATTCGGATGCTATTGGGATATAGATTATATGAGTCAATTTCAAAACATGATGGAGTACCCCTTAGATTTATTTTTTAGACACTTTGATACGCGATACTTTAACCAAGAGGTTAAACGTTTGTATTAATAATTCAAAGGGTAATAAATAAAGTTATACATTTCAAGTGCTACTTTGGATCTTGCAAATAAAACAAAATATCTCTTGGCCATTGGTGATTTTTCAATTTAATATACATGTTTTTTTGTTACATACACATCTGTAAAGATAGTTATTAAGAAGGCAATAAGAATTTACTTCTTGATTCATGGGTTTCCTAACATCATCCAATGAAGCCATGACCGGCTAACGTTCAATTTGTTGCGTTCCTTTTCGTTGATAGTTTAAGACATAAATGGAGATCTACTGTTTTCCAAAAACATGTAAGAAAGAATAACAGTAATAACTTAAATAAACACGATTGTAGTGACATGCATTATGTAATGAAGGGAAACTAATGTTTTATTTCAGGGCGTCATGCAATAATAAATGGTCCCATGTGCATCGCATGGTAATGTTTTAACAAAATTTTTACTTCGAACAATTCATAATTGATTTTAGGCAAAGACAACTTCTCAAAATCCAGTATCTATAAATGGGACAGAAGTAGAAATTTAAATAAGTAACAGTAGAAGAGAAAAAAAAAGGATTAAACCTAAGGTATGGTATTAATTGATAGGCTTAAATTGGATAATAATGTAAATTCAGTAAATAAAACAGCAACGTTCATACTTTCTACAGAAAATTGAAATAATTTCATATGGACTGTAAACTAATAAATTAATTCTTTTCTTCGATGGTCAAGACGGACAATTCCTGTATTTTAATGGAATAAATCTTGTATCTTATGTCTTTAAACAGCACCATGTTAACGTATTGAAAAAATACAAGAAATCTATAACCTAGACCGTATCCCCATCTCAGAAAAGGCCACGTGTCGGTCTATGAGAGGCATAATTTCTCTATAAGATATTATCCCGGCTCTCTGCATGTTCATATTAGACTGATTTAGAATACGATATATCTAATGATATAAAATAAATACAATCGATTTCAACCAAGTAAGTCACATAAAAGTTGGAAAATGGTCAATAACTGTCCTCACCGTGACACCGTCACCTTATTTTCTATCCATAAATAGTACGGACATAAAACCGAAATGGTCTCTGTTAGTGTTTTTAATATGGTTCTGCCTTGAAAACAAGTGAAAAATGTGTTAACACTACGATTGAAATGTATTTTCTCCTCTGATTTTGACAATAGACAGAGGATTCGTATATCCGTATGATTTTGTTATGATTATGAAGTATTTTTGCATGGACAAAAATTTCTGACTCCATAAATTATGGGTTTTTTACAATCATTTCCTACCTACTGTTTATTAAGTAAATGAATTCCACATTCATTTTATATAAAGCATTTCAAACTTTTCCGCATGTTCACCTAATAATGCTAGGTTCCGCTTCTGTTCAAACAGAAAAATAAAAAGAATTAATTGATAAATAACTTAATAGACTTTCAATAATTCTGGAAGACGAGTTGTAAGTACAGGACAGATTGCATATTTTATCTCCTGTGTTATAAAATGACTCTCCTAAATCCTTTTCAACAGTTGCTCTATGTCAATGGCCTCCCTTAAACAAGCTCTGTGCCTTAAAGACAGGGATCAATGTGTTTTAAATTAACCGAAAGAAGTTAAAATTGAACCCAAAAATTATCCTGCATTGAATGTGTTACCTTTTTCCACGGGATGTATGCCAGTGTGATTACTACCTCACTACTAATAGAAGGGAGATGTTCTCTGGCGGATGATTGGGAATTTTCTGTGAATTAATAGTTGGTCGACCGCTTACCTTAAGCACAAAGCTTAGATAGACTTTGGCTGTAGATGGCTTCACTTATTCAAGCCCTCCGTTCGCAAGAGATGTTATAACTGTTTATATTCATTGACATGTAAAAGTCGTGATCTAGGCATAGCAATATACACATAGTATCTGTAAAATCAATACACCAGTGTGGTCAACTAAAATATAACCTGTCCGTTATAAAGACTGAACATACAACGTGTGTAATTCAGTCACATGTATTAGTAAGGCATTCTTCAGGTGTATCAGGATTCACTGAATATGGCTCGGAGGAATGATTTCATATCCGGTTTCTTTTCCATCTGCTTAAAGCTGCTCTTGCAGATTTACAAATAGTTTTCTTCCATAACACCATTCGGTTCTCCTGCAGACCATTCGTGGTATTCAAACTCTCCACCTGTGCCTTCCCAGACCCATAGTCCGTGCTCCTGCCTGTCCGTAACCCATCCAAACGTTATTTCTGCCCGAGACTGTGAACGGTAAATCATGATGGAATGTTTATCTATATGATTCTAGCACATTACCTTTTCTTCGTCTTAAAACTGACCACTGGTTTTATTCCAAATATGATAAAAAAAGATTTATCGATTTCTAGATAGCACACTAGTATCCCTTGTTTAAGTTTTTTTTTTTAAAATACCATGGACCTGTTCTTCATATATCTCAAAGACACAAACATAGAGTCTGTTTATGTGACATATAATGTGCATCAAATCTTATAAACTAAACTCCTGAACATTCGGTTGAACGAAATTTTAGTTTAAGAACAAGTAGATACTTTTGCTTAGAAGGCCTTTTGCTCCAACAAGTGCTTGGACATCTCACGCAAAATCAGTGTTCCTATATAAGCGACACGAATGTATTTCAAAACGGTCGGTTGTTATGAAAGGATACATTACGCATTTGAATTAGTGATTAGAATGTTATTCTATATATAATACTTTTTCTTTTCTTTTTTTTTTTTGTATTGCGTCATGACATGAATAGGGCGCTAACCAATTGTATACAGAAGAATGATAACTATCTAAAATCCCGATTGGAAATAATATGCCTCGGTGTAATGGGTCTTCATGGAATTCATAAATCAGGTGTGTGATCTGCCCCTATGACAGTATATATACACACGTCCATGCTCCCGGTTGTAGTATATTGTGCGACAGAACTTTCTATATTGAACCTGTGTTTTGTCTGAGTTTCACTCTAATGTCGCCGCGTGTACAATATATTACTATATATAAATGTCTATATATATAGAAACGTTAATATCCATGTTATCTATCTCTCACGCTTAGAGCGTTTGATGTTTCCCTGTCTATTATGTATTGATAATAAGGATGATAAAAGCACAGACAAATGGCAAATTACCAAGTTAACCTGACAGAGCAAAATGCATTAAAACAGATTTCGGTTTGAAAGCTTTGCATTCTTTTAAGAATTACCTATTTTTCTTTGTTTTGTTCACCACTCACCACGTGTAACAACCTACAGGTCTAGGGTAGGAATGCAGAGATTTACTTTTAGGTCGTTTGAATGCAAATTTACAACATTGTGTACTATGTCGCTTATCCAATCGGGCCGGTTGTTTGAACCAAACACAATGTTGAATCTTCCCACTTTAATATTTTGCATCAACGAGACAACGAACTGCTGCATACATAGACAGAAGTTTTTTTATGAAGCAAAAGGCAATATTGAGGGACAATAGCCTTGAAAAAAGTCAGTGTGGCGTTGAACAATTCAGTTCGTCATTAAACACGCACGCCATTACCTCCAATACAAGGACCAGTCCCATTAAACAAATACGTCTTTAAAGACAAAGCCAGCGATATATGTACGTATTTCCTTACTTTACCTCGGAGAGGTCTCTCAACTTGGCTATATATATGTATGTGTGTGTGTGTGTGTGTGGAAATCATCGAGGAAAATGTAGAGCCACTGGAATCATTGAGAAAAAGTCTAGAACTGAAAAGAGGAATATAAAGAATAGTAGATCTCTATATAATTTCACCAAGATAACCTACGTTCCAGCTATATTGTACTACGTGTTCTTCTAGAATTGTAGAACTGTTTTAAAAAACCATGTATACCAGGGATCATTCTTGTTCAGTTTATATATTTCCTTTCAGAGCGATATTTTTTGTCTCGACCCGAATAATCCACGCACTATTAGTAAGTTTTATTGAGAACAATGAAAAATGCACATTCTAAAGTAAAACGTAATATCTGACAAAATAAAACAACCAAATGTAAAGGGCATTTTCACTGTTTGCATATAATTACATTTGCTTTTTGCATCCTTAGTGACTAGTCTGGCACTATCTAGGCACAATTTATTTACAATGCATTGATATTAGTGTTCATACAGCATAGCTGTCCAAATTGTGAGACATATGAAAAAGGAATGTACACGGACATTTCTGTTGCCAGCTTTCCAATGGAAGAATTAATTTAAATATATGTCATTGGATAAGACATTTCCCCTGCAGTCATGTCAAATTTATTCGAAATATTTGAGACATTTTTAAGAATATGTCATACTCCTCACAGACAGTGCCCAGATCACAGAAAGGAGTCTCTTTACTATTATGGCTCGTTTAAGATTCCCAGTGCTTTTTATGTGTACAGAGGAGAGCAGGAACAGGGAAACAGAAAAATCCACTCCACATAGAAATTTCATTGTTAGAGTTTCCACTTGGTATATATAAATTGTTTTATGATACAGAAAGGGAACAATTTCTATACAGAGTGTGCAGTAGTAATCAGTTTGTACGTTACTCTAAAGTACAAAATCCACACAGCACAAGGAAACAAAGCACAGAAATTATAGTAATTCAATTGAAAGTACTAAGAAGCATGCAAAACTCAGGGGTCCAAACATTCTATTCCAGCCACAAAAGTGTACCCTGCATTGGTGAAAATTCTGTTTACTTCCGTATTATAATGATTCAAGTTTAGGGAATATGTGGAAAAATCACGTTGCTTCCAGTTGATAACAGTTGGTTAAGACAAACCGTCCGTTTAAATGTTGACATTATAAATTATTATTTAGGTGAGCCATTAAATATTGACAATCAAGTAGGAAGTAGGATTTCTATTCACTCCTGAGACAGCAGTTTCTAAATAGTCTTTAACATACCTAACAAGTTAGAAACTGAATTAGTTCCGGAAGCTGAACATTTCAGTCTCTCAAAATCCTTTAAAGTAGTAGCTACAAAGTCAAATACAAAAGAGCATGCGTTGAGCATGCAAAATTGTTTAGTTCAATATTATTACAGTGAAACCCTGGGACACCCCTCTAAGGCAGACACCCCGCCTAACGGACACTTTTTTTTGGGCTGACGGAGCGTTTTGACGACTTTATGAATCCCTTTGGGGCGACAACCCGCTATTCAGGACAACGGACACTTTTTGTCCGCCCAATGGCTAAAATCACCCCGGCTAACGAACACCAAAGCGGCCGCCCCGATCGAAATCGGCAGAAATACTTTGAAATTGCAAATATGGTCGGCTTCCGATATGCCTTATATAACTTGTATCTTTAAATGATTCAGGCATATTGCCATCACTATAAGACCGGAGCAAGTGTTTCTCACTTTACCTTATTAATTTGCAGCTGGAACATTTATTTACGTTTCCTTCCTCTGATTTTAAACAAAACTTGAACGAGTTGTCAGATATTAATTTATGCCATAAGCGATTCTTTTATTATAACGGAAAGAGTGAGTTATTGAGAAATTTAACGGACCCACTGCAGAAATGTATATGTGGAGACGAGTAATTCCTGTCGATGTCAATAAATATTAGAATATTACTTTCTCTCAGGAAATGACGATAATGTTCCAGTCAATATAAAAGGCTGATTCCAAAAAAAATAAAAATAATTAATAAAACAATAATCGGTAGCAAATTTTATTCACATGTAACATGCATGTAAGGTCAAATATTAGAGGAAACATATGGTTGATAAAGTCCCATTCTTGGTTCTCCGACATGTGGCCGCAGCCTGTACTCCTGGGCCACCCCGCTTAAATGGACAAATCGTCAGGTCCCGTGACTGTCCGTCCCAGAGGGGTTTTACTGTAGTATAGTATTTTACCTTATGTTAATTTTAGACACAACTAAATAAAGTTTAATTTCCCTTGATAATGATCAATTTGTCTTGACGATGAATAACCAACTCGCGGACAAGTAAGTAACGGGCAAAACAAAAGGACAAAGTTTGTATAAAATAATTGACAATATAATGTGGCTTTGATCTCTGCTTAACAGGTTTACTTTGAATGTATTTATCCCGAGCTATACTAAGAAATAAACTTATCAGACCGCAGCCCCACACGCCCATGCTTTGCTTCAGCGCGTCCCTTACTGCATACGGTTTTGCAAACTCATCCAGAAGTCGCAGAGACCAACATCTATGTCATTGTAAATAAACGTGTATATCGTTATCGTACTGTTTAAATGTTCAACACGTTTCGGACGTTTAGGTTTTTTTTTTAATATTTTAATATTTTTAATTGTATTTGTATTATTCAAAAGAAAACCACAAAAAAGTAGTTATTAATTAAAAGAAACCGTTCTTTAATTAAAAGGTGTTAAAGGATAAATATATATATATATATATGACTGATCAATACGTAATATAGTCATTTATATATTTTGTGTGCGTCTAGCGTACAAATCTGGATAACTGTAAGCAAACTTTGTAAACCTCCCAAAAAGTCAGTGAAACGGAGTACTCTTTCTTGATGAAAGTTTTTTTTTTTTTGTAAAACTCCCATAAGCGTCAGCGAAACAGATTACTGTCTTTGGGAAGGTTTTATCATTTGTTACTGGGGTGGTGATCCCTATAAGCATGAAGCATTTTAGAAACCAGCTCTGCAGTCATGCAATGTTTCGGTAATGTAACGAAACTTTAGAAGAGAAACAAGCTGGCTGTTGCTGCATCTCCGTCAGCCTGTAATCTGCGCTCCAGACGCATCGGAAAGCTTGCACTTCTAAAGAAGCAACTGACTTAACCGCTGCCTTGTACGACCGGTTATGATAGACTTAGACACCAAGTGGCTGGAAGGTGTCTGCTAAAAAACATCGTGTGTATGATGTGACTAGCGGCGAACCTTATGCAAGTTAACAAACACTTGACAGGTAACATGGCACCGCCCATAGCTGCGCTAAAAGCGCCGCTTGATCACAGTTTTAAGGCAACTCTTAGTAAAAAATAGGTCGAATTTTGCTCCCTCTGCGTTTTCGCATCATCCACCGATTGTGACATTAAGACTATGTTAGCGTAGCCATGCATTAGTTGCCAGCAAAAGGGATACCAGTCCAGCGAGGTATGTACGGAGCCATTGTTGTTACAACTCGTTTGACTGACAGCTGACCGGCCGGGTATATTGTGTGCAGAAGTACCTGTGTCAACCACGTGTCGAGCCATTCTCTCTGAGCCTATGGCCTATTAAACGGTTGCCGTGAGGATGAGCTGTCACTCAAAATGAAATGTAACAACATTGGACCCGTGCATTCCTTGTTTGGCTGGTATCCGTTTTGCTGGCAACACGTCCTGATAATAATGTAGATTCCTTCTCGCATCAGTTGTGTTTCGGGCATTGTTTACACACAGTCAAAAGGACCAAAAATATTTATGGAATCAGTTTCTGGTCCAGCTCATACACAATGGCCTCTTTAACCCCTAAAATAATTTGCCAACAGCATTTATATTTGCTTTTGTTACGGGGTGACATAAAAGCGGATCTTTAATAGGAATTCGCTGGTCTAAATTTCTGTAGAGGACGTGCGACATATCAATCGTCGTATTCAATCTTGGCTCCGGTGCCTTCCCAGATCCACAGACCCTCCTTCTCCTGGTCGGTCCCCGAGGTCCAGTAACCCTGCCATCTGGCATAAACGTGTACTCCTTTTCCTGTGAACAAAATCAAATAGATATCACTTGGAAACAGAAATATTTCAAAACCTATGTTGCAAAAATACTTTCAAGGACAAAGGTTTATGGAGCGTTTGTTCCCTCTTAACTCCAGAAAGACATATCTTTGATTTCGCAAAAGTTTCCTATTATTCTAGGATTCAATATATTAGAAAAAACATAATGATAACCGATTAAAAGATGAATTCAGTATCTGATTGTATTAACTGCTACCAATGTTTCATTTTTAAATATGGAGTATTTAAATGATTATGTCATCGGATTAAATTATTGTTATAATCTATGTATTAATTATAACATTTTATTATAAGATCATTTACTCAGAGATAAGATGTGTTGAATTAATTTAACACTTTAAACCAATACTGAGGTTGCCTTTTTATTCGCGAGGATTTTATTTATCGCGATATTCCCGAATATGAAATAATCGCGAATATACAACTAAGATGAATAAGTAGGGATGATGCATCTGCATGAAACAAATGTTCTGCGGTAATCGCATGAGATATATAGCAACTGTGACACTGGTTATAAGTGAATGACTGAACCAAAATTAGCGAAGTATTATAGGATTGGATCTAAATTTAAAATCGATAGTAATACAGCTATACTTAGATTGTATAGGTTCTGGTGCAATCACAAAATTGAAACCCTAGCGAAACAACCAAAATGAAGAAATCGCAAAATTTTTGCCTCGCGAATGTAAAGCCAACCACAATATATAATTGCGAAATGGTAAGGAAAACCCTTATGACCAGTGCCCAGAAAAATCAGACACGTTACCACTGTGAAAAAAAAAATCGTCGTCCATGAGCATTTCAGATCACTGAAGACAGTGGAGGATAAAGCATACCTTTCACAAAGAGTTGATTATTGTTATTGAGTGTTTCCTTAACGTGCGCCATTTCGTCAATTGTCTCGAGACCAGCAAGTTGTGCTCCCTGACGGTGACATATTTTCATTGCATCTTGGCGCGTTGTCAGATTTTTAGGGTAGAACTTGTAGCATGAGCCAGAATAATCAGCCGTAGGTTTCTCACGACGGAATTTGTACTTGAAACCTTTTGTGCACTGAAGCTGTACAAAGCTCAAAATTTTGGACTCGTGAATTTCAAGGAAAATTGTAAATATGAACATGTACTTTCTCCAAAGCTTCAGAAGTATGTCGTGTTCGGCCGAATGGAGTTCAGTATTTTGAGTTAAATGGAATGAACTGCAACATTCTCTTCCTGACAGTCGAAAATAATGTGTTTAAGAGTAAGCATTTTGGTTAATTTTTATCATTTTAAAATCCTAATAATCCAAGGAACATGTTAGTTTTAATCAGTATGAGGACGGGGCCATCCTTTGATTTTCAAAAACGCGAAACATTTTAACTCTTGTCCGTTGCAGGAGAGGGTAAGGTTTATTTATGAAAGTTCTATCAGGGATTCTACAGAGAGATCAACTGAATAATTCGATTTATATTTATCTCTCAACTGAGAGCATTCTTCTGAAACGGTTGGAGTTTATACCTTCTTTCTTATCAAAGTATATGAAAGTAAACGCTATGACAGGAAAACCGAAAGGCAATTATTTACCATAATTGGAGTATAGAGAACTGCGAGCAGAAAGGGGTGACAAAATGTCTTGTTATTCGCTCTTACCACACTGTGGAATCCTCATGTTAAGAACAAGATTCAGAAGGACTACACTACCGAACGTTTGTTTATCAGGGCATCCGTGGTGACAAAGGCCTTGGCATTTATTCCATCTACTTCCTGCATGTGCTGAAACCAAATGACAACAAATATGAACAGAAAAGTATTTTTATTTTATATTCAGTTTGATCGTGATACCAAATACTCAAGGTAGATTTTCTCAGATAGCGAGGCTTGCTAGATGAGTAAAGTAAAAAAGCATGGGAATGATTATAACTTAAAGTAACATGATCCCCATGAAATTTGGCTGGCTCTAAGTGCTTTAAATAAAATATTGTTTTACACATTTCTAAATATCTGAAAAATTCGAAGGGACACCTCACCTAAACTACTATTAGTTGCACCTCTTAACCAGGTTTAAGTTCTTATTTATTTTAAAAATTGCAACAAAGTTTGATTGATATAAAATTTTAAACAATGCTTAAACTGTTGTTTTAATGTATTGTAATATAACTAGCCTGAAGGCACCGAAGTAGACAAGATAACAAGAGTGTCATCCCTGAATTTTTTGTCCGAATGTTCTAGTCAATAGGCCTGCTCATGAATGTAAACCATAAGTAGTATGTCGTTTATATCGTAAAAGTTTTATTTATTATATTTTAAGAGATATATTTAAAGTGAGGTTCCTGTTAAGATAATTAGTTTTGTCTGGCTTTATTTAACAAATCTGTTTCATATAGAATAATGAAGGTGCCCATGTTTAGAAGTATATATGTTTCCTATGAAAATTATAATTATTGATATTTACTGGTATTTTTTTA
Source organism: Sipunculus nudus (assembly GCA_026874595.1). Taxonomy (NCBI): domain Eukaryota; kingdom Metazoa; phylum Annelida; class Sipuncula; order Golfingiida; family Sipunculidae; genus Sipunculus; species Sipunculus nudus. The sequence goes on along the minus strand of CM049308.1, from coordinate 83,294,750 downwards.
AAATCGGTGACGCATATGAAATTTAATCATGTCTAGACATACCAAATATGAGTGGCGCCAACATAATCAGCAGCTGCATTGCTGTAGTATTGTTTAGCACGAAAGGTTATATCTACAAATAAAAAATACAGATTGTCTTGGTTCTCTACAGTATACAAGTCAGTGATGCTAATTTAATCTGACAACAGTGTTGCAGATTTCATTCAAGAGAAATAGCGAGAGGGAAAGATACAAGTAAAATGCATTTAAACTAAAGGTGGCGCCTACAATTTTCTCCAATTTCAATTGTCTCCCTTTCAAGTTCTCAAAGACCAATCATCACACCGAAAATCATGAAAATCCATCAAGCCTTTTTTTGTGAAAAGTGACCTTTTATATGATCGCTTTATGAACCTTAGACCTTGAGGTATACAATATTTTTTTTCCCGAATAACTCTGGAATTATAGGGTACAGGGACCAAATTTGTATTTCCACAGATATCCTACAAGAGCTGTAAAGCATGTGAAGATTTAAATACTTTGATTTACGAAAGAGTTCTTGTGTTCAGATTTTTCCAAATAAGACGCCCAAACAGAGCTGATTGAAACGAACATGCGGCATCTCTGAGGCGTTACCCCATTTTGTGTAATGTATAATATAAGGCGTCACTTCAAATATCTATTAATGATGTAGCCTTGGGATGCAATTTGTGTGTACGTTCTCCTCACACTATTTTGAAGAAATGGATTATGGGTGCCAAACACACACACATATATGTATAAAAACTAAAGGTGGTGCCTACTTACATCTGCCAATGTTATTAAAACGTTCTCAAAGACAAATCAGGAGCCCTAGGTTAAAAGCAATCCAATACACTATTTTCCTATCTGTTCTTATAACGTAAATTACATATAATTATGCATACAAACATCAAATACTGCGAGAACTCTTTCAATGGTATAAAATAAAATTTGATTTTACCTGTACACCATCGATGACTTTTTAGTATTCAATCTGGTTCAAATGCAGTATGTTTTCATCGTATTGACTTCGACAATAATTTCATTTGGGCATTTTAATTCATCTCTGTTATGTTTCTACTCACAAAGAGGTTGCATTATCAATTTGCAGCTTAGTATAGCTTCAGTTCAGTTGTTATTAGACACAGAGAGATGTCACTGAAACTCTATTAGCAATCATTTAAACGTTATTTTCCCCGACAGTCCTGTCATATGAAAGAGAAATAATATTAAAGAACATTCTCTTTACAAGCTAGAACACAGAAACCGAAATGATTTTATATATATATATATATATATATATATATATATATATATATATATATTAAAGAGGAGGAATAGATTAAATTGATTATGAACAACAAATCTCACTGACTTGAAGATGTTGCTGAAACATCAGATCCAAGAGAATATTTATGGGAATATTTAAATATAAAATAAGACAGGTATCAATAAAGTACGGTAAAGGAAGAGCTAAGAAAAATAAAGACCGAGAAAATGTATTAGAAGAAAGTATTAAAGTTTTACAGTCTCCAATTGGATCAACACTTGATGACAAAAAAATAGATAATATTGAAAAGGATATTGATAAGATTAAGCATGAATTAGTATGTATAGAAAATAAGAAAGTGGCAAAGTGGAAGGAACCATTTTGAGATCAAAAGTAAGATCGTTTGAGCAAGGTGAAAAAAGTAATAAATATTTTTTTAAGTCTGGAAAAAAGGAACTTTAAAAATAAAACTGTCAGAAAATTAATACTATATAATGGACAAGTTAGTGAAAATAATAAACAAATTCTGAGCTTGATAATAATATTCCCACTTTAAATGTTGAAGAGAAACATCTTTGTGAAGGAAAATTAAGTCCAGAAGAATAAACCAATAAAAGTCCAGGGAATGACGGAATATGTTATAAATGTTATAAACCTTTTTGGCCGATTATTGGGAAGTATATAGTTGACTCTCTGAATTATTCACATGGAGTAGGGAAATTATCTTCATCATAAAAACAAGCAGTAATAACATTAATTGATAAAAATAAAGACCGTACAAAATTACAAAATTGGAGGCCAATTTCACTATTAAATGTAGATTATAAGATTGGATCAAAAGCACTCTCTTTTAGACTACAAAATGTAATTCCAAAACTAATTAATTCAAATCAGGCTGGTTATGTAACAGGAAGAGATATTTTTAGCAGCATCAGACTCATCGCAGAAATAAATAATTATACCAAAAAATACAACATGGAAGGCTTAATTTTAGCTTTAACTTTGAAAAAGCATATAACTCATTGGAATGGCCTTTCTTATTTCAAGTACTAAAAAGATTTGAATTTGGGCCATCATTTAATAGTTGGATCAAAATACTGTATAATAATATAGAGAGATGCGTCATAAATGATGGAGGGACATCCCATTACTTCCCCACTTGCAGAGGTGTATGACAGGGGGATCCATTGTCTCCATATCTTTTTATCCTATGTATTGAAATATTAGCTATCCATATCAGAAATAAAAAAAACATAAAAGGAGTTAATGTTTTTGGAAATGAAATTAAATTACTTCTTTTTGCAGATGATATGACAGCAGTACTGTAAAAAATGACTCTGCAAATAAACTTTAAAAAAAAAGTCAAACAATTTAAAAACATATCAGGATTAATACTTAACATGGAAAACACAGAAGCAATGTGGATCGGATCTACAGTAAATCAATTAGAGGACCCAATAAAAATAAAATGTTCAAAAGAACATATTAAGGTACCAGGTATATACTTTTCATATGATAAAGAAAAGGCTGCCTATTTAAACTTTGAAGACAAATCAGCTTTGGTGAATACTCTTGAAGATTTCAGTTCATGAAGTTTATCCTCTAAAACGAGAATGGTTTAATGCTTCCTCAGGAACACTTTATATCCGCAATTCCAAGTCTTCTTGCATGCGAGAAAAATTTGGCTCACCCATGGTGTGGGCTTTTCTACTTTCTTGATTAAACCAATCTGCAGCAGTCCTTTGAGTTCACTTTTCAGCTTACGGGCTCAACCACGGGGTTTAGCAAAAATCCCTTCAATATCGGCCACCTAGCAATGCCGCCAGCCCGCATGATGTCAGAAGTTTTATGGATGACCTGCCGAGTTTCAGACTGCAAGCAGGTAGTGTTTACCTGCTGTTGGTTGTCCGCTGTTTGCCGCTGCCACCATGTTAAGTGACATCTAAAATGGCTTGGGTTATTTACACGTGTGCTTTATTTCGTTGGCATGAATACAGTGATGACATTATAGGTTTTTGACCTGTTTCACCGGTAGTGAGCTGAGCGCATACGCAAGACACACACATTACATGACAGTTAAGAGTTCTTGATGAATCAAGCAACAACCGATTTGAGCATATAAGCATAGAATAGTCATTAAATTTAACTAGCCGCAGGTCCAGGTGCAGCAGGTGTACACACTTTGTGAACAGTTGAAGCAAGCTCTTTTTTAAGCAAGGTTAGTTAAATTAGACATTTAAATGTTCTTATAGATTCCACTTGGAGGAAACATGTTTGTAATCGCTAGTTCACAATGCACTGCCGTTAGGATAATTTATATGAATATCATTGTCAAGCTGTAAAGCAGTAGAGAGCATAAGGGTTTAATCGGCAATAATATTAGAGGGTTTCACAACGTCAGTCACCTGCTGTCTATGCACAAGCACGATCAAGTATTGTCGCGAGGTAAATACTGTGCAAGTCTTCGGTATGGCTGACTGGCGCTTAGCTTTTTAAATGCCAGTTTAGCATGTTCTGATGCTAATATAATACCGGTACCTTATAATATACTAGATCTATATATTATATATATATCACATTTTTACAAAATCTTTGTAATAATGTGGTGTGTATAGTACCGCATATAACCAGCTGCATGAAAACGGTGAATGTAAGAAGTACTTGAAACGACACAAAAGTATGTTTCTGACATGACCATTATAACAAAAACATCATTGAAACCCAAATGTGCGCCACGTATATCCGTCATAGCTTCATGCATGAAGTGTGCCTTGGTTATCTTCTGTGCCTGTGGTAATGGTTAGATATTATACACCGAAATATCAGAATGATATGCACCACCTATTTTATACCAATCTTCCAATAAAACACCATTATTAAGAAACTTAATAGGTTCCATCTATGTATTTATCTTTCTGTCTACCTATCTATCATATATATATATATATATATATATATATATATATATATATATAACATTTTGTTCAGGTGTTATCGCCAAACTTTTTTAATACTGTTAGCCTCGTGTATTAACGCTTAACATGCTCTTTATTGACAGTTCACGACATGTTGTTTTAACTGCAACAATCGTATTGATTAACAAAATAGCAGAGGTGTATAATATAATAGACCTGCTAATGCGGAACTTTGAAGTAGTCATCGCTTGAAGGTAGACAACCATAACTTTCAGTGTGTGTTTAAGATACTGAATCAAAAGTGAAGAAATACTTTGGCGTTTTTCCGGTGAATCTTCACTAACTTATATTTCTTTGCCAGTTAAGTTTGACAGACGTTGAAATTTTGCTTATATCTGCCTGTCTTCGTATGTGCCTGACATAATTTTCTGTGTGGTGAATTAAACAATTTAAAAAATATGTGATGCATGGACATCAAGGAAGTGTTGAAGTGACAAGAAAGACGTATGGTTTTAAAACAAAAAATATATTGTTTTCTATAATGCTTTTTGTACTGTTTGTTGCACGTTCTAACTAACCAGCAGGGAAACGAATACCTAGATCAACTGCAATATGGTCGGGATCTAAAATATAAAAAAAATATTCAATAATAGTTTTCGCAAAATGATAAAATTGCAGAAGTAAAGTGACAGCGAAACAAGTGAAATCATGGTGTCCATAACCGTCACTGTAGTGTATTGTTATAACATTTACACGTGTAGATAGCTGACTCTATTCATCATGATTTAACTTGCTGTAACTGAAATTATTAATCATTTTACTTTCTGAAGATCGAAGATCAGTTCATTCGCACTTCACAACTACATCAAAAGTATGATTACACCGGTTTCCAATGGGGTTTCTGCACTGAAAGATCGAGACGACTTCAGTGCCACAACACGAGGCGTCATGGAGGAGAATATCACCCGTACCAATGGGGAATGGGTATATTGTAGCTTGGAAAGCATCAACGGCACGATGGTATCCTAGATCAGTGCAGAACACAAGCGGCCATCCCCCAGTGTCAAAAACGCCATCACAAATAGTGCCCCACCGTCCGTCAGAAAACACCTCCGCTCTACCAGCAGGAATGTTCAATGCACCAACCAGACGGACGGGTCCTAGGTACAAGAAAAAAGTAAAATAATAATCGGTTGTGAGTTTATAGATACGTGAAATCGCTGGTAAACTAGTCTACATGAAATGAGTAACCAAACCAATTTAATTTTAAACAGACCATTCCTTGTTTGAAAGTAATCTAATTCAACTGTCATCTATGAGGTATTAGAAAAATAGTTCAAACCTCATAAACAGGACTTTCCCCTATTGGCATTTCACAAAAACGCAACAGTTGTGTCAGCAATGCTTATTCAAAAGGCTATTCGTAAAAATGGAAGTCCAATCGTTTACATATGTTACATCAATTTTTACCGTTGGTCTGACTGGATTGAAACTTTAGTTTCCGACCTTAAAATACATTACAAAAACAGGGAATCATAAGACAAACCTGTAAACCCATTACAGAAAAACACGGAATATTAAGAAAACGATGTTTGGATCTGCAGCTGTCTTGACGACGGTAAACAAAATAAAAAAATATGCGTTTGATAATGAAATATACTGGCTTGCATACATGGGTATGCATGCGGTAACCGGTAAGTGGTCAGTCATTTATATTTTTTCATCAAGTAGCTAAGCTCTTATTTAACAAAACTACCATATACGGAGAAACGCCACACAAAAATTCTGCTATATTCAACAAGATGGACTTATATTAACGTTCAGGGATTCATCATCAGAATAATACCCTGTAAAATTTATATTGTATTAAGAGAAAAATCTCGTATATTTAAAAGCCATGACTATTTTTAATCAAGAAATATGACTTACCGTTCTCAGTGATGCATTCGTCGACAACAAAACTCTTAATGTTTACATCATTTGCTTCTTCAAGTGCGATTCTTGTATGGACAAACTCTATCAGGTACATGGTGCAGTTGCCTAGACGACGATGGTATGTTCCCGCTTGGCAGGTGACGGTTTGTGTACAGACAACAACACAGGACAGGAATTGATCTTGTGACGTCTTCAACGTTTGTGGTTTAGTTTCACCTACCTCATGAGCTATTTTCGCTGATTTTTTGATGATGTAATTAATATATTTGAAAGGTCCTTTGGCGGATGTACATGCTAGCAAACTCAGTGGAATGAGCAAATGGGGCAATTTGCGCCACATGTTGGCGTACGTTTACCAGACTCTGCTAACGAACTTTTAGGTCTCCTGCAATATTGCATAAAATTCGGAGATTTATCTAGTTTGTATATGCTAAAGCAAATGAATGATAATTTACATTTCTTTGAGCGCTTTTATTATCTGATTCAATTAGTGTCGTCATTCTGATTGACATTCTTTTTTAAATCATCCAATACGATGGCAGCAAGTAATCTCTGCGGTAATCCTCTTTATACTCTTAGCAGGATTTTAATAGCTTTATAAAGCTCTATCTGCCAAAGTATCTTTGAGGTCTGTTGTGCATATCCTGGCCCGCTCTTGCACTGTCATCCCAGCGTTGTGCGTCATTATTGATCCATTTGCCGTTTGTAACCAGTCAGAATCCTAACGAACAGATATTTTGTTAAAAAAGGTGCTTGTTATATAAAAGGTTTAGAAAGCAAGATAAAGTAAACTTAAAGCAAATATATTTGTCCAAAGAACAGACACATAATACACGGTGGAGAAAATACGTTTGACTTCAATATAATTTTATTATTAGTCTCACTCTGCTGTGTAATCTTCCAAACGTTTAAATAATTTAATCATGTATCAATCGTATATAAGAATGTAGTGTCTAGGGTATCCACTAATTCAAGATCCTATTATTCAAATTTATTGTGTAAAACTCATGGTTTCCCATACAAGTCTAATAATAGCTCTGCAGGCATGTAATTTGAAACGGATTAATACTCACGATCTGCTTGTGTGTGCATACATACAGCCTACATATTCTTTTACAGCTTTTTTTGTTAAATATATTTTTAATTTTGTTTTGTGCTATTAAAGATAGTTTTACTGGCTAGAACCCTCATATTTAATTCTCACTTAATAGCCCCTATATTAGTTTAACATTTAAAACGTTTTATTACCTAAAGTATATATCATCATGCATATTGTAGTTTGGATTGTCTAACGGTACATACGGGGAAGTAGTTATTCTAACATTAAAGAAATAGCAATCCTTATGGGGGGGGGGGGGGGAGGTACGCTGAATGTCCCATGTTTTTACCTACATGTTTCATTAATTTTTTCTAACAACAACCAATCAATGCAACATATAATTTATACATGCAAGGATATTCAGTAGACACGAGTTTACAATATAAAATAAACTAGACTATCTACTGATGCTACATCAGACTGAATATTTTTTCATGAGTACAAGGCAAAGATCAAAACATGAAAGATAACGATAACTTTAATGATCAAGATTTCATTTTAGGTTATCTCGATGAATCAATTATACACGGTTAAAATAAATATTAATGTGTGTATTCGGAACTAAAAGCACATTTCCTATGAAAACATATAAACTGGAGTGAACTTAAGTATTTTTTTGCAGTTTTACAAAAAACATTGATGATAAATGGATGGATTTGCCGGTACCTTTCACTGATTTCAGATTTAATTTGTCTTTTACTTTAATTTATCCTTATGAAGAAACAATACTTTTTTTCTATTTTGTTCCACTTATTTTGCGGTATTTAAATTCCTCTATTCACTTAGGATATGTAATAGCTTGTGTCAAACAGGCAATAGAGGAACGCAGAAATTTGAATAAAAATTTCCCATTAATGTATCAGTGATTTAAAAAGAAAACCCTGGTTCTACGTCAAATCGTAATGATTTGTAGCCAATGGACTATCGCAGTGACCGAATCATATTTTTTTCGAAAGCTCTAGGTTACAGTGACTTACCTTCTTTACTCCTAGGAGATTTGTTTAAGATCTACCTGGATATTAATTAGAAGGTATACATACGACAGTGTTTTGCCCTGACTGACTGTCAGGGTGCTAAAAATAATATTTTTGAACGGCAGCTTGCAGAATATAGGCAACATAACCTAAATTCGGGTTTTAAGATGACCTCCCTTTACATAAATTGTAAAAGGTTTTGGCCCAGCAGTCGCGATTTTCCTTGCCTGTATGGGTTCTCAAAATAATGTTTTATCCCGTAGCTGACAGAATATGCAAAAATGGCCTAACTTCAGGTTTGCAAGAAGATATGTCTAGGACCTCCCAAATAAATATCTAGATATTTCTGCCGTGACCTGGGGACAAGGGGTAATAGACTTCGGTTATGTGTTGAAATTTAACCATATATATATATATATATATATATATATATATATATATATATATATATATATATTCAAGCTTTGTTTCGCACGTTAAACATGTGTAATAAGCGTTTATTTCTTTATGTGTGTTATTAGTAAAACTCAAATGACTATTTTTGAACGGCAGCTTGCAGAATATAGGCAACATAACCTAAGTTCGGGTTTTAAGATGACCTCCCTTTACATAAATTGTAAAAGGTTAGGGCCCAGCAGTCGCGATTTTCCTTGCTTGTATGGGTTCTAAAAACAATATTTTTATCCCGTGATGACAGAATATGCCAAAATGGCCTAATTACAGGTTTGCAGGAAGATATGGCTAGGACCTCCCAGGATGAATATATAGATCTTTCTGCCGGCGACCGAGCGGACAGAGGATGGACAAGGAGTAATAGACTTCGGTTATGTGTTGTAATTTGACTATATATACAAATATATATATATATATATATATATATATATATATATATATATATATATATATATATATATATATATCTTCAAGCTTTTGTTTCGCACGTTTAACATGTGTAATAAGCGTTTATTGCTTTATGTGTGTTATGATTAAAAATCAAATGACTTTTACTTATGTCACAATGGTATTCGCCAAGCTTAATCGTATTTAATGAAACAGTTGTGTGTATCTAACACACACATACAATACACAGAATCGCTGGGAAATAATATATTTGATACATATGTAATTAAATATCAGGCTGTACTTACGTCCAGGTCTTGGTGTAAAATGCAGTAGGGCACCCAATAACATTGTAAATTTTACTTATCAGCCAAAGTATCAGTTTTGTGTACCTCGCCAACAATGTAAACGCATTATCAATGATAAAAGCATATTTAAAACTAAAATGTAGCACATATTAAATTAATTTCAAGTTTTTATTTACAAGACGATTCATAAATAAATACATTGATAGGTCCTGTGTTAATATGAAGTAGCTTATCCACAAGCTTATTCCCGTACAGTTCTCTTGAATCAAGGAGAGTTAATCAGAGACAGTTTTACAAACTACTCCTACTCCACACGGACGAAGAAATAAGAACAGATGATATATAATAGTTTCATGTTTTCTTATTGATGACACAGGGCAAAGGCAAAATCTCTCTTTCTGTTTTCTCTCTTTCTTAATCTCTCTCTCTCTCTCTCTCTCTCTCTCTCTCTCTCTGAGGGACATAATCTGCGAGATCACACACATATCCATTTATAATGAACCTTTTATAAGGAAAATTAAATTCATTTAGAGAAGATGAATTACGCCTTGGTTTGATTTTTTGACAGAATAAATAATAAATAGGCAGCCAGAGCAACTGGTTATTATACTTTTCCTTTAGCTGCTCAGGTAATTAGTGTCGCCTTTTCTTAAAAAGTTTCCTAAACTGGAGCGGGCCAATTTTATCGGCAAATCGTCGCAAATTCAGCCTTAAACCTGCAGATCCTACCCACTCCGCTTGTAGGACAGATGAAAAGTGATTTTGAACCATAAAGTTCTTTATCCGTGTCTGCTACATAGATTAGCACCAAAGTCTGGTAATTCCGGTATAAGGAACGATAAATTAAATAACTTGTATCCATATGCACATGAACACTACAGCTACATTTTTTTAACACGGGTGTATGTACTGACAGTTTGTAGGTTAACTAAGTCATCCATCACAGTGGCATTATCAGTATTTCTTCAGCAGGGATTACCTACGATGCATTTAAGATACACCGAGTAAGCCAGAAATCACAAAAATTCAACATGTAAAACACGTGATTAGCTGGCCTCGACATTCAGAAAACCGTCTCACTTCTCACTTTACTTGATATGGAGATCTGGTATTTACTGATATGAAATTATGTCTACATACAACTTTCATTTGACATATTGTGTAATTTTAAGAAATGCCTATGCACATAAGTGACATCGAATGAATTGAAAACCCCGAAATCTTAAGAACATTTTACTTTGACAATCATTATGAATACCATCGAGTTAGCATCCCATATTTCCTCTTGCATGTTTAACCATGCTTGAAATTGTTTTTCCATGGTTGAAAGCCAGAGAAGTAACTTTGGTTCCGTGCGTAAAATATTTTCTTAAAATCTTTACATATTAAACACCGTTTACAAATTCCTGTAGATAAAAGATGAGCGACCTAAGTGTTTCTTGGATTGCATGACCCAATCGTCTTCTTTTAAACATAGATTAGGCTTAATTTACATGAAATTTTTTCTGATCCAAACTCCATACACCCCTCCGGTTTTATCTCGGTAAAGAACGCTTACTCAGCACCAATGGATCATTCTTGGTATCATGATCGCTCAGATTTTACAAGGCAGTAAAGCATTTATAAACAACTTCGTGAGTGCACATAAAAGACCATTGGGTCAAATGAAACCCATTTAATCTTCCATGTATATAGGGTATTCTATTAATCTGAGTCCACAACGGCAATGTTAGTTTGCTTCTTCCTCATATCTGTTGTTTCTCTTACTTGTTTATGGCTCTTACATGGAAAACGTCGGCTGTTGTCTACCCACGCCCTTCTTAACACAGCCAATAAGCATAGAGGATTTTTATAATGCTATTATCAATATTTGCACTGAGGCATAAAGGTTTTAAGCCAACCTTTCCCAAATTACAAAATAAAACATGGCCTTGGGTGGGAAGAAAAAGAATATCTGTGGAAAAACATGGCACGATGTTTTCAAATTTGCAATATTGCCACACAAATTGTAGATGCACCTGTTCTAATACTTGAACGAAAGTTAGAATATAAGCAAAATAGTAATAACACCAGATATAGTGTTCATCCTCGAAATGCTTTAATGCTACACATGACTGAAACAAATTTTTCTTTCGACTTTCTGATCTAAAGACGTGATAAACATCAAGACTGAGACAGTGTAACTTGCACCCAGACTAAGGAAATCCTAGCTTATCTCCTTCGTGTCGAGGAATGTCGATCCAAACAATTTCACCCAACCCAAACTCCAATTTAAATCGACCATTATAACATCAAAACATGTCTAATCAAGTTGTTCTCCTGAAGTAGACACAATTAGCATAGGAACCAATTTCACCATCCAAGAAAGTATTGGTTTTCTCTCAAGGTGCATGGGTGTTGTTACCGAGAAAAAATTCAAAATAAAAGGATTCAAACACTCACTGAGAAGCTTGTGGCGCCTCCCTGATAAAGGTCTCCATATAATATTTCCCGAGGAATTTTCCATTGTCCAAGATAACCTCCACACCTTGACTTGTTATATAACGGGAACCCTGACTCGGCGCTCAGCAGGCTCAACGTTGGATGATACCACCGATTAAATGTTATAACTGGGTCCAGGGTCAATATGTACACCGAATGGTTATTATAATTGAGCATGCTGTCAACAGTAAACTGACTCTCACATGAAGAAAACTAAATAAATGAATGGGCCATTACAGAATGAAGAAACTTTCTAACTGGATGGCACAACAGTTATGGAGTCATTCAGACACACAGATAAGGTCGCATGTTAAATGGAAACTAGTTTTCTGAAAATGTTTGGAAAGACCTTAACGTGCTAATTGGTCAATAATAATGGCGACAACACTAATAAATTAAACAATCCATAATGATTAGGTCTTTATATATTAATCTTTAATACATATTATTGATTTATACGTTAATTATAAGCTTCAGTTCAATGACAAAATATGGTTCATGCGGATAAACCCGCATTTTCTCCTAACCTAACTGTAAATTGATAAAGGCCACCTGCTTGTGAACAGAATATCGACTTTGATCCTGCTGTTAAGCTGTATCAGGTCGAGAAGATTGATTGCTGTCAAGGCGAGAACATAATGCTAATTCCACTTACACCAGGTACTAGTAGACTAATGTTTTACAGCTATTTGTAATTGTTATTAAATACCATTGATGCTTAATCGCTTTGCTTTTTTGGGAATGGTCTTGATACAGATTAATCCATGTGGATAAACAGTAAAATCATTATCACAATATTCGTCAGCTTTCTGCATTCTCAGATTACTATAATGAGGTAACTGGCAAATATTTAGCCTGGGACAAGCCACCTTTCTAACCTTAGGACTATTGTCCGTTATTTCCTGCGCATCTTCAGCTAAGACTTCTACAACTTTGGTCGACTAAACTATGTATTAAAACAATTTAAAGATAATGACTGATAATTTTGAAAATATCTACTCTGGTCACACTATCGCTGTGTTATGAAAAAGCTTGACGCACCAAAGAAAAGAGATCTGGGGAGCGCAGAGACAAAATCAGCGCTTCTATTAGGTGTGATGGACAAAAGACAACAGATGTTCCTTTGTTTAGCAGATGCTGTAGCGACCCATGGTGCTGCAAGGTAAATATCTTCAAATGTGGCACATGCGGTATGATGCTCTCGCACATGTTGCAAACTGCCTACAATGAAAACCCTACTCCATACATCAAACGTAAATGTACGTTTATTGATACTTAGGCTTAATAATTGATCTTAATAGCAGATCTCAGGCGACTCTACTGATAAAAGTAACATATGTTGCTCATTTACCAACTATTGAATGAATACCATAATGAAACCTTTTTTGAAACTTCCCTCACAAAGACAAAGACCGTAGGCAATAACTTACATTAAGAGATATATTACATAAACAGTATTTATCAGCTTGTTTCTATGCTTGGCAGGTGACTCACAAAATGAAGAATCTAAGTTTTGTTGATTTAGTTCCTCTTCTATTATTCTAAGGTGTCATTTTAAAACTTGCACTTGAAGCATTAATAAAGTTAACCCATTAGGCATTGCCGGATTCGTGAGAATGGGTTAGCCCTCACAAGCCCTCTAAATACCTACAATATTCGACTAAAATTACTGAGGAAGATTGTTTCTACAATCTCATTTAAATCGTCGTATTTTGCCAATATCCAATCGTCGGTTGAATAAATATTTGACAGTTGCTGGTAGGCTTGTATATCATAATAATATCAAAGAAATGTCAAAGAAATAAATGTGTTATATCGATTTAGTCACTGTGTCAAATACATTGGCTGATTTATCAGTCTTTTTTTAAAGTTCCTGAGTAAATCAGTGAATGATAAACTCAATAAAAGTAACATAGAGTCGATAATTGTGAGAAAGCCCCTTCCCTTTGTATCTAAACTTTTCATACATTAACCATATATTTGATATTAACAACTTTGTAATTGTGGTTATCCTTCAACCTTCTACATCCTATGTCTCAAATATTTTTGCACATTTTACTATTCCATTCAATAAAAAGCTCCATTTGACTGGATTCTCGTTCCGATACAAGCAAACGTAGTCATATGAGTTATAAAAAATATGTACATTCCATTATGTTATAACAGTATGCATATTTCAACTTTATGATTACAGTTACCCCTCACCAGATTAAACAGGCAAAACATTTACTCAAAAGTGTAAAATAATGAGACAAATGTCTATTTCATATCGAGGCTGTCAATCTTTCAAGTAATGTGACAGATTTTCAATCCCCGAAAATGGTAGTAATTTTGTAAATAGCCTGACTGAATCAGGCAATTTGTAAATTGACTGAAATTTTTTAGGTATTTCCGATTTAAACATTGACTAACATATATAACATTTGCTTCACACGACTAGCTAAACACCAATCAGAAGTATAAAACTGTTGTACTAATGAAATGCTTCTCTTGATACACAATATTTGAGTCATTACGTCCGAACGTCTACGACACACCTAAAAAATTAAAACAAATCCTGTTTTCCACTCCATGTTTCCATATGTTTACATAAACATAACATACGTAGAAACATATACACATATACACACCTACAAGGATATACAGACAACAGTGAAAAATGCCACTACACCTAAAGTGTGGTAACACTGCATTTCAAAGTCGTACATAAAGGTTGAAAACCTGAAGTTGCAGATAGTGCCCCGTCGTCCTTCATAGAACACTTCCGTTCTCGTGCGGGAAGCTTAAATGATTTAAACAGACGAACATGTCAACGAACACAAAGACATGAAAAAAATTATTCATGGATTTTTAAGTATGTGAACTTGATGGGTAACAAGAGATTTCATGAAGTCAACACCTATTGGACTTTATCCATAAGCATTCATTTCAAAGCATGAAACTGATCTGATAGATCTGCCTCCAGTTACATGGTAGTCGATTAAAACACATCAGCTCAGTCAGATGACAACTCAAAAAGCTCATCTGGTCGTACGACATATTAAATGGTTAAAATATTTCTTTCTCAGTTTTATATCTATTTTTGTGTGTGTATCTGAAACATAACCTATTTTGCGCTGTTCATGTATTCTAGTATGCAGTAAACCATTGCCCATGCACCTATAAAGTATGGACGCAAATTTTCATTTAACATTGTCAACAATGAAGTACATAATAAGTTAAGTCTTGCGTGCATTCTACAATAAATAATATTAAACAATCCTCAATAGTACCGGCGATACGTGGTTAATCAGAAATATGCCCGTTAATTTATATTTATTTATTTGTTCAGACAATTGCTTGACAGTTTACCAATTTTCTTTCATTCGTATCTTGGAATAAAATTTCCAAGAAAGAGTCAGAAAAATACCTGGTAGGCAACAGTGCCTATAATTAGGTTTGCTGTTTTCAACCTGGAATGTTATTTCCGCGAATATAATGTAATATATATAATATCCTGTAAGCATCTGGTGCAAAGCAAAGCCATACAAGAGCTGTAAAAATTTGTCGGCCCATGCTTGCAATACTATTGTCTGATTAGCCATTATTCGGTCAACAGCTTTACATAGGTCGCTTGACATTTGGATAGATCTCTTCTTATATTAAAATAAAGGTTTTCGTAGTATCAAAGAGTTTGTTTATGATACTTACAATTTCCTGGTATACGATTTCCTCCCAAACTCACGTAAAAGTCATGTAGAACAAAACTGACTTGTAATTAAATCATAAAGATTAATGAGATTAACTCTATGTGTCATACACATTTAATGAGTTTTCTTTACATAAGCTTTCTGTATGGCAGCATTATGATGTTGGTAATGTGCTGCCTTCTGCTGGGAAAATTTTCAAATGATTACCCATGTGTTTTCTGCCCATTGCTTGGTTATTTATCAACTTATAAATATCCTACAGACAAAGGACCTCTGTGCATTTATTTTGTATATGCCGTGTGTACACACATCGCGCGCATACACACACACATATATATAAACATGACTTGCATATGCAAATGTATGTGAAACGCACGCATGATATAGGAATTACTCCAAACAAAAATTATGTTTTTCCCGTTTGACAATATAGCTCTGTTTACAAGCATGTTGTTGATAAACAAGTTCATACATCCTCAATGAAGGCCTTTTAAGAACTTTTCACAACCAAAATTACTCATTTGATCATTAATATAAACAGAGAAGGCCAAAAATCACAAAACTTCTTTTTTCAAAACGTAAGTGAATGGGTACCTTTAGTGTTCTTATATTAACATACCAACATTTGATGTTAACTAACCTTAGTCACTGTGTAGACTGAATATGTTCATTTGCATCGCACAATTACATCTGAGGTATGAGTACACATACGTCCAGAATACTCTTTGCACTGAAAGATCGAGTCGACGATACTCCCGTTACACGCCGGTTCATGAATATGAATAGCTCCTGTACCCACAGAGAATATAGAAGTTTCTGCGTAGAAGGCGTCCGTGGCTCGTCTGTATCCAAGATCATTGCAGAACGCAAGCGGCCAGCCATGAAGGTAAAAAAGGTGGTCACATATAGTCCCCCAACTTCCGTCAGAGAACACCTCCGCTCTTCCAGCAGGAAGGTTAAATGTGCCAACCAGACGGACATGCGCTTAAAACAAAAAGCGAACACAGATATATTCTATGCTTTTAAATTCAGAGGAATTACCTCTTCACTGAATATATCACGAAACAGCTAACCACCAAATGTATTAGTTTAAATAACCAAAGAACAATTTATGTCGCATTTGACAAAAAGGGTAAAATTATTAATCGCATCTTTTTCACATGCTTACAAATCTCACCTTGAAATTCTTTTAATTGTTCATTCAACTCGAACTTCATTGGTTTTTTTAAACTGTTTGTGATTATTTAACTAATGCTATTCTATAATAAAAAACTGCATACTGCATTTCAGATTTCATACATTAAAACGTATGTGCTTAATTCTGGATAGTTTGACGGATATATATCTCTTTTAACAGTGTATTGGACACAAATACTGTTTGTAAACATGATTTCTGCATTATGCTGAAGCGTTAATATTTTAAAAAAAATGTCAATGTTGTACCAAATATCAAGTGTCGTAGGAAGAGGATGAGGAGAATGAGCTTATGTTCTCAATGGATTTTGTCCTGTAAATAGGCCAATTGGCCATCCAGGCTTGTATTTATTAGTACTTGTTACTCCTAATAATTAGGGGTGATTAATGATAGACCCAGAAACAACGTCAAAGAAATTGGGTTTTCCTTCAGGACAAAGATGTGGTTTTGAATACAGTCCGCGTGGGGTTAGCAAGGGAGTAAAAATGCTATTTGTTGATAAACTATAAGGTAACCTACTGTTTTGTGACATGCATTATACAACAATAAGCGAGTATAATTAATTTTCTTTTAAAAAGCTATAGTTATTTTTTATATTATACTTAGAATTAAAGAAAAATACAAAACAGATCAAGTATTTATAAAGTAAGAAAATCGTTTGTGCAGTTCTCGGACCTTTGCGATCTCGGCCCACATTCCTTATCATCTCGGACCACTCTATCGCACTCATCTAGACCTCGTTCAGACTCATTATATCGTTGAGAAACATACATGTCGTGTCTACAGAGGCAAGTGGAGTGGAGACTAAATGTTTGAACAAAAAAGCTTTGCCTACTCCCCACATAAGTATTACTTCTCTCCTTTCTCCTCTCTCATCATTCCTATTCATAATTTATACATAACTGTACTTCGCAAACAGTGTAAAGTTTGTGCATGTGTTTGTGTATTAAAGTATGTCTTTGTGATAAAGAGAGATTAGTGGAGCAATGAAAAAAAAACAGAAAAAAAGAAAGGAGTTTATATTGAGAAAGAAAAAATTAAAAACTGAGGGAAAGGGAGTGAAGAAAAAAGAGAAAAGAATACAGAGAGAAAGAGAATGAAAGAAAGAAAGAGAGAAAGATTTATTCATGATTTTTCCCATTCATTAGGCTTTTAACTGATCATACAACTTCTTTAACGTCTGTGTGTAAGAGGGAGAGAGAGAGAGGGATATAGAAAAGCAAGTCAGAAAAGAAAAAAAAGGAGAAAATTTTACCGTGTATTTAAAAGAGATATGATCAGATCTCTTCCACTGAATTAGTTCAATTTGGCATTATATTTGGTTTATGATTATATTTAAACTACTGGTTGATTTTTATACATTTGTATCAATCTGACCTCTGTAATGCCATCTGGTACAGGTTTCTTGCATTGTACATAAGTAATCGCAATATACCTGTTCCGAATTTATTTGATTCATAAAATGCTGAGTAATAATCCATAATATCTCTGAAGATAAATTGTTTTAATTTCGGTCTATATATATTTATAAACACCACTTAACTGCATCTAGGACTACATACTGTGTCATAGAAATTGTTGCTTATTTGATGATTTTGGTTTTGATATTGCTTATTATATCATAAATATATAATCTCAATAAACCTTTCCAAATTTTTTATGTAATTCATTGTCACATATAAAATATTTTTCACACAAACTAATTTGAATATATATATATGTATATATTATAAAGACAGACAGAGACAGATAGAGGCATGTCTATTTAATATATATAATGCTGGTATTTAGGTGTGTGTGTTTGAAATGGTGTTTCTAAGTGGATATATAACGAACAATGCAGTAAGCAAAACTAGTCCCATGCTGTGGAATTTTTAAAGCAATTCGCGCTCATATGAAATAATATAGTTATATGTAGGCGTAGGTCCTCTTAGTTCAACATTCCCAATGTAAATTATTGACAGAACCTCGAGTTTCTTATAACAGTATAAGCAGACAAATAGTTGAATAGTTCTAAAACTGTGGGTCAAGATAGTTGAAGTGCCGGTCTAAAGTGATCCGAGTTCGTAGTGGCCCGACACCAAGTGGTCCGAGATCGCCGGTGGTTAGACATAGTTCGATCTGAATCACTTATTGTAGACAGAGATCTCCAGATACCGAGAAAATCATGCATTGGAAGTTAAACTGCGGTAAGGGCTCTTACCTTATTATTCATGTGATATCCAATACACAGAAACAGGTTATATAATTCATCAGAACGACAAATACTGATTATTTTAAATCATCACCTATATGTTTATAGATATGGCATCTTACCTTTCTCAGTGATCCAACGGTCTAGAATAAAACTCTTGCGACTTTGTTCGTTTGTTTCTTGAAATGAAAAGGTGGTGGTGAAAACATTCGTCTTATACATAGTGCAGCTGTTCTGACGTTGGTCGTATGTTCCTGCCTGACATGTGGCGGTACTTGAACAAGCAACAACACAGGGCAGGAAGCGATCTGATGACGTCTCCATCGTGTGTGGCGATGACTCTATCGCCCGGTAGGTCATATTTGCGGATTTCATGCTCTTGTAAGAACTATATTGAGTGCCCATGGAGGATATACAAGCGACCATACTCCACATAAGAACCATAAACAACAGAACCATTTGGTGTCCCATTTCTGCCATACAGTCTATGATTCTTATGATGAGCACTCGAGATGAAATTTTGTGCTGTTTAACTTCATTAGATCATCTTAGGCATTGATTTGTTATGGCAAGCCTAAATATGCTCTTATTAGTGAGTCTCACTTTTTTCTAATCAGCTCTTTTAATCAGTTTGTTACATCACTCAGGGGGTAATAAATCAGTATTAGAAACCAAATTGTTTAAAATAACGAATCTATCGTGACAGAGGATCTGAATGGATGGATGCAGGTGATCAAGTGTTCATATTAACATGGATGAATGTTACATACATGAGAAGTCAATAGTTTGAACTATCATGTAAACGACTGCGCTCTTCCCCTTTAGGCAGTTACGCCGAACAACTTTGTTTACGCTGATGTGAAACGAATGAATGAGCATTGGAAACACCTCTCTCCCGGGGTGTTGTCAACCATCCAGAAAACTGTCCCTAATTAATCCAGAGGACAGGTATGTACAATTCCAAATTTGCATTTCATCTGCAAATGTAAATGAAAGTAAAATAAAAGCGTTTCTCCGAAGAATGATTGAAATTATTATGTATAATATTCATTTATATTAATTTAAAAAAGTCTACTGAATCCCATTTGAATGACGTTTTGTTTTTAACCCAGGCTACAGACAATAACATGATTATATCCAGTTAATGTATGATTAAACATGCTAGTTCGCAAACATGTGAGAGTGGTTAGCCAAACCGATATCCCAAAAATGTTTCAGTTATTCATCTACCATGCCTTTCTCTTGTTTTTGTTAGTCAAGATCATAAATTTTGTACAGAAAAACAGTAATATAAAATTTGATGGGATTTTTTCTCAAGAGTATAGGGATGCTATCTTAGAAGATTTTCTGAAAATTTACTCTGATTGTCAATGTTCAAAACACGGCTAAAACACGGTAAATTTATTTCTGGTGCAAAAAATGTAAATCTGTCATAAAGAGTCTGAGTAAAATTAACAACACCAACTGTGTTTCCTGATGTTTTAAAGTTTATACTACTTAGTGTATTTGAGATTTTGTATGAACCCACTGACTAAGGAAATTACTAAAGCAAGTATCCTGTAAAGATGTCTGTATTGGTCAAATATTTTCAATACTTTATTTGAATCGTACATATCAATACCAATTATTCAAGGTCAGATTATGCACCACGTTTATTAGTATTTCAATGGAGTTATTCCAGATAATAACACAATTCATCCACTGTTGTTACTTATTGTCCACCTATTTTCCGTGTCATTAAATACGGATGTTTAGCCCTAACCAGCTTAGCATTTATCACCGACCAGTCCCTAACTCGCGCTAACATTGTCATATGCCTTTGGGATATTTACACGTCCAACATAGAAGAAAAAGGGACAGGCAAATAATAAACCGAAGTAAAACATTACAGTTTTGTTATGCATTGCGATGTTTCTAATTGTTTATTTGACAAGTGTATATTCTGCCATTAAATTCATTTTTATCAGCCCTCTTTTGCATTCCGCAAAAGGTTCTCATCAAGTGGACATTGGAGGTATACACATATAGCAACAGTAATATAAGGGATAGCTAATGCTCGAGAAATGTGTTTCGGAAGACCCTCCCTTGGGTAGTTGACAACCACCTTGAAATAATTGTAATCTTAATAGGTCACATAAAACGTACAATAGGTTACCTGTATTTGACATTTGGACAAATGCTGCTCTGTTAAAAGTAGAATTGCAGAAACATTCACTTTAACCTTGGAACAATAAAGATTGCCAACTTTTAATATGCTTTTATATGCATTTGAAAGTCTAACATTGTAGCTCAAATTACTTTTTTTCAATCTAACCCAATACTTCGTCTGTGTTTCTGCTTGTACAACAGGGCAAGGATAGTCCAAACACTATTTTACTTTACTTGGAGACATTGATTCGTTAAGAATACATTTACAATGATGCTACAAAGAAATTCTACCACAATTGGAAAATGGCAAGAACGAATATGCATACAGACACATGAACCTTATCTGGAATGGTTACAGTGCTTAGCGTTTGGAAAACGTTCTATCATTGTTTTTGATGAAGAAAATTATTCAAAAACACAGACATAATTAAAACAAAACAAGTATATTACCAATCTGATAGATATGATAGTGAAGCAAATTTTCGTACTTTTCCTATGCTTTTTTCAGTAACGGTTTCTCTAATGTACCAACCACACGGACCTTGACTTCGAATGCAGAGCATCGATGTATCCATGCAAATGCATATTAACCTTTTTATAAGGCGTTATTTATTCAGACTCTTTACATTCATCCATTCTAATCGTTTGCCTATAAGTAACAATGCATTACTCGATATATCGACAGTCCCAAACGATTAAACAAACGGTATATTTATCGGCAAGGAAACAAAGAATTCGCGCAGGTAATTAAATACATTTCTTGCACAATATTGTAAGTAGAATTTTTTTCAATATATGTTTCTCATCGGCAACACATTGATCATTTGAACATAAAATCAAATCTATATCCATTGTCATCTAGCTCAACATATGTTCTTGACACTGTAAATTTTTTTTTAATAAATCACGAAGAATTCAAGAAATTTTACTGAGAAAAAACATGGAAACAAATCAATATCTCAGTGTGTATTTACAGCTTTGCGTGTGCCACCATGCCAAATATCCATGTTTTTAAAAACCCTGCACACTGCCAAATGTTAGAGGTACCTAGGATGAAATTTGCTGATCTATTTTTTTCATATCTCCAGGTTTCTCGCCTTATAGGAGGTTGGTTAGGACGACTGCCCGGTAAACTTTCTGTTTCGCGGCAGGATTGATTCCACTCCTTTCCCTGATTTTACCTCCAACTTTACTAACTGCACTGCTTGCTTTTGATTTCTTGTTGTTGACTGGGGTTTGATTGTCTCCATGTCTCCACTTTTATCACCCTGGTATTGATGGTGAGGCCAAAGATCCAGCAGGCCGATGAGAAGCAGTACATATCCAGTAGCACTTCTTTCTGACTGTTGGCACTGAGGACACGATCATTAGCGAAAAGAAATTTTCTTATGACAGTTTCCTTCACTTTTGAGATGGCCTGCAGAAGCATGGGGTTGAAGAGCTTACCATCGGACAAGTCTCTGATGTTGATTCCTGTGTCTTATTCCCTGAATGCATCTGTCATCATAGCCGAAAACATCAGGCTTAACAGTATTGGTGAGAACACAGCCCTATTTAACTCCGTCGGTTAATGGGAATTCGTCGAGAACACGGGTCATCACCCTGCCATGAAATTGGTAGACAATGGTAATTGAATTGTTCGGACAGCCATATTTTTTTCCTTATCTTCAAAAGCTGACCTTGTCAAATGCCTTTGTCTGTTCAGCGAAGGTGTTGTAGAGGCTTGGTGCTGTTCCATGAATTTTTTGTGCAGCTGCCGGGAGGCCTTATTCCGGGTAGTTCAGCAGGCGATTAGGCAGCACTTGGGGTAGATCTTGCCAGCTATAGATAGTATTGAGATTGTCCGAAGATTATCATAGGAGCCGATTCCCTTTTCTCTTATAGATCTGGGCGATGGTGGCATCATGGAATTCCTAGAAGCTCCTTTTCGTTCCAGTTAGACTGGAAGATGATCGTAAGCTGTTTCAGCAGGGGTGGGTCTCATTACTTGTATACTTCAACAAGTATATCGCCACGACCAGAAGCTTTTTCAGTAGTCCTAGGATTTCAGGCCAGTAGAGGTTACCGTGTCACTAAAGGAAGCCCAGTTTTCTTTAATCGTTTAGTAGTGCTTGAGTTCTACCAGTTTTTTTTTTCTATCTAGAGTTGTACTCTGCGTACGTATCCCCTAACCAGTAAATAGCCTTTCCGTCAGCATGCCCCATATGGTGCCTCCTTATGGCAACACACATCAACCGAGCACTCAGGCTACTGAACGGCAGGGTATTCGGAGGTGCCCATGAACAAGACCCTCAGCTATGGGACAAATAGCTTCATTGTCTGTTGGACAACCCGGGAGAGAAGAAGTCTAAAGCAGTAAACCCCAACAGAAAATCCGGAGTGGGGCTTGAAGTGGAGACGGACAACAAACATTCTTGTCAATTACGGCAGCTAGTGCATCCTGGCCCATCCCAAGCCTCCTGGCTCTTTCTCACTGGATCTGTTGCGTCCGAGTCACTCGCAAATTCATGACATCATCCCTCTGTATACGCTCCCGAGGCAGCGGAAATCTTGCGCTTCTAAAGAAGCAACTGATTTTCACGCTGCCAGCTTTGACCGTTTATGATATATTTAGACACCAGATGGCGGTTCGTTGTCCGCTGAAAAATACGTGCGTATGATGTGACAAGCAGGCAACCAGATGCCAATAAACAAACACTCGACAGGCATCCTGGCTCCGCCCATTGCTGCGCTTCAAGCGCCGCTTGATGAGTTTACGGTCGAATTTTAATTGCTCTCTCTGCATTCTCGCATCATCGACCGGCCTATAGTTAAAGAGCGGACCCTCTGTAAATCATCTGATGATGGGAGAACGGCAAAGCAGCAGGTGTGGAGTCACTGGCAGCTGTAGTCGTGAACCTGCACACAGGCGGCTCAGGCAATCTGGCCGTCCCCCGCTATACAGAGACAGCAGTGCAATTGGGCAGCTCCCTGAGTCACCGAGCAGCCCCGTTTAGTTAATATCTCGCTGCTCGCCTTCCTAGGCGTAGGCGAGAAACGGTGCCTATACATAGCATGCTTCACATTCGAGTGTACCTTAACATCTATGGTCGTAAGGTATGATGTTTCTTTTCTTTGCTATCCTATTTCTTCGACTCTTGGAGATTTGCATTGCATATGTTTTTAATTTCATCAGATTGAAGGCGTCCTAGAGCGTACCATTTTCGGAATTATTATTGATACTTGGTAAAAATTGGTAAATGTACTGCGTCTGAAACCTAAAATATACCTGGACAGTTAAGGGTTAAAAACCTTCAAAATTGCTCGATCATACAATTTGTTTTCCGTGTAAGCTATATAAAAATACTTTACTGTAATTAAATTAATCTTCAGGCAATCTTCAAGGCCAAGACTTGTACTGAAGAACTTTCACTGACACATAGACTTAAAATTTTTTTTATTAATTATTTCATTACTGATCAGGAAAATATAAGCACGAACCTCAGCATTAACATCCCCTCCTCGTTGGTGGAAATTACAATTGGTAAATGAATACTCCGCTCGTTAATCGATAAAGTTAAAACCCTTTCTCCAGCTCTTCTGTGCAGAAAAATCTCTGAACATTTGTTCGATTTCAAATGATAATGTTCATCATTATCACTATTGTCAGTTAAATAATTATCTGTATATTTATTTCTAGTTGACAGGCAATTAACTACAATGCATTTAGCGATATAGACTACTAAAACGTTTAAAGCCATCTGCCTATTACAATAATAATTTATTACTTATATGGCGCCCTTTATGTGCATTGGCACGTCATAAGCACCTAACATACACGTACGTGACAATTCATTAATCAATACTGTTTAATTATACGCAAAATACAGAATAGCCATATGTATATATAAATATATATATAAATATATAAATATATATATATATATATATAATATATATATATAATAATAGATGGAAAGGGTATACACAGAATAATATATAATAATAGATGGAAAGGGTACACACAGAAAGGTGGTTCACTGCCAGTGAACCACTTTTCTGTGTATACCCTTTCCATCTATAAAACAATGAACCAGCATGGCTATTCATATATATATATATATATATATATATATATATATAATAATAATAATAATAATAATAAAAATAATAATAATAATAATAATAAAAGTATCACACAGTGAAATATGAAACATTTTAAAAATTGTATTATTGATTGTAAGACTTTCAAAATAAAAATATTTTTTATCTTAAAAAATAATGTGAATAGTTCCCATATATATATATATATATATATATATATATATATATATATATATATATTATATATATATATATATATATATATATATATATATATATATCGAAAGTTAAGATTAACAGTGACGCCTTTTAGATAGACTAACTAGTTTATTAACACACTATCTAAAAGGCGTCACTGTTTATCTAAACTTTCGCTTCAACTACAGACTAATACGGCTATATCACTTATATATATATATATATATATATATATATATATATATATATATATATATATATATATATACACACATGTACTGGGGTGTCATTCCAGAGTTTTTGCCATGCATATACAGAAATAATGTGTTTCTTACTTGCTCCAAGTTAGCCTTCAAAACTGGCAGATCTGTGATTTGAGTGACCTTCCATTATTATATTCAAATAATCACTACAAATACTTTTGCGCTGTTACCTTAATATACCAGCTTATGCAGACGACCTAGCATTAATAGCAATACATTATCATAACCTGCAAAATCAATTCAACATTGCACATAACTATCCAAAGGAAAGGAAATGCTGAAAATAAAAATCAATCGCGGTTATGGTACAGAGCCAACAAATAAACGTAGCCAATATTAATTACTGATAAAACAATGCATGAAGGTATAGCGCTTGTCATTACTCATTGGACAGAAAAATGGTGAATGGCATATGAAATATTTCAAATTTTAAAAATATCCTGATGCCAGATATTCACAGAAGATTGTGCTGGTCCGTAATTTCGCCAAGTATACTTTATGGATATGAATTACTTTGTCTCAAACAAACTGAAATTGGGGCACTTGAAAAGTTTCGTATGTGGGAAAACGCATCTAGGGATTATGTGAAATGTGTTTTTTTCAAACAACTATAAATAATAGGTATAAATAAAACCTGAGATATTGTGAAAAGATATTTTTGAATGTAAAGAACCATCATACCAGTAAACAAAGACAAAAAGTATGTCAAAGGGCGGATGTGCCAGTGTTAACTATTCGATGAGTTTCCCCATTAATTGAATCGTGGTCTTTGTTTAGAACTTCAATTTAAAATCCTTATTTCCTTTGGAGAGAGTTAGATTCCGTTAGAAGCATTATAATGGCTAGTGGGGGCTAAGTGGTCATGCACGAAACCCCTTTTAGACCCCGAAAAAGCAGTCTTGGTATGACACGCACTATGACCAGTGTGACCAGTGTAACGAGTGGTTCAGGCGTAAAAGAGTAAAAGGGCACCTGTGGGTGCAAATATAAAAATTATTAAAAAATTCAGCTAAATATAGAAAATATGGTGCTAGAAAACACAATTGTCCTATAAGAGCGTAACGACGATACCTGTGCCGAGTTTTAAGGGAAAAATCAGGGCGGAAATAGGTATACCGTCGGGAGAAGAAAACTCAACTGTGTATTAATTATATAGATATAAAGGTATTGGAACTCTCATGTCCATATTTTAAGATATAAAAAGAGGAAATAGTTAAGCCATGAAGTCCTGAATGGTTTATGATTTTATAACGTTTAAAGGAAAATATATTTATAATACCCTTCAGCCCTTTATCATCTTTATTTACTACTCAATTTTACATTTTTTTTTCATCCGCATGACTATCTTTTTTATCAAGATTTTAGGCTATAATAACAAATGAGAGGCAAAAGAGGCTAAACGGGATACATGGTTAAATTTTTATATAGAGCTATAAAATTCCAAAAATTACACTGGAATACCTTTGGTATCTATTGTAAGCAAGACGGTTTTGTCCACATTGTACGGGTTGTGGTTGTTTCATATAAATACATAATATATTCATACGAAAAACATAATCATAGAAACATAGCACTTGTAAAATTAATCGTATAGCCGTGTAAGTATGTAATACAAGTGTAGGTCAGGAGTTAGTGTGAAGATAGATTAACTTATTTATTATTACACGTCTTTCGAAGCACACAGGCCTCCTCGTCTTATGGTATTCATGTTTTCCATGGGCAGCCTAAAACGTTCAGATATTGTTTATAGTTAATTAATATGGCACAAAAAGGTATATCCTAAATTTTTAGATGCAGCCCCCCCCCCCCCCCCCACTCTCTCTCTCTCTCTGCGGTCCATGGCGGACTTGAAAACGATAGATTTCTAACCTGCACCATGCATGGAATTTTAACCCTAGCTTTAAGACTGCTCTCAGGCATGTCTCTCAAAACTAATGAAAATGATATTTCATACTTTTCCATTTGCAACGCTCCCAGGTGGCTATGGCCGCATTTAAATTGTCAGGATATTGTGCTATGTTTCATTTAACATATGACTGCAGCAGAGAAAAAAACAATGCAATCGAGGAGTAAATGAAAGGACACATGTCCAAACATGAGAATCAGAGAGCTTAGATGACGAGAGGGTTCACTTCGCGTTTTCTCACTGGTCGCCATTTTGACGTCACGGACGCTAGCGCCACCACGCGGTTGGGGGGGGGGTTGTGTGTACATAATCACCATGGCTGCTGCTGCAACAAACCGCAGTGGGTCAGGGAAGATAGTGCTGACAAAATGATATAGCCCTAAAATTACAGTAATTTACCGATAAATAAGTAGTGGCAGAATCAAGTGTCCATGTATCATATGTATGGACTACCAAATAAGCCGGAGTCCCGTGGGAGTACAGTTCATAGATGTATACTATAGTATTATAATACTATCTTCAGAAGTTCAGTTGCAATCCTGTCTTCCACAGTTTCAGTTTCAGATATTTTCAATTTTATATGTTTCCTATATAAATATTATATTTAAATAAATATTATGTTTATTGATGAATTCTTTGTGTTTTTATATTCAGAACGGATAAATTGTGACAGAACAAGTTTTTTACCCATAAATGTGAACATGTGAGAGCGTATATTATAATTATAAAGATTAAAGTATAACTTGAACTATAATTATTAAAAGGAGACAGATATATCATGAAGTTATATTTCAAATATATATATATATATATATATATATCATGAAGTTATATTTCAACGATATATATACATATATATATATATATATATATATATATATATATATCATGAAGTTATATTTCAGCTATATATATATATTTATATATCTATATATCATGAAGTTATATTTCAACTATATATATATATGATATAACACTGCCCAGTCAAGCCATGTTTGGAAAATATTTGTATTGATTGCAAATTGAAAAAAATATTATTTACAATATATTACCTAGATTCTTATGTTTTAATGAAACAGGTGCATCCATTCGCATCAAAAACTAAGACCCAGTGAATCTACATGGATCCGAGAGGACCTGCTGCTGAGTTCCCAATCTGACTGTATGCTTTAATGACACAGAAGATCAAGACATTAGGGCTCCGTTTCATGGGCCCCAGCTTTGGATTGTGTGCAGGGCAGGGCTGATTACATACTAGAATGTGTGGAATAAAAACGAGGGGGGGGGGGGGGGGGGGGTAGGCTGCGTGTTGAAAAAAAATCTTTCAAATACACTGATGTTTATGAAAAAAAAAAAACTTTTTCAGGTGGTGTACAAAATTGTACCATGAAAAGATGAATGTGAAAAAAATGTGTTCCTTGTAGACTTTAGAGTGTTAACTCTGACCAATTATCTTGACAACACTATGCAAATGTTACTTTATTAGGTATTCAGTTATTTAGTGATACAGAAAAGATGATGCATCAACAATATTTTATAATATCCGCAATAAACAGAGTATAGCTGGGAACAATGTTGTTGTATCAATTTTATTTTGGTAAATCTAAGAATTGTATGTTCATTAAGTGGTTAACAAAGATTAACATTGAAACAATATTAATGGGAAATCCCATTATAAAATATTAATTCAAATATACAATATTTGATGTTATATTTTCTCGGAGTTGTAAAGGTTACTGCACTAAAGGCATCTCTACAGAAATTTGTACATACATACATTAATATCCATTTGAGTACATTCTTTACTTGTAACTTTCGTCCCATAGTGGTTATTATCATATTGTCAGCTTATGCTTTACTTGTATTTTACATAACTGGTTGTTATTTATTACTGAATACTGATTACTGAATATTGAATTCATGTATACAAGTAGGTCTTTTCAGAATAGCAACTATTTATTTTTTTAATAAATGTTAAACTGCAATAAATATTATACCAATATATAAACTTTGAGTCTTTGTATTATTAATATTGTTTTCAGATGAATATACATGTCACCTCAGAGGTTAGCCCTATATTTTTTTTCAAAACTCTCAATTTGATTCAAAATATGAAAAATATAAAATTTGATGTAAAGGAGCCAGAAGTGAAGAACAGTGGAAGGGAGTGGTGTTGCAAGGCTCTAATAAAGGTGTGTGAGTGGATACTTTTAAGGCCCCCATAGGCATGGGGTCGTACAACCCCCCCCCCCCATCATGTATACATACATACATACATACATATATATATATATATATATATATATCACATGTTGACGCCCTTCTCTCAGGTTAACTTTCACTCTTTCAGTCTTCTTTCACATATACTGGTAATAAATAAATATAAATATATAATTATACATGTATAAATAAATTTCATAAATAAATAAATCCGTATGTGCATAAATATACAGGCCTATGCATCTATTATATGAAAAATAAAAATATAAATATATTTTGTATTTGAAGTATATTGCATATAATATATATGTTATTTACAATTATAATATATTACAATTGTATTGTATAATATATATATTTTAAATATACATGTTTTAAATGCATATATTATGGTTTATTAAATATGGATATCTAAAAGATAATACATGTATTATATTCCACTTAAATGCATTTGCATAATACACACCAAAATATATATTTAAAAATATATATATAAAATAATAAACATTGAATATCAAATAATTATATTTCTTAGATATTATAAATAAACATATCAGTAATTATATATTGAATAAATTTATCAATGTATATGTAGTACTTTAAATCTATAAATTATATAAATATTTAAATAATGATATATGTCTATAAATGTGTTTATTTTTATGGATCATATTATTAATTATATATAATTGCTTATACCCATAGAATTCATTTTTTATAACTTTTATTTTAATTGGCTTTAAACATTTCCTAATAGTTCATTTCATACACAATAATAATTACAATTATCTATTACTGTTCATAATAAAATATAGATTATTATTGTTATTATTATTATAATTATTATTAATATTATTATTATTATTATTATCATTATTATTATTATTACCAGTATCAACCATATATATAGTCTATGACTGAGTGCGGTATAGGCCTAGGACTACGCTATACGCATAATGGCTGAATAAGCTTGCTCCAAAATCCAAGGATTAAGCATTTTTTGTCTAAACAAATCTGTATAGTTTTACCAATCCTTCAAAATACATTCTGAATCTCTGAAACCAATAATTATATAAAGTATAATTTTCCATGAATCAATTATCAAGCATGATAAAATCATATGACTTGTTCAAGCCTATAAAAAGTATAAGCTAAATAGTCTTATACTTATAGGCTATACACACCATCTATGGCAACGTCACCTCAGTGAGACCAGGATCAAGCCACATGAAGCATAAACAGGAAAACGTATTGATAATTTGTAACTAAAATTTTTAATATAACCGTTCTATTTTGTGACAGCAGGCTGAAACGAATAGAATCGCTGTGTTCTGTGTAAAGCTGACACACAACACGTGAAGCGAGGTCCGCATGGCGTATGTTGTCATGACGTTTCTTGTCCTAACCCCCCCCCCCCCCCCAACCGCGTGGCGGCGCTAGTGTCTCAAAATTCAATATGGCGCATGCGGAGTGAACCCTCTCGTCATCTAAGCTCTCTGTGAGAATTACAATATAAAGCACTTTATTAAACACGGCCATGCACATTTCTTGAGTACATTTACAGAAAACATTTACGTCAACCGGTGTCTGTTGAATTAAACTTTGAGTTACAAGTTTTACCCATTAGCATTATATACAAATTGTTTAATATATCAACAAATATAACCCCACAGTTCTACAGAATCCTACTTTCATCAATTTAAGTACGTTTGCTAACCGTTGAACGTTTTACCTTAGGCATCAGAACAATATCACGTACAACACTTGTTCACTGAAATCACAATATAAACTAAACAACAGCCGTATATTATTATATTTCTTAGAGAAGAATAGGACAGAATTGCCATTGTTATTAAATTGCTTACCATTAGCTCTGCTGGTAACATACGGTCGATTGAGGCGTATATTATAAAACGATATTTCTTCTCTAAGAGAATGCTGACATTTATGTGTTGATCATGAGCTTTCATATTCCGTGTGTATAAATATGAAGCGACATTCGGATTAATTAACATATGAACTCATATGATAAATGGATAAATGAAATCGCATAAAGGTTCGCCTCGTGGAGGATCGAGTGAACGATCTGTTATTGGTATACTTTCTTGCGTACTGATGCATAGCGGTTGTAATTGAACTAATTTTAAATTGAATTTCAATTTTTTTTCATGGAGTAAATATACAAACTGGATCATCCCCAAAGAGTTTCTACTTTCTGGGCACAAGCCATTTTTATACAAATTACTACTAATTCAATCATATGCTGCCTGAGTTATAGCACCAAGAACATTATTACATAACACTTATTTCTGTGCCAGTAGATTGAAAAGGGAATAATTTAATGCAATTTTATTTTTAAACATTGTTAAGGGTGTAATTCTCTTATATTCCGTCTAATTGCTTGTAGCAGGATAATCTATACAGTCATTCCAGAGAAAGATAACCTCTTCCATTAACATTTCCCCAATGGGGACTCATTCTAAAGAATTTATAACCATTGGTGGTGTCATGACAAAATTGTTCACCTGGTGTTATTCTGATTCAGAACTTTGACAAATTATATGCTCAAATGATGCAATGATTAAAAGTAAATAAGTCATCCACACTTCACAGCAACACCAAAGGCATCACTACACCGGATTCCAAAGGAGCTCCTGCACTGAAAGTTAGAGACGATATCTGTACCATAACACGCGGCGTCCTGGATGTGAAAATCACCAATACCTGCATTCACTGCTCGACTGTATTCTAGATCAATGCAGAACGTAAGTGGCCAACCACCAGTGTCGAATATGAAGTCACAGTGCCCCGCCGTCCGTCGAAGGACACCTCCGTTCTACCACAATTAGGTTTTGTGCGCCAACCAAACGGACAAGTCCTATGAGAAAAGGATACTTTGAATACGGGTCTTTTGTGGATTTCAATTGGGTGGTAACTAGTTCGAAGGATTTTAAATTAAACAAAAACCTGATATAAAAAATATATATTCATCCTAAAGTCAATTTAAATACAATGACTGTTGAAAAGCATGTCTAAAATCATGTATTGTAACTTAAACGTTAATTTTTCATCAGGTTCTCTGGCACTATTAAACGACCCTAACTGTATTCATCTATTTGCACATTTACTTTTCCTGTTTGAATAGAAATGAAAACTCAAAAATTAATGACCACGCGACAATTTCAAAATGATTTAGGGAAAATACTGTGATATTTAAATTTAACCATACTTTATCAACAATACGTCAGTAATTTTACAAATACACAACATTCCAAATTACAGGTTTATGACAATATTTATTTTTCCCCAAGAAAATGTATATTCATGCCCCACTGGTGCATACGCAGATAATCAGCTCCTGTAATCTTCAACAGAAGAGGATAACGTAAAGAAAACATCCATGTCAAAACAGAAATTGCGATAGACTGTGAGCACTTCAGGCAATATAGATATACTGTGAGGGATCTTGTTACATGTGTATTCTCGTAGACATTACACTATGCTGCTTAATTACCTTTTTCAGTAATGAGCCGGTCCGAAATGAAACCTATAATATTTCGTCACGCGTGTCTTGAAATGAAAATGTGGTGAAGAAAACGTCTGTCAAGTACATGGTACAGCTGATCAGATGGCTGTTGTATGTTCCCCCCTGACAGGTGACAGTATCTGCACAAGCAGAAACACACAACAAATTGATGTGATGGTGTGACATTCGCATATCGAATATTACACAAATCAGGGATTTTCTGTCGGCGCTCGGCCAGTTCGACACCTTGTCAACTTGAAGACATATTCATACATGTTAGGGCAATGAATGGCCATGCCTTTAAATATTTGTACGTCAATATCACACAAACAAGCGATATTCACATGCGAATATCGAATATCTCACAAATCAGCGACATTCGATATTCACCAATGAAATTCGGGAAAACTATCGGCGCTCGGACAATCGACACCTGATCAACTTTGAGACTTAGTTTTCGCATTCTAGGGCAATGATGGGGTATGAGTCTGAATATTTGCACGCCAATGTCAAAGAGATAAGCGACATTAACATTTCAGGAAAACTATTGGTGCTTAGCCAGTTCCACACCCGGTCAACTTTGAGACTAAGTTCTTATTTTTAAGGCCAGTTCTTGGCCATGACTTTAGATATTTGCAAGCCAATATCAAACAGACAAGCGACATTCGCATGCGAATATGTCATATCAGCGATATTCGATAATCGCATGCAAATATCACACAAATCATATCAAAGAGTGACATTCGATTTTCGTATGCGAATGTCGCTTGTCTGTGTAATATTGGCGGTCGAATAACAAAGATTATGGCCTAACACTGCCCTTTGGTCAGGTTGTCGACCTAGCAAAGCACCGATAGTTTTGCTGAAAAGTCGCATGCGGAAAATCTCATGCTTGTCTATGTGATTTGGCGTGCAAACATCTAAATACAAGGCCCTTCATTGCCCTTAAATGTATGAACTATGTTATCAGTTGTCCAGGTGTCGAACAGACCGAGCGCCGATAGTCTTCTGGAATTCTGCTCATGAATATTATGAAATTATG
Organism: Sipunculus nudus; assembly: GCA_026874595.1. Taxonomy (NCBI): domain Eukaryota; kingdom Metazoa; phylum Annelida; class Sipuncula; order Golfingiida; family Sipunculidae; genus Sipunculus; species Sipunculus nudus. The sequence continues at coordinate 83,260,464 of CM049308.1, read as the reverse complement.
TGATCTTTCAGATATTCGCATGCGATTATGGTATTTCCCTGATTTGTGTTATATTCGATATTCGCATGCGAATGTCGCTTGTCTGCATTTTATTGGCGAATACCTATGGTCATCGCCCATTGATCACTGCCCATTGGTCAGGTTGTCAAACTAGCCGAGTGCCGATAGTTTTGCCCGAAGGTTGCATGCCAATATCGAATATCACCAATTAATATGATTATTATGATATTCGTCGAATATCCATGATTTAAATGATATTCGATATTTTCTTGCGAATATCGAATATCCCTGATTTGAGTGATATTTGATATTCGCATGCGAATATCTAATTTTGAATATCGGTCCAAATTCAGTCCCGCGCTGTTGAGTGTAAACCCCTTAAAATTTAACGCTATGCTCTTTCGCATTTTCTAGGTAGTCCCAAACACGTAAAGCATTGTTTTTACTCTTAATAAGTTTTCGGAATCATAGCAATGTCAGTGAATTGAAGTCTGTTTGTCGGTCCAGTCCTACTCTCATTATCCAGGATAATCTCCGTATATTGCTTAAATATTCGTCCGTCCTTTGACGAAATCTGATACGTTACTAATGACCAAGCAACCAAATTGACGCTAGATCCGTACCTGTAAACGGTTTAAACATTTACTTTTGTATTTAGTCGTACAGTCTACTTTGTAGGCAGACCAACGGTGGCTAGAAAGGATGTATGAACAAAGAGTTATCTCTCTCTAAAGTCAGGTTGACGTGCCCTGAATTTAACCAAAAACAGGTCTGAACAAAGAAGGATCTACATTTGACCTGTATAAGTTTAAGTTAAAATATTTCATCTGTCTGAAGAACTGCAACACATGAATTATTGGTGCGGAGAAAACCAAGTTGTGGGTATTTTTTCTTTACATTTGTTTTGGTATTATACTCCATCTCCTTATAGCTCTGACCCATGTTTTATGGAAGGATATATTTTTTCGAGTCATTTTGACTAATTAGACTATTTAAGGATGTTTAAAATGTTTAATGTAATTTGAATTAATTAGAAAGCATGATTACAAGACTTATTTCTGTCAAATGTTATCTCAAGCGCCATGCAGGTTCTTAAGTTACATCGTCTAAAACAGAAATGTTTTGTAACAGCAAGACTATTACTGACATATTACTAACTATTAGAGTAATTCCCAATGTACACTTATCCTTTGTTTAATGGTTCATTGTCGCCGGTTCAGGTTACGAGAGAGCTATATAATTAAAACAATCTGATTTGTTCAAATGTCTGCCTTGTATTGAATTCTTGTAGTAACTTCACCTTGTTATATTTTTTGTAACATATAAATCATAGGAAATCATATTTCAGTAATGTTATTGGTCACTTATTTTCAAGGCACAAGGCACATGTATCTATTTGTTTCTGGTATTTTAGAATTATGGTGTTACCGGCGGTCCTGTAACCAGAGCAGTAAGGTTATATGTTGCAGAAGAATTCCTTTTTGCAGTTTACAGCGACCAAACAAGAATACGGGAATATAAACAAAAGACAAGGCATAAAACTAGACGAAAACAATAATATCTTAACCAAGATAACAGTAATGAAAATTTCTACCTCAATTGCTGCTTACCTGTAGGACTTTATTACTCTGTTTCTAAAATAAAAAATTGCCTAGCTATACTGATAAGTAGATATAACAACATGGTCTGACGGGTTTGATTTTGGAATTTCGAAATGAGAGTTAGACATGTCTGTCTAAAGACTATTTTGTCTTTACGATATCCATCTTAACGACATACTGACAGGTAATTGACACACAATGCTGTGCGCAGTTCATGCTCACAAAGAAAGCGTCCGAGTCTCTTAATAAAAGTAAAGATACGGTGTCACAGGAGATAAAGGGAGAGCTTATACAAATTAATGGATATTAATCAACACAAAAGTTGGCGTTCGGATGCACTTATCGGGCAGTTATCAAATTCCCAGATGAACAGAACTTTATGGGATAGTCTCGTCCACCCAAAATCACCCTTATCAACTGCAGCAGTAAGTCACTCGCATAGTTACATATTTTGAACACATTAGTTTTACACCATGATCTACAATATATATATTGCATAATGATTGTTTTTTTTTTTCAATGTTGAGCTTATTAAATTTGTCATTTAATTTTATATTAAGAGAATCAAAGATTTACTTTTTTAACACAGAAGGTTACAAAATGAAACTAACAATTCGCCGTCCCCTTTCAATAAAGGCACTGATTCCGTTTGTGACTTACCTGTGGTATTCAGCGTACACAATCGTCCCAAACAAATTTTCTTATGAATAATGAAAGATAGTCCTAATTTATCAACCCCTTTGGCTTATATAATACCGGCGTTCTAGATATACTCAAAGTACCCTAAAATTAAAATTATCTTATTATGTGCGGCTGTATACAAAGCAGACTTAGATGCTGAAAACAAGAAAAATATCTTATTTGTTGTGAACCTTATTTAGCATTACATGTATATATTAAGACCTTTTCCCCATGTGTTGGAATTGTCATAGTAAATTCACTTAGTCACTAATTACAAATGTTTGAACCATATAATATGTTTCAATTAGAAAACATGATAAAATGCAAGCTTATTAATTTACTTGGAAGTAATTTGTTTGTGAGATTTGTTTTGATGTCAATGATGCTTTTACACTCTTTCTATCTTTCTCCCCCCCCCCCTCTATATATATATATATGTGTGTTGATGAAATACTGAGTTTTGGCGACCTGATTAGGGGAATTCATATTAATAAGTCACATTTCGGCGTGCATGTATTGCCGATGTATCTTTATGTTCATGAATAAGTTCCAGGTGTATGCTTAAATGCCATCCAAGATGTATGCTTAAATCCACTTCAAAAGCAAGATTTTTATCCAATGTCATGATGAATGCTCCCTCATGCAGTAAACTTTTAAGTTATCAGTAATTCCTTACTAAAGCAATACGAAATAGTTCTTGCCATTTTGACATATGAGACGATGTAGAAAACGCTTAACAAATGTTTCAATAATTAAACTTTAAATCCTGCAAGATCATATCTACAAAAGTATACATTGTGATGAGCCGGGTCAGCTCATCGTATCGTGGAGGTTGTCATTAATTCATTAATAAACAACTAGTTCTTGGGATTATAGCATATGAGACGATGTAGAAAGCATGTAATTCTGTAGCAATTATTAATTTCGTATTCTGCAAGGTAATATCCGAAGAAGTGTATATTGTGATGCTCATACTAGAGGTTGTCTTGAATTTATAAATGCTGAATTTTAAACAGGAATGACAACAAGCCAATAGTGTGTTATGCATTGATATTCAATTTGTTTGTAACAATGAAGTTGTTTAGTGTTTATTTTTTAAATATATAATGCAACTGCAGGCCGTCGACAGAAAACCCGCCATGTGCTTTTCATCAAAACGAGCGAAAAAAAATAAACTGATTATTATAATATTTTAAAGCTTGGATGCATTAAGAAAAAGTGAGAATTTGATTATTGAGAGATCAGCTGATAAAGAATGTCAAGGCTTTTGAGTACATATCTCTGATCTGCTGTACTTGCATGTATTCAGTCCTAAAAATCTTTGAATGCCTAAACAAAATTGTTTCTTTATTAATAAAGTTATAAATTATATTAAAAATATAAAGTTAACTGTAGAATTATGGAAAGTTTAATCATATTTATTATATATATAAATATATATATCATATATACATTTATATAGGTGGAAATGGTATACACGGAAACGTTTGTTCACTGACGGTGGGAATCGAACCCACGATCTTCTGATTTCCGGTCGGGGGCCTTACCACTTGGCTATGCTAGATTTCCTTCGACTTGTCTATTTGCACACTTTTATAACCAGCGAAAGGACGTCACGATTCTAACCACATTCACCTGATGATCGGGTCACATCCCTTGAAACAGACTGTTGTGAATTTACAGTGTTGTTTTTCTTCAGAGTGATATTATATATATATATATATATATATATATATATATATATATATATATATATATTGTTTATTTGATAACTTCTAATAAGAATGCGTTAAGACAGTATAAATCAAAAGAATTTGATTTTAATTAATAAAAAATGTTTAAAGAAAGAATAAGTATGAATTTATATTTCAGACGTATGCAATCAGATGTAATTTCCATGACCTTGACATAATTTCTTGTTGGCTGAACGTATTCATTAAACTTAGTAAAAAAATTTCACTCTTAAAGATATTATATTGCGTAAAGATAAGGACATCCTCATATGTTACCCAAAATAATTATAGCTTAAGTAAGGACCCAACAAGTGTGCCAAAGACAAAAAAGGAAGTCTCGAAATTGATTCTAATATCTTAATAGCAGGGCACCACTTTTCGATTATTCTTTGCTACTTCAAATAAAACATGAAATTCAGAGGGCCTTACAATGACATTGTTCTAGTTACCTTCATCTTATATACAGTTTCACCAACAAAACCATGGGCCTATCCTGAATAAAAAGTAACAAGTTATTAAGGAAGAATTAGGAAGATGAAGAGCACCACACATGATGGCCTTTCACGTTTAATATTCTCCACCTAATCTTCTCCAATCGGCGATTCATATACCAGTTTATTCACATTTCACAACCACGTCCAGGGCGTGGTCACACTGAAATCCAGTGGGATTCTCACATTGAAGTATCGAGCTGACATCTGTACCAACACAGGCAGCGTCGTGGAGGTGAATCATACTGACACCGACAGGGAATGGAGTGAATAATGCATGGAAAGCATCAACGGCTCGAGTGTATCCGAGATTGGTACAGAAGGCGAGAGGCCAGCCATCAGTTTTAAACTCGGCATCACAAATAGTTCCCCATCGTCCATCAGAGAACACCTCCGCTCTTCCAGCAAGAATGTGAAATGGGCCAACTAGACGGACGTGTCCTATGAACAAAATTAGATACTATGAATAAATCATGCATGCATTTTGATTTTCTGGAATTCTGTTTTTTTTAAACATACCGAACACTGCTTTACATAAGTAGATTTCAAAGGAAGTTTTCATAATGTTATACTTGGATGACACGTTTAACAGGGACAATTCTGAGGTTTATGGTGTCTGATCAAAGGCGATTTAAGTTTTCTTTAGCAAACAAAAAAATTACCCTTTAAGAAAAACCTTGCGATATATACAGTTATCATTTCACACAATATTAAGATTTTATGAGATGTTGTTACTTGTTTTCACTAAGCGTAGTTTTAAGCATCTAACCATTCTTAATAATGCACCAGTCAACAATGAAACCTTCCAGATTTGTGCCATTTCTGTCTATAAATGAAAAGCTGGTGAGGAAATTGTCTGTCAGGTACATGGTACATCTGTTCAGACGACTGTCGTATGTGCCCGCCTGACAGGTGACAGTAGCTGCACAGCGAGCAACGCAGAACATAAACTGATTTGTTGACGTCACCATCGTCCTCGGTATGGATTGGCCATCTTTTGCATTGTATCCTACTTCTACGGCTTTCATGGTACCATAAATAATATATGTGTCAGGGCCTTCAGCGGACAAATCAGCAAACATGTTCCATCCAAGAAACAAAAACAACCATGTGCAAAGACTTTGAATACTCATGTTTGCAAAAGATTCTCTGGTATTTATCAGTTCATTGGTGCCATTCAGTCAAACTGAATAACTGTGGGACAGTTTTCTGACCAGTCAAGTTTTTCTTTACATAGTTGGGGTAACCTATCATATTCTTATAATGTTGTAAGAAATTTACCAAGTTTAAACTAGTATTGAAGCGTCAATGAGTGGAAGACTATTTTCCGGTCAGTTCCTTACTCTGAACACAAAGGAAGTCATCTCTCTAGAAGGTGTCCCAGTTTTAATCATGTACATACTGAATGTTCTTCACTCTGTAAAAAGACACCAATTATTAATGGTGTAGAGGCTGACTGAACACTGTGAGAAGTAACTCAGTATTTTTGGTGTAGACGCTTAGTGGTCTTCGGGAAATGGACGACATCTGATTGGTAACTTGTGACGAAGCGTTCAAATCAACATGAGAGGACGCTAGATACACCGGCTAAATCTTGCAGTCCACTTTGTTAGCGCGGCTCTTCTGAGAGTAAAAAAAAGAATAAATAAGCACAAAGTCCATCCACAGCTGGGCTTTCGGGATTAAACCTGAAACATTTGTGAAACGTTTAAAAAGGACATTCTTCCTTTTATCTTAAAACATAAATCAAAACAGAGATATGTACAATTATATTTGCATAAAAACGCGTTATGATATTTATTTCTCCCTCAACAACTATATTCTTTAGGGAATATTGGCACGTATCTATTTGCAAGGAACAATTCTTATTTTCATAACCTTTTTAACAATATCAATGTCATAAATCATTCCTTTGAAGTTATAAGTAAGTATGAAGATAGAGTCATTCTAATCCCTTTGAGTCTGTATGATGATATGTAAAAATTATAATTAAGAATCATGTCTTAAGTAGTTTATGAGAGTTACAATGTCTTGCAGAAGTCAACATAACCTTTTCTTTTGTGAGAACGTTTTGCAGTAAAGGTATTTGAATCATGAACATTATTTAAGATTTAATTAGAATCTTAAATGAGGAATATTATATGGAATTTCATTTTGGATATATTGTCTCCTTATTTTCGTAATTTTGCTCTTGCTATCTGCGAGGCCGGTATTTAGGGCAATTTCTGTTTGTACAGAGACACAGGTAAACTCTTCTTCACTGATTTTGTTTCGGCCAACATATGAGCAAATAAACAAACAGAAACCTTGGTGAGACGATTACTTTGACTATGAAAAGGAGATTGAAAATGCCTGGTTGTATGCTGCTTTCAAGTAATAGTGTATCTTCCCTGGTAGAAGGCAGTGACTCATCTCCAAGCTACAGTGATCGTCTCCTGCGTGATATCACCTTCGTACTGAAGATAGCTCTCGTGATATGTCACCCATTTATGTCTGTTTCTTTTTTTCTTTCTAATATATAAATGAAATTCATATTGAGAGGCAATTAACAGACAGAGGGAGACAATTGTACAATGTGTTATATAGATTGCAGGACCTTTTAACTGACAGCTGCTGTGTTTCGTTATAGAAAAACAGCATTAGGGGTGATGGGATATTGTGTATAGAGCAGACTTCGCAGCTGAACAAACAAAAAAAATATATATATATGATACAATAGCAATCGAGGTGTATATTGTTTGGATGCATGGTCTTTTCTGGTTTCCTTGCGTTACTTTGCAGCCTGAATGTGCTTTTATCATCAACAATGCCTGTACATTATTAACAAAGAACACAAGACACCATCAGCTTCCATTTGTAACAAACATACACACAAAATAATTTATTATTTTTTATAATTTAAGTTTCATGCTTTACATCTGAAAAATATGTAAGACTTGGTCGAGCAATATGTAAACCTCGAAGCCTGTAATTTGATAACCACAGCAGCATATACTGTGATACACTGATACAAAGTGATATAATTGGACCCCATCCTTTATCTTCAATGTCCAATATATAATGAATGGACTATCTGCGAAAGAAATTTATACACTGACAATATGTAACTACTAATATAAGTAAAGATCCATATCATGGAGGGGCCAGTGGTGTAATGGTAAAGGGGCCGGGCTCATTATCGTGAGGGTGTGAGTTTGAATCATGGTCAGACCCCCACAGTGCAAAGACCTTTGGGCAAGGTCCCAACCGCAAGAGTGCCTCTGTTCACCCAGCAGTAGAAGTTTATACCTTACCATATCCTGAACCAGATCAGCCTTTATCCTTATCAGAGTTTTATCAAATCCAAAATCCTGGTCCAGGCAGGGACAGAAGCTTAACCTACTATACAGAGGAAAGTGTACATTCCACAAAGGTGGCTGATGAAAAAAATAGACGACACAAAAAGACCTGTCATGCAGCACTTTTTATGTATTTAGTTATTACAAGCTTTGAATACATATAGAAAGCCTTAAAGTGATTATAAAAAGATTTTATGAGACATTGCAAATTAAATAAAAAACAAACTTTGCCGAAAGCATGTCCTCAGTGTACATAATATGTAATAAGCGTGCCTTAGGGTTTTGGAGGGTATATAAACATGTAATATTAATGATAGTGGCAAATCAAAATACAATACCAACTAAAGAAAGTTTCAGTCCATTTATTCAAGTTTGAGAATTCTCCGCATTTAGGTCATGACTGTACATACATAGACCAGACCATATTGTATGGTACACAACATACGCGGCCTTTTATGAAACGTTCACACCATAATTATCCTTTTTAATTACGTATACGCACTATTGCGTAGAGCTGGATCATGTAAACAAAGAATATTAATGATTTTTTACTTTTATCAGGATACTTGTTCTGATTATGATATTACTGGCATATGACCCGTTCATTTTCCACACTTTAAGACCATACTAATTCCAAATATGATAAGATGGCGCTGCAAGTGCAGCCACTGGATACATCTGCAATATCATTTTTAAGCATTTTCCTTGATTTATGAGAACAACATGTTACAGTCGTTGGTCTATTGGATAGATAGATAAGGCATAGATGCTTTACACTTGTCCCTATGCCTTACACTTGTCCTACAGTCAATTTCGGTTGTTATCTTCCTTGACACCATTACTTAGGTCAGCGTTAGCTGTATGCGTGTTTAATAACCTGAGAAGCGTGTGTTAGAGGACAGAAACTCCGGCGAAGAGGCTAGCTTCTTGGTAATTGTGAATGTCATTACATACAGTGCCCTATTGTTGCAGCGGTCTGATGGCGCAAGTTTGGAGGAGGTGGGATGGACCGGGTGGAGCATCAGTCTGAGCGTTAGCCATTAGACCAAGGAAAAACTTCCACTGATACAGATTACTATTGTAAGTAATATACTTGGCAGTCTCAGAGTTGCAGCTTTTATTTTTGAATGCATTAAATTTTATATAACAACATTTGACAATGTGAGTTTCCCAGCCTACCAATTATAGCCGGAAGTTTATGGCAAAGGCAACTTAAAGCTCTGATAAATAATTAAATATGTCTTTTAGTATTAAAAATTAAAAAATTGTGTAATATGTATTATGAACGTTGGATCTGAGATAATACGAAACTGTGAAAACACGTTGCAACACTGATTCGTGTTTCCTGGACACTTAAAATAAATATATGATTTTTTTTTTGTTTTCAATGCCTGTAATCATAAAAAGTGCCTTATGCTTCTGGCTAAATGTAAATTTCAAGATAATCCATATAGGCATTCCAGATGAATCTGCTCTTGTGCATTGACATTTGCTCGAAAATGAACAAATTAAAATAAAATTGTCATAAATAACGTGTACACCTGCCTTACATCGAATATAAAATATTGACCAAGGTATCTATTTAAATTAGTCACATTGCAACTTGGAAAATGTCGTATTGCGCTACCTACCCAGTGTCATAACAGGTACTGTGCATCTTATACTGTGTCAGGATAACAGACATTTCACGTCTTCATTGGCAAAAAAAAAGACTGAAAGTGCTACCGCTCTATTATGTCGAAGGAAACCGTTTGAAATCCCAGAAGTGTTCGTTCCATATTTGTACTTACCCTGCGCAAGTAAAAAAATCAGTTTAATAAGCTTTACAGTATAATTCAAATCATGTTCTTATGCTTTTCGAAACAATTTATGTCATAAGGGAAGTAATGGAAAGGTGAGGAGGGTCAGGCCGACATGATGGTCATTCATGTTTATTATTCTCTACCTAATCTTGTCCAATGGGCAACGTAAACGACAGTTCATTTACATTTCACGAATAAACCGGACTCTAATGGGGTTCTCACACTGGAAGATAGATTCGACATCTGTACAATAACACGCGGCGTCATGCATGTGAAAATCACCTGTACCGACGGGGAAAGGAGAAATTCCAATAAGGAAAACATTCACGGCACGATTGTATCCTAGACCAAAGCAGAACATAACTGGCCAATATATATAAAATTACAGATAGTGTCCAATCATCCGTCAGTGAATACCTCCGCTCTGCCAGGTATGAGCTTTAGTGCGCCAACCAGACGGTCATGTCCCATTTTTAATTTCTGTGGTAGCTAGCTTCAACGAATTTAAAACCCACCGAATCCTAAGTACAAAATGTTATAGCCGGTTGGCGGGTAATCAGTGCCTGTTGTCTTCGTGAGGAGAGCATTGCGTAAAGAAAACATTCATTACAAAATAGGCCTTGCGACAGACAGTGATAGTTTCAGACAATATTGTGAAGAATACTATTACATGTGTATTTACATAACTTTAATTGTAAGCGTCTTAATTACCGCTCACAGTGATGCACCAGCCATCAATGATTATTGATGTCTTCAAGTAAACTACTGGTGAAGAAATCGTCTGTCAGGAACATGATGCAGCTGTCGCTATGACCATTGTATGTTCCAGTCTGACAGGTGACAGTAGCTGCACAGGTAGCAATAAATAACAGGCACTGAGGAAATGACGTCACCAGCGTACTTAGTATAGACTGGGCCAATATTGTATCGTATGTTACATTTACGGAATATTTCAAATTGTTAAAAACATATGTGCGAGAGCCAGTGGTGGATATACCAGCAAGCACGCTTTAAGCAAGAAACATAGCAACAGTAGACTTTGGAGACTCTTGTTTTGTCTTGTATTCTCTTACCCTGCTGAATGTTATTCGATCAAACTGAAAAGCGTGGCTGCTTCACATTTCTCCGTGTCGACTGACGTATTCTTTCATTTTTTGAAGACTCTCAAGTGGCTTTCAATGAAATATCTTCTGGAAATACGTTTCACAAACTAAAACCTGCGACTGATGTAGTGACCGATCGAGACCATGAAGGAAAGAAGTATAATGCTTAAACGAATCCTCCGTCCATCGTGGAAATCCTACAGGTTACTTTCCACGTGGATGCTAGATATAAGATACTTCGCCACAAGCCCAGGTGCACGGTCCAGTGTGTTAGGACAGTTCACCTGGGTAGAAAGCTTAATGTACAAAGAGTCATTTCTCATTTAAGGCATAGCCTTCCCCAACAAGATTTGTCCCGAATTGGAAAAAAAAGACAAATGAGAAACTAAACAAGACCTATATTTTACTTGTTAAGGTAATCAATTAAAGGTAAAAAGAATGCATTTGTCCGAAGAACAGAGACACGTCAGCGTAGCGTTGCGGAGGAAAATTAAATGTGTGGATATTTTTTTTTTTTATAAATTAATTTGGTACCTGTGCAGTAACCTCCTTATTCCTCTTTGATCATTCCTAAATAATGCATCAATGTCAACGTAGTATGCCTGTGGACTTAAAGCCGAATGTTATAAACAATTATATTTTCAGCCGGTTTTTGCTATTAATTCTATTCAACTATATGAAAGGAAACTTAAATTTACTTAAATGTTCAAAGCATAATTTCAAATTTCGGTTCCCTGCTTGACATCTAAAGTGGCTTAGGGGTTTTAAACGTTCATTGTAAAAATTAGACATTAAAGACAAACACAAAAATCACCGACATATAGACTGTTACTTGAATATTTCATTTTTGCAGGTTCTGGATATGAGAGAGCTATAAACTGACATTTACTGTAATTCTTGATTAAAATATGTGGGGTAACTTAATTTGAATGTCTAACTTATTTTGAATTAAAGGCATATATTTAGACAATTTTCCTTTGGTTTAATTCTAATAGCTATGTCATTTTTATTATTGGACCGTAATTTAATTTTCAATTAGGGGTTCATTGCAGGTGAACCATAAGGATTTATATTCCCTACAGTATTCCCTTATTTCAGAGATTTTAAAGGTCTTCATATACTCCTGGTATATACTAGTTAGGTATTCCCGACTGGTCCTGTATCCATACCAATTGGTCCGTACGATTTGCGGAGAAATTTTGCTTTCAAACGACCAGACGAGAATTAAAACATAAAAAAAAAACAAGCACCACTTAGTGAAAACATTAATATCTTATCCTTGTGAAAACATTCCGTCTGCTTACCTGTAATGATTTAACTTACTTTTTAAGACTAAATCTATCCCAAGGTATAGTTGTCCTGGTTATTATGACTTAGCTAGTTCATTTTGGTCAGGTCATTAATACATTACAGTGTGCAATATTTTCCCAGAGAATAAAGAACACGATTAAATGGCAGCTGTCTTTTTGATAATTGGAAACACAAAGATGGCTATAAAGTGGTTTATATAAAATAGAATATTGGTGTCATGGGAAATAAAGAGATACTTATGGATATTTATCAACACACATGGGGGCCATTCAGATGCACGTAATGGCCCACCATCAACCTCCACAGAGAGCATTTATATGAACCGCAGACCATCCCCCTTACGCCAATGTACACCTTAATTACCTCGCGAGTTTACTTGTTGAGGTTTAACTACAGTTTTAGAGCTGAGAATTTTTTGTAAATTTATGTTGTTGCATATAGAGCATACAAGCACATCGAATAAAACCGTGTAAAATGATTAAATATTTTATGTAATCTAACTTTTAAACATATTATATCAATTCAAAACAAGAGACAAATGGGTTCTATTGCTCAGAACATAAGCATATTCATAAACATTAATAATAATTAAATAATAAATTCAGGTCTGAATGAAGGGGAAGGAAATCTTGCAGCACATACACTTTGTGTACGTGATACTTTAATATTATCTGGTTATGTTTCCCAACAGTGCACGAAATTGAAAAATCCAAAGTGCCTTATTATTCTGAATAATGCAAGTTTCAGGCTAATCTGTACAGGCATTCAAGAGGATTCTACTCCTTTGCATTTAATGTTGTTCAAACTTTACTGAATATAAAGAAATTACCAACCTAAAGTAATATTATGAAGATATTTTTGCTTGTCTTGCTTAGATTTCAGTACATTGACAAGAGTACTGATATCAGAGGCACATCATTACACGTTAAGGAATCAAAGGAATATATACATTGTCCAGACTACAATTTATCTAACAGGTAGTTTATAGAATTAAACTAGAATTACATAAATATAAAGAAATCCCAGATGATGCCAAAAACCTAACTGAAAGGGCCATGATAGTCAGCTTTCTACCATTTTTTCATGTCGAACCCTCCAACGACCCGACTATAAAAGTTTGCTGTAGAAACCTTCAGTGCCTCAAAAGCAAACTTTTAAAGTCTCGATGACATTCGTCATGTATTTTTCCTTGTTCGGTAAACATAAAATTCAAAAGGTTTACAATATTATTTTTATCATATGATCGCCTTTACCTTCATTTATTAGAGTCGCAAACAGGTAATTGTCTTCTACTTTAACAAAAAATGCAGTAAAATATGAAGAGTGTCCGGTAAGATTGTTTATTAAACATTTTCTACCTAAACGTCTCCATTTCATATCTTAAATACCAGTTTATTCACACTGTACAAGCACATCAAAGGCATGATTACTCTGGCGTCCTAAGAGGATCTTACACTGAAAGATCGAGTCCACACCTGTACTATAATACCAGGCTTCATGAAGGTGAATATCACCAGTTCTCAAGGGAATGGAGGGGTTCCTGTATGGAAAGCATCCATGGCGCGAGTATATCCAAAATCAGAACACAAGTGGCCAGCCAGTAGTGTCAAACACGGTATCACAGATAGTGCCCCACTAACTGTCAGAGAACACCTCAGCTCTAGCTCTACGAGCCAGAAGCTAGCTAAATCCTCCAACAAGACAACCATGCCTTATGTGCAAAACATGTGATTCTGTCACTAGATGATCATTAAAAACAATGACATTTGTGGCTAAGTAGTTCCCCTGAATTTAAATGACAACAAACCATGCTTTAAAGGTAGCTTTTAAACCCGGTCAACATATCTGTTGTAAGTGCTGATTATTGTCATGTTTCACTCAATAAAAGACGACAATTAAGGTCTTCAAGCATTTGTGGAGATAATTGACTCAATTTTTTTTCTTCTTTATGTCTCTGCATAGAAGTGAAATCGCAAAGTTAATTAATGACGACGCGAAATATTTCGTAATACTATGAGACAAACTGCAGAATTCTAACTTAAGACCATTTTAAATTTACAGTAGACAAGTCAAGACTTCGTTAGACTTAAAAAACATTTGTATTCGGTCAATAAGCCATTATAAATCTACAGTAGACCAGTCACGACTTCTTAAGACTTAACAAAATTATATCCGATCCATAAACTAATATATTTCACAAAGACACGTTATGTTTGTGCTTATTCATATATACGCGGATAATCATTGACGGATCAGATGCTGGCAAATAAGCAGTTTCTCATGTTTGCCAAATGGTAAAACTAAGTTCCTGAGGTATTCATACAGAAAAAAAAACAAATCCTTGAAAAAAAGACTTTGAAATAGACAGCAGCTCAGGCAAAATATTGTTTCATTGGTTATTATTATTATTAGTTATTTAGTTATTATGAGATATGCTGTTACATATGTATTTATGTTACCATAATTTTATGCGTCAAACGTTTCTCAGTGAAACACAAGTCAACAATGATACCTTTCAGATTGTTGTCATTTCCGTGTTCAAATAAAAACCTTCTGGAGAAATCGTCTGTCAGGTACATAGTGCACTTGTCCAGATGACTGTCGTATGTTCCCGCTTGACAGGTGACAGTACCTGCACAGGTAGCAACACATAACAGAAATTCAGGTGATGACGTCATCAGCGTCCGCGTTATGGACTGGGCTTCTTCTACATTGCATATTACCTCCGCGGCTTCCATTATGATGTAAATTACATGGTGCGAGGTCCCTTTGCAGGTATACAAGCAAATGCGCTCCATGTGAGTAAACTAAACAAAATTATACTCCGGAACGTCATATTTGCCATATAATCCCATACCCTGTTAATAAGTGTAATTCAGTCAAACTAAACGACACTCTGATAATTTGCCGATGGGTCAAGTATGAATTGTTTCGAAAGTTGCGGTAACACTATTTATATTCGCATGAGGCTTTCAGAGTTTTAACAAGATGAAAGCTACCATTGAAGCGTCAGTGATTGGAATTGTATTTGCCGGTCGATTCCTACTCTCTATTGTAGCTACTGCTTCACACTGTGTGAGAAGGAAACCAATCGGTCATCCAAAGGACAGAATCTGATTGGCTTCCTGTGACAAAGCTTTCAAATCCACACGCCGACGCATGGGACACAATAGGTTTAAACATTATTTTCCTTAGGTAGCTAACCAACAGCTATGTCGTGCAGTCCATTTGGTAAGCGCGGCTCACTGATAAAAAGGAATAAATGAACAGACAGCCACCTCTACAATTTGAGCATAGTCCAGTCTACCCTCAGTTGGGCTGTCCTGGATAAAACTTGAAAAATTTGGCAAATGTTAACAAACCAAAATCTGCTTCTACCTGGAAACTTAGGTTAAACAAACATCTATAGAATTATATTTCAATTAAATTATTAGTTTATTTACGTTAAATACCCATTTATGCAATCCACGGTATGATATATAATACATGTATAACTTTTAATGTATGAGAAGCTCTGCATGTATGATATTTTTTTTAAACAATAGATGATATGAGTTACACATATTATGACATATGTTTTATGTTAAAAAAAAATCAATGATCGTTTCCAGCTGTTCTCGAACTTAAACTGATTTGAAGGACGCGATCAGGATATGTCACTCATATGAACATTTAAATATACATAGAGATGTGACATACGGGGTTGTACATGTCCATTATTGTAACCGTTTATAAAAAAAACTATCTTCCTTTCAAGTCTAGATATGTGAACCTTTATACAAACAAGAACTGTGTACAAAAGAACTTTTATTTGATACAATCAAAGAGTTTTCAATGTATATATTGTTTGGATGCATGCTGCGTTACAAGTGTGTCTGTATTACTTTGAAGTCTGATTAAGTTTTTATCATCAAAAGTGCACATACAGTGTTGGCGGGGAAGACAACACACCATTAGCTATTTATTGTAACGCACACACACACACACACACACATATATATAAATGTACCTTGTGTGTGTTCTAATGTACATGTACAAGCGAGTCATCTGACTACAAAAATGAATGCCCGTCAAATTAGGTAACTGGTGCATTGTAATGAAATGTGAAAAATTCCATTGTGATTTATGTAGGCCTCCCATTTTTTTATGCCTTAAAGTTTTACGCTTTGTTTGTTATTGGCCCACGACCTTAAAAATTACACTCTGGGTGTTGTGACCTTTTATACAGTCATGTAACTATTAAAAAATGATGATAATAATAATAATAATAATAACAATAACAATATATACTCCCGACCGTAAATCTGGAAATTGTTCTTTATAAGTAAAAATAACCATGATAGAATGAATTGACTACCTGGAGGAGTGAATTATAAACTGACCGTATGTAACAACTATTATATGTCAAGGTCATAATCCCGATCTGGGCCAGCCTTTTTCCCTGTCAGAATCTGACCAATCCAAAATTAAGGTCCAGGTTTTGCGGGGACAGAGCTTAAGAGGGAACAGTAAATCCATAACGTTGGCAGATTAAAACATAGACAACATGGAATAAGTCATGGAGAATGTTTTGGAACGTATTTATTTTTAAAAGCTTTGAATACATAAAGAAAATCACACAAGTGCATGATTTTATAGGCACATATTCTAAGAAATTAAACATTAAAGATTAACTAGAATTTCGGTAAGCATGAATGCCCTGCATGGGTGTACATATCATCTGAAAGCAATATCAAACTCATGTGATTTTGGCCAATATAAAATCTAAATATTAATGATACAAATCAAAATACGATACACAGTAAAGAAACTTTCAATGGATTTACCTTGTTCAAGAATTCTCTACAGTTAGGTCATGACTTTATACATGCATGAAGAAAAAATCATATTTGCATGGTGCACAACATACATGCCATTCAATCAAAATTTCACACCGTTTATATCCGAATTACGTATAAGCATTCCTCATGTACGAATCAGATCTTCATACAAATATTTATATTCGATAAAACATACATTTCTTTTCAAAACCCCGTCCAAATCAAAACTTTGGGTTGAGCAATGCTCTCCGCCTGAGAATCGTACCAATAAAAGTACATTCATTAGCTACATTTAGCTAGATCGTCGACAAGTACCGCTGACATATTTATTGAAACATTTAACTCAAAACAACCTATCCACTTTGGAATATATGGAGTTTTATATCATTGTGCCTTGACTAGCTCGCTGTCCTCTGATGAGCAAATGATAAATAGAGTTGCCATGTAGGCCTATAATATCCATGGAATTATTCACCCCAATGTGACATGGTTTTTTTGTGGGTTTCAATATTCTATCATTATTACATTACACACATGTGTAATATGTCTGTGTGATAATGCAAATCATTAGAAAAAAAAAGAGAGGGGGCACAATCTATACTTATATTCCTGTAGAGGTTCAGACCGGATCACCCCGGTCCGGTCCTGGTCTGGTCTAGCTGTAGGCGGTCCGGTGCATATAGTAAAATACCATTAAATAAATTTAAAATTGTAGATTTTTATTCTGCTTTTATATATATATATATATATATATATATATATATATATATATATATATATATATATTGTTACGGAACCTAATATAAACAGATTACGTATGCGTGATGAACACAAATTTTGTAATAGAGATAAAAACAAATCAGATTCTGTAACACTAGGCAGCGTGAAATGTCTAGGGGAATGAATAAAGAAGTCAGTGGTATTTTGTTAACAAATAACTATAATTCATTCTTAAAACAACCCTAACAATACAATACACTAAATCAATACAATTATACAGTAAAACTGTATAAAAATGAAAACTCTCGGAGAATGACAATCCAGTGTATAGCTCTTGCAACAATCCAGAAAGTAAACTGAAGTCCAAATGCATAAAATCCATGTGAAAGTCTTTGAAAATCTATAATTGCCGCATCGGATAAGGTCCAGACACACGCTTCTGCGTCCGCTGGAATCTGCTCTGCTGCTCTCTCTGCCTCCTCACAGCCCCTTATATACTCTTCACCCTAAGCCGAGAATTTTCCACTTCTCGAACAGCCCATAAGATCTTGCACAACACAGTAAACACGCATTTCAGGAATTCTCTGGAAAAAAACATATTGACGGGCGTAACTCCTGTTGTGGCACTCGTGTCTGGCCGCGTATTACATTCTATGTTTAATCCGTACTGGTTGAACTCTCATTGTCATGTTTAGCCTTGGGTTTTCACGCCTGGCCGAGGTCACGTGATGAGCCTGGTATGGAGAGATGTTATATGGGGTCAAAATTTGTATGTGTATAGATCTCACATAGCTCTTTATAAAATGCAAAACTGGTGGCGCCACGTTCAACAATTTTTGCACAGCGTCCGTCTGTTCGTCTGCCGTGGGCTAAAATTACTCATATCTCAGTATCTGCCCAAAAATTTGCGTGTTTATACATCTTGGTTAGCTTTCTCGATTTGTTGGCAGGTGGCGCCACCTACATACACATTTCAGCTGCAGACATCCATGCTTATATGCAACACATCTCACTCTATTTCCCCTTGCCACTCAATCCATGCCTCACTTCACCCGTTCCATTCTGATTTTGTCGACTACCCGTATTTTAGTTATGCTATTGCAGTTGCAATTGCTTTACATACATTTCACGAAGCTAAAGAGTCTGTCTTTGAGAGGTTAATTTCACCTTGCTTATAACTAGGTATGTAGGCTGAAACTAAATTCATAGAATAACCTGTTAACTTAAATTTTTTAAATTAGGTGCAGCGGTCCGGAACGGTCCGGTCGAGGGACAAGCGGTCCGGTATTTTGTGTTGGCGGTCCAGTCCGGTCCAGCCCTAAATTGTGGACCGGGTCGGTCCAAGTGGTCCAGTCGGTCCAAGTGGTCAAGTCCGCACCTCTGTATTCCTGTTACCTGGTCTGGTACTCTAATCTAGGCGTGAATGTGTGTTCTAAGAAGCTTGTCGCACTGTACAGAGTCATTTGAATACAGGGCTTTGAGACCAGGTAATTGTATAAGCACACGGTATTTATTTCCAATTATAAAAGTGCGTTTTGTGTTCCACGCCGACAATATATAAACCTTGTTGGTGATAAAAACACATTTAAGTTACAAAGTGAAACGGAAAAACTTTACAAACAAATTGTATCTAGACAACGCTTAAAATGACAGTTCTTGCATTGTATCATCCGATGGTACTTTTCTGTAATCTGACAATAATCTTTAGCCTTCTTTGTATACGGCCTCTATAGAGAACCTTGTGTACAGACATTCGAATTCAAGCATATATGAATGAAAAATGTTACACTTTCAATTCTTGTTCAGAAGGGCAAGTCAAATCAAACGGGCAAAATTACGAGCACAAACTATCACGAGCTGCACTACAAGAAACCGCATGGAAACAAATATCCACAGCATGCACCGTTCCCTTTAAACATAAATTATTATATATAAACTGGGTGACTCTGCTTTAATTGGTGACTCCGTAAACACATCAGTTTCTATACAGTCCTTTGTGAGTCCTTTAGAGTCAAGTCTCAAACACTAAAGTTGCATTTTAATTCTTATTTTTAACTTCCTCATGTAAAGTTATCTTCAGCAGTTTATGTTGAGCATATATGCAATGACTGCTGACATGAAACTAATACGTTTCAATATTCAATTCAACGGAGGAGATTATAATAAAAAATGACGACAAAAACACCTATTTGATTCCTCGCACACGATATACAAGAGCAGACACAAAAGTCGTTCCAGATCTTTAACTGCAGTTTTGTATTGCAGTTTTTTTAAGGGGGGGGGGTCCAACACCCGCTATTAATCAGAATTAGTAATCATAATTATAATACCTCATTATGCACACAACAATTATAATGTGTCATTACTTATTTACATAATGTACATGGTCTTTACTTTTGGTAAACTGTCATTTACGATTAACTGAAATACATGACTCACTGGCACTATATATGTACAGTTTAGATCATATGTGTACATTTCACATTCATTTACATTTCTCAATGACACATAAAATTATTTTAAAATAAATTATTTATTAAAAGTCTAAGACTTGATATATTTAAATTAAATCTAGTTAATTTTATCTACTTATCTCACTCGGCATAGTGTTTTATGTATCTCTCAGTGCGATCTAGACCCCAATTTGTAGGTAGACGTTGATACTAGATAGGCCGTAGGGTGGCGTCATCTGGGTCCAGGGAACGAAACTAATATGAGCCAACACGAGCAAATGAGATAAGACTGGATTTATCGTTGATTCTTCATGGAACTGAACTAGTCATAAAATAAAAACGCTAGAACTTAGTAAATGCATTGTCTACAACGCGTTGGTTGATTGGTGCAGTAAAGTAACGTGTGAACGATGAGTTTACGACATGCCGTAATCCGTTCTGATTACCTGGGCTGTGTATATGACTGATCCGCTGTAACAGCAGACGGACTGATCGACGTACACGGCCTGTGTCAGTGCCAGGCTGCCAGCCTGTGAAGTGGACATGCCTACGTCATCAACAGTCCGTGTTTAACACGGAGCAAGCAGTATATGATCAGGTAATGATAAGGGTACATCAAGCTGGGCTTTTGTATATACACACACGTTTTACAATCACTGTCTCTTTTAGTTTAACCATGCCTTGGCCCACTCCCAGGTTTCACTAGCCACCAAGGGTGACTATAAAATGTTAGATATATCTGAGAGTTCAGTTTATAGCCACCACCCCATGTATGCACTTGGGTGGGATTCTAACCTCTGTATGATCTGTGTCTATAAAAGGGAGAAAACCGCTCAGTAACTCGTGTATCTCATTTTTTATAGACAAACTTCTATTATGATAAGCTAATTGCATTAATACCCAGCTTAATTAAGTATAGAACTCTTATAAAACTGGACCAGTACACAAAACATTGTCACCGCTACATATACATTCTAACTGCTTCTGTCATGGCGGTTATGTGCAGTACAACCCGTGTCTTCTGAGACCAAAATGCACAATAACTAAAGTAAAATGCACTAACAGTTGCCAAAGTGTTGCAGTTGTATTGAAAATAAGATACTTTTGCCATAGTGAAGAAGTTTTAATGTCACCCCATCCGTTAAACTGAAAATAAAACAGGCTTTTCCGGAAAATACGATCGTATTGTGGTCAAATACTACTTATCTCTATATATGGGGAGGCGACGAAACAGTCGTCCGTTAACGGAGCAAGACGTTTCGTCGGCGCAGGCGGCTAAGGTTTCACAAGCCCAGGGGACAGTCCAAATTGTCAGCACAAAAACCATGTTATCAGAAACTCTCACTTCATCCAATGTTTATTTGTGTCGATGTCTGTGTTCAGGAAGAAAATTCACCCATCCTGCAAAAACTGACTCGGAATTAAACTTGCAAGTGTTGTATTGCAGGGGTGGATCCAGGATTTAGGAAAAGGAGGGGCCCAACCCAGGAAGACTAATTTCAGGACCTAAGAAAGATCCTGTGGTCTTGAAAAAGTTTTGCTCCAGCCAATGAGGCCACAGAAATTGGTCTGAAACCCTTAAAAATTGTTTCAGTGGCTCAAAAAGGGGGGTCAGGACCCCTCCCCTGGACCTGCTTGTATCATGAATTGTATTCTAAAAGTATACAGTCTCACCAAAGGGATTAACACAAAATATATATATATATATATATTATTAGATTGACAGATTAATCCATATTGTTGTTCATCTAGTGTCTCCTCCCATTGTGTCTTCGACCACTTGAATAACAGAAGAGTCCTTAAACAGCAGGAGACTCGAACTATAAGTGGCCTGCAAGTCTTATGCAAGTACCATTATGTCAGTCTCTGCATTTTTATAGTTATTTAAAAGTGAAACGGGTTAAAGTGCATGTCCCAGAAGGGATTTGCATTGGTAATATGAATCCTTATTGTTCAGCATTTTTGTTACAGCTCTGTATTTTTCGGACCTGACTTACTATTTAAAAAAAGTTAAATTTAGATTTTGTTCATCATACCATGTTATCTTGATGAAAAACATTTTTAAAAGGGGCCATTGTAATCTTGTACAAGAATTATAATTGATTTTCACTCCTGCTGCTATTATCATAAGCACAGTGAATGTAGACTGATGTAGGTAGGTAGGTCATGGATGGGTGTACCAATATCATATGTAAAGTATTGTTATATTTTAATGGAAAGACATTGATCTGAATGATGTGAAGGTACTTTAAGTATTATTAGTTCATTAAAATGTAAGGATCATTGTGTAGATGTATATATATATATGTGTATATATATAAATATATATATATATATATATATATATATATATATATATATATATATATATATATATATATATATATAAAACCTAACTGAACATGTGATGCACTTTACAGTTTAATACCTCTGATATTTATTTCAATTTCAGCTTCCTTGATGATATTCCACATTTGGCTTACCAGGCCAGGTGACATCATGGCAGCATGGGATTGGAGCAAGCTATGTGGCCAGGGGGTCCAAAACTTTACCATCTGGGTCAATGGTGACTTCAGTCATTGTTTTGAACAGCTGGTATTTTCATGTGCTAGCCACGCCCTCTTGGCCATTGTCAGCGCATTTCACCTACACAGGAACACACACAGACAAGTACCAGGCCCTTTACCGAGGATTCTTACTCTACATCTCCGCCTTTTGACTTGTATTTTGTTACTTTTTGCACCAGTAATCCTGGTACTCTTCACATACCTGTACTACAAACTACACTGGAGTGTAATAGATATTATAAATTGCGCTGTCACAATTTTCTCCTGGCTGTTGCATTCAGGGTTCATTTACAAACTGCATCGATATCATGAAGTACACATTAGGGGTCCTTTAACCGTGTTTTTGTCATTCCTATTTAACCTAGCTACTACTGTGATAAAACTGAGATCTGCAATACTGCAGATCATCCATGACGCTGAAAATCTTAACCGTGCTGATCATTATATTACATTTATAACTTTTGGACTCCATATAGTGTACTTGCTGACACTAATTCCTCACAAAAGGCCGCAAATTTATGATAATGATATTGGGGTCATAGGAAGTATCAACAGGGATTGGTCGGAACATGACTCATTACTGGATACAGGATCAGTTGGAGGTTACGGTACACTTCTCACTGATACAGAGGACTCTATGCTTGGTGTTGCTGAAGATGGCAGAAACTGCTTCTCAAAGTTACTGTTTTGGTGGGTGAACCCTCTCATGTACAAAGGATCCAAAGGCTTGGTAACAGAGGCTTCAGATTTGTTTACTCTTCCACAAAGGCTGAGGACTGAAATAATTGAGGAAAAGTTCCAAAAGGTATTTTATGAACATTGTGACAGTCAAGCACAAGACATAGACACCGAGAACCACACAACAGTAGCAAATAACATTCCAGAGGTCAGTATTGTTAGTAATGGATCACAATCATCAGCAATTAAAAAGAAGAAATCATTATTTAGAGCCTTGAATAGGGCATTTGGATTAGAATTCTATTCTATAGGCATACTCAAGTTCCTTGCAGACTTGCTTGGTTTTGCAGGACCGATTTTACTTAATTTATTGGTGTCGTTTATGGAGAACCACAAGGAGCCTATATGGCATGGATATGTGTATGCAGCTGGGCTGTTTCTGAGTACACTTCTTGGTTCATTATTATCAGTGCATTTTAACTACTTCATGCAGGTCGTGGGACTGAAAATTCGAGCAGCCATTATAACGATGGTGTACCGGAAATCCTTATACGTCAGCACTGTGGCAATGTCAAAATTCAGCACAGGTGAGATTGTTAATTTTATGAGCACTGACACTGATCGCATTGTCAACTTCTGCCCAAGCTTCCATGCTTTCTGGAGCCTACCATTCCAAGTGGCTGTATCATTGTACCTGCTACATCAACAGGTGGGGCTAGCCTTTCTTGCTGGCCTTGCATTTGCAATTTTGTTGATTCCTATTAATCGATGGCTGGCCATCAAGATTGGAGAACTCAGCACAGCCATGATGGAACAAAAAGACTCCAGGGTCAAGGCAAGTGAAAGCATTGTTTGTTGAATTCAGTCTTACTCTCTACTGTTCAACTTTTATCAAATGAATTAATTTACATAAGCCCAGTACCATGCACAGTGTTATTATGTAGCTCCATATTTAACTTGTACCTCAAAATTAAAATAGGGTACATATAAATTCTGGTAGTTAATAGTCATAACACGGTGTGTCAAGTTAGTTTTCCTCTCATATCAATTCATAGTACTCCCTTGCAGCAAATGGTCATAAATTGTTGAAGTACTAGTAAAAAAAAAAAACAGTTAATACCTGTCTTCAATATATGGATGTTAGTTTATTAATGTAATTCTAAAAGTCTGTATAAATAGGCTGTAAATACATTTTTATCAGTTCTTTTATATGAGATGAAAATTACTTCTTGTCATTGAATGGCAGAATTTTCTAGTGATATCAAGCTGACCATATTCATGTCTGTATTAACATGTCTTAGAAATTTTAACTCTTTCTCCTTAAAGACCTTGATTGAATGATTTAGGAAATACTTTATGTTGCAGCTTATGAGTGAAATTCTGTTTGGTATTCGAGTGATCAAGTTCTATGCCTGGGAGCGTCACTTTGATGAGCGTATAAGGAATCTCCGAGAAGCAGAACTGAAGAGTCTCAAGGGACGTAAATACCTGGATGCCTTATGTGTGTATTTCTGGGCCACCACTCCGGTTTTCATCTCTATCTTGACATTTACAACCTACGCATTGCTAGGTCACAGACTCACTGCAGCAAAGGTAGGTACACATTGCCTCTGTTTTATGACAGTGGCATATATAACAAGTAGGAATAGTGTGGTATCACTGTAGTATTTGATAAAGGCAGTTATATCACTTATATGTGGCAGATATTTTGAAATCGCCAGACAGCATTATACATGTAGGTTTTACTACCTTGTATCAGACATTATAGCATCTATGAACCCTAAAATTGCATATGCATGAAATGCAGATATGGCATGTGGAATGCAGATAAAAATTGTTTACATCATAAATCAGTGAAATTTCATAGGTGTTTATCCAGGGCTCAACATCAACAGATAACCGTTTGCACGGGGCAGGTAAAATTCAAGAAAATGGTGTTAGGGCAATCCACTGGGCAAGAAGGTGCAACATGAACCACCACACTGTGACACAGAAGCCTGAATCTTAACTAATCTTAAGTAAGCCATTTTCTTTTTTAGCAGAGGTTAATCCCATTTTAATACTTCTGTTTTAAATTACCTGCATGCTTGCCTGTGTAAATGATCAAGAAAAATATTATTAACAAACAAACATTTCAAATTTTATATTGTTTAAAAAGAAACATGTGGAACACATTTTTCTGGAAGTAGCCACAATCTCTGATTTTTGTGGGACAAGTAAAAGTTCATGTAGGGCAAGTAAAATCAAGTTGTCAGTTTCCCTACTGGGCGGGTACTTTTGAAAGTTAATGTTGAACCCTGTTATCCAGCATGGGAACTAAGTGTCTGGCAAAACAAATGGATGCAGTAGTAATTTTTGTCAGATCTGCATGGTACACAGGATCAAATAGATTGAAAATATCGCATGCTATCATACATGATAAATCCTTCAACAGCATTCTGCAATCCACATCCTGTATTGCATTCCATGTGTAGCCCATATGGAAGCTTAGCTTTACCATATGAAAAACAATGTACAGTGTATGAAGCACTAGCTATGGCTGCATATGGTATAATTGTAATGGTATATGTGTTCCCATCCATGGCTAAGTAATATTTGTACAGAAATTAACTTTTAACTTCTGATGAATACTGTATTTCATTGTTGATTAATGTACACTGGGTTAGAAATAAATCAAAACCTCAGTTTATACACATAACTCTTGAGAGCAAATGAATGTGATTAAATTATTTGTATGATTATTGTACTCTGGGTAAATAAAAACTTATTTATCAGGTGATAAAATTATTTCATTTTTATAATGTTTTAAATTCCATTCCATCAGTAGATGTGAATGTGTATATTATATTATTAGCTGTGTCAATTTTAATTATCTATTATTCACAGGTATTTACCAGCCTTGCCCTGTTCAACATGTTGATTAGTCCCCTGAATGCCTTTCCATGGGTTCTTAATGGTCTGATGGAGGCCTGGGTGTCAGTGAAGAGGGTTCAGAGCTTTACAAAGCTCACAGATATTGACTTGTCTAAGTATTACTCAGGTTAGTGCTGGACATGTATTATAACCAAGTTAATTTATTTTAATGTCATCAGATGGCGGTAGAAGCTTTGCCCAGTTTATCATGTCCTAGGTTGTCAGCACGTTTGTGAGTAGTTTGAAAGATTAGTTTGATATTTTAAGTTTAGTTCTTGTATTACGTTGATTGTGCAGTAAGTTCTTCATAATGATACTTATTAATGTATTATTCTTTGTCTTGATTATGTTATGGTTCTAAATATATAGCTCATTTGAAAGCAGGTAGAAAAACAATGCTTTTGTCTTTTGTCTGAATCCATTTGCTGTTTACAGGCTCAGTATAACAAGTCATAGTTAGCTTGTGTAATAATAGAAGAATAACAGTAATATAATTTATGAATATAAATATTCCAGGAACAGGGACAGCATGTGCACTTAATATAAATAATGGAGCGTTCAGCTGGGAGGAGGAAAAGGGTGCTACAGATGATGACACCACAAACCTTCAGGATGGTATAGATGGTGACACTGCAAACCATACAGAGGAGAGTCATACATTACAGCTTCAAAACATTGACCTTCATGTTAGACAGGTAACCTTATCTAGTCAGCTACATATGGTGGAACTTTGCATTTATTTGTCCTACGTAAATTTCCATCCACCTTTTTTCCAGACTCTCAAAACACCTTAATATTAAATGATCATATACATAATTCCTGATATATTTTCCTGTTCTGTATGAACTGGGATAAACATACCCCAGGGCTAAATATTTTGAATATCTCTGTTGTAGTATGTTCAGCTAACTTTTTATAGATACACAAATATTGTTTTTAAATTGCTTTGTATACACATGCTTGTGGATGGGGGTGGGGTATAGTTCATGATTTCAGGGTTTCTATAATACTCTTGGTCATGGGCTATCAGTAATTTGTAAGCCAGCTTTGTTAAGGTGCTGACAGATAGTTGACTTAGAATGTTACAGTTTGGAAATGCCCAAATTCTATCATTTGTTAGAAACTTGAATTTGTTAGAAAATTGAAAAATACAAACCATGCCTAAGACGTTTGGTCACCAAGGCTACAAGTTGTTATATTCTTTCAATATGTGTGCAACCTGGTAACATTAAATTCAATATGAATTTTTGCAGGGGCAGCTGATTGGTGTTATTGGCAAGGTCGGGTCAGGGAAAAGCTCACTCCTTAGTGCAATACTGGCAGAAACAAGGAAACTGAAAGGTCAAGTGATGTTAGAGGACCAATCAGCAGGCTTTGGACTTGCTGCCCAGGAAGCCTGGATCCAGCATGCTACAGTCAGGGAGAATATTTTGTTTGGACTGAAATATGAATACAGAAAATATCAGGCTGTGGTTGATGCCTGTGCTTTAGTGGAAGATTTTAAGGTTTGTGAATTGTTTCATATATTAGATCTTTCTGTAGCTCAGATAGCATTTCTTAACAGAAAATATAGGTTTGTTGCATTATTTTTTTAAACTTGTGTATGTATACATATATACATATTATTAAGTAAAGGTTTACCAGTTTATCAGAGAACCCAAAAGCCAAATAAGGAGCCATTTCTTACAGAATAAAATGTTAGAATTCTGATAAAAACTTTATAACAGGTGCCTGTGAGCTGGTCACCTGCATCCAAAGAAAAGAAAATTGGGGATTGGTAGGGAAAATTGTATATGTTTCTTTGGTCTTTATCTTTTATGTCTTTAAATGTAAATTTTTTTGGTTAATTTACAAGGGATTGTTGGGCAATAAATCAAAAAGATAAACATCTATTATACTGTAAAACCTCTCCTACTATACAACTTTCAAGGCAGCAAAAAATCCATGTCTATAGTTATGTCAAACAATCATGTTTTGACTTCACTCCTTATCCAAATTATTAATACCTTGTATCCACATTGAGGGGTCAATTTTCATGAGTGTGTTTCTCTATTTGAATATATAAACTATTAAATAGCCAATAGATTTTATTGATTAAAACAAGAACAGAATATTTATGGAGCATGGCAGAGCAGTGGAAGGAATGAACCTCACTAATCAGTGACTGAATTCTAATGAAATAGAGGAGTATCTTCTAAAGCCTGTAATAATATTCTATTATCTTTTTTAACTGATTTACATTTGTGATGTGACAGGTACTACCAGCTGGTGACCAGACCGAAATTGGAGAAAATGGTGTGACCTTAAGTGGAGGTCAGAAAGCCAGGGTGGCACTAGCTAGAGCAGTTTATCAGGTATGTAAGTTCATGTTTTCATTTTCGATAATTTCAGAAAGTTCTTGAAACCCTTAATTTTCACATTTTTCAAAAGCCAGTATAAAACAATAATAGGGAAAATATTATAAGTTTAGGATTAACCTGTAAGAAAATGGAAGTAAAATTAGTTTTAATTATTGTAGGCCTAAGTCAGAGGTAAGCTTGATTGCCATTAGAACCATGATGAAATTACTTAAAATACAATGAAGAAGACAAAACAAAAGAATTGCATTATTAGAAAAAGGGAATCAAACCACCATTGTGAAATTGTAAAATAAATTGTAAGATTCTGAGAACCTTTGTATGAATAAAATTAGTGAGAAAGTGGAAAAAAAATTTCTTAACCTCTTTTTGAAACTGTTAATGTTCATTAAAAATTTAAACGTGATATGTAATACTTGCCTATGCTCATTGAACCCATAGTCTCACACATTTGGTGTATACTTTTAGGACAAGCCTGTTTATTTACTGGATGATCCCTTGGCAGCAGTGGATGCCCATGTAGCACAGCATCTCTTCCATGAGTGCATTATTGGATACCTGGGTGGGAGGACCAGGATTTTATGTACGCATCATACTGACTTTCTACATGATGCTGACTTGATCCTTGTCATGGATGATGGAAGAATCTGCAGAAGTGGTTAGTATTAATCTTACTACTGATGCATTTAACCTGATAGGTAGTGCTGTTATCTGAAGGAAGATGGATGTAATCAATGGTGTAGATTTTCGGAAGGCAGTACCAAAGGAATATGACATTGTCCTGTATAATGATCATTATGCATTTGTTTTAGTTATATAAACAGCATCTTGATAACCCATGAATCACTCTCATTACATACAGGTATTTTGCAAATACATAAAGTGCAAAAAAGCATTGCCTCATCAGAGAAATGGGGAGTTTCTTTAACAGATAAATATTATCTCATTTAGGAGTTTTGTTTACAAATGGTCTGACAGTAGATATCTGATGAGATTATATTTGTAAAGTAAAATCTGTTTGTTTGGCATGTTAATATTTGCATTTATAGGACCTCCTGAAGACATACTAGACAATGCTATCATCAAAGCAGTGGCAGCAGCAGAAAAGGCTGAGACTGCAGAAAAGGATGAGGGCAGTGATGGAGAAGATCACCAAGAAAATGAAGCAGCATCTCTAGTCCAGGAGGAAGAAAAAGACACAGGTGTTGTAAAGATACATGTGTATAAATCCTACTGGAAGGCAGTGGGAAACTGTCTCGGAAGCATGGTGCTACTTTTCCTTTTCTTTATGCAAGGTTAGTGTTTTTCAAAATTGGAGTAATGCCACACATTTCACATCTTTCATGTCAGACTGCTCTCATATGACAGACAGACCTGGGGTCAATTCTGAATTGAATTGGAATTGAAGGGAAAACAGAATGAATTGTAATTGAATTTAATTGGAAAAAAATGAAAATTAAATGAACTGGAAATGAATTGGAATTGAAGTTTACAGGCTACACTGAATCGATCTGAATTAATGACAGAAGTTCCAAATCTCATATCATCCAAAGTGTCACTCATTAGAAGTTGCTCAAGTAGAGTTTTAAAATCAGACTTGCAGCATTAGTTCAAAGCAAATCCTTCTCACTGATGACTCAAGTATGATAACAGAAATGCTTCTTAGTCATCCTTCCTGAATTGTTTGTATCAGCACCAGAGTTGGGATAATATTAATTTAATAATATGATGTATAGTAACAGAAATTTTCAGCTTATCAAGGTAATAGTAATAATAATATATATAAAACTGAGCTGTAACAGTAATGATAATAGAAGGCAAAGTATTAGAGTAACATGTATTACTTTCTGTTACTACACATTTCCTGCTGTGCCATAAAGCATGTGATCAGATAATACTGAAGTGACTTGTTCTGGTCCAGTGACTTTCTAGGACGTGCCTATTGTTACGGCATTCTGTGTGCCCTGAGCTGCTCTACTAGCCTGGTGTGCTTTGACCAGCTGTTCTCTATGTGGTGACCAAAGGGTCTGAATAACTAGGGTATTTCATAGGACAAAAAAGCAACAGCCATGAGATAGTAAAATACCTCCAATACACTGCTGGTCTTTGATGACTTAAGTCAGTAAAATTATTTTGAACATACAACAAATCTGCTGACCTTACTATTGCATAACAGTGGTCACCCCCCCCCCCCCCCCACCATGTTTATGAGAACTTAATTGTTTTCCATAACCCAAAATATAATATATGCATATATATAAATAATACTTGTTAATAATGGCCACTCATTTGAAATCCAAACAAACCTTTATCCCAATTTAGGCAGTTAAAACTAGTAAAAGTCTAAAACTTTTCTTGCTGCTATGCCTTACCACATGAAATGGTAAAACTCTTAATTACTGACACTTAATATAAAACTTTTTGAGCAAATTCAACCAGTTCTGAACAAAAAATGTTCAGTCGTGTACCTGCGGAAAATTCCGAAAAGTAATAGAAGACCTGTGATAACACTTATCCTACACTAATGAAATGTATTCAAATGATCGCAACTTTTTGAATTGCGAATTGAATTTGAATTGAATTAAAATTATTTGAATTGAATTGGAATTATTTTTTTTCTTCAGCACATTTAACTGAACTGAATTGGAATTGAGGTTTAAAAAAATATCATGAATTGGAATTGAAAATACTGATTTGACCCTAGTCATGATAACAGGTGCATTAAAACCTTTCCTTAATATGTGCAATATAATCCATTGCCAAAAGAAAAATATTTAATCTGAGTAAGTTTTTAAATGTCTTATCTTTCTTAAAAAAGTATAAATAATTCAATAATCTATTTTCAGCTTCAAGATGATCTGTCCTGGTTTCAAATATTTTCTAAAATATTGCTTTTGCAGCATTATTTTCCCTCTAATATGATTATTGTATATTTGCACTACATGTACATTTAACAGTTACTGTCACTTACTGACCCAGAAGTGCTCATGTAATACATTATTGTCTGTGAATGTTTCAGCTCTATATTTACAGTTATATATGTTATCAGTCAGCCAATCTTTAAAAAAATGTAATTATTTTTTTAAGCGAACCTGTGAGCTTATGCGATGGTGCGGGGTTGTGTGTCATGCATTGTCTGTATGTTAACCATAGCTATCTCAAAAACGGCAGAAGCTAGCATCACCAAACATGCTGAGTTTCAGCAGCCAAGTCAAGAGGTCACTCAGTACAAACAGGTTGGGTTCAGATATCACCATGGGAACTGACCTGGCTCTGGCGGGTGTCTAGAAATGTGTCTAGGCATCTAGACACCGCGTCTAGACATCTAGACACGATGTCTAGATGCAGAATTCCCAGATTATTGGAACTGTATCTTTCAACTATTTGAAAAAACTTGGTTTGCATTTTAGTGAATCGGGTTTATCATCAGGTCACATATGTGAACTGCTGCTCCCTCATTTTTGGTTGACCTCTAACCTTTCCTCACTGCCCAGTGTCCATTTGTGGGTCTGTTTCCACACATAAACCCACATATCTCAGGAACTGTTTGACCAATCAGGCTAAAAATTTTGCACAAATGTAGCCCTTTGATAGCTTTATAATATACATTAAAAATGGTGGCGCCACCTGCAACCATTTTTGCACAGTGTCCATCTGTTCATCTGCCTCGGGATTAAATCACTCATATCTCAGCAGTTGTTTGACTTATCCACCTGAAATTTTGGAAGTTTATACATCTTTGACAGCTTTCTCAATTTTATGACAGGTGGCACCACCTACATTCATGTTTGCTCTGCAGACATCCAAGCTCATATCTCGGGAACCGTTTGACTGTTTGGGCCAATATTTTGCATGTGTATAGATCTCACATAGCTCTTCATCATAGGCAAAACTGGTGGCACCACCTGCAACCATTTATGCACAGTGTCCATCTGTTCATCTGCCTTGGTACAAAATCACTCATATCTCAGCAGTGGTTTGACTTTTCCACCTGAAATTTTGCAGCTTTATACATCCTGGACAGCTCTCTTGATTTTATGACAGGTGGCACCACCTACATTCAGGTTTACTCTGCAGACATCCAAGCTCATATCTCGGGAACCGTTTGACCATTTGGGCCAAAATTTTGCTTGTGTATAGATCTCAGATAGCTCTTCATCATAGGCAAAACTGGTGGCGCCACGTGCAATCACTTATGCACAGCGTCCATCTGTTCATCTGCCTTGGGATAAAATCACTCATATCTCAGAAGTGGTTTGACTTATCCACCTGAAATTTTGCAGGTTAATACATCCTGGACAATTTGCTTGATTTTATGACAGGTGAGCCACCTACATTCACGTTTACGCTGCAGACATCCATGCTTATATGCAACACCTCTCACTGTATTCCCCTTGCCACTTAATCCATGCCTCACTTCACCCGTCCCACTCTGATTTCTGCGGAAACACATAGTTGCTTGTCGACTACCCATATTCTAGTTTTAAAATGTCCTAGTCTGAAACTTGCAAGTGCAAAACGTCCATTTTGCTGAAATCATAATGACTAAGGTAGATATACAGGACTTAAGAGGATCAATGTTAAATTTTAAAAATAAACCTCCAATCATACTCCCAAACTTTGCACAGGTTTGCATTAGGCCTGTAGGCCTTGTTAAATTTGAACACATTATTTTTGCACAGTTCAGATCACATTTATTGCAGACAGTTCATAGTGCACTACTATATCATTACTTAGAAACTGATATCCATGACCCAGTTATATATCACTGTTTTTGTTAACTCTTTGTGTTTTCTTCACCTTATATCCAGAAATGTAATGTCTTACTGACCTGTGTCCAGGTTTATGAGTTTCTGTTGTTACTGTATTTTACAGCATCGCGTAATGTCAATGACTGGTGGCTGTCATACTGGGTGACCCACAGCCACCATCACAATGACACACAGTCTCACTCGGGGCCATTTGGATCTGACATCTCTTATGGGTAAGTGTGCTAATTTATAAATTTATCAATTTTAACATGCAGTCTATGATGTTTCAGACATTCACTGATCCTTTAGTCTTGGATGTGTTGGTTAAGAACATTTAAGCCATATTTTCCAATATTATAATTAAATTGTGTAATGCTATTTTTTTATCAAGTATTTCAAGTGTAGCCATACAAAACTTTTTTGACGGATGTTAGGTATGATAAAATCATAAAATAATAGGCTTATGACCTGGAACATGGATTAAACTGTTTTTTGAGGTTGCATTTTAAGGGAAGGTTTTTGGTTAGTGTGAATTATGGTTAATGTCTGGCACCTCAGGGGATGAGAGTACTTACTATAATAATATACAAAGCAATCATGGAATTGTTCAAAGACATTGCTGTTTTCTCTACAACTTTTTATAAAACATCTTGTATTCCAGTGTTTGTTGATAAAAAGCTATCGCACTTGCTAACATATAAGAAAGGGACTTCAAGAGCTAATTTTGTTATCATTGCGACCAAATTTTATTGAGCATAAGTAAATAAATGTTTTCCTTGTATCACTTCAGCATTTTACAAATCTTATTTCTGCTTTTGTACAGGCATGTTATTGGCTGTTACTAATTAAATGTGTTCCTTTTATTTCTTTTAGAGAAAGCACTGTATCTACCACAGTTCTGCCCTATACCACCCCTTTCACTAACATAACAGAGGGTTATGACAATGTTCGGTTCTATTTGATGGTTTATGGGATACTTGCTGGTGCAAACACTCTGTTCACTTTGGCTCGAGCTTTCCTGTTTGCTTATGGTGGAATCTGTGCTGCAACTGTGCTGCATAACAAGCTGCTTGCAAGCATACTTAAGGTGAGTTGTAGAAATGAATAAATTTATTTTTTATGACAATTATCCGGATTTCTTTTGACCAAATTGTAATAATTATGAAAAGCAGACAAATACAGTAACAGTTCTGATTTTAAATGAGGATTCTAAAAAAAGATATAGTAACCCTGAGCTTATTCAAGATATAAAGTTGAATATGCCACAAAATACTGAGAATATAATAGCTTTAAATTCATTATTATAAAAAAATGAAGTGGTATTTTCAGGGAAACTATTCTATCATTGAAGAGTAAAGATAACAACTGACTGCACTAGCCATTAAACAGAAATAACCAAAAATGCTATTATGAAATTGTCCAGAAAAATGGTATGCTGCCTAAACAAAATTAAACACACGTGTCGGTTTACAAAATCTTGTCATTTCTAATACATCTTATTTTCCCTAGGCTCCAATTAGTTTTTTTGATGTGACTCCCATTGGTCGAATCATCAACCGTTTCTCGTCAGACATGTACTCCATTGACGACTCCCTCCCCTTCATCATGAACATATTCCTGGCTCAGCTGTTTGGTCTCCTTGGCACCATCGCCATCACCTGCTATGGTTTACCTTGGTTCACCTTGCTGCTGCTGCCCCTCAGTGTGCTTTACTACTTCATTCAGGTGAGTATATCAGTTAAACTAAGGTGAAATGTTAACAAGTGCATGGTAGCACCATCGGGTGAGTATGTCAATTAAACACAGGTTAAATGGTAACAAGTGGTAGCACCATCAGTCAGTGAACACCAGAGGTAAACATCCTTTGTCTGCCCTTTGCTTATAATTAGATCTCATACTTAAGGTGGCATGTATATTATTTTAAGATGGATTTAAGTGTTCTAAATAACTTAATTTATTTTAGAATATATGAGTGTTCGCTGGATTGAAAGAATATTTCTTAATTCCATTGCAGCTTACCTGAAATATGTAGTACCATATACATATAGCAAAGCAGTGAACATTATTGCAGTTTTATATGAAATATTTCTAAATTTTCTGAGATTTTTATTTGCATTGGTTCACTTGCAGGATGCTCAAAGCCTGTGAACTGATACAGATACTCTAAATTCTTAAAATTTTATGTAATTTATTCATATCTTGGAGAGAGTACAAAGAGATTTATTCATATTCTAATTTACATATTTCTTTGTTGAATCATTTGTTACTTACATGTCACCAGATGTTGCTGATAATTGTGAAAGTAAATTTTACCATGATAACTCATTAAGCCTAGAGTACCATTTTATTTTATAACAGAGGTATTACAGACATACTTCAAGAGAGATTAAGAGGATCACGAGTGTCACTTTGTCACCCATCTATGCACACTTCACTGAGACTGTGACAGGGCTGGTGACAATCAGGGCACTCCGGCACACAAAACGGTAAGAGTGCTACCAATCTTCTGGATTACACAGGACTGTAGCGGTAGATAAAGGTACATGACTAGTGCAATATAATTTTGATACCTTACAGTTAAATTTTACTCTCCTGAAAACAAAAAAAAAATCATAAAATATTGAAGAACTCTGTAGTAATTCAGGTCAGCAAACTAATAAATCCTGTGCTTCTCAGAATTAATGATATACATGAGAATAATGATTGCTAGAAAATATTTTTGGAACCTTTGCTGTCCCTGTTTTAAGTATTTCTGATTCTGATTCTGACATGTACAATAATAAAATAATACTGGAGCCAGGGAAATTTGTTGGCTAATTGTTTGAACTCAGTTTGGTTGAATTCTTATTTTCCATACACAATAATGTGAACAATTTATATCTTATGTCATTGGCCTTTCAAATTATGAAAATACACAGGTTCCAGCTGGAGAACAGAGAGCGACTGGAGACCAATCAACAAGCACAGTATGCAGGACAGATAGCAGGACAGTGGCTTGGCATCAGGCTGCAGATGCTGGGGGTTGCCATGGTAACAGGTGTCGCCTTCATTGCTGTGCTTGAGCATCACTTTCAGACTGTTAACCCAGGTAAGAATCAAATAACAAGTAGACATAAGTTGTATCTGTGAATATCAATCACTTACAGTGACTGCATCAGTCTAGAGCTTTTCTTTGACTTTGCTATATAGATACCTGTGCAAAAGATCAAATTTTATATACCAGAAGGGACTTTTCGACATGTGCTATTTGTTCATATAACAACTGGACATAAGTTGTACTTATGAATTATAATTTCATACAGTGATTGCACCATATGGCTAAAGATAACTTTATTTGTCATTATCATTTGCTATTTAATAAAGATATACTTAATAAGTACAGATAGATGTCAGTCCATTTACGCAGGTATTCTTTGGACTTCCATATTTTATGATTGATTAATATTTTCATGTTTTGAAGGTCTGGTAGGGCTGGCCATATCATATGCTCTGTCAGTGACCAACCTCCTGAATGGAGTGGTCACCTCATTTACAGAGACTGAGAAACAGATGGTCGGTGTAGAGAGGGCGGCCCAGTACATTGACGAAGTACCCCATGAAACTGAGAGAGCCACCCTATATGTAAGTCAAGTCTACCTGCCGGTACTAATGTTTTTCCTGTTAATAATGGTAATTTATTGAGATAAAAATATACACACATTTATTAAAATCACTATTTTAATTTAACACTTATAACTCCTGTTCAAATGTAATTAAAATTTTACTTCACACTACTTCAACAAATACAAAAAAATAACTGAACCATAAATTACCCCCCCCCCCCCCTTCAACACATATGAAGTACAAAAATCAAATTTGCCTACTGTTATGGAAAAGCCTGAAACTTCTCATCACTAGACCATATATGAAGCAAAATGTAATAAGCACAGTGCAGTTATCCTTTGCTGCTTAGAGGGCTACTAATGAAGACTGACTTTTTTTTACATCCCATGCATGCCTAGATTTGTTTTAGGTCAAATATATTACATATTAATTCAGTTCCAAAGATTACACTTAAGCTAAAAAAAACTCTAGTTGTATTACTGTAAATCCTCAAATATTGACCACCAGTGGGACCTCAATAAAGTGGTCACATTAACAAGGTGGTCATCTAAGTGAGGTCCCATATAAAGAGAAAAAAAAAAACAGGACCATGAACAAGTGGCCATTATTTTGAGGTGGTCACCAAACAGAGGTGGTTGTGGTGAGGTTTTACTTTATATGTTGATATATTATATATTGTAGTATAAATTTAGTAGAGATATAATGAAAAGCGTGATAATACTTCATTTAATAAATTTGTAAAGAGTGTCAGAAATGGTCCAAATCTTAATTTAATGTGAGCAGTAAATAATAAATCACTGTTCTCTTTTCTTCAGGCTCCTCCCATGTGGCCAATACAGGGGACCGTGTGTTTTGAGAGGGTTTACCTGAGGTACCGCCCAGGTCTGCCTCATGCTCTCAACAATGTCACGTTTGAGACAAAGCCGGCAGAGAAAGTAGGCATTGTGGGAAGGACAGGCTCGGGAAAGAGCAGTATATTTCTGACTTTATTCCGCATGGTGGACATTGAAAGTGGCAGGATTCTTATTGATGGCATCAGTGTAGGACATCTTGATCTCAAGGAACTAAGGCAAGGGATCTCACAATAAATATTTGACTTTATAGCTAGTTAACCTGTGTGAAGAGAAAGTTATTGTTAGCTCAGCTGACTATAAGTCATCTGAGCTATAGTCATGGTCCATTGTTCGTCGTCTGTCCGTCTGTCTGTCAGTCCGTCCGTCCGTCTGGATGTCCGTCCGTAAGACTGGCACGTTTTGACCTACGAACCTACGAATCTGAATTTCGGCATACAGTTAGATGTCCCCATAATCTCCTACCATGCCAAAAATTGGGTCAATAGGACTTCGTTCCTTTGAGATATTAAGGAAAAACCTCAATTTTTTATTAGAAATCTATTTTCACACTTCAGGACTGCCTAATATCAAAACCGCTCATCTGGTTTTCTTCATATTTACCATAAATATACCTCTATATAGTTCCTATGTACATGCCAGATATTAAGTCAGTATTATATAATTTAAAAAAATTATGGGCCCAAACATAATGGACTTTGTAAAAAAATCAGGAAGATATTTGGTCACTTAAGACCAAAAGTGTTAAAGGTAGGGACTTTTTTCCAGTAATACAACTTTAATTAATCAAAATTTAATTGTATACAAAAAATTAAATCAAAATTTGTTAAATTTTTTTAAATATTGGCAAAAATATAAAATTGGTACCTTAAATTTTGCCCAACTTTGGCCATGGCACGTTTTTTTCCTGTAAGTACTGTGGATTTAATTTTCACACCATGTATACATAAGGATTCAATCTGTTAAAATCTGAAATTTGAAAATAAAAGCTGCAAAATTAGGCTAGTTATTGAATTTTTTTGGAGGCTCTTGTTGTATTCCCTTACATTGTCAAGCAGTCCACTTTGATGACTGTAGGTCATTCAGTGCACATCTCTATGCTCCTCAGGCTGTTGACATAATTTTAGATGTCCCCAAAATCTCCTACCATACCGAAAATTGGGTCATTAGGACTTTGTTTCTTTGAGATATTAAGGAAAAAAACTCTGTTTTCCATAAAAAAAGCCATTGTTAGACTTACACTTCAAGGCTGCCTAATATCAAAACCACTGATCTGTTTTTGATCGTATTTAGTATTCACATTCTTTTATACATTTTCTATGAACATACCAAAAATTAGGTCAGTATTGGGTATTATTTTGAAATTATGGGCCAAAACAATGCAATTTTTTAAAAAATCAGGAAATATATTTACTCACCTAACATGAGAATTGCTGAACCTAGAGACTTTTTTTCAGGAATATAACTTTATTTAATCAAGATTCAATTGTTTACCCAAAATTAGATCTGAATTTTGCAAATTTTTCAAGTTATTAGCATAAATAAAAAATCAATACCTTAAATTTTGTCCAACTTTGGCACTATTGATATAATTTTCCCAGCATATATGCATAAGGATTTAATCTTTTAAAATCTGAACTTTCAAAAGAAATTGATTGGAATGAATAGCTTTTATTCATGTTTTCATTCACCATGTCAAGTGTTGTTTACATCTAGCCCACCTAGTAGTACAGCCTTCACTTGCATTATGTAACCCACCCCAGGCAGCTTACCTTGGCCCAGCTTGGCCACTACTAGCAGGCTTCCCCTCTGCCCCGCACTCATCCCCCCCAGCTGGTGCATAAACTAGATGAATGAACCACCAGGGTTACAATGATTAAAGTGTACATTTAATTGTGTCCACAAAGTGGTGTATTGCTGTGAAAGTGTGGATGTTCATGAGATAAGTAATTCCTTACTTCAGAAGAGTAAAAACTTCACCAGGTGTGAAATTGACTATTAATTCCAGTAATTAATTAAAACTGGGATAGTAATTAGCACAATGATATTGTTTGTCCCTCATTCAACCAACAGTGTGTATACTTTATTTTAAAAGATGTTTTATTTTATCAAATTTACTTTTATTTAATTTTGGTGAATAAAATTAAGCATGTCCTGAAAACTCCAATGTGCAAAACTTTTTAATAGTGATTCAAGGAATATTCTTGTAGATGCCATGTTGTGGCATTATTTTCTTTTAAAATCAGTTTCAACATTTATGATTTAAAAATAATAAAATATATGTGTATGCATAATATGACCCAATGTTTTTTACTCTGTTTATATAATGATTGCAACTTTTGCAACAATTCTAATTTTTTAACTTATATTTTCAGGTTTTTTAATTAAAAATTAATAAACCTGTAAATAAAAAAATGATTCAGATAAAAACTTCTTAATGGAAAAAGTGGATCTGCTTAAAAAAATAGGATTATATATAAACTTAAATGCATTATTCTCTTGAAAGTGAAATAAAGGTATCAGTCCATTCTGTCCACTTGCCTGTCCATCTGTAAATTTTCGTATGCAACACTGTATCTCAAAACTTTTACTGTTTTTCTTCATGACAGTCTTGTAAGAGTATTAGTTTGCAATCATATATTTAGAACTTTACTATAACCAAGTAGGAGGGCCCCTTTCCTCTTAGCTTTTCATATTCTTATATAAATGAAAAACATTACAACAGAATATTTCTACATCCACCTTCGTGCCGCCCTCACTTTTCCCTTCTCCGAACCCCATCCCAAAGTCAGCCTCAGTAAGCAAGAACAAGATGAATCAGATATATTCATACTTTAATATTTTGTATATCTATTCGTCCATAGATACCTATGTACATGCCAGGAATTATGTCAATATTGTGTAATATGTAGACATAGTTGGCATCACAATAATGTACCTTGTCAAGACTAAAGAGATATTGTGTCATACAGTCACATATTCATAAATCACTTCATCAGCATAGTTAATCATAACATCATATCTGTCAAATTGAACGCTTGCAGACTACCATACACTTTAGATCCTTCAACAAATTGCCTTCTCACCATTCTACTACTGCTTATTACTCCTGTCATTGCATTCATATTTGCTCAAATATATCACAATTTTCAACCCCTCCTAAATAAATAAAAAATAAACCACTTTATTTGACTCTATTAATCCATCAGTTAGGTAATTTCATTTATCATTTACTCACATATTACATTACATTCCTTTATAATAGCCCAACATGTACATGATATTCATAAGCTTTATCGACTCGATATAGTATCACAGTGGAGAAACATTTATAGTCCAATCACGATCAGCTGAGCACCGTGACCCATGGGTCCCTTGTTTTAACTTGATTCTCTGTGTGTGTCTGCAAGTTATCTGAAGAATGGTATCACTGATGTTATAGAAATTAATCATATAGGACGGAATTGTGTTCGATTTAGTTAAACTAAGTTCAGTTTTGGTGTTGATCCAAGCATAAAAAAATCCCAGAATTAGTGTTTTATGGGTTTTAGAGTGTGATGTCACAGGACAGTGAGGTCAGTAAACCAACATACATCACTTATGTGCATAGTCAAAGACAGTAATACCACAATATCCAGGGTTTCTTCCAAAATATAATTAAAAAGTTCCGAGGAATAACATGTTTAATTTGCCATTCCGAGAAAAGGCACTAAATCTGAACACTATCAAACACCGAGGTTTGTGACCCCATATCAGACATTTTTTAAAATAATATATTGTGGTTTATTGTCATTTAAAAAATAATGACAGTGCCAACTATTTTACTGATGTCTTACAGTAAAATTTATAAATATTAAATGGGACCTCATGTAAGATCATCACAGGTATCTGTTGTAACTGCAGAATTTTTAGTCGTATGTGGATAGACATTAGCATTAAGATAATTATGTGATTTTTTAAACTTTCTGAATTTCAGG
Source organism: Sipunculus nudus (assembly GCA_026874595.1). NCBI lineage: Eukaryota > Metazoa > Annelida > Sipuncula > Golfingiida > Sipunculidae > Sipunculus > Sipunculus nudus. The sequence goes on along the minus strand of CM049308.1, from coordinate 83,218,714 downwards.
TTTCTTATTCAAGTAGATGAAAAATAAATTGTCACAGCAGTTAGAAAGACATAAGGACAAATATTTTAGGCTTAGTTGGCATTTTATAGCATAAGTAATTTTCATCACAATAATCAAAAGGCATCTATTTCTATACTGTACTGTACATCATTTTGGACAAACTCGAATCCACAACGTATGATTAATAACAAAATGACTTAATTATGCTTGAACCTTCAGGAAGATTATATTTTATTATTAAAAACAAGAGTACTTAATTGTATTTAAATTTTCATTTCAGATCTCATCTAGCTATAATTCCTCAGGATCCTTTCCTGTTCAGTGGTTCTGTACGAGACAACCTTGACCCCACAGGGAGTTACAGAGACCCGGAGCTGTGGAAGGTCCTGGATCGCTGTCACCTCCGTGAGGTTGTGAAAAGGCTTAGTGGTCTAGATGCTGAAGTCGGAGAGAAGGGACGTAATTTCTCCGTGGGCCAGAGACAGCTTATTTGCCTTGCCAGGGCGCTACTAACAAGAGCCAAGGTAGATAATTCATTGTAAAAATTGATGCATTTCTATGACTGGCTTCATACTTGCTTACTTAGTATTTGCAGTAAAAATTTGTAAAATTTGTTAATTAAATATGAATTAAAACCTGATTATATATCACAGTATATGTACATTTTCATAGCCACAGATACAAAGTGTACATGCATATATGGTGATTATTGTACACTCTAACCTCTTTCATTTGCCCCTTGTTTATCTGCCAAACTCGCCTACCACCTACAAATGACAAAGTCCTGATTTCCTTACTACTTATTTACCTCGTTCATTTGCCAGCCTCCCTATCCGCCATCCGCCAGGTGTGTTTTTTTCCCCAATGTGCCACATTCCCTTGATCATTCGCCAACTTTCTGATTCCAACTTAAGACAAGTCGGGAACATTTCATGAAGCCCGTGTGTTATTGCTCGAGGCTCAGCTGCCCTGGCCGCATCTCTGTTTACAACATGTCAAGCCTCACTGCTTATGGATCAAGTACCCGGTGCCAATAATTAATTAAATGACTTAACACCCTTGAGTTGTTTTGTGTAAGCAGGCATCAGCCTAGTGACCCGTGTTGATTTCACACAGAGAGTTGTTTGGGTAAGAGTCATTTAATTAGGTAAACTACATGAGTAGTTTGAAGCAATTAACGGTAACACGAGGGTTCAAAGACTTAATTCAGTGTTTGTTTACAGTTTGCAGCAATAACGGGGTTTGTTTTAAGTTTTCTACACAGTACCACCGGCTGCAACTTGTCACATCATATCATGTATAGACAACAGCAAACCTATAGGGATTGTCCTCAGTGGTGCAGTTCGCGGGATGAAGCGTGCCTGGGATTTCATCAGCAGCGCCACCATCGGCAATAGTTGGAAACATACGGGCGTAATACCAAGGGGTGATCAGCCAAGGGAAACAGATTGGAAGGACGGTCCAGAAGCAAAAAGTATCCTTCCGCTTCTACAAAGAGTTACGGATAGCATGAGAATTGACCACAGTGCACGTTTGTCTCCTCAGGAATTTGTCAATGCTGATCAGAACATCGGAACGGCACAGCCTTTGAGCGATCAAGATATCGTGGTAACAGTCACAGGCAGTGATGATACAGCCAATCCAACCTGTGATCCTTAGGAAATAGTTCCCCAACCTCCACCATCATCCACCGAAGTCCGCCAGGCCATGAAGACAGTCTTGCGATATTTCGAGAGCTCAAACTACAGCGAACAGTCTGATATTGATATCTATTTTTCTACATTTTAGAGCTGATTATAGAAAAACATTTAGATGCTTATTTCTCAGGAACCATTTGGTGGATTTTCACAAAACTTACTATGATTATTGGGACTGATAGTCTGTACCAGCTACACAAGTTTGGTGGCGCTACCTACAATTTTTGATTTTTAATGAATTTTTATCAGATTTATCTACTTTGGGCTTGTGAGCAGGATATCTCTAAAAGGATTCACACTAGGAGTTTTATTTTTTTGGTGAAGATGTATATCGACAAAATCTCGGTCAAGTTTGAAGATGGGTGACCTTGACCTACTTTTCAAGGTCACAGAGCTTATAATAGAATAAAACTTAGAAGCTTATTTTTCAGGAAGCAATTGGTGGATTGTTATGAATCATGGTACATATCTCTCTATTTTAAATTTATAACTGAGACATGTACAGATATACATCCATGTAAGAACAGATATTTAGTACTTGTTACTGTTACCACCTTTAAACACTCTTCTTTTGGCTGAGGGCTTTTGTCAGCTTCTGCTGATATTCTAGTTCTGTAGTTATTTGTAAATTGTTCTTTATATGTGAATAAAGTTATAATATTTGTTCACAGTTTTAAATGTTGTTGTTTAATAAGACTAGCAAAAGACGAGCCTAATAAATGCCCAATTTTAACTACCCTACCCATCCCATTTGGACCATCCCTTGATCAACCGCCACCCTTGCTTACCACCAGAAAATTCCCCGGTCCCAAGGTTGGCAAATGAAAGAGGTTAGACTGTACTTTAATTTACTGTTTTACTGGGAAAGTTATCCTGATTGATTTTCAGTGCCACCTGGTGTCTGTGTAAATTAAATTAGGCTCCTCAATTTTCTTCTAAATATTTTTAAATATTAATATTTCCTTTTCAGTATGCAAGAGATTTGTCATACTCATCATCTGGACTTTATGCCCATGCTTATTCACTGATTATGTTGTCACTTTGGTGTAAGCTAATGTAAACTACACAAAGGTGATTAAGAATTCTATATGAACTGTTTACTATATAAGAATACTATATCATCATACTACATAGTAGTATGATGATATAGTAGTCATAGTGTAGATATATAGTAGTCATAGTGTAGCCTTACTAAATCTGTCACTTGTGTGAACAGTTAATATTTTTGTGTTGCATAAAATATTCTACTTTATATACTGTTTTTGTATTTTAGGTTTTATGTATAGATGAAGCCACAGCCAGTGTGGACCATCACACAGATCAGCTGATCCAGGCAACAATCCGAGAAGAATTCCGTGATGACACAGTGCTTACCATTGCTCATCGGATTAACACAATCATGGACAGTGATCGTGTTCTTGTCATGAAAGATGGTGAAGTTGCAGAGTTTGACACACCAGAGAAGTTACTGAAGGAGAAAAAGTCGCTATTCTATTCCTTAGTACATGGGAACTCATAAAGGACTCTCAGAGGGTTAGGACAGTTTGGGCAATAAAATGCATGTATGCACAACTCATTGTATATACTGATCTAAGTATGTATTTGATATGCCAGTTTTTCTGGCATTGGAATTATTTACTTATTTCTAATATTGCAAATATTTGCTTCAAGTGCATACATGCACAACTTTTGTAAGCTGATCAGTGTGATATGGATATGCAAGATTTGTTGAATGAGAATTATTTAATTAATTTTAATAAAGCAAATATTTGTTTAACTTATGATGAATGTTTTTGTCTTGCATTTGCAAATGACCTCTTTTGAATGAATAGCTTTAATTTCATAACTTTCTTTTCACTGAATGAATGTCATATTTTCATGAATTATTTTCGTCACCACTCATGGTAGAATTCTTTAGTAATTTGATGAGAAAAAACTGGGTCACCTTGACCTATTGCCTTAGAGCTCTTGTGTGAAAATAGCCTTTGTAGCATAGTCAAAACACAATTGATAATAAATAATAAATAATTGGCAACAGAGACATTAAATTCAATAAGTTAGGGTGTTGCACAGGACAATTGGCAATTGGCCAGACTCTTTGGATTTAGCTTTATGTGTAAAATAATGAAAATGATACATTGTAAATAGGCTCATTGACTTCTACATGTAGTTATCAAAAAGCCATATGTTCACAAATTACATGTGTGAAACTTTGTTTGATCAAATACATTTATCATCACACTGACGTGAATAAGCATGTCAGTAATAAAAATCCCCTACATTTACCTCTTTGACTGTAACATTAGCCAAGTTAATGCAAACATTGCCCGGTGCTGGTTGTGATGGGTATGTCAGTGATTGTTTGTGATACTCAAATTTTCTTCTGTATGCAGTCTGTTGTGTATTTGTTAAATTCATAGAGACACAATAGGATTTTCGAAGCTATATTTAATATCACTGTAATTCAAGGTTAAATAAATTCAGGAATACTGCATGTTTTTCAAGAAATATATTGAATATCAGTAACCTTATGATTTGTTCCTAGCTTATGGTTAATTTATAAAAACATGTAAACCACTAAAAAGTTACATCAAATTTCAGTTATATCTCATGGGAGCACACATCTGGTATTACAGAAAGGTAACTAGCTGCTCTTGAGAACAGAAAAGGTGCGGAACAATAAAATAAACTAAATTAAACAAACTTTGTATCTGTTATGCAACATGCACCGATTCCTGAATTATTTCATCATTTGAAGGACTGACAAGCAAAGTGTGAATTTCTACCATCAAGCGTTTTGTGTGTGGGCAACTGGCATGTTTTTCTCCAGTGTATATTAATATATATGTCCTAGTGAGGTCTTAATTGTCATGTCTTCTAATTTGGTTTATGATATTGGTGTGGTGTTTGAGAGTCAGCTGGTCATATTAAGCACCTGTTTCCTGCAGTTACCTGCAGTTGTGTAAATAGGATTCTTTGTATATATTATAGCCATTTATTATTGATGGTTAGATTATCTAATAATATAATTATGGTCTGTAAATAGTACTTAAAAAGTTCTCATCAATATATTTTTATACTTGCAAGAATTCTCTAACAGAATCTTGTAGCTTTTAATAAGTTTAAGTCTGTTTTCCACTGCTCTAGTACGAATGTGTAGTGCTATGCATTTCTGTTATGTCTTAATCAAGAAAGTATTCAATGCACTTCAAATTGGTCTGGTTTGTTACATATCAAATAGAAAAAATATGGAAATGTTGGGTTTGTCCCCCCTGAAGTCTAATTGCTATGTAGCATTTACACATTAATGTCATCTCTTCGGGGTATTTCTTGATGGTCTAGTGAGTTCCTCCTGCAGGTCATTTTTCCGCATTCTGTTTGGTATTGCAATGATGCTTAGCTTTCAGTGATTAACATCAGCTTTCAAATTTTTTTTTTGGTAAAGAGATAACATAAGTTAATACATAACTAAAGTTTTGTTGTGACAGTAGGTTGGAATGAGACAATTAAATGATTTAAGGAACTCAAAAAATATTTTTTATTCACATAAAACTTCTCTGATTCATTTCAAGAACCGAGTTATTTGCCATTAGCAGATCACTTTAAACACATCAAAATGCAGTCTGAAAGCCGACTGCAGTACATTTTCCATATGAAAATGCATGCAAAAATCAGTTGCTGGATCATTGGAAAACAGCCTTAAATATTGCCAGTGTATTTTTTTTTTGCCTATGTTATTTGCAATGTGGTATGTTTGAACCCTTTTTTTGTATTCATGCTATTGTTTATAAAGGGATCCTGCTGATTGTTTGCTGGGACTGTAACTGTCTGTTTGGCAGCAGACATAGGTAAAGATATTGAACTGCGGTCTAGTCATTTAGGAAGCTCTGGAAACTACAGTGACCGGACCAAAATGCTGAGCATGTTACGCCTTTAAATTATAGGTAAGATAAAATCACCTGGTCCTACCACAGTTGCTCGAATTGCTATTTGTGAGGTTATCATGCAGAAAAACAACCTAAACTATACACTGTGTGCAGTAGAAATGGGTTTATAGGTTGTTTCCATGCATAATAACCCCACAAATATTGGTTCGAGCAACTGTGGTCCTACATACATACACCAAATCACAGCTACTGTGAAAAGCTTGAAATATGGACCTTCTTAGACAACTGAACAACAAAGTTCTGACAGAAAATATTTCACCTTCCAGGTTAAAAGGTTGAAGGGGTACACTTTTGACACAGTTCTAGTCTGGGTATTGTGGAATCAAGTGTCATGCTCACATTATCCATCTAGTGCGCATTGGGCGCCCTGTCTTTGACAAGCCTCAAAACATATACCCTACATTTATTTTATTTTTTTTAATACGTCGGTCTCTCCATGCCATCTGTGATAATGGCCCATCTATCAACTTCAGCTTGCCAATAATTTACTCTAGGTGTCATGACCTCTATGAATTTTGATAGACAGGATTGATAGATATCAAGGAAACGAGGTTTATTTCACGCCAAAGAGAGGGCGCCAGTGTTTTGTGACTATAAATGTATGTCTTGCCAGTAATATATACATATACGTTCTTACACAATAAAACTATACAAATTACACAGTAAAAATCCAGCGAGAAAAAACAGGAATTTCACTTGATATGCATGCAAAACATATCTCAAGTGCATCAAACGCAAGCTCACAGACTTCGATGTAAATGCCATGCTCTTAAATGCATCTGATGACATTTGTTTTCAATAGATGCTACCTTGCAGATCGGTTTGAACTTGTCCCGCTTGTATTATAAATGGAAGATGCTCTAAAATTAAATGAATTTTATTATCCCATAAATTTCCCTCGTTCACTTAAAATATTTCTCATCTGCGTTTGATGAAGGTATAGTCTGCTAAATGATACACATATTGTGGATGTGTTAAAGTTGTCTCTAATAAGTCCTTTTTGCGGAATCCAAAACTGTGTTGATTCAGAGAAGCAGGGCACATCAGAATAAAGCGTCTTGGGGACAAGGCAAGCTAAGCCCAAGCTACCGCATACCAACACCGCATATATATGCAGTTAGTCTTTGCTTTACTTGTAGGTTTTTAAGCATAAAGATAAAAAATAATATGTCAGTAAATATGACAGTGTATGATGTTTCAATTGTTTGCAGTGTGGTAATAATTTCATTTGTTAAGTATATGAAAAGCAAGCAATACATACATGATTGTAATTTAGGTGTTTAGATGTCATACGTGTTGTACTGTAGCTTGTTTTTGTATCACAGTGGTTTCATCTTCTCTGGAGATGTATGTGCACTAAATCTACATGTTTAAATGTCACAAGTCCAATGATAATAAATAAAAATTAAAACCTTTAAAACTGTTCATGCAGTCTGAACGTGTGTGAGAGAAGAGAGAGGAAGAGAGTTCGTTTAAAGAAAACAATTAATTGAATATCTGCATAAATAATGTCAGTAATAATATAAAAACATGTTAAAATATGTCTACAGATATTGAGCATCTAATGGCGTTGACTGGCAGTGTAGACGGGTTGATTACATGTAGGAGCATGTCAAATGATGGACCAGACCGAGAAAATTTTATGTCTCGTTTTTGATGGTAAACGTTCCGCTATGGCTCTCTTAGCATTGTAGAGGGTTAAATATTTTGTCAGTTGTAATGCTCCATCGCATTATTGTTAGCGTTAAGAGCATACAAAGAGAGAAATTTAAAAGAGGAAGCGGATTAACATATGTTAATTCAGGATCAAAAGTCTACTTTGAAATTGAATGGTTCACCGTGGCGAAGGAGCTACCTGGGGCGTAGGATTCTGTCTTAACCAACAAGCTCGACCCCCAGCTAACAATTGATGGATTGACTTGAAATAAAAAATAAAGCCATGAAATCAGACTGATATGTTGGTGTAAAACAAAGGAAGACAACTTTTGCACAAGGGCAAAATACGGATGGAAGAGGCAGAAGCTGAAGACACAAGCCGGAAGTCTTTATATGCAGTCTACAGATTCACAAACGTCAGTGAAAATTTCAGCGCTGTATTTTTGTAGAGAAAGAGAAAGCATAGAATCAGATTTAAAATAAAAAAGTTTTAATTGCAGTTTTGTGTTAATTCAACATAATTACATCATAATTATATACAATCATAACAATCATAATATATCAACTTTGCTTAACAAAGATTTTATATACTAATGCCCTGTGTCACATTTAACTGTGAGAAAATACAGTTCTAACATAGCATGCGTGGCCAAGAAATCGCTTGCGCATGCTCGTAAGCTACTTCTTGTGTAGGTCTTTGGCACAGTGGTACCTCGTTAATCCGAAGCTTCTTTATATGCAAATCAAAACCACTGATCCAACCAAGCACGGGAGGGACCAGTTTTTTAAATATAATTATTTGCACTTAATGATATACAGACATGCACGTGTAAAAGGTAAAAGCATGCTGATGCTCATTTTAAATTTAAAACCCTGCATTTCATGTATGCTTTGTTGGTTTTCTGTGATGCTGTGGTTAAACAGTTAGATTAGAGCTGAACTTTATACAAAGAATTGTTCATTTCTTCATACTTTAGCCGCCCCACATTACAATAAAACTAGTAGCCGAGTCCACTGGCCACCTGTCCGCGTCTACCACCACATAATGCACGACACGACGACTCTGAAACACCACAATAGCAGAGTTTGGAAGTGAGTTGCTGTGAGACCGCAAGAGGGCACTGTCGCGTACTGTAACCACGACGCTTGGATCACCTCGAGTCATCCAGCCAGAGTGACCGTCAAAATGTATCATGTACTGACCTGTAAAATTAAGAGAGCAAGAAAATCACTATTTTATACGTATTGACCTAGGCCTGCATATAAATGATTCTTGAAGGAAACCACTATAAGTAGTGAAAATATCAGACTGGTGCTGAAACGCGTAGCAAATTATATATATATATATATATATATATATATATATATATATATATATATATATATATATGGCAAATATTATTATCTGCATGCGTTTATTTTCATTATATAAGTTTGACAAGTAGCGCTCTCTTTTTGCCCACATCACTCTTTTGTTTTAACCCGTCATATTACTAATATTTGTAAAATGAATGAACAAAAAAATAATAACATTAGCATAATAAACACGCGTATTAAATAAAACTGATTGTTTTATTTCGTTTTTCAGCTGGCGCATGAATCTGCAAAAGAATGTCGGACTTCGTGATCCCGACTACCCGTCTATCTACAGATACTAAATTCAGGTCACGTTAGCAGGAAAAACCGGGATCGTACACACGTCTGCTCTTTTGACATGTAGTCTCAAATCTTGTTTACTGTGTAACACCCGACTTGGTGGCTTGATCCACTCTTTAATTAAACCGGCTTTACATTTAACTGTAAATAGCAGTTCCTCTCAAATATTTACATTTATTCACACATGCACAAACGAAATAATAAAAATACGGTCTTGTGGCCTAATATTTAATGAAGGAGTAATGGTAAAGACCAACATTTTTATATCAGTCAATATTTTTATTCTTTTCTCTGCACGGCGGTCGTGAAACGTGACGTCAGCTTGACTATCCAAACCTGTGCCTGATGGCTACATTTTTCATAAGAATATAAATTTATCATGCAGTTGTCTATTACCATCGAATAAATGTATTTCTTTTTACACCAGACCAATGAGAAATGACAATAATCAGTGGATCGAAGCGCTGTGTAAAATCAGACTGTTTTTTCTAGAGTTTGCACCAATAACATCACATTTCCAAAACAAATACGTAAATTGAAATTTGCTTTTAATTTCATTCTAGTCAATTAGCCTTGTCACATTATTTCATTGCAGCTTACATTTTTATCTTAACTGTCACTTTATGAATATATTGCCAAATTTCAATGGGAACTATGCTATTTTACATGGATCCAAGATATACTGCGAAGGGAGTAGATGAAACCTTCGCAGACGACGCTGAATGGCTCTGTCACTGGTGTAGTTTTGCCGCGCGGCAATCGCATACATGGAAATAGCACATGACTTTTTAACTGGTTGGATTTTCGCCGCGCGGCAGCCGCGCGGCAAACGCTTGCAAAACGCGTACATGGAAAAGCACCCTTAGGCTTAAACTCATTTTTATGTCCGTTCAGAGCATACCTGTTTATCGATTATTTCAAAAATAATTCGAGTTTGCTCCTCTTATCACATTAAAAAACTTCCATGAATTTGCCTTGTAAACGGCGCCAAGGTTCACGAAGCACAGTTCGCTGGGCTCCAGCGCCGGGAGATGACCGGGAGATGGCGCTCGGTACGAGTGCGTATAGCTGATCAGTAAGTTCAATGCCAAAAATACAAGATAACATTTCTTGCCCTCCTCTCTATAACTTATTGCTATAAGAAAAAAAAAAACTTCTGGGAAGAATTTTTTTCTTTGGAGTGGGGAAGAAAAAAATTTTTTGTAATGGAAAAGAAAATTTTTCCTAAAACAAGATTTTTTTCTTCTTTCTGATATTACAGTGATATTTTTTTTCTTGCTATCAGAAAAAGATATCCCATGCCAAGAATAATATCACGCATCAACATAGTGCATTTGCTGGCACATAAAATAAAATAATTTTATCTTAACAAGTCTTGAAGAAAAGTTTTTTGGCAGTGTTCGCTTTTGTAAAACTAGTCGCACGTCTTTCAGGCATGGGTTATTCTTGAATTACTTGTTATTTGTGTGTTTTCAGAAAATGAACTAAAATCTGTTTATCACATCATTTGCCCACCTACAAGCCTCTAAAATTACAAATTACATTGACTCAACACGTAACTTCAGGCATCTGTCTAAAAATGCTGCCGGCAAGGTTGCCTTGGTACAAAGCTGAGAATTAGTGCCGGAGGACCGGGCTCCATATTCAAACGTACTTAGTTATTAACCTATAACAACGTTTAAATTAAATCACAGTTTCCCGCCAGATAAGTTTGCCGTCTGCAGTTTGTTTAGCCATATCTTGGTCCATGCCCATCTAATTGGTACATGTGCTTACAAAGAAAAAAATTGTCATTTTGTGTCCATTCCCAAAACCGCACAGAATATGCCTTGTAGGAATAACAAAAAATACCAATATGGATCAATTCATATGCCCTCCTTCTTACCCTTTTTGACTCTGCTTACTGTGAACATGCCCTTCGGATGACCACTGGTCAGTTTACCGATGGCGGACACTTGACCATGCATTATCAATGGCTGCTCCCTTGACAATTCATCCCGCTGTTGAAAAAGCAGAAAGGGGATTTAATAGAAGCTAATAAATATATATTTATATGTTAGGGTATAGATTTAACCATACGTTTAAAAGTCATTAATGTATAACCAAAAATATATAAAAGGGTATATATACATGTACAATACATGTACATCCTTTGGGTGGCAGACTCTACTTGTTTCAGTGTGATTATCGTATAAATTAACTTGTTGTACGAATTAAGTTATGAATTTTTTTAACAGGAACAATTATCGACCAAAGTCCTAATTATCATAAAATTAAACGGAGCTAACGCCGTCTTTAAAAATAATAATGCCTACAATTTATTTATTTATTTCACCTTAGCCGTTCTCTTCCTCTTTTTATACCCTCGGTAATTAATTTTAAAAATGGAAGGTTTAAAAGATTATTTGATTTATTTAATGGAAAGACCGGACCGATGGCATTTTTCTTATTATAGAATTTCTATAATAAAGTATAGAGTTGATGGAACACTATATCTTTGGAATGCTTAATCGCTGAAATTCGTTACATATTTGTGATGGAATGTAACTCTCAGTCCACCATACAAATAGCAAAGTTGTGCACCAATCATGCAAATAAAATACCGACACCATACAGACATCATGTTACTGCATACATGTACTTAAAAAACTATATTATATGTGTTTCTGTGAAACTAAGACAACAAGGCAAAATTAAGGTGTATATGATCTTCAAAAGATCTTGGTTTAATTTAGCTTTAAAATCCATATTAAATTTTTCTATTATTCTAGCAACAAATTAAGATATATACATATTTGGAATGCTTAGAATATTATCTGTTAGATTATATATATATATATATATATATATATATATATATATATATATATATATATAAACCTTAGTTTTTGCTTTGAAGATTTTAAACATTAATTTTTTATATGTTTTTTAAACGTGATATATCTAAAATTTGGCAAGTGATATGTATGCAAGTCAGTAGATGAATTCACTCGATTAATACTATTATAATGATTAATTACACTCCTTACTCAGGGGTCGCATTCTATCCCTGGTAATGCATTTCATGTCGAAATGAAATGGATTACCGGTACCATGATGCGGGAATGGTATGCGACCACTGCGTGAGGAATAATGATTACAATATTAAATATTTCATGGCCCAAATAACTTTGAAAACAGATAAATCATTTGGATTTTAGCAAACGTAATTTAGCATTTTAAAAAAAATCATAATTTTCAAAACCATACATAAATCTTTAAACGCTACAACTGTAATAATACATGTAAATTTGATTAAAAATTCCCTTTCTATTCATCGTAATATCATATGGGTAGAATAACGGTTGAACTGCATGGTTCAATATCATTATGCCTTGTCCATATTTCATTAGATCCGTCATTTTCATAAACATTAAACTATGACGTCATTTTTCAGTAGGCCAAGTTATATGGTCTCCTAGATGCAAAAATTATCTCACCCGAAAGCAGTGTCCCTGTCAATATATAGATGTCATTTTGTCACCACGACAACAGGTGGTGCTGTAAAGTGTAATTTTCAACTGAATTCATTGGAGACGCTTTGTTATTCATCTATGATTGAAACTTTAAAATATGTACCCAGAAAGAAGATGACATTCACAAAGTAACCTCATGGTTAGATACATCATAATAATTCTGTTAATAGTATTATTGAATAATGATTTCCTATGGCAAAAGCCACGTGACGCCGTTATTTTATATTGCGTCATAAAATATAACGTATAAGTTTAGGCGATTAGGCCCTAACTTACCCTCTGACGTAGAAGAAAATCAGCTGTCGCTGTTTCAGACAGAAGTGTCAGGCACATGTAACAGATCATAAATGCATTGGGCAAACTTCTCACCCTCATACCTGCCGTTATAACGAACGTCCTGTTATAAAGATGCGGTTATCCGTGGTTTAGTAAAAAGTGTCGACTTTCTTGGTCGACCACGTGAGGAACTTGTTTATAAATAACTTTGATACATGGCCAGGGCCTATTTTATAACAATGTTGCATGCAAAACGTAGGCATACATGTGCACGTTCTCGGGTGCATACGTATACATGTGCACGTTCTTGAGCATCCGGTATTTATTATTTTTCTCTCTACTTTAGTTTAATGTCTGTCAAATAAGCGAAAGAATGAACCCTTTTGATAAAAAACATATAGGTGCATCCTAACCTGTGAACTGGTGTTTCGGTAAAGGTAAAAAGAAAACTGATTTTGGGAGCTATATTCTGTAGGTGCAGTGTGCGCATGCTTGTTACAACGGCAAGCTTCCAAGTCCCTCGTGTCGCGTGAAATAACAGTCTTCACTAGAGGTCACCACGTTACACACCCATAATCGCTCGCTTGGAGCTACTCGGCCGAATTCGTAACATGTTATTTTAGCTCGCTGATCTGAAAATTATTTTTAGATCAATGCTAACGATCACAGCGACATCTGGAGATTAATTGATGGGCAACTAAGGAAGAGCAATCCAAAATGTAGGCCTAGTGACCAAGCAGATGGCGACTAGACCTAATTACTAAGTCTATATACCGGTAACAATTCAGAACTTTGTATAAAAAATATTTTAAGAATGAAGTTTGAAGAGAGAGAGAGAAAGATACTTGACATATCAGCATGATGTAAAAGTTATACATAATGAATTTTTTGCCGGCCTCCCCCCCCCCCCCCCCCCCCCCTTGGGTGAGGCTACGGCCCTGCTGGATCAATATTTTAGGTAGCCTATAATTCAATTCAGCATATCACAATTTAATATGCCTATAGTTTGTTCTTCGTGCAAGAAGAGGTTTCGACTTGAAACTATCTTAAATTGACATTATATACTATAACAAAAGGTGCTTAAACATTATATCATATGACACATGAATGCAAAAGAAAATAGGCCTATTCGCCTATCTAATTTCATACTCATCAAATATATATCATATATATCCGTAAAAATCGTATCCGCAAAAGACGTACGTACGCTCCCTAGTGCGCAGTCCATCAAAACTGTTTCCATATCTACGTTTTTCTTGCGGATACCCTTTCACGTGCCTCTTATGAAACTGCAAGGACGACAGGCAGGAAGGTCAATATGTCTCATCACACCTGGCGCCGGCGCATTGTTGGGAAAGTAGGAATTTTTGCCATCCGCAAAACGGATGAATCGCTCATTGATCCGTTTCGATGCTGTCCGTTTTTGCGGATACGCATGCGGAGCACGTTAAAACGTACATATGGAAACAGTTCATTTTAAAAAGAGGGATCCGATTTTTTGCGTACGAGACGTACGAGATTTACGGATGAATGGAAACACAGCTTTAAGCTTTCAACCTGATTTTGCCAAGCAGTAGGCCTATTATTCAAGCATGCATTGATCTTAATGTGCTACTATTTTTACAGTCCATGCATGTGTCGTTGTAAATAAATTAACTTGGGAATAATTTGTTAAAAATACTAAATAATTTTATGAGATCCAACAAAAAAAATAGGTAGTAGTCCATTTTGTACAACCGTCAGGGTAAAATGGCCCCTACGAGTATTTATGGGGTAAAATGGTTAATTAACTACAAAATAAGTAAGACAATATTGATCATGAAGTAGGCTATAAAGAACCTTTACTGCAGTTGTTTGCAAAAATAGGCCTACTGATAAAACTTGGTGCACCCTGTTGTTGTTGGTCCTGGTGAAGTGCAGCCTGTTGTTGGTGTTCTTGGCCCTGTTGAAGTGCACCCTGTTGTTGTTGGTCCTGCTGAAGTGCAGCCTGTTGTTGTTATTGTTGGTCCTGTTGAAGTGCAGCCTGTTGTTGGTATACTGGTGAAATGCAGCCTGTTGTTGTATTTGTTGGTCCTGTACAATTGCAGCATGTTGTTGTCACGGTTGGTCCTGATGAACTTAGTGCAGTCTCTTGTTAGTATATAATGTTGGTCCTGTTGAAGTGCAGCCTATTGTTATTGATCCTTTTGAATTGCAGCTTGTTATTGTTGGTCCTGGTGAAGTACAACCTGTTACTGGTGCTTTTGGTACTGTTGAAGTGCACTGCGGACTGTTGCAGGTACTGGTGAAGTGCAGCCTGTTGTTCTTGTTAGTCCTTTTGAAGTGCAGCATGTTGTGTTGGTTATGTTAATGGCCACTGTAGGTTATTGTTGGTCCTGCAGAAGTGCAGCCCGTAGCTGGTATTTTTGGTCCTGGTGAAGTGCAGATCTCTAGGGGTACCGTCAACACAAATTATGCAGAAAATCCGACTTTTGACCGAGTCAGTTAATCCTTGTAACACAAATACAGTTCCAAAAATTCCAGGTCACACGACTCCTCGCTCTCACGTGACGTCTAGAGTACTCTAGACGTTCCGCTAGTCTCTGGCGTAGTACACGTGTACACGGAGCATAGTCTAAACCCAGCGTAATACAGAGGTCAACTGGTTCTCACTGCGGTATAACTGTTTATCGTCCATAAATCACCATTCGCGTGTCGCACACCGAATGTTCCTGTAGAGCCCTGAATCAACGGCTTTCTTAGCTGAAGTCTACTGGAGCTCTCAAGTAACCGGGTACCGAATTTACGCACTTTCAGCAAAATTCAGCACCATCAGAGTTTCGCGTCAAGACAAAGCCCCCTTGCCAGTTCCTGAAAGCTCGCACCATAACGAGAATGCCTGTCTTTCGGCATACAATACCGCTGTCTCGGAAACAATACCACTGTCTCTTAAACACTTTACAGAGTATCAGTAAGATTGCCTCCCACAGACGTAGACTGTCACCATTTAGAGCCATCAAGAAACACTATAACAGGCATGAGTTAAAACGGCACTCAGGGCCATTTTGGCCTAACTGCAAGTGGTCCGTTTTGCCCCACTCACGGTTTTAAGGAAAACATTGCTTCATGGGAAATTCTACAAACGTGCCAGCTACTTTTAACTCTCTTTATGGTTATGAGTTTATGTGCAAAAATCATGCGTTAGCACTCGTTTGTATAATTTATGGTTCTGCTATGATGATTTTTTTTTCGAAAGGTTACTGATAGATCAGGTGACTTATAAATATTCATGCAGGAACTTCACACATATAAATATAAATATACTGGGACTGAAAATCGTCTATCTAATCTAGGGTCACAAGGTGTCCCATACAACCTGTTTGTGCCTTGACTAGACGTCCAATAAAAATATGTAAGTGGCCCTTTAGCAAGAAAAATTACCCTACCATTTAGGTTATTGCATAGAGGCAACAATGGGTTATACATTTTTATATTCTTCGGATTAAATGCAGTCCTCGATCTTTCCTGAAGATGTAGGCATTGTTGCCAGCTTTTAAAGATTAAATGTAAATTGGGCTAACCCACCCCCCGGCCACACATAAAAAAATCTAAATTAAACTGAACAAACAAACAACGAAACACACAAACCAAGAATACCTTTGTACAATGCTTTAACAAGCAATGGTTGAGTGGAGTGAGAGACAGAAGGAGCGGAGCGTATGACCATTGCTTACCCAAAGAAGAAATATATCCTCTCTCACGTTAATTCATACAGATAACTAGAAACATGGACTCTCAAGAATGCAGGCCTTCGTCATGTGGGCGGTCCTTCAAGTCCACTGACTTTATTAATGGTTCTTTCTGCATGGCTACTTAAGGATAAACCTGACGGCCTAGATATAACCGAGATGTGACATATAGAAAGGACGTTTAAATTAAAAATATACAGCGTAAAGTAAATTCTTGTACAGCACTGATCCGACACAACATAACCATTTCTGACGGAAAAATATATTGAAAAGGTAAAGGATAAATAAGTAGGGGAAATCCGTGTAATTTGGACCACCGTGTAATTTGAAACACTCAAAATTTCCATATTTGGAAAAATAGTACCAGAACGAGGCAAGTTCGTCACTGTAGCATTTACCATTTTGAAGCATCCAACGGCGGTACAGGAAAGCTAGGTGCAAGTTTTGCCGTATATTCAACTAGAAGTTGTTAATTTCATAGTTTGTTCTTATTTTCCATGCATATAAATATGGAAGTATTCTGACTGTTATTCAATGAAGATCCCATCATGCCCCAACATTATACAGCTTTATAACATGGGTCTAGAACTGGCCAATTTGATTTTGGCTAATAATATGTAAATAAGGTCAGGGTCAAAATCTGCATATCGACTTGCTGTTTGTAATATGGACCAGGCCCTATAGTGTAATATGGACCTGTGGTCCAAATTACACACAGGTGGTTCATTTTACACATCAAAGGAAAATATCATTCGATTTACCTCTTTCTCCTAGATTACTTTGATATTAACTTAAGGACCGGGTGTTTCCATGTGCACGTATATGCGAATATGCGTGAAAAATCACTCATATGATTTTGTAACTGGGGTGTTTCCATGGGTCCGTCAGCGTATATGCGTGAAAATCGCCACAGGTTTCGTGGTATAATGACGTTTCTTCAGCATCTTATTGTGGAAGGGCTGCTCGATTCACTGTAAAAATATATAGGCCTACGTCTGCCAGTTCACGCATACACGCATATACGGGTACATTGAAACACACCTATTGTTTCACGCGAATATACGCTCATACGCATATACGCGCACATGGAAACATACCTTTATACCATTCAAGGCACATTTAAAGGGCTTGGTACTAGCCGACATGACTACGCGGGCATCCAGGAAAGCAAAAGGCAAATATGGCAAGTATACATCCGACGATATATATATATATATATATATATATATATATATATATATATATATATATGTGTGTGTGTGTGTGTGTGTGTGTGTTGTAACAGGTGTCTCTTTTATTGTGCGCTGTTGACATTCTCATTCGTGTAGCGCAGGCGTAGGGCGTTGCTATGGCGTGTACATAGCGCTCGGTGTTATCTGTACCGGTTGAACCCTGAGGTGTAGAAAAACAGCGTTCTTTGATATAGTCTGGAATGTTCAGGTCTGTTCTTTGGGCGCGTGTGTATTATGTATTGTTGTGTTCTTTGGATTGTTCGTGAAACAGAAGTTTCTTGGCTTTGGGTGAAAAATTTATAAATAAGGGCTATGTTTAGAGCCGAGGGGAGAGAGAAATATTCCAGCGGAGACGGAAGAGTGTGAGACAGTTTGTGGACCTTTCCGATAACTGCCGCACTGAAAGATATTCGTCGAACTTTGTAACAGATTTTCTCCAGTTTGCCTTTGGGACTATTACCAGAACTTCACTTTTGGATTACAACAGATTGATTTCGGGATTGAATTGGACTATTATTCTCTGAGAAGATTTACGTGAACTGATCATCTGGATTATATGTTTTAAAGGACTTGTTAAAGCTGTGACAGTGGTGGTATCCAGGAAAGCCTAGGATCCGGAAACTCTGGTACTGTACAATTTTATTTATTATACTGTTTAATTGTATTGTTTTACTGTTATACTGTTGTTATACTGTGTAATTGTATTGATTTAGTGTATTGTAATGTTATGATTGTCTTAAGAATTAATTATAATTATTAATTTGTAAAAAAAACACTGACTTCTTTATTCATTCCCCTGGACATTTCACACTGCCTAGTGTTACAGAATCTGACTTTTATTTATCTCTGTAACAAAATTTATGCTCGCCACGACTACGTGATCAGTTGTTATTAGGTTCCGTAACTATATATATATATACGCATATATGGGGTTGATATGGGGAGGGGGTATAGTCTATTACAGTCCTGTACAGGAGAGTATAATAATTGCACACACATTGAGGAATAAATGAGAAAACATGTTTGGCTTTTATGTTAGGTGCATGTTCTTCTACATGCATATATAGGTAAATAAGTGTGTTAAAATAACATTTCCGTTTTTGAAGTGGATTTGAACTTGAATTAAAAATGTAAATTGTAACTGCAGTATTATTTTCGGTCTCGTTTGATTTTTGCCTCCATGCAAGCTGTATTTACAGTGAATATTATCGACGATATGTGTTTTGTAACTCTTTTTCTTTTATGATAATTGGAAAACATGTATGGCTTTTATGCTTAGATATATGTTTTTCTTCATTATTGGTCACTTAAGAGTATAAAATAATATATCTGCTTTTAGAGTGGATATTAACTTTATTTGAATCTGTTGAGGTTATGGTCCAAATTACACTTTTATATGGTCCATATTACATTCAGAGTGTGTAATATGGACCAGAATTAATTATTTTTGTCACTGACTTTAAAGTCGGTAATATTAATTTTGCAAGTCTACTTTCAGAGTAAAGTGTTCTTGTACCAGGTTCCTCGGTAAAAATGATTTTACAATTTTTATATGTTTTATATATTTAAAATTTTCGAGGATATTCTTTAAGGGGTCCAAATTACACGGATTTCCCCTACACGATCTCGAGATGGTATGTAAACATTTGTATATGTATGTATATGTATATGTATGTATGTGTGTTTGCATAAACCAGAAATCAAGCAAAATGATATTAAACAGTCCACACTTTTACATATAATATAAGTATTGCTACAACATTCTATCTTTACAAGGCGGTTTTATCAATTTATAATTACAACAACTTAATTTTCTGAAAATAAAACAGTCTCCAATGCACTAGGGCTCTTATATGCATGGGAGGCAATAAAATATAACACCTGACTTCGCTCCGGATACGTCTCCTGATATTACAATTACTCACAAATATGATC
Organism: Sipunculus nudus; assembly: GCA_026874595.1. NCBI lineage: Eukaryota > Metazoa > Annelida > Sipuncula > Golfingiida > Sipunculidae > Sipunculus > Sipunculus nudus. The sequence goes on along the minus strand of CM049308.1, from coordinate 83,199,072 downwards.
CTATGTTGATACCCGTATTCATGTCTATGAACTGTTTTGAATTAAAATTGTATTGAGAAAAATTAATATTTGAAATAATAATTAAAAAATATGCATGTTTAAACGCGCTGTGTGAAACTGCCTTTCCATAAATGCGGGTCCAAAGAACGTGTCGCAGATGAAAGTAATCATGAAGACCATGAATGGTTCACTGATCTTAAAATGAATGTTAAGATAGGTGCTTGTTTATAGTTATATACGGTTTCCTCACCGTCTTCCGACATGAATCTTGTCTTGCCGAACAGGGAAGATGATTTCAAATGCGATAAATTTAATATTAAATGACGTATTATGTTTTGTTAAAGATCCAGTTAAATATTCATTGCTCTCCCAAAAGTTAAAAACCTGTGACCGTGCCCCACCTAATGTTTATTTGGGAATTGCCACTCTATATAGTTCCCGTGTGTGTGTATATCAGAGTGTGAGTACAAAACATCTCAGAAAAATTGACATGAACAGTGCTTTAGAGCGGTAATCGGTAGGTATATCCACTTAAAAAAAAATAATAGCCTGCTTTCTTGTAGGTCGCAAAGGGTTAAATGAAGTTATCATGTTTAGCACTCAAGTACCGTGACAAAAACTGTGACATTGTCTAGATGTGGGTGCCTTGAACTTTGACCCCGGTGATGCAAGTTTCGTGTACAACATGCAAAACGAAAATCTTACTACCAACTTTAGTACCAAGTCGACACTAGTGATTCTCTAAAGAATGTACAAGTGTATATATGTATGTATGTATGTATATATGCCAGCAGTATTAAAGCAAAATGATATTAAACAGTTCATACTTTCACATATAATTTAGGTATTGCTACCACATTCTATCGTTACAAGGTGTTTTTATCAATTTACTACAACAACTTAATTATCTGAAATTAATTAGTGTCCAATGCGCTAAGGCTCGTATGTGGGAGGCTAAATTTAACATCATACATTTCTCCGGATACATGTCTCCTGATATTACAATTACTCACAAATATAACCCTTGAACCTTTCAAGGAGCTTTGAACTTTGACCCTGCTAATGCTAATTTCGTGTTCGGCATGACAAATGAATATTTTAAAACACTTGTGATTGTGTAAAGAATGCCTCGTTTTTGTCCAATATCAGGTACCTTTATCTAACCAAATTAGGACTGATCTCAGATCGCTGTAGCTGTAACAACTGATAGGGGGTATGTCTGTAGCTTAGCCTGGTGTTTCAACTGTACCATTATTCAAGATAGTCTAAAATATTTCATTCTGCCGATGCTATATAAGTTATAAGTTATTAATAATGGATACAGTAAGGAAATTTACAACCCCGTCAAATCTGCCAGATGAGTTTGAGTTTCGCGGCTGTATCTACCACAGTGAGGTTTCGCAGAATGTTCTGGAGAGTCTGCCTGACTGGCCAGTTCCTTCCGATGATACTTTTGTCGCTGGTTATCCAAAAAGCGGTAGGTGACTCGATTTATTAATAAATATGTTTACCTTCGCGGGAGGTCTTATGTTTTCAGTATCTTTGGGCCTCTAAACACTATGAGAACTGGGCTATCACAAAGGGAAGGTCTGTGACCGTTTTCATCACTCCTGGTCACTGCCACGCAACAGGTAATTAGCAGTGATGGGGAGTGACTAAACTGTTCACAGACTATCACTGTGTGACCAGCAGTGATAGTTGAGCAGCCCTGGGGATCAGTTGAAGGGCTGCAACTAATTGATAATTTGCTGAGTGACCAGGAGTGACTGGCAGTGATGCTGAGTGAACATAGTTACTACACCAGACACTAGCTTGATGAGAGGTGATAATGACTGTGACCACCAGTGATCCTTGTTGGTGGTTGATTGACAGGTATTGACCAGGAGTGACTCTTGGTGATGAAACTCTCTACCAAGTAAACCTTTGCACTCACTGCTTATGGATGCAAAAATTAACTTAATAAAACTGTGAATTTTTGGCAAATGTCAAATTAATATATGTACAACAAATATAACTGACATTTCCTTAATGCACACCTTTGTTCATGGGGCTGTTTTCAGGATCTTCTGAGTGACCAACTGATCCAACTAAGGACAAGTATCTATGTTATGTTTTTTCTAGCATAAATGGTCCGATTATCAAATAAAGAAAACAGGAAGCATTGCATTGAAAAAAAATCTCAGTAATTACCTTCAGATAGTAATATACATTAATGTAAGGCACTTTGTAGAATTTTATTCTCTTCAACTCTTAATTAATGGTACAAGCACGTAATGTGATCATTGTATTCAGGAAGCATGGTTAGCATATTTTTGTTAATTACAACAATTCATCAACATTTACAAAAAATCAGGTGACCAATTGATACAAATGTGAAGACATTTTATTCAGAGAGATAAACTGAATATAATTATCTCATTCTAATACTAGTATTTTGAAGGTTATGAAATGTTACATGTTACTTATAACACATCATAGGAATAACTGGGATAAATTCAATAACTAAAGAAAGTTTTATCAAATCATAGGAATAACTGGGATAAATTCAATATCTAAAGAAAGTTTTATATCTTTGTTATTCAAGAAAATTTGAAAATTCTTTTACAGCTATGGAAATGGTAATTATTATAAATGTAACTTTCTGGTATAGGAAGCACTTGTATTGTCTAGTTACACATGCACACTCATATGATATAATGTTGAGTGTCATTTACATTACTGATATTTCAGAATTCTGGCGTCATCACTATTTAATCCTGATTGACAATATATTCATAACTCCATTTTTTTAAGTCTTATTGAGCAAATGACAAAACTGTTTCAAGTTTAGTTTACAAGACACTGAACGGTGTTTATCAAGAACCCCTTGATTTAAATTGCAAGAAAACACCATGAAGCAGGTAACTTGTTAAAGAGAGTTTATGTTCCCTCTTCCTCACAAAACTGTCCATTCAAAGTTCAATTAGAGTTCTGTTTTGAAAAAAAAATTGAGAAATTTTGTTCAAATAAAAAATGTTTTGATATCGGAAACAATATATAAATTGTTGGCTTTAATATGACTCAAAAAATTCCCGTGGGTGTTTAATGGATACCAATCTAATCATCATTACTTGTAAGCACTCACTCATTTTCTCAGACAAGGAGATGTGATGCAAAATTCCACTTTCAGTCACACCTCATTTATATCTTATCAGTTGATCAGGGCTGCAGTATCACTGGTGTCCAGTGCTGGCAGGCCTGAACTCTGGACCTAGTCAGCCTGAAGTTTGTGCATGCACAGCTAAGCCAGTTTCCAGCCCTTACAGACACACACATCACACTACATATTCCACAATTAAGGGAATTTTACAGTTTTTCAGCAGTCATTTCATTCCATGACATAGTGTATCATAGTGATGGGCTGATTATCAATTATAACTGATTGCAAATTTTTGCTCATAGCTTAAGGCTTTGTGAAGGGGAAATTAATGTATACAACCTGAACTAGAGAAAAGTCTGCATTTACCAAAAAACTTAATTGTTAAGTTACTTTATAGAAATGTAGGTTATAGAATTATGACATTATTAGCCTGAATGTAGGGTAGTACCAGACGTTTTGGACACAGACGTTTTGGACTAGGATATTTCAGACAAGGATGTTTGGGACTAGGACATTTAGGACAGGCCTTTTTGCAAGGGAGGATGTTTTGGACAGATAAAAATTATTACCATGAAGTTACCTTTTAATTATGAGTTTTAGGGTATCAGTGTACCCATATGTTAATTGGTATAATATTTATTTGGCTCCAACAATGGGGATTAATTGGGGATTCATTTTGTGGTATTTGTAAGCAAAAGAGATACAGGTTTATCCGGGCAGCTTTTGCGATAAAAACTGTAAAAACTGAGAAAAGAGTGAACCAGTAACAAGAGAATATTTTTAATGTTTAAAAAAACTTTAAAATAAAAAAAACATAGAAATGATGCCCCTATATAAATGCTTATTCTATGAAAAATCTCCATAAAAAGGTAATAAATTTTGTGATGGTGTTTTTATGGATACTTATTTGATCAATATCACATAGGCATTATCTATGATCCACACCTAACCATTATATGTTAATATAATGAATAAAAAATATAATGATGCACAAGTATTATTGCTCATCTCTGAAAAATCTCAATAAACATATAAGTACATTTATACGCTTAAAATTATAATTAAAAAGGTTACATTATGGTAATTATTAATATTCATCTGTCTGAAATGTCCTCCCTTGCAAAAAGGCCTGTCCAAAATGTCATAGTCCGAAACATCATACATTCCACATTCATGTAGGCCTACATATCAGTTGAGATTATGTTCTGATCTATATATGGCCAAAAAATGTATACCTCTAAACAACTGATAATTTCTCATCAGTAGAGATAATCCAATTTTTACTGATGATCTACCATGAAATTGAAACCTATTCCTAACACTAGTGTACCATGATACATCATATGACACATATAAGTATCTGTCCACAATTCCAAGATCTGTGCCAATCAGCAACTGGTCGAGACAGAATCCTGATTAGGTTTTAGGCCAGCCTGAATTCCAAGCCTAATTTAGTCTAATACCTAGCCAAGCCAAAAGAAGTATACGCTCATCGAGCAGCTACAGGTTGCTGCGGTCAAGACCTCAGCCCTGTGCACTCCTGTGCATGTTCTCCGAGCCAACAATCGCAGTGCCACGCCAAGCCAAGCAGGGAGCCGTTGACGGCGCCATCGTCTCTCCTGGGCTGTTGTCCTTGTTAGAAAGCTACAGCATCCACAGCCACAAAGCCAGAAGCAACCCGCATTCCCTCCACCGATCCCAGCAACGGAGACCCAGCCATGCCATTCGAGAGCCGAACTCGATCCTTGTGAACGACCCTACTTCGAGACCCAAAGCCCTTTTACTTGCGATTTCGGCCATTTGGACTGTTCAACCAAGTTTCCCAGTTATGCAAGTTTTACAAGTTTTTTCGTCATCGGCAGTCTAATACCTGTTTGCCCAGAGTGGGACCAATTCCTTATTGTGACTCTGTCCAGTCCAAATCCTGTACTGGATCTGGTCCACTCAATATCCTGATTCACATTGTGCATGATTGGATTAAATAAAGAATTACGCCTTCGGCACATTATTTCTAGTAAATTAATTAAAGGAGTCTTAACAATTACTGAAAAATAGCAAAAGTACTTAAGTATGGGTAAGGGTCTTTATAATTACTGAAAAGTATGGAAAAGTTACCAAAAGTACCAACAATTTATCAAAAGTACTGAAAAGTACTATAATATAGCTCCATTCATGATCCTTTACGATTATCTCATGATTTCATTGCATATATCGGGGCTTTCAGGCAGGTGCATGAGAATAAGGGTCTCTGATGTTCAAAATTGTTTACAAACGCTCAGTTCTGAGGGTCAAAGCGTGGAATGGGATGCACAAATTTCAGGATTAAGGACCTTGTGGCACTCAATGACCATCAGCCGTTGCCTCCATGAACCCATCAGTGGTGTAAACACCACACTGATAACTGAGGCTTAAATTTAACTATAAGCAAGTAATCATATTAGGACACATTTTCTAATCATATAATGATTAGATTTTTACATAAAATATGAAAAAAAGATGCCCCCATAGAGAGGTGCACTTAGTAAGAGTTCATGAATTTCATGACCTACATACTTGCAATCAAAGGGCTTACTCTGAATTGTTGTTTATGTGTTTATTTATGAGCCCATCAATAAATTTACAGTTCCAAGCAAAGGATCTGCTTGAAACGACACATCAGCTTCAGATGAGCTAATCAACATCAGTAGAGCCATCAGGCAGACTATCAGCCCTGTTATAGGAATGCAGGGAAACTAATAAATAAATGAAAGTAAACAGTAAATTCCGAAAAAAAAATCCCCATTAAGGACTGTGAATATACCCTCAGTACAGGGGTGCCTGTAAGGAGAGGTTCAATTGTATATATATGATCCATTTAATTTTTCCGTTATAGTCCAGAAAATACATGTGTGGCTAGAATACTTCAGTCGGTGATAGAAGCATCAAATTTTGCATACTTGTACTTAAAAAAAATCTTTACACTTAGCCATGTTAGCCAGTAAGAATTCAATATGACCGCTTTTTTTCAAGATGGCCATAAAACCCCTTCTCATACGAATGTGCATGTAACATCTCCAAGAGTGGTCAGATTTCAATGATCTTTATATGGATATTCCAGTTATATATACCATGTTCAAAGGTGTGTGATGCTTATTATAGTCATTATGGGGTATTTCAAATGTGTTACTTGCTTATGGATCAGGAACAGAGGTTCTCAATTTGACATTTTCTCTCCTTTTGTGATTTATGAGTATTATATCATTATCATACTTACTGTTCTAAAGAGACAGTTTCATGAGTAATACAGAACCCTGATATTTGTCTGTCTGTTTGTTGCCCTGTCATTTGATCTATTTGTAAACATAACCAATATTATACCATTTACCAAAAGTATGTTATTTTTACTGATTTTCTTTACAGATTTCAGTATGTCACAATCTTCATGAGTGTATAAGTGTTTCTTTTTAATGTACTGTAAGAATTTAAAAAGCAGACATAACAACAAACTTAAAATAATGCATTTAAAGATGACAGTTTAATTTTACATTACTAAGACATACTGGAGAGGACATCATTTTTAGTCAATAGAATGGAGTGTCAGATATCCTGCAGTATAGGTTTTATCTCTGCATACTATCTTTTAATTCTTTCCAGAACTTCTAAAACAAACACCATGTGGTTTACATGTGCCAGGTAAAAATGGCTGAGGCAAAAATGGCAAGGGTAAAAATAGCTAGGTTAAAAAGGCTGTTTCAAAATGGCTAAGGCAGAACTGGCTTAACTGAAAATTTACAAGCAACAGAATTAAATTACAAATTAGGAAATAGGTCTTTTTTGTTTTCTGTGATACAGAGATGAGTAAAAATATCTGTTTACTATTGGATTTGGACAAAAGCATACCTAGAAAAAGCCCACTGGACAAAAAGCCTACCCCTAAAGTACAGGCCAGGGCAAAAGCCCACTCTCTTAATGGACTAAAATATAAAATCAAATGAAATTTCTTTTACAAATATATTGATTTTTTCTATTGTATTTTTCAAGAACTACTGTATCCACTCCATAATGTATATATAACCGTCTATTATACTAAGAGTATGTATTATATATGTACATGTGCTCATGTGCATGTCCAGGAGGGCTTTAGTCTAGATGGGCTTTTGGCGAGTTGGCTGTGTGACAGAGATGTGAAAAAGCATCTGTTTACTCTTGGTGATGGACAAATGTCTACCTGGACAAAGCCCACTGGACAAAATCCAACCCCTTACCCTCAAAGTGCAGACTAGGGCAAAAGCCAACCCTTTTAATGGATTAAAATACAAAATTTAATATGGTTTTCTGTTGTATTTTTATATACTACTGTATCCACTTCAAAATGTATATAACATTCCATTATCCTAACAGTGTGTATTCAGTATACGGGTATGTTTATATGCTCATGGGCATGTCCAGGAGGGCTTTAGTTTTGTAGGGCTTAAAGCATTTTGTCCTTCATCTATTTACCAGGGTCACATGTTAAGAATTTTTTCTCTAAGGGAAACTTAGTGACAGGAAAAATTTTTACAGTCTTTTCAGTAATTTTTTGGCTACTTTTTAGTTTTATTTATGTTTCAGCTACATTTTGGTACTTTTAGTCTTTTTCAGTATCTTTCAATTACTTTTCAGTTACCTTTCATCATCAGTAATGTAGAATTAGGAGTGTATACAATTTGCTTAGTTAACTGACAGTCTAAAACAACTTTTTGGTAATTTCTGTGTATTTACTAATTTACAATTTAATACTTTTAAATAACTGTTTGGTTCCTTTTTTAGTCATTTGTTGGTACTTTTCAGTAACTTTTGGTACTTTTCAATGTTCAGCAAGACCGATTCAGGACTTACATTTTGGTACTCTTCAGTATTTCTGTGATAACTTTTACATATTTTTAAAATGCTCTCTTTATGAATATTCAGTCCTGAGTCCAATAATATTTTATTCATTGGAGTAGCATTACAGTAACTTTTGGTATTTTTCAGTGCCTTTTTGATAACTTTTGGTACTTTTCTTTTTCCTATTTATACATTCTGGTACAGCAACTTCATGTTTATTATAATCAAAAACATGCATTTTCATCATGGTTATGAGAAATAAGAGAGAAATAAGAGGTTAAGAGAAATATAAAGTATTAAATCATGTGAAATGTAAAATATTATATTTCTTTAGGGGCGCAACATCTTTCTCATTAGGGAAGGAGTGGGCAGTCTTTTGAGGGAAGCGCCAGTGTCCATGGCATGTATCAAACGAGGGGTGGATGTGGGAGGGAAATCCCTCTTTCTGGGAAAATTACTACAATTCTGATTCATAATGTCAGCAATTGTGAAATAATTTTGATATAATATAAGGGAATACACTTGCGCCAACATGTAAAAGCCTTTGCGTTGAATATTCTAAGGGGGGGGGGGCAAATGTTCCATGTGAGGCCTCTGGATCCACTGCTTGTCATTTCAAAATTTAAAAACCTGTTTAGAATTCTTAAATCTGCATGTTATTTGTGCTGAATGTCAGGGTCTTGGAAATTGGTGAAACATGCCATATCATCCGTTTCTTTTAAAATCATTTCTGAAAGATTACAATTCGTCAATATTGAGGATACATTTTTATCAATAAATCATATTTTACACATGAAAATTAGAGCCTACTTTAATAACAAAATAACATTCATTATTTGGCAAAGTGGGTGGGTGGGGGTGGGGAGGTGTTGGAGATATTATGGTATGCCTACCCTTGTGTGTATGTCCCCCGGTTCCCATCAAATTGCGCTGATGTATTGCCTCATGAAAAGTTGATTACTGAATTATATTAGCCAATAAAGTTTTGCCCTACTTAAAATGTAGATGTCAAACTTCTCAAAGGTATAACAGCAAAGTGGTGATTGTGATTAAACGGTCCCCTTTGTTACTCACCCAAGCATATTTTAATCATGTATTTGACATTAACAACATTAGCATGAGAAACAAGACAGAAAACATTTATAGCGAACCTGTGAGCTTATGCGATGGCTCAGCGTCGTCCACCTTCGTTCGTACGTTAACCCATGCTATCTCAGAAACCGTCAGAACTAGCAGCTCAAAACTGCATTTAAAAATCAGTTACATGGCAAACTTTATCGGACTGAGCTTATTTTTTTTTTTTGGGTAACTGCATTAACTTCGATTTTACAAGGAAAAAAGCTTAAAAACCTTTAAAAATCTTCCTCTTTGAAACTGTCCAGTCAAATTGTCTAAAATTTCACAGAAATAATCCCTGGAACAATCTCTCTTAAGTTTGTTCGAATGGTTTCAGAGATTTTTGGCCGAGTAACAGGAGGTTGAACTTAGTCATCTGTCCAAAAAAGCACCATAAAAGTAAAATCTCAGAAACGGCTGGAGCCATCATCCCCAAATTTTATGCCAATGTTTGTCACATAAGTCTATCTGAAATTGAGGTATTGGTGGCGCCACCTACATTAATTTGTTTTTTAAAGCAAAAATATAATTTTAGACTCTTCTAGCTTATACACTGTTTTATGATGAAACAGTTAAGCTGATTGGTTTAAACTTTACAAGAATTATTCTATGGTAGGGTTCTGCCAGTTTTATAAGAATAGATTGGGTAAATGCAGCTTTAAAAAAGCAGTGTAGCCATTTGAAAAGGCTTTCAGTGTTTGAAAACAGATTTGACATCATACCAGGTTTCAACATGCCGAGTCAAGAGATCACTCAGTTCAAACAGGTGAAGTCCAGACATCACCATGGCAACCGACCTGGCTCTGTCTCGTGTCTAGACAATGTGTCTAGACATCTAGACACATCGTCTAGACGTCTAGACGCAGAATGCCAAGATTAGTACTAGTAGAACTATATCTTTCAACTGTTTGAAAAAAAACTTGGTTTGCATTTTTAACAAATCTGTGAGCTAATGCGATGGTGTGGCGTCGTGTGTCGTCCGTCGTGCGTCATAGCTATCTCAAAAAGGGCAGGAGCTAGCATCACCAAATTTTAGCTCAGCTGACTTCCAGTCACGCTGTGCTATAGCGATGGGTCTTTGTCCGTCGCCCTTCCGCCCGGCCTTCTGGCCGTCCGTCCGCTAGCAGGGCTCAAATTGTAACCTTAAGGGCTAGGATCATGAACCCTATGCAGTCTTAGAGGATATAAAATGATCTCCTTGCAAACCTGAAATTCGTCACTGCGATCTATATTCTCCGAGTTTCGGGGTGCGTTTGCACCCCCCCCCCCCCCCCCAAGAATTATTTCTTATGGCCAAAATTTTTATCCTATATCTTCTATCTTTCACTTATAGCTAACCTACTATAAAAGGGAAGAACCATAATTATGTTTAGGTAACTTGGTCAAAGGTCAAGATCACAGGCCCCACCTTTTTTAAAAGCTTGTGGAAGCATTTTAAGCCAGAATGTTCATCCGATACCTTTGATCTCACATATGGCTCACATACCAAGTGGGAGAAGAATCCTATAGGTTTTTAGGTCACAAGGTCAAAGATCAAGGTCACAGGATCCACTTCTTTAAAAAGGCTGTGGACACATTTCAAGCTAGACTTTTCTTCCAAACCTTCCAGCATTGACATATCGCTTCTCTACAAACAGGGGAAAAGACCTGTTGATTTGAGGTCAAAGGTCAAGTTTACCACACCCACGTCTTATGTGGAGTCATTTTAAAGCGAACATTTCAACCTATACCTTCCATCTGTCTTATATGGCCTACAAATAGGGAAAAACCCTATTGATGTTGAGTTTAAAAGGTCAATGGTCAAGGTCACAGTACTAAATTGTCCCAAATGCTTTTGAACATATTTCAAGCTAAACTGTTTATCCCAAACCTCCAGTCTTCCACATATGTCCCATCTATGCATCACTCAATTTGATTCAAACTTCATATTTATGGGTCTTTTTGCTTGAAGAAATAAATTATTGATTTTAGGGTCACCTGGTCAGGAGGTTAAAGGTTGGAGGTCAAATTTATTTTACATTTGCATGTCAAAAAATATGATATGAGAGCTCTCCAACCTGATCATGTTTTGGACATTTCATTAATGTAACATTCTTTGGAGAAATTGCCTCAAGTTTGGTCTATTATTGGAGGTTGTGTATATAAAATGTCAGACTTGTCAGAAATCCAATATATTTGCTAGGTAGCCACCTTAGAAATCCTTTTGTCATTAGTTTCTGTGATTTTTTCAATGTTTGGTCCGTTTTAGAGGATGTTTCTTGTTGGATTACAGACCTGACAGAAATCCAAATGTGACCACCAGGTAGCCATTTAAAATCCCTTTGAACATATCTCAAGAACTGTTAAAGTGAATGCAGTGGGACATATATCAATGTAATCTTGGTCAAAGATTCCATTAAAAATATGACCATCTTCTATGAAAGTTGGTTTGTATTGCATTAAAATTCATACGGAAGCATCCATTTCTCAATAATTTTTGCATGGGTTTTCTTGATTTTTTGCCATATAATTTTACCTGCTATTTGGCTTTTGTTGTGTTCTTATTTGGACTGATGGGTATCAATTAAGCCATGGGGTTTGTTCCTGTTTACTCAATAACCATATATTTTGCTTCAGACCATCAAGTCTGTTTTATAACCGGAAATTTGTGATAAATATTTCTATAATCATAGAAAGTTTCAACAAAATTGGCTTATAGGTTCTTCAGAATTTTAAATGGAAGTTGTGAATATCAGCCCATGATGTTGCGGGTCGTGCATTGCAGCTGAGCGTCTAACCAATGGCTAAATTGTTTGCAAAAAATCATCTAAAATATTCTATCGGATTCTGCTTATTTCTTGACTAAGTGCATTTTCTTAGATTTTATAGGGGAAAAGCTAAAAACATTAATAAATGTTCTTCTTCGAAGCATGCTGTCCCAGTAATCCTCCCTGGCAAAAAGAACATATCGGAAATATCCTGCCTGAAACGTCCTTGTTTTAAAATGGCCTAATCCGAAATGTGCAGGTCCGAAACGTCCATTTTGATGAAATCATAATGACGAAGGTAGATATGCAGGACATGAGAATCAATATTAAATTTTAAAAATAAACCTCCATTCATACTCCCAAACTTTGCACAGGTTTGCACTAGGCCTGTAGGTCTTCTTAGTTGATTGGCCTATTGGCTCAGAACCATAACACCAGATAAATTTTGTACGCCTTTACCCAGACCATATTGATCACCTTGCGTAAATTACTTTTGACAGCAGCATGTAATTTAACTAATTGGAATAGCATCGTTAATAATAAGGCCTTCGTTTCGCATTCCATTACCTGCATTAGGTATAGAAAACCCCTAAAATGCTGACTATCAAACTCCAGCGTATCTTAAATTTACAGCAAACACATACTCTTAAGTTATAATATTAAGATAGTATATTAACGCGGACATACACAAGAAGACGTCTGACGCTTTGATGCCACGTGTACACGCACGTAAGCTGTTGAAAATCTCGCGCAAACTTTTGACATAACATAACCTTTACGACTTGTGTGTTACATGTGTGTTGCTTACAGAAAAAAAATAAGGGGTCTGAACCATGTTCCATGTTTGTTTAGTTATAGAAATTCCGGTTCCAGTTCAGCTTGAACACATAGAGGTCACTCAGTCAATACTAGCTTCTAGCAGTTAATTATAGAAGTAATGTAATGAAACAACTATCTACAATGGAGATTGGTACACCATCACGCACGCGTGATAAAAAATATAATGCATGCATGGCGTCGGTTTCTTCATCCTCTCATTCAGACACTCCAGTCTTTTCGCAAATATTTTTCTCCATTGTACAACAGAAATACCTGTTATTCAAATGTAAAGAAAATTAAAATGGACAGGAACAGGGTTATTCAAACCTAAATTTAACCCCCGTTTCTTTTACCAGTTCTTGGTACTTTTCCTCTGCTTGCTGCTTTTGCTCTTCAGTAAAATAGTTCTTCCAGTCTCCCACCTTACCCTTTCGCATGAAGGTGGAAATCTCAAGGTCTACAGTAGGGTGCTTTCGACTTATATGGGTGTATTTCTTCATCTCATCAAACGAGGTTTTGAATACAATCTTCTCCAGTTGTTCATTTGTCAGGGGTCTTCCAAGGAAGGTCGCAATTTCCGCAGTTTCCTGGTAAGGATTAGCCAATAAGTCTTCATAATAAACGTGCTTAACATTCAGGTGGTGCGAGTTATTGACCCATTCCGTAGTGTGCTCATACCAGCTGCTATAAATAAAATTACCCTCCAAGAAGTACGGAAAGAACTCGTCCCATGACCCTTTAAAACATCCAAACGGTATGTACATGCGATAAAAGTGAAAGTAGGACACGGCAACACCGTTTGGGTTCCGCATCAGATGAATTATCTTATGTTTCTTGTCCAGGAACTGCCGGGGCAGGCGGGGCGGCAACAGGTGTGTGAAAAAGACGCTTGGGTGCACCACGGACTCCGTAAACTTCCTCAGGTCAAGAAACTCAAAGGGCATATTGGAAAATGCTTTCATGCCGTCTGCTTCAAATGTATCCAACTTGTCCACATGAAGTATTGCGCTAACAGTGGTCACCATCCAGTTATTTCCTGAAGAAAACCAGAAATTCAATTATATACACAGAATCTTTTGGAATGCTATCACTTGTGGATGAACTAAATAGGTTGATACTGGAACTTTGTTCTTTGAAAAAGGTTATTCGTATTTTTTAATGAGGGGTCCCGATCCCCTTTTTCATCCGAAGCAACCTTATCTAAGGGGTACAGACAAATTTTTACAGCCTGGATCCTCATTTTCCGGACCTAGGGACCTTTTTTTTAGGTTTTTCATATAGTCCCCCCCCCCCCCCCTTAAATCCTGGATCTGCAACTGCACGTGGACTTGATAATGACAGATACGAGCCTACTATGTGCATTTCATTTGCTTTAAAAATCATAAAAAAAATGTTATAAGCACTAACAATAAACTTCTGCATTCATGCCTCATGTTCCAAGTTTGGCATGAACAATAAACAATGTGATTTAAAGAGCTTATGAACGATTTGTCTAGGCAGGCCCTTGAAGTTTGCTAAAAGTTTATTTATATTATAGAAAAGTAAGTACACCGCTTTTTCTTTATAGGCTAGGTCACCTGGATCATTACTAATAAGAACACCCTAACAATCAGTATTTAGTATCCATTTGAGTTTCAGTTTTGCAGGCAAAAAATATACCAAACTGTAGGATATCTTGAGATATTGTGCTTATCTCCACACACCCAGTTTCTTTGTATAATATTCCATATGACCTGACCGTAATTGTTACAAACATCAAGAATTTTCAAAACCATCGTGTAGTATACACATATAGTATAGTATTGTACGGTATAGTACTTCATTCTTAATGTCCGGGATGGATGTAATTTCGATGTGTCTTCATGTTAATATGGCGGCATGTTTTTGAAACTTCCTTACACCAGCCATTCTGCAGAAACTAGACAGAATTTATCCGATACCTTTAGGTCATCTAGAATATAGTCGAACTGTAACACGTATGTAGTGTGAACACGAGTCGGTAAAAGCGGAGTGATTATATAATACAATAGTTGCTTTCAGCTTATTCGGGATCGGGTCAAGGTATCAAGATTAAATCGAGCCACTCTCATGCACAGGAACGGTTAATAGAGTAACCTCATTCAGTAGAAAGTAAATTTGATTTTGCTGAGAGTTTATTTTGTATGTAAAACGACACATTTGAATCGGTTGGGTCACAGGTTATAGAGTCCGCCTGTCAATTAACGGGTGTGGACTCGTCGCGATTTTAATGGAACTGGAGGCTGTGTGTAAAACTCAGAAGTCGGAAGCCAAGGATATTTTAGAAATAAAGCGATAAAGCATATACAAAATGCCACTTCATCTGTACTTTTTTATTTTTATTGATAGAATAATGCCTGTTCTATTATTCTGTTAAAAATCATAGTATTCCATTCATCCATCATAACTTCATAGACGATTTTAGACGGAAGCCATCTCGCAAGTGCCGGGATTTGGTCCAAATGTGTTAAACTCGGAAGCTACGCCATGTACATGTCAACAATTCGCCAGAATGCGTGTCAAGCATTTTCAATATCTTCGAGATGACTTTTTTCATAATTCAGTCTGTTGCAGGGGCGTGTTTAGAGGGGGGCGCAACAGGCGCGCCCCCCCCCCCCCCTTAAATCGGTTCAATAGATTTTTAGGGGGCACCCAATTTCGTAAATTATCAAGGCGTGTCTAAATTGTTTTGCAAAAAAAGCTCACAAACTTGTATTTGTAAGGCCCAGGGCATAGTTCAAACTTTCAATTCAGTAAAGTATAGGATGACACCCTCTAGTAGCTATGATGGACAACATAAAATCCTCATTAAAAAACTGCTGCTCATGCATAGGTCATGGCACACGGCAGTCCTGGCGGTTTGCCATTTAATACCAGTTCTGTGATTGTTTCAGGTATACGCAGCGGCGTACCTAGCCTCATTGCCGCCCGGGGCGGTCTTAGAAAATGCCGCCCAACTAATAAAACATTACAAAACTGGATAACATATGGAAACATATCGTGTCAAATGTCCTTGTTACAGGCTTGTATTTGACAACAATGCAATTATATGGATGAATTAACTGGCAGGGAATTCTTCCGCCACATATTAAAGAGCAGAAATCTCTTTGCTAATGTAAATCAAAAGATCGCTTGAAGCTCAAACAAGTATATTTCATTATGAAGTGAACAGAAAGGAATAAAAGGAATAAATTGTAACTATAAACAGATTACACTGCAGGATACACATAATGTGGGGAAAAGATCTTTCATCATTCATGTATAAACACGATTCATGATTACTTTTTACTCAACTTGGGAAAACACTTTATTTGGTGAGTGTTACTCCATTCTCAACGCATACAAATACCTTGTCACATCAATAATTCCACCTCTTGTTATCACATATGACAGCAGGTACACCTAAGAGAGCTAGCTATTGAGATATGCATGGTACTGCTGCATGCAAGGCACTTTAGGCTTTACTAAAAAAGCGTAATTCATAAGTTAAGCATATGTAAGCAGGGCATGTTTAATATTTTCACATAAAAAATCCAATGTTTGGACAAACTGACTTTGTTGAATTAAAATTACCTCAAAGTTATAAGCATACTTTAATTCAAGGCTACATCAAAATCAATTTAGAATTATAGTGATTATGAACTTTGCGAGGTTTTATTTATGAATATTTGTTATTCAATTAAGTATTTAAATAAATTTCAAGTAATGAAATAATTAAAATATATATTATATTTTAAATTCAAATATTTTGTCACAAGAAACACGACTTGTCTGTAGGTAGTGGATCATTAAACTGTTAATAACAGAATTAACAGTACAGGTAAATATATCTCTAAGTTTCGAACTCTAAAAGTTAAAACTGATACTTGATACGTATATTGAACATATGGCTAAGCGGCCAGGGTGATTCATCCCGCCGGACAGTTATAATAGAATTATATTTTAAAGTTAAAATAATTCCTATACATAGGTCTGGGTGTTTATTGTGTTTATTCACGTTACATAAAAGATCATGCAGGTCTTATTGGTTAATCAAAAGACACAGGCATTCAGGTAGTACTCATTATATACACGATAGTGTAAACGTCTGTTTTTTAACGAGACTGATGTTAGAGTATGAAAAATCATGGAAAAAGGGTATTTCAGGTTGTTTCAGGCTGTTTAAGTGTCCTGGAATTTCGGGAATTAAAGGGTTCAAAAATGGATATTCTTATTACTTTCCAAGGAAAGAGCAGCACAATTCGTCAAAATATTTTTCGCACAATGTGTACAACAGACACTCCACCCCCACCACCGGGGGCCATTGGTCTTCTGGCAGGGTTTTCCCTGGTGATTATCAGGTGCTGCTAGAGATTTCTCAGTATAAACCACGACCGCCCTGAAATGCAGGCTTTTTACATGATTGGTCAGTTTATGAATGGCACTGACACTGGAAGACCACAGATATAACAAATAATAACTACAGATTTGTATTTTTTGCGAATAGCTTGCCTCTATAAAGATCGTTCGCAAATAATTTGGTTGGTTCCACTGGCCAGTTTTTAATCCCTGAATTTTTTAAAAGGGTCAAAAAGGCCAAATTTGAACTTTTTGAGGAACTCCTTTTGCCACTGATTATAATAATACACCGAAATGATGCCCCCCCCCCCCAATGTGCAAATTGTTCGCTAATCATTTTTGAAGGTTCCACTGCCCAGTTGATAATCTCTAAAATACTTGAAATGGAACAAAAAAAAAGCCAAATTTGTACTTTTTGAGAAACTCCTTATGCCACTCATTATATACTTATTCAAAGAAATGCCGCCCCCCAAATTGTGCCGCCCGGGGTAGACCGCCCCTGCCGCCCCCCCCCCCCCCCCCCCCCCCAGGTACGCCACTGGGTATACGGTAACGTCGGTGTGGTGTGTTCAATCCCCGCCCGTTTTTATCAAATATAAAGCAGGCGCTATATGAGCGGTGGGGTCAGCAGGTCCACCGTAACGGGGGCACGACGGGCCCGAGATGCCCGTGATGCCTGAGAGTAGAACAATGTGTTTTAAAATGTAGAACTCTCATTTAGTTTTTATTTTAGCTTATATAAATTTTCTTCAGGAGACCCCGAGATCTAGGGTCCGATATAGGGCGACAGAAATGCGCATCCCGTTTTTTTATTTAAGAAACATGTATATATGGAGTTTGTTATCCAAATGGAGGGGTCTAAATTAAGGGACCCGCACCGGCCAGGAATTCCCTATAGGGTCAAATAAAATGTTTGAAAATGAAGAAGTCTCACATGATTTTATTTTAGCTTAGGAATTTCCAATAAAAAGTTCGAAAAATGATGATGACACATGTTTTACGAATTGTAAATGTATAATTTCTAATAGTGATTGACCAAAGGGACCCAGGCCCGCCAGGAGTTTCCTATGTGAAGAACACCAGAAAATACTTGAAAATTAGAAAATCTCTTTGGCTTTTAACGTTAACTTGCATTTATAAAGCTGTCAACAGGAAGACTCAAAGAAGCCGGGCTATATGCTTGTTAATGCGGAACATTTTTTCTTTGGTATGAGCAAATATATGGAGTTTTAATCGGCAGTGATCGGAAGGGACTCGGACCCAGGAGTTTCGAGGGCATAAGAACAGGCTTGACGATGAAGTCTCAAATTTAAGTCTCTCATTTGTCTTAAATAGCATTAACAAGTTTTTATAGGTTTTAACCCGTCGGGCCCAAAGGGCCTGGATGAGCAAAGAGCTCTTAAGACCCATTAGAATGCATGGAAATATAGAAATTCCTGTGTATTGGTGCACAATAATTTCGGTATAACTATTGTGGTAAATATTATATTTAGTACTTCAGATCCGTACATGGAAGAAATTAACCACAATTAATATTTATTTGCATTCGTTTTACATGGTCTGGAGGGCTATGGAAAGCGTACACTTTCCTTATGGAAGTATATGCTGTTTGTTTTACTCTTTAACTCTGTTTTAAGTCTGATCAGGTATCAAATGTAGGTTAATTTATAAAAATAGATATTCAAGAAACTAAATTTATTTATTGATTCACGCGGAATAGAAAAGGATTCAGTGGAGAGGTCCCTTTCATTAAATTTTTATTTTTAATTTATCAGGGTGCTTTTCTCAAGTTTATAAATCCCAGGCTCCCTATATATTCATGCTATATATATATATTGTCGATTACATCAACTCATCAGGAACCCGTTTAGCTGCCCATTGTTGTGAAAGACCATGCATGTATTGATGCAGAATCACAGAAGTCATCGATACAGCTTCCACTGCTGATCTACCACCTGTCAAAGTATGTAACATTCGGACGCATACATGCACGCGACTTGGCTGGGGCGGCACTTGATAATTTATCAAACTATATTAACCCCTTATTATGTTCGCGTAAATATATAATTTTATTCTTCAAAGTTTCAATTGGGTTTGTTGTTGAAAATTGAAGAACATTCACAGATTGGATCCACATGGATCATAAAGAACACGTGTTATATTAACATGTATATTGGCTCTCCCATCCCTGACCACCAGCAGACTCATGGTATGAAGATAAGCAATGCAGCCAAGGCCACTGCCCTGGCCTCTCATAAGCCAAATTAACTTTGAACTTGATACCCTCACATTTTGTCTCTTGTGTTTAGACTTATGTAATCAGCCAGTCCATCCTTCACATGAATCTGAGGGCCTCACTTGCATTGCTGGATTCTTAAGCCCCATGCGAGAACATTTTATTGACACATGGTGAGGCAGATTGAGTGTCTTGAAACTTGCAAGCTTTTTGCTGAGATCTGGATCAACTATATACGTACACCAGAATTATTCTATAATGGAGCCTAGGAAAACATAGTATCTTCAAAACCATTATTATTAGAGGTGCAGTCAGGTTCTTGTCCTTAGTCTCACAGCAGGAAGCAGTATAGCAAAGGGAGAGAGCACAGGAGCTGTGGGCTCTCCTCTTCTAAGATCAGGAATTTCGGCTCTTCCTGGGAAAAATGAGAGTTCCCATTCTTCTCAGAAAAAAATAAAAATCAATTCATAATATGTCTTGATTCTCATTTTTCCAAAGAGAAGGGAGAATTCTGTTTTCCCAGAAACAATTAAAAGGGATTCTCATTTTCCCTAGAACTAAATTAATATGGGATATCGCTAATACCGATACTTTCGTGTTTGGAGGTAGAATATGCCTGTGTGCTTGAAAAATTGCAGGCAAACAACTAGCGGCCCTGTTCAGCCCAATTACTCAATGCAGCTGCTTGTGCACTGAGCATCGTACTTTTTATTTCAAATTATTCTGGAATTTAATATGGTCTTGTTTTCATATTCTGTTGTTGAGTTGAAATTAAAATTGTTGCATGAACCTGAAAAAGCTTAGAAAGGACCTATAGCACTAGAACTTTATCTTGTATTGGTGGACTGGCATAATAATATAGGGCAAAGCTACACATGTATGGCCTTTCATTTAGGCCTACGGATAAATGTCAGGTTTTTCATTAAACCTTCCTTGAAGCATACCAACAATTAATTACAGCCTTATTAGTGTATATACCTGGTATAGTGGGGATGGTCAGATAAGACAGTGCTAATGATTGTCTGGCTGAATCACACTTGCCTGCATTAATGGACTTGAAGCTGTGATAGCCAGTGGTATTTCTCCTCCATTTACATGAGAGATTACATTACTGTAAATTATATCCTTTGATAGGAAGGGAAGGTTCATATAATAAAAACAAACACCTTAATAGCATATCATTACACTCTTGATAGCATCCAATGAAACCATTACTGGCCTTTAACGTAGAATGTGATTTTATTTTTATTCTGAGGCAAGAACCTGTATTTACCATTTAAAATTTAAATAATGGCACAAAATAACAAGGGACCCATAGGTCACGGCGCTCAGCTGTTATATATGATAAAAAAATATGATTTAGAAATGAGGCACATGCTTGTTTTGTGTGGAAATAAATATAAGCTGTATTATGAGTTGTGGGTGTTTAGCCTATGTATGATTTTGATAGTATCTTTGGAGACAGGGAAGAGGATTGATTTCATTTATTTTATTAACAAATGGATTGCTATTGTCACACAGATTTTGACTACGCCATATAACTTATAAGCAGAACATATAATATAAGAGTTTAGCTATTTATTCAAAATAATTACAAATTGTCCAAAATATAATTTTTATTAAAAATAATAAGAGAATCATATGACTTTTTAAAATAAAATACAACTGAAATGATTATCAAAATAATATCAAAGAATATATTCATGAATGCATTCATGCATACATTTTGAAAGTATTAGCACTGGTATTCATATACTTTCATTTTTACCTGAATTCCCATTCTTATGCAAGAAATTTCATAATGGAGTACATATTCATATTCGTATTCAAATACATTTGCAAAGTATTCGCACAATGTCTGGTATTTATTCAGTTTTCACCAAACAATGATGTTGAGAATTCAGAATATACAAAATTCACACATTTAAATAATGATCATAAGTACCTGGTTTTATGGCTTTTATTCATATTAAAAAAAATAAATGTAATATATTCATTTTGGACTAATTTCACATCAATGTACACACTAGACACAGCAGGAATCTGGATTAATATTATAAACTGCATCTTTGTCTATCATTAATTTCCTTCATATGATCCCTAATGATTAGTAATGAATAATATGATTTATTTTTTATCATTAAAATTGAACTGAAAAATACCATAGGTGACTGCACGGTGTTATTTGGAATATTGATACAATTGATACAAGATTCTTATATCATCAGTAACTGCAAGTTAATTTCCTGTTAAGATCAACTAACAAATTCCTTTTCCATTTTTCTTTAATTTTTTATTAAAAACCAATAAAAATTTATAAATTTCTTGTTTATTGCTATGTTGTTAGTTAAAACTACTAGATGAGTTGGGTTGGACACCTGGATCAACTGTGGCTGGCCATAAGCTGCCTGGCTGCCCCAGTGTATGCCTCCCGTCAAGCGTGCATAATTTGATGAAAGGTCAACAAGGTCAACATACAGGTGACTCAAGAGGGACTGACATGGTCTCATAAAAACATTAATAAAAGCTATAATTTCTGGCCAATTTCTTTCAGCTTTCTAAACTAAAATGCTGAAATCCTTATGTGTGCAAGATATGAAAATTATATCAACAGTGCTCTCAGGAAACAAATGTGCCATGGTCAAAATTTGGCAAAATTTAGGGTACTAATTTTATATTTATAATAATAACTTTAAAAAATTTGAAAAATTCAGAACTAATTTGGGTATTCATTTGAATCTTGATAAAATAATGTTACATCCCTGACAAAAAATCTCTAGCTTCAGCAATCTTCTTGTTAAGGGAGTAAATATATTTCTTGATTTTTTACAAAGTGCATTATGTTTTGGCCCATAACTTAAAACAATTACGCAATACTGACATCATTTCTAGCATGTGCATAGAGAATGTATTGAAAAATATGTATATTATATATGATTAAAGTCAGATCAGTGGTTTTGATATTAGGCAGTCTTGAAGTGTAACAATGGGTTTTTAATGGAAAAATGAAGTTTTCATTAATATCTCGAAGGTATTAAGTCTTAGTGACCAAATTCTTGGCATGGTAGGGGGTTTTGGAGACATCTAATTGTATGCCAAATTTAGGAACTGAGAGCTGAAGCTATAAAGCTGAGCTCTTGCAAACTGCATAATACTAGCTTGATGTAAACAATATGTTACATGGTGCTTGAAAACTTGAATAAAATCTACAGTTTTTTAATCAAATGGTTTCAAATTTTTGGTGTTAACAGATAAAATGCTAACAAAAACATTCTGTGAAAATTAAATCCACAGTACTTACAGGAAAAAAACGTTGGGCAAAATTTAAGGTACCAATTTTTTATTTTTGTTAATATTTCAAAAAATTTAAAAGATTTTGATCCAATTTTGGGTTTACAGTTTAATTTTGATTATTTAATGTTATATTACTGGAAAAAAAAGTCCATACCTTTAACATGTTTTGTTTTTAGTGATCAAATATCTTTCCTGATTTTTTACAAAATGCATTATGTTTGGGCCCATAACTTTTTTAAATTATATAATACAGACATAATTTCTGGCAGGTACATAGGAACTATATAGGGATATATTTATGGTAAATATGAGGAAAAACAGATGAGTAGTTTTGATATTAGGCAGTCCTGAAGTGTGAAAATAGGTTTTTAATAAAAAATTGAGGTTTTTCCTTAATTTCTCAAAGGAACGAAGTCGCAAAGACCCAGTTTTCGGCTTGGTAGGAGATCTTAGGGACATCTAACATTATGCCGAATTTGGATTCCTAGGTCTTACAGTTTCAAAACGTGCCACATCTACGGACGGACGGATGGACGGACAGACGGACGGACGACGGACAATGGACCACGACTATAGCTCAGATGACTTATAGTCAGCTGAGCTAAAAATTCAGAATGATAAAAATTGATAATGTCATACTTATTCCAACTTGCAATAGTATGCATCTTATCTTATTAAGAGAATTTGATTTTTTTTGTGTAGCTTCATTTTCTTTAATTTTCAAAACTTAGATGTGAGAAGAAACTTTTCAAAGGTCGAAATAAAGAGTTAAAATCTGGCATGGAATGGCTCCTGTTCCTTCCAGGATTAATGAGAATTCTCATTTTTCCCAAGGTTTGAATTTCAAAACTGTATTCCAGTCTCTCCCAGGAAAAATGAAAATTCTAAAGTTGTACAAATAAATTTCTGTTAACCTGAAACTGGGTCCAGAGTTGATTAATAAACCATGATTTACACCTGTACCTTTGGCTTAATAGGAGTACTAATCACTAAGATTCACTCCTGGTCACTCTTGGTCACTACCTGTCAATCACCCACCAACAAGTATCACTGGAGGTCACAGTCATTATCACCTCTCATCAAGCTAGTGTCTGGTGGAGTAACTATGTTCACTCAGCATCACTGCCAGTCACTCCTGGTCACTCAGCAAATTATCAATTAGTTGCAGCCCTTCAACTGATCCCCAGGGCTGCTCAACTATCACTGCTGGTCACACAGTGATAGTCTGTGAACAGTTTAGTCACTCCCCATCACTGCTAATTACCTGTTGCGTGGCAGTGACCAGGAGTGATGAAAACGGTCACAGACCTTCCGTTTGTGATAGCCCAGTTCTCATAGTGAAATACATGTAGGTATTATACAGCGGCGTAGGTATAAATGTCGTGAACACGAGTTCCTTACACAAGTTACAGTCATAAAATGGAAGCAATGTTTAGTCATGGTACAGGACAAGTTTAAACGTTGTGAAGAGGTTGTTTTTTACCGGTGTGTTGAATAAGAAATGTTTCAAGGAAAATAACATGAACATATATTTTTGTGTGATATAGAATAAAGCAATATTTTGTAAGCAAGCATGCATGGGCGAGTGCAATGTTAGCAGGTGTTTCCTCAAACTGTGACAAATTCTGGTATTCGAGTTGACAGTTGAGACAAGTAGTCCAGATCATCCAACAATTCCTAACTGGAAGAGATTCGTTTTCGCGGAAGGGGACTCGTGTAGGTGTAACCGAAACATAATCTAATGCCGTAGTTGAGGAATAGGAATACGTAAAATGAGGACGGGGATGGGGTTGGTTGTCTACCCCCAGCTGAAAGGGTGTCATTTAGGTGGGAAATGTGAAGAATGTCAACTCGTTATCACGACGAGGCTAGGCCTACAGCGAAATCAGGGGAAACGTTTTCGGATAAAAACAATAACGATTTATTTCCGACTAAGGGATCCTTTAAGTCTTCTCGAGGTCTTCTATGTAAATATGTCATGAACAGAATGTAAACTATATAAATTATATATGTTTTTTTTTATAGGAAATGACCGGTAGGTGACCATTGTAAGTGCCATAGACTATATTGGGGGGGGGGGGGGGGGGTTACAAGGTACAAAGTACAGAGAGACAAGCTCTCATAGGATGAATAATTTCAAACTACAAACACCAATGTTATGCAGCATCACGTGAGGCCACATCCCTTTATCCTCCATGTATACGTAGGTAACAGAGCATGAATAATAAGACTAATATTATTGTCTTTCCTTCAGGAAATAACTGGATGGTGACCATTGTCAGCGCCATACTTTATGCAGACAAGATGGATACGTTTGAAGCAGACGGCATGAAAGGATTTTCCGATTTGCCAATTGAGTTTCTTGACCTGAAGAAATTTACAGAGGCGATACTACACCCGAGTGTCTTTTTTACGCACCTGATGCCGTCCTGTCTCCCAAAGCAGTTCCTGGACAAGAAACATAAGATAATTCATCTGATGCGAAATCCAAACGATGTTGCCGTGTCCTACTTTCACTTTCATCGCATGTACAAAGCGTTAGGATATTACAAAGGATCATGGGAAGAGTTCTTTCCGTATTTCTTGAAAGGAAGCATTGTTTATGGCAGCTGGCATGATCACACAAAAGAGTGGGTCAACAATTCAAACCACCTGAACGTTAAGCACGTATATTACGAAGACGTATTGGCTGATCCTTACCAGAAAATTACGGAAATTGCGACCTTCCTTGGAAGACCCCTTACTGATGAACAACTGGAGAAGATTGTAACCAAAACAACGTTTGATGAAATGAAAACATATACACACTTAAACCAAAATGATTATCCGGGTTTTAACCTAGACATTTCTCCTTTCATGCGCAAGGGTAAGGTGGGAGACTGGAAGAACTATTTTAATGAAGAGCAAAGGCAACAAGCAGAGGACAGGTACGAAGAACTCGTCAAACAAACGGGGGTTAAATTTAGGTTTGAATAATTCTGACAACGTCCATTGGCATTTACTGAACATTTGAAGGATAGGTATTTGCTATTGGAAATTTAGAAAAAAACATTTGTAACAGGACCGGATCGTCAGAATAAGAGGAGCAATAAACCGAAGCAACGATGCAAGCATATTTTTATCACACGTCCGTGATTGTAGAACATTGTCCATTGACGATATTTGTTTCATTACATTAGTTATAAAATTAACTCCTAGGCGGCATTACGGCCTAACTCCTCTACTCTGAAAGCTAATCGAGGCTCTCACCTGGTGAGAATTATCGAGACATCAAAATTCTTAGAGATTAGTAAGAGTATTAATTTATGGGTATATTTATCACAGAAATAATAATTTCTTAACATGATTGCTTCAGATAAAATCTAAATTTCTTAGAAAATACATACAGGGAAAATAGGCACTGTTAACTTAGAACTGGCGATGTTAGACAGATTGGTTTTTATTTTCTATTATTATAATTTTTTTTTCAGAAAACTGTGTTCAGCATTTTATAGTTTTTTACAACAAAAAGTTGTTTGTCCAGAGATTATGATTTGCAAACGACTGTTTGAACAAACTTATCGGATTAAAAATATCGGATGAAATTAAGTGCCACGTCTTCCAGGGTTTGCTTTACTTGGCAATTATATATTTTTTTATTTATTCGTACTGAAAATGCACATCATGTAAAAAGAGTTCAAGATTCATACTGCATGGTATCATTCAACTTACAGCTGCCTCATAGTAAAAGTCACTGAAACTTTTGTTTAAACTGGCAATGTTGATTATGCCATCTGTTAAATCCACCAATTCCAGGACGATGCTTCCTGCATGTAGGCGCTCCTCTGCAGGGATTCCTGGAGACATAACTTGGTAACATATTCATTCACTCAAATTGTAGGTACATTAGTTTTATATTTGTCCACACAAAGAACCTCATTTGTTACCAGGTTTACCTTTTAAGCTGTATGTATTGGTATAACGCACCGATGTCTTCTTCATTAAGTCCACCGTCACGCCTGCTTCGTAGTTTGAGTCTGACAAGATCTGTGAGGATAAAAACAAATGATGTTATGTACGCCTCGCACGTAACCTGCCCTTCAAACAACTGTAATACAACATGCTTCACTGGACTATATCTAAAAATTTATACCCACACCACTGATTCAGAAACTGTATTCAGAAACACCGGTGCATTGTTAGGACAGAATTTCTTTACCAATAATCCCTAACATTCCTCTTGTGAGGTACGATTCTGCGCAGTGCGGACAAGGGACTTCAAAATGGATCTCTATATATTATTATGTATTTGATCTTAACTGAAACAGGAATTAGTCGTAAGGTTCACGTTTTATCAAACAGTTTGCGCAAGCTTGTATTAAGCTTACGTACGTGTATTGTTATACGGAAGCGCCAGACAACACCTGCATATGCATGTCGGCAGTAATATATTAGCTTTATAAATTTATAATCTGTGTTGGCTGTGAATTTAAAATAATACGCTGGGGAGCATGTTAGAGGGTTTCTGTACCAAACCAGAAATGACATACGAAAGAAAGTATGAGATGCTATTTCAATTAAAGCAGATACCGGCTGCTGTCAAAAGTAATTTACGCAAGGTAATTAACATGGTCGGGGTTAAAATGTACATGATTTATGGGGTTTAATCTTTCATATAAATACTACTTTACATATATTTCAAAATTTTATGTATTGTGCTATCGCATTAGGGGCTCATTTCTAATAAAAAGATCATTCATTGCCATCCTTTTATTCTGCAGAGGAAATCTCAAACCCATGTAATTCAATACTATTCTTGCGGTCGCAATTACAAACAGAGAAATAAAGATCGTCGTCTGCACATCCGTGTGAACACCAAAATATGCACCAGAATACACCAGAAACATGTATAACGTAAACAAGACAGTAAATTTGTGTTCTATGAAGAGAACATTAATCTTACGTTTATAAAACCTCGTAGATTCTCCATGTCACTGAAATGACACCTACGGTTTCAGAACCGCTTTCGAAGTCTTGGGTCTTGATCAGACTGCATAATCCGTTGGACATTAATGTACATCCATCCGCATTCTTGTATGCTGTATCAGATATTTGATTTAATCACAACTATATGTTCTTTTTTATTTTATCAACATATTTCTTAATATTTCCTATAATCACAGGAAACCAACGTTAAGGGCTATCTTGGTTCGCCCCAGCTTAGTATTTAGACTAAGAATTACATTTGTTATTGTGTGTTATCTCGGGCGGCATGTTAAAAGTATTTAATATGGCGTATAGTAATCCTGTTCTTGCTTTTTTAATTATGAGGCTACCACTCGGGGGGGGGGGGGGGGGGGACTGCGGGCGGATTTGATTCAAATTTGGTGTATTCACATTCATAGAATGATATATTTATATTATAACTGAAGGTAAGGCTTTTTAATTTCCACAATCTTGTGCGCGCACTCTCTAATGACATGGTCGAATGCAAAAATGATAATCAGTTGGTACTCCATTATATAGAATTTGTGGTACTCTCTGACAGGAGCAAATATATAAAATACATTGTAAGTAGAAAGAAATATAAATACATTCATATAAATGATTACTGCTGAGATGAGGAAGGAAAAGCTTTTTACCTCAAATATCGCTATTAATGTTAAAATAATACATGTATCACTGAAACCAAGACTGAATGAATTTGTTTGCAATAGATATTTAATTTTACAGATATTGATAGTACTATAGTATTTACATGGAATCCATATTTTAATTGTCGGAGTAATTTGCAACTAGATATAAAGCGACTCATTTGTTAATCATACCTTAAATGCAATTGTCATTCTCATCTGATCAGTTCTCTTAAATATATTTGAAAAGACCAGCATTTCCTAGATTTCACATGCGAGAGAAACATAGCACTGACCAGCATAGTACCTCCCTCCACCCTTTATATACCTTGTAGGCTGACAGCCGTTTAAAATAAAACACTTGAATAACGGGGGAAATAATAAAAATAATATTTTATTTTTAAAGCGTGAAATCTACGGTGACGTGCTCAAAAACGCTTTTACAAGCAAGCAACTAGAAAAAATCAAGGACTATAGGCCTAATGCGAACCTGTGCAATGGGTTTACACCAGGTATAATGCTTCCGTGCTGGGCCATAACTTTTCAAGTAGGCCTTCATGTGTAACATTTATATGAACATTGCAAAACTACACATATTTACAACAACAAAAAATGTAAAAAACCACTGTCGAAATACTGGCATTTGTGCACACAACACAAAAATGATCGTAGGTGGCGCCATCAGGCTTGTATACGATGTAGCTATCCAAGATGTATACTTATGCTTAATTTAGGCTGATATATCAAATCCCTCCCGAGAAATTAGCAGGCACATACACTGTGCAAAAGTAACTGTAGGTGGCGCCACCAGTCTTGTGAACGAGAAAGCCATCACAGATGCATGGACAGGTCAAATTATCAGGCCAATATATCAAACTTCTCTATATTAGTTGCACTGGACTGACCATCCTTATGTGAGAAAGGCAGTTGCCCCGAATGAATCGGTGTGAACCGGTGCTCTCTGCAGCTACTGCACTTAGTGACCTTTTGACCTGCCCCTTGCTGCACTGAGTGAACTCTTGACCTGTACATGGCTGCACTGAATGAACTCTTGACATGTTGCATAATCTGACACAGAGGGCAGTCTGCTAAAGCTATTAATAGATTCAGACTGACCTTTGGCCTGTTGCTGAATCTGAAATAGTTGACAGTTTGCCAAGCTATTTATAGATACAGACACAATCCTTGCCTGTAGGTAAATCTAATTACACATTCTGAAAGACTGCGGCTACCATTTTTTTTTAAGCTGACATATCAATAAGATTGTTTGAAAATGTTTAGAAAAAATAAAAGATGGAGTCCTTTCATTGTTAAACAATCCTGCCAAACAATCATTTATGTAAACTTTAACAAAGGCCCCCTAAGATTCATTTTTGTGCAATGTTACGGAAAATGAAACAACAGATTTGCCGAAGAAGATTAATGCAGTCCTCCGTTTGAAAGAGGCTTAAAAATTGCCACAAGACCAATTTCATGCAACTTTCTACGACCCTACAAAAAACAAAGAACCCTACCCCAAGATAACTCTTGTGAAAAATTAAATGATTCAGCTTGACAGTTTCATCATAATCCTTTTTTGAACTGAAAGTGAGTTTTTTTTGTCCTTTAAAACAGGTTGATGTAGGTAGCGCCACACAAATAGCAATTTCAAATATGAGTCATGTGACCAACATTTACATAAAACTTGGTGATGCTAGCTCATGTGGATTCTGAGATTGTTAGATCATTGTGTTTAATAGGTTATATGACTTAGTTCGAATTCCAGTGACTCCGTTTGTTTTGGGCAATTTTAAAAAAGTGGCAAGGTTCTCATCTTGTCTTATTCCAAAGGTAATGAATCCCACAAAGTGGGATCTGCTGCACAAAGTGCTCTTTGAGCAATCATGGAAAACTTTGTACGTGGTACAAAAAGTAGTTACTGGTCGGCCTATCTGAGGCATCTACCTGGCGTGTAAGAATGAATAAGATTTTTTAAGTAGACTGGAGCTATGCGTTGTTTGGTCTAAAAAGTAGAATGGCCACCTTAAATTTAATGCGCTGACTCACAGGGAGTCAGTGCCACTCACGCAATACAGGTGTAATGTGATCATACTTGTCACATCCACTTAGTGTAATGGCTGCGCTCTTCTGAACTCGCTGAAGCCTCTGAATTAATGAACACGGATACCTAAAAAGTAGGGCATTTCCATAGTTTGGTAGTGACAAAACCATGGATCAGGCGCTTAAGATAACGTTGACCCAAATAACCATTTATTTTATAGATGTTATCGATATTCATGTAGGCCACATAGCAAATGGTGTTTGCATGCTGCTCCATGGTGGAATGGGAATCAAAATAAACACCAAAGGCTGCAAATCCACTAAAATGGAGGAACTTTATGTTCGGCGATTAGAAGATTTGGACATTTAGTCATTGTCGCCAAATATTTAGAAGTAATCATCGTTCATTCTCAATTTGTTGTACGCCTTCCACTTGCGTACTTGACAAGCAGTTGCCTCTATATAAGTGATAAAAAGTACATTAGAACATTTTATCTTTTTTCTTTGCATAAAAATTATTAAGTCATGTTACCTTAAATATTTTCAAAATGAAAGCCTGACAAGGTGCCTTTTAAGTGCTTTTTCGTTACAGTATAAGATGAATATGACGTTTAAAGGAGATCGAGTTATTTGACCCTGAGTATTTGAGTTTCATGTACTTTCTGCTCAAAGTAATGTGGAAAACCTTGCCAAAACGTATGTTACGAGAACCTTAAAATAAGTACAGCCTACAGTGATAATGAAGGTTTTGTATTCATGTTGATAGTTTTCAGGTTTTCATAATCAGAACGTTTATCTGTCACATAACAAAAAGAAAAATCCTTGTCAATCAATTTCGAGTTTTTTAAAAATAGTAGCATAATCCGCTGAGATTTATCGAGAATGGCCCTGGGCCCAGGCAAAAAAAATATATAAGAAACTAGAAATCTAAGGAATGCAAGCCTCCGCGATGCGGGGGTCCCTATCGGTGCATGCTCCAAAACCGTGCTTGCATTCTCTTATTATATTAATCCCATATTCCCAGGTTCGTGTAAAAGTGACTGTACATTGATGAATATTCCTTGATAACATTACTAAATTCTGATCATGTGCTTGATCCACATCAAAGTCTAATCGCTTCTCCATTGGTCCATTTCCGAATAGCCTTGAAAATTTCATTATTTTCGCAAGTTATTATGTGCACAATCAAATAACACACACACACAAACGGGAATTAGTGCATACCCTCCAGGTGGCAGCAACAATAAAATGCAAATATATTCTCGAGGTATAAACGGTGAGTGTAAACACTTTGAAAGGATAACAGGGTAGGCTGCTGTCCAATAACTGGATTGAGCGCAAAGGGTTTAATCACGTGCGTATTCACGATAAGTGCTTATGTCCTCGGATTTTGGGTTACTATATGATATCTGAGAGGAGAACACTTTGACCTGTGACCCGACCGATGGAAATGTTATGTTGTACATACTCATTAATCTCTCAAAATTAAAAGTAACACTTCACAGAATGAGGGTACTCCATATAGCGATTCCGCGCATGAGAGTGCCTCGATTTAACCCAGTTGCTGATACCTTGACCCGATCCCGGGGCTGATAGCTTGATGTGGCAACTATTGTATGATGATTTATATAGGCAACTTGCTGTCACAGTGTCGTGTTCACAATAAATATACAAGTTATAGTTCAACGTTATTCAAAATATACGGAACGGATTAATTCTGCTGAGTCTGTTTAGTTCTGCAAGATGGCTGGTGTAAGGAAGTTTCAAACACCGTGTAACCTGCAAGATGAGTTTGAGTTTCAGGGTTGTATCTACCACAGTGAAGTCTCCAAGATAGTCCTTGAGAGTCTGCCCGACTGGCCCGTTCCTCCCGACGATATCTTTGTCGCTGGTTATCCAAAAAGTGGTGAGTGACTCTATTATTAATTTAATAATGTGTTTATTTGGTAATGATACTATTGTCATAAATACTTTACACATAAAGTTAAAATTAGTAATATACTAATATCCCATCCTTTACATCATATAATTATGATATCCCAAAGTGAGTGTCGTGGCACGATTCCTCGACCATCCACTGTTAAGTGGCCACACTCCTTGTTTGCACAAAGAGTAGTGTATTAAACACTTTCATGGCGGCCCTGTTCCCTCTTGACTTCCGCCCAGCCTCGTTATCATTAATCCACCCATTATAAAGAAAATACAAATCAATTTACGGATTCAAGACCCCACAACATACAAAATCATATAACGAAATAATTTTACCACATACAAATATAGTAACATGCCACCATATAAACAGTGTATACACATGGAAATTACATCCAACATTCGACATTAAGAAATACTATACTATATGATACCTCACTATATGTCTATACTTCTAGGCGGTTTGGAAAAATTATAGATGTTTGTAAAAATCACGGTCAAGTCATATGGAATGTTTTATAATACAAAGAAAACTGTGTGTATGAAGATAAGCTCAATATGTCAAAATATCCTACAGTTTGGTATATTTGTGGCCTGAAAGAAATTCAAGTGGGAACGAAATACTGATTGTTAGGGTGTTATCAGTAATGACCCAGGTGAACTATATAGAAAAAGCGGGGTGTTTACTTTTCTTATATAAATAAACTTCAAGCAATTAAATGGGCCTGCCCAGACAAATCGTTCATAAGTTCTTTAAATCACGCTGTATATTGTTTATGCATGCCAAACTTGGAACATGAGGCATGAAAGTATGAAGTAAATTGTTAGTACTTTTAACAGAGGGTTGCATACATGCAATCACGAAACCGTCCTACAATTTGTATACAAATATTATGTATGCAGATAGAGAAGAGTTTTACATAATGGTATTATATATGTGCTGTTCTAATAATCTACTTGTTTCTTTAATATCTAAGAGAGGGAGATATGATTTGACTAGTTTTATTGGTTAAAATATAGGATATTTGTGTGGAAAAAATAAAACATGTACATGCGATTAGATTGAATGAACTATGTTACCAAGGTACCATGCCAACTTTAGTAAAATTTCGTTTACTTTATAAAATTATCATCCGACTTTGTCCCACCAATTATCATTTTCGTTTATCAAGTATTGACTCTTTTTGCATGATGTACCTTCTTCATAGGAAATACATAATAGATATAGATATATACACACACACACAGATTTATATATATATATACTTATCACTGACGTATTATACTGGTTTTTCGCGTTAACCAACGGTGCTATAGTCGACCGATGGCTGTGACAGACTTAAAAAAAATGCAATGTTCATGAATATAGTAAAGGATATAATACAAGGTTATTATTATTGGTCTGTGCCGCATGGGACATATTTAAAGCACGTTTGTGAGAGGCTAATATGATTTTAAAAGAAAACGAAATAAACTTGGCAGGGGGTAGAATCGTATCTGTAATAATCAAGTCCACGTGGAACTTCTGATACTGCTTAAACCAGGCCACGTACACCGAGCTTGATCTGATCGATAGATCATATATACATCACGGTCGTTGAACCATGGCCAATAAACGATATTAACATGACGCCCCTGCACAAGCCGGGTCTTTATAAAATTAGAAAACCTTTTTAAAAGGACAAAGTTCCAGTTTAAACTAATTCAGTTCATCAACAAGTGATAGCACTCAAAAAATTCTGTGTATATAATTGAATTTTTTTCTGGTTTTCTTCAGGAAATAACTGGATTGTGACCATTGTCAGCGCAATACTTCATGCGGACAAGTTGGATACATTTGAAGCAGACGGCATGAAAGGATTTTCCGATGTACCCATTGAGTTTCTAGACCTGAAGGAGTTTACGGAGTCCGTGGTGCACCCGAGCGTCTTTTTCACACATCTGTTGCCGCCCCGCCTGCCCCGGCAGTTCCTGGACAAGAAGCATAAGATAATTCATCTGATGCGGAACCCAAACGATGTAGCCGTGTCCTACTTTCACTTTCATCGCATGTACAAACCCTTTGGATGTTTTAAAGGATCATGGGACGAGTTCTTTCCGTACTTCTTGGAGGGAAATATTATCTATAGCAGCTGGCATGAGCACACTAAAGAATGGGTCAACAACTCGCACCACCTGAATGTTAAGCACGTATATTACGAAGACGTATTAGCTGATCCTTTCCGGGAAATTGCTGAAATTGCGACCTTCCTTGGAAGACCTATGACAAATGAACAACTGGAGAAGATTGTATCCAAAACCTCGTTTGATGAGATGAAGAAATACACCCACTTAAGTCAAGAGCACCCTACTGTAGACCTTGAGATTTCCCCCTTCATGCGCAAGGGTAAGGTGGGAGACTGGAAGAACTATTTTACTGAAGAGCAAAAGCAGCAAGCAGAGGAAAAGTACCAAGAACTGGTAAAAGAAACGGGAGTTAAATTTAGGTTTGAATAACCCTGTTCTTGTCCATTTTACTTTTCTTTACATTTGAATAACAGGTAGTTCATTTGAGCAATCGAGAAAAACATTTGTAAAATGAGTGATTCGCAGAATAAGAGGACGGAGAAACCGGCTGTGATTGGACACCAGTCTCAATTGTAGATCTTTGCTTCAATAGATAAGTTTTATAATTAACTGCTCGATGGTAGATTTGACTGATTTGTCTTTTGTAAATGATATCTCAGGATTTCACCAGACATTTAAATAATATATAGAATAGTCGATTATTATTTTCTGCGTATTCTAATCGAAGAAAAAACAATTTCTTGAAAAGACTGTTGGAAATAAAATCTAACTTTATGCCGTGTTTCCATTGAACGTTCAGCACGCCGGCGTACCGTGTGCCTTTCTTTGACCACTGAAATATACTCAAATTAACCATAAGTAAATTATCAATAATTAGCGGGTCGCCCTTGCAGATGAAGTTAATTTTATCTGGAAACGGTGTTTAGTATGTATTGGTGGAAACGGTGTGTTCTATGTATTGGTATACGCACCGATGTCTTCGTCATAAATACCAGCGGCACACCTACGCCTGTGTATAGCAAGATAAATATAGGTAAGAACAAATGTATACTCATGTATACAAATGTATAAAGTGCTACGTACTTAAATTTACCCTTGGAACAAAAGTAATACAATAAACTTCCATGGTCTAGATTTTCGGCCTCCAAAACATTGTTACCTACGCAAATGAAGTATTTAGAGACCCCGTTGCATTGTTGGGACAGGAATAATTTATCCAAGATCCTTAACCAACAGAGTCGTACTCTTTTGATTACTATTCTGCATGTATATAATATAACCAAGGTTCTCTATGTATTCAAGCTTAACTGGAACTGGAATTTCGATTAACAAACAAACATGGAACAAAGGGTTCAGACCCCTATATTTTTCTGTTAGGTCACAAAAGTCGTATAGGGAATGAAGTTGGCGCGAGCTTGTCTAAAGCTTACGTCTAAAGCTTTTGTGTCTAGAGCTTCGCCAGTATGGCATAGATTGGGTGGTGTATTTACGGCTTACCGAAAAGTATGGAAATCCCTCTACATTGATGATTGGCCAATAGGACTCCAGCATGCACCAAGGGTTTGGGTTTAAGGTTCGTATTTGTTTTGACCGGCGTCCATGCTGGATGTTCCGAGTCTATAGTGTGAAGGTTTCACTGGAATAAACGGATATTTCCAGGTGATCTGTGTTTGTGAATATTTCCTACAGACTGTCCGTTGACCCTTTCATCTCATACTGACATGGTGGCAGCGGTTTTCATTTACTGTTGAGGTGTTCGGATACAATCGAACTGAACTGAGGTGGAGGTATTTTAGCGGACTTTGCTGTCAACAAGAGCAGTTGTAACTACTTAACCAGCAAGCATCTACTAGTATACGCTACTACTGTACTTGGACATATTCAGTGAAAAACAGGTACTGTCATTGCCTTAAGGTAGAAATCACAGTTTTCATTGTGTAGGCCTATGCACTGATTAAATATAAACCATACATTGATTCCGAATACTTGGAATAACTGTGTGCTTAAATCAAACTGATACTGATTGTGATACTGATAGCCTTAGAACATGGCCTCTACCCATCGCGCTCCGAAACAATGTTGCTTAACCGAAAACGAGACACTTACTTCCGTAGAAAGCTGGCGTCAGAACATTATTTACACCCTGTCATTGGATGCCAACTTTGCTCCTTTTTTAGTTGAAGGATTTACGTGGCTTAAGAAGTCAAAGAGTCAGTTGTTACGTGGACTTACCAGTGATGACAGTAGTGTGCCTACAAGTGAGAGACGTACAGCCCAACAGAAAGTCAGCATGTTGGAGCTTATGCTGGGTCAGATAGCCAATTATTGCCCAGTTTTCTCTAGAAACACAATAGTGACTCATTCTACATCACTCGACGGTATATGGGAATCAATTCGCCTATATTATGGTTTTCAACGCACAGGTGGTCATTTTCTTGATTTCGCAGACTTCCACTTAGAGGCTGAAGAGAGACCTGAGGGCTCTATCAGCGTCTTGTAGCCTTTATCGAAGACAGTCTATTGAAAAAGTCCGGCAGCATCTCCCATCATGGTGAATCCATTGATGAAGATCAGGAATTAACCCCGACTTTGGAAAATTTGGTCGTGCTGACTTGGTTAAGACTCATTCACCCAGATCTACCACGTTTGGTCAAGCAACGATACGGCACGAAGCTTCGGTCGCGTACATTGGCCTCCATTAAACCAGAGATATCGCAGGCCTTGTCTTCGCTGCTGGACGAGATCCGCACAGTTGAAGATGCAAAAGTTATGCGTACTGCGGTGTCTAGATTCCAGCAACCCCGCTCATACTCACAAAAAGCGCCCACTCCTCA
Source organism: Sipunculus nudus (assembly GCA_026874595.1). NCBI lineage: Eukaryota > Metazoa > Annelida > Sipuncula > Golfingiida > Sipunculidae > Sipunculus > Sipunculus nudus. Next base: position 83,162,038 of record CM049308.1, on the reverse strand, counting down.
GTCTCGCCCCCGCACTAGGCGCTTGGAAAAAAAATGCCCGTTGTGCTCTCAGGCTGGGAGACCTGATCAGTATTTCCTAAGTGAATGTAGATTTCTGCCTGAAAGTGACAGAAGGTGCATGGTACGAGCAAGACAGGTCTCCGGATATGATGAGGAGCCAAATTGTGAGGGATTATCTCCTGATGTTGATCTAGACAGGGCACATGATTCACAAGAGGGTTGGTCACCTGAGTTTAGAGAGTTTTCTACTCCTACAGCACGACGCGTTAAAGTGAAAGCGTCCCCTACGGTGAACATGTTTCATGGTCACACCCCAATAAACATAACTCTTGACTGTGGTGCCACAGGTAATATGATCAGTGGTGAAGCCGCTCGAAGGGCGGGAGCAGTTATCAAGCATTCATCCCAAATGGCAAACCAAGCTGATGGTCAGTCTCCACTTGAGGTCATCGGTGAGACTACAATGATCTTTCATAGAGAAGACAAGTCCTTCCATTTTGAGGGATTAGTAGTGAGCCAGTTAGATGTTGATATCCTTGCTGGGGTACCCTTTATGGAGAAGAATGATATCGCCGTAAGACCAGCGAAGCATCAGGTAATATTCAGTGATGGAACAGTCTATGAATATGCTCAAAGGTCCGGTATTAAGGAATTGCATTCCATTGGGCGGGCACAAGTATTACGCGCACCACCCGCCAACACAACCGTTTGGCCAGGAGGGTTCCTTGAAATGGACATCCCGCCCAACATTGGGTGCGACGACAAATATTTGGCTCTTGAGCCCCACTATGACTGTGCTTCCAAGACATTTCATGGCTGTGAGCCGTGGCCATCTCCAGAGGTTGTCCGAAGCGTGGGTCACAAACTTCGCATTCCAAACCTATCTGGGGCACCCATACTTGTGAGAAAAAATGATCATGTGTGCCAAGTGCGGGCTTTGTCTCTGGACCTTGCCAGCGATACAGATGAAAGGCCTTATGAGGCCCCTGACGCTCTAAAGGCACCACACAAGCACCAGAACTCTTGCTCCAGTGACTTGTTTTCACAACATATTCAAGTTGACCCCCACAACATCTTGCCCGAAGCAATCAGGTGGGCTTTCATTGACAAACATAGACTTTGATTCTGTTTTTGATCCAAACATAAGGTGTTACAATGGCGCATCCGGTCCATTTGAGGCTGTCGTGAATATGGGGCCTGTGGAGCCGCCTCAGAGGAAGGGACGGGTCCCACAGTATTCACGCGATAGAGTGCTAGAACTCCAGGACCAGTTTGACGCATTGGAAGCTGCGGGAGTTTTTGCAGTCCCCGAGGCAATAGGTATATTTGTTGAATATGTTAACCCCTCATTCCTAGTCAAGAAGCCTAGTGGGGGCTCACGGTTAGTCACCGCATTCGCAGATGTTGGTAGATACTGCAAGCCACAACCATCGCTTCTTCCTGATATGGATAGTACACTTCGTAATATAGGACGGTGGAAATACATAATTCTGACTGACTTGAAAAGTGCATTTTATCAAATACCACTCGCGAAACAGTCAATGAAATACTGTGGCGTTGCCACTCCTTTTCGTGGCATCAGAGTGTACCGCAGATGTGCAATGGGGATGCCCGGTTCGGAGACGGCACTGGAGGAACTTATGTGCCGTGTCCTAGGCGACCTTCTGGTGGAAGGGGTAGTTGCTAAGGTTGCAGACGACATGTATATCGGTGGCGACACCCCATCCGATCTCTGGAATAACTGGAGTCGAGTCTTGGCTGCATTAGCCACGAATAATCTGACACTTTCTCCGTCGAAGACAGTTATGGCGCCTCAATCTGCGGTTATTCTTGGCTGGATCTGGCAACAGGGAAATATATCAGCTAGCCCGCACCGCCTTGCCACACTCTCCACATGCTCTATACCCGGGACAGTTAAGGGTCTTCGCTCGTTTATTGGTGCATACAAAGTGCTTGCAAGGGTATTACCACAGTGCGCACAGTTGTTAGCCTCGTTAAAGGACGCCATAGCAGGTATGGAATCTAAAGAACAAATATAGTGGTCTGATGAGCTTAGGTCTAGTTTTACTAAGGCACAGAGGGCCTTGTCGCGGAGCGCATCAATTGCTTTGCTTCATCCGGATGACCAGCTCTGGGTAGTTACCGACGCTGCTACCCGTCCCAGGGGCATAGGAGCTACTTTGTACATCACGCGCAATGGCAAACCACGAGTGGCAGGCCATTTCAGCGCTAAGTTACGCAAGCACCAAGTCACCTGGCTGCCTTGCGAGCTCGAGGCACTTGGCATAGCAGCGGCCATCAAGCACTTCAGTCCTTACATTATCCAGTCAAGGCATAAAACGTGCGTTCTCACTGACAGTAAGCCATGTGTTGAAGCATTCAGTAAGCTCTGCCGCGGTGAGTTTTCGAGCAGCCCTCGTGTTTCGACATTTTTGTCTATAGCCAGCCGTTATCAGGTTTCCATCCGACACTTATCAGGAACTGCCAACATCCCCTCTGATTTTGCCAGCAGAAATGCGCCAGAGTGTCAAGAAGAAAAATGCCAATTATGCGGTTTTGTGTGTGAGCTAGAGGAGTCGGTTGTTCGTAAAGTGACATGTGATGATGTTATGAACAACGTCGCTAAGCTCCCTTTTACAAATAGAAAGACCTGGGCTAATATACAGGTGGAGTGCGCTGATCTTAGACGAGTTCACGCCCATTTAGTTCAAGGCACTAGGCCTTCTAAATAACTCACTCACCAGGGCGACGTCAAAAGATATCTGCGTGTCGCCACTATTGCAAAGGATGGCCTGTTGGTAGTCGTTCAGCATGAGCCTTTAGGCCCTACGCGTGAACGTATTATAGTCCCAAGGGCAGTCTTAGATGGCCTAGCTATGGCCTTACATATCAGGCTTGACCATCCTTCCTCCAACCAATTGAAAGTGATGATGCAGAGATACTTTTATGCCTTAGATCTCGAGAAGTCTGTACGCGTCACGTCACAGAGTTGCCACCAGTGTGCCGTGTTGCAGTTGGCACCTAAGGCCAGAGTAGAGCAGAGTACAAATGACCCTCCAGCTGCTGTGGGCGTATCACTTGCCGCAGATGTAAGGCGTCGGTCCAGACAGTTTATTCTGGTTGTGCGTGAGTGCGTTACCTCGTTTACAAATGCTTGCATTCTCCAGGATGAACGTGAGAATACGCTACGAGATGCCATTATCCAGCTTTGTGTCGGTATGATTCCACTTGATGGTCCATATGCCACCATTCGCACTGACCCAGGTCCGGGGTTCCAGGCAATCCAACGCGACAAGCTCTTAGAAAAACACCGTTTGTGTATTGAGCTAGGCCGAACAAAAAACAGTAATAAGAAGCCTGTTGCCGAGAAAGCTATCGAGGAGCTCGAAGGGGAATTGTTACGAGAGGACCCGTCTGGCGGACCAGTCTCGTCCATGACCTTAGCTATAGCCACCTCACGTCTCAATTCCAGAATCAGGGCCCGTGGTCTATCGGCGCGAGAGATGTTCACCCAACGAGATATGTTTACCAATGCGCAGCTTCCTTTCACCGACCAGGATGTCATACTAGCACAACATCAGCTCCGTTCCGGTAACCATGCCCACAGTGAACGAAGCAAGGCTTCCCATGCTAGTTATAGACATGAGTCAGACGCCAAGATTTGGGATTTAGTTTACTTACATGGTGACAGGAATAAATCGAAAGCTAGGGATCGCTACTTGGTTACCAGCATTGACGGGCCATGGTGCAATATACAAAAGTTTACAGGGTCACAGCTGCGCAATATGTCTTACCGCGTAAAGCGTACCGAGTGCTATACAGTTCCCACCACATCCTCCGAGTGTACGTCAAATTTGCGGTCATACTCTGTGGATGACTCTGTTGAGGAGGACCTGATGGTCCCATTGTTATCTCCTCATTTGTCAGCCGACACGGAACCCACTATCTCTATGGCTCAGCCCGGTAGTTTACCTGTACCTCAGGACGTTGCCGCTCTACCTCCATCGAACCCGCCTAATATTCCAGTTGAGCTGTCTATGCCCAGCGATGCAACTGCCCCGTCTGTGCTTCATCCTAGTGTCAGCTCTGCTTCAACAGACCTACAGCCGGAGTGCTGTGACACGCCGCAGGGAGAGGAACCCAGACGATCAAACAGAAAACGAACTCTTAATGTTCGACTTAAGGACTATGTGCTGACGTAGGGTTATTTTCTAGTTATTTTACATTGCTGTTTTTGTTTCATTGTTGGTGTCGTCCATATGATGTTATAGTCGTCCCTTTTCTCAAGTGCAATCTATCTCCATGATTCTGTATTTGACCTACACCTATATTTTACAGTAGTTCCATCATGTGTGATTCTACGTAAGTAGCTAGTGCATGCATCATATGTAGGCTTTACTGCTAGTAACTCTGTATGACACTTTCGTGTATGAATTTCTGGATCTTTAACGGTCGTAATTGCACTTCCCCTTAAGTTAGGTTGTAGTTTCCATATACAATTGTTCCATTGTTCAGATACCCTCAGAATACGCCATTTCTATAAGGGCGTTGCTTTCTTGTTTTGTTCTCGTTTATACGTAAACAATTATGAGGCAAAGGGGAAAGAAACAAGGATAGCGCCAGTATGGCATAGATTGGGTGGTCTATTTACGGCTTACCGTAAAGTATGGAAATCCCTCTACATTGATGATTGGCCAATAGGACTCCAGCATGCACCAGGGGGTTGGGGTTTAAGGTTCGTATTTGTTTTGACCGGAATCCATGCTGGATGTTCCGAGTCTATAGTGTGAAGGTTTCACTGGAATAAACGGATATTTCCAGGTGATCTGTATTTGTGAATATTTCCTACAGACTGTCCGTTGACCCTTTCATCTCATACTGACGCTTACTCGTGATAGAAAAGCTTCAGACAACTGCGTGCATGTGTATGTCGACAGTAATATATTGGCTTAATATTATAAAATTAAAGCCCTTGTTGGGGTTGAATTTAAAATAATACACTTGAGTTTGAGGGCCAGCATTTTTCCCGTTTCTTGTACATAATGCAGGTAATTACATGCATAAGGATGGCCTTATTAATTAGCGATGCTATTTCAGGTAAATGAAATACCGGCTGCTGTCAGAAGAGATTTACGCAAGGTAATCAATATTTCGGGGTATAAGACGTACAAAATTTATCAGGTTTAATCTTCAAATATATACTATTTTAAATATATTTCAAAATGCTATATATTGTACTATCCTATTAGGCGCTCATTTCTAATTAGCAACTCATTCATTGCCATCCTTCTTATTTTTTCCTCTTCAACTGCAAAGGAAATCAAAATCTCAAGTTATTCAATATAATTCTCGCACTCACATACAAACACAAAAAAAATAACGATCGTTGTCAGCATATCCGCGTGAGCTCCAAAAATGAACCAGAATACGCCCTATATATAAGACAAACAATACAGTAAATTTTAAGTTCTGTGAAGAGAACATCTCGCATATTTTCCATATATAACAGAAATTACACTACCGGCTTCAGAAACGCTTTCGAATTCTTGTGGGGCCTTTTAGTTGGTTCTTGATCAGGGTGCATTTCTATGGCTGATCCTCTGCGTTCATTGAAGCTGTATCAGATATTTGATTTTATCACAACTATATGTTTTTTGTTTAATATTATCACCATTTGGCTTACTCTTTCTTATCATCACAAGAAGTTAAATTTTCACGAAATATCAATGATTAGGGCTTACTTGATTTTCTCCAGGTTAGTATTTAAATTCGGACACAATTTTTGGTATATATAATTATGTACATGTGTGTCTTCTCATGCGGCATTTAAAAGTCTTTATGTGGTGTATAATAATCATAATCGGGTGTTCTTAAAGGGTCATAATTAGGAGCGATATTATGTCTATTATTTCACACTATCAGTTCAGGTTTGCTTGTTGGTCGCATTAGCTATTTGATTGACAGACAGGGATTGCAGTATAAGCCTATTCATGGAACCCCAATTTTCATTGTGATGTAACTTACAAAGACAAAGTAAAGCGCATAAATTGTTGAGTAATAATTGTCAATTTTATCTGATCAGTTTTCTAAAATACTTCAAAAGGCTAGAATTTCACTTGCTGGAGAAACATGGTACTGGGCACATCGTCGGCTTTATACGTGACAGGCTGACAGCCGTTTAAAAATGCATCTAAATGACGAGATACGAAGTTTGTATCCTTGTTTTTTTGCATAAAAACCATGTCAAACTTTATTTTTCAAAATAAGAATGAAAGCCTAAACAGTGTGTTTTGTGCTTTTTCATTACTTTAATAAATATGCCCTTTAAAGTTGATTAATTTGGCCCTGAATATTTGAATATTGTGTTATATCTGTTCTTTATACTGGGACAACCTTGCTATAACCTATGTAACGATTACCTAAAAATACGTTTAATTCATTTCCTACAGCCTACAGCTATAATGAAGGCTTAGTATGCATGTTGAAATTTTTCAAGTTTTTAAAGTCTGAACGTTTATCTGTCAGATAGCAAAATTAAAATTCTGGTCAATTAATTTTTTAATATAGCAACCTGATTTGCTGAGATTCTGGGCTCTAGACCCTGGCTATAAAAATATCTGAGAAAATTGAAATCTGCATTCTAAGGAATGCAAGCCTGTGCCATGTGAGGATCCCTATTGTTGGATGCTCCCAAAACTGTGCTTGCATTCACTTATTCGACCCGTATTTTCAGGTTCGTGTAAAAATGATTATAAATTTTATGAATATTCCCTGATGACGTTCCTGAAATCTGCGAATATTCCGGAAAACTAATCGATTTTTCATCGGCCAATTACTGAACGGCCCTAAAAATTTCATGAGGTTCCGTTCATGATTGAATGGAAAATGTTGTGAACTAGCAAACCCACAAACACCGATACGAACAGGAATAAGCGCATGTTTCCTGGCCGAGGCAACAATAGAATGCAAAGCTGTGTTCGAGGGGTATAATCGGTGAATGTATGTACACTTTGAAACAATAACAGCGCTGCCTTGCTTTCCAATAACCCGACTAAGCGCAAGTGGTTTAATCTTGTGTGTATTAATGGTATGTGCTTTTGCAGTAGCGGATATACTGGGTTAGCGATTGATGGGCATTGAGCAATGTGTATATATATATATATATATATATATATATATATATACCGGGACGACGGACTTGGGATTATTAACGCGACCCCCCGCCGGATAGAAAACATAAAAAAAGACCTAAACACTATATTCAAAAAGCATGGACTAAAAAAAAATTGAAGCAAACAAGAAAGTTGTAGATTTCCTGGACGTCACATTTAACCTCACTACGGACAAATACGCTCCATACAACAAACCCAACAACACCTCAACATACGTGAACCACAAATCCAACCACCCACCAAGAATAGTCAGGAATATACCAGAATCAATAAACAACAGACTCTGCGAAATTTCGTGTGACGAGGAAACCTTCACCAAAGCCGCCCCTTTAAACCAAGAGTCTCTCAGAAGAAGTGGATTTAAATGCCAACTGCAATTTAAAGTCAATTAAGACCAACAATCACAACAAAAAAGAAAACGACGCAGAAACATTACCTAGTACAACCCACCCTTCAGCAAAAACGTCGCAACCAACATAGGACAATCCTTCTTGAAAATCCTGGACGAAGAATTTCCTAAAAACACCTTCTCCACAAAATTTTCAACCGTAATACAGTCAAAATAAGCTACAGTTGTATGCCCAACCTGAAACAACACATAGAAGGCCATAACAAACGTATCATCTCCAGGAATAGTACAGCGCCACCTACCGGATGCAATTGCAGGAATCCCCGTGATTGCCCAACACCCGGACAATGCCTCACAAAATCTATCATATACCAAGCCACAGTCAGAACAGAAAACGGAAAGGCGGATGAAACGTACATCGGTCTCACGGAAAACTCCTTCAAAACAAGATATAACAACCATAAAACAACGTTCAGACACCCGGAAAAAAAGGAATAGTACGGAACTCAGCAAATACATTTGGGAACTAAAAGAGAACAACGTCAAATTTGAAATACAGTGGAAAATACTCAGAAAAGCCAAAGCACATTCCCCAGAAACTAACAGATGCAACCTATGCCTGTGGGAGAAATATTTCATTTTTATGTAAACAAAACATGGCCACGCTTAACCAACGCAATGAACTTGTAATTAAGTTGTTGACACGCTAACAAATTCCTGTTACGTAATCTCAGCACAAAGAGTAATCCAGATTAGGCTCGTTGTATAAATCCACATTGTAATAACCACAAATACGCTCCAGTGAACAACCAGTTGTTCAATGTACAACCCCTTCAATCATATCGTTCTGAAGAGTGCCGTACAACGGTACAAAACTAATTAGTAAACACGATGCTTACAATCGTTTGATTCCTTACACATGATATATATATATATATATATATATATATATATATATATATATATATATTAATTATTATTGTATACGTAATTTATTTTCAGTCAGAACGTTTATTTGTTCTTTGTTTTTTTTTTTTATTTTACCTATATGAATACAATCTCAAGTCATGTTAATTTGGATAATTAATTACAGGTACAAGGGGAGGGTATGAGACGGGGTGTTCCCCTTCAAAATTGGTATAATTAAACATGCAATGTTAAGAGAACATATTGAGGCACCTTTAAAAGAATTATGAGGATTTTCTGTTCCTCAACTACCGTTCTCTAAAATGTCTTTCGATAACGTGGTCATACTTCAGAGGGTGGAGGTGTACGTGTGGCATGTCATGTTAATCACAGGGCTTTTCATTAATATCCTCAACTTATAAATTAGAATGTAATTACCCGTTGATTAATTAATTAATTAACTGCTAGGTAATAGTAAATCCTGAAAAAAAACTGGGAAATGAAATAGATCTAATGAAAGATGAAAGGCCTACAGCTCAAGAGAGGGGCACGCTGCGCCAATGCTTATGTCTTTAAATTTAGGCCATATTTTTATATGACGTTTGAGAGCCGAACACTCTGGCATACGCATTAAACTCTCAAATAAATCAAGTAACACCTCGCATAATTGGGCTTCTCTATAGAGTAATCCCATAAATGACACTCAGAGGGCCTCGTTTTGGACCAATTTTGGAAAGCTTGACCTGACCCCGGAGCTCATATAGCCTAATGTCGCAACTGTCGTACAATATAGGCATCCCGCTGTCACAGTGAGGCCTCCTCACTCTTCTGCGTGCACTTGAATGATGCCGACCTGGGCAACTGGTCCACGTCTGGTCAGCACTAGTTTTAGTCATTAAGACGTGTTAAGGGGCTAAAGGATGATCGACATAAGGCAGAGTTCAGCAGCCTGCCGCGACCCTTCTAGCTCCCTGTTTATCATGTTTAACTGTCTAACTGGCAGTATAAGGGTAAGGACAGATCTTTCGGGAATGTGGTAAAATTTTACTAAAATTTCTGTGTTGTTTTCTATTATCTGCTGGGGGGGGACTCCTACATTAGCAAGCGTTCCAGCTTGTAAATCTAAAATATTTACGATCAGTTATTCGAACTTGCATTTTTGGCAATATTTGTTCTTCAAAATAAAAAAAATGAACCGCCACACATAAAGAAGTTAGGTAGATAAATTGAGAAGAGTGAAGATGAAGAAGACCACCCAAAACAAGAAATTCCAGATTCCTGGAAATACTACGGTATGTGAATTTTGTGTTTGTGTTAAGTGTCATAGAGTACAATATACCATAGTACGTATCAGAAAGGGGCCTAAAGGGCTGGTTGAATAGATTTGATGATGATATCATGAGAAATTGGCCTCTGTGACCCTTTAAAGTGAACTGCCATAGCACAGGTAAGCTTGGCCGCTGTCCACCGAAAAGAACATGTAAAGTAGTAACGGAGACATGCCTGTACCTTGTAAGATCGATTATATTGGCATTAACCATGATAAGCAATGAGGCTGGAAATATTGAAGTACCCTAGATGGCCTGATAAAATGGCCAAAAGAGGCTTGAAATATAGAATTGCTGTAAATGGCGTGAGAAATGGTCATGAGTGGCTGGAAATAGGCAACTGCTGTTGTTCAATGGCATGAAAAATGACCTCAGAGCTCGAAAGGTTCAAACTTGTGTCGACATAAGGTGAACCTGTATAGAAGTAGCCTGCTGCGATAGTTTGAAAATGTTCCAATATCGCTTAAACAAGGACTGGCTGTATAACTAAAAATACGAAAAACTGTGCCATGGGGCAACCAGTGTAAAGAATGACACAGTTGTGGTGTCAAATGATCAGCCTCGAGGTAGGCCTATATTTTGAGAAAATATACTAAACTCACTAAAGTATTGTACTTATTGACACAGGTATGTGCAACTGTTTTGATGTACATGAAATGTAGAAACTGTAGAAGATGTTACTTTTTCAGTGCATCTGTTGAAAGTACAGGGCCAGGTAAGGCAGCATGAACTAATTGTATAGAGATAGAGCAGTGGGCTAATTAAGTTAATGTAAAAGATGAGGTTTAATGGTTGTTATGTCAAGTAAGCGTTGATATGTTTGTGTGTGCGTGTATATATATATATATATATATATATATATATATATATATATATATATCTTAAGGTTCTTTCAATCCTTTTTTGGCAATGCAGAACTTTATAATTGTAATGTTAAAAAGGGGACAAGTAATCGTTCATTTATTATTTATTCTGATTATGTGCTAAATATATATGTATAGATAGAGTGATAAAGTGCAGACCCTTTAGTTTATAGTTGACAAAAAATACGCGACAAACTGAGCAAAATATTGTTATATCAATATGTCCCATTTTTAATCCATATAACAATCATTTAAATAAGTAAATGTTTACGTCAGTATATAATACAGTCTAAAGATAATAATATCGTTTTTCATTTTTGTATATCTTTCTTCGATCTATTAGGCTTATTTCAGTGGTTTAATATGGTGTCTGAACAAGATCTTACATTTTATCATATTTGAAAAAAGTAAGCAAATAAGCCTCAAAATAATAATTTAACAGATTTATCTTTTTTAAAAACACACACATCTAAGGAAACCACTTAGAGTATGTGCACTCAAATCTGAATAACCATATATATAGTGACCCTGTAAAAAGTCATGAATGTGAACGTCTGTGGATTTCCTGTCATTCACTGGTAGGGGCAGCAATAAGTGACTTGTTTCATCTGATATTCAGTTTGCTCACATGTTACAGGGCCAAGCAGACAATAATTTCCTTCGCTTAACTCATAGGGGAAAGGCTTAGTAAAGAGCCCAATATAAAATAAAAATCTAAAATAAATACATTCCACAGTTATTTAAAGGATTCAGGTCATATGAATTTGATGTTGAAACAAATAAAAAACCATTAATTTCTCTTTTTAAAATGAATTTAATCTACAGGTTAAAAGCAACGCCAACATCAGATGCACCTATCAAAACAATAGTGGTAACAAATCTGGTAGTACGAGTCTATGAAATTAAAATAAATAGAAATTAAAAACATAGAAAATTATAAATACAAAAAAATTTATAACACTATACAAATGAATTCTTCTAATTTAATACCATGTGCAAGTGCAGAATTCGGTGTTTTCAGGGCCGTGGACGGTATTCTTTATATCTAAATCATAATTTTTTTTGGTGCGGTTTCAAATCAATCATCTAAACTTTTAATGGACACCCTTCAGTTATACAAACCAGACATATGTAGGTGCTCTACCCTGGAAAATATATATTAAATTACCGTACCTATTTGTCTCTGAGATACAACTGAAACATATTTCTGTCCCTCTTTAACTCCTTGGGCAACAGAAAGAGGTATTTGTAAAGTTAGTAAATAGCTATATTGAAAAAAATCTTTCATATGTCCAGTCACATGGATATCGAGCCTACATACGGGTATCAGATGATGTAACACAAAACGGCATCCAGCCTTTGTGACTCCCAAGCACTCATCACTAACCGCAGTGTCCGGATACAAACAAAGACCTTCAATGGGCACAAAAGACACCCTAACTGATAACAAGTCCGATAGCTACCAAGCACCTGGCCTTAGGCCATGTCTCTGCTGGATAATCAGTCAGCTGTCGAAAAGCTTATCAGGTGCAGTAGCTTTATGTACCTTTCGAGTGTCAGGAAAGACTGATATAGTCCAGTAATCCCAGATCAGTTAAATCTGGCTGAGAATTATGCATGTTTGCTGAATATCAAGTGTGTTGAAGGGGGCATTTACGAACATGAAACATATTGTTATATTTGGGGATGCCATTCACCACCTTTTACACAGTTTAATAATAATTCAACATATGAATTATTAAAAGTAACAGCTCATTTCTATTTCTAGTAGTACACATTTTATATTAATGGATTTAAAGACTAAATTTAAGCAGTTAAATCTATCAAAACAGATATTCTTATTTAGGCATGATACCCAATATATTTCTATAAACTTATTTTAGCAGGTTTACTCTCTCGCATGAAAGATTTGAATAAATAGTGTGATCTTTAAAAGATAATTCGACCAACTGTTCTGTTGGTCTCTCTGCAAAATGATACAGTAATCTATTGGTACAGATTACGGCTTAAGGATATTTAGTTTCTATCTATAAGTATAACTTGACTTGCATAACCGAATTAATTATAACAATTAATTATGAAAACATTTTATTATACTTTGAGTTTAACTGTTTTTCAAGTTTGCATCCATTTAGGTATATATAAATTCTGGTTATGTATTGTTATGACTTCACCGTATTCTTGTATTCTTCATTCAACCTGTTTATGATAATTGTTACATAAACCAGATCAGTATAGCATGTGAAAGTTATGCAGACCTGTAAGCTCTCAGTAGATGTCATTAAAAACAAAATAACATTGATTTTTAAGTCAGAGTTGTTCATAATTGATATATTGTGATATAATTTGTGTGGAACAGATACTGCAGCGATGTTTTATTTCTTTGCAGGAGAAAGACGTACATGTTCTGCCTCCTGCACACACCAGTATGTTAAGGACAGCTACAAGTTACAACACGGGGGAAACAGTTGATATTGCCAAGCAGCAGTGCTCCTAACATATATATTTAAATATCATTTTTAAATGCTACATGCTCAGAAATTTATGAGTAAGACTGTCGTATATTTTGTGCTATGCTGACACAGTACAGCCAATGTGGACATTATGCAAAATATTTGCAAACATTAATGTTTTACTGAATCATGAAATGCTATTCTATGTTTTTATTTTTTTCATAACTATCTGATGTATTTATATGATTAAATTTACCAATATAAAAAATTGTGGTAGGGGGAACAGATCAGGATATTACAGTTATATAAAATAAAAACTGCTAGCTCTGTCAGGTCCAAGCTCAATTAATTACAAGCTAAAGGTTTTTCCTGGAATCTCTGTCCCCTGGTTTTTTACTTTGAGGTTGTAATGTGCGTTTGTTCAAAATTGCTTTTGCCTGTATACGTCCAAGATGTCTTCTTCATATTTACCTAATAAGGGGGAGAGTGTAAGGCCTAAACCCCTCAGCTATTAGTATTTGGACTGACCCATATATGCCACCTCTGTTGTAAAGTAGGCTGGCCTACAGCCGGGAATGTTCAGGCCTCCCTCTTCTGCGTGCACTTAAATGATGCAGACCTTGGCCACTGGCCAACGACTGGTCAGCACTAGCTTTAGTCATTTAGATGGGTTAAGGGGCTATAGGATAATCGACATAAGGCAGAGTTCAGTAGCCCGCCGCGATCTTAAAGTTCTGCATTGTTTTCTATTATCTGTAGGAAAAATACTACACCGGCACATTATTTCTTAAGAGACCCTGGTATTTTCCAGTCCTGGCTTTGTGTAAAACTCAAAAGTCATAAGCCGAAGGTTGGAAGCCAGGGATTTTATAGAAAAAGCGTTAAAACATGTATAAAATACCTCTAGCTCAACACCATTTGTTTGTAGTGAGTATATAATACAATACATAATACATATACTAACATTTGATATAATAAACCCGAACACGGCATTAAAAAATACATTTATATATTAAGATGTCATTACATATTTAAACAGTCCATAAGTTGAACGAATATGGAAATTTAAAATACCCCAATAGGACATCGCTGGAACATAAAAAAAATTCAACTTCAAATAAGTGGAAATGTTAAGAATATTTTCAAAATATTTTATAATTGATTTCACTCTCAAATTTAACGTTATGTGCGTTATAAGGGCATCTAAACAGAATGTGCTTCCTTCAACTAAGGATGTAGTGACGATTACAACGATCTCGATGAATAAATTTCAATTTTGTTCTAAGAGGAGATAGTTGAATGTCATATCTAAGATAAATAACCTCATAAATAAGAACTTGATTGACATAACACATTTGGGACTTCAAGTAAATGTCTGAATGTCTAGAGGTGACCTGATGTCCTAAAGCAGCTACGGATAATGGTAATTTCCATGAACCTGTAGCAAAGTTAAGATGCATCCCTTGGAATTCCACATAACAATTTTGACGTCATACAATAACGGAAAAACCTATTTCGATAAATTTTCAACAAATACTCGTCAAATCAATAAGAGTGGAAAATCTTGTTAGATATTTACCGCCAAGATAAAAATTTCAATTATAATTACAAATATTAATCATTTCACTTTGGCTAAATAGTAATTAATTATATAAAAATACTTTTCATGCACATGAATATTCCCTGTATACACACAATTTTTATTTGATCCTTTTATATTTACCCTTTTCGTAATTAACATTTTTTTACAATAAAAAAAAATTTAATAGATGATTATTCTTATGCCGGGGTATCTCTGTACTATAGTCCGAATTCTGTATAGAAGTTCCCTGCGTTTTCGGACCTTCCTCCCTCCAGACCTCATAGTTGCTTGGATCAGGCTTTATTATAAAATTGATTATTTAAATAGCTTTACGAAACTTTTTAGCATAGAAAGCCTTTTTATTCTGTTACAGTTTATTTTTAAACATTTTCTAAAAAATTTTGTTTTGCCAAATATTTTGCTGATGTTTTATTGATTTGTTGATGATTTCCATCCATTGACATAAATTTTAATATGTATATATCGTAAAGTACATGAATTAATGTTTGTGAAAATTGTACTTAACAGCACAAAATTATCGAGGATATATTAAATCGTTCTGCAAAACAGAAATGATTTTATTTTATATGATCGCAAAAATAACGGCATCATATCTATTTATACATGCATTGTGTATTTTTTTTCTGTCAAAGTTTTGTTTATAAATTTGTCCGACATGTCTGATGAAATCATTATCAAACTATTCAGTGTAAATTATAATGTGTATTAATTATGATGTCAATTTTGGTAAAATTTTAAAGCATGAATTGAAAAAGGTTATATTCTATAGCATGAACATATCGGGAAAATATCACTTTTTTATTTAACAAAACAATATAAATCTATTCGTGCCCTCTGATCATGAAATGAAAAATATAATATTGTATCAAATGTACATGTATTACATAAAAGGTTCTGTGATAGTCTAGGGGATACATAATCCTGATGAAATTGTTTGGTCAATGGAAAATGAAAAGGTCGATAAATTAATACATGAAAAATAGATCATCTTATCGAAACAACCTTTTTGAAAAAAAAGATAATAATAAAAAATTAAAGAATATATGTACGCGAACGATTGGTAAATCATCACGTGCCGCCTCAGCCAAGTCGCGTGCATGTATGCGTCAGAATGTTACATACTTTGACAGGTGGTAGATCAGCAGTGGAAGCTGTATCGATTACTTCTCTGATTCTGCATCAACACATGCATGGTATTTCACAACAATGGGCAGCTACACGGGTTCCTGATGAGTTGATGTAATCGACATTATATAAATATAGCATGCATATATAGGGAGCCCGGGATTTATAAACTTAAGAAAAGCACCCTGATAAATTAAAAATAAAAATTTAATGAAAGGGACCTCTCCACTGAATCTTTCTCTATTCCGCGTGAATCAATAAATAAATTTAGTTTCTTGAATATTTATTTTTATAAATTAACCTACATTTGATACCTGATCAGACTTAAAACAGAGTTAAAGAGTAAAACAAACAGCATATACTTCCATAAGGAAAGTGTACGCTTTCCATAGCCCTCCATGTAAAACGAATGCAAATAAATATTCATTGTGGTTAATTTCTTCCATGTACGGATCTGTAGTACTAAATATAATATTTACCACAATAGTTATACCGTAATTATTGTACACCAATACACAGGAATTTCTACATTTCCATGCATTCTAATGGGTCTTAAGAGCTCTTTGCTCATCCAGGCCCTTTGGACCCGACGGGTAAAAACCTGTAAAAACTTGTTAATGCTATTTAAGACAAATGAGAGACTTAAAGTTGAGACTTCATCGTCAAGCCTGTTCTAATGCCCTTCGAAACTCCTGGGTCCGAGTCCCTTCCGATCACTGCCGATTAAAACTCCATATATTTGCTAACACCAAAGAAAAAAAAATTCAGCATTAACAAGCATATAGCCCGGCTTCTTTGAGTCTGCCTGTTGACAGCTTTATAAAGGCAAGTTAACGTTAAAAGCCAAATAGATTTTCTAATTTTCAAGTATTTTCTAATGTTCTTCACACAGGAAACTCCTGGCGGGCCTGGGCCACCTTGGTCAATCACTATTACAAATTATATATTTACATTTCGTAAAACATGTGTCTTCATCATTTTCGAACTTTTTATTGGAAATTCCTGAGCTAAAATAAAATCATGTGAGACTTCTTCATTTTCAAACACTTTATTTGACCCTATAGGGAATTCCTAGCCGGTACGGGTCCCTTAATTTAGACCCCTCTATTTGGATTAAAAACTCCAGATATACGTGTTTCTTAAATGACAAACGGGATGCGCATTTCTGTCGCCCTATATTGGACCCTCGATCTCGGGGTCTCCTGAGGAAAATTTATATAAGCTAAAATAAAATCTAAATGAGACTTCTACATTTTAAAACACTTTGTTCTACTCTAAAGGAAATTCCCGGTCGATCGGGTATCTCGGGTCCGTCGCGCCCCCGTTACGGTGTACCTGCTGACCTCACCGCTCATATAGCGCCTGCTTTATATTAGATAAAAACGGGCGGGGATTGAACACCACACACTGACGTTACCGTATACCTGAAACAATCACAGAACTGGTATTTAATGGCTAACCGCCAGGACTGTCGTGTGCCATGACCTATGCATGAGCAGCGGCTTTCAATGAGGATTTTATGTTGTTCGTTATAGCTACTAGAGGGTGTCATCCTATACTGTTACTGAATTTTACAAATTATTACAAATACAAGTTTGTGAGCTTTTTTTGCAAAACAGTTTAAACACGCCCTGATAATTTACGAAATTGGGTGCCCCCTAAAAATTTATTGAACTGATTTTAGGGGGGGGGGGGGGCGCGCGCCTGTTGCGCCCCCCCCCCCTTCTAAACACGCCCCTGTAACAAACTGAATTATGAAAAAAAATGTCATCTGGAAGATATTGAAAATGCTTGACACGCATTCTAGCGAATTGTTGACCAGTACATGGCCGTAGCTTCCGAGTTTAACACATTTGGACCAAATCCCGGCACTTGCGAGTCTGCCCGACAGTTCCTCCCGACGATATTTTTGTCGCTGCATGGTTATCCAAAAAGAAGTGAGTGACTCAATTATTAATTTAATAATGTGTTATATTTGGTAATGATACTATAAAGACTACACATAAAGTTAAAATTAGTCAAACACTTATATCCTATCCTTTACATTTAATTTTGATATCCCCAAGAGAATGTCGTAGCTCGATTTTGCTACCGTCCATTGTTAAATGGCCATACACTTTGCACAAAGTCACGCAGGTAATGTTATTAAACACTTTTATTGACACTTAAATCATACATCTATCTTTGCGACCTTGTCCCCTCTTCCGCCCAGCCTTGTTTTTATTAATCTATCCATTATAAAGAAAATACAAATCGCTTTACGGAATCCAGGACTCACAACATACAAAATCATTAAGAAATAATTTAACTACACACAAATATAGTAAAATGCCACCATATAAACAGTGTTGACACATCGAAATTACATCCATCCCGGACATTTAGAATGAAACACTGTACTATATGTGTATACTACACGGTGGTTTTGAAAATTCTTGATGTTTGCAACAATTAAGGTCAGGTAATATGGAATATTATGCAAAGAAACTGTGTGTATGAAGATCAGCACAATAAGTCAAGACATCCCACGGTTTGGTCTATTTTTTTGCCTACAAAACTCAAACTCAAATGGGTACTAAATACTGATTATAAGGGTGTTGTTATCAGTAATGATCCAGGTGAACTATTAAAAAAAGCGGGGTAGTTACTTTTCTATTATAATTAATATAAATAAACTTTTAGCAAACTTCAGGGGCCGGCCTTGACAAATCGTTCAAAAGCTCTTTAAATCACATTGTTTTTGTTCATGCCAAACTTGGAACACGAGACATGAAAGTATGAAGTTTATTGTTAGTGGTTATAACATTTTTTTATGATTTTTAAAGCAAATGAAATGCACAAAGTGGGATCGTATCTGTCATTATCAAGTCAACGTGCAGTGGCGGATCCAGGATTTAAGGGGGGGGGGGGGGGTCAAACCCAGGTGCTCTAGTAAAAACCCTAAATTAAGGTCCCTAGGTCCGGAAAATGGGGGACCAGGGTGTAAAATATTGTCTGAAACCCTTAAATAAGGTTGCTTCAGATGAAAAAGGGGGTTCCGGACCCCTCATTATAAAATACGAATGACCTTTTTTTACGAATGTTCCAGTATCAACCTATTTAGTTCATCCACAAGTGATGGCATTCCAAAAGATTCTATGTATATATTTGAATTTCTGGTTTTATTCAGGAAATAACTGGATGGTGACCACGGTTAGCGCATTACTTTATGCAGACAAGTTGGATACATTTGAAGCAGAAGGCATGAAAGGATTTTCCAATGTGCCCATTGAGTTTCTTGACCTAAAGAAGTTTACGGAGTTCGTGGTGCACCCAAGCGTCTTTTTCACACATCTGTTGCCGCCCCGCCTGCACCGGCAGTTCCTGGACAAGAAACATAAGATAATTCATCTGATGCGGAACCCAAACGATGTTGCCGTGTCCTACCTTCACTTTTTTCGCATGTAAAAACCGTTTGAATGTTATAAAGGATCAAGGGACGAGTTCTTTCCGTACTTCTTGGAGGAAAATATTATTTATAGCAGCTGGCATGAGCACACTAAAGAATGGGTCAACAACTCGCACCACCTGAATGGTAAGCACGTTTATTATGAAGACGTACTGGCTGATCCTTACCTGAAAATTGCTGAAATTGCGACCTTCCTTGGAAGACCCCTGACAAATCAATAACTGGAGAAGATTGTATCCAAAACCTTGTTTGATGAGATGAAGAAATATACCCACTTAAGTCTAGAGCGTCCTATTGTAGACCTTGAGATTTCCCCTTTCATGCGCAAGGGTAAGGTGGGAGACTGGAAGAACTATTTTAATGAAGAGCAAAAGCAGCAAGCAGAGGAAAAGTACCAAGAACTGGTAAAAGCAACGGGGGTTAAATTTAGGTTTGAATAAACCTGTTCCTTTTCATTTTCATTTTCTTTACATTTAAATAACAGGTATTTCTATTGGGCAATGGAGAAAAACATTTGTAAAATGACCGATGTGTCAGAATAAGAGGACGGAGAAACCAGCTGTGATTATAGACCAGTCTCAATTGTATTTGGTTGCTTCATTAGATAAGTTCTATAATTAACTGCTAGATGGTAGATTTGACTGATTGGCCTCTTGTAAATAATATTCGAGGCTTTCAACTGACATTTACATAATATAAAGAATAGTATAAATATTATTTTCTGCTTATTTTAATTCAAGAAAAAAAAATCCTTGAAAAGACTGTTGGAAATAAAATCTAACTTTCTTTATGCCGTGTTTCCATTGAACGTTCAGCACGCCGGCGTACCGTGAAACTACCATTAACCACTCAGATATACTCCAAGTAACCATGAGTAAATTGTCAATAATTAGCAGGGCGCCCTGTCAGAAGAAGTTTATTTTATCTGGAAACGGTGTTTAGTATGTATTGGTGGAAACGGTGTGTTTTATGTATTGGTATACGCAGTGATGTCTTCGTCATAAATGTCATGCAGCGGCACACCTACGCCTGTATATATATACGCCTGAGATAAGAACAAATGTATACTCTTGCGATACGTACTTAAATTTACCCTTGGAACAACAGTAATTCAATAAACTTCCATGGTCTATATTTCGTCCTCCAAAACATTGATACCTTCGCCAATGAAGTATTTAGAGATCCCGGCGCAGGTTGGGAAAGAAAGGAATAATTAATCAAAAATCCTTAACCAAAAGGGTCGCACTCTTTTGATTACTATTCTGCATGTATATAGTATGACCAAGGTTCTCTATGTATTCAAGCTTAACTGAAACCGGAATTTTGATTAACTAACAAACATTGGAACTACGAGTGAAGACCCCTATATTTTTCTGTAAGGATAAAAATGTCGAATAGGAAATGTAGTTGGCGCGAGATTGTCTAAAGCTTGTGTCTAAAGCTTACGTGTCTAAAGCTAATTCGTGATACAAAAGCTTCAGCCAACTGCGTGCATGTGCATGTCGGCAGGAATATATAAGCTTAATATCATAAAATTAAAGTCCTTGTTGGGGTTGTATTTAAAATAATACACTTGAGTTTGAGGGCCAGCATTTTCCCGTTTCCTGTACATATTGCAGGTAATGACATGCATATTGATGGCCTTATTAATTAGCGATGCTATTTCAGGTAAATCAAATACCGGCTGCTGTCAAAGGTAATTTACTCAAGGTAATCGATATTTTCGGGGTATAAGACATACAAAATTTATCAGGTATAATCTTCAAAAATATACTATTTTAAAATATTTCAAAATACTATATATTGTACCATCCTATTAGGCGCTCATTTCTAATAAACAACTCATTCATTGCCTTCCTTTTATTTTTTTCTCTTCACTTACAAGGGAAATCTCAATCTCAAGTTATTCAAAATAATTCTCGCACTCGCATACAACCACAAAAATAACGATCTTTGTCAGCACATCCGCCTGAGCTCCAAAAATAAACCAGATTACGCCCTGTATATAAGACAAACAAGACAGTAAATTTTAAGTTCTGAAGAGAACATCTCGAATATAAAACCGCGTATTTTCCATATAACAGAAATTACACTACTGGCTTCAGAAACGCTTTCGAAGTCTTGTGGAGCCTTTTAGTTGGTTCTTAATTGATCAGTGTGCATCTATGGCTGCTCCTCTGCGTTAATTGAAGCAGTATCAGATATTTGATTTAATCACTTCTATATGTTCTTTGTTTGATATTTTCAACATTTCGGTTACTCTTTCTTATCATCACAGGAAGTAAAATTTAAACGAAATATTAATGATTATGGCTTAATGAATTTTCCCAGCTTAGTATTTAGACTCAGACACAATTTTATGGTACAATTATGTGTGTGTCTTCTCATGCGGCATTTTAATAGTCTTCATCTGGTGTATAATAATCCTATTCGGGTGTTCTTAAAGGGTCATAATCAGGAGCGATATTATGGCTTTTATTTCTCACTATCAGTTCTGTTTTGCTTTATACAATTGTTGCATTAGCCATTTCAATTAATTGATCAGTTTTCTCCAATATTTCAAAAGGCTAGTTATTCCTGAGTTTCACTTGCTGGAGAAACATGATACTGGAAATATATCCTTATTTCTTTGCATAAAAATCATGTTACACTTAATTTTTCAAAATAAGAATGGAAGCCTAAAATGTGTGTTTTGTGCTTTTTCATTACTCAAATAAATATGCATTTTAAAGTTGATTTGACCCTGAATATTTAAATATCATGTTATATCTTTCCTTATACTGGGACCACCTTGCTGTAACCTATGTTACGAGTACCTAAAAATACGTTTAATTTCCCTTCCCACAGCCTACAGCTATAATGAAGGCTTTGTATGCATGTTGAAATTTTTTAAGTTTTTATAGTGAGAACGTTTATCTGTCAGACGACAAAGTTAAAATTCTGGTTAATCAACTCTAAATTTTGAGTTTAGCAACCTGATTCGCTGGGAACCTGGGCTCTAGGCCCTGGCTATAAAAATATCTGAGAAACTAGAATTCTGCATTCTAAGGAATGCAAGCCTGTGCCATGTGAGGGTCCCTATTGTGGGATGCTCCCAAAACTGTGCTTGCATTCACTTATTCGACCCGTATTTTCAGGTTCGTGTAAAAGTTATTTTAAATTTTATGAATATTCGCTGAAGACGTTCCTGAAATCTGGACATGTTCCGGAAATCAAATCGATTTTTATCGGCCAATTTCTGAACTGCCCTGAAACCCATAAACACAGGTACGAGCGGGAAATAGCGCATACCTCCTGGGGGAGGCAACAATAGAATGCATAGCTGTGGTCGGGGGGGGGATATAATCGGTGAAAACATGTATATACACTTTGAAACGATAACAGCGCTGCCTTGCTTTTCAATAACCTGACTAAGCGCAAAGGGTTTAATCTTGTACGTATTCATGGTATGTGCTTTTGCAGTGGTGGATCCAGATATTCGAGAACATGGGGGCACTAATATACTGGATTAGCGGTTGATGGGCATTGAGCAATGTAGGGCCTATGTATGTGTATATTTATATGTAATTGAGCAATATATGTATGTGTGTATATATTTATATATATATATATATTATTGTGTACGTATTATATTTTCAGCCTATAGAAAATATGAATATTTGGGGTTTTTTTTATTTTTTAATTCACCTATATGAATAAAATCTAAAGCCATGTTAATTTAGACGCGCATGCCATGATTTACACAAGCCAAGCGAGCCGTTTAGGCGTGCCTGCCATGATTGACACAAGCCGAGCGAATCTCATTGCTTGCATTACATTTCATTGGGCTTTATATAAAACTGATTGGTCCCAGATGCCCCGCCTCCTGGTCGAAGGTCACGCATGTCACCTTTCTGTCACGCACCGCATTCGCTCTATTTCAGAATGTCAAGCTTGATTTTTAGCGAACCTGTGAGCTTATGCGATGGTGCGGCGTCGTCCGTCCTGCGTCGTTTGTACGTTAACCATAGCTATCTCAAAAACGGCAGGAGCTATAGCATCACCAAATTGTTTTGCAAATAATCAGTCATCCAAAAAACTATATCGGATTTTGTTTATTTTTTTCTAACTGCATTTTCTTAGATTTTATAGGGAAAAAGCTAAAAAAAACTTTAAAAATCTTCTTCTCCGAAACTGTCCAGCCAAATTGTCCAATATTTCACAGAATGATCCCTGGAACAATCTTTCTCAAGTTTGTTCGAATGGTTTCAGTTCGGAGATTTTTAGCCGAGTTACAGGGGTTGAACTTTTAACTGTGCAAAAAAGTATATTAAAATCTAAATTTCAGAAACGGCTGGAGCTATTTTTTATGCCAATGTTGGTCACATAGGTCATATCTGAAATTGAGGTATTGGTTGCGCCACCTGCATCGGCCTTTTTTGTACGGGGTCATCAGTGCCTGTACCACACTGTAGGCTACAAAAAAATTCTTCTCTGAAACCATATCTCCAAAATGTTTAATATCGCACAGAAATAATCCTAGGGTAGTGCTTTCTCAAGTTTGTTCAAAAGGTCTCTTTTCAGTGACTTTTGGCTAAGTTATGGGAAGCTGAATTTAGTCATATGCCATAACAGCCCATTTTAGCTCGGTGGCTACAAAGATCTTCTACTCAAAAACCAATGGGCCAAATTCTTAAATCTCACTCATTAATTATCCTCAGATGTTTATAATTCAAATGGTTTTGGTTCAGTGCTTTTTTTGGCTGAGTTACGCTGAGTTAGCCAGTTTGCTGTAAATTTCCTATATGAGTTATAAACCTGCGAAACGTTTTTCGACTGATGCCACTGAAGCCAGTTTGTTAAATATTTTACAATAATAATCCCTACAATAATTCCTATAATAATTGTCATTAATGGTTCCACTTGAATGATTTTTGGCTGAATTATTGTTATTGAATTGTGTCATTTTACCATATATGTTAGCTGTGTTATGCTGTTACATCTAGCCTGGCACCGGTATATTAGCTTCTATTACATCATGCCACAAGACATTTAGATTCAGGTTATCTTTGGTTAACATTGACAAGAAAGTTTTTTAAAAGCCTTACAATCATGGATATTCAGCTCTCTGTGGCTATATAAAGACAACTGTACGTGGATTATAAATGATTGGTATCCCTACCAACTTAATTCAAGAATTTGCCGTCAATGAGATAAATCTGTAATTTAATTTTGCATATATATTCCTGGTTTCTTTTTTATAAAAAGTCAGCTGAAAAGCATTTTGTATAGGGAAAATAAATTTCAAAGTTATTTCAAGTAGGGACCACTTGATTTGGCAGATTGCCAGTGCCTTGATCTTGGCCATTAGCCAAGATGATGTCAGCTCTATAAATAGTTTTGGCACAGTGCAAGGATTGGAAGAAGTGCAGCCAGGTTTAGGTCAAGAGTTCTCCCAGTGCAGTAGCTGTATTCTATTTATAGCTTTGGAAGACTGCTCACTGCATCATATTTGGCACCAAAGTTCAGCCTGAATCTATTTATAGCTTTGGCAGACTGCCAACTGTGTCAAATTATGCAACCGGTAAAGAGTTCACTCAGTGCAGCGGGGTACAGGTCAAAAGTTCACTCAGTCTAGCCAGGTGCAGTTCAAGAATTCACTCAGTGCAGTAGCTTGAGGCAGCTATTTGTCACAGGTCACTCGGGGGCAACTGCCTTACTCACCTAAACCTTGTCAGACCAGTGCATCAAACTCTGGGGAAGTTTGATGTATTGGACTGATATTTTGACATGTCTATGCGTCTTTGATGGTATTCTCATTTACAAGACAGGTGGTGCCACTTAAATTGTCTTTTGCAGTGTATGCGCCTGCATATTTCTACAGAGCAATTTGATGCATCAGCCTAAGTTGGGCATGTTTATACATATCGGGTAGCTTTATAGTGTACAAGACTAGTGGCGCCACCTACAATAATTTTTGCACAGTGTATGTCCCTGCTTATTTCACAGGAGGGGTTTGACATATCAGTCTGACATTGGGCATATTTATATATCTCTTCTTTATATATAAGACTGGTGGTGCCAGCTACAATCGTTGTATCCGCCAAAACAGAGTTTTGCGGATACCATGTTTTCAGTCGGACGCCGACGCCGCCGCCATAGCCGCATAGATTTCCAGAGAACTCCTCCATAACCACTGGGCAGAATTTTTTTTTAAATTCGGAATTATGATCGGTCACATGCGAACTGCTGCGCCCTCATTTTTGGTTGACCTCTGACCTTTCCTCTCTGCCCAGCGTCCATTTGTGCGTCTGTTTCCACACATAAACCCACATATCTCGGGAACCGTTTGACCGATAAGGCTAAAGATTTCGCACAAATGTAGCCCTTGGAAAGCTTTATAACATACACTAAAAATGGTGGCGCCACCTGCAACCATTTTTGCACGGCGTCCATCTGTTTATCTGCCTTGGGATAAAAACACTCAAATCTCTGCATTGGTTGGACTTATCCATCTGAAATTTTGCATGTGTATACATCCTGGACAGCTTTCTTGATTTTATGACAGGTTGCGCCACCTATATTCACGTTTAAGCTGCAGACATCCAAGCTCATAACTCGGGAACCGTTTGACCAGTTGGGCCAAAATTTTGCATGTGTATAGATCTCCCATAGCTCTTTATCATTTATTTATGACAGATGGCGCCACCTACATTTATGTATACCTGCAGACATTCAGGCTTATATCTCAGGACTGGTTTGACATATCCCCCTGAAATTTTGCATGTGTATAGATCTCACATAGCTCTTAACCATACCCAAATTGGTGGTGCCACCTGCCACCATTTTTGCACAGCGTCCGTCTGTTTGTCTGCCGTGGACTAAAATCACTCATATCTCAGTAGTGGTTTGACTTATCTGCCTAAAATTTTGCATGATTATACATCTTGGATAGTTTTCTGGATTTTTTTTTGGCAGGTGGCACCACCTACATTTATGTATACCTGCAGACATTCAGGCTTATATCTCAGGACTGGTTTGACATACCC
Organism: Sipunculus nudus; assembly: GCA_026874595.1. Lineage (NCBI taxonomy): Eukaryota > Metazoa > Annelida > Sipuncula > Golfingiida > Sipunculidae > Sipunculus > Sipunculus nudus. The sequence continues at coordinate 83,135,763 of CM049308.1, read as the reverse complement.
CCCTGAAATTTCGCATGTGTATAGATCTCACATAACTTTTCATCATACACAAAATTAGTGGTGCCAGCTGTCACCATTTTTGCACAGCACATATCTCAGTAGTGGTGTGACTTATCTGCCTAAAATTTTGCATGTTTATACATCTTGGATAGCTTTCTGGATTTTGTGGCAGGTGGCGCCACCTTTAATTCAGGCTTATATATCAGGACTGGTTTGACATATCCCCCTGAAATTTTGTATGTGTATAGATCTCACATACCTCTTCATCATACACAAAATTGGTGGCACTGCCGTTGGCTAAAATCAATCAGTAGTGGTTTGACTTTTCTGCCAAAAATTTTAATATACATCTTGGACAGCTTTCTGGATTTTGTGGTAGGTGGCGCTTCCTACATACACATTCCGGCTGCAGACATCCAAGCTATTATGCACCTCACTCTATAACCCCTTGCCACTCAATCCATGCTTCACTTCACCTTTCCCTCCTTTGGAGGATACACGTAGTCGCTTGTTGACTACCCATATTCTTGTTTTTGTGTTGTGTGCACCCATGCCAGACTTGCAGCAGTGATGTATGTTTTATTGTTTTTGTTCTAATTGTTTAGTACTTGCATTGTTCATACACATGTTACACATGTTCTTGAAAATTAATGGTCCAGCATTGAAGCATTATACCTGGTGTAATCTCATTGCACAGGTTCGCATTAGGCCTGCAAGCCTTGTTTTTGTTTGCTCGGGATCCAGGAAGGTGGAGTTACTATTTTAATGACAATAAACCAGTTCTTTGCCTTATTTGAAAACTTGTATGATAACTTTTGCATGACCTTGTGACGCAAGCAGATTTGAACGTACCGTTAGAACAAAGGAAAATACGCCGCATGTGGAACAACATAGGCACCCCGCTGTCACAGTCTCTTCGTTTCGATGGACTCAGGTTCCCGGCACATTACTTCGTAAGAGACCCTGACATTTTCCAGTCCCGGTTGTGTGTAAAACTCGAAAGTCATATGCCGGAGGTCGAAAGCCAAAGATTTTTTGGAAATAAGGCGTAAAAACATGTATAAAATTCCTCTAGCTGAACACCATTTTCATTTTTATTTATAGAACAAAGTGTTTTATAATTCTGTGAAGAATCATAGTTATCCATTCATTAACCAAAAGTTATAGACAATTTTGTGCTCGTTAATTGACAGGTGGACTCTATGACCTGTGACCCGACCGATCAAAATGTGTTGTTTTACATACGCAATAAACTCTAAGCAAAATCAAATTAACTTTTTACAGAATGGGGATAATCTATTTACCGGTCCCATGCATGAGAGTGCCTCGATTTAATCTTGATACCTTGACCCGACCCCGAAAAAGCTGAAAGCAACTATTGTATCAAATAATCACCCCGCTTTCACAGACTCGTGTTCACACGACGTACGTGTTACAGTTCGACTATATTCAAGATAGCCTATAGGGATCGGATTAATTCTGTTTAGTTTCTGCAGGATGGCTGGTGTAAGGAAATTTCAAACACCGTGTAACCTGCCAGATGAGTTTAAATTTCAGGGCTGTATCTACCACAGTCAAGTCTCCCAGACAGTCCTGGAGAGTCTGCCCGACTGGCCAGTTCCTTCCGACGATATCTTTGTCGCTGGTTATCCAAAAAGTGGTGGGTGACTCAATTATTAATTTAATAATGTGTTATATTTGGTAAAGATACCTAAGACTACACATAAAGTTAAAATGAGTAAATTACTAATATCCTATCCTTTACATCATTTAATTTTGATATCCCAAAGGGAGAGTCGTAGCTCCATTTTACGACTGTCCATTGATAAATGGCCATACTCCTTGCACAAAGTCACGCAGGTAGTGTTATAAAACACTTTTATTGACAATTAAATCATATATCCATCTTGGCGGCCCTCTTCCATCTTGACTTCCGTGCAGCCTCTTTATCATTAATCCACCCATTATAAAGAAAATACAAATCGCTTTACGGAATCCAGGACCCACAACATACAAAATCATATACGAAATAATATAACTACATACAACCTATATATAGTAACATGCCGCCATATAAACAGTGAAGACACATCGAAATTACATCCATCCCGGACATTAAGAATGAAGTACTATACCTTACAATACTATACTATATGTGTATACTACACGGTGGTTTTGAAAATTCTTGATGTTTGTAACAATTACGGTCAGGTCATATGGAATATTATACAAAGAAACTGGGTGTATGGAGATAATCACAATATCTCAAGACATCCTACAGTTTGGTATATTTTTTTGTCTGCAAAACTGAAACATAAATGGGTACTAAATACTAATTGTTAGGGGGTTATTATTAGTAATGATCCAGGTGTACTAGCCTATAAAGAAAAAGCGGGGTACTTACTTTTCTATAATATAAATAAACTTTTAGCAAACTTCAGGGGCCTGCCTAGACAAATCGTTCATAAGCTCTTTAAATCACATTGTTTATTGTTCATGCCAAACTTGGAACATGAGGCATGAATGCAGAAGTTTATTGTTAGTGCTTATAACATTTTTTTATGATTTTTAAAGCAAATGAAATGCACATAGTAGGCTCGTATCTGTCATTATCAAGTCCACGTGCAGTGGCAGATCCAGGATTCAAGGGTGGGGGGGGGGGGGGGTGTAAAACCCAAGAGGACTAATGAAAAACCTAAAGAAAAGGTCCCTAGGTCCGGAAAATGGGGATCCAGGCTGTAAAATTTTGTCTGAACCCCTTAGGTAAGGTTGCTTCGGATGAAAAAGGGGGGTTGGGACCCCTCACCTTAAAATACGAATGCAAAGGACAAAGTTCCAGTATCAACCTATTTACAATGTAGTTCATCCACAAGTGATAACATTCCAAAAGATTCTGTGTATATAATTGAATTTCTGGTTTTCTTCAGGAAATAACTGGATGGTGACCACTGTTAGCGCAATACTTCATGCGGACAAGTTGGATACATTTGAAGCAGACGGCATGAAAGGATTTTCCGATGTGCCCTTTGAGTTTCTTGACCTGAAGAAGTTTACGGAGTCCGTGGTGCACCCAAGCGTCTTTTTCACACACCTGTTGCCGCCCCGCCTGCCCCGGCAGTTCCTGGACAAGAAACATAAGATAATTCATCTGATGCGGAACCCAAACGATGTTGCCGTGTCCTACTTTCACTTTTATCGCATGTACATACCGTTTGGATGTTTTAAAGGGTCATGGGACGAGTTCTTTCCGTACTTCTTGGAGGGTAATATTATTTATAGCAGCTGGTATGAGCACACTAGGGAATGGGTCAAAAACTCGCACCACCTGAATGTTAAGCACGTTTATTATGAAGACTTATTGGCTAATCCTTACCAGGAAACTGCGGAAATTGCGACCTTCCTTGGAAGACCCCTGACAAATGAACAACTGGAGAAGATTGTATCCAAAACCTCGTTTGATGAGATGAAGAAATACACCCACTTAAGTCGAGAGCACCCTCTTTTAGACCTTGAGATTTCCCCCTTCATGCGCAAGGGTAAGGTGGGAGACTGGAAGAACTATTTTAATGAAGAGCAAAAGCAGCAAGCAGAGGAAAAGTACCAAGAACTGGTAAAAGCAACGGGGGTTAAATTTAGGTTTGAATAACCCTGTTCCTGTCCATTTTATTTTTCTTTACATTTACAGGTACTTATGTTGTACAATGGAGAAAAATATTTGCGAAAAGACTGGAGTGTCTGAATGAGAGGATGGAGAAACCGACGCCATGCATGCATTATATTTTTTATCACGCGTGCGTGATGGTGGACCAATCTCCATTGTAGATAGTTGTTTCATTACATTACTTCTATAATTAACCGCTAGGAGCTAATATTGACCGAGTGACCTCTATGTGTTCAAGCTGAACTGGAACCGGAATTTCTATAACTAAACAAACATGGAACATGGTTCAGACCCCTTATTTTTTTCTGTAAGCAACACACATGTAACACACAAGTCGTAAAGGTTATGTTATGTCAAAAGTTTGCGCGAGATTTTCAACAGCTTACGTGCGTGTACACGTGGCATTCTTGTGTATGTCGGCGTTAATATACTATCTTAATATTATAACTTAAGAGTACGTGTTGGCTGTAAATTTAAGATACGCTGGAGTTTGATAGTCAGCATTTTAGGGGTTTTCTATACCTAATGCAGGTAATGAAATGCGAAACGAAGGCCTTATTATTAACGATGCTATTCCAATTAGTTAAATTACATGCTGCTGTCAAAAGTAATTTACGCATGGTTATCAATATGGTCTGGGTAAAGGCGTACAAAATTTATCTGGTGTTATGGTTCTGAGCCAATAGGCCAATCAACTAAGAAGACCTACATGCCTAGTATGAACCTGTGCAAAGTTTGGGAGTATGAATGGAGGTTTATTTTTAAAATTTAATATTGATCCTCTTATGTCCTGCATATCTACCTTCGTCATTATGATTTCATCAAAATGGACGTTTCGGACCTGCACATTTCGGACTAGGCCATTTTAAAACTAGGACGTATCAGTCAGGATATTTCCGATATGTTCTTTTTGCCAGGGAGGATTACTGGGACAGCATGCTTCGAAGAAGAACATTTATTAATGTTTTTAGCTTTTTCCCTATAAAATCTAAGAAAATGCAGTTAGCCAAGAAATAAACAGAATCCGATAGAATTTTTTAGATGATTTTTTGCAAACTAGTTAGCCATTGGTTTGACGCTCAGCTGCAAAGCACGACCTGCAACATCATGGGCTGAGATTCACGACTTCCATTTAAAATTCTGGAGAATCTATTTGCCAATTTTGTTGAAACTTTCTATGATTATAGAAATATTTATCACAAATTTCCGGTTATAAAACATAGTGACTTAATGGTCTGAAGCAAAATGTATGGTTATTGAGTAAACAGGAACAAACCCCATGGCTTAATTGATACCCATCAGTCCAAATAAGAACACAACAAAAGCCAAATAGCAGGTCAAATTATATGGCAAAAAAATCAAGAAAAAACATGCAAAAATTATTGAGAAATGGATACTTCCGTATGAATTTTAATGCAATACAAACCAGCTTTCATAGAAGATGGTCATATTTTTAATGAAATCTTTGACCAAGATTACATTGATGTCCCCCTGCATTCACTTTAACAGTTCTTGAGATATGTTCAAAGGGATTTTAAATGAAATTAATTATGAATTTAATGAAATGTCCAAAACATGATCAGGTTGGAGAGCTCTCATATCATATTTTTCGACATGCAAATGTAAAATAAATTTGACCTCCAACCTTTAACCTCCTGACCAGGTGACCCTAAAATCAATAATTTATTTCTTCAAGCAAAAAGACCCATAAATATGAAGTTTGAATCAAATTGAGTGATGCATAGATGGGTCATATGTAGAAGACTGGAGGTTTGGGATAAACAGTTTAGCTTGAAATATGTTCAAAAGCATTTGGGACAATTTAGTACTGTGACCTTGACCTTTGACCTTTTGAACTCAACATCAATAGGGTTTTCCCTTATTTGTAGGCCATATAAGACAGATGGAAGGTATAGATTGAAATGTTCGCTTTAAATATACTCCTTTGACCAAGAGACCTAAAAATAGTTATGGTTCTTCCCCTGTTAGTAGGTTAGCTTTAAGTGAAAGATAGAAGATGTAGGATAAAAAATTTGGCCATAAGAAATAATTCTGGGGGGGGGGGGTGCAAACGCACCCCGAAACTCGGAGAATATAGATCGCAGTGGCCGAATTTCAGGTTTGCAAGGAGATCATTTTATATCCTCTAAGACTGCATTGGGTTCATGATCCTAGCCCTTAAGGTTACAATTTGAGCCCTGCTAACGGACGGACGGCTGGACGGAAGGACGACGGACAAAGACCCATCGCTATAGCACAGCATGACTGGAGGTCAGCTGAGCTAAAATTTGGTGATGCTAGCTCCTGCACTTTATGAGATAGCTATGACGCACGACGGACGACACACGACGCCACACCATCGTATAGCTCACAGATTTTTTAAAAATGAAAACCAAGTTTTTTTCAAACAGTTAAAAGATATAGTTCCACTAGTACTAATTTTGACATTCTGCGTCTAGACGATGTGTCTAGACGTCTAGACGATGTGTCTAGATGTCTAGACACATTGTCTAGACACGAGACAGAGCCAGGTCAGTTGCCATGGTGATGTCTGGACCTCACCTGTTTGAACTGAGTGACCTCTTGACTCGGCATGTTGAAACCTGGCATGGTGTCAAATCTGTTTTCAAACACCGAAAGCCTTTTTCAAATGGCTACACTGTTTTTAAAGCTGCATTAACCCAATCTATTCTTATAAAACTGGCAGAACCCTACCAAAAAATAATTCTTGTAAAGTTTAAACCAATCAGCTTAACAGTTTCATCATAAAACATTGTATAAGCTAGAAGAGTCTAAAATTATATTTTTGCTTTAAAAAGCAAATTAATGTAGGTGGCGCCACCAATATCTCATTTTCAGATAGACTTATGTGACAAACATTGGCAAAAAATTTGGGGGGGATGGCTCCAGCCGTTTCTGAGATTTTACTTTTATGGTGCTTTTTTGGACAGATGACTAAGTTCAAGCTCCTGTTACTCGGCCAAAAATCTCTGAAACCATTTGAACAAACTTAAGAGAGATTGTTCCAGGGATAATTTCTGTGAAATATTGGACAATTTGACTGGACAGTTTCAAAGAGGAAGATTTTTAAAGGTTTTTAAGCTTTTTTCCTTATAAAATCGAAGTTTATGCAGTTACCCAAAAAAATAAGCTCAGTCCGATAAAGTTTGCCATGTAACTGATTTTTAAATGCAATTTTGAGCTGCTAGTTCTGACGGTTTCTGAGATAGCATGGGTTAACGTACGGACGAAGGTGGATGACGCTGAGCCATCGCATAAGCTCACAGGTTCGCTAAAATGTTTTCTGTCTTGTTTCTCATGCTTATGTTGTTAATGTCAAATACATGATTCAAATATGCTTGGGTTTGTAACAAAGGGGACGGTTTAATCACAATCACCGCTGTGCTGTTATACCTTTGAGAAGTTTGACATCTACATTTTAAGTAGGGCAGAACTTTATTGGCTAATATAATTCAGTAATCAATTTTTCATGAGGCAATACATCAGCGCGATTTGATGGGAACCGGGGGACATACACACAAGGGTGGGCATACCATAATACCTCCAACACCTCCCCACCCCCCCACCCCCACCCACCCACTTTGCCAAATAATGAATGTTATTTTGTTATTAAAGTAGGCTCTAATTTTCATGTGTAAAATATGATTTATTGATAAAAATGTATCACAGTATCCTCAATATTGACGAATTGTAATCTTTCAGAAATGATTTTAAAAGAAACGGATGATATGGCATGTTACACCAATTTCCATGACCCTGACATTCAGCACAAATAACATGCAGATTTAAGAATTAAACAGGTTTTTAAATTTTGAAATGACAAGCAGTGGATCCAGAGGCCTCACGTGGGACATTTGCCCCCCCCCCCTTAGAATATTCAACGCAAAGGCTTTTACATGTTGCCGCTTCCCTCAAAAGACTGCCCACTCCTACCCTAATGAGAAAGATGTTGCGCCCCTAAAGAAATATAATATTTTGCATTTCACATGATTTAATACTTCATATTTCTCTTAACCTCTTATTCCTCTCTTATTTCTCATAACCATGATTAAGCAAAATGCATGTTTTTGATTATAATAAACATGAACTTATGACGTTAAATATACAAATATTTTGTGAAAGTAAGGCATATGAAATAAACGAAATGTCATCTTAATCTCTTTTTTGTGCTTTCACAAGAGTATTTCAATCTTTTTACATGTCAATGTGTCAAATAAACTGATATGTAAATTGATTTGAAAATATAATGCACTTTAAAAATAAAATCAGGAAATATATTGCCTCACTTTACATGAAAATTATGGAAGCCGGAGACTTTTTTAGGGATGTAACTTTATATCATCAAGATTCAATTGTATACCAAAAATAAGATCTGTATTTTGCCATTTTTTTTAAATTTGCATAAATATAAAATTAATACCTTACATTTTTTCCAACTTTGGCCATGGCACTTTTTTCCTAGTATGCACCGTTGATTTAATTTTCCACAGTATGTATACATATGGATTAAATCTTTTAAAATCTGAAATTTCAAAGGAATTGATCGAAAAGAATAGCTTTTAAACAAGTTTTAGACACCATGTCAAGTGTTGTTTACATCAAGCCAACTGGCCAATAGAGTGAGTTATGCAGCACTCAACTGTGTTATGTAACCCACTCCATGCACCTATTTACTCAGCCTTGCTTGGCTTTTCTCAGCCTAGCCCCCCCCCCCCCCCCCCCCCGGTGATGCACAAACCAGATGAATGTTATAATTTTCTATATTTTATTCTTTCTTATTCTAGATTTTTGCTACTGTCGGGCCCCGTATAATTTTACAAGTTCTTCATCTTTTGGTGTATTCCGGAAATTCCGTTGGGTCCTCTGATTTTAGTATTATTCACATATTATCACTCAGTTTCAAAACAATTTCGTCAGAAAGGAACGCTGTGAAAGAAAATACACATATGGAGGGATAAAACAATTTAATAACGGCCGGCAGGCCTGTTTTGGATATGCATTTATCTTAACACTGGGAGAGCTCCACAGCAGCCCGACAAACTAGTCTGAATAAACCAGTAATTACACATGAACCTGTGTCCTTCATGATATGACAAAAATTGGCGCAGCCAGCAGGATGACAGAAAAATACTGACAATATTGAAGAAAGACTGTGCAGTGAATGGACGTGGTGTCTTTGGAAGAAGGGCCCTTTTCGGGAGATACCATGACCATGCTCACAATATGAAGGGAACAATAGAACAACCAGTGAGTGTTGCTGGCGACACAGACCTGGGGACAATGATGGAACACTGAAGATAACAGGTGTAAACAGAAGTGACTTTCATTGACATTTTCGTATTATCAATATTCCTATTATTTTGTTTATCCTAAATTCTACTGTGGAAGACAACATAAAGATTTGGGTTGCTGTGGAGAAATGGGAAACCACATTGTAAGTCTAGGATAGATAGCTCAGCTGACTGGGGGTCATCTGAGTTAGAGGGATTACCTTCCATTCGGTCCGTCCAGCTGTCCGTTAGCAGGGCACAAATTGTTTTTTTTTATTTTTTTCTTATTCATTTATTTTGTGCCTAATAATTTTATTTATAAACCTGGTGGATCATGTCAGACCCTGCACAGGCAATAGCTGCAGCGCTTACAGATGCGTTCAAAAAGCTGAAGTGGCAGACTAGCCCTACAAGTAAATTGGGAAAATTTTCAGGGTAGGGGAAGCCTCCGGTGCAAGAGTGGTCTGTTGAACTGGATCTGTACTATGATAAATTAAAAGTATCTGGGGAAGAAAAGGCAGATATAATTATTGACCATCTGACAGGTAAGGCTAGAGAGGAAATTTTTTGTTTGCAAGATGCAGATCGTAAGGACCCTGACAAAGTTATCAAAACTCTCCACAAACGGTTCGCTCCGCCTGAAACAGTTCGGAGCTTAGGATCCTCATTACACTCGAGAGTCCAGTTAGAAGGGGAGTCGATTCTTGATTACTCCCGAGCGTTGAACACTATTTATATGCGCAGGCTTAGGATAGCTAAGTAGGGGAAGGAACGGGATCGTGTAAAATAGCAGGGAGATGAGGACTTAAAAGAACAATTCATCAGGTGGGGGGGGGGGGGGGGGGGGGGGTCGGGTCCGGGATGATAAAGTAAGAACAGAGCTAACCAAATTAGATCTGGCAGACAGTAGTATGACCTTTGAGGTATTCAGAGACAGAGCCTGGGAGATATTCCGGAATGTGCCCACGACTGGGGGTGCCAGGTCCAAAGCCCATTTACAAGAGGACCCAGTTAGTGTAGAGCCAGTGGCTCCACAGGTACCTGCACAGGACCTGGTACTGTCGGAAAGTCCCAACGGGAAACACAGGCTGCTGTTAGTAAGCTGGTCGATAACCAGGAAAAACTACGTGCAGATCTTGACAAGGTGATGAATAGGGTTAATATTTGTTCCCATTGCAGGAAAGCTGGACATTTGAAAGATTCCTGTTGGCGGCTACATCAAGATAAGTTCAAAGCAAGTAGAACTCTCAAGGGCGGGCAAGGTTCCCTTCCGAAGGATCCTGCAAGCAGCAGGAGTCAGATAAAGGAAGTGCCAAAAAACGAGTAGCCTCCAAGGGAATTGGCACATCCTTGGAGGGCCACACACAAGTGCCCAGGGTAGACCTCCTGTCAGGGTTGGGGAGGTCTGTTGGTTCTCAGCTTGTGACAGGGCGGCCTGGTCAGCCCCCTGGCGAGGCAAGCAAGACAGTTTTGACCAAACTGATCGACGCCAGTCCTAGCACGATAATTCAGATTTATGATACAGCATTGGGGTGTATATTAGATACAGGGGCAGAAGCGTCATTATTACCAGCAGCCTTTTACCAGCAGCACCTGATGGGTAAGGTTGGGGCCCTGGGACAGTTGGAAATGGAGTTAAAAGTTATAGGTGCCAACGGTCTTGAGGTGAAGGTTGTTGGTTTCATTATCGCACCGATTGTTGTGTGTGGTCACTCACGGAACCCGGATTTCTTGTGCAGGAAACTGATAAGATTCCCTCCGGTAGGAAGGCTGTATTCCCGGGAATCATAGGCTGTAATATTTAAGAGAGTTAGTAAAAATCAAAAAGCAAGATAAGAACACAGTATTGTCTACAGAGTTAGAAATGGTGTTTGAAGCTTTGCACTTGGAGGTTCCAAGGCTTCTTGACAACCAGATAGATTTAGGAATTACAACTGTTGTCCTGATGCCGGGACAGATTTTCAAACCGAAAAAACTTTCCTTTGTTAGATGTTAAGTGACAGATCCAGCATTTGTGAACCAGATTGTTCTGGTTGTTCCAATCCTCAAATTGTATTGCCATTGGGGAGTTGAGGGCTGTCAGAAAGTTGACTCGAATTGAATTTTGACCTAACGATTGCCAACTGGAGCGCTGACGTTGTCACACCTTTACCCAATGTTAGTATAGAAGAAGCTATCCCCTTTTTATCAAAGATGAAGTTTCAGTTGAGGTGGTAGATAGCATCTTGCAAGTTCGTGTTTGTCAAGTAGCCACATTGACTGATGGAAATAGCTTAGTACATTTGGACCAGAGAGGCATAGTACGATCAGAGTGTGTAGAGCCTTCAGACCAAGGTAGGAAGGCTGTAACACTGATGAATGGTGAGTCATATACACTCCGCCTGGAGTCTCCCTGGCAAGTCTGGGTGAACATGAGGCACAGGTAGCAGCTGAAATGATAAAAAGAAATGAAGCTGCATTTTCCTTTGGTGAACTCGACTTGAGGTCTTATGATCTTATTCCGCACCAAATTCATCTTAAAGACACAAGACCTGTAAGTCTACCTTACAGAAGGATTCCACCACATGAGGTTGGGGAAGTTAAAGATCAGCTAGACAAGATGCTAAAGAAAGACATTATTCAGCGCTCGACAAGCTGCTATGGGAGCCCGATAGTGATAGTTCGGAAGAAAAACGTAACAATCAGACTATGCATCGACTACCGGAAGGTTAATGCCCAAACATATCCAGATGCATTCCCTTTACCAAGGGTTGATGAAACCTTGGAAGTGCTGGTGAATGCATGTTTATTTTCATCCCTAGATTTGAAACATGGGTATTTCCAGGTGGCGATGCACAAAGAATCTATTCCGATCACTGCATTCCGAGTACCTTGGGGACTTTTTGAGTTCCGAAATTACCCCAAGGATTGCGCAACTCCCCAGCTACATTTCAGCGCATCATGGAGCTGATCTTTGGCGACCTAAACTTCAATCAGGTGTTGTTGTATCTGGACGACATATTGGTACATAGTGCCACCTTTGAACAGCATGTGGAACGACTTGAGGAAGTGTTTTCTCGTTTGATTAAGAATGGTCTCAAACTAAATGGCAGTAAGTGTGAACTGTTTAAAACCAAGCTGCTTTATCTTGGTCATATCATCAGCGGCCAAGGCATAAAGGTGGATCCCTCGAAAATCAGGAGAATCAGTCACTGGCCCATTCCCAGGACATTTGACGAACTATCGTCCTTTATGGGCCTCGGAATGGAAGGTTGGGAAGCAGGGCAAGAGCATCCTTTAGATGAGGATCTATCCCATTTAGCAGGATGGAGGACTTTAACACGAGAATGGACAAGGATTGTAAAAAGAAATGGTATTTTGTATAGGGATGTTCCGGACGAAGTTTTTGGGACTTTGAGACAACTGCTTGCGCCTAATAGTCTGCAACAAGTCATATTAAAAGCAGTGCATGACGGGTGGGGACATCAAGGAGAGTTCAAGACATTAGCACTTTTAAAACCTAGATGTTTCTGGCAAGGAATGTCTTATGCAGTCAAGAAACATATACGGGATTGTTTTCAGTGCAAAGTCAGCAAAGCTCCAAAGCCAAGAATACGTCCACCGATGCGCCATATCCTCACATTTAAGCCTCTCGAGGTCCTAGCTGTTTACTTTCTAAAGCTCGATCGTGGTACAGGAGGATATAAGGACGTGCTTGTTATGACTGACTGCTTTACAAGACCAGCATGTGCAGTGCCCTGTCGCAATCAGCTTGCGGTCCCTGTAGCCCAGGTTCTTCGCGATAACTGGTTTGTGTTCTACGGGATCCCTTCCCGTATCCACTCTGATCAGGGCCGCAATTTTGAGAGCTTATTGGTACAGGAGCTATGTAAGCGGTATGGGGTACGCAAGGGACATACCACTCCATACCACAGCCGTGGTAACCCCCAAGCCGAAAGGTTTAATCAAAGCTTGTGTGCACTGATCAAATGCTTTGAGATTGCGGACAGAAAAAAATGGCCTGAACTCCTACCACACCTGGTGTATGTTTATAATACGACACCACACCGAGTAACCAGGGTTGCACCCTACACACTCATGTTTGGTAGACAACCAACCATCCCCTTAGATCACCTGATCAACAATCTCAATATCGACTATCAGGATGATTATGTCCGGGAGCAGGCTAATTTGCTAGAACGTGCACATACAGTGGTTTTGAACAGAACACGTGATGCCATCCGCAAGGATAAAGAAAGATGGGATCACATAGTATTAACAACACCCATCGAAACCGGTGACCGAGTATTATTGAAAAGATCACATTTTACCTCACAGCATAAATTAGAAAACTATTTCTACGAGAAGCCTTTTGTCGTATGTCAGAGGAATGAAGAACGAGATCTGTATGGCATTAGACCAGTGAGTGGTGGACCCATACGTTGGGTCAATCGGGAGCTTTTGACCCTGGATCCACGAGGAGAACTAGATCAGCCTCAATTACCCGAATGGTTGGATCCTTGGGTTTGAAATGAAAAGGAAAAAAATATAGAATAAGATGAGGAATTTGAATTCAGTGTGTTTCCTCAGCCAGCCGATGAAACCAAGGAGTATCCACCGGAGGGGGAACAATCTGAACCATCAGAAGAAATAGAATCACCCCCAGACTCACCTAGTCAGTCAGACAGTATACGTAGATCAGCTAGGTCTACAAAAGGTCGGCACAAAAACCCGTTTCACCTCCCAAAATCAGTTAATTATTGGTACGGTTTCCTATTTTTCAGAGTCGATGTCTGGCAAGCTGTAAATGCCTCTTGGTTGCCGCCAGTCGGTGGTCCAGGGAGGTCCCTACTTGAGGTGTTTGCAGCAGCCACACCTTGACTGTCCCCCAGTGTTAGAATATTATATGGATGTGCGAGTATGTGAGTGAATGTGAGAATAAAAGAATTGAAAAAACAGGCCTAGCTGGTGCTGTGATGTAACTTTATGACAATTGTGTACGATGGCAGAGCCATTAAAATATGTTCTTTTTGGGCATTCATTCCCAAAAAGACCATTCCTTCTGAGCAGGACAAGACATAAAACCAGAGCACAGTTCTTAACGCTAGAGGAAGACAATCTGTTTATTGATGGATATGGAGGGTTAACCTACAGTAGGATATTCCAAAACCCCCAATGGTACCTAAGAAACTTGATTAGAAAGAAAACTGATATTCTCGCAGTAGGCTTAGCGTCCAACGATCTGTGTCGCCCAGACAATTCACCTGCCAGAGTGGTAGAAATGGTGAAGGAATTCCTCGCACTTTTAAAGCAGCTGGATATTAATCCCACAGTAGTTTGCTTGTTAACAGCCATCCAACGTAAGCCCGTTAGGAATGTTGGCCCTACTCAAGTGCCATGCAGTACTTTGAACAACAGGATTAAGAATTACAATAAAAAGCTTGATGAATCTTTTAGAGAACATGGTCCCTTTATTCAAGTTTGGGCAAAGACAGGGTACAATCATCAGAAATATATTGGAGATGGTTGTCACCTAACCGAGTTAGGAATGAATAAACAAAAAGCATTCCTGAAACACATGTTTTCCTCCATAGGACACGCAATAAAAGATGGTACTATTTGATAGGAAGATTTAGATTAGTGTAGACAGCTTTATTTTTTTTTTGACAACCAAATTTAGATTTTTTAAGATGGACCATACTGGTTTGAACGATGGAAGGGCAATTCAATCAAACTATGACATGAGGGTGTAACACTTGGGAGAATTTGACTCGAAAGCAAAATGTTGTTTTGCCCGCTGGCAGAAACAAGGCAGGTGCCTCATTTGGCTGTCGAGTTAAAAGAGAAAAAATGGTCTGACATGATATAATCTAAAGGGAAGGTCCACATAAACAAAATGAGAATTTTAGATGATTAATTAATGTTTTCGTTCATATTTTGTTAACATTTTGTATAAGGTTTACACGTTTTGTGGAATAATTACTATTTATACATCGAGTGACTATATCCATATGATGATCTGAATGGTTCATATTTCTTTACATATCCTACTTATAATCTGACATCAACATACGAACCACACACGTGTTATTCATGTGAGTCAGAATGTCTTTTATTAAAATTCAATGAAACGTAATTAAAACCTTCAGCTAGCTGTTGTATTGGAGGAAAGTATAACTCGTGATAGCGAGTAGTCGGCAAGATTCATGTTGATTTGTATGATAAGTGTTTAGTTAAGTCTTTGTTGTAAACGTCAGTCTATTCATCAATATAGTTCTTCGTGTTTTTAAAGGAGATGTCATTAACAACCATTATTTCTCACTTAACAAGCTAATTAACCGGTTTCTTAAACAATAGTAATTTCAAGAAGTTAAATAGCCTTCCGAGGGCGTAAGGCCAAAGGCAGGGAAGATTGTCGGGCCCCGTATAATTTTACAAGTTCTTCATCTTTTGGTGTATTCCGGAAATTCCGTTGGGTCCTCTGAATTTCAGTATTATTCACTTATTATCACTAATTTTCAAAACAATTTCGTCAGAAAGGAACGCTGTGAAAGAAAAGACACATATGGAGGGATAAAACAATTTAATAACGGCCGGCAGGCCTGTTTTGGATATGCATTTATCTTAACACTGGGGGAGCTCCACAGCAGCCCGACAAACTAGTCTGAATAAACCAGTAATTACACATGAACCTGTGTCCTTCATGATATGACACTACATTTTGGATTTTGTATTGAATCACAAATGGTCACAATGATTAAAGTGCATATTCAATTTTGTCCGGAAGGTAATGTTTTGCTGTAAAAGTTTGGATGTTTATGAGATGAGGAATTGAATATTTATTTCAGTATTAAATTATAGCTGAGATAGCAATTAGCATAATTATATCGTTTCTTTCCTCCGACAGAGTTTATACCTGATTTGCAAAGGGGACTTTTTTCAAATTTATTGAATCTTTTATTTAAGTTCATAAAATTAAGCATGTACTGTAAACTCCAATGTACAATACTTTTTTTTAAATGATTCAAGGAATAATCTTGAAGATGCCATGTTGTGGCATTATGTTCTTTTGAGTAATATTATCTTTAAAAAAAAATTCTTTTAAATTCAGTTTAACCATTTTGTAATTTAAAAAGAGATTCAAGGAATAATCTTGAAGATGCCCTGTTGTGGCATTATGTTCTTTTGAGTGATATTATCTTTAAAGAAATTTCTTTTAAATTCAGTTTAACCATTTTGTAATTTAAAAAATTAAGTGTATATGCATAATATGATATGAGCCAAATTATGGGTAAATAATGATGCAACTTACTCTTAATTTACTATCAGATATTTTGATTGCAAATTTAAAAAAAAATGTAAAATTTAAAAAATGAATCTGATAAAACCATTTATGCAAAAAATGGATATGCTAAAAAAAAGTGTTGAATATCAGCTTAAAACCGTTATTCCCCTGAAAGTGAAATAAAGGTATCAGTCCTTGTTGTCAACCTGAATGTCCATCTGTCAATATTTCATAAGCAACACCGTATCTTAAAACTGTTACTGTTTTTATGGCAGACTTGTCAGAGTATTAGTTTTGCAGTCAAATATTTAGAACTTTACTAACCAAGTAGGAGGGCTATTTCCTCATATCTTTAATACAGGGTTGTTCGGGAATTCCCATGGTGGGAATTCCCGGGTGGGGAACAGCTTAAATACTACCAACTGGGAATTACTGGGAAATAACCCCTGGATAATAAAAATGTGAGTGAGAAATCAGGAAAAAACCTCTCTCAATATGTGAATTATTCAACTAAATGAACTAATTAACAAAGGTTAAACAGTGTTTATTAAGGAAAATTAGTCATATTCCACTCATTTTTGGCTCAGCTGACTAAAAATCATCTGACCTTTAGCAATCACTCTTTGTCCGTCGTCCGTCCGTCCGGCCGTCTCTCCGTTAACAAGGCACAAATCGTAACCACTGGACCTGGAATCTTACTTTACACCAAGAAAGGCCCATGAAAAGTCTCTGTGGAAACCTGGAATTAGGTCTCTGCTACCCATATTCTTCAAGCTATGTGGCACCGAGGTACACCCGAGAATAATGAAAAATTTGATTCAAAAGCTCAAGTAACTGAACAACGAATGCATTTGTGGCGGGATTCAGTAAAGTCAACTCCACTTGACAGAAATTTACGCTTTATTCTCATCTTTCGTTGACACGAATTTGTCTTGGCAAAAGCATTTTGTCTTCCGGGGTATTTTTTTTTATCTTCAGTAGGTGGCTGCCACACTGACAGTAGGCAATTTCTCCCTTGTATTTTATGGTTAATACGTCAGGCTTCTCTCAAACCATCCGCCATAAAAACATGATAAACGCAGCAAGGGAACGCACCCTCTCGCTGAGATCCCGCGTGACGTCACGTTTTCGTCACACGATAAATATAAAAAAAACACATCTACCGGATCGGTTACAGTCAGGAACAATCTTATTTTATGTTTAAGAACATTAGAGATAAAAAAAACTACTTAAACAAGATGTCCTTATAAAAATAAAAGAAATTAAAATCGCGATAATTATAGCTCATACCCATAGGCGGCAGCACTGAGCACGACACACTCTCCATGCAATCCCTATATTTTGGGTCAACAACGCTATTGGTAGACCAGTGTGCTCCTGTTATACGTGTACACACATCAGATTTACATAGCATAGAAGTAAACACACAGAAATGCCTTATAATTAAAGAGAACACCCTCATTTTAGCTTGTATAAACCTAATCCTGGGTTCTCCTTGCTTCTCTAAGAAACACTCTCCAAACATACAATACAAATGACAGCTGACGTCTACTGCGACCTGCCATATCCACTTCCCCCATTGCTTGCCACGTCCTCGTGCAAGCAAGGGTTAAAACATGAAAGTAAAGGCGTAAAACAAACCACATGGGCAGGTACCAGGAGAAAAAGTCTTACTCAGAACAAGTACTATTGAAGTGTGAAATCCTAAACTATTGACGATCGTGGTTCGCTGTATAAATTACGGTGCTGACCAGCTGTGGACCTTTGGCTACGTCTTTGGGCGGACTCACTATATAAGCCCTCATTTAACTCTTCCTCAGTGTTTATCACCGTGGGTGGAGTGGCACTCAAACACCCATCAGTGTCAATATCGGAAAATCTATCTTCTGCGGGGGTAAACTAAGTTGAAGGGCGCTAATAAATAACAATGGCTCACAATCAGAGTCCATTTCAGGAGTCAGCGTGGACCCGCTGCTCTTTAGTATTGGATCTTCATTTGCCGTAACTGGCAGATCCTGTGTTGGACATAATTTTAGCTCTGTTCGGTTCACCCATCGTGTAACTCCGAAACCATCTGATTGCTCGACCAAGTAAACGTCTTTACCGTTCATTCGCTCCACTACTTTGTATACTTCACTGCGGTAGGCATTCGCAATTTTCGTGCGCCCCCTGATGTTTCGATTACTGAGGTAAACCCTGGCACCGACCATAAGAGGTGCCTCACGAGCCTTTTGATCATAGTACACATTGCGATGTTCAGCTGTCCCAAACGCTGGACTACTAAACTACGAGCTTCTCTCATACGGCTATGGTGGTCAGCCACCCACTCATTCATATCAACATCTCTTTCCTCATCAGGGACTCCCAGTAACAGATCCATTTTCGTACGCGGATCTCGGCCATACATTAAATAAAAAGGGGAAAATCCTGTTGTAGAGTGAGGAGTGGTATTGTTATAGAAAACAACCTCTGACAGATAGTCTGGCCATTTCCTCTTCTGAACATCTGTGAGGGTTCGCAGCAAATCGTGTAACGTCCTGTTAAACCTCTCACACTGGCCATTGCCTTGAGGGTGATATGCTGTAGTGTGAGATTTGTTAACCCCATATAATCTGCAAAGTTCTTTGACCAAGTGGGACTCAAAATCACGGCCCTGGTCCGAATGTGTGCGCGGCACTGAACGTGCTTTTTGATCTTTGGTGGCCACTGCCACAGTGTACTTAGTAAACACGTCTGTGATCACCAGGACATTTTCATGCCCACTAGTGGATTTCTCAAGAGTAGTAAAATCCATGGCAACAACCTCAAGAGGTTGAGATGCCTGAATCGTTCCAAGAGGTGTCCGTACATGCTCTCTTTTAGCAAGTACACAACGGTTACATGACTGTATATGTTCCCTAATTCTTCTAGCCATACGTGGCCAGTAACATCTACTGCGCGTCAGAGCCTCTGTGCGCTCCAACCCTTGATGCCCATGATCATCAAGGAAACCAGTAAGTACGGCGGGCTGTAGCACCTTGGGCAGCCAAACCTGCAACGTTTCCCCACCTACCGGATCATTAACTCTACGGTACATAACGCCATTCACTAAGCGCAGACGATCCCACTGTTTTAGGAGCTGAACAACCTCAGACTCTTTCTTTCTGACTCTGATATGGGGTTTTTTACCCTTGCGCCAAAACTCAGCTAATCTGGCTATGTCAGGATCTTGTTCTTGCAACTCTTTCAAGTCTGACCTACTTAGCTGGGGCAACAAAGTTGCGCCTTCATTCATTTTAGCCATAGGGATTTCTGCCGTCATGGACTCAAGTTCACATGGTATATATAGACTTATCTCATCTGGCAGGACTGTGGTACCACTCACATTGGCACACAACTGGGTGACTTCTTCAGGCAAGTCCCAGGGTCTGCACTCCTGCCTTGAAAGTGCGTCAGCGTTAGCGTTTTGTCGACCACTGCGGTATTTGATGGTAAAACTGAAACTAGCTAGGGCTGATGCCCATCGCTGTTCTATTGCACTCGGTTTGTTCTTGGACATGAAGTAAGTTAACGGATTGTTGTCGGTGACCATCGTGAAATTACTACCTATTAAATAATCCCTAAACTTATCCGTCACAGCCCATTTGAGAGCAAGTAACTCCAATCTCTTTGAGCTATAGTTCTAAGCATTTCGTTCTCCACCCTTTAGGCCCCTGCTTGCATAAGCAATTACCCTTACTTTCCCGTCCTGCTCCTGACTGAGGACAGCCCCAAGGCCTTAGTCGGAAGCGTCATTCTCTACAATGAATGGCAGCCTAAAGTCTGCATAAGCTAACAGAGGCGGGCTACCAAAAGCCTCTTTTAACTGTTCAAATGCCACTGAATGAACTGTTTTCCAGTGACCTGTTAGGGTTTGTGTCCTACGCTTCGAGCCACGATTAGTCAAGTTCCCAATCAATTGATGTAACGGAGCTGCTGTTGCCGCAAACCCCTTGACAAATCGTCTGTAGTACGAAGCAAACCCTAAGAATCGTCGCAGATCCTTGACTGTCTTGGGCTCTGGCACCCTGATACAGCCGCGGTTTTGCCAGGGTCGGTCTTAACACCCTCAGCTGAAACAATATGACCTAAATAGTTAACTACAGTCTGGAAGAAAACACACTTCTCAGCCTTGACCTTCAACCCATTCATGGCAAGCTTCGTAAATACAGTATCAAGCCTAGCCAAGAGTTCGTTAAAAGAACTGCCGTACACAATAATGTCGTCGAGGTAGACAAGCATTGTCTGAAAGACCTCGTCTCGGAAAACCTGTGCCATAACGCGTTGGAATGTGGCTGGCGCGTTGGCCAAGCCAAATGGCATGCGATTGTACTCGTACAACCCCCAGGGAGTTGTAAACGCAGTCTTTGGGCGGTCAGCTGGATTCATCTCGATCTGATTGTACGCAGCAGCAAGGTCTATAGTCGAAAATAGTTTAGCCCCACTCAAAGCATCTATAGACTCTTCGATCCTCGGGAGAGGAAACGCGTCCCTACGCACCTTCATGTTTAATCTACAGTAATCCACGCAAAGCCTTATCCCCCATCCTTCTTACGAACAATCACAATTGGTGACGCGTAATTTGACTGGCTTTCGCGAATCACCCCCTTTGCAAGTAAGTCCTGGAGGTGGTCTCTAACCTCCCCCCAAAGATTGGGTGGTATTCTCCTAAATGGCTGACTTACAGGAATTTCGTCAATAGTGTTGATCCTATGTTGGATTGTATTAGCAGCGCCAAGACACGACCCCTCTTGTACAAACACTTGTTCATGTTTACAAAGTAAATTCCTGATCCGTTCTAACTGATCAGCCGTACCACGGAATCCAGAAAGATCTACTGGAGGCATTTGCCACACATTTTTTTGGTTTCTTAACAGTCTCCTGACAACATGAAACTAAAATCTCATCAGATTCAACCTGTAAACCAAGTTAACTGTCCCAATCCACAATGCTGTCAGCCAAAACAAGGACCCCTATTCTAGTCCTCAGTCACAACCACATATCATGTGATCCCATATTCACAATATCAACCTTAATCACTGAGCAATCAGGAGTAACCACTGTAGGCATAGTGCACAAGGTTCCCTGAAAAGGACTACAAAAAGGTTCAATGATGCTTAACACTCCTAATGTTGGTCCCACTACACGCACACTGCGCACTCCCTGCGCTGGCACTAAAACTGGTCGTCGGCCTGCCACCCTAGCAAAACAAGTAGTGCTCTCCTTATCTCCCCCAGAGGTGCTGGAGCTGCCTTGACCCATAAATGGGGCAAGCTGAGGAACATACTGTAACACATTGGTTCTGATTAACCCAGGAGTTTCTTGTCGTAAAGGTGAAGTTTCTTTAGTGTCCTTCACCACCAAAACTCCAACCTGTGGCACCAACACACCACATACATGAATATCTATTAGGGCTACCCCTAAGTAAGGGATCTCTAATCCATTAGCCCCCGTCAACTTGAAACAGTTGCCCTGCTTCAAATGCAGTTCCTCCCCCGGACATAAAACCTCCCTGAAGAAATTCTCACCTATTGTAGTGACCATTGACCCTGAGTCCAATAAGGACGTTACATCAGTTTTACCGAACACAGCTGTAACTACTGGCCTCCTTCCAATGGTCTGATGTAATAACTCTTCAGGGCATTCCCCTGCAAACCCTGGTAAGCCTGATTGGTGACAAACCTCCCCCACCACATGGCTCACTGTGGTGGGGATGGGCCGTTTAACTGTTCCGTAACCACCCCATCCAAACCTTGAGTGGTATCTCTGACACTGGGGCCCCCATTAGCAGCACCACTCATCACCCCAAACTGACCTTGTAGATTTGCTGGAGGGTACACCCCAGTGAAACCCAACGAATTGATGGATCTGCCCTGATTTAACACTTGCGGAAGTGGACCTGTGGGCAAAACTTGAGTCTGACCTGGGCCACGGTTTGAGGCCTGTCTAGTGGCCTTCCACTTGCGGCAATCCCTTTTATAGTGACCAAGACCCTTACAGAAATAACATCTGACCTCTTGAGACGATTGTCTCCCTGTCTCTTGGGTCTGCTTCCCTGCAACTATAGTGACTTACTTAGATAACTGTTCTTGCTGCTTAAAGAGCAGCTCTTGCTGCTCCTGCTGCCCCCCATGGGCAGCACAGAGCTCCTCTATGCACTGCTGAAAACGTGCAACCTCGCCGAAAACTCGGCCTGTCCGGTGAGGGTGCCCTAATTGCATGCACTGAAGGGTTACGCGTTGACATCACATCTTTCTCAGCCCACTTAATCGCTTCATTGCGGAGATCCTTTAAAGTGGTTTCAGGGTAATCCCTCACCCTACGCTTTAACTCCCTACGCAAACCTGGGTCTTTCACCTTTTCTGAAAACTGATCTCTGAGGAGTTGATCTTTGTTCACCACACATCTGGGGTCCCTACTAACTGCCCTATCTAACAGGCTCATTAACCCATAGGAAAACTCTCGAAGGGTTTCCCGTTCATGCTTTTGACTGTAAAATTGATCCAACAATTGGGAGGCGGATAAACTCTCCCTACTAATATTGAGAAAAAATGTTAGGGCAGTGGCTTCTTTGTTGAAAATCACAAAATTTTTTTTAACGCAAATTTTCTGTTTCTATTAGGCTTCCCTAAGGATACAGAAAATGTCATTCGCGGTTTTACGTTGGGACTCGAGGGTACACTTCACCTCCTCTTTTGCATTACCACTAAGATGTGATACCAAGAAATCCACAGCGGGAGCACCTTCAAGCATTTGAAGATTCAAGGATCGACCTGCATCAGCAATCCACTCATCGAGACACTTAGGGTCATCATTAAAACAGGATAATTTTGGGGCCACACTCGTGTGAATTACTTTAGTGACTACATCACTCTTTTGAGTCTGACCACTACCATAACCTCCCTTCTGCCCTTCACCCTCGAGGGTTGCTTTCAGCCTTTCAGCCTTTCTAGCTCTGCACTCAGAGACTCTAAGGTAGCCATGACGTGATACTGGACCAAATACTCAGTTAAAGGTTGGTCTATCAATACTGATCTAGCTCCTCCTTGGCCAGAAAACAACCAAGGCCAAGCCAGTACTCTCCCTGTAGAAGCCTCTGCCAAGGGAAGCAGCATGCAGTGACAGAGCAACATGCAAGTTAATATTTGCAACCCTAAAGTACCCTTGCTGTGCCAATTAAAACATATAAAAATATATATCAATAAACTCTACAAATGATACATACAGTAATACATTCAAGCAACAGTTCTTTCACTCATTAAACAAACCCTGCAGCCTCACCACACTGCCAACTAAATAATTTTGCAACACAACAGTCCCTCTAGCATTCAGATGCAGTCCATCTTGGGCAAACAGTGTTCGATCAGCCTCATCTCCCACCAAGAATGGCCGGAACGATGGCAGAAAATGTACCTTAAGGTCCTTAGATACACATTTTAATGTCTTGTTTGTTTCCCGGACGGTTTGGTTCACAGCTGGAGAATCCCGCGGACGTGGTTGAATTGAAGACACAGCCAACACACAATCTGGGGCAAGTTGTTTCACCAACGTTAAAAGTTCTGTCATACGATGTTCAATCTCCCCTGCCTCTCGTTCTGGAATGTTGTTGGTACCAACATGTATTACAATGACCTTCTTGTAAGTCAACGACAAGGAACCTCCGCATAACTCGTCAATCAGTGTATGGATTCTGGCTCCAGGTCGCGATTCTACATTCAAATGCTTGCTGTCTCGCACATGCTTTACAATACTGTCCCCAATTAGCAAATTTGTTTGGGCAATGGACCAATGTCTGAAGGGACAGCCCTCGTGGCCTAGACCGGACACATTGCTAGTACTGCACACCGGTCTCCTTCCCCCTTTGGCATCACAGGATTGGTAGACCACCAGCCACCTACTACTGCTCCTAAATTCTTTGTGTCGACAGTGGATCCCACCGCTGCCACCAAATTATGTGGCGGGATTCGGTAAAAAGTCAACTTCACTTGACAGAAATTTACGCTTTATTCTCATCTTTTGTTGACACGTATTTGTCTTGGCAAAAGCATTATGTCTTCCGGGGTATTTTTTTTATCTTCACCCAAAGTAGTGGCTGCCACACTGACAGTAGGAATTTCTCCCTTGTATTTTATGGTTAATACGTCAGGCTTCTCTCAAACCATCCGCCATAAAAACATGATAAACGCAGCAAGGGAACGCACCCTCTCACTGAGATCCAGCGTGACGTCACCTTTTACGTCACACAATAAATATAAAAAAAAACACATCTACCTGATCGGTTACAGTCAGGAACAACCTTATCTTATGTTTAAGAACATTAGAGATAAAAAACATACTTAAACAAGATGTCCTTATTAAAATATAAGAAATTAATATTGCGATAATTATAGCTCATACCCATAGGCGGTAGCACTGAGCACAACACACTCTCCATGCAATCCCTATATTTTGGGTCAACAACGCTATTTGTAGACCAGTGTGCTCCTGTTATACGTGTACACACATCAGATTTACATAGCATAGAAGTAAACACACAGAAATGCCTTATTATTAAAAGAGAACACCCTCATTTTAGCTTGTATAAACATAATCCTGGATTCTCCTTGCTTCTCTAAGAAACACTCTCCAAACATACAATACAAATGACAGCTGACGTCTACTGCGACCTGCCACACATTGATCACTATGATTCTTTGCATGTATTGATAATTGAGTATTTCATCAGTTTCTGCAGACTGGTGGCACCAACTGTATTTTTTTCCATTTTTTAACGATTTTTTTCTCTATTTTTGTGACTTTAAAGGATGCCATCTTCTGTTGACAGGGCACAAATCATAACCGCTGGACCTGGAATCTTCTAACTTTTTTCCAGAGAGGTCCATGAAAAATCTCCTAGGAAACCTGGAATTAGATCTCTGTTACCCATATTCTTCAAGCTATGGGGCACCGAAGTACATCCCAGAATAATGAAAAATTTGATACAAAAGCTCAAGTATCTGAACAACTAATGCCTTGATCAACATGATTCTTTGCATGGATATTGATCATGAAGTGTTTCATCAGTTTCTGCTGACTTGTGGCGCAACTTGTATTTTAACGATTTTTTACAATTTTATTTCTCTATTTTGAGACCTTAAAAGATGCCATCATCTGTTAACAGAGCACAAATTGTAACTGCTGGACCTGGAACTTCTAACTTTACATCCAGAGAGGACCATAAAAAGTCTTCTTGGAAACCTGGAATAAGGTTTCTGTTACCCATATTCAAGCTATGGGGCCCGAAGTACCCCCCCCCCCCCCCCCAGAATAATGAAAATTTTGATACAAAAGCTCAAGTATCTGAACAACTAATGCATTGATCACCATGATTTTTTTAATGGATATTGATCATGGAGTGTTACATCATTTTTTTCAGACTGGTGGCGCCATCTGTACTTTTTGATTTTTTATGATTTTTTTTCTATTTTTGAGACCTTAAAAAAAGATGTGGTCATCTGTTAACAGGGCACAAATCATAACGACTGGACCTAGAATCTTCTTTCTTGACATGCTGGGAGGCCCATGAAAAGTCTCCTTGGAAACCTGAAATGAGGTCTCTGTCATCCCTATTGTCAGAGCTATAGGGCTCAGAATTACCCCCCTGAATAACTTAAAATTTGATACAAAAGCTCTAGTATCTGAACAACTAATGCATTGATCGGCATTATTCTGTGCATATTCATAATGAAATGTCTCATCAGTTCTTTTAGACTGGTGGCGCCACCTGGATTTTAAACAAATTTAAACACATTTTTTTTTTTTCTATTTTTGAGACCTTCAAAGATGCGGTTGTCCGTTAACAGGGCACAAATTGTAACCATTGGTCCGAGAATCGAGGGAGGTCTGTTAAAAAATATCCTTGGAAACTTGAAATTAGGTCTCTGTTACCAATATTCTCTGAGCTGTTGAGCTTATGAGCACCCCCAGCATAATCAAAAATTTGATACCAAAGCTGAGCACAAATTATAAACGTTAGGCCTGGAATCTTCTATCCTAAAATCCTGGGATATCCATGAATAGTCTCCTTGGAAACTTGAATTTAGGTCTCTGTTACCCATATTTTCTGAGCTATGGGGCTTATAAGCAGCCCTCGGAATAACTGAAAATTTGATACCAAAGTAGGGCACAAATCATAACCATTGGTCCCAGAATCTTCTAACTTGACATCCTGAGAGTTCCTCAAAAGTTCTCCCCAGAAACCTGAAATTTGGTCACTGTGACCTATATTCTTTTCAGGTATGTTTGAGCACCCCAGAAATAATGCAAAATACACAGAAATTGCCAGATTCCTCAGGAAAGGCTGGTTGGATTGTCATTAAATTTGTTGTGCTGAAGGGTCTTGATGAACTTAAGCTAATATGCATGAACAATGATGCCACCTACATTATCATAATTAGTTGTCTGTGCAAGGACATATTGTCAACATGTCAGTCGGCTTGTCAGTCAACATGGGTCACTTGTTTATAAATTTAATGTCATAAAACATTCCATTTTAACAAAAAAAAAACTGCTCAATCGTTTACAGTGAAGACAGCTTGATACATGAATTTTTAAATATATTCATAGTCTTTTGTGTATTCATGTAAAAATTGTTTTCAAATTATAAAAATAAGATCTAACTTTAAAGCACTAATTACTGCTCACATATGGATCCTTGTGGTTTTTTATCTAGTCATGCATGCTATCACAGCTATTATGTTAGCTCCAACCCAAGCCATCAAAGACAAAACAGCTTGCTTTGAATGCCTGCTTTGATGATTATCAAAGCAGGCAGGGTAAAAAACAATATTTACATCATTAGTTTATACTACCCCCAATATGAGGGGTTTCTGAGACCTCGGAGTTGCTCAGTAGTACTCAGTTACTGCTCACGTATATGGGTCCTTGTGGTTTCTTATGACATAATTACAACAAGGTTACAGTTGGATTGTTGATGAAAAATAAAAACAGAAAACAGGTGTCTTTTGTTTCCTTGGCCTTCTCTCCTGCTTACCAAATGAATATATATGATATATCTCTGCAAAAACAAGCTAAAACAAAATACAATTTAAAATTATGTGACTCAATTTCTATAATCCCTTGATTTCCCAGTATTTCCTGCTGCCTGGGAAATATGCTTATTTCCCAGGAAATTAACAACCCTGCTTCAATATGCTAACACATAAGAAAAACAGTTACAATTGAAATAAGCATATTTTGCATTTGCTAAAATATTTCAAAATTCAGCTGAGCGCCGTGACCCATAGGCCCCTTGTTTATATTCTGCGCATTCAATAATTAAAAGATAAATTCATGCGCTTAACGGCGTGTTCAAAAGCTTGTATACTGGTAGCAATATTGTGCGGGACACAGGCCCCTGAAGTCACTGTGTATATTTTCGGATAACACTGCCTTTAAGAATCAAATAGTAACTGAGAAGAATATTTTTGGATTAATGTAATATTGACCATTTTAATTGAACTTGAGAAAATTACTTACTCATGCCGTCTTTTAAATGCCTGTATCTGACATTTAGGCCCCTGTCACACATTCCCAGTTTTGGGTCCCGTTATGCCCCGGCACATCCCGGTGCCCCTCTTCCTACGGTTGACCACGGTTTTGACCGGGATGAATTCTGTGGTGATGGTCCTTGTAAGGTTGCCGATGAAGAAAAAACTTGCTAAAACATGCATAACTTGGAAACCCGGTTAATACGGTCCAAAAGGCCAAAACTGCAAGTACAATGGCGATGGGTCTCGAAACAGTGTCGTTCACAAGATCGAGTTCGGCTCTTTAATGGCATGGCTGGGTCTCCGCTGCTGGGATCGGTAGAGGGAATGTGGGTTGCTTCTGGCTTTGTGGCTTTGGATGCTGTAGCTTTCTAAAAAGGTCACCGGCTCGGGATGGACGATGGCAGCCTTTGCAGCTCCCTGCTTGGCTTGGCGTGGCACTGTGACTGTTGACTCGGAGAACATGCTTAAGGAGCGCACAGGGCTGAGGTCTTGACTGCAGCAACCTACAGCTGCTCGATGAGCGTATACCTTCTTTTGGTTTGGTCCTTGTAATGTTTCAGTAGGGTTCTCGTACGGGCTATTTACGGTTCCAGTATGGTACGTTTTATGCTGATTGACCACATTTAACAACGGCTACAATAGGGCGCAACCAGGTCGCAAGTAAGGTCATCCCAGCTCTGGCAGGGTGCCAATGCGGCAGTGGCGTAGACAGGTCGTCACATCTGGGGAGGGGGGGGGGGGAGGGGGAATGGTCATCTACCTATCTATCAATATATATATATCTATTAATGGACCTCCCTGGATTTTAAGTTAGAAAATTCTATAGGTCAAATGGTTATAATTTGTGCCCTGCTTTGGTATCAAATTTTCAATATGCTAGGAGTGAATATGGGTAACAGAGACCTAATTTAAGGTTTCCAAGGATATTTTTCATTGACCTCCCTGCCCTGATAACAGACAGCCGCATCTTTGAAGGTCTCAAAAATAGAGAGCAAATGCATAAAAATTCGAAAAAAAATCCAGGTGACCCCACCTGTCTGCAAGAACTGATGAAACACTCCATGATCAATATCTATGCAAAGAATCATATGGGAATCAATGCACAATTTGTTGAGATACTTGAGCTTTTGTATCAAATTTTAAGTTATCCTTTTGGGTCTACTAAGCCCCATAGCTCAGAGGATATGGGTAACAGAGACCTAATTTCAGGTTTCCACTGAGATATTTTTATTGACCTCCCAGCATGTCAAGATAGAAGATTCTATGTCCAGTGGTTATGATTTGTGCACTGTTAACAAATGACCACATCTTTTAAGGTCTCATAAATAGAGAAAAAAATCATTTAAAAATCGAAAAAATACAGGTGGCGCCACAGGTCAGCAGGAATTGATGAAACACTTCATGATGAATATGCATGCAAATAATCATTGCAATCAATGAATTATTTGTTGAGATACTAGAGCTTTTGTATCAAATTTTTAGTTGTTCTTGGGTGTACTTCAAAGCCCTATAGCTCCAGGTTTCCAAAGGGACTTTTAATGGGCCTCCCTGCATGTCCTGATAGAAGATTCTAGGTCCAGTGGTTACGATCAAGCATATACAAGTTTGTGTTAGCCACCCGGCCCACACAGCTTTATACATGGTAAACCCTATCTTGTGATGCTGTGATACACACAGACTGACAGAGACCCCTGTCAGTATCAAACAGAACTATACCACTGACCAAGCATATACAAGTTTGTGTTGGCCATCCCACACAGCTTAATGCATTGTAATCCCCATCTTGTGATGCTGTGATACACACACAGACTGATTCAATGTTAAACAGGACTGTTTCAGGGACTATTGATACATGGGTGTGTTGGCCACCCCACACAGCTTTATAAATTGTAAATCCTATCTTGTGATGCTGTGGTACACACACAGATCAATAGTTCACTGCCCAGCTTTATATAATATGGTAAATCAAATCCTATCTTGTGATGATGTGGTACACACACAGATCAATAGTTCACTGTAGGGCTGAAACGGGTACAAAATTTTGGACTCCAGTACCCGATAGGCATTACCCGACTCGGACTCGAGTACTCATTACCATGGCAACGCTGTGAAGATAAAACGAACATCTGTTTACCAATGCAAAATATGCATAAATTTGACTTAGTGACGGCTTAACTTTATCGCAACGAAGGAATAGATATGTCATAACAAGACCTCGGTTAATTTGACTAGCATATGTTTAGAGCCCTACGCAAGGCTACGACAATGGATAAATTATCCAACAGACCGTCCTAAAATTTGCAGTAAATACATATATGCATGTACATACAAGAGTACTCGAGTCCAAATCTTGGACTCGAGTACTCGGTAAGTATTACCCGGACTCGAGTACTCGGGTACTCCTTTCAGCCCTAGTTCACTGCCCAGCTTTATATAATATGGTAAATCAAAGTTCATACCTTGTGCTGCTTTGAAAGACAGACTATCAATATGGGAGACACCACATCCTCTTATGTACATGTAGGAACTTAAGTCCTTTCTTTTTAGATTTGAAACTTGTGATGGTGTGATATGCATCACATATCAAACCCTTTAAATGAGGATATCCCTAAATCTTGCCTGATATATTTGCCCAGTCCCTCCACAGTTTGATCAGCATCCAACTCCTTGAAAAAGCATGGGACTCACTCCGCAGTGCTATCTACATTGCCACAGTAGCAAAGTACGGCAAAAAGAGATGGAAAATCTGCTGGTTTGAGGTGAACATCCCCAAGATGGAGTTTTATCTGAAGTAGAGTTTCCTCCCTCGTGAATCCCTCGACACCTTAGAAGTCTTGCCTGTCATGGAGGAGTTGTATCCTGATCAAACAGTGGAGGGACTGGGCAAATGCGTGAAAACGCTAAAAGTGTAAAGGCGCCAGTTGAAGACCAAATTCCCACAAAAGTTAACATGGGTGGGTTGACAGTGCTACTGAGACCACTCATGAGCTTCTCCATATGTGTTGAAGAGAGGTCAAAATACCACAGACCATTTTGGGCGACAAGATCATCTTGTATAAAGATAGGAGACCAAAGTGACTGTTACAACCATCAAGGGATTTCTCTGTTAAGCATCATAAGCATCTGATGAAAGAAAACAAATTTAAACATAGTTTTTAAGTTGGTTTATTTACAAAAAGAAAGGAATTCATATAATTTTTTTATTCAGTCTGTAATACACAACAACTGCTATGCCTATCCTATGTCCTCTAACAACAGACAATATTCACCATTACTGGTTACACATTTTATATGCAAAGATAAATAAAAATATTGAAATAACATCATGCATGCTATTCTTTAAATCACCATGAGATGAAATTACTTTAGTATACGACAATGACATAACTCCTTCAGACAGTGGTGGGTCATTTCTGAATGCTCCCAGAAGTGAACCATGATTGTCCTTCTGATGCTAGAAAAGAAAACTGCCACTCAAACAGGTTAAAGCTCAACTTTGAAGGATCACTCTGGATAATATATGAAAAGGACATACACGATGCAGGAAATTTCCATGGTTATCCTAATCATTGGTACATTCTGGTAATAGAATTAGTCAATACAGTATATGAAACCCATGTGAACCTACCAACTGTATATCATCCAGTCTGATAACATAAACACAGAGTATAACGTAATAACATATTTACTGACTATTGACACTTGATCATGTCATTTGTAGTGATATGGTTCCTAAATCTGCCCTGCACTTGAAACCCATGGTTGAGGTTACAGATGCCAGAATCCTACTATGTATACCAGAATGTGAATTAAACACAGGCTGCCATAGTTCAACATGGAAGCCCCAAACTGGTTAATCAATGTGAACAAAAAGGTTCAAAAGGTGTAAAATATATTACAGAAGATTGTATGAAGTATAATCAAGGGGAACTGAGGCAAGGCAGAAACTCATATTGTACCACTGATATCATTCAAATAAATTTTTCACAGACTCTCTTTCTCTCTTGCTCACCCTAACACACACATACACACACACACGGATCAGTATCATTCATCATGTGCAGCAGCAGTGTTGCCTGGACAATTATCTTCCAAGTCTTTTCTATCTGAAAATAAAATGAGAAGGCCTTGTTTAATATTTATCATAATAAGGTAATTATATCATTTATGTATCAGTATCACAAACAAAGAATAATGCATATTCTATTAAATATACAATGTTAACTCAAGACTTTAAGAAGGTGGCATATATAGGGTTTCATGCAAAGTACATACCATCAGGAAAACCACAAAGACAAAATCAAGAATTCGGTGTCTGAGCTTAAATTTAAATGCATCAGTAAGAATTTAAAAGTTTCTGCAATTGATTGTTTGCCTTCGTGGGTTTGTATGCATTCATTCTTGTTGTGTTTGTGATCGTTCAAAACATAAATTTAAAGAAATATTCAGGGCACCTCTGGAATGGACTACTAAAGAATCTAGAAGACTTTTTTGTGTGGATCAGCACATGAACTGGATCAAAAAAGGACTTCCAGGAATAGTCACAAATGTGCAGTCTCATATGCCCAGCTGAACACGGGAATATGGGCTGAATAAGTGAATGCAAACATGTGTTGGGGAACTTATGCACCAAAGAACCTGGAAATATGGGCTCCATGAAAACACTGCAATCAGAGTATTATCAGTTTTTACAGTTTAGTATATTTGCCAAGAGTCATGGTCATTGCATCATATCCTGGGATTTCATTAGTTAGTTTACATATGCAAGTAATCATGTTTACATGCTTGTAGTTATCAGTAATGTGTATACATATATATATATATATATATATATATATATATATATATATATATATATATATCAGGGTTGGCAAACTTCCGGGAAGAAAGGTATTTCTTCCCTTCCCAGGGAAGAAAAGGAAGTTTCTGGGAAGAAAAGGAAGTTTCTGGGAAGAAAAGGAAGTTAGGGAAGAAACTAATGACTTTTGTCCACATGTTCCCACAAACCTTTATTAATAATATATAACATAGCTAAACATGCAGATATAACAGAGCCACAGAATAATGTATCTGTTGTTCAATATGTACACATTGTTATTCATATATAAACACTCAATCTAGACTAATATTTTATACAGAACACTGAATTCAATAGTCCAAAACATGGCTTCCACGCAGCATCCTGTATGCAAACACAAGCTTATTTGTATGCTCCACACCAAGTCTGTTTCGAAGTTTTGACTGGACCATACCCATGGTTGAGAACACGCGTTCAATGGATGCAGAGGATGCACATGCTGTGTGGAGATTCACTGCTAACTCGGCAAATCCTGCAGGTAGAGTAGGGCTGGCTTTCTTGATTCCCCTCCCCTCTGGTCGTAGAGTCTCTAACAATGCCAGGAAGGATGGATGTTCCACAACTGAGAAGGGAACATTACAGGCGAAGAAAAATCTGGCTAGGTTCTGGTCAATCTTGTTCTTTGAACTCTCTGATGTGCGCAACACATGAGCATCAAGGCCGCCTTGTGATATCTTCTTGGCAGGTGGTTGTTCGCAGACATCTTCGGAAATCAGTGGGCGCTTATTTCCCACAGGTGCTGTAACACTTGGCTTGCTGGTACACTTCTTATAGTGATTCTCCATTCTGCATGCTTTAGGCAGCTGTTTACTTTTGCAGTAGTTGCATTCAACCATCATTTTTCCATCTGTCTGGACTTCTGTGTAGTGAGCCCATACTGGCTTCCTATTCCTGCCACCCTTGTACATTATAAAATCATCAAACTGACAAACTGAGAACAGTGACACTGACACTTTATCTCACTCATCCAGACTGAGGCAGATCAGTTATGTCAATGTTTTATATGGTCAGGTTATATCAGCCCTCCTCTAGACCAGTAACTAAGTAATCTACTCATTAGTGAGCAGTTACTCAAAATGAACTCAGCTTGAGCTCATCTTAATTACTCAGCTGGAAAACCAACCCCACAGTGCAGGCACCACTGGAGTGTGAGTTGATGTTGAGTTCATCCTAATTACTCAGCTCAACTGTCCAAGCCAAACTCCACCCCTGCAGGGTATGTACTCATGTTGAGTTCATCCTAATTATTCACCCAAACACCAGCTCAAGTCCACTGGAGTGTGAGTTGATGTTGAGTTCATCCTAATTACTCAGCTCAACTGTCCAAGCCAAACTCCACCCCTGCAGGGTATGTACTCATGTTGAGTTCATCCTAATTATTCAGCCAAACACCAGCTCAACTCTACAAGCCAAACTCCATCCCTGCAGTGTATGTACTCATCTTAATCACTCAGCAGAAGCCAAGCCTTCAGCACCAGCAACAACAACTCGGCTAAAGACTATACCATCCAGCCCCATCACTCAAATCACATAACAATCACCTACTAAGGGTCTGTTTGCAAGCTTTTTATATAACAAAAGTTGTCTCTCTGATTTGCACAAATATGATATGCCAAAATGTCACTTGAACAACGTGAATGACAGGTATGTTGTAAATCTATTTCTTCCCTTCCGGGAAGAAAGTATTTCTTCCCTTCCCTTCCCTTCCCTCCGGGAAGATTGTGCCAACCCTGATATATATATATATATATATATATATATATATATATATATATATATATATATATATATATATATATATATATATATATATATATATATATATATATATATATATATATTTGTTTAACAAAACAATTCACATACAATGATATTGTAAAATGAGAATAAACAAGAGTGTTCATTATGTTTATATGCAAACTGTGTCATTTAGGAATCATGACAAACCTGAGAGACCTCTGGTAGAGAAAGTTGATATTTTAGGTAACTCACCATTATACTTGGTTCCACACCATACACAGTATTTGTGTTTTGATCTCAAGTATACAGTCAGCACCTCAAGCATCTCAGCTGCCTGTAAAATGTATTTGAAAATGGCTGATTTAATATGTGGCATGTCTGAAAAAAATGTCAAAATTTGAGATTAAATTATGAAGTTATTTTAAATAATCCAAAATAAGATTCCTTATCTTTTTATGGATTATTATTTTTGAAAATCATTACTTTTTAAGTGTTAAGATTACAAATTTTGGGTTTTCCTGACATTTCTTATGGATTTTATACATGTACAAACCCTGTTCTGAGGGCTATTTTTAATTTCATGGTTATAATAAAACTTAGTTTATCATTCAATCAGAATTTCCTGTTATAATCACTGACAGTGCTAAATGGGAACACTGACATTTTACTTGACAAATCAATGAGTATCTCAGTGTCACTGACCGTTAAGTTACATTCCTCTTCTTCTTCCTCCTCTTCTTCATCACTCTCAACCTCCTCGTAAGCGTAAAAACCACTCTCCTCATCAATATCTGATTTTTTCTTCTTTTGAGGTAATATACTGGCTGGCCAGAAGAACCTTTCAGCTGGCTTCTCTAGACCCTGAAATGATCAAGGCATAAATATATTCAAGCAGGTTATCTATTAAAGCCCCGTACACTCAAAACCTGCCTTCAGTGCAGATTACCTATGAAAGCCCTATACACTCTAAACCAGCCTTCAGTGCCTTTACAGGCACCTGAATACTACAAAAACCTCTCTATTCTACATTAATAATAGTATAATAGACTATTCCATAGCTTGTCTTACACAGTCACACCCCCTCTGTAATTGACAACACCCTAGGTCGGAACAATGGCTGTGTATGGGAGGTTTCACTCTAAACTCCTAACCATTTAAACTGAAAAATGCTCACCTGTAATAATTACTCTACTGTTAATGGATTATAGAGACAGGTGTGTCACATCCTCCACTATCAACACTTTTCCACACAAGGAACTCGAGGGTCATGATACTCAGCTGGGAAAACTTAAGACTGAGTAAGAGATAATAACTTACCATAAATTTTCAATCAACAGTCAAGCAGAATTCTAACAGAATTGTTCATTAACAGCAAGAAAAATGCAAGCATTCTGCTAATGTTCATCAAGATGCGTGGACCTCACAATTAGCCCTATCTTTATACTGTGTTGACACAAAGCAACATTTTTAAAGAAAACTGCTTTGTTTGTGTCCAAAGCACCATTAAATTTGAGCTATCCTGTCCAACACATTGAATGCGATTCCATGTGTTTTACTTGAATACATATTTATTAGGGATGTAACAATGTATTGAAGTATTGATGCATTGAACTACAAGCCTTAAATTAAATCAGAATCAATTATTAACCTCTGAATCGATTCATTTTAATTAGTATTTTTTTGCATGTACCATCCCAAAGTGCTCTGTCTGCTCTCAAATTTGACAGAGCAGTTTGCAATATCACAGCTTATTATCACATATGACCCCTAAATCTACTACATTTTCATGATTGAAAATGATTGATTCATTTTAATTAGTTTTTTTTTTGCATGTACCATCCAAAAGTGCTCTGTCTGCTCTTAAATTTGACAGAGCAGTTTGCAATATCACAGCTTATTATCACATATGACCCCTAGATCTACTACATTTTGATGATTGAAAATGATCGATTCATTTTAATTACTATTTTTTTTTGCATGTACCATCCCAAAGTGCTCTGTCTGCTCTCAAATTTGACAGAGCAGTTTGCAATATCACAGCTTATTATCACATATGATATGACCCCTAGATCTACTACATTTTCATGATCGAAAATGATTGATTCATTTTAATTAGTATTTTTTTTTGCATGTACCATCCAAAAGTGCTCTGTCTGCTCTCAAATTTGACAGAGCAGTTTGCAATATCACAGCTTTAAAAATAAATCACATATGACCCCTAGATCTACTACATTTTGATGATCGAAAATGATCGATTCATTTTAATTAGTATTTTTTTTTTTGCATGTACCATCCAAAAGTGCTCTGTCTGCTCTCAAATTTGACAGAGCAGTTTGCAATATCACAGCTTATTATCACATATGACCCCTAGATCTACTACATTTTAATGATCGAAAATGATCGATTCATTTTAATTAGTATTTTTTTTTTTTTTGCATGTACCATCCCAAAGTGCTCTGTCTGCTCTCAAATTTGACAGAGCAGTTTACATGTCACAGCTTTTTATCACATATGACCCCTAGATCTACTACATTTTGATGATCGAAAATGATCGATTCATTTTAATTAGTATTTTTTTTTTTTTGCATGTACCATCCAAAAGTGCTCTGTCTGCTCTCAAATTTGACAGAGCAGTTTGCAATATCACAGCTTATTATCACATTTGACCCCTAGATCTACTTTTAACATTCACTGATTGACCATCCCACTTACAAATACACATATATAGTAGCCACAAACAGAGGGAAAGCTACATTTATTGTTTTTATTTACTGAAACTTTAGAACATTCATTCAGGTAAACTTGTTTTCCTTATTTAAAAATCTTTGAAATTTACTACTTAAGTATGAATTGAACTGAAGGTAAAGATTTGATAATTGAATTAATTCAAAGGGTCCTCACAGTTCACAGGCCTAATATTTATATTATGAATATGTGTTTATATTTTCAGTACTAATAACATATATGATAAAATACTAAACAGATTTAATCACAAATAACATGAATTTTGAGAAAAATGAATACCAAAATAAACAGTCTGATAAAAAGTTAAAGGAAGAAATGGCCCTTCAAATATCCGAGAACATATTAATGCTGGTCTGGTTATATATTCCTGGCAACACACACTGACATGATTGTTATACTTTGCAAAATTATAACAAAAATCTATGAACATGAACATGGTGTTTGTAACCCAAAATATCATTATAGACTTTATTATTTGTCAAAGATCAGTAATTCTGCCAAATTTCCACTGTAAAATCTTTAAAGTTATAGCTCAGGATTATGTCTAAATCTGCACCTCTACCTGTTAGGTAGGGAGAGTCATTTAATGTCACTTTGGTGATGTAGATTACAGCTCTGAAATTATGATTTGAAACACTTTTATCACAGAATTCTTGGTAAACAAACATATAGGTACAGCCTTAATGAGGTATATCTTCTGATTAAGTAAAAATATTTGGTTTATATCTATACAATGCAGTAAACGATGTATGATTATGAATTATTAAATATGAAAATCTTAGCCATACCACTAACAATAGATAGGGGACATGGAGACATGTAGACAGTATGTATGCACTATGCAGGGCTTGACTCATCAGTGAAGATGCTCAGTCTCATCCCCCTGTAACCTCTGACAAATAAGCATTTATATTCTGATACAACATTTTCACATGTATGAAGTAATGTATAAAATAAATAGTTCAAGAGTAAAGGTAATATTTTTTCATTCTTCAGTCAGATAGTACATCAGATTTTTGCAACTTTGAAAATACATTAATGTCACATTTACTGATAGTTAAATCAGTGCACATATACCCATACATGTGCACATATGTAGTGAGAAGTCAAGTGATGCAGACATACTTTAACACAACAGAGCATAAATAAACCAAATACATGACTACCTGAGACACCTAGTCACACTGTCCTGTTAACTGTTAAGGTGTTAAAAAAATACTATTAAAATGATCTATGGTCAAGGCATTGTATGAATAACTTTACAAAATGATCCCAGACCTGTTAAAGTGTCAAAGTGTTATAAGAAAAATTTTATAAAAATGATCTCTGACCTGTTGACTATCAAGTTGCTCACAGACTTTCTGACTTTTGTAAAGATCACTTTCAATCTTCCTATCATTAGCTCTTGACCTGATCTGACTTTGAAAGTCCACCTGTCTCCTCTTGTCATCTCGGGCTCGTTTGGTTCTCATGGCAGCCCTCATTTGCTGGACTTCATTTTGTTTCCGCTTCAGCTCACTTTCCCTCCCGAGACCACTGCGTCCTGCCTTCAATTCGATTGGAACTGGATCCTTCCTTCCTTCGCCTATTGAAATAAAATAAAATATCTACTGTTATAAGAGCAGTGCCAAAGGGAGACCTGAAGTACTCAAATCTTAACAATTTGAGCAAGAAGAGTTGTTATTGAAAGGCTAATTTCCAAAAAAATAATCAGTTGAGTTCAAACAAAATGACAGCAAATAAAGGTACACTTTGCTCTTTAATGTAGTAAATAATGGACTGGACTGTTAATTAGGGTCTAAAATAAGTTCCCTGTAGAACTAAAAGAAATATCATAATTTATGATAATTGGCTCAATATAGGTGAAATTAAAGTTGTAGCTTACTCATACACCTTGTTAATGTTTATGTTTAAGGATCTTTGGATAATAAGAACTGTACTTTATGTAATATCATAGAGATAAAACAAACAAACTCATTTCATTCATGAATATTAGTCTCTTATTGTCAACTATTTGAAAGAATTCTTAATTTTTAAATCTGTAATCTGTTTAATAGTTTTCATTATATTTTCTTTAAAAATTAAAATGATAAAATCACATACCTGGCTTTATTTGTCAGGGAAAATATTAATGCATAACATTGTGGCTGCACTGACTTTTACAATGATCTTTTAAAACATGTGCCTGAAAAGGAGAACTAAAACCTGTGTTATTAAAAAATACATAACAATTTGAATGATCATATGGTATCTCATTACTCCTTTTGAAACTAACCAGTCTGCTAAAGTAAGGTGTATTTATTCAGTAGCACAACCAAAAGGTGTGGGGTGGATTGCTGCCTCATAGGTACTGGGCTGTCTGGTAGAGGTTGGGGAGTTGCTTGCTGTCCCTCATTGGGCTGTCTGGTTGAGTCAGTGTATGTTGTAATTAGTGCTATTGATTATCCTCTCCTCACTGCTGATGACCACTAGACCACCAGGGCAGCAGGAGTAGCTAATCAGATTATAAACCTGCTCAGCTGACCATCACTGGACCATTATGCAGGGTATATTACACAAAAACTGCTGACTCAGCAACATGTGAAATTATATGAATGAGTGTGTTTATTTTTCTTTTATTAGATTATTCTTTTTCCTTCTAGCTGTTTATTATTTATCACTGATAATTTACCATAGGGTTCACAAGTTTAACCCAATACATAAGTAAACAACACATATTCACATAATGTGAGTATAACTTCTGATGACCAATCAGAAAGACACAAAGCTTGGTCATACTTTGAAAGCAAATGAACATGGGGAAAAGGCTTGAGTAATATGCTGAACAAAACACAGGGAAAACTTGAGTAAAATACTTTTTACCCAGTTTTTGCCTACTCTGTTTGGTAAAATCAGTTTTTTCTTAGACAAATGCAAACCCTGATCTACTAACTTTCATAAAAATTTTCCATACCTGACCTTCCAATGGCCATTCCTGGTTTATATCCCATCTTTGATAGCAGAGCAAACCCTTTATTTTCTGATGAAATTGCTTTGCTTAATCCCTCAGTCCTCTTCTCTGCCTCCAGTACTTTTTTAGGCTTACTGTAATTTAACTCATTTTTCTTTCTGTGGGCAGCCTCCTGCTTCTTGACTCGGGCTGACTGACCACGTAAGAGGCCTGGCCTGGTATCTTTGCTGCAAGAAGAAATAGAAGTAAAAATTAAGAAATAAACACTAGAATATTGTCTCACAAGGGTAAAGTAAAAAACCAGCTTTGGTAAGTTTGGTTGGTTATGGATCCAGATATTTGATTTCTGTTTATTATAGTTTTACTACTTCTGCTCTGGCATCATTTAAAATTTGTTTTTGCATACATAACATTATTATAAATAATATCTGATATATCAATTTGGTTATTTTTTGTGTTAGGGTATATCTATTCATGGTGTGCCAATTAATAAATTTTATCTTTGATTGCTTGTTTTCTTTTAAAATCGATAAAATGAATGCATTCTTGCATTATGCACATCCAAAGAAGTCATATTATCCAAATAATATATTCTTATTCTGCCAGAGATGTTCGAAAGACGGGACACAAATAGCTAACAGCATTAAAAATCCAATCTTGTGTGAAGAAAAAGTGTCAAAACAAGACCATTACCTTGAACTAAAGTGTCATGGTAAAGTTAGACTGAATTTAATTACTTTCAATATCTTAGGTGTATATACATTTCTAAACAACAGTTTTCCTGATAATATACAGGATACATAGCATTATCAATTAATAATTGATAATTTTTTATCTTTCAATCATCGAATAGGATTTTACAACTCATGCTTAGCACTAATAATTATTATCTAATACAACCTGTTGGTTATTTTGTTTTGGGGTATATTTATGCAACTACAAATGGAAGACAAAGTGTCAAGTTTGTTCTAGTCTTAGACTGTGTGGAAGCTGAATATTATAGGGAATAGGTATTATCAACCTTACCATCTTTATTTTATTTTGTTCATTTGTTTAAATTATTTTGTGCCATATGTTAGTTGCTGATGTGTAAAAAATTAAGCAAATGGGAAAACCACATGAACCTTTCCTTCTAAATGAAATGTACACTATAACACCACATAACAGGACCAGGTGGGTAAAAACACATGTATATTCTTTTGTAACATGTTATTTTCAATTACTTCAATAAATTTTAAAATCAAACATTCAAATAAATTTATTAATAAATCTTACTGAAATAGCGTTAAAGTTCTGTTAATCTCTCATTTATAAATTTGATAATTAATAATTTTTTCTTAAATTAAAACAATAATTTTCAAAGTTATTTAATTTACATGAAATTATATGGAGCCACTATAGAACGCGGGCTTCGCTTGTATTGAGGGACATATATAAAATTGTCACCTCTTACTCCCTATTTTAACTCCTACTTTTCCCTGTAGATGTCCCTACACTCAACTCTTCTAACATAAACAACTACTAAGCATCAGAAGTCGCCTGAATCGGGAATCGAACCTACGATCTCTGGACTGGGAGCCCTACACGCTACTAAGTGAGCCGTGAAGACGAGATACCAGCAGGAGCAAGTTTTGTTCATTTATATCTGCAATTGAAGAGGCATCTATCGCGAAAATGGGAAACCATTTACTATTTTAACAGGAAAATCAAGCTTTAGGTGGGGGCTCTGCCCCCACACCCCCGTTCACACGGGGAACCCAGGTTCCCCGGACCCCTCCTCCTCTAATATAATAAACTCCAGCAATGAGCAAAATTAAATATGGGAATTCTGAGGAAAATGATATGTATCGGCCTTTTCCAGGAAACAATTTATTATGCGACACCAGTTTTACCGGCGGTAGGCTGAAGCCCGGTTTCTATAGT
The DNA here is from genome assembly GCA_026874595.1 of Sipunculus nudus. Lineage (NCBI taxonomy): Eukaryota > Metazoa > Annelida > Sipuncula > Golfingiida > Sipunculidae > Sipunculus > Sipunculus nudus. Next base: position 83,093,782 of record CM049308.1, on the reverse strand, counting down.
TCTGCCATATTTTTATATAAGTGTCGTCATTAACATGTAATCAAACAGCTATATACCCCAAGTGATGTATCTCACTACACATTTCACATATCACATGACTGTCACACACTGAAGCGGTATTTGCTTGGCAAAACTGACAGATTCTGAACATAACCGTCTGTAAGACTGTATTATCGCTCACTAAATTGTCAACTTATTTACCATTGGCTTAGAATAGTGTCCGACATATAGTCGTCCAAATCTTCATCTTTACCATGTGCCATGTTCGTTATTCATGCGTAATACATTGAATAATTTTCTCTATATCCCTTATATTATGGTGCTATCTATAAACCTGTCGACCGGCCAGAAAAAACAACAATCATGGGCGCAGCCATCTTGTGACGTCAACGTGCGCAATAAACATGCGTGGAGTACATCAGCTATCATCCCACGGATTGTGAAGAATTTCCCAGTGAAAAATCATGTTTTAACCAACACGGATTAATCGGTGTGATTATTTTACATAGTAGAAACACAGAGTCATCCTCAAAGGTAACGTACGATTAAATATATGTATAGAAATACAATATTATCACCAAGATGTGTGATCCGGCTAGGTGGTGGGTTCAGTCTAATGTTCACTGCGTTCGACTTGAGACCCATGACAGACTGTCTTGGCAGACCTGTCATCCGCGTTTTATATCGTAACTTAACCCTACATCGGTTGTACCCAGTCAAGATTTCACTTCCCCATACATTTGTAAATATAGATTTATTTGGCCTTTGTACTTATTTCTCAATATCGACTGTATACATGCAGTTTATTACTTCAAAGGGACGTTGTTGGCAATGACAGTTGGTGGGAGTGGTTGGTTTTATGACACAGCCCTGGGTCCATGGTCAGCAGACAGCACAACTTAATTTTTGTACCATCATGTCAACATGGATATTTTTAATAAAAGTTGAGAACCATGACCTTTAGTATCATATTTGGAATGCCAAGGTTACGTTTTATTGCCGTATTGCCATTACCGGGTGTAGTGCCTTAATATTAATAGTATTTAAATAAAGATAGCGGAACTGATTTGAAAAAATGGGTCAAACTAAAAGGTGAAGTATAGGAGACCTGCCCAAAAGCCGCTCCACCAGCCTTCCTGCGGTCATAGGGGCCCCCTTCAGTGTAATGTAATCTTCCCAGGCTGGTGTGTTTGTCCTCTGTCAGCCTGAAGGGGTTTCTGTCCTGAAAATTCAAATGTGACCAGCATTTTTTATTTGGCCCGAAACCCAAACCAAGGTGGTTGGAGTGCTTGGAGATCACCATTGGTCATGGTGCAAGGTTAAGGGCGGTTCTGATTGGCTGGAGGGCCTTTCTGCCAAGGGACAGGGGAGTTTCTCTGGCGTAAACAACAGCCTGTTATGTTACTAAGGCCTCTGTCAAGGCAATGCACATTATTCCATGCCCTGGTCCCCTCAGAATGCGCCCTCCAGCCAACAGGGGAGGAATAGTGGCCATCAACAACACTACCAAGCTGAACAGAGGGGGCACCTTAATTTTTTAAACACATTTGCCCTGTCGTCTGTCCTTGGTTTCACCAGTTACCACAAAGGGATGACCAGGACCTGGCTACACTCCAGGGGGCAAAAAATAAGGGCTGTCTTCTGTCACAAGACAACAGACATGTCAAGTCTCATGCATTGGGTGTAAGACTCACACATTTACCCCTGTCTCATGCTCTCACACTAAGGGACATAAATCTCATGCACCCTGTTATTTTCTGGGCCTGGTCATCCCCAGCTTTCAAATTAAAACCAAAAGTCTTATCCCATTCGTTCTTTCCACATCATATTTCAGCTACAGGTATAAAGTTTTGCCAGGACCACAAGTTTGAAATCTCACGCATTGTGATTCTGCCAACTTGGCATCTCTGAGACAAGCTTTTGGGCAGGTCTCCTATACTGCATGTAAATTACCGAAAAATGTAGAGGTCGCACTTTGTAAATTTGGTTCGTGCAGAGTTGAAAGCAGTGTGTAAAGGAAAATAAGAAGGCTTGCCTCATCAGATATGTACATTGTACACATATGAATATATATATCCTTTTGTGTTCTTTTGGAATAGATATTCATTTTAGACACAATTAGTGACTTTCTGCCTACTGTTATTGAATGATTGGTCATATAAAGCACTTACTTTATTCTCAAATCCATTCACTATTATGACATTAAGAGTACCAAGACTCCCCGTCTGCATCCATGTCTGTCAGCCTGTCAGTCTAGGTCTGAGAGCTCGTTCTCAAATCATTGATATTTTTAACAAATCTGTGGTGTAATCCTGTGCCTTTTATCATCCAGAATTATTATGACATTATCTCAGACAGTTAAAATGCAAGGATGTTGAGCAGATAATGCTAAGGAAGGCACAAGTATATATATTATATTTATATGGAACCTTGCATAGCATTTTAGTAGGTTAGAAATTGCTCTTGTCACGAGGAATATTGGATAATTTGTATGTCTGAAAGTACATACATGTACTTGATAAATGCAAATTAGAACACCAAATAAATTAGAACACCAAATAAATGCTCTTATGTCAGATTTTACTCTGACAAATCTTAATATGTGTTTGTCACTGTAGTTTCAGTTTGTTGTTCAGACACCAGGTGACACTCCTGGCACAAATTAAAAGCTATTTTTTAAGTTGCCTGCATCAATTTTATTGATTAATTCTAAGCAGAAAGATCCTTCTGACGCAAAATAACTTAGAACTAAAAGCAAAACAGTTACCTAGGACTCAAAATAACTTTGAACTAAAATCAAAACAGTTAGCTAGGACTCAAAATAACCTGATGTTACCTGCAATAAGTACAATCATTTAAATAAGGTCATGTGAAGCTGCAATCCCTGCACTAGTCCAGCATTCTTGCCATTGGACATCATGAACATATTATCATGGTTCCAAGGCCCATAGACTATAATACGCTTTGGCCCTGAGACCTGGATGGAAACATTCTCTGTTGTTCTGCTCACAAAGTTTGTCAGGCTGTCACAAGCTTTTATATATTTCTTGAATAAAAAAAGACTTACCAGCCCCTTTCTATGACAATCTAACTGGAAGAAATGTACGAAAGTACAAACACAGTTTTACTTAAAATTGTTAAATAACTGTTCACCTCAAAATCCAGCTTCTGATAAGGATACAGAACATTACTTATTATATTTTTGATCATTTATGCATTTATTATAAATAAGCTTACTTTTTACACATATTTGAAAGAAAACAGGAAAAAAACTCGGCATTTCTTAATTTAAAACAGAAAGTTAGTTTATTATGTGGGCAAGTGTAACACTAAAATGTGTGTTTTTTATTTTTCATGATTAAATTGATAAACATTGATCAGTATATTCTCTATGATGAGACAAGTTAAAGGAGGCCCCCTGTCCCTGACCCCCATGGATTGTGAAGATAAACATAACCATTCAAATTACCACCCAGTCAAAACCCTTCAGACAAAACCTCAAGTCTCAAAGTAGGACAACACTCACTGCAATGAATATCCCTCCTCAGTCACCCCAACTATCACAGCCTGAGAGCAGCTAGACAACACCCTACCTTTTACCCAGTATCATTATTTATACAGATGAGACTTTGTTCAGCACAGTTGTTTCCATGTATTTTTACATTACAGAAAACATATGAACTGTAATGGTGCGCCTTCTCATTTGTTGACAATCAAATTGATAATGACATATGGATGTTTATTAAAGGAACTGAGTCCCATGCATGCCAAAGACCATAATTGCCTCCACTTCTCCCCACAATGTCTTTTATACTCCACCCATAGGGATATGTACTTACCTCCGAACTTACCTGTTAAAACATTTTTGTTTGGTGATACCAAAATGAATAAAAAATTAAATATCAAAATATTCAAACAAGTCTCATTATTCATTACTAGGACAAATCATTTCAAATTAAAGTTTACTCATAAACAAACAGGGAAAAAAAATCAGTCAAACACTGCAGTCAGACACAACATATACCAAAACATAATCTCCACCAAATCACATCCTCCATCCCAACATCACAGTAAACACATACAATATTAATATAATTAACACTTCAACCATTACCATCTGCAAGCAACTCTTTATATGCTCCTCTAAATTTGTCATCTCTGTAAATTAACATCTGTCTTAGGCAAACCTTATCCATCTGGCTTGCGCCCAAATCCCTTTGATACATTTCTTGTATACTTATATTTTCACTGTATGATTATTGCATTATTTTGTATTGAGCAATAAAATCTTTCAAACAAACCATAATTGCCTCATGAGAGTGACACATGAGCATATTGCAGGCAGTACTCACTGGCCCTGTAGAGTGATACCATGAAGCTTAGTATTACTGTAATATAATTGCTTTGGGAACTGTATTTGCTCATTTGCTTATATTTGCTTTGTCTTTAAAAATGTGTATTCATGAATTAATTGGTATGGTCTTTTAATCTTTTTGGTAGCCACAACTGGGTAGACATGTTAGATGCACATATATAATATACAAAATGTACATGTATATGTCAGAGATGAGATTAAAATCCAGGCGGATTTTAAATTCGCCTAGACGAGATTGCAATTGTGATCTCGCCTAGGCGAGATTGCAATTGTGATCTCGGCTAGACGGATTTTAAACTTGCCTAGACAAGATCACTATCGCAAGCGAGATTAAAATCCATAATGGAGCAGGCCAGGATTTTAATCTCGCCTAGGCGAGTTTAAAATCTGTCTGGTGTCATCCAGGCGAGTTTAAAATCTGCCTGATATTACTTAGGCGAGTTTAAAATCTGCCTAGGCGAGATTAAAATAGTGATCTGATCTAATTTCCTAATATATTAAGCATTGTAACTGACATATGAAAGATGTTTTCAGTCGGATTTTCAATATTTTAACACTGAATGGTTATATATAGTTAAAAGGTAATATATTTATTAATATTTACAGAATATTATAGTATTAATGTAACTTTTTTACAGTAATGTAATAGTTATTCATGTGATAATAAACATTAATTTTGGAAACAATTATGAAATAGATATTTGATTATTATTTGCACCTTTGATGTGTTTCATGTGGTCTACAGCATCCTTATCATACCAATTATTTGCAAAACATTTATCAATCTTTATTTTTTTTCTCCAGTTTTCTTAACAACCTTGTGTTTGTAAATATCACTAATAATTTTTACAAAAAAATAATTTGTAATTGTATTTAAATATATGGCAATTAGCGAGTAACAAGAGGTATATTGAAGCACACCTATGAGATATTATGAAGAGCAAATCTGGGGGAAAAAGTCATCCACTTGCATATTGAATCAATCATAGATAGATAGATAGACAGATAGATATATAGTCTAGATAGCTATTACTTCACTATTTAATGAGTATATTACACATTAACATAAACAGTCATCCTATTTGATAGTTCTTACAGGACAAACAGAACAAATTAGTTGGTTGATCTAGTTCAAATGTTTCTTTTCACCCAGGTATTCAACACTCAACAGTCAAAACATGTACACTTATGGTACAAAATATGCAGGGTATCAGTATTTATGATGGACTTTGATACACCTTTTTTTGGTAATAAACATCATATGAGAAAAGGTAAAAGTTGATACACAGATGTATGCATGTGAATATTTCTTTGTCTTATTTAGTCTTTTCTTATAATGTATATAATATTCTTCTGATCTTTTTTTTAATGTTTTGTGAGGCATTTTGTGAAGCTTCAATATTTATGTAGACTGTGTTACAAGATAACTGCCTTTTTTTGGACAGTATTATATCATATCAGAAAAAATATGATTTCTAGATTCATAGAGTAATAGATCATTTATGCATGTGAACATGCATTGAATTATATTGATAAAAAATAAATGAGCTATGTTCCTTTTGTCTTTTTAAAATACTACATTACTAATATTACTAATACCAGTTTCCCTTCAAATTAATATTGACAACAAAATTATTATGTAAATAATCAGCAGCAGCCCACATCATATATCATTTGAAGATGCCATATACAATACCAATGTAAGTTTCTTATTACCTAGTTTATAAATAAAAATATAAAATAAAAAAATTGATGTTAATTATTACATAAATATTATAATATTCTGTAAATATTATTAAAAATATATTAATTGTGAACTATACATAACCATATTAATAAAAAATATATAATATAAAATATTCCATTTCCAAAATTAATGTTAATTATTACATTAATAATATAATATTCTGTAAATATTAATAAATATATAACTTGTGAACTATACATAACCATTCAGTGTTAAAATATTGAAAATCTGACTGAAAACATCTTTCCTAAGTCAATTACAATGCATAATTTATTGGGAAATTAGATCAGATCACTATTTTAATCTCGCCTAGGCAGATTTTAAACTCGCCCAAGTGATATCAGGCAGATTTTAAACTCGCCTGAATGACACCAGACAGATTTTAAACTCGCCTAGGCAAGATTAAAATCCTGGCCTGCTCCATGATGGATTTTAATCTCGCCTAGGCGAGATTGCGATTGTGATCTCGTCTAGGCGAGTTTAAAATCCGTCTAGCCGAGATCACAATTGCAATCTCGCCTAGGCGAGATCACAATCGCAATCTCGTCTAGGCCAATTTAAAATCCGCCTGGATTTCAATCTCGTCTCTGACATATACATAAGAATTGTAAATAGGGAGGGGGTTTGTCTAACCAACTCCAGTCCTACCACAATCACTGGTGTAGATTTATATCAGTCAGTAGCTCAAGGATTTAAATGTTCATTTACATATGAAAAAAAATGTGAGCACTGCTCTTGTTAACTGTATTTCATGGAGTTTTGTGCAGTTTGGTCACATGCAGGCCTAGTCTGTAAGATGTCATATCTGATAGTTATGAGGAATTGCCAAGTGGTATTGTAAAGAGTAACCTGCATCAATAACATGTTAACTGTTTCAGTAACACACTACATCTCTATTTATAACAAGATAACACACCATGCCTGTAGGAGTGACACTGTAAACAAGCTGTACTAGTCGAAGCAACTGTGCTTGTCCAGACTGTTACCATGGAAACACACCCTGCCAAAGACCAGGAGGTGAATGGAAAAAAAGCTGCTACTGAGTTATATGCTGAAATCAGCATGTTTTGAGTTTTATTGTCAGTAGAAGCAGGCTTGGGATTAAATGACTCAAATAAACCTTTGTCAACATTACTTAAGAAATAATTCCTATTATTGTTAGTTTAAATGCCATGAAATATGCTGTTGATTTGATGTAATTTAATGGTGGCCTTTAGACATTTATTTTATGTATTAAGTTCAAATGCGGGCTATTCTGAAATAATGACAGAAATAATTATAAATGAATTATTTGTATTTTTTTGCAGTATTATTTTATCTTCTGAGAATATTCTGAAAGTTTCTTGTGTACTTTAATTTCATTATTTCATGAATAATAGCCATAATTGAATTATAAAAAGGAAAATAATTTTGTTTGTTCTTTTCCCATTTTATGTTTTGCTTTTGACCTTTTGGAGACATATCATTTATGCATCAGATTGATAAATGTTTCCTAGAAATTATGGAATTATAATATAGAATTCAACATCTCAGAATTCTTAGAATATTGAATATTGATCAAATTCCCTTCTGTTCATTGCATGAAAAAAGTATATCATTGGTTATAGTCTTCCATTGTTATAAAGTCATAAGTACTGTAGAAACTGATATTTTTATGGTATTTGACATTTTGTTGAATTGTCTTAAAGGTCTGACCCATTGGGAGCATTTCATTCATCACAAATTACTCATGTTTTTCAGGATTTAGGCTTTGTTTGTGTTGAGTGTGTGTCTATTCCTTGCAAAGAAAGTAGAGTCAAAGACAATTTCACTGTTGCAATATGCCACAGAGCATAACATCATGGGACATATGCCTGCACAGTTTTAAAGAATTAAAATACATGAAAATATCCACAGGGTTACTCCCATACACGCTAAAGACTGATATGGCTGGAGGATCATGGTATTTTATTTTGTAAATGTTACGTCCTGAGTTGTTTTAAGTTTTCCCATAGGCTTAGATCCAGACAATGAATGACCATGATATAAATATGAACTGGTTATGGTCCAGACGAGTGAATTATCACAGAGGGGGTGGAAGCAATAGGTTGATCAGGTCGAATTACAACAATGATGAAAGGGTACTTTTCACATCAGTCAGGTCCAATAGAGGCTCATCTTTAATGTTATGCAGGTTGTATTAGCTGTTATTTTTTTGCTGATTAGAACATGGATTTTGATGTGATGGTTTTTCACAGTCTTTCACTCTGATTATTGTAAAAAAAAATTCACTGTCCTGTGAAAGTTTTGGATATAGTGCAGAACCCAATTTAAACAAAACTGTACATAGTTGAAAACCCTTAGACAAGTCCCTCTTGGACAAAAACCTACCCCTAAAAGTGCAGAGCTGAATTTCTAAAAAAAATTCTTTAATGAAAATACCATATCTACGCTAACAGTTTCAGGGTTTCTTCTCAGTCATAATTTGACAACAGAAATAAATGTCCATTTTAGGAATTACACACAAGGGATAAAAAGGACGTGTGAAAAACATGTCATTATATATATATATTGCAATGAACTTTTCTCATTTCCTTGTTGTAGAGATAAACATACAAATGACTTTATTAGAATAATTTTGATAAGAATAAATTTAAATGTGGTTGTTCACAAAATTGACAATGGAAATTAAATATTTCAACAATTTCTCAACAGAGGTGGTCTGTATGACTATGGAGGCCAGCCAGGATGAGGTGTACTTCCTGTGTAACAAAAATCCCTGAGTTTTTTAAGTAAAATGAAAATGCACTCAGTCCTTACAAAGGACAAACACACACATGCACCTGAATACATTACATTGATGCTTGGTGCTGGCCAACTATTTTAGAAATGGATATAGTATTGATAGAAGCATATATACTGGTCACTGAATGTATGTTGCTGGCCAGAGGTTAATTTGCCATTTTCTGCAATCCTTCTGGTTCACTGAGAGACTGTCAGTCTGCTATTGATTGCTGCATGTTAACCTCAGGCTGGGGACAGGGCTCAGGGGGCTCAGCAGTGCTGAAGTACAGGCTGCATCAGTGTGAAGCACTCACACCACCCCAAGCAGCCAGATGGGGATTTCACAGCGAGGAGCTATTTCCAGGAGAGACCTTTTTTAGGGTCATTTTTATTTCCAGACAGGGATTCCACATTCCTGCTCCATATCCTTGGGAGACTTTTTTAGGTCATTTAATTGCCAGGCAAGAATTTTCCAGCCTTTTTCCATATCCTCATGAGACTTTTTTAAGGTCATTTAATTGCTACACAAGGATCACATAGCCCAGCACCGCATCCTTGAGAGACCTTTTTTCAACCTACCTAAATTGACCATCCTCAGATCTTGTGGTTGATAGATGTATCCAGTGTATTCTCTAGGGGTTGACTGCCATATTGTTTGTTCCAGTCTTAGCCTCCAGAGGTAGAATGTACATTTATCCTGAAATTCAAGACAATTGGGACCACAAACAGCAATATTCAGAGACCCTTTTTTAATTTATCTTCATGTGAAGCCAATTTATTTTCAGTAATCCCCGCATCCCTTGCATATTTTGACATTTTTGTTTCAGCCTGAGATTCAGGTTTCCTACTGAACAATATTGTACACTGGTTGAATTATTTCATATACATTCGTTTAACCTGTATATGACACTTTTTGTTGACAATAGTTCAATATAAACACATGATAATGAATCATATTGCCATGCCATTGAGAATATGGTTGTGTATCAAGAACATTTGGAAACACTCAGTGGAAATAATTCCGGTATATTTTTTATGTAGAGCTAGTATTTGCAGTGTGCTGCAATTTCAAAAAATGTAGTTCAAAGATGCTTATTGTTTCACTTGTGTCCCAACTTTTTTTAAAATTAATTTAAGGAAAGGCTCATGAATATTTTTGTACATAAACTGATAGGAAACTGTGCACACTAACATCCTAAGTTGCCAATTTAGAGTAAGTTGATTGTTTTCTAAGATATGGTTGAATTTTTATCAAGTTTGGAATGTAGATCAGAGATGGACAACTGCATACATAAACAGCTTAGTTCCATTCCAATGCTGAGAGCTGCTGCACTTACATACATACCACTAGGCTACATTTGCTAAGACAGCAGCCTGGCTGACTGACATTAACACCTCTATCTCAGACAAGTACACCTTCCATCAGTCATCTCTGGTACTCCTGTACCTGTTGACAGAACACACTTACTGTATGGGAATCCCTGGCACCATATTTCATCACCTTGGTGATTTTAAAAGCTGTACAAGATAAAAACCAAGTATTATTTAATTTATGTTTGGGAAATCGCTTAGTTCAGCCAAGGAATGTGTTTGTGTTGTAAACAAAACGCTTGTGTCCATATCCACTGTGCCAAGAATCTTAATCTATTTCATACACATTTAATATATAATAGCTGGGTGACATGTATATAAAGACATTGTAAAGAACAGGTAAATTATGAGTTTTAAGTTTGTCCAGAAAGATTACTCAGAAGACACTAGAGCATACAGTGATTAAACCCCAGTGTACTGAAACCTTTGATTGGGATGTAATTATCTTCTGTTCAGTTATATACCTGCCCAAGACTGAAGAGCATTAAATCTGCCCAGATTTCATCCACCTAGATTACAATATACTTAAATATAACATTGAGGATTTTGCTGCAGTTGAGCTTTAGAACCAAATGTTATGTTAAATGGCTGAACAGCAAACACCTTATTAGTATGTTAATTAATAAATGTTACATGTATTTGGTATATCAAATGGATAAATTTGATTGTTTAGGAAATATATCATTTTGATCAGTAAACTGTTATTATGCCAGTTTAAATCAATTATTATTTTCTTCTCAGCATAGTCAGTATTGCCCTTAACTTTTGTTAAGAATATTTATATTTATGACACAATTTGTTTCTTTGTAGCTACATAAGCACTATGGAGTTGGCCCATAGCTTACTACTCAACGAGGATGCTCTGCAGAGGATATCAGAGTCCAAGCGGCCGGTGTTCATCTTTGAGTGGCTGCGTTTCTTGGATAAGGTCCTGGTGGCAGCACAGAAGGTCAGCCATTGTTCTGATAATGAAGGTCTCGTCTGCGACGTGAACTAAATGCGTCTCTTGGGGGATTTAGTTTTGTTGGAAGCTAATGAGATTGTGTCCCTGAAAGTCATTTATGATAGTTTGGTTATTTTTTTGCATGTCGTCTGTCTTCCTGTTAGTGAATGGGTGTCCTCTCTCAGACACTTGTACTCCTGATGCCTGATGTGTTTATTTCTTTAGGATTTTGATGTGTGTGAACAGTGAGCAGCATGCACACAAAATTTTATGGATATATGTAGGTGGTGCCGAGCAGTGAAGGCAAATTTTTTTATTACACACAAGTAGTATCTGCATGTATAAATAATATGATGTATGTACAGTAAACCTGGACAGCTGAGTGGAAAAACGCTCAGCCTTCTCTGCTGGCAACCCGGGTTCTATTCCCGGAGTGGCTATGAGAGTGGGTTGTAGTTGCCCGTCCAAGGTCTGTGGTTTTCTCCCGGCCCTCCGGTTTCCTCCAGCCTTACCGACTACCGAGCGCCAACATCTGAGCCATGGAGAGTGCATCGTATTAGTTATTATAACTAGTTGTACAATCAATGTAAAATAAATAAAGTTTATATTTGTATGTACAGTAAAACTGGCTGTGATGCAATCAAAAGGAACAGCAGGAGTCTTTGATACATCTGAAGTTAAAAAAAAAAGGAATTTACTTTGTAAGTTGTAGTAATTAAATAAAATTTTAATTTGACACAAGTTGCACAAGCCACATACCCAGTGTTAATGTCCAGTTTTATCAGTTATTTGCTATAGTATATATATAAATATAAAATAATTCAGACAGAAACATTATAAAAAATAAATCCTAAAATCTTACTTAAACACTCTTGTGATTATACTAAATGGGTGAGTTCAAATCCCACCAATCCAAAAAGGAATATGTTGGTTGATCAGTCAGTTAATGATTTGTTTTTTGTGTATACGACGGCTATGTAAAACTGTAACAGCTTTGAAACCTGCCAAGCCCTAATTGCAGTCAGTGTTTTGATTGATCTAACACAGGCCTAGGATCTGAGCTTTCTGGTCATTATTGAGTCTGAATAGATTTTATGCATATCTCTATGTAATTAGGGGCTGATCAATAATTTTGTGATTGTCTCGCATATTTGATCTGTATTAGTAAAAGAGCCATTGGTACAAAGTAAGGTAGATTATATTATCAAATTTAGGATTTGCTCTCATCTAAAATAATTATAACACTATACACTGAAACTGGATGAGAAATTGACTTTCAAGACATGGAGCCTGTTTGTCTGAAAGGAGAAATTAGTTCTTTACTGTCTAACAGATGGAGAAAATTTAGCTATGAAGGGAAGTTACATGTAAAAAGAAGTTCAAGGGAAGGACATAAATAGGGCCTTAGAATGGCCTAGAATAATTTCTGTGTACACCCTGAGTGTTCCGCAGAAAAAATGCAGTATTTAAAGCATGTTGAATTAGCACGGAAAACAGCATCCTCTCTTTGAAATCAATTGGTACTTCCCAAAATATTGCCCTGAAACCTTTTGCTTACTCCTGTACACAAGTGATAAAAATAGTGTACCATGCATGATCACAGGCATCAAAAAAGAGACTGCACATGGTATGGAGTGCATTGCCTGGGACACAACACTTGTCAAACAAGAGATGCCCTGACTGACTTGGCCCAAACAATGTAATACATGTTCCCACTGGCGGCCGACACAATGGCTAACATTGTGTCATTTCAGCTGAGGCCCCTGGACCTATCATACAGATCTGTTGTAACAGGTTCTACAATTAATTACATTCCACCAATGAACGGTAATGTCCATCCAGCAGTGATATATCAGAGGACATGAAGGTCCATGTATGGACTAGTCTGCCTTGTCCTTGTTCGGGATCTGTTGTGCATGTGCAGTATTGGACCTCTGGTGATGCAGCCTTGTTATAGAAAACAGCCACATGTGGACTGTTTACTCACACATACCATAACAAGGTGAAAAACAGCTATATGTGAGATACTGAGATTGTGTGCTAGGATTTTTTTGCTGGGAAACTTTCGTACAAAGTAAAACTGAACTGATAATGTGAAAGAAAGAATAGACATAATATTGCTCCTGATTATGTCCCTTTACAAATTTCAGTGATGCACTGAAAATCATTTCCTGAATCTAAAATTATATTTTTTATCAAATTCTTCTGAATAACAGTCTGCCACATAGAACATGACATAATAGGTATTTCTGTCATATGTATGTAATGGAGTGTCAGTTGTGGGTATGGGTTCCAATTTTAAGCTCAGCTGACTATAAGTCATGTGAGCTATAGTCGTGGTCCATTGTCTGTCGTCCGTCCGTCTGTCCGTCAGTCTGTCCGTCCGTAGATGTGGCACGTTTTGAAACCGTAAGACCTAGGAATCTAAAATTCAGCATAATGTTAGGTGTCCCCAAGATCTCCTACCAAGCCGAAAACTGGGTCTTTGCGGCTTCCTTCCTTTGAGAAATTAAGGAAAAACCTCAATTTTTTATTAAAAACCTATTTTCACACTTCAAGACTGCCTAATATCAAAACCACTAATCTGTTTTTCCTAATATTTACCATCAGTATTCCTCTATATAGTTCCTATGTACATGCCAGAAATTTTGTCTGCATTATATAATTTAGAAAAGTTATGGGCCAAAACATAATGCATTTTGTAAAAAATCAGGAAAGATGTTTAATCACTTTACACAAAACATGTTAAAGCTATGGATATTTTTTCCAGTAATATAACTTAAATTACTCAAAATTAAATTGTATACTCAAAATTAGATCAAAATCTTTTAAATTTTTTTAATATATTAACAAAAATAAAAAATTGGTACCTTAAATTTTGCCCAACTTTGACCATGGCACCTTTTTTTCCTGTAAGTACTGTGGATTTAATTTTCACAGCATGTTTATGTTAGCATTTTGTCTGTTAACACCAAAAATTTAAAACCAGTTGATCAAAAACTGTAGATTTTATTCAAGTTTTCAAGCACCATGTAACATATTGTTTACATCAAGCTAGTGTTATGCAGTTTGCAAGAGCTCAGCTCCCCAGCTTCAGCTCTCAGTTCCTAATTTGGCATACAATTAGATGTCTCAAAAATCCCCTACCATGCCAAGAATTTGGTCACTAGGACTTAATACCTTCGAGATATTAATGAAAAACTTCATTTTTCCATTAAAAAACCCATTGTTACACTTCCAGACTGCCTAATATCAAAACCACTGGTCTGACTTTAATCATATATAATATATATATTTTTCTATACATTCTCTATGCACATGCCAGAAATGATGTCAGTATTGCGTAATTGTTTTAAGTTATGGGCCCAAAAATAATGCACTTTGTAAAAAATCAAGAAATATATTTACTCCCTTAACAAGGGGATTGCTGAAGCTAGAGATTTTTTGTCAGGGATGTAACATTATTTAATCAAGACTCAATTGAATACCCAAAATTAGTTCTGAATTTTTCAAATTTTATAAGTTATTAGTATAAATATAAAAAAGTACCTTAAATTTTGCCCAACTTTTACCATGGCACGTTTGGTTCCTGTGAGCACTGTTGATATCATTTTCATATCATGCACACAAAAGGATTTCAGCTTTTTAGTTTAGAAAGCTGAAAGAAATTGGCCAACAATGGTAGCTTTTATTAATGATTTATGAGACCATGTCAGACCTTGGCTCTCTCCAGCCCCTCTTGAGTCACCTGTATGTTGACCTTGTTGAACTTTCAGCAGATTATGCATGCTTGAGGCGAGGCATTCACTGGGGCAGCCAGGCAGCTTATGGCCAGCCACAGTTGATCGAGGTGTCCAACCCAACTCATCTAGTAGTTATAACCAACAACATAACAATAAACAATAAATTAATAATTTTATTGGATTTTAATGACAAATTAAAGAAAAATAGAAAAGGAATTTGTTAGTTTATAATAACAGGAAATTAACTTGCAGTTACTAATGATATAAGCATCTTGTATTGATGGATAGAATGTCACATATTCCAAATAACACCATGCAGTCACCTATGGTATTTTTCAGTTCAATTTTAATGATAAAAAAATAAATCATATTATTCATTACTAATCATTAGGGATCAAATGAAGGAAATTAATGACAGACAAAGATGCAGTTGATAATATTAATCTAGATTCCTGCTGTGTCTAGTGTGTACATTGATGTGAAATTAGTCCAAAATGAATATATTACATTTTTTTTTAATATGAATAAAAGCCATAAAACCAGGTACTAATGATCATTATTTAAATGTGTGAATTTTGTGTATTCTGGATTCTCAACATCATTGTTTGGTGAAAACTGAATAAATACCAGATATGGTGCGAATACTTTGCAAATGTATTTGAATATGAATATGAATATGACTCCATTATAAAATTTCTTGCATAAGAATGGGAATTCAGGTAAAAATGAATACCAGTGCAAATACTTTCAAAATGTATTCATGAATGCATTCATGAATATATTCTTCAATATTATTTTAATAATCATTTCAGTTATATTTCATTTTAAAAAATCATACGGTTCTGTTATTATTTTTAATAAAAATTATATTTGGGACAATATTTGTAATTTTTTTAAATTAATAGTTAAACCCTTATATTAAATGTTCTGCTTATAAGTTAAATGGCCAGGTCAAAATCTGTGTGACAATAGTACTCCATTTGTTAATAAAATTAATGAAATCAATCCTCTTCCCTGTCGCCAAAGGTACTATCAAAATCATTCATAAGCTAAACAACAACAACTTATAATTCAGCTGATATTTATTACCACACAAAACCAGCATGTGCCTCATTTCTAAATCATATTTTTTATCATATATAACAGCTGAGCGCTGTGACCCATAGGTCCCTTGTTTTGTCACCCAGGACTTTAACACTTTTTTGCTGGATCATATTATTTAAAATGATTTTTTTGGTATGAATATATAAAACCGAGTGCTCCAGTGTAATTCTCTAACCCAACAAGAATGTCATAAAGTTTGGTATACTTTGGTTGTCTTATGTTTGTGAGGGTGTTCTAACTTGCAATATGCATAAAAGGGGATAAATTTTAAATGAAGCCTTCATGAACAAGAGGTCCCATCATCAAATGCAAGGTAAAAAGGAATTATATTAGACCTTTTATGTTCAGAAATTGCTGATATAAATTAAATGAGGTATACCAAATTATCTACTATTAAATTAATGAGGTTCAGTAGTTTGCACTGGGTCTATGTTCCCTTGGGTCCCTGTGCTGTTGTTGAGATTTTGGAAGTGGAATGCATGCAAAACACTGAAAAGGTGAAAATCACAAAATTTTAACCCCTGGAATGTGATGCCAACCACAGTGCCCCTTGCATGGGGTTGAGTGAATTTTCAGGCCCTGCTGCTGCCTCAGCCTGACTTTGAGCTGTGTTGTCTGCTGGGGCATGGCAGGACCTTCGGACTCTGACATGTTCGGCAGGACTTATGGTGACAGTAATACCCAGTGTCGGGGGGACAATAGTGAGTGACTAGGCCGCAAACGATCATGGAGGCAATCCATACCAGCAGGGCCGGTGGTGTGTCAGAAATCAATAAGGTTTCATGGATGGTAAATGGGAACATAATAGATGCATGGACCCGCTGCTAACTAGAGCAATATGTTTCCTTGCCAAGCCTTGTCAGCCAGAGACCAATCATCTTACGACTGTTTATTATCGCTGATTAATCAGTTTTATGTGGCATTGTACTTAACAGACAAATCATGTAGTCTGTTCACCTGCTGCTGTGCTCAGAATATTTGCCAATATTGCTGGATTGTCTAAGTCTGATCTGTGACATCTCTTTTGTACATTGATATAATTAAACATTAAATAATGTTTAAGTATTTAGTTATCATTTAAGAGCAGATGCAGTGCCTTGACATTAAAGTAATATTGCCTGGAATACTTTCTTTCTTTGTATTTCAGTTTCCTATGTAATTTTCAGACTATGTATTTTAGGATATAGTTAAATGTTTAGGAATCTGACAGTGATCTGTTCTTGTCACTTTTAACTATAATTACACAGGAAAAGTAAAAGAGAAAGAGAGTATGTGTATCAATGCAGGCCCCAACATCTAGATTAACAACTTGCTTGGGGCAAGTAAAAGTTCAACAAAATGTTGGTAGGGCAACCAAAAGTGGCCTACTTGGTAGTCTCTCCAACATACGCCAGGTGCCGCTACCACTCTTGCACCAGTACGTCTGTTATTGACGCCATTTTTCTTAGGAACGGAAGTGTTCTTTGGCATGCGCAAGGAATCCGCCTACTATACCACCCTTGCAATAGACAAGCAAAAGTGGATTATTTTTGCCACACAACCAAACAACATTGTTTACTTGTCTTTATTGGGGTCTGCCGGGTTTGTGCAAAGGGGACATCCATTCTGGATTCACCTCCAGATGCTGGGGGGTTTCCTTGCGCATGCCCAACTGCACTTCTGTTTTTCAAGATTCTTGAAAAAAATGGCGTCCAATAACAAACGTACTGGTGCAAGAGTGGTAGCGGCACCTGGCGTCTGTTGGAGAGACTAGCCTACTTGGTGGACTGACCAAATGGATCAAACATAAACCTTTACCCAAAGCCTTAAAGTTCTATGGGTCCAGTACCACTGTTGAGTAAAAAAAAATACCATCTGTGCGCAAGCACAAGAACATCAAATTTGGATCAACTACAAGGAATTACTCTGTTTGAAATTTGCTTCAGACAAAAGGTGCAAAACAATCAGGTGGAACACACTTAGTGTCTGTTGCTGCGATTGCTGATTTTCTAGGGAAAGTAAAATTTCTTGAAGGGCAAGAGAATGGTAGATGTTACTTGCCTGACTGGGCATGTGCTTTCAGATGTTAATGTTAAGCCCTGATGAGGACCAAGGCATCTTAATAACACTTGATATTTTATTCAGATAAATGAATTCATGATTTCTATAATCTGATACATAGCTTGGAATTTCCCTAGCAGTCTTGGCATTTCTTCAGGAATCAAACTTAAACCTTATTTAAAGGTCAAATTTGATATATCTAAATAGCAACCTTGGTTTGAATTCTGGACATTCTGCTCTTTAGCCTGATATGCTGAACCTCCATTTTCCAACATATATGTTTTGTATGGATTTATGTGTTAATATTGAAGCAAGTAAGATGATCTGTAGAATATTTATATGTTAATACTCTGGGTGCTGCCTGACTGATTTCCAATATTTTTGTTATTTAATATTCCGTGGAGGTAATTTATAGGTTTATATACTTAAGGAAGCAGAATAATTCATCTGATGGACTGTCACATAGACCAAAGCAGTGATCATTGTATGGTGTGATATTAATCATCAGGAATTTATATTTTAATTTTTGTGATGCTCACTTGTTTTGGGTGGATGATTGGTATCATTACAAAATTCCAGGATTACCATTGCATGAAATTGGAAAATAATCTAAATTCCTCTGCAAACTGATCACCAAAGAAGCCCTAATAGCCCATCCCACATGAAACACATATTTTTTGTTTATATGATTGGATAGGCTTGCCATAAAGACATAATACCAAGGTTTTGTAATACAATTTACATCTTGTCAAGTAATTCGTTTATTCTTTAGCAATTCTGGAGTTTCATCAATATGTCAAGTTTTGCATTTTCATGTCTGTTGCCCCAGTTTAGCATTAAACATTAGATGTTTTTGGTGTAAGATTGGAAGTTAAGATTGTCAGAAACCAGTATTTACTGATTACAAGTTTGTCTCTGTCTCTTTCTGTCTATTTCTCTGTTTTCTGTCTCTGCCTGTCTCTCTCTCTCTCTCTCTCTGTCTCTCCCTGTTACCCTCTCAGCCTCTTGGTCCAGTCTCACTCTCTGTCTGCCTGTCTCTCTCTTTTTCTGTATGTTTATATCTGTTTGTCCCTCTAAATATCTCTCTCCTCATTCCCTTCACACTTACAGCCCTCCCCCCCCCCCCCCCCCGGGCCAAGATAAAGCCATATGATATATCTTGTGGCTATGTGTGACTCTTATTCCATTTGTTCACCTCTCTGTATGTTCTTCTCTCTGTATGTTCCTCTCTCTGGATGTTCCTCTCTCTTTCTGTATCTCTCTTCTAACTTTCATTTCATACTCACAACCACCCAGAATTAACACCTGATGAAATATTATGGTTGTCTGTATCTTTTTTTCTATATGTTCCTCTCTCTGCACAAACTATAATCCTCTCTTTGTATGTTCCTCTCTCTCTGTATCTCTCTTTTGGCTACATTTCAAACTCAGACCACCCAAAATTAACACCATATGAGATCTTATGGTTCTGTAATTGGATAACATTATGAATTTCTGCTGGGATATAATAGATAATGATGAAGTAATTGTCAAATAAAACAGAAGCAAAAAATAGAAAGTTGATTTTACCATATATTTTCAGTTTCCCTAATATTGTATGTTTATTCCTGAAGTGAAAGAGTGAACTTTTTGGTACAAGTATTTCCTTCCACAGTACATCATGGGGATTTTGAGAAAGACAGCTTTTCAAGTATAGTCTAATTCACCCAATGTAAGCATCTTGAGAATAATTTTAGACATCAGTGAAGTGAGGCATTCTAGAGATTCATCATTACAAGCAAGCTTGGTATTACTCAGTATGTGCATGAAAACAGGAAAGACTGCACTACCAGGCACCAACTGTGCCAAGCGAGACAGGGAGCGTATGATTTATTCAGGGCTCAGTGTGGGGTGTTCCAGCAAGAAAACAAATGATCCCGCTATAATTTATTGATAATGAAACTATGCTGGGTGAACTAAAAGAAATATGTAAAGTTGCACAGAGGACATTAAAAACATCTGCTCCATGCAATATTAAACCACCAAACTATCTGGAAAACAGATCATATATATACTAACATTATTTTGGCTATCTGGAAAACATGAATTTATTTGTTAACATTTTAGGGCTTTTTCAGAAACAAATGATATTCTGGATATAATTTTATCCTTTGTGATCGACCAGTGACATTTGATAACTGAACCTTGACTTCTTCAGTATCTTGAAAACATGTATTTATCTCACTGATTAAATGTTTTACAGAAGTTTCATATATCTTAATTTTTAAAAACATCAGCAAAGATATTTGATTCTATTGTGTCATACTGATGAGATAAGAAGTGAAGATCAACAGTGGATGAGCACCGAGCTATTTTTTTACTGATTTCTCCCTGAGTCATGATGCGTAGGCAGCAGACAAACAAATCCATACAAATGCCAACTGGGACCAGAGGGTAAATATAGTACAGAAACAACTGAAATTCCAGACTTCATTGAGTGTTTTTCTCCTTCTTCCTGGCCGAGTTCATCTGTTTTGTTGGATTTCATTATGTATTATCAAACAATAATGTCTGTGTGGGTTCTTATTATATTGCCAAGCACAAAATGATCTGATTTACCTTTGAACTTTTTTTACATTAATATTAATACATTTGATCAGTGTTCTTGACCCTGTCACTTCATTTAAATGGTCATAAAATATGTGCCATGTTCTTTTTTTTACGAAAAATTTGATATTACATTTTAAATCTCTGTCAGGTATTTTGTTTTTTTTTTTCTAATATAGTGTATGAGTAATCACTGCATACCGTAGATGCAGCCGCACGTTGTTTTATGGCTGCACCCCATGTTTGTAAAATATCTTCCAGGAAATTTCCCCAGAGTTAAAATACTTAAAACCTTGCTTTAAGGCCGCACCGAATTTTCGTCACATTTTGTCGCCGGGCAGTATCCAGAAACTCGAACGCTCCTGCATGCAGATGTCCAGCCAGGCATAACTGTTTGGAGAGAAGTACCTACGTGTAACTCTCCGGTGTGTTTGGCTTTGTTAATCTAATTTGTTGACCAACATGATCTACTCAATTACAATTGCGGACACTTTGTTTGGTTTCTGACGGCTCATCCATGACGAATTCGATCAAGGCTACGATGTAAACTTATGATGCATCACCGAACACAGGAGGGTGTACCGGGCATAGGGGAGCCGGGTGCCCTGGCTCATTAAACACCAATCAAACATCAAAGTAAATGATCGGCTAACGGTACTCTTTGTGATGACGTACTAAGAAACAACAGGGCATACAAAGAAACCTTTCGATGAAAGTTGTGAATAACATCAGCTAAATAAGCACGAACAAAATCATAGGTTTCCCATAGTCCTTCAATCTGTGACACGTCACGATGCCCAAGCGCAAGCAATCAGATTATGATGCAGCATTCAAGCTTAAAGTTGTGGCCCATGCAGAGACCAGCGGCAGTAACAGTAAGACGGCGGAATATTTTGGAGTGAACGAGAAACAAGTGAGGAACTGGAAGAAATGTAAGGAAGACTTGATGCAGGGGAGCAAGTCTGTCAAACGTAGGAAGGGAGCTGGACGCACGGCGCAGGAACCTGAACTGGAAAAAGTAAGTCTCATTTAAATCAAACCCACATGATTGTTGTATTTAAAATGGTAACGTTGTAATTTTGTACTTTATATCTTGTATTAATTATTACCCTACATCATACGATAAAAGTACATATTGTATAAATATAAAAATATATAACTGAAAAATGAAACTTTACTAAAATGTGACATCTTAAAATGAAGTTTTAAGAAGTTTAAATGATAACTAGTAATTACACTCATTATTATACTTAAATGAAAATTAGTCTTAAAACTTGACATCTTAAAATAAAGTTGTAATGTTATAATAATATAAACTTGTAATTATTCAAATATTACACAAATACATTTTGGAAAACAGGGCTGGGTATCGGTCAGCCTGCTCAAATACAATACGTATTGCGATCCACTTAAAGCGATACCCAATACATAATTACGATACGCTTATATTTTTTTATCTTTTTTATTAAATAATCTGTGCATAAATAAACATCTGTATATATATATATACATTATATTTATATTTATTTATATTTGTGTATGAAAATATACATGTATTACATACAAAATTTAAAAAATATATGATAATTTATATATTATATAGATATACTCATATATTAATTTATTCATATTAATTTCAGGAACTCATCTCGTGGGTTACAGACAACCGCAAGGACGGCATCGCTATCAGTGGGAAAGAGGTGCAGATTGCCGCCAAGCAGCGCAGTACAAATGCGGGGTTCAAGGCGTCAAACGGATGGTTGGAGAGATTTAAGAAGCGCCACTCCCTTAGCACCAGACAACGAACCTCCATTGGCCAGAAGCTTCCCCTTGATTTTGAGTCGAAGGTGGTCAACTTTCACCAGTATGTGATCAAGAAACGGAAGATCCACAACTACTCGTTAGAGGACATCTATAACATGGATGAGACGCCCATTCGATTTGACATGCCGGCAACCAGGACCCTGCACCAGATAGGCGACAAGACTGTGCACGTGCGGACCACAAACTCGGAGAAGAGGGGTTTCACCGCAGTCCTGACGGTAAGAGCAGATGGCACCAAGCTACCTCCGTGGATCATATTTAAAGGAGTCAGGGACCCAAAGGTGAACGTGAAGGGGGTGTCCATCCATGTGCAGATGAAAGGATACATCGATGAACCAGGTAAAATGACAATATATATATATATATATATATATACTTGTGAAATTTTGAGATATTTACTTCCTAAGATAACTCGGCTGAATGTTGATAAAATTGCATTTGGACGATTAGATATTATGAATGAACAATTTATTTTATTATGTATAGCCAGAATATAAATATGTTATTTAGTTATTCAAAGCAAGTTTATTAGCAAGTTTAGAGTATTTATTAAAAAAATGGGTTTGACTGATTGACCAGGTAACACATACATAAACGCATACACACACCCACACGTATATATATTTATTGAAAACTCAAAATATTTCACTTCAGATGAACCATATTTGAAATAATTTATAAATTCTTTTTTTAATGAAAAATATTGATGAAAAATCGTAAAATAGTATCACCAACTTTATTATATGTGCGTGATTTATGATAATAGGGGACATTCCTGGATAACAGGACAGGTACACGTAAATAACTGAAATCTGCAATTTAATAACTACAATTAATTCTGATTTTTTATTTTACATTTTTCTAGGCTGTCTTGAGTGGATCCGCTCCAACTTCCCGCGTCGCGGCACGGAGGATCCTCGGAGATTACTGGTGTGGGATTCGTGTGCCTCCCATCTGACACAGAAGGTCAAAGATCAGCTGGCTGAAAGGAACGTGGACATCGCGGTCATCCCTGGTGGATTAACATCACTGCTCCAGCCACTTGATGTCTCGGTGAACAAGCCATTCAAGGATAGAATGAAGGCACTGTGGTCATCATGGATGGTCAGTGGAGATCACCAACACAACAAGCAGGGCAAACAGAAGCCACCAACGAAAGAGCAGGTGACCACATGGATACGGGAAGCGTGGGACAGCTTATCGGCCGAGACCATCATGAGCGGGTTTCTACGCTGTGGTATCAGCAACAACCTGGACGGCAGTGAGGATGACAAGCTGTTCAGTGATCTCCTGAAGGAAAAGGTGGATGAAGAAACAGCTAGAGATGCAGACGACTGGGCAGACCTGTTTCTGTCGGATGACGAGGACGAGTTCGAAGGATTCGAATGATTATTGTCATCCACCAGGAATACGTTTACGGCTTAATTTGATCATGTACATATGTAAATTTTTTGCTTTTACATCTAGATACATGCATATATGTATATGAACTGTAAATATATCAGTTGTCATGTATATACGTAGATGAATTGTAATTTTAATATCATTTGCTTTTACATGAGGTCATGTATATATGTAAATAAGTTTATCCGTTGGTTAAACGGAAAGACAGATTGATGGGCTTTATATTGTAAAAATGTTGATTTTATTATGGATAACAATGTATTATTAATAAAACTGTGGATTTTTTTTGTTTCTGTTCATTTGCATCAGTCATGTATAAAAATTATTAAAGTATGCATTTACATGTTCCATATTTAAAGTCATAGTAAAGATATTGAAAGTAACTTGTACAATCAATATTGGTACATTATACACGTCCCACGTAATAATGGCACCAGCTCCTCCTTTGTCTTGCACTTTTTTTAAATGAGTAAAACATACATTTATGTCCCATATATAATGACATCTGAAAGTTATACAAAGAAAATACGTTGATACCGCATCTTCCTATTTTGTAAGCCAATAAAATGAAGCAGAATTCGTCTCGATCATCCTCTTCAGTCCATCACGCCATTCACTTACCTTGATGATCCCTGAAACCCTAATTTATATAATACTAAAAAAAAGAAAAACAAAACATACACATGACAGTTTTTTACATTCAGTATTCACTATTCAATACTTTGAGATTCAACCACAGATCTGACGCGCATATATTTCGGCCATTACCAAGTCACGCAGTGAAAATAATCATGTCTTATTATTGGCTCTTAGTAACAGATGTATATACACTGTTGAAGGAATATTACTTATTTTCAAATTAACTTACTTGCAGAAATAAATATCTTCCAACACCTATCAGCACCTGTCGGTAGAGAAGACAATAATTGTAATTTAAGTGGTCAAATGTGAGCAGAGAGGACAATAATTGTAGAGTAAATCTTCAACTTTTAACTATTTAATACGATATGAATTTATTTGAGCAGGGGGAAGATCCCATCTTGCAGAGTTAATTTTATCAGTTAGCTGCCCAAATAAATGAATGTTAAACCTAGTAGTTGTAGAGTTTTGTCAGTCAGAATCTGGTAGTCTTACCAGGGCAAAGTTTTGATCCTGGCAAGTGGAAAATGGATCTTGCTTATGTTTCATCTATCATAATTGACTCTCATTTAAGTATAAGCTTTTCACATATGGTTGTTTGTTTGTTTTGTTTTTTGGTATCTGGAACAGTTTTAAATAAGAAGACAATCATATTCAGGTGTAAGAGGTGATTTTCTTCAGGTCAGAAATTTGTGTTATCAATTACAGGTTAGTAGGGTCTTCAGTTTCCAGGTTTCACATGGTACCAAGAAATTTACAGGCCCATCTGTTTTATCATAAGGGGGCATATTTGCAGTTAGTTCTGAGTCAGGATAGAAATCTGTAATCTGGTTTATTCTTTAGAAATCTGGAAGTGAACAGAAACATTTACCAAATATGCATATTTATTGAAACATACAGCATTATTTTCAAATCCACTATTGCACCATCTAGTAATATTACTTACCCTGTCTCTTACGGATCACATGTTAATGGTATATGTATCATATGATAAAATTTCATGCATTATCTGAAGAATGCTGATGAATCAACTTTTTTTAAAGATCTTTGTGGTCTAACTCTATGATGATTCTCATGAAGGTAGCCTTTTACTTCTTTTAAACCTCTGCCAGTTTCACTAGTTCATTGACTTTATTGATAGGGTCCTTAATAAAAGTCATGAGTTTTGATGTTTTGGAAGTGAATGAGTCAACCCCTCTGTAAGCTGGATATTTGTGCTCTCCCATGGCATTTCTGTCCAAACTGACTGTACATCTGTATAATTGAGGGTACTAACCATTCATGATATGTGCTACATAATGGTACACATGGGCTTACTAATGGGTCTACACCCATTTATCATTCTCAACCATCTGAACCGGTGCTCATCTTGTCATAATGGATTTGCATTTCATCAATATATCAGACACAGAGGGTTGTCTAAACAGAAATGGGTGGCCTATACTGTGGTCACTAATAAATATGTAAAACTGTTCTCTGGTCTATCATTTTTCCTTCATCTTGTTCTGCATCGAAAACTTGCATGGCAACAATTTTCAGTGTGTTCAATCACCAGTACTGAAGTCCTTTTTCATTTTCCCATGAGAGTGTGTCATTTGAATAATAAAACAATGCCAAATTTAGGGGGCCCATTATTTCATTTCTCAAAGTCACGTGTTGAGTAAGTGCCATGTACTGCCAGTTGGTCATGTCAGAAGACCTTCAGTTTATTATTCTGTATCATTTTATGTGGGCAGATTTAACAATGCATGACACATACTATCACATTTTATCCCTTAGGATATGCTGAATCGCAGACAGTTCATACTATTAGCAGTCTGGGGAATGGCTTATATTCACATGCAGTTCTTTTGCCATGGATACTGTGGAATCAGCATGGTTTATGGGGTTTTCAAATTATGGAAGTCATGGATAATCAATTTCAGTAGATTTATGAAGTCACTTTACATTTACAGAAACTCTGATAAAATGCTTTACTGGGCTTCATCTTCTATTTTTTTTAGTCTAATTACTAGCATGATGAAAAGCTGTTTTAGGTAATTAAACTATAAAATTGGAAGCATATAAAATCTACTGTTGTCAAATATCAAGGGACCCTATGTTAAAGTCCTTTACATTTGTGTATTCACAAAGATTCCTTGTATCTTGTTTGAATGTCCCTTTTAAATTAAAACAAACATGAATTCCTTGGTCACTGTCGCTCTATGGATATTACAATATCATGGTATTACTTAAAACATTGTTTTGACCTGTATCTTTTCAAGATGTGTAAACCCTATAGCTATTCAAGCATGATTTCAGTTGGTCTTGGGATTATATGAGTTGTACCCTAGGAGCAGGCTTCTCCTTTAAACATTGTTTTGAACGGGGTATCTATCCTGCCATCAGTCCAGCCATTGGTATCAGAGGATGCATATCAGCTGGAGCAGCCTCAGAGGTCAGGCTGTGGATGGCTGGTATTGATTCTTACAGTGCTGGCTCATAATACAGTGCTGGGCTTGACTGTATTAACCTGCTTCTTCATCTTCTGTCCAGATACTTACATTATTACAGGGCTGGAAATTTTTCCACCATCTTGTGTTATCATAGGGCTGGAAAATGTCCATAACCTTGCATTATTATATGGCTGGAATTTGTCCACAATCTAGCATTAGTATAGGGCTGGAAAATTGCCAATAATCTTGCATTATTTAAGGGCTTTAAATCGTCCACAATCTAGCATTAGAAAAGGGCTGGAAATTGCCGACAATCTTGCATTATTTTAGGGCTAAAAATTAACAGTCTTGCATTATTATAGGGCTAGATGTTGTCCACAATCTTGCATCATTACAGGGCTTGAAACTGTCCATAATCTTGCATTATTATAGGGCTGGATGTTGTCAACAAGCTTGCATTATAACAGGGCTGGAAATTGTCCATGTGTAATCTTGCATTTATGTAGGGCTGGAATTGTCTGAAACATTTACAGACAGGAAGGGCTAGTGTATGAACGATTCTATATGCTCACATGGCAAATATATCTCAGGCCTGTTTCTATTTCAAGGTGATTTTGTGTTTTGTTTTTTAATTAATTTTAAACATTTTTTTTCCAAACATACCACAAGACTGACACAGAAAGATTTATAGATAATTTGTTTAAAATTATTCACTTGTACTTCTTTTAGGTTCCGTGGGCATGTACCTGTGCAAATACATAAGACCTGCACAAGAAACCATTGTCTATTATTGGATACTTGTGTGTATTCTCTACAGGATGATTGTGTATTGTCTCTGCAGCTGAAAATACAGGGTAGTCTTTGGTCTGCAGGCCCAGAATAATTTTGATCCCTGCCAGTACTTGTTGTCTACTCTTCCAGGTCCACAACATTGGATACTTGTTTTGTGTCTCTGCAGCCTGTATTAGGCCTGTCCCAGCACTAGTTTTTAGCCCTCAGCCCTTAGGCTGATGGGCTATTGTCGTCACCGAAGCTGTCCGTCCGTCCGTCCATCCGTCCGGCGTCCGTTAACTTTTACCTTGTGAGCGGGATATCTTGAAAAGGATTCACCGTCAGAATTTTATTTCCTCGGTAAAGATGTATATCGACAAAATCTCGGTCAAGTTCGAAGATGGGTGACCTTGACCTATTTTTCTACATTTTAGAGCTGATTATAGAAAAACACTTAGATGCTTATTACTCAGGAACCATTCGGTGGATTTTCACAAAACTTACTATGATTATTGGGACTGATAGTCTGTACATGCTACACAAGTTTGGTGGCGCCACCTACAATTTCTGATTTTTAATGAATTTTTCTTGGATTTTTCAACTTTGGGCTTGTGAGCGGGATATCTCTAAAAGGATTCACCATAGGAATTTTATTTTTTCGGTGAAGATGTGTATTGACAAAATCTCAGTCAAGTTCGAAGATGGGTGACCTTGACCTATTTTTCTACGTTTTAGAGCTGATTATAGAAATAAAACATTTAGAAGCATATTTCTCAGGAACCATTGGGTGGATTTTCACAATACTTACTATGATCATAGGGACTGATGGTCTGTAACTGCTGCACAAGTTTGGTGGCGCCACCTACAATTTCTTATTTTTTTTAATGAATTTTTCTTGGATTTTTAAACTTTGGCCTTGTGAGCGGGATATCTCTATAAGGATTCACAATAGGAATTTTATTTCTTTGGTGAAGATGTATATTGACAAAATCTCGGTCAAGTTCGAAGATGGGTGACCTTGACCTACTTTTCAAGGTCACAGAGCTTATAATAGAATAAAACTTAGAAGCTTATTTTTCAGGAAGCATTTGGTGGATTGTTATGAATTATGGTACATTACAAATTTTAATGAGACATGAATCAATATACATCCATGTGAGAACAGATATTTAGTACTTGTTCCTGTTACCACCTCTAAACACTGTTCTTCTGGCTGAGGGCTTTTGTCAGCTTCTGCTGATATTCTAGTTGCTAGTTGCCTGCAGCTCAGCAGTGTGAGGTAGAGTGGCTGTGATTGATAACAGTCTCAAAGGAAATCTGCTTAGAGGCAGATGCTTTGTCAAACATATATATACACACTGTGGGTCATACAGGCATTACCAACAGACATCTGTAGAATATTTGTCAGGGGCCTGACCATCCATTGAGTTTCCTTGTATAGAATATCAATTTTGGGAATTTTGTCCCTTTGCCTGGCTGACATATTTTATAACAATAATGTATATTGTAAATTGCAAATGAATTAATATTTTGGTGGGAAATCTTTACTGAGTTATAGTAGTCAGCATGTCTGATTGTAAGTTGAGTACCGGTAAGTCAGTTTAGTTCTGTCAATATTTAAAGAAGCCTGTTAAATGAATGTTATCTGAAACCACCAGGTTACAACTTCCAAACTTCCAAATTAGGCATTAGTTATATTTAGGCAATTTTGTGAAGGGAAACTAGGTCATTATGACCTCATTTATGCAACTTATTGGATAAAAACATCTGCTTTAATGATATTAATTAAGATGTGTTATAAAACAATCAAAGGTGAAGTTTCCCTCCAGATAACATCATTGATATATTGATATATATCTTTCAGTGTGAGTTTTTATTTACAGTGTTAATCAGGTCACCATATCATAACCTAGCTTATGTACATGTAATCTGCCAGCTTCCTGAGCGCAGGTATCAGGGATCTATATAGCATTATTTTATTGTATGGCCTGCCTAGAGCTCATGTGTTGCATTTTTGGCAGGGTTGGGAAATATTTAACACTTTCTAGATTTACAGATTCTGTAGCCAAGCAGTCTTTTGTTGAGTTGTCCAGGTAACCAGAACATTATCTATTAAGAGATTGGATACTGTCTGCAAACAGCAAAGATTAAAATTTATCAAAGTGAGCTTAAAGATCCTCCAGTCTTTGATTCTGCATCAGCTGCATATCCCAGGATAGTCCTTAGTAAGAACATGGTGTGGATACTTCCTGCACAAGAAAAATATTATACATGTAGTTTGTCAAAGCCAGCTGTAAGAGCCTTTGGTGCTGCACCAGATATTTGCCCAAGTACACAATATTACAAGTTAAGAGCATGGATACAGCTTTTTAATTACAAGGATGATAGTTTGTTCATGTCAGCTTGAAGGTCCTTAGACCTGTCTCAAGCTGGGCCAGATGCCTGCCCTTGTCCCCTGAATGTTACTATAAATAGCGTGGATATGCCATGCTTATAGCAAGGAATTTAATTGGTTAATGTCAGCTCAGAACCTCTTTGGTTTTGTGCTGTGCCAGATACCTGCCCTAGTATTAGGAATGTCACTAAGCATGTATACGAGTGCTGATACCACCTGCTTACAGCAAGGATTATAATTTTATCCTCATAAGCTCCCTTGTCAATCAAAAGCATATGGTACAGGATATCCTAGGACCATTCTTTCTGAGTGAGAACACATATAATGTATCACAGTCAGATGGCTGTATCTATAAATGTACCATAGAGAATGAAACATCTCTAAAGTAAGGTGGTCTGTTGTACATGTGTTTATATGAGCCGAAGGATCAAGAAAAGAATCATGTGTCAGAATTTATTGGCTGTATACATGAATTATTGGGCTTCATCATATATATATTCAGTTTTCCCTAATGTTTCTGTAGTACCAATAGCAAAAATTTGAATCTGTCAATATACTGACCTTAATGGTACATGTAGTTGTGTTTCAGATTTCCTTTCATGCATACTGCATGGTATTTTGTTCAAGCATAGCTTGTTTTAACAGATCCTACATGTATATCAGTTTCCATTTTGTACCATAATAATCGGCAAATTCTAGATTTGTCATTTACCAAAGTATCTCAAAGACCTTTGCTGCTTTCTTCACCAAATTTTACAGACTTAATCAGCACATGACTGACATGTGATTATCATCTGCAGGCAGCACCACCTCTGTTAAACAACTTTCTGTTTTCCAAAATGGTCATTTCTACTTATGTTCAGATAAGTCAGATAACCTTCAAATTATATGCAAGGGTTCCTTGGAGCTAGGTGAATGCATGTCAGGGGCCTACTGTTATATATGTGTATATGTATGTATATATTATTATTATTAATATCATTATTATTATTATTACTACTACTATACGTTATATATTTTAGTGTATGAAAATATAATTTTTCTTTATTTTCTAATATCAACTATGGTTACATTGAAGTTAGTTACAGGTACATGGGGAGGGTATGGGAGGGGGTATCCCCCTCTGATATTATGTTAAGAGAACATTTTGAGGCAATTTTCACCAAAAATGAGGATTTCCTGTTCCTGAAAAATTATTCCCTTATGTCTTTGTGTTATGTAGTCAAACTGTAGAGAGGTTCAATATTTAAAAATTATATTAATTCAAAATTAGGATATAAAATTTCTATCGTTTAAAAAAAAGTCAATGGCGCAAAGGCGCATTTATGTTCGTAACTTGCAAAATATTATTTTTAGCTCAGCTGACTATAAGTCATCTGAGCTATAGTCATGGTCCATTGTCCGTCGTTCGTCCAGCCGGCCGGCTCTCCGTTAACAGGGCACGTTTTGAAACCGTTGGACCTTTGATTCCAAAATTTTGTATACCATTTGATGTCCCCAAAATCTCCTACCATACTGAAAAATTGGGTCATTAGGACTTCGTTCCTTCGAGATATTAAGGAAAAACCTCTGTTTTCCATAAAAAAAGCCATTGTTACACTTCAGGGCTGCCTAATATCAAAACCACTGATCTGTTTTTGATCTTATATAGTATTCATATTCTTCCATACATTTTCTATAAAGATGCCAAAAATTAGATCAGTGTTAGGTATTATTTTGAAGTTATGGGCCAAAATATAATGCATTTTTTTAAAAATCTAGAAATATATTTACTCACCTAACATGAGAATTGCAGAAGCTAGAGACTTTTTTCAGGAATATAACTATATTTAATCAAGATTCAATTGTTTACCCAAAATTAGATCTGAATTTTGCAAATTTTTCAAGTTATTAGCATAAATAAAAAATCAATACCTTAAATTTTGTCTTACTTTGGCAATGGCACGTTTTTTCCGTGTAAGCACTGTTGAATTAATTTTCACAGCATATATACATAAGGATTTAATCTTTTAAAATCTGAAATTTCAAAGGAATTGATTGAAAAGAGTAGCTTTTATTCAAGTTTTCATACACCATGTCAAGTGTTGGTTACATCTAGCCCATCTAGTAGTACAGCCTTCACCTGCATTATGTAACCCACCCCAGGCAGCTTGCCTTGGCTCAGCTTGGCCACTACCAGCAGGCTTCCCCTCTGCCCTCCAGATGGTGCATAAACTAGATGAATGTTATTATTTTCTGTATTTGATTCATTCTTATTCTAGGCTATGCTACGTTTTAGATTTTGTATTGTACCACCAGGGTTACAGTGATTAAAGTGCACATTTAATTGTGTCCACAAAGTGGTGTATTGCTATATGAAAGTGTGGATGTTAATCAGGTAAGTAATTCCGTACTTCAGAAGAGCAAAAACTTCACCAAGTGTGAAATTGATTATTAATTCGAGTAATAAATTAAAGCTGCGATAGTAATTAGCACAGTGATATTGTTTGTCCCTCATTTAACCAACAGTGTGTATACTTAATTTGAAAAGATGTTTTATTTTATCAAATTTACTGAATCTTTTATTTTATCTCGATGAATAGAATTAAGCATGTACTGAAAACTCCAATGTGCAAAACTTTTTAATAGGGATTCAAGGAATAATCTTGTAAATGCCATGTTGTTGCATTATTTTCTTTTAAATTCAGCTTAAACATTTGTGATTTTAAAATAATTAAATATATGTGTATGCATAATATGACCCAATATGAGTTACACTCTGGATATATAATGATTGCAACTTTTGCAACAATTCTAATATTTTAACTTATATTTTCAGTTTTTTTACTCTGGATATATAATGATTGCAACTTTTGCAACAATTCTAATATTTTTACTAATATTTTCAGCTTTTTTTATTAAAAATTTATAAAACTTGTAAATGAAAAAAATGATTCAGAAAAAAAAACTTTTAATGGAAAAAGTGGATATGCTACAAAAATTGGCTTATATATAAACTTAAATGCATTATTCCCTTGAAAGTGAAATAAAGGTTTTAGTCCATTCTGTCCACTTGCCTGTCCATCTATAAATTTCATATGCATCACAGTATCTCAAAACTTTTACTGTTTTTCTTCATGACAGTCTTGTCAGAGTATTAGTTTGCAATCATATATTTAGAACTTTACTATATCCAAGTAGGCGGGCCCCTTTCCTCTTAGCTTCTCATATGCTTATATAAATGAAAAACATTACAATAGAATATTTTGCATATTTTGCATTTGCAAAAATTTCAAACTTAAGCTGGGCACCGTGACCCATGGGTCCTTTGTTTATATTCTGGATTCTCAACATCATTGTTTGACTCAAACTGATAAAAAAATACCAGGCATGGTGCGAATACTTTGCAAATGTTTTTGAATACAAATATGAATATGTACTCCATTATAAAATTTCTTGCATATAAGAATGGGAATTCAGGTAAAAATGAAAGTATTTGAATACCATGCAAATACTTTCAAAATGTATTCATGAATGCATTCATGAATATATTCTATAATATTATTTTAATAATCATTTCAGTTATAATTTATTTAAATAAATGATATGATTCTCTTATTATTTTTAATAAAAATTATGTTTGGCACAATATTTGTTATTAAATTTTAATAAACAGTTAAACTCTTATCTTATATGTGCTGCTTATCAGTTATATGGCCAAGTCAAAATCTGTATGACAATAGCACTCCATTTGTTAATTAAATAAATGATATCAATCTCTTCCCTGTCTCCAAAGAAACTCTCAAAATCATACATAAGCTAAACACCAACAACTCACAATTCAGCTCATATTTATTTCCACACAAAACCAGCATGTTCCTCATTTCAAAATCATATTTTTTTATCATATATAACAGCTGAGCGCCATGACCCATGGGTCCCTTGTTTAACATGTTCCACTGAAAACTTTCATATGGTTGCATATGATATCAAATCACTAAAGATACGGTACTAAAGACATGAGTCGCAAATGGTCATTACAGTTCATCTAATCTCTGTGAAACCCTTCAAAAACTTCCTCATCTGACTGCAGGAATATTTGCATGATATCCTCTGTCGTCATCACGTCTTTGTCTGTGAAAAAAGATCATCCTCATCGTCATCACCAGAGCTTTCTGATGTCTCGTCAACCTCTCTACTAGACTGTTCTGTCCACAGGATATCATCTTCTGTACCGCCTAGCGCATTGGATATGCAACAGCGCTTGAATGACTTGATAATGATGTTACTATCCAGTTCATCCCACGCGTGATAGTTACCAAATCTGGAGCGCGCATGCGACCACCCTTCGTAAAACTTTTGGCGCCGTGCTGCATCCACTCTCCCCATTTTGAATTGAGGAGCGTTTTCATCGGTCTATTAACGCCAACGTCCAGTGGCTGCAGCATTGAAGTCATGCGGCCAGGAATATTGGCCACCTCTGTTTTGTGGGTTGTCTTGAGATGCTCAATGATATCGGGATTGCGATGACAGCGGAAAGCATCCAGCACTAACAAACTGTTGTCTTTATTTGTTAGTCCACCCTCGCAATTCCCCCACACACTATCTATCTGCACTGTGCTAACTGCATTGCCCTGAGAGCGACATTCACTGATACATTTGAGCACTTGCTTGTCCAGCTCTGGGTAGAAAGCTTGACGACTTCTGTTGGCTCTTTTAGATCTCAGCATTTTTTCTAGTTGTGGTTTCGATTTTTTCCACAGTCGCACATTGCTCTCGTCGATGCCGAAATGGCGAGCAGCACTGCGATTATCGTTCTGTTCAGCATACTGAACAACTTGCAACTTAAACGCTGTCGTATACGATGATCTGCGAGGCATGCTGAACATCAGCGACTGAATGAACAACCACTGATGGCTAGCCATATAAATAGATGTGTTGAGTTAATGAAGATTGTTTGACCTATGATTAGTATTAATTGGCCAGCCAGGGTACCGTGCGAGTAGTTCTCCAAATGACAAGCTCGTCACAGTTCGTTACCCGACATGATGGAAAATTTCCCTTTGATTAACATGAAAGGACACCTGCGTTATTGTACACATTTTGTAAGTAATAATTAATATTTTTGTTTTAGAAAGAAAGGGGATTAGTTTAAGACCGCATAAAAAAACATTAAAACACGTTCATACGACACATTTTCAATGACACGTCCGGCCTTGACAATGGTGACGCATAAGACTGTCAGGTGTTGCAAGACATTGTACCCATATTGTCGGTATACGGCAGAGATTTACGGCCATATAGTAAAATTTACAAAATACAAATGGAATATAGTGAGAATTGTATGTGAATAAGTAAGTTGGTTAACTCATTTTGATAAGGGACAATTCCAACTCATATATATAGAAATTCGTCTGACACGACGAATGTGCTCGTATGAACGACTCACAATTATATGATGACACCGCTTGTAACTAACACTTGCTTCTTATGAACATCATAGGTCATTCACTCTTGAAAGAAAACCCTCATGTACCGTATTGCACTATATAGATGAAAGACAAACCACGGGGGCAAAGATCAAAGATTAACTTCGGGGCACCTCCACTTACGCAGATTAGCAGGTCGTGTGAGTCAGTCACGTGGTCAGGGGAAATCTAGGGTCGGCCCCAGGTGCCGTTGAAACCACCAGCCAGGTTTCGGTAGTCGGTACATGCGCACAACAATAGAAGAAACGGTGAGCCCATACAGGTGACCGCGACTTCACCCATGGGCAATCAACCGGGTCAGTGCTTGATTAGCACATCTGTCTGACTAGCAAAGTTTAACCCCACAGAGCCAGTGAACATTCGATGACTACTGCAAATACAAATTGTAGCATTCAAGATTTTGGCCAGAAGCAGGCTGCGTATTATACACAGGGTTATGTGTTTTTCCTCAGAAATTGTTGCTCTAAATAGGGGTGCGGATTATCTACGGTAGCGGATTATCCATGGGGGAAAACGGTATATATATATATATATATATATATATATATATATATATATATATAGAGAGAGAGAGAGAGAGAGAGAGAGAGAGAGACATAAGAATCAGTGAAATTCTGGCGAGTACTGGTTGCGACCGGGGGGGGGGGGGGGGTCATGGCCCCCTGCGGCCCCCCCTTTGCTACGCCCCTGCATGTCACAGAAAATACCCACATTTGAGTTATGCATGGGGCAGGGGAATATTTGTGTCTCTCTGCCCTTGTTAAAGGCTATGACAAAAATCAATACCATAAAGTAGATAAATGTATGAACTGGTACAACAGGTAGAATCATGTATGCTCAGTTCATGAAGCTGATGGAGATATAAATTAGAATTGTAATTATTTCATC
Organism: Sipunculus nudus; assembly: GCA_026874595.1. NCBI lineage: Eukaryota > Metazoa > Annelida > Sipuncula > Golfingiida > Sipunculidae > Sipunculus > Sipunculus nudus. The sequence continues at coordinate 83,057,286 of CM049308.1, read as the reverse complement.
TATAATGAAGACTTCCTCTACTGAATGTTTATCTTACTGCATTATCATGACATGCCCTGCCATGCTTCTTCTGGTATCACTCAGCTGTCCCTGCTTTGGTCTACATAACAGTAAATTTAACTAAATTACCTAGATTCTCCTGTCACATAAATATCAACTGTCATCAATCACCTCCAAACCTGGGGAAATAATCAACTGCAGCATTTTTAAGAGATTGCCTTATAGGAATCAAAACCACACCTGACAGTGTTAATACACAGCCAGCCGGGCCTCAGGTGGCCCACAGACTGATTATTACAAACTTGCATGATGTGGTTCAGTGGCTGGATAGAATCTGGGTCAGGCTGCTGGCACTGAATTTTTAAGACCTGGATGTAACAGGCTGATCAGACATCCAGGCTGTTGGTGTTGGTGTTAAAACACCTCTCTTACATATGCCAGGTTGTCAGGGGCCTGGATGGCTGCCACTTGATAAACCAGACTTCACCAAGGCTTCAATATCAGGGCTCCACTGACTTCTATACTTTTCCATGAAAATATTGTCTCATGTAATTTCCTATATTTTCCAGCATTTAGACATTTATTTATGATTTTAGGATTTATTATAATTATCTTTCACTTTCATTGTGTACTGTTTTCCATCTGATAATGCCATAAGTCAGGATTAAAAAAAAAGCTTTTGTTTATTATTTGTTTTAACTTTATTCTGTTTTACCTTATTAACCTCACATAACCATCATTTCAGGTGTAATATTAATTTTATCTCAGAGCTGGTTTTGATGTTATAAAGCAAAATATTTGACAAAATTCTGGCAAAGATTCGCAGAACCAAAGTATTTTTAAATGTATAAACCTAAGGTGGTACAAGTTGCAAAAAAAAAATATTATTTCTCATCACTGAATAAGGTGTACGCCCACCATCAGTATATTGCAGTATTGTGACATTATTTTGATTATGAAAAAGCTCTGTAGAGAATTGTATAAAGGCACAATATTGATCCAAGTATTGACAAAAACTCTTATATTAGAACTATGTTATTTGATTAAAAAATATGTCATTAACAATGTGATTTTACTGTGACAGCTCATTCACTATGTTGTTTTAAATTAAAAACAATAAAAAAATCAGACTTGGATACGTCTGTGTCACCTGTGTCACAAATACAGTCTAATAACCTTGACGCAAATTAGTAAAACCAACCCAAGGCAGCTGCAGTTTGGAGGAAATCCGGGCCTTTCCTAACAACAAGAACAGCCCTGAAGTCATTGATTGCAGCACTTGATCATAAGTGACACTTACAGAACTGTGCAGTGAAGTAGCCCTCCTGTGATATATGCTGACAGATTCTGTCTGACTTGGCTGGGCTGAGACGGAGGGTTTCTATGTTGATGTCAGCCACATGTCATGTCTGGCTTTATGTAAAACATAGATGTTTTTGACTCTCATGTTTTCAGCATCCTGGTGATGGGTCAAAGCATTGCTTATACCTTTATTGTGTACCTCCCTTCACACCCCTTCATACAAGCCCAGGCTTTACCAGCAAATTGGATTTCACAAACTTGTTTCACATTTTCATCTTTTGTAAAGAGGTTGCAAAATATAGATTTTGTACTGCCTCCTGTATTTTAACTTGTGAATCCAACTAATTTTAGGATATGGACATGGTCCAAAGAAGCATTATGTGGCTAGAAACTTTGCCAGTACACATCCCTCACCCTTATCTGAAAAGTCTCTCTCTCCTGATGTCTTGAAACCGCTCATGTGAGCTGCCATTTTGTGTACACACTAAAACCTGGATGTCACAGGTTGCATGTCATAATTATGTGTGTTCGGCAAGTATCTTTAGGACATCGGTCTGGTGAATGTTAAGGATTCTAAAGTAATCTCAGTATTTAAAAACCTGAGCTGGACATGCACATCCATTAAAAAACACTGCAGTATTTCACAGTAATGCCGGTTGTTTTATAGATAACTAATATTGTGTGAGTTTTTTGTTCATTGTAAATTAGGTCACTATGACCTCATTTGTAGACATATATTAATAGCCTCAAGTGATACAGGTGATTTATAATGCTTGTTACTCTGTACACGTATTGAGAATGGTTTCCATGGTTTCCTGACTGGACTGTGTAGAGTCTGATATTACATAATTAGGTTAACAGTGCTATCTTTTGGAATCTAACAATATTTGTCAATGAAATATGCATTAAATCCAGAGGCTACCACACATATGATCAATGTCTTTCAGTGAACACACTTGTCCTGTACTTTTCAGTATTGACAGATATTCCTCAGGTAGCTTTATTTAAATCCTGACCAGTATGTATGGATATGTTGTACACACAGTATACTTCAAGAAAACACATGTATAAATCTAATGTCTTGTAATAATATGTGTAAAACCCATGTCTGTTTGTGGAAGCTTACACTGGTAGTGTCTTAAGTTACAGTAAAATACTTATATAACTTCTACCAAGCAATGGATGTTATTGCTTTTTTAAATTTTCAGCGTATAATAGTTTGTGTTTAGTTGTGACCATGTCCCACCGGAAAAAGGTTTTTTTTCGGATAACTGAAGCGAATGCTATAAACACCAGGTTATTCTCAATCCTATGTATAGCAAACATGGGATCTAGAGGGCTTCATAATAATTGTATCCGCCAAAACGAAGTTTTGCGGATACTATGTTTTTGACCGGGTTCTGCCGCCGCCGCGCTCGTTTCTGGAGAAATCCTCTGAGACTACTGAAACGATTTTTCCGAAACTTACACAAATTATCGGGTCACATGTGAACTGGTGCCTTACCAAGTGGCCTTGACCTCTGACCTTTCCTCTCTGCCCAGCGTCTGTTTGTGCGTCTGTTTCCACACATAAACCCACATATCTCGGGAACCGTTTGACTGATCAGGAAAAAAATTTTACACAAATGTAGCCCTTGGATAGCTTTATAACATACACAAAAAAGGTGGCGCCACCCGCAACCATTTTTGCACAGCGTCCATCTGTTTGTCTTCCTTGGGTTAAAATCACTCATATCTCTGCAGTGGTTTGACCAAATTACCTGTAATTCGGCATGCGTATACATCCTGGATAGCTTTCTTGATTTTATGACAGGTGGCGCCAGCTTCATTCACGTTCACGCTGCAGACATTAATGCTTATATCTCCGGACTTGTTTGACCAATCAGGAAAATAAATTTACACAAATGTAGCCCTTGGATAGCTTTATAACATACACAAAAATGGTGGTGCCACCTTCAGCAATTTTTGCACAGTGTCCATCTGTTTGTCTGCTGTGGGATAAAATCACTCATATCTCTGCAGTGGTTTGACTTTTCCACCTGAAATTTTGCATGTGTATACATCTTGGATAGTTTCTCTTTCAAATAACAGGTGGCACCACCTACAATCATGTTTATGTGGCAGAGATGCATTCTAATATGTGTAACATGTAACTCTATTTCCCCTTGCCACTCAATCCATGCCTCACTTCACCCGTCCTACTCTTATTTTGGCAGATACACGTAGTCGCTTGTGGACTACCCGTATTCTAGTTTATATAACATTTGATCCATATCTGATAAATATCATATATTTACATTCATCATCTTATAGAAACAGTGCTGTATACAGGCTGGTCCTTAAGTTTATATAAAATAATCAACATGAGTCTGGCATAAGACGCAGCAGTATTGAACAGAATATTTCAATTTGCGCTTCATTTTTTTCTCTTTTCAGTCTGATATTAAGGAGAGTCAACCCAAGTTAATCAGTCAGCTCACACAGCAGATTTCCGAAAACCCTGGACCTCCCACTCGAAAACTTCTGGCTCGCTGCCTGGCCACCATCTTCAGTGTCGGAGACACATTTGCCCTGTTTGAGACCATCAATAAGTGTAATGACATTATACGCAGCAAGGATGACTCACCCAGCTACCTGCCCACCCGGCTGTAAGTAATGTTAATATTTTATATTTCTGGGAAAGAGCAGTGTTGGATTTCCAGGAAAATGAAAGGAGTTCAGCTGTTCTCTAGGCAGAAAATTGTTCTCCTGTCCAATTATCACAGCAGCACCACCTGGATTTTGATCATGTAATATAAAAAAAAGCAAGGGCAACACCCAGAAAAATAATTGTTTTACAGAATCAATGCTCCCAAATCGTGGATATTTGCCCCTCCCCCCCCCCCCTTTTTTTTTGTGAATGAGCACCAAGTCTTACAGCACACTGTTAATGTTGCTAATTGCTGTTCTTGCCTTTAATCCCTTCATAGAAAACATTACTTAAAATATTCATGCAAAATTTTCATTCTGATAGGTTTATGCAAAATTTCCATTCTTAAAGATATTGAAAATACCTGGGGTATTTTTTGTCTGAGCAGCAGTTTCATGCTTCTATTATCCTATTAACTTTCAGGAGTTGTTGCTTATTTTTGTATCCTCCTTGTAATTTAGCAAAAGCTCACATTGTTAACCTCAACCTATCAATCCATATTTCTGGTCCTACAGTTTATGGAACAAGTGATTTCTGTGTGTTGTATAAATGGTGCCAACTGCTATTATTGTTACAGGAGTAAATGTGATACACAATTTTTAACAGATAATGTGTCACACTCTGGTACTGCTTGTATCAGACACAAATGACAAATTTGTAACGTAGGCTTCCATATTCAATTACCTCTTCTCTTGCTCCATATAATTCACCTTCTGACCCAAATCCGATTATTTAGACACCTGCATTATTCAATAATTGTTAAATTTTTAATTAAATGTATTTTCTATATAATGAACAGTGATGCAGCTTTTTATCAACACAAAACTAGTCCTGTGTACTGAAAATTAGAACATTGCACAGGTCTAGAATTATCTGGAAAATGTTATCCTGAACATAAAATAAAATAACTATCACTGAGCAATGAGCCATGTTATATCCAAATGGCTGTATTCAATACCACATGGTTATTATGGAGTATGTTAATTATAAGGTATAATTGTTCATTTAATAGGCTTTAATTACACTCAACATACTGGAATGTGTGCAATATTGCTTAAAATGACACATTTATTATCATCTTGCTGTATTGGAAAAAAGTGAACAAAAAAATAAAATGATTCTATTGACCTGAAAACAACTATATATGTATATTTAATGCATGTATCCATTTCACAGGGACAGATAAAAACAATCTGAATCAACAGCTCATTGACATTACAATCAGGTCATGAATATTGAATGATACAGCAAGTTAATGATACACAAGGAAAAATTTAAGCACATTGTGTGCCCTGAGAACAATTGTTGGTGAGCTGCATGCTTAAATCACTCTGGGGAGGATCACTGTGGTTTATATGTTTGTGAACGTTATCATTATCATTCCCTTCTTGTGCGGACTGCGTGGTCCCAGGTATTGATTCTTTCGGGGAAAGCGGAAGCAACAGGATGAGATATTCAGGTTTTATATTACAGGGTCAGTGATGATCTGTGGTGGTATAGGTCACCAAAATACTGTAATGTTGGTTGTAGGCGGAACAACCTAGCAGCAAACCGAAAGCCGGATGCTGTTAAGTAATTACACAGGTTGTGTTGACAACACTAGGAAGAGAGATTATAGATCAACATTAAACCAGCTCCACGAAGTCATTTACAATTTTCTTGGGCTTAGGGCTATTGTAGCAATTTTAGTCTTATTTATCTGCAGGCCCGTTGTAAAATAAGAATGCTCTGTTTAAAATATAAAGCATTAAAATCATCAAATTAACTGTTATGCCAGTAGTTTTATTGAATCATTTTTTTTAGATTATACAGGGTTATTGTGGTAAGTGGTAATTCCCCCCCCCCCCCCCCCCCCCGGTACTGATATAGTGTGATCAGCTGTGTCTTTGGTCACCTGTCAGTCTTTACCTCCATTGGTAAAAACAATTCTGATGGAGTTCTTCATTTTTAAAACTTAAACATTTCATATGTGACACAGTATCTCAAACCATTTCTCACACCCAGTTCTTATCAAGATCATAGTTGTATCTTAATGGTCTTCTGACCTGATTAGGTTTTGGTCACACTTGGTTGACTTTTTTTTTTACAAATTTTTAAATCTTAAAATAAATATTTTATATTGGTCAGTATGACAAACCCACTCCTCAAACCCTGTTCTGATAAAGATTGTTGATATCTTACGAGTCACATTACCTTATTTAGATTGTGGTTAAACTTGGTACATTTTTGGATGCTTTACACATTTTAAATTATATTTAAACATTTTATATGCAATCAAGTATCTCCAAAATTATTACCAAGGTCTTTCTCTAATAAACAAGACAGGTATATCATAATAATGATATGGCTTTCCTCACTCAGGTTTTGGTGTAGTTGATGATTTCTTCTCTGAATTCCACTTACTCAAATTTAGGATTCCACTGCAAGGCAAAATATTGATTTTTCACAATCTGAATGGGGAGATGATCAGGTCAGTTGGACATTTTGTAGTTGTAATCAATTAACAATTTACTAGTCTTTGTCATATATCAAAAGATATAGATTAAAAAAAATCCTAAAATTGATAAATAAAACTAAAAAAATCCTAGAAATCATTTTACCCATCTTGTCATGAAAATAATATAAAAGTAATTTGAATGATTTAATGTTTCCATAGAATATTGCCTTATCATGGCAATTTTCAGTTATTGTTATAGTGTCCACATTAGCCTTGACTGTCTAAAATTATTTTATAATGGAACATTAGATTTAAGGTTATGAGAAATGGGGAAATTTTCACCATGTAATTGAATGTCAGTAGAAGTTGCCTTATTGAGTTAATTTTGTTCCTTTCACCTAACCATGTGTGTGGATATTGAAATATTACAGACTTAAGAAAATAAATTTGATACGTCCAAATTAAATGCTAGAAGTTTATTTTTTACAGGCACATGACAACCTGGTATTTATACAAATTATATTGTTTTGCAGGAACTTTGAGAAATTTCAAAATTAAAAAAAATATCAGTTTTAGGTACTCAGAGTACTGGAAGTTTATCTTACAGTTTATGTCCATTGTTGTCATAGAAATTGTGTTCTGCTGACAGTTTTGTTGTTATATTTGAGAAATCCTCACACTCTTTATCTACTGGTCTCTTGTCAGTTTGTTACATATAAAAACGGGCAGGATTGGCTATGTTTGTTTCGCAGGTACCGCCGCTTTTGTGAACCTTTTGATGTATAGTTCTAACTTGCCCACAGCCACCAGAAACAGTCTAATTGCTAGGAAGTTCTGTTGCTTCCAGCTGATAATTATGTTCCAGGAAGATTTAATTGGTCTGGTGTGTCATTGGGCAACGTAATGAGATAATTTCCTGCTAGTCATGGCCTGCAGATGTTATCACTGTTTTCTGGATCAGTTTCACGCATGCCTTCTGCGTAGTACATATTTGTTCTGCTTTTTACTTGTGATTAGAAAAATGTTTATAGCCTCTATAAAGCATAAGAAGTAATACCCTGCTGCTTGGTCATAACACACTGACTTGTATACGTTGGAATCAGCCTTCAGCCAGTGAGGTTTCTCATGTTTGGCAGATTATGTGTATTAAAGACAATGATACATTGAAGTTACGGGAACTCATAATCCAAGTCAAACATAGATTATTTGAATTTCATTTGAAACACATTCATGAACATATGCCATCTTTAACTTGTTATTGGATTGCCAAGTTGTGTTAAACTGGCAAAGTGTGCAAGGTTCCAAAACCCTGTGGGTTTGTTTGAGAATAACTCCTTTGTTTTTTATCCCCTTGCAAATAAGTTGCTAAGGGGATATAGTAACGCCTCTGTTTATGCATCTGTCTAGCCTTCAGTCCGCCAATAATGTGGATTGATTTCAAACCAAACTGTTTGACTAAAACCTTTCATCTTGCAAATATGGCTCATCCACCCATGGATGATGAACCCTGTCGATTTTGAGGTCATGCAGTCAAAGGTCATGGCCACAGTGCCCACTTCTTAAAAAAGCTTGTGACCAATTTCAGGCCAAACGGTTTGACCTGTCACTATCATCTTGCTCATCTGGCTCATCCACCCATGGATGAAGAACCCTGTTTAGTTTGAGGTCACAGGAGCATAGGTCAAGGCCAAAGAGGTGCCCTCCACATTTTCACATTATGTAATACACCCATTCTAAATGTGCCCCGTACGTAGGGATGCTCCACTTTGCAGTGCCCTTGTTCATCTTATTCTTCTAATTATTGTTATTATACAAAAATTTCTATAGTACACATTTATGCAGAGACATACTCTAATTTGCATGACATAAAATAGATATATGTTAATATATAAAATGTTTGAAAAATGTTTACAATTTATAATCAAATGGTGCAAAACAGTGAAAAATTTGAAACGAGAATAGAAGTTCAAGTTTAACTGAAATATCCTTTTGGTTAACATGTTTGTACGTTATGTTAACATCCTGCCCAAAATTGACAGGGGCCCTTATTAGAAAGGTTACAGAATTCCCAGACTACATTTTATTGGATGCCTGTTATGGAGAGAGGTCTGAAATTAATAGGTGTCTGTCAGGAGAGGCTTACCTGTATATACGTTATTATACCGTCAATATAAGTCTCCAGTGGGGAATGCTTATTAGGTGCTACTTTTAAAAATGATGCTAGCAGTTTTCCTGATTTAGAAAGAGCTGAATTTATTAGGCCAGCTGTGGTGTTTGGAGAGGTTCCCAGGGGAAGCCAAACAAGCTTGTGTTTCTCTCTCTCAGAGAGTAATGACCCGGCAAGAATATAACCGTAAATCCACTCTCTGCAGACTTCCCCAGGCTCGATTGTTGTTGGTCCACCACACAGTGTTTTCAGACATTTTATGGACTTCAGATTTATTTGGCTTCCTTGGCTTTTTTAGGACTGTCTCATATGAGATTAAATATCATGGGTTATTGAATATTTTTTTATGTTGTATATACCCCATAATGCATCGTGCTGTAATATGTCACTTCCAATTGTGTTTCTATAAGTTTTCTATTTTCATAAATTTTTGTAGAATAGTTGAATGACAATTAAGGAAGACTACAAAAACCTGGATAACCAGGCTGGAAAAAAAATGGTCTTTATAAAATTAATTATGTGTAGATCAATATCTAAAGTATTTTTTTTTTCCATGATCAAATCCATTTTAAAAATGTCTTGCATTATAGTGATTTATTACATTGTATGAGAAAAGAAATATTATTGAAAAACTTCTCTAAAATTTGCTTTTTTTGTACATGCCAATAAATAAATTTGAAATCAGTCATGGTAGGCAAGTTAGAGTAAACTACTGTTGCAGCATAAATTAAAGACCTTTATGGCATGTCATTCACATTCATTTTCTATGTCTACATATCCAGTGTCAATACATTACATGTATCTCAAACAAAGCATGAAGCATCATCGTTTCTTGAAAATCCCTCATCTGAAAGTTTGTCATTTGTTTAAAAAATGCAGACCAGCAGGGCTCAGGACCTTAGTGGGTTTTTCACAAAATACAGACCAGTAAAAAAAATACAGTCCTGGGCCTGCAGGCCTATCAGAATTTTGAACCCTAGATCATCTTAATTTATATATAATAATATGGAGGTCATTGTTAGACCATCTTGAGACACATAATCATTTTATTGCAGCTTAAAATAGCCAACAACCTTGTATCTTAAAATAGGTCCATAAGATGTATTTCAATATTGGAGCACTTTACAGAAGAATCAAACCATCATGAAATGAATGCTTGGAATATTATATTCTTGTATAGCCATAAGAAAAACCAAAGCCATCTTAAGTCCTGGTTGTATTCAGCCGAGCCGTCTGCTCTGGCATCATTGAGGATAATGCAATAAAAAACATTGATTCCAGCTTCTTTATTACATATTTACTTCAAAGAGTGGATCAAAAGCAAATGAAACAGACAATATGATACATCTGCAACTCAGATGACATTTTCAGATGGAAACAGAATGAGGAATATTCTTTTTACTGCCATTCCTCTTCATAAAGACTCTGGCAGATCTCCATTAAATCCCTCGGCCAAATCATGTTCTCAAGAAATTCCTGTCTGGGTTGTCATTTATATAATGTTCCTTGCTTCCTACAGCTACATTTTCTTTATATTATACACACCTTACAAGTATATTTGTCTGTGTGCATGTGTCTGTTTACATGCTATTTTTTTTTTTTGGGGGGGGGGGGACCTGTTTATGTGTATGGATGAGTGTGGAAATTTTATGACTTAATGATAACATGACTATTGACTACCCATGAGTATTAACTTTGAGTATGAGTATCCACTTTTCAGTATAAACTTGGTGCCAACTTGCACATGCTATTGATGGTAGTTCATATATTTTTGTAGTGGTTTTTAGTCCCTTGTAAAGCTAGTGACATATTGGCTCATGCCCCTTTTCCATCTGGATCCATAATGTCACATGATGTTTATATCATTCAGCTATATATGATGTTTGAACTTGTACTCTGTGCTTCTTATGACAACATTTATTGTGTAGACATTGGAATATTAATCCAAATGTATATTTGGCAAAAGAATAAATGGTACTTGTAGAGGCTGACACAACATTTTTAATAATTTTACCTAAACACTACCTGCTTAACATTATTCAGATTGATAAACTCATTATCTACTTAACAGTGCTGCTGTTGCCTGTATTGGAGGGATGTACGAGAAGTTGGGACGGATGGTTGGGAGGTCTTATGAAGAAACAGTGTCGCTCCTCATTAAAGCTCTGAAAAATGCTGAGGTGAGTTTTATATAATGCAGTTTAGTGCTTATGACCATGGTAATGTTCTGATGGTTTTGTATGGCAGATGAATGGCCTCATAAAGTTGAAATTTGATGAAAGCTACTCTGATTTCAAGGTGATATATACACATTACTAGGTGATATCCTAAAACACAGTCACATTTGGGTCAGGGTTTCATTAGTATGGTGGTGGTGTAACACATTTGCATTTATTAAAATCTTACAGACTGGCCAGGACTGAGAGCATTTTTGACCAGTGTGGAGTGACCATTTAACTGAGGTGGTCTGTTTTCACTCTCAATAACATCTAAATGTTAGGTCAAAAATGTGTCAACACCAATAGATAAGAAAGAGGTAGAAAGGACATGTTGACATGTTGGCTTACTCTTATTTGCTTAATCAAATAATTATATTGGCAGCAGCAAGTGTGGACATACTGTATATTTTATTATAGGTTGTGTTGTTATATATGCATGTGTTCATGCTTTGCTGCAAAACTGAAATGATACTCTAAAAAAATTATAATGCTTTAGTTTTGTTATAGCTTATTCATACATATAAAATATTAAATTGTGCCGCTTGTACATCATGTTTGTTTTTTCAACAGTAATAGAGACACATTTAGTCAGACGGTTGATCTTCTAAAATTGATTGAATGAGTATGTTTTGATAAATCATAGATTAGGTATGTACTTTGGGTTAAAATATGATGTGAGAATTAAATGATTTAACTTTACTTAATTTTTCAGTCCCAAGGTCGTTGTGAGATCATGCTGACACTACAGAAGGTGGTTGCTGGTCTGGGATCAGCTGGTAATAACTGTTACAAGGACATCTATAAAGCCACCAAGAACTGTATGACTGACAGAGCCATGACTGTCAGATGTGCTGCAGCAAAGGTATGATCTTGTGTAAGAAATATTTAGTTTTGTACTGAACTAATGTATTTTATGAGCTTTTACTTTTCATTTTGCCCCTATTCTTAATAAACTGTCTAGATATAAATATTGGCATTTACCATGTACTTTGCATGACTTTAGATAAGTGGCATAGTCATTTCATATATAATCTTGAGTACACCTCTCCAAGTCCTCCAGTCAGGTAAAGGTTGCCAATATAAGCAATCAGTCATATAGTATTTCAAATATCAACTCAAGTCACAGAATAAGCTGAGAAGTCCTATACTGTACGTTTGACCTGAAACTGGAAGTAAATTGCTACAGTCAACACATGTCATCTTTTAAAGTTATCATTAAAATTGGGCAAACCAATTCTTTTAAAAAATATCACTGACATTTGTGGGAAAACACAATTGGTGTATAGCCATTTTGTCTCTGATCATTCTCATAAGCTGAGCTTCATTGCCCCTTGGTCACTTGTTCAGTGTTAAACTAAGCAGTGTTAAACTAAGCAGTTGGCAAACAACAATTAATTAGTCCCCCATTTATACTGCATAGCTAAGAAAGGGAGAGGAATATTTTATTCAGAAAATATAAGGCCAAGAAAGGGAGATATACAGCAGGGACCTTCAATGAATTTATTAGAAGAATATATTATTAATGTTTTATAAGATACTTATAGTTATGACTGCTGTATAATGACTTGTTTTCTTTTATAGTGTATGTCACAGCTGGTACAGGAGGCTCCCTTCATCTCCACTAATGAACTTGACAATATGTTGTCCTTGTGTCAGCGGGCACTGGACGGTTCTAATTACGATGTCAGGTGTGATGTAGCCAAGCTCTTGGGGTCTCTCCTGGCCATGACACAGACTCCAAAAGCAGCAAATGGTAAGTTTATATGAAACCGTCAAGTTTTAAGTTATAAATGTGTAATTACATGGAATCTGCTATATTTGGAAATGTGTAATTATACAAATGCTGACCAATTAAATTTGTATGTTAGCCCACTTCACAGAACTCTGGAGTGTTAGAATACAATCACATGCAGTTTCAAGTGGAGCTAATTTTACAGTTAATTTTTGCAAGAGCTAAGAGTTCTAAAATGCTTATAAGTGTCTTTCATTTTGCTTTTAACATGACATATGTGCAGACTTTAGCAGAGGGATGTCTTAGAATGTATACAGAGTGTGGTAACATATCAGACATGATCACAAAAGGTAGCTAAAACAAAGAAGAAAAGCCTTCAAATTTTGAATGTTATCTTACCTGCAGCTCGAAGTAAGCCACAGCCCAAGCTAGAAGATGTGTTGACGATGCTGGCCAATGGTTTCATGAAGGGCGGATCAGGATTCCTGAAGGGATCTGCTGCCGGGGAGATGATCAAGGGCAGTGGGAGCGTCAACAGAGAGATCCGAGTAGGCATGACTCAAGTGAGTAGCCAAGAGGCAACCTTCTGCTTCATCATAAAACTGTGCTTATGTCCCTTGAACTGTCCATCATTTCTGTCTGTTGTCCATTAAGAGTTGTTGTAAGAACGTTGTGAACGTTAATTTGGAAAGGCGGACCAGTGAACTTTTTAAGTTCAGTGCCTGTATACTTACAGTTTTACATATATGTTGTTATTAATGTCTTCCTAAATCAGACACAAAAGTAAGTCACCTTGTTCATCCCATAGATGATTTCTGTGCTTGATACACAACAAATTGTCTTTGCTTTAACATAATTTCAATACATATCCCCATTGAAACATCAGTCTTCACTATTTACCAGAAAGAATTGTGCCTGTAAAAGCTTTGCCTTTATTACAAGACTTTGGGTTAACTTCCTATTACGTAGCCAAAATACTGTGGTTGGTTCTATTTTCGTGAGGTTGAAGTTTCATGATTCTCACTTTTCATTGCTTCCTGAAGGTTCCATTTTCATGATATCACCATATTGTAACCTACACTAAGTATATTCATTATGTCTTCACAGTTTTACCTGCAATTTCCATCATTGTATATTGAGGTTAATGTGTTATAAAGTTTAAAATTTTCTATTCCTGTTTTCAGGCATATGTGGAGTTTGTTCGCTGCATGGGGACTACATGGCTGGAGCGACATATCCAGATCTACCTGAACCATGTATTGTACTTGGTGGCGAACCCCCGGGCCACTCCCTCCCATGTAGATGCTGTTTACGCCAGGAAGTGTGTGCAGTTTATTCTGAGGCAGGTCATTGGTGGACAGTTAGGAGAAAAAGCACAAATTGCAGCGGCAAAAGAAATCTGTCAGATCATCATCAAGGAAGTAAATGCAGTTGGTAAGTTTTTATGTATCACAGGTTCATGTGTGTTTGTATTCGGGGAAATTACCCTTATGATATTGAGATTTGAGTTAAAACTAAATGGTTAAAAGCAAAACTAATAGGATTTGCCTGTATTTAAATTGTATAAGCTACTTTTTTATGTGTTAATGCAAGGCTGACTTAGGTCATAATATTAATATGTAAGAGCTGTAAAACATATATGACAATCAGGTTCAAGATGTGGTGTATATATATTAAAGAATAATTTTTAAGCTAATTTTCTTCCTTGCTCGTTAAAAGATAAACAAACTCTTTCTCATGAGATTTATTTCCAAACCGTACACTTATTCCATTGTTTTTACCATACTGTTGTGCATGAGCATAAGAATAATTGTGCCACAGATGACAAGTCCTGGGAAACTCAGTAATTCATGATGCAATGTTGTGCTCATGCCTATTGTTTGTGTTTTCCATTAGATGCATCTGTGGACGGTGGTAGTCAGTCACCTGAAGTGGTGAGCAGTCAGCATGTGTTAGTGTGTGCTCTACAGGAGCTGGGCAGCCTTGTGTCAAGTCTCGGCACGTCAGCGTCTCCCCTTGTGTCAGAGCCTGCAGCAGGTAGGTGTACATGGTCAGATCAAACAGCTATGCTAATGTCAAAAATGGTGATATATATAGAATAGATGAATCTACCGCAGACAGGCATACATTCTCATGGGAAATAGCTACTCTACCTTCAGTTAATTTGGTGTATGTATGAATGAAGATCTGGAAAGGTGATTTCATTTTCTTCTCTTGTCTGTTGAGAAATGATGAAATGGCTATCACATACGGCCATCACTATAAACACAAAGCATTGACAACTGTTTAAACGACCTAAGGTTATATGGTTGGATTTTGTGTCTTAGCATCTGCTATGATTTGAAATTCCCTTTATCAAGTAATATGGTTAATGTCATCACCCCAGACACATATTCTGAGCTCAAAACCCATTGTGAATTGTAAATAAAACTTGTCACAACAGACCAAGATTGCCATGTAACATAACACAATCACAACTTGTTCTTTGTTAGGTATATTAGAGCCAGTTGTCTCTGTTTTGATTCACCCGAGTCCATCAGCCCGTCTCGCTGCCGCATGGTGTCTGCGATGTATCTCTGTGGCCCTCCCTTCCCAGCTTGCACCTCTTCTCCAGCGCAGTATGAACAGGATGAGCCAGCTCAAGTCATCCCCTGAGGCTGTTGGCGGGTACAGCTGTGCCCTGGCTGCCTTGCTGGGAGGTGTCAGTCATGTGACACTAGGAATACCCCATGCTATGGGAAAGGTGAGCATTACACATTGAGTATAGTATCAGAGATACAGGGATTAAATTTCTGCCTTGGCGTTACAAGCTTAAGCCTTCAGTCTTGAAATATCTTAACACTTCACGAGGAATATGTTTACTCTTTAATCACTATTGTTTTACAAAAATGTAGTTTCAGTAATTATATGCGATAATACAAAGGCTTTTTCTCATTCCTGACGTGGCATTTTGAGATAACACAAACATAATGCACCCAGGGATTTATGATAACATACTGGAAAGCTTTTGTGTGTAAATTGGCAGCAGGTAGTGGACTATTATAGTGTTCAGGAAATGAGTATTATAGGTCATTAAATGGTTTTATTTTATAATCATAATGTTATTCTAATATTTGCAGCAAATTTTCAACATTGCTGAGGAGCTGTTAAGGACAGCCACACAGAACAGTCGTCTAAGTCTGCAGAGAACCCAGTCAGGCTGGCTGTTACTGGGAGCCCTGATGACACTAGGTCAGTCGCTGACCCTATAATAAACCAACATAATATGATATAAGAATTTTATGGAAAAAATTTAAAAAAATTAATTCTGCTTTTCACTACAATTGTAGATTATAAGCTGTCTATTTTATCACTTATCTGCATATGCTTCAAATTGAGTGTTGAAACAGATGAAAAGTTGTTTTTGCATACCTGTTAGAGGACTTTTTATACTCTAACTGTGTGGTACTCTGCATACCATAGTACATTGTTTTACGAGATTATGTGAGTGCAGTGTGTTTACATTACCCACAGGTCCCCCAGTTGTGAAGAACCATCTCCCCCGTATGCTGTTACTGTGGAGGAACGCGTTTCCCCGATCCAGCAAGGAGCTAGAGAGTGAGAAGGCCAGGGGTGACGCCTTTACCTGGCAGGTTACGCTGGAAGGCAGGGCAGGCGCCCTTGGTGGTGAGCGCATTTTCTTGTATTTATTGATTTTGGTAAGTGTGTGATTTAACACTGGTGTGTCTATTAACTTTATGGAGGGGATGACAACATGAGCATGACTGTGAAAAAAAATTATAGTTATATTCAAAATAAAGTATGAATATCCTGACTATTCAAAATAAAGTATTAATATCCTGGAAAATACAGATGAAGTAGTGGTCCAAATTTTTTATACTGGTTCCACAAGTGAACTAGAATACGGGTAGTCGACAAGCGACTACTTGTATCCGCCTAAATCAGAGTGGAACGGGTGAAGTGTTGCATATCAGCATGGATGTCTGCAGCCAAATTGTGTATGTAGGTTGCGCTACCTACCAAAAAATCCAGAAAGCCGTCCAAGTTGTATACATATGCAAAATTTAAGGCAGATAAGTCAAACCACTATATTGTATATGAGTGATTTTTGCCCTTGGCAGACAAACAGATGGACGCTGTGCAAAAAAGGGTTGCAGGTGGCGCCACCAGTTAAGCGTATGATAAAGAGCTTTGTGAGAACTATACACATGCAAAATTTTGGCCCAATTGGTCAAACAGTTCCCTAGATATGAGCTTGGATGTCTGCAGCGTAAACTTGATTGTAGGTGGCGCCACCTGTCATAAAATCAGAAAGCTATCCAGGATGTATAAGCATGCAGAATTTCAGGTGAATTAGTCAAACCACTGCAGAGATATGAGTGATTTTAACCCAAGGCAGACGAACAGCTGGACACTGTGCAAACATGGTTGCAGGTGGCGCCACCATTTTTTGTGTATGTTATAAAGCTCTCCAAGGGCTACATTTGTGCAAAAAAATTTTCCTGATCAATCAAACGGTTCCTGAGATATGAGCTTGGATGTCTGCAGCGTAAACATGAATGTAGGTGGCGCCACCTGTCATAAAATCAGAAAAGCTATCCAGGATGTATACGCATGCCAAATTTCAGGTGAATTAGTCAAGTCACTGCAGAGATATGAGTGATTTTAACCCAAGGCAGACAAACAGATGGACACTGTACAAACATGGTTGCAGGTAGCGGCACCATTTTTGGTGTATGTTATAAAGCTCTCCAAGGGCTACATTTGTGCAAAAGAATTTTCCTGATCGGTCAAACGGTTCCCGAGATATGAGCTTGGATGTCTGCAGCGTAAACGTGAATGTAGGTGGCGCCACCTGTCATAAAATCAGATAAGCTATCCAGGATGTATACGCATGCCCAATTTCAGGTGAATTAGTCAAGTCACTGCAGAGATATGAGTGATTTTAACCCAAGGCAGACGAACAGATGGACACTGTGCAAACATGGTTGCAGGTGGCGCCACCATTTTTGGTGTATGTTATAAAGCTCTCCAAGGGCTACATTTGTGCAAAAGAATTTTCCTGATCGGTCAAATGGTTCCCGAGATATGAGCTTGGATGTCTGCAGCGTCAATGTGAATGTAGGTGGCGCCACCTGTCATAAAATCAGAAAAGCTATCCAGGATGTTTGCGCATGCCGAATTTCAGGTGAATTAGTCAAGTCACTGCAGAGATATGAGTGATTTTAACCCAAGGCAGACGAACAGATGGACACTGTGCAAACATGGTTGCAGGTGGCGCCACCATTTTTGGTGTATGTTATAAAGCTCTCCGAGGGCTACATTTGTGCAAAAAAATTTTCCTGATCGGTCAAACGGTTCCCGAGATATGTGGGTTTATGTGTGGAAACAGACGCACAAACGGACGCAGAGCGCAGAGGAAAGGTCAGAGGTCAAAACAAAATCAGGGCGCAGCAGTTCACATGTGACCCGAACATAATCCCGGGTTTCGGAAAATTCTGCCCAGCGGTTACGGAGGAGTTCTCCGGACACCTACGCGGCGGCGGCGGCGGCGGCGGCGGCGGCGACCAGCTGAAAACATAGTATCCGCAAAACTCTGTTTTGGCGGATACAATTATAGGAATTAATAATTATAAGTTATAATTAATTATCTGTCATAATGACACAAATGAGATTTGTAAAATAGTGACCATGAGACAAAATAGCAATGAACCATAGGCCTAAATGATGGTTAATTAAAAGAGATTGCACATTTTAGATTTTTGATGAAACAAGTATGATAGTGTAGCTACAATTTATTTTTATCTTTTTCCATGACAGCTATGCAGAGTTTTGTGATGAACTGCAAAGACCTGGTGACTGAGGATGTAATCCGTCGACTGCTTCCTCCACTTGAATGTGCTCTAACCATGCTGGCACAGTAAGTAACACAGAAGATTTTTTTGCAGGTTGTATATGTTCTGATACCAGTGTCATATTCAACCTTGGTTAAGCAAGATAGTGAAATTGAACCTTAGGTATGCAATTACACCTTTTCTCATAGATGATTCAATTGTTTCCAGCAAGTCTGTGAGTTATAAATTGTTCCTGATACATGGACTTAAATGTTTCCTTAGGGAAAATCTGAGATTAAGTAAAGTTTGAGATTAAACCTCAGAGTTTGAGATTATACACCTGGGTTTAAGGTCACAGCCAATATGAGATTACTTCCTGGTTGTGAGGTCACATGTTTAAGTTTTTAGATTATACCTCTGGGTTTGAGATTACTTCCTGGAGTATAACATCATAGCTTAATGGGTTGAGATTACACCTCAGAGTTTGAGTTTACATCCCTTGGTATAAGGTCACAAATAAATGGGTTTTAGATCACACCTCTGGGTTTGATACTATTCTCCAAGGTATGAAATTGAATCATATATGATGCATGGGTTATATATTGTTGTGTCTTTGGAGAGCTAAGATAAGATCTATTTTTATTTTTGACAGTATGCCTGGAGTAGTGAAACATTATGGGACACACCTGAAGGCCAGTGCTGCGATGGTGCGTCTCCGTCTGTATGACGTGCTGTCACTTCTTCCACCACAGACTTATGAAGGTATTTTGTAATATAAGCTCACCAAGTTTTCAACCACAGGACAATTCTTATGATTGTTACAAAAACAGGATTAGAATATGATGTTGTTGTGCTTTATAACAGAAAACATTAACTGGTTTGTTAGTTAAATCAGTAATTTTCTTAATTTTCAGTATAATTCAATATAAGAAATAATATTTTAGCTTTAATAAGTGTTCAGTATGCCATTTTCGCATCAAAATAAATTTGTGAGCTTATATATCTTATGTGCCATGTGAAATTTGAGGTTTTACTCATGCCCTAGCAGGTGCACGCATGTTCACTCACACTTCAAGCTAGATCCATCCATACCCTCAAACATAGAGACATAATCACCCTTTCCACACACATATTATAAATATAGTTAGGATGTGTCAGTCATGAGACAAACTGAGAAAACGTAGGAAGTGCCAACTGACAGTGACACATTATAAATAGAACCATACAGATGGCCAACCTAACATGTATTTGATAACTTCTTGTGTTTCAGGTGCATTCAATGCCCTTTTAAGGGAGCTTGTAGCGGAGTTTACTCTCACAGACAACCCAGCTAACACCACCACCTCTCTGCTGCGTTCTTTGTGTCATGTTGATGATAGTGTAATACTTGGGTCTTGGCTACAGGAAACAGACCACAAGACTATAGAAGATCAGGTAATTTAGTATGCAGAGGTCATGTGAGCAGTCTTAAAACACTTGATTGGCTTTTCCTTCCCATGAATAACCAATTAGCAGTCATGCAAAGACAAAATTTATGTTTGGCTTAGCTGTTATATTTTCTTCAGCACACCAAGGTGCTTTAATTAATATTTGATGCATTTCTTTAATGCATGATGTGCGGAAAATAGTAAGATGTCCCAGTATAATGCTCTAATGTGAGCCTTAAATAAGCTTTAATGATAATAATGTGTATTTATTAAACTTCATGGTTACTTTATGATTCTTAATTTACTTAATTGCATTATCATAGCACTTAAAGATATCTAAATGTCTTAGGATTCTGTGATTCTTAGAGTGATACAGAATTCTAATCCAGACCATTATTTATGACCAGTGATCCTTACATTTGAATTATGATTCTGATCCTTAAAACTGATCCAGCTTTAAGTTCTGTATTACTTTGATGTCAATATATGTATTTTTTGTCCATGGTTTTGGTTCACATACACACCCTTTAAAGATTATTTGCTCAAGTAATCACCAGGGTTTCTGTGTTTAGAACTTAACATTTATTTTCAAGAATAAAGGCATTATATTAAGGACTTATAATATAAATATTGAAAATATATTAGTAAAATCATGTTCAAAATGATATTGTTTTGCAAATTGTCAGAATATTGTTGTTGAAAAACTGGGTGGGGGGTTCCACTATCTTTTCGATAGTCCCAGAAACAAGGTGTAAATTACTTACAAGTGTGATATGCTGATGAGGACCGAAGTTCCCATACTGATACTGATATCATGATACATCACAATAAGTCTAATATCATTATCATGAAATTAATCTTATATCATCCCAACACTTACTTATTCTAATGCTTATTAAAAAAAACTTATTGTTGTAAATCTTACAACTGCTTTTAGTGCTCTGATTCTTAAAAGCTATATCAGTACTTTGATGTTTAAAATAGACCTGTACTATAAACTGAGCAATGATATAAATTTGAACCTGGAGTAAGTAAATGTGACATATAGGAACTCTGGTACAGTGGTTATAATGAATTGCAGTTTTGAGATCCAAACATTAGGGTGCTTATGGAAATGATTATTTTTCTTTCAGTGTTCTATGTATAAACATAAGGATATGTCATTTTGCATATTTTCATCACTTTGGTAGTATCAGAAATTTACCAAGTACTCTGTAGAGGAAATGCATAAGCAAGTCAGTTTAATATGGCATCAACCCTTGCTTCCTGTTTCCAATTCTCCTAATAAAATGACAAATTGGCAATGTTTTGTTGTGCAGAAATTTAACTGGAAGACTTTTCCATAATTATCCCCATAAAGAACTGCCATTAATCATTGAATAGGTGACCTGTTAGAAGTCACAGTGAATAAAATACTAATAATTTATGTCAATACACTTGAATAGAGTTATATTGTTCAATGCCAATATAAAATATTGATAACATGAAATGGGTGTATATTACTACCATAGTCACTCTCAGCTTTTTGTGTTAGAAAATAGTATAGCGGTTTCATGAAGTAGGGGACATGCACTGTTCCATTTACACATATATACAGTCATAACTGCACTGTTTTTTTGTCACGGTCAGCTGTAGGTTCATCTTGGTTGCTGATTGGTCAACAAGATACAGAAGTAACAAATGCTTTCTGTTGTCATGTGATCTAGTTCTGGGCTGAATTGAACCCTGTCATCCCATTGGTCATTTGTTATGATATGTCAGTTATTACTGTATTTACCAGTTATTGAAAAAATTGCACAAGGATTATGCTCCTACAGTTATTTACATTATGTAAAAATAACAGAAAATAATCATTTTTTTGTTAGGGAATTTTTGCCAACTACACTAACTGCATTTGCCTGATTATTATTTTGATTATACATATTAAAAAATAAACAAGAAATTTTCATATCCACAGTACTGATCGTAAGTTATTTACAAAAAAAGGATCATATTTTTTAATTATAAATTTTCATTGGTATGATTTCCCATAAAGTATATGTAAATATGTGGGACTTTCTAAGAAATAAATTTGATAATACACTGCACAATTTTATTTGTAGGATCAGTTGTGGTGAATATTTTTTGTTTTATGTGATTTAACCATATGTAACCCGTACATGTGTGACATTTTATGTGTGGTGTTGCCATTTTAGCTGGAGCCTAATCGTAGGTCCGATAGTCAGCATGTGAGTATCAAGCTAGGCCTGCTCACTAGGTGTCGCCATGGTCAGCAGCTAGCTGAACCAAGGAGCTTATGGTCTTGGGCTTTGTGTATCGAGAAATTTTCTTTGGTTTATATTTGTGTATTGTTTGAGGCCTGGTTCATGCACTGTGCTTCATTAACAGCATTAATTAACTGAGAAACTGTAGTTATTAACAGGATGCAGGCCATGTGATATGAAAATTTTGTTTTCTTGATTTATGCACAAAGTAATATGGGAATTATATCATGTGACATTAACTTTAATCTGTGTTGTCTTATAAACAAGAGTATACAGTATATATGCTTGAGAATATAAATATCAGTTACATTTTAGTAAATAACCATTTGATCATAAGGGCATGGGGTACATCAGTCTGATTCAAAATTATGTAAGAATATATTCATAAAATATATTTTGTTTCTATAAGAAAAGATACATAGAGAAGTCTGCCAGGTTTTGATTTTGAGAGTTTAATATGTCGTCAGAGAAATTGTTAATTATAGTGTACCAAAGCTCAAGGGTTTGGCTCACCATGTTATTTAGGTGATGTAGAACCTTGTGAACAGCATTATTATATATCCCAGGCATGTTATCTTTTCAGTTCTGAACTCTTGATTATTTTGTGTTCATACTTGATGTCTGCAGGGTTCTACATTTGATTGTATCACAACTCAGATCCTTGCCCCAATCTCTCCTGGGTTTAGATGGTAGATCTTCTTTTAGGTACTTTATATGGATAGCTACTATGGTATTCCTCTGAACAGCTGGATTGTATCATTGCTGGTCTGTATCTGGTTTTGCCAAAAGCTAAACGTAATGTCACCAGTAAGGCTATCAAGACACTTTACTTACCCAGTCAGAAGCCATAGGGTCATTTATTGAAGGCTGAGTGTATCTGATCATTCTATGAGACACAATTTGACGACTTTTGAAGAATGGCAGAGGGAAAAAAATATAAACTACTAGAAAAGGGGCCCTGTTCAAGCCCAATGCGGAGGAAGGATATATTGCTGGGTATTGTGTGGCCAGACCTGTAAAGGTAGCAAACTCCCCAGACCTGTAAAGTAGAAATGTCTAGTTGTCGATACCAAACCAGTCTATATATGTCATTGTGGTAATGGGCCAGGGTGAAGGGTAGCAATGTTGAGTGGTGTGGTGTGCAACAGACCTGCAATGTGATCATGCCGCCGGGAATTTAATTGTGTGCAAGTGGAAAGGCCAAATTGGTGTGCATTCTGTAAGTTAGGGCATATGACTGACGCTGATAGCAAACTGCCACACTGTCATGGCCCGTTTCTGTAGGTTTAGTTTGACAAACAGACAGGCCAATTTTAGTATATGCGTCATGCATCACTGCTTAAAAGAAAATACTGAACTTGGGAGGTTCAGTTCTTTCTTTTTAAATTATTGTAAAATGGCACCAACTTGTGACAATGCCCGCATAATTTGTTATACTGCATGGGAACTCATGCTCCAGCTTTAGCAGCATATGTACTAATTCATAAAAGAGAACTGCCTTCTGCAGTTAATAAAGGTATTCCTGCAAGCTTATGAGTACTGTGCCTACACTTTAAAAGTCGCGCTGAGTTAAAGATTTAGCACTTGACACAAGTACATGTTCAAGTGTTGTATTTGTTCATTATTAACCCTTGTACTGCAGGTTTGTCGGAATCAGAAATTTTCAAAATATGTTTGTTCGACATTAATAGGAAGTAAAAGGTGAATATGTAGGACCAGGTATGCATCATGTAGCAGGTTGATTAATCAGTCTTTGTCAATAATATTCATATTGCAAGCCCTGTTGAAGTGAAATTTCTACATGCCTTAGTGTTCTTTATTGTGCACATGGTCACATATTTCACATGATAGGAACGAGTGAATTCATACCTCTGTCTAATTAAGCAAATTTACCTGTCTAGGTTATTGTCTAGTAAGGGTGTGTCACCATGGAGCTGGTTGCCCTGAGGATGTGGGCTCCGGTCCTACATCTGTAGTTTTAGCCAGTGCATGGATTCACAAAGGAGTTTCTGAGTATAATGTTACAAGATGGCCATCCGATAGCCATACTTCCTTGTGTCATTGAGGCCCTACCCTGATATGGATTCTGGAACATGGACAGTGTCATCTTGCCATTGAGGTACCCCAAAGGGTAGCCTATAAAAAGAACCTTCAGATATATAAGTATATATAAGAATGGGAATGGTTACCTCTCTAAAACTAAAATCAAACATAACTGAAGCAGATCATAGATTTGAATAGGAACTGCATCTTGCTCTTTTACATCACCAGTAATTTAAACCAGTAGATAATGGGAAGAAAGGTTTATTATCAAATAGTGGTTAGCAAAGGTCATTGATGTGGTTACTTTCATTTTCCTTGGTTTCATTATTTTTATCTGATGTGCACATTGAAGATTGTCATGACTGTGGTCACTTATGATGGTGGATTATGCAAATGTACCACATTTAACTGGCCTAGTTCTTTCCTCTGATTTCCATAGTACATGACTATGATCAATTTATAGTTCTCACTGCATACTTGTGTGGGGTTAAAATCATTCATATGTTCATATGTTTGACAGGTGCACTTGCAACTCAACCAGTTGATATCTGAAGTCTATTTTGACATATATTAATACCATTGTGGGCAGAGTTGAACCATGTTATTACAACAGGTGATCATTAAACAGCAGTTACCTTGTGACTTTCATGAATGTAGAATCATAAGCTTCTGTAAATGAATGTGTTTTGTTTACTTTTCATGTTTGGTTTTGCTCTTGAGTTTGACTGTGGATGTGTCTTATTGTTTTGTTGACAGCTCTTACAGTTGTGGAATGTGTTGATGCACCAAGCAGCTTGTCAGTAACCCTGTTGTAAATAAGTGAATTACGCATAATATAGACAGCAGA
The DNA here is from genome assembly GCA_026874595.1 of Sipunculus nudus. Classification (NCBI taxonomy): domain Eukaryota; kingdom Metazoa; phylum Annelida; class Sipuncula; order Golfingiida; family Sipunculidae; genus Sipunculus; species Sipunculus nudus. The sequence continues at coordinate 83,032,325 of CM049308.1, read as the reverse complement.
AAGCATTTCCAAAATAAAAATAGTCCAACATGGTGTATTCATCTGAATTCAAGACACATACTTACATAAGCAAAACCTGATAGTTACAGTGACATATGCATAGTACTTTTATAGGTTCAGGTTGTGTTTTGTGTCTGTTTACATGATAATGTGAAAATAATTTGCTATGTAAGGTAAGGTTTCATAAGTTGTGATTTAAAATTTAAAAAAAAAACAGCAGAACTGAATCTTCCGCAGTGGACGATAAAATGTTAACTACCTGTCTGAACCTTGATTTGACAGCGTAACCCTAAGTATATGGTTTGTTATCAGTGTTCATTGCAAAATCAGTCACCAGTCTGCAGTTGTTGTGTGTACAGGCAGCAATGACATCTCTTGATGAGTTTGATTACTATATATTAACAGGGTTCATAACTTCATACAGGTACTTAGGAACCATGAAAGTCCAAAACTTACAGAACTGAAGTACTTAATTATCCTTAATTTTTAGAAAAATAACAGAAGTCCTTAAAAGTCCATAAATATTTACACTAAATTATCTGCTCTCCCTGTCCCCAAAGTCTTATATATGACTATCAATTGATTGCCATTAACTTCATTAATTCACCAGAAAGGGATGGGCATCATTCATCTGCATTAGCATGTTTTTATCAGCAGTCATCATCATTCTTTAGAAATGTTATGACTAAAACAGAGATTGGTCCATGAAATTTGATGGATATAGTCCTTAAAAGTCCTTAAATTTGTATTATGGTTATGAGTGGGAACCCTGATTAATCCAATTTATTGAGTCTTTGCTTGATAACTGATGACAATGTTGATGTCTGCTGATGTGTGTCAGCCCCAGTGGGTCCTAGAGTATTTAAACACTGCCTTATACTGGTGCCAGAACTAGATGAAACACTGGATATATTACTTCACTTAGGATACCACTCAATTAGAGTACACAAAAGCATGTTTTTATTCTCATGTCCAGTTCATAATTTTCTGCAGAACGATAAACCATGTTTTTTTTCTGTAGATTACACTGTTGTTTACTTTACATACAAGAAAGGTTATATCCACAAAAACAAACTAACCTGGCTGTGCCCCTTCCCGGGAGGGTGAAGCCTTTCACTGTGAAGAAAGTGATTTGTTGGGTATAAATTAGAACTGAAACAAAGGAGGTAATTACACCTACTGTCAGAATTTTACAGATTTTGACTTCCCAGAACTCGTATTAATTTCTGTTCATTTATAATTTTCACAATTGATTTATTTAACAGCTACAGCCAAACAGTGCGTCAGGCTCGGGTGCACTGGAACATGACGCTGGTTCCCTGTATATTAGATGTCCAAGGGTAAGTGGTTTAAAAATTTTTCAAGATCTTTTGTTTTATTGACAATAGTTACATAGGCATTATAATGTGCATTGATATGTGTAAATAGTAAACAGCAGAGAACAGATTTAGCTGCTGAGAACCATTAGTTTTCTTCTCTCAGGTCAAGTGGAGGTAATGGCATCTCCACTGTCTCTTCTCCTGTTTGTATGCTTTTATGTTTATCTGTGGGTGTAACATGTATTTTATAATGTGAAATTTTGTGCAGATGTTAGCCTTGAGGCAAGTATGAATTTATTTCTTGTTTTAGAAAGTTTAGCTGAATTCATATATGAATTATGAAATGCAGGATAAATACTTGCATATGTTTTTTATTGAGATAAAAGATGCTTACAAAAAAGAAATTATATGGATATGTAACACTATAATTCTGGTATTGGTGGAGATGTTTGCTCTGAGTGCTCTCATGTTTATTATTGTATCCCCAGACAAAGTCGGGGGATACTATGTTTTCATACCGGTCCCGCCGCCGCCGCCGCATATGAATCTTGTTGGCGCGATAACCCAAAAAATATTTCACAGAACTTTACCAAACTTGGTATATGTATAGATATGGGTAAGAGGACAACGCCTATTTAAAATGAGGTCATGACCTTTACTAGGAGAGTGTCCTTGACCTTGAATAGGTCCAATTTTGGGGAAAATCACACAAATTCTTTAATTTCTCAAGAAATCTTGCATGGATTTATCCCAAAATCATGTTGATGGAAGATCATGGATAGGGTTGTCATGTTCCAGAAACTGGTGGCGCCACCTATTATTCTTTACTTGTTTTCCTGTCGTTTAATACCCCCAAAATTGCCACCTTACAGTACTATGAGCATTATAAGTCAAAAACTAATGGACAGATTTCTTATATTTTATGCATATACATAGGTATGGGTTATGGGATGATGTTTATTTAAATTGGGGTCATGACCTTTCCTATGAGAGTGGCCTTGGTCTTGAATATTGCGATGTATGGTGAAAATCACACACCTCTTATGATATCTCCAGTGTTGATAGCCATATGGATTTCAAACATGACTTATGTATGGCCCACCACTAAAGTAAGAACCCTATAGGTTCTAGGGTCATGAGGTCAAAGGTCAAGGTCACTGGACTGGCATCTTAAAAGATACTGTGGATGCATTTTTAAGCCAAACTTTCATCCCAGGTCTTCCATCTTCAGTATATAGCTCACTTGCCAATAGTGGATGATCCATATAAATTTTGGGGTCACAAGGTCAAAGGTCAAGGCCACAGGAGCTATCAGTCCAAAAATTAGTTTCTGGATGATAATTCCTGCTTTTATTGATGTATTGATTTCAAACTTGACTTATATATGTCCCATTGAAAAACCAAGACTCCAATTGATTTTGGGGTCATGAGGTCAAAGGTCAAGGTCACAGGACACATCTTTAAAAAGGTTGTGGATGCATTTTCAGCAAAACATTTCATCTCAGACCTTTCATCTTGCGCAAATAGTTCATCTGCCAATAGAAGAAGACCCCTATCAATTTTGAGGTCACAAGGTCAAAGGTGAAGGTCACTGGAGCCATCTGTCCAGAAATTAGTTTCTTGATGATAATTCCTTCTTTTATTGATGTATGGATTTCAAACTTGACTTGTATTTGACCCATTGGAAAAGCAAGACCCGAATCGATTTTGGGGTCATGAGGTCAAAGGTCAAGGTCACAGGACACATCTTTGGAAAGATGTGGATGCATTTACAGCCAAACATTTCATCTCAGATCTTTCATTTTGCACATATAGTTAACCTGCCAAGAGAGGAAGACCCCTATCAATTTTGAGGTCACAAGGTCAAAGGTTAAGGTCACAGGAGCCATCTGTCCAAAAATTAGTTTCTGGATGATAATTCCTGTTTTTATTGATGTATGGATTTCAAACTTGACTTGTATATGGCCCATTGGAAAAGCAAGACCCTAATTGATTTTGGGGTCATGTGGTCAAAGGTCAAGGTCACAGGACACATCTTTAAAAAGATTGTGGATGCATTTTCAGCAAAACATTTCATCTCAGACCTTTCATCTTGCACATATAATTCATCTGCCAAGAGTGGAAGACCCCTATCAATTTTGAGGTCCAGGGTCAAAGGTGAAGGTCACAGGAGCCATCTGTCCAAAAATTAGTTTCTGGATGATAATTCCTCCTTTTATTGATGTATGGATTTCAAACTTGACTTGTATATGTACCATTGGTAAAAGCAAGACCCGAATTAATTTTGGGGTCATGAGGTCAAAGGTCAAGGTCACAGGAAATCTCTCTAAAAAGATTGTGAATGCATTTTCAGCCAAACATTTCATCTCAGACCTTTCATCTTGCACATATAATTCATCTGCCAAGAGTGGAAGACCCCTATCAATTTTGAGGTCCAAGGTCAAAGGTGAAGGTCACAGGAGCCATCTGTCCAAAAATTAGTTTCTGGATGATAATTCCTGTTTTTATTGATGTTTGGATTTCAAACTTGACTTGTATATGTCCCATTGGAAAAGCAAGACCCAGATTGATTTTGGGGTCATGAGGTCAAAGGTCAAGGTCACAGGAAATCTCTCTAAAAAGATTGTGGATGCATTTTCAGCCAAACATTTCATCTCAGACCTTTCATCTTGCACATATAATTCATCTGCCAAGAGTGGAAGACCCCTATCAATTTTGAGGTCTCCGGTCAAAGGTGAAGGTCACAGGAGCCATCTGTCCAAAAATTAGTTTCTGGATGATAATTCCTCCTTTTATTGATGTATGGATTTCAAACTTGACTTGTATATGTCCCATTGGTAAAAGCAAGACCCGAATTGATTTTGGGGTCATGAGGTCAAAGGTCAAGGTCACAGGACACATCTTTAAAAAGATGTGGATGTATTTTCAGCAAAACATTTCGTCTCTGATTTTTCATCTTGCAAATATAGTTAACCTGCCAAGAGAGGAAGAACCCTATCAATTTTGAGGTCACAAGGTCAAAGGCTAAGGTCACAGGAGCCATCTGTCCAAAAATTACTTTCTGGATGATAATTCCTGCTTTATTGATGTATAGATTTCAAACTTGACTTGTATATGTCCCATTGGAAAAGCAAGACCCGAATTGATTTTGGGGTCATGAGTTCAAAGGTCAAGGTCACAGGACACATCTTTAAAAAGATCAAGGTCACAGGACCAACATCTTCAACAAGATTGTGGATTGATAGATGAAAGAAACAATAAATATGCCAAGTGTCAGTATATGCTGCTAAAAATGGGAGCCTGTTCTTAAAGGGGGGGGGCTACTATGTCTGGGGATACTCTGGCACCTGCTGGCACCTGCGGTGCCAAGAAATGTCTAGTTATTATTATTTTTTTATTATAATTGTTATTATTATATGAACTCTTTAGGGTGATACTCCAGGACCTCTGCCTCTGGGTGTGGCGGTGATTGATAGCTCTGTGAAGCTTTATGGGATGGTGTTCCCCAGAGTCGCCCACAAACATCGTCTTCAGATGCTGGACCACTTCAGTGAGTGTATCAAACAGGCCAAGTCGTCACGGCAACAGGCAGTGCAGATTAATATATTTACTGCAGTACTGTGTGCATTAAAGGTATGTACTGATTCCAGTTTTACTAATCAATAAATTTCAAGTTTAGTGATATTTAACAAAGCTAACATGCTCCAGGATACAATTTACTTTATAATTATGTACCTTGAATAGAGTAGATGATTAGGAGATGTACTTTAAGTGTTTGCAACTTTTCATGGCTTTTTGATAGTTTGACATCTTCACTAGATTAATATTTACATGGAGTACAGGTCTGCCAAATCACTGTTGTTTTAAAGAGTCACTCTGTTTTTGAATATTTACTGAAAATGTTGCTGATGACTCTTTTTTTCACTCTCTTTTTTGAGCACCACTTTTTGTGAATAAAATATTGAAATATACTATTTCTTTCTTGCTATTACAGTCCAAGAATGGGACACGGGCAATCTTTGTGTGTGCAAATGTCCAGCATGTGTTGCAACAAATGGAAAATGCCCTTATCTTTATGCAGGGGGATGTGCAATGTATGTTTCTGACTTTTGGAGTGATATATATATATACATACTTAGTATGTGTATCACATCTTTGTTCAGTTTGTGAAAAATAGGGGAATTGCCACTAATTTTACACTTTTTTCCACTCATACTTTCAAAGAAGCCTACTCTTTTTCACAAGAGCACTTACTCTTTTTCAGTCATTTACCTTGGGCTGGCTTGGGAGTAGTATGTAAGCTCCTTCTCCCATAGAAGTGGCTTGTGTCACAAGTAATACCAATGCTCCCTGTACTATTTGTTACTTGGCTAAATTGCTTAGTCTTGTTGTTTATTTGTAGAGTCTAGCAGACACAAAGACAGGATTTGGAGCTATAGATGTCAGGAAAGCAGCAATTACACTTGTGCTGGTAAGTTACATTGAAGGTCTGATTAATGAAGATACCTGTGTTCTTTTGTTTGATTATGAATGTGTAATCTTTTTCTATGAACTGTCCAGGGCTACCACATCTAATTAGGGCTTACTCTGGAGGATGCTTATTCAAAGTAAAGAGTAATTGTAACAATATGTGGTGTGTTCAACTAATTTTCTGTTTGAAAGATAGAGACAAGTTGAATAGGGTTAGGCAGAAATATCATGACTTTTAAATGAATAATGTATTGAGAGAGAGAGTCAGTTCCGTGGTGTTCAGAAATATAAATCTCATGTTGTACTTTAGTGTCCAGTGAACATAATATGTTAAACAAAAAAAAAACATTTCTAATTGTATCCCAAAATAACCTGGATTAAAAGAGCGTTAGGTCAACCATAAGATGTTCCATAAAATCCAATCAGCTCAGATCAGTGACAGGTTCGTTCATGTTCCTCATACCTCTTACTTGTGCACTTTAGGGTGCCATGGGCAGCACAAACCCCATCCTGCGCTGTGCTGCTGGAGAGGCTCTGGGTAGAATGGCTCATGTTGTCGGTGACCCAAAGTTTATAGCCGAGATGGCTCAGTACAGCTTTGACAGGTAAATCGTTATATTTCCATACTCCAGTAAACCTTGTACATGTTAACTAAAATTATAAATAATTCATCTACATGACTAGTTTTCATCTTAAGATATATTTAGTTTGTGGTTTTGTGATCAACCACCTTATGATATAAGATTTCATATGACAGTTACTCAGTATTTAAAAAGAAAACACATTTTTATTTCTTGATGTATTTATCAACATTTTGTCATATTATTATTCATTATTATCCTCCATCAAAGGTTGAAATCAGCGAGGGATGTGGTGACTCGTACAGGCCACTCTCTAGCACTGGGTTGTCTTCACCGTTATGTTGGCGGGATGGGCTCTGGACAACACCTCAACACCAGTGTCAGTATTCTGCTGGCCCTGGCCCAGGACTCCACCTCACCGGTGGTACAGGTAAGTCATATGTTAACGTAATTGTCAACAGAATGATTGACCATCTCAGATGGTGTAAGCAGTGTGTTATTTTTGGATGGAGGTCTGTTGTCAGGCTCATTTAAAAAGATATGGAAACTTCATAAATTTGCTTAGGTGATTAGTTATAATACCAGGGATGTGTCGTTCATTTGTGACATTCTAAATTTGAATAAAAATCAAGTATTCCCCGCCCACTCTTCTCATATTCCATCATGATAATATTCCCTTGTAATACCTTGTATATTTCTTAACGAAATTCTCAATTAATTCGAGTCCTGTTACTTACATAATTTGTTTTCTTTTTCACATTTAGCTGAATAATTTAAAATATGATCTCTTATACACTGGGTAAACTCTCTTAATTACTACCTTTCCACATTTCTCTATAAAGAACTTAACTTAGTGGTCCTGTGAAAAGAGACTTGGAGGGCTGTGACATCTGTAAAACAGAAAGATCTCAAGCAAGAAACAGGTCCCACCGCCATCCACAACATGGAGGTCCTGGTGTATGCACAATGCACAGTGGCCTTAACAGGTGCAATGGAAATGTGAGAGAAAAGGGCTGGAATTGACTATTATTATTTCATTTCAGGTGTGGGCCTTGCATGCATTAGGCTTAATCGCAGATTCTGGTGGTCCTATGTTCAGAGGTTACGTGGAGCCCACGCTGTCCTTGGTGCTAACACAGTTACTGAGTGTGCCCCCGTCTAATGTGGATGTTCACCAGTGTCTAGGAAAATGTCTGGCTGCTCTCATCACTACCATAGGCCCAGAACTACAAGGTGTGACTTCTTTTTGCATCATTTATTTTGGGTATCTAGTTTAGGAAATGGACACCAGGGAAACAAATTCCAGTCCAGTCTTAAACTGTGTTTCCATGTGTATGTATATGCAAAAGTGTGTATAAATGAAAAAATAGCTGTTTTTCCATGTGCAAATATATGTGTATGTGCATGAACATATATTGGTATATATTGGTACAGTTGATCTATTAGGTCTCCTCAAAAAAACGTTGGAGTGACATTATTTTACCCAGAATCCTTGGGTTCATGCACACCCTATTCGGGAAAATCACTCCTTTGGTGATTTCATGCATAAACGCACATATGCATATAAGGTTAACAGACAAATGGAAACAAAATCATTTGAGCAATTTGTCATGCATATAACGCTCATGGAAACACAGCTTTAGACAATTTAGGGGCAGGAAGTAACCTTGTGACCTCTTGACTTCTGATCTGAAAATTTCTGCTTTCATACATAAAATTTAATTCGAGCAGGTGCTGATATGACCATCTAAGGTTATGTCTACCAGGACCAATCAAAGCTTACACAAAAATTTGCTACATATTGACATTATTCAGGCTGCTAAATAACCATAAATATCATTTGAGTCTTTGAACAACAGGGATATTCCATTTATTTTATCTTTCATAAATTTACAAAAAAAAATATAAGTAAGAGAAGAATTAATGTGGGATCAGAGTAAAAAATGCACTAAGTTGATGTTCATACAATAAAGATTAGAGGATTGCTTTTAGACTTAATGCTAGACTGGTTTGGCAATCAAGGTAGATACATATTTATATATTGAAAACAGTGGCTTATACTTATAGCAAACAATATCTTTGTAATATTTATTTTTGTGATATTTTCAGTTTTTAATCACTGTTGTATTACAGGGAACACCGGAGCGGTGGCCACCGCCCGCCTGTCCTGCCTGGTCTGCTGTGCCATCATGCAGGATCACCCGGACTCCATGGTACAAGCTGAGGCCATCTCCTGTCTTCAGCAGCTCCACCTGTTTGCACCACGACATGTCAATCTCACCACGCTCGTCCCTCATCTCTGTGTGAGTGATGCCCTCATATCTTTTTGTATAGTTTCTTCATAGTTTTGGGCCATGATCCTGTAACCAGGGGTAGGTTTCAATAAGCCTGTCTTTATTTTAATTTGACTTTACACTAGAAAACCAGTCTGAAATCTTGAAGCATTCTTAGCCAAATTAACTCTCAAGACCATTTAAGTGTCACAGTTTTACTCAAGACTGCCTTGGTCATTACTGTAAGTAATAATTTGTGAATCATTTTTGGTCTTAAATTGGATTAAAGTAGTAAATCCCTTCAGATTCACTCTCTTCAAACAATGTTGATATTCAAAATATTTTAAACAATTTATTATCTCTTATTTCAGATTTATTATTTCTTATTTCAAATTTTTATTGTTATCTGAGGTGTCTAGATCCAAACACATCTCCACCAATACAGAATTCATGTTGTAAGGTCATCATTTATTTTGCATAAAAGTGGTCTAAGTATATGAGGGGAATATTATAATAATGTGAGGAGTCTGCAGGATAGAGAATTAAGCCTTTAAACTCCAATACCGCCTTGGCGGGCGCACGGTTTGTCACAGGCCTAGAATTCAAAGGCGCCCGCCAGGGCGCGCTAAAGCCCATTTTACATACCCGTATTTGGGGCAAGTTTTGGGGGTGAAATATCTATTGTCATCTATCATATTTGTACTTAAATGAAAGAGCAGAACGTCAAGAGTTGTTCTAACATGTGACCAAGATCCAAACTGGCGCGGACGCCGACTTGTTGGAAAAAAATAAAAATGATTGACTTTCACTCACGTGGCCTTGTTACGTGGGCCCTTGTAACATGTCGCCTGCGAGAGTAAAATCAGACACTTTCGCTCAATTCATCAGAAATCGGTAAATCACTAAATGTTGGCTATAAATTCCAGTGAGAAAACCAAGTGCAATGTGTTTACAGAGTTAACTTCCGTTAAATATTTCATAGATCATATATTATCCCTTTTTTTATTGGTTTAACTTGTGACCAATGATCGCCGTCCGACTGACTGACGCGTTTGACAGACACCACGCACGTGATCTGAGTGACCTCCTAATTGTGTCATGTAATGGCACTGGAAAACCATGTTTTACCGATTTCATATAATAAGATGAGTATTTATTTTAAATATTAACATTTTTTCATAAATAAAAATCGAAGATACTGTCATATATCATGTCGTATATATATGTGATGTCTGATTGTTTACTAGTGATCATTTCTGTGCCAAACATTCTATGTACAATCGTTATTGGGCACAATCGGCCGTGCACAAGAACTGTCAATCATTCTAAGAGACTTTATGAATTGAAAATAAAATTGATACCGTCTTAACTTAGAAATAGCCAGATAATTTATGGATATAGTTAATTTTCCAGTGTAAAATATAATGATAATATACTTCATGAAATATTGATGTAATTATTATACGACGTACGTGGAACTGCACGCTTACACCCAGATCCTTGAATATGTAAGACAAGACAGTAAGTGACTTATACGCTTGAACAAATATGTATTAATATGGTTTCAACACATACTGAACAGATTTTACAAATTTGTATATGTGTAGTACTTTCTGTATATGTATAGGCTACATGTGTACGTGCACGTGTGCGCGCTTTTGTGTGTGCATGTGTGTGTATATAGGCCTATATATATATACACATGTATATAGTATGTGCGTATTATAATTTTCATTAGTGATTGAAAAAAGCACTGTCACTGCCAGTGAAACAGATTTTTCTCAAACTTGCCCCTTTCGAAGACCTAAAATACCACAAGGTGTCGGCTTCTATTTTTACCCACCCGACCTTGTCATTTTCACGTTTGATTGACAGTTTTATTAGCACATGGAAATTTTCTTATCACACAGAAGATTTTAGCGGAAAGACAGCACACATCATGTGGCCAACCAGGCAGGGATTCGGAGTGGAAATTACTACTTTAAATTGGCACCTATTACATTAATCAACAAAGGATATCATTTACAATGTTCACAGTTTAGTATCGTTTTCCCACATTTATAAACTTTGGTATTATGTGCATTATCCCAATAGCACATTTTAAAAACACCTTTCCAACAATAAAAAATATTGATTTTCCGTTATTTTATATTCTTGTTAATAACGATTTGTTTACATTAATGTGCATATATATTATATATGTAATGAATTATTGTTCTACTATCTAAGTACTATCAGTACGTGTTCTCGTTGTTTCTGATCCCTGCGGGAAAGAATCCCTTCTAATGCATATACATATATTGCATGACGTGAAAGGATGTTTCCAGGTAACTCCAAACAACCCCCCCCCCCCCCCCAAAAAAAAAAAAAAAAAAAAGAATTATTCGACTGCCAGTCGGCACTGCATCTCATGACGCCTCTTATAATAAACACGCAAGACTTAGTAACGTTAACCTTGTCCATTTAAAAGACTTTACAAAGTAAACACGCCAGACCCAGTCACGTGAACCTTGCCGATGTAAAAGTAGACGCGATTGGGTGAGAAAAGTTTGCAGCGTCAGTGCGTCATCGCTGGCTGAGGGATGACGCGGTTGAATTGGACCATTCAGGAAAGAAACCCAAACAGACGTGTCGTCTTGCATCTTAATTGCCCAGTAAAAGTTTTAATTTATTTTTATTTTTCCGTTATATTGACTAGATAAGTTAATCCTGCGACTAAAGTCCGCAAAACCGCATCATTAATGTACCTTGTGTGCTACACATTGCTGAATTCACTCATTATCGCTCAATCACCGTCAGCCGCGAAGGGGCGGGTACTTCAAAAGAAATTGCATGGATACCCTCAATTAGGAAAATAACAGTTTTCACAAGTGTAAGACATATTTGTTTTGATTTTTATTTCAAATTTTAGTACATTTGCACTGTTTAGAATGGGAAAGATTTGGATATATCAACGTTTATTAAGGCTAATCGTTGATCGAACCAAGTGCACACCTGTTTACCTGTCGCACCTGGATTTTTACCTGTGCAGATAAATGCGACAGACCAACTAAACAGCAATTTTATTATTGCATGAAATGTAAACAAACAGAGTAGACACAATTTTCCAGATTTTATTTTATAATCCGTCGGCGATTTGTTTTTTGCCTGCACATGTTAAAATATATTAATTTGACATAAAAAGGTATATTACAGGTAACCAGATAATTTGTGCATTTTACACCCATAAATTATATATTTTGCACATTGGACAAAAGTAAATAGTTTTTATTGCGATGTTCCTTATAACAAGTGCAATATATAATTTAAATTTAAAAAATGAGAATTTACCTTTATTTACCTGATCTTACCTGTGCAGGTGAGTAAACTTTTACAGGTAGCAATTGGCAAAATTGAAATGCACAAGTCTCATGGCTGTGCAGTTAATTTAAAGATAGCTTCTGCATATTGTTTTGACTCCTTCAAAAATTTCCTTTCCACTTTTAAAATGAAAAGTTGTCTTTATATTCTGTACTTACAAAGGTAATTAAATCTGTTTAAGATCAAAGGTATCATCTCAGGTAACCCAATAAATAGTGCAGTTAGTACCTGTAATTCATAAATTTTACACATGGCACTCAAAATTAAGTTGTTTGTTTTTTTTGTTCTCCCTAATTACATGTATAAAATATATACTTCATTAAAAAATAATTTACCTGGATTTACCTGAACTCACCTGTACAGGTGAGTATGTTTTTATGTGTAACTGTAACCAAAATTATCAATTTATGTTTTACATGTTTGAAAAATCAAAATATAATGGTTTTACACAGTTGACACTTGTTTATCCCTATTCTCACCAGCCACTTTTCAGCATGATTTTGTCACTGTCACAGGTAATTAGATCAGTTGAAGAACAAAGGTACTATTCACATAGGTAACTTAATTACTGTATTAAAAGCACCTGTTCTTATATCAAAATTAATTATACAGTCCATAAATAGAGAAGGTATTAATTTATAGTAAATATAATGATGAACAAGGTGTTTGCGTACATATTCAGAAAAAAAATAATTTACCTTTTCTTACCTGTACAGGTAAACATATGTGTTATATGTCAATAGTCATAGAATGTGCTCTTTTGGTCAGCAAGCTTTTCAGGTGAAAAATATGATTCCCACAGAAAAATCCAATTTTACTAGCACATTCTGGTTCTTCAGTGGTTCCCTTTCCAGTGTTAAACCAAACCATTTACCTTTTTCTTACCTTAAATATATCCTTACATTTCCCTTTTTTTATCAAATGGTTCATGGGTTACCTGAACAGGATGAAAGGGGTCATTTTGGTGATATACCAGTGAGTGGAAATACAGGTAGTACAGATTTACCTGTTTTTACCTGTATATACCTTAGTTACATACATATCAAACCAGGTATGTAGAAAATAAATAAAATAACATGAAGGACATATACCTGACAGTAAAAGCTGAAAATTTCACAAAGATACCTTTAACGGTTACTGAGTAAATGTCTCTTATATAGATTCATGTCAAAATGTGGAAAAAATGCAAAATAAATCTGAACAGTAGGAGTGTGACAATCCACAGGCTAATCTGAACAGTAAAGGGTTAAATGTGACCAGTAAATCTGACCAAGTTCAGGCTGTTATTTAGGAGCGACCATAATTGGGAGTTTTACCTCATATACAGGAGACTCTGTACAGTCCACACCTGCTGCTGAGGAGAGCTGCTGTGTCCTGCCTCCGTCAGCTGGCTCAGAGGGAGGCCCGGGAGATCTCAGAGCATGCAGCATCACTTGCGATCGAAGCAAAGGAGAAGACCAGCATGACAGAGACTGGCCTAGAGGGGGCACTGTTTGGGATGCTGGATTCGGAGACAGACTCGCGCCTGGTGTCTGACGTACAAGACACTTTGGTCAGCATGCTGCATGCCTTGGCATCAGATAACCTCACACGATGGCTCGGACTACTGAAGGCCATCCTACAGGCCTCTACATGTTAGTTACATTTCTAAATTCATGTTTGCCTATTCTGGAAATATTGCCATAATGTATGTTTTATGTGTAATTTATTTGATGATTGTTCCAGAAAAAAATAAGATATTGATTATTGGAATTGGCAAGAGTATTAACAATTTAAATATTTCAGATCCTTAAAACTTCATATTTTACAGATGGAAAGGTAAATTTATTACTAAAACAATATGTTCCCAGTAATTAACAATGATTGACAATTTTCAGCTTATAAATGGAACCAAAAAAAAATAAAATAAAAACAATGTATGCTCAGTTCAGCATTTATTATGCAGTTATTAAACTTATTGGTATACATACTTACATAAATTGGTATACATACATACTATATTTATTCAAATATAGTAAACGCAATGACATAACTGTCTTGTTATCATATCTTAATCTGTCAGCTGACTCGTCAAGTGGGCTGCCATCACCAGAGGAGGCAGATCAAGGTGACAAGGAAGTGGACGATGATGAGGCGGGGCTGCAGGTCAAGCAGGAGGACGACAGCTCCCGCTCACAGGTGGCACCACGCTGGCCTACCAGGGTGTTTGCGATTGACTGTTTGCTGAAAGTGATGACTGTTTGTGATAATAACCCTGATCATTTGGACCTGATCAAAGCCAAGGCCATGAAGGAACAAGGAAAAGGTACGATTTACACCCATTTACCACAAGGAATGAATGTTGTGTCTTTCACTGAAGTAACATTGATATTATTTTGTGTGCTAATCTCATGAGGCATTCATAACTAATGGTTTATAAGTTTTATTGTAAACATTGTACAAGCCAGATTGTTGAGGTACCAATTGCTTCTGATAATATCTACATTTTTGATAGAGCATGCAACATTGTGAAATGGTTAGGTTAATGTACATCTACTGCAAAGTTAAAGTTTCACATAATGTTTGGATGATTTGCCAGGTTAAGACCCGAGGCAAAGGTCATACCCATAACACTGTGCCATCTTCACCCAAGAAGAAATGAACATTCATCCCATGAAGATGATAAATGTAGAACCAGTAATATTAATACATCTTTTATGACTGCTTTAACTTTTCTCATAGGATTGTACAAATTTGAATGCAACAGACAACATCCACTATGTCATGTTTGGATAGGGATATCTGTACTTACACCTTTACTGTTGTTTTACAGGTGACTTTCTGGTGCTGCATTTATCAGAGCTAGTCAGGATGGCGTTTATAGCAGCCACCTCAGACAGTGACAAGCTGCGACTGGCAGGCCTATCAGCACTGCAGGAGATTATCAGTCGCTTCTGTAAAGTCCCAGAACCCGAGTTTCCTGGCCATGTAATCCTGGAACAGTACCAGGCTCAGGTAGGCCATGTGACTTACCCTTATACATGTAAACACAAAAATGTGCAAACTGAATACAGGCTAAAAGAGAATAAATTATATATATATATATATATATATATATATATATATATATATATATATATATATATATATATATATATATATATATATATATTTACACTGTGAAAGATAACTGGTCCAGGGGTGTGGAATAATAATATTAGTAGTGTGAGAATATTGAGTAAAAGTTTGGAGGTCTATTGAGTAAATGTAGCATAGATGGCCAGGGTAAAGAATCAGAGGGAAAGGGGATGCCATCACCAGAGGAGATATACCTAGTTGAAACATCAGAGATATGGGGGATAGGTTTGCTGATTTATATATTTCAGAGACATATGGGGAAACCATGTCGGTCGTATATTATGACTTGTGGTCATTTGTTAAGTTTAGGTCAGAAGGCTTAAGTGAGCGCTGGTTCATTTCTGATGTATTGTTATTTCCAGGTTGGAGCTGCATTGCGTCCTGCATTTCACCCTGAGACTGCCCCTGATGTGACAGCTGCTGCTTGTGATGTATGTTATTTAGCACCATACTTGAAATATGTCAGATAAAGAACACTTTCAGTGATATTAAAATCAACAAAATACTTGGAAGAATTCTTTTACAAAAATTGAGACTTGTGGAAATGGCATTGAAAATCAGTTAAATATTTAGTTTTATGAAAATGGGTTATATGTTTGAATTTCATCTTTTGTGATGAACATATCACCTGCAATCCAGTTAATATACATTTAATTAATTGAAATAGTTTCATTCTTACAATTATATTATATATTTGGTCATAGATGTATTCATAAGCAGTATTTTACATAAAATATGGATACTTCTTTATGTATTATATAACTTAACCTAAAAGACTATACAACTTTCCGTATTGCCAAAATGTTGACCAAATAATATCATTTGTCAGTGTTAACCCTGAAGAGTGTTTTACATACATACCTGTGTCTCGAGGCATCTTATATATGATCAAAATAGAACTTTTCCACATTAAACTTGATCAAGGACTACTTTTATACTGTAGGTATGTAGTTCATGGATAGGAAGTGGTGTGGCCCGTGACCTCAATGACCTCCGTCGTGTTCACCAACTATTGGTCTCATCTCTGGGTAAACTGAAGAGTGGCAAAAACGCAACTCCAATTTACAGTGAGAGTGCATCCACCATGGAGAAGCTGTCTGTACTGAAAGCCTGGGCAGAGGTCAGTGCATTGTCAAGTTATGTGTGACACACTTTAATCATATGATCAGGTTGTCAACAGTTAAGCAGGACTATTAGTGTATTATATCTGAGAAAAAGTTACATTTTAATCCTTGCCTTTATTAATCCTCTTGTTAAATTCTAGAACTGATGTATTTGTTATATAAACATGGCATATGATTCTATTTAACATGCTTTATATAGACTGGAAAAAGCAGATCTCATTACTAACATATGAAAAAGAATGTCAGAGGAAAACTTTGAAGATGACTGTGTAAGTGGTAATTTACAAGTTCCAAGGGGTCCGTGCTGTTCATTTTCATTTAATGAACAATAATTTGATTCTTTTTAGCTTTGTAAAAAACATATTCCAGATAAAGTTACCAGTTTGGTATTCACAACAACTGTTCCAGTTATATATAATCATGTAAATTGAGAATGAAATATGAGATCTACTGATAATTATATGGTCAGTACTCTTTAGCCAGTTCGGTAAAGACATATTTAGCGCACACTCCAGTAGATATTCAAACTAGAATACAGGTAGTCGACAAGCGACTACGTGTATCCGCCAAAATCAGAGAAGGACGAGTGAAGTGAGGCATGGATTGAGTGGAAAGGGGATATAGAGTTACATATGTAAAATATTAGTATTGGATCTCTGCCACATAAACATGATTGTAAGTGGCGCCACCTGTTATTTGAACGAGAAACTATCCAAGATATATACACATGCAAAATTTCAAGTGGAAAAGTCAAACCACTGCAGGGATATGAGTGATTTTATCCCACAGCAGACAAACAGATGGACGCTGTACAAACATGGTTGCAGGTGGCGCCACCTTTTGTTGTGTATGTTATAAAGCTATCCCAGGGCTACATTTGTGTAAAATTTTTTTCCGGATCGGTCAAACGGTTCCCGAGATATGAGCTTGGATGTCTGCAGCGTTAACATGAATGTAGGTGGCGCCACCTGTCATAAAATCAAGGAAGCTATCTAGGATGTATACGCATGCCGAATTTTAGGTGAATTAGTCAAACCATTGCAGAGATATGAGTGATTTTAACCCCAGGCAGATGAACAAATGGACACTGTGCAAACATGGTTGCAGGTGGCGCCATCTTTTGTTGTGTATGTTATAAAGCTATCCCAGGGCTACATTTGTGTAAAATTTTTTTCCGGATCGGTCAAACGGTTCCCGAGATATATGGGTTTATGTGTGGAGCGTTAACGTGAATGTAGGTGGCACCACCTGTCATAAAATCAAGAAAGCTATCTAGGATGTATATGTATGCCGATTTTTAGGTGAATTAGTCAAACCACTGCAGAGATATGAGTGATTTTAACCCCAGGCAGATGAACAAATGGACACCGTGCAAACATGGTTGCAGGTGGCGCCACCTTTTGTTGTGTATGTTATAAAGCTATCCCAGGGCTACATTTGTGTAAAAATTTTTTCCGGATCGGTCAAACGGTTCCTGAGATATATGGGTTTATGTGTGGAGCGTTAACGTGAATGTAGGTGGCGCCACCTGTCATAAAATTGAGAAAGCTATCTAGGATGTATATGCATGCCAAATTTTAGGTGAATTAGTCAAACCACTGCAGAGATATGAGTGATTTTAACCCCTGGCAGATGAACAGATGGACACTGTGCAAACATGGTTGCAGGTGGCGCCACCTTTTGTTGTGTATGTTATAAAGCTATCCCAGGGCTACATTTGTGTAAAAAAATTTTCCGAATCGGTCAAACGGTTCCCGAGATATATGGGTTTATGTGTGTAAACAGACGCACAAACGGACGCTGGGCAGAGACGAAAGGTCAGAGGTCAAGGTCACTTGGTTAGGCACCAGTTCACATGTGACCCGATAATTTGTGTAAGTTTCGGAAAAATCTGTCCAGTAGTCTCAGAGGAGTTCTCCGGAAACGAACGCGGCGGCGGCGGCGGCGGAACCCGGTCAAAAACATAGTATCCGCAAAACTTCGTTTTGGCGGATACAATTATATTATGCATTTAACATATGTATGTAGCTTGTAGCATCTTGGTCTTGTCTCCAGGTGTACATCGTAGCCATGGACCAGGAGATACAGAAACAGAAACAGGAGAAGACACCGGAGCAGGAGGATGTGGGAGAGTTTGGGGATTATTCTGGTGGAGAGAGTTTACAGAGTCTGGTTCAGCCAGAGATGGCCTCCCTCAGCAAACACTGGCTGGCTGCACTGAAGGACCACGCCCTCCTGTCACTACCCCCAGGTAATATGTCAGAATTACTGACTATGCTCTTTTGTCACTGACCCCCCCCCCCCCCCCTGTCCCCCCGAAAAAAATTCTAAACTATACAAGCAGTATAGTGTGCATCTATTATAATGTGTGTGTGTGTATATATATATATATAAATATATATATATATATATATACCCATCACATTAGGCTCCTACATGTCTTTAATTCCATGCAAATCCAAGAATATGCAGGGCTGCATTAGAGAAGTTCACAGTTATCCTGAATTTTTGAGAATGTTGATCAGAAATTATCTAGGAGTCCTTCACTTTGCAACTTTTGTGTTAGTGAAAGCTGTGCTCAAGTTTCCAGTTGATCTTACTCAGTCTCATGAACACAGATTCTTATTTGGATTATATTTTCAGGCACACAGATAATGTGCAAACAGAGTCTGTTGTTGGTTAAGGATGTCCGTAAGCACATTCACCACTGGGTATTTTGTTAAAATTAATTAGAACTCTCATATATATAAGGAAGACAGTCAGGGTCACCTGTGTTGCATGAAAACAAACATATAGTGTTGCAGTCTAGACCATCATTTTAATTGACATGACAAAATTATAAATGTTTCGTAACAAGACAAAATAACATCACAGTTGAAACTTATTCTTTACACCTGTGTAACAGAGTACAGCAGTCAGCTGCCCACAGATGGAGGAGCATTCTACACCCCTGACACAATGGATGCATCCCGTGGACATTACCGCAAAGCGTGGCCGTCGATCCTGTATGCGGTGTCCCTCTGGCTGAAGGAGACAGGCTTCACCACAGCAGACAAGGGGGAGGAGGCTGCGAATGCTCCTGCTAACATGAAACCCAGTGACAGATCAGACTCTGACAGGTTCCATTTGTTGATGGGTAAGCAAGAAGAAAAGTATTTTTATCCATGGCCAGTAGGTGGCATTTTCTGTTGAAAACCCTGCCTTGAAAGTTTATCATATGGCAAACTGGCCCAATATCTTCTGAGAGCTATTTTCAGCTCAGTTTGCCTCAGTAGTCAGTACATGTTTTTGTCAGTCTATCACAACCCTCTCTTCCTTGTTCTCTGGACAAATTTCCACAAAACTTTGGTAATTTTAAAGGAAAGATAAACACAGATAGTTAATTCATTATTAGGATGATCTAATATATATCTTGGCAGGCATTGTGTGAGATCTTTTTTTTTAAATTAGTTGTTGTTTATTTATTATAAAATTTTAGCTGTCATAATAATGTTCATTGCTTTTCAACCTAAGATTTAGGAGTTATATATGACCTTCCCTTTAATTTCAGGTATCTCTATGGAGGCCATGTGTAGCCCCACCTCCATCCAGCCCATTGAGACAGTCATGCGTTGTCTTAAGGCCATCTGCACCCTGCTAGATGACCCATGGCCCAGGAGAAAGCTCGGTTCCGACAAATCACTCGGCATAGAATTACTTAATGTATTACACAGGTAACTGCAGTAAGATCTATTTATATTTTTGTGGTATACCAACTGACTGCGAGACACCTTTAATGTCTGTAAATCTTATTGTAAATTAATCTCACACTAATAATTAAGAAAAGTGAACAGGCATGATTATTTAAAGGGTCAGTTCCACTTTCACTTTAATTTTTTTTTCTATTTTGGAATTTGTTTCATAGACTTATCTGTGCTGCTTGTGTAGGATAAAATAATGTAGCATATTAAAAGCCAACTATCAGTACTTTTATGATGCCATTTTTAGTTATAAAACAAAAACTAATTCTGAACTAAAATAGTTTTTGGTCATGCAAATATCCAAAAAGGACATAGATAATACTAAAGAAAGAAGGACTAATTTTCACATTAGTCATTATCTTAACTAGCCATATTACCCTATCTTGCACTGTGACAGGTTCTCATGATTTACCCTTCATGAAATTACTGAAAACGATGTGAAATTGCCCAAGATTTATAGGAAAATATAGAAAATCCCCCCCCCCCTTGCATTTGGCATGATCCCTGACATTTCCAAGACCCAAAATGGGCAATTCTTAAGCATGGCAAACATTGGTTTGCTTATCAAAGGATTAGTAGCACCGTCAGTTTTAATATACATATTATATATGCTCCATAGGATTGTATTGACAAGAGAGTCCACGTGCTGCCACCTACAGGTGATGGAGGTGGTTAGACAGGTCACCAAAGCTGCCCAGGAGATTTTGGATGAGGAGAGAAGTGCTGCACTTGGTGAGTGTAAAGGATTCAGCCAAGGCTCAATCTGGCTTTCAAATCTACTACTCCAGATGTTTGTTAACAAAATTATATACCCAAGTCATCTCTGTTGTTCCAAACTTTTGAATTACCAAGGGGGACATATATACACATACACATCTGTATGGAAAACTTACTTTTTTCTTAGAGTAATATTTTAATTTAGTTTTCATTTACTGGATATTTAACCTTTACTTTTTACAGGTTCACTAAAGTGCACTCAAAATTGGCACATTGAACTCCCTCATATGGCTAAATTCTGTGGGTCAGACATATTGTGTATATCTACTTTAATGTTCAAGGATTCCCAATAACCTTAAGCAAACCCTGTCGGTAAAAACTGTTGAAATTATGGTTAAAGACACAAAAAAGTTGGAAATATAGCTTGTCATGTAAATGTATACAGTTTGTCAGAAATCTAAAATAAATGTTAACAGGAAAGGGTTGATGTTGTGTTTGCAGAAGCCCGAGCACAAGCCGAAGAATCAGAGGGAGGATCAAAGGAAATACCAAACCCTGATTTCTTAGGAGAGGGAGCCGAAGGTGGAGAGATCATCCCAGGAAAGTCCTTGACCTTTGCGACCTTGGAGGTCTGTCTGTGTGTGCTGGTACGCCATGTACCAGCACTGAATCCTTCCATGCCCAGCACTGGTTTCCAGATGCCTGTCAGCCATCTTGCAGCCAAAGAGGATGTCTGCCAGCTCTTGTCATCAGTTCTGCAGGTCATGGCAGATCTTCCTGTGCTCTGCTCACCTCCAGGTAGGTCAAGGTCATAGTCAGTTTCAAGGTCATAGCCACCTCCAGATAGGTCAAGGTCATAGTCAGTTTCAAGGTCATAGCCACCTCTGGGTAGGTCATGGTCATAGTTTCAAGGTCATATCCACCTCCAGGTAGGTCAAGGTCAGTCACTTTAAAAGTTCATAGCTACCTCCAGGTAGGTCCTACCTGAATACCACATGAATCCTTCCACCTAACAAATAAGAAATTAGCCAGTGGATATATTGCCTGAAATTCAGTCATGTGTTATTTTAAGTGTAAACTTATTAAATATGTCAAAGTATACCTAGAATATCTAGAGTCTTAGCATAAATGTTAAGTTTGTTATCTTTGATCTATGTAAAATATTTATTAAGTGTATCTGCCATTTGTTTCTTGATTACAATATTTATGCCTAATCGTACACATTTAGGGCATGGAGTTTAGGCATTATTTTGGGATACAGATACAGACAACAAATCTGTAAGTTTTGTGGGGTTTTTTCCAGGGAGTGTAGCCATTCTTCCCACCTTGCTGTTCCTGACAACTGGTATTATAAAGGAGCTGGCTCCTTTATCTGCGGACAAAGTCATTGTGCCTGGTGTGATCACCTCAGCCCTTCAAACACTGAAGCTGCTGTGCTCATCACCGTTCACCAAAAACCAGCACTGTGCTGCTGACTGGGTCAGGCTGCTGCAGAGCGCACTCGTCACGGTGCTGGACTTCAGCAAGCCAGGTGAGTTTATATCATTGTATGTAATGTTGCCAAGACAAAATGTTGAGCCATCAGGGCAAATTATCATTGGATAATATGTAACACAGCTAATCATTGAACAACAGATTGTTGGAAGATGCCAGTTTTTTAGCTCAGCTGACTTTCAGTCATGCTGAGCTATAGCGATCACTCTTTGTCCGTCGTCCGTCTGTCTGTCCGTCTGTCCGTCTGTCCGTTAACCTGGCACAAATCGTAACCGCTGGACTTAGAATCTTGTAACTTTACATTCTGAGAGGTCAATGAAAAATCTCCTTGGAAACCAGAAATTAGGTCTCTGTTACCCATATCCTTCGAGCTATTGGGCCCCAAAGTACCCCCCAGAATAGTCAAAATTTTCATACAAAAACTTTAATATCTCATTAACTACATCACTGATGGTCATGATTTTTGGCATACATATTTATCATGAGATGTTTCATCAGTTCCTGCAGACTGGTGGCGCCACCTGTATTTTTAGATTTTTTACGAATATTTTTCTCTATTTTTGAGACCTTTAAAAATGTGAACAACTGTTAACAGGGCACAAATCGTAAAGACTGGACCTAGAATCTTCATTTTTGACACAGTGAGAGACCTATGAATAGTCTCCATGGAAACCAGAAATTAGGTCTCTGTTACCCAAATCCTTTGAGCTATGGGGCCCCAAAGTACCCCCCAGAATAGTGAAAAATTTCATACAAAAACTTCAATATCTCATTAACTACATCACTGATGGTCATGATTTTTGGCATACATATTGATCATAATATGTTTCATCAGTTTTTGCAGACTGGTGGCGCCACCTGTATTTTTCGATTCTTTACGAATTGTTTTCTCTGTTTTTGAGGTCTTTAAAAATGTGGACATCTGTTAACAGGGCACAAATCATAACAACTGGACCTAGAATCTTCATTTTTGACATTGTGGGAGGCCCATGAAAAGTCTCCTTGGAAACCTGGAATTAGGTCTCTGTTACCCAGATTCTTCAAGCTATGGGGCTCTGAAGTACCCCCGCTGAATATTGAAAATTTGATACAAAAACTGAAATATCTGAACAACTAATGCATTGATTACCATGGTTCTTTGCATGGATATTGATCATGGAGTGTTTCATAGGTTTCTGCAGACTGGTGGCGCCACCTGTATTTTTCGATTCTTTACAAATTTTTTTCACTATTTTTGAGACCTTTAAAGATATGAACATCTGTTAACAGGGCACAAATCATAACAACTGGACCTAGAATCTTCATTCTTGACACACTGGGAGACCATTGAAAAGTCTCCATGGAAACCTGAAATTAGGTCTCTGTTACCCATATCCTTCATGCTGTAGGGCCCCAAAGTACCCCCCAGAATAGTCAAAAATTTCATACAAAGAGATCATGAGATGTTTCATCAGTTTCTGCAGACTCCCTAGAAACCTGGAATTAGGTCTCTGTTACCTATATTCTTCAAGCTATGGGGCTTGTTACACATTTTTACAATTTTTTTTCTCTATTTTTAAGACCTTTAAGGATGTGGTTATGTGTCAACAGGGTACAAATTGTAACAACTGGACCTAGAATCTTCATTCTTGTCATGCAAGGAGGCCCATGAAAAGTGTCTGTGGAAACCTTAAATTAGTTCTCTGTTTCCAATATCCTTCAAGCTATAGGACTCCGAAGTATCCCTCAGAATAATGGACAATTTGATACAAAAGCTGAAGTATCTGACCAACTAATGCAGAGGTCACCATGATTCTTTACATGCATATTGATTATGGAGTGTTTCATCAGTTTCTTCAGACTTATGGTGCAACCTATATTTTATTAAATTTTTTTGAATTTTTTTCTCTATTTTTGAGACCTTTAAGGATGCTGTCATCTGTTAACATGGCACAAATTGTAACAACTGGACCTAGAATCTTCATTCTTGTCATGCAAGGAGGCCCGTGAGAGTGTCTTTGGAAATCTGAAATTAGGTCTCTGTTACCCATATCCTTCACGCTATAGGACTCCGAAGTATCCCTCAGAATAATGGAAAATTTGATTCAAAAGCTGAAGTATCTGAACAATTAATGCAGAAATCACTATGATTCTTTGCATGGATGTTGACCATTAAGTGTTTTTATTAGTTTCTGCAGACTGGTGGAACCACCTGTATTTTTTTTAAAGTTTACGCATTTTTTCCCATATTTTGAGATATATAAATTCAGATACAATCTTGGCTTATTCTTTAATCTGTTTGATGCTTCAGTTGAATGGGTATATACTACCATTCAGATGATAAAATTTCCTTTTGCAAATCTCTTCCCAGTCAGCTGAGCGTCATGACCCATGGGTCACTTGTTTTTTCATAATATATATAATTACTTTCTTGAAGTACTTAAGTTCATTGCTGTGAGATTTGCTACATATGAATCATGGCACTGTAAAGATCTGCTTATGGTTCTCTACTGTGAGACTGGTTGCATGTGTTTGATAACTGTGAGACTGGTACATGTGGTTGATTACTGTGAGACTGGTTACATGTGGTTGATAACTGTGAGACTGGTCACATTTGGTTGATTACTGCGAGACTGGTTACATGTGGTTGATTACTGTGAGACTGGTTACATTTGGTTGATTAGTGTGAGACTGGTTACATGTGGTTGATTACTGTGAGACTGGTTACATGTGGTTGATTTCTGTAAGACTGGTTACATGTGGTTGATTACTGTGAGACTAGTTACATGTGGTTGATTACTGTGAGACTGGTCACATTTGGTTGATTAAGTACTGTGAGACTGGTTACATTTGGTTGATTACTGTGAGACTGGTTACGTGTGGTTGATTACTGTGAGACTAGTTACATGTGGTTGATTACTGTTTTCAGACCCTGAGAAGGACAGAGCTGGGGTGGATGAGACTACTGTATTATTGACCATCGCTGTCTTCGTCCTGTCAAGTCCCAAAGATGTTGTGTGTGTGCCAAACCTGCAGAAATCATGTACTCAGTTATTCAAGGACGCCTGGGCTTCCAAGGATCTACAGGTATCCCATATTCTTTAGTGGTCTTTTACTTCAGCTGTATTAGTTTCTTTCAATCCTTGGTAATTACTCTCACCCATGAATCTGAGGGCAAAGTTACCATAATCATGTCTGTCTGAATGTATGTCATGTCATTTCCTGTAAGCAAAAAATATACATTTCCATTATGACATTTAACACAAGGCAAGTCTCTACAACAGCTATCTGCTCATCCTTTAAGATTCAGAGTCAAGATTCTAGAATTCACAGAGTAAAAAATAATGAAATTGCAGTCCACTCTTGTGGACTGCAATCAGGTATTCATCCTCTGCAACCACTCTGTATTCTTCAGCTGTAAGCTTCAGACCTTTTGTAAATTTACTATTCCATATGCAAAATAAAATTCACCAATCATTTCTGAATTGGAGTTTACATAAGATTCAAATTTATTATCAAAACTTAATGTGTTTCCTAAAGTGAATTATTTGTCATTGTAAAGAGAAGGGTTTAAAACTACTAAATTTTTATTCATGTAAAATTTATATATAAATTATATTTATTTATAAATTATTAAATTTATGTTATTAATTTTACTATTTATATATTAATTTTATAACAAATTTATGTATAAATAATTTTAATGTAAATATCATTAATAATACAGGTGCGCCTGAAGTGTGTTCAGACAATGACATCTATATATCAGCACCCAGACCTGAAAGTCGCCACGCCCTTCATTCACTCTATGGCACCTTCTGTGATAGAGTATCTCCTGCAGTTAGGTTCCAACAAGCCTGCCATCGACATGGAGATGATCATCGCTCTCGAGTCACTGAAAATGCTGGAAACCATGATTGTCCTGACACAAGAACAAAATCGTAAGTTGAGCTTCCCACCCCCTGTCTCAGGGCTTCTTGTGTAAGGAATCATAGTTTAGGGGAGTTACTTGGGCTATAGTGATCTCACAATACAAGCTGTGTTGTAATACTAAGTGACACATCTATATGTTATAGTATAGATTCTAAGCCAGTGATCTTCCATGTTCATAGAAAGATAACCAGACTTCCTGTCATTAAATTAACCAGCATTGTCATTCATTTGCCCATACACTTCTGGAATAATTGAAAATTCATGTGAAACTTCTCTTCTGTTGGTGTAATTTTATGGTGATGAGCCAATCAGATCATGTTTAACTCATTTCTTACCAATGAAATTTCACCATAGATGGTGTATGTGACACTGAAAGATATAATTATGTCAGAGGCTGCTTTTCATGAGGTGATCAGTTACATATAGATCAGCAACATATATATACAGTACTTAGCATCTGAAAATATAAATAAAAAATTTGTCTGTTTATCCCAGTTAATCAGCGAATCAAGGTATCATTATAGATTTTAAGTGGTACACATTTGTGTATGTGTTTAGAAGTTATATTTTTCCTGCTACAGGTATCTACTTAATTTCACTACTGGTGCCAGTCCTGGTGTCACTCCTCCTGGACTCCTCACAACTGCCAGGTGCAAGCAAAGTGCATAAAATCCTGCACGAACAAGCGCTGTCCAAACTGATGAAGGTGGGCCCGCAGTATCCCAAGGAATTCAAGACTGTGATGCAAAACACGCCCGATCTGAGGACGCGCCTGGAGGCAGCCGTTAAAGCACAACAGGCGGCTACAAAATCCAACATTAAGGCCCCAATCAGAGCTGCCCAGGCTCCCAGTAAACCTACCATACAACTGAAGACAGATTTTAGTAATTTTGCTTAATAGGAAATTGTTTATAGTGAACTCCCAGTTTGTACTGCCTGATAATACCATTGTCCTGTGTATAAATGCCAAACTGTTTGAGGTGCTTATGTTTTAGACCCTGCTATATATTGCTCATTGGTGTGTGAATGTGTATGATCACAGTTTTTGCATAGAAAAAAACAGTGTACAGAGTAAACAGTGTACATAAATATTTGACCGATGCTTTGCATTTTAGTAGGGTCTGCTAGGGCATTTTTTATTGTTTTATCCTTGTAGTCATAAAAACATGTACAGTGTGCCTTTCATTTAACTGTTTCTCTCCTTTTTTACTTCCTTATAGCCAGGTACTGGCCTGTGCAATTATTATGATGTGTTGCTCAAATGTTTTAGAAAAAAAAACAACAATCTGGCTTTTAGTCCTGTGAATATATGTCAATTTTTATGCTTTCACAGTGTGTTCTGGCTACAAGTTTCAAAACTCTAGTTGTCAGGTTATAATTTGTGTCTAGTATTTGACTCAGACTGGCTGTGCAGTTAATTACTTAAGTGAGATAACTACATGTAAGTAGTGTACAGTAATTGTTAATCCTGTAATTATTGTATGATATCTTTAAGAGTCAGAGATAGGAAAATAATCTTATATTCTTTAGCCTGTGTTAACTAGCATTGACTGTAAAACCAGATGTACAGACTGTATTTTAAAGATGAACTGACAATCTATGGCACTATAGTGCCAGCCTGTGTCACTGTAGTTGATATCTGAGGATAAGAATTTTTATTGGATATAAAAAAGAACTGTTTGTTGTATCCAAAATAATCAAACAGAGAGATATTGTTGTATGAGGCAGAGGCTGGAATTTACTGGAGAATCAATTTCATTGCAAATTACATGCCATTCAGGGTAAAGTGGAATATAAAACTGAAATCATGAATAGTTTTTAATGGTTTTGAATATTTTAATAATTGATGTTTTGTAATTGCTGTTTAATGCATTAATATATTTCATAGGTGCTGATGTATCCAACAAATCATTTGAGGATATGATTCACACTGGAAACTTTATACGGAACAAACAGTTGAAAAGGGCATCTTTAAATATGTTTTTTGTTGTTTGTAAATTAATCTGTGCAATAAATCATGGAAGCACATCTTCCCTATGTCAGCAGCTTATGAAAAGCTGTTTAATTCAAATTCATTTTTATGCCATATTTTATTTCATGGAATATTCTGCACCTATATAATCTTAATCACAAATGTATCGTGTGACCAAAGGACCTCATTCTATTGGTTTATGTCATACATGAATTACCATAAGCACATAAAAAGTGGTCTGTTGGAAAATGATACCATAAACATGGTAATATATTTTTAATTCAAATCACCAAAATGCATTAAAGGACTTTTAAGATGCCTCAGTGGGGGACAGAAATGAAAGCAAATCTTAGAATGTAACATAATATGTAATATAAGTAGGTTATATATTAATTAAAGCAGATATTGTAGGTTGTAATTCTGCTGTTGTTTCATGAACGTTGCCATACTGGAAATGGTAATATTGTACATGTATATAAATCATGTGCCATGGCTGTGTGTGTTAAATGTAGTTTTATGGGAATGAACAGCGTCGCACAATAAACTATATACTTAACTCTCAGTGTTCTGTATTTTTTCTCTCATTAATGTGTTATAATTAATCATTTCGGGTTGGGGTTATGGTCTCAAAATCCATGCTTCTTTTTAAAAGGAAATTATCAGTCAATCATGAAAATATCAGTAATATTGAAGTTTTCAAACTTCTTTTTCAGTTATCTTCATTGTTCGTTTAAAAATCTAAATTACACCAGCGTTGTTTGACCACATTTGTTAAATATATAAAGGATGAACATATTCAAATTTATTCTGACACACCCATTGGTTTAACATACAATATATTGCATGATAGCAGGTAAAAAAGGAGCAATGAAAATACAATTTTAATTGTAGTCGAGCATGTGGAGTCGTCCGTGGCCTCAGTTTATCAACCACATGACCAAGATTTGTAGCCAATCAAAAGATACTTGGTTTTCACATTATGTATGCTTATACTCTTAAATCGTAACATTTTGAAATCTGCGATATTCAGGGGTATGTGATAGAATTTTTAAAGAATTTTAATGTAATAACTGTAATTATACTTCTTTAATTCCCCTTACTCTAAGGAACTCTAAGTATCCTAATATGAAAACTTAAGATTCAATATATTCGAAAATGTTCCTAGACTGCGCAAACTCCATTTCGCATAGTAGCCGCAACATCAGTGTTGCTTAGAAATTTGGGTGCTTCAGTTGCAGAAGTCCATGAGAAATTTGGTAACGGGCATTACACAATGCATGCAAATCACCAAAACTACGATTGACCAGTGTATTTAAGAGTTTCGTGAAATCCGTTCAGTAATCATTTATACTGGAACCCCTTATCACGACCAGCTGGGGGACTAACCAATGTGGTCGTAATTTGTGGGTGGTCTTATATGTGATATTCCAAGTTACCTGAATCATATATTCGGGACCAATAAAAGTGGTTGTAATTGTTCCACTGTATTTAGCTTTGGTTAAAAGAACTGGTAACCATGATATGGAAATTCTAATAATTTCTTACTTGCTCTGAAAGTGTGAAAAATATCACTTGAACATATCACAAGAAAGTTGTCAACATCGGCGCCACGTGCAGTCGCACGAATAATATTTCCGTGGAAATCCGTACTGATTTTTGCAGTGGTAACTAGAATATTCAGGAATGCATATTATAGGCCTATCATTAAAGCAAATGCATCAAATCGTCACATTTTGCGGTTGCAAAATTTTAAGTTTCATGTCTGATAAACACGCTATTTGACAATTCGATTCTATTCATAATTAGGCCAAATTTCGGTCCCTCTTTTTATAGGAGCAAAACCAAAGATTTTATATGTTTACTTCAACAAGTGGAAAGAATTTTTGCTCGCAGAAAGGAGTTCAGTTTCAAAAACATGGTAGTCACATGAGTAAAATGTCTGCAAAGTTTCTTGATGATAGCTACAGCGGCTTTTTAGTATTAAATCGTTTGATTGTATATAGGCCTATGCTAGCACAGCAATTCTCTCGTCGCTGCAATCCGTTATAAATTGAGTCAGTTCGCTTATAGCCTAGTTGTATTTCAGTGGCAAACTTAGTATAAATTTGTGTCCTAAACAAGTTTAATTGATTGTGTCAAATACCAAAAACACTTCGGATATTTTCTATTAGGAATGGCGTTTCTGAACACGCAAAACCTAGCTGTGAGATGCCCCTTCAGTTTCCTTTCAAAACTGAAGTGTTCATGGTAGCCTTACTTATCTAGAACGTATCCCTAACCATCCCCCTTAATTAATGTTAATGTGGCGGTAATATTTAACTAAAAAAGACATCCAAATGCAATCAAGCACATCAGTGCAGGTGAATGACCTTTGACCGTTTCACCAGGGAATATCAGAATATTTTGTGTTGGTCAAATTTAGTTTTCATTGGTTACCGGCCTTAATAATTCCGAATTTGTAATGTATAGCCTAATTATGCGCCTATAGATATAAAGTAAAAGTATACATAAGTTCTAGCCTTTGTCGAGATAAAGTTGACTAGCTCTAGTGCTCTGATCATTTTAGTGTTCAAACTTGGCCAGAAATGTATAATTTATTTTCCCAACACAAGACACACAGAAAACATTGAAAAAAAAAATCATGAGTGCACGTTAAGTATGATGATTGCACGCATTCTTTTGATAGTTTTGAAATTCACGTATATTAATAATTCATTTAGGTACCACCGGTAGGTACATTTATTAGTTCTCCCATTAAGAAAATCACCAAAAACGCCAGCCATTATTTAAGCCAAGGTCTGTCGTGTTTTAAATAAAACAAAACATGTTTAATAAGCTTTGCCAAACGGTATCGTAGGCCTATATCAAATATTTAAACCTCAACCTGTGCTGAGGCTTCAATATATATATATATATATATATATATATATATATATATATATATATATATATATATATATACGGTACGTACCAGAAATAGTTATAAACGTATGTCTGATAAAACTAAAGTTTGTCATGTTTGATATCATTAGGAAACTTGAAAAATTAAGGAGATTTGTAAACCGAACTAAACAATAACATTTTATTTATCAATAAATATCTTCGGCGTTTGGCCTGAAAAAAAGTAGGCCTATAGTGCCCAGAAATCTGGGGGGGGGGGGGGAACTTTCGTCAAATATTTTGGCACAGCCCTAGGCTTGCATAGAGCGCCACCTAGTGATTCTTTAATAATATAAATACGCCTGAAACAGTTTGTGTTCATTGATCAAATGCTAAAGCATTATTAAATTCAGACTAAAATTATTCTGGATTTTTTTCCAAACTAGTCTGAGTGATTTTAAAAGACAAAGGGTTTTATTTTAAATCGAACAGCAATTCTTTCACATTTTGAACTCATTTTCGGTGTCACCATGGTTACGGCGGATGGATTGTATACAGATGTTGCTCGGACTCGCCCGCGGCGGCTGAACTTGTATACACAGAGAGAGCTGACCAGCTGCTCAGTACGACAGTAGTACGCAGATCTTTGAATAAAGGGTTAACGTGGAAAGCTACAGAAGTTAAAATGTCTCAGGAACAGACAGCAACACGTGAACAGGCACCGGCCCAGCAGAATGGCTTCACGTCAGGGCAGAAGTTGTCACATGGCGAGGCGCAGGACTTGTTTTTCCAGAGAGAGTCGTGGTGTGCTGTTGAACAAAAGAAGGAACAGGACTGGTGCAGGGCGACCAGAAAACATTATCAGCAACAGTTTAGCAGCACTGTGTTTAACCAGGGCAGTCCGTCTGACTCCGAACCCCGCTGCACGTGGAGTGTCAACGCCCCCACACACAGACACAGGAGGCATTACGTAAATAAGTGTAAGTAATTTAGACTTTTTGGTGTAAACAGTATTTTCATTGAAAGATACCAATTATCACTATCAGTTTCACTAAGTCAGTTTAGACCCACCTTGGAAATGTAGGCCAGATTCTATACTTGGGCTCAACATTACAATAAACATTTAAAAAATTGAATGCATTTATAGATATAATAATGGTTATTTAAATTTATATTTGACATATTTTAATTATGATACTTTATACATTTCGACATCTTGCAATAGTCATTTTCTGTAACATGTAGCTGATAAAATCTCAATTTTGCCAAGGTGTGAAAAACAAAGTCTAGGAATACATCAGACTGCATATATTTACATTGTGTTACCATAAAAAAAAAGATTTAAATATTTATACTGATGATAAACATTTTTTAACAATTCAAAATAGCAATAAAATTGTTATTCTGGCTATCCAATTTACTGGAATATAAACTACTGGAATTTCTCAAATATGCATTCAATTGTTTGGTTTTTTTTATTTATCTCTTTTAAATGTTCTGAGTATTTTTTCATGTTAAAAATATTCACTTGAAAAGTATTCCCCATGTGTATTGGCAAAAAGTTTCCATAAAATTGACAGTGGACTTGTTTTTTATTTATCTGCCCTGTGCTTTATTATTATTATATCTATAGTTATTTTTAATTAATTGATTTGCTAGTCACAAGTTACACAGTAGAGCAATGATTGCTGACATAATAATTTATGACAGTTCATCATAAACAGTTATTATTAACTCAATTAATGTTAGTGTGTGGCAGGCAGACCAGGAACTGTTAATTAAATATCCACACCCTCAGTGACTGGATGTCATGTTTGATCTGAAGCCATGCCTTGGGTAAGGTGTGATATATGATATATCAGCATGCCAACTGGTAATTAAATATAGCATTGAGATAATGCCAGTGTTTCTGGTTGTAACCAATGGTAATAATACACAGAAAAAGGTAATTAGCATGTGACAGGCACTTTAGCTGGAGCTTGTGCTTGAACACTTTAACGAATAATAGATGTACATTTATGTGGCAATTAAGCATCACTGTTCAGTGTGCTCAAAATATAAAGGCTGTTGTAGTAACATAAGTGTCTTTACCTCTTTATATGTTTGCCCATGGAGTAATCTATAATTATACCTCCATTTTTTGCCAAGGGCTAAGAAAAACAAGACAATGACATAGATCCCTTGCCCTTAAGCTGCTAAATGTCTTTTTAAGAACCTTTTATCACATGAATTGTGATAAACATGAAATGTATTCAGTTTTGTTTTTTTATAAATGTGAATATGATTAACTTCAGCATTGTAACTTTATGAAGTGAATTTATACTAAATGAATCCACTTGAATGGCCTGACAGGAAGACCTGTATGCACACTTTAAATTGATAAAACCCAGGCATTTTCATATACATAAATAACTGCAATGACTGTGGTGTCTAAAATGACAAATATTGTTCCATCTGTGTCTCCAAGACAAATGTTGATCATGGGGATCAGGTTCCTCCAGTGACTGTATTTAAACATGTAACTAACCCTAACAATAAACCAGCACAAAGGCACTGACTGTCAGGCTTTAGAGTATATGTATACATTCAGCTGGTCAATGTGTTTGTCTGATCCATGTTAACCATAACCCTTACAGCTATTGCCCCCTGGGGTCATGGGAACTGGAAGCTTGAGTTATTGGACCACTTGGCAAGGGGTGCATCACACTAGTGTTGCTGTCAAACAGTTGACATAAGGATAAACAACTTTGCATGAATGAATTTATGGTCACTATTTGTCACTGTGTATCACAGCTTTATGCAAGTTCCTGTATAGAAGCTCATACCCTCAGGGTGGGTTACTCCCACTACAGGCTAAATTAATAGAAGTGCTCTTTGCTGTAACTTCCCTAGTTCAGACTCCATGCTGGTGGGATTACCCTTTCATAATCCGCTCCACCCCCTCCCCCTATCCAAAAGATTTTCTGTTGTTTCTGATCTAATTTTAAAATGTCTTGCTTCATTGCCGAGCTGGGAAACAAAACAGCTCTCCATGTGATATACTTTGGATTACTTCATTATTTATACCAATAATTTTGACATGGCACCTATGACATCAGGAGTTTAGTCTTAATTAAAAATTGCAGCCCATAACAGTGGCCATTGGGAGAAATTAGGGGGGGATTAACCAGTCAGGTTTTAATAAGGGTAAGATGCGAAATGATAGTACTCAAAGGACATTGTTCAGACAGGGATCTTTCTGCAGAGAGAGTTTGGTGGCAATGTGGTGTGCATCAGCTGAGGTTAAATCAGAATAAAAGTTCAAATCTTTTGTGATTACGCCCAGATCCGCAGTAGGATACCTTTGGTGATTAGCAACACCATTTTGGGTTCATCCAATGAAGCAATGTTTTTCAGGCTTCATATGGTGAACGGAAATCTGTTGCATACTTTTATGAAAACATGTATTTAATATAACGGTAGCAGGGCATAAATGATCCACCAATGCACTAATATAACAATACAATTCAAATATTATATCATGATTGGAGGATGTTTCTGTTGCAATATACTGACTTTTGGTCATATGATAAAACAAACAGACAACCTATAAGGTAGATGGTAAGATTTTTTAGAGCCACAAACAGTACCGACCAATTAAATGTTAACAAGACAATTTTATAGCAAGCAATCAAAGTGGACATCAGTTTCACTGCAAAGCAACCAAGAAATTACTATAAATAACCAAGTGATTTCAAAGTACTCCACAGGGAGAGATATGTCAATTAGTATACAGTGAAACACCTGTAACACTGCCCCAGTGCAGAAAACTGGAAACTTTACTTTCTGAACAATACTAATCCTAGCATTTGTTAAACCTTTTACATTGTTATATACAAATAAACCTTATTCCTTGAAGGCTCTTGACTATGAATAAGCTTGTTATCTTAAATTATTGAATATTTCACTGTATATTTCTTTCATTACAGATGATAACCAGTTGAAGATTTAAAGGGGAAGGTGCAAAGAAAACAAGGACAATACTCTCAATCAGTATTATTGGAGTAAATACAACTGGAGATAATTTCAGTCATATTGTTAAATGTGACCAGTATTGTATGAAAAATTCAAAGTGTGATATTATTTTAACACATCTGAACAAATGTCTACAGTATTACATGTATTTTAACTAGTCTATGCAGTGTATTTTGTGCCTGTAACAGTATTTTACTCTCTTTTTACTAGCACCC
This sequence comes from Sipunculus nudus, assembly GCA_026874595.1. Lineage (NCBI taxonomy): Eukaryota > Metazoa > Annelida > Sipuncula > Golfingiida > Sipunculidae > Sipunculus > Sipunculus nudus. The sequence continues at coordinate 82,997,137 of CM049308.1, read as the reverse complement.
AGGTGGATCGTTTTTGAAACACCCAATGATGTAAATCAAAATGCACTAGCACTGCTATGAAATCAGTATTATCAATTTACTGCATATTTTAATTCTCCACATTTTAATGTCACTGTGTTTTGTCTGACATGACATTGAATAAAAATGTTTCATTGTCTCAGCTGTTGATTTATCAAATGTACAACCACACATACATAAGGGTATGGGGAAAGTTCAGTATTAAGCAGGGTATATAAATGCATAGATAAAACAGAAATTATAATTTCAAAGCTTTGGCTACTCCTTTAATAATTTCATAAAGAGCCTAAACACTTTAATATTAAACCCTAATAGACCAACATCTTTAAATCTGCATGGCTACATGTAGTTGTGCTTGGAAAATTCCATATTCATAAATTTCCCTTTCTTGGAATTGCATACTTGTCTGCCAAAAGCAGTTTAATACATAAAATGATCTCCTACAGCAGGAAACTAGATTCTCTTTGTGTCATGGATTAAATGTCTGATACAAGTTTCCTTGGTTTCAGGTGTTAAATAACCTGAAGGGAAGGAATGCTGTCAGGATAAAATTGTGAAAAAGTCTGTCAAAGGTCCTTGAAACTGATGGCTGTACTAATCATGGTCAACCCAAGCTACATACTTCCCACCCAAAACACTGATTCACTCCAAACTGCATTCATCAGCTTTCTATTCCAAACTAATAACTAAAAATAATTTTCATGATCTATAATTTTTATTAACAATTAAAACAAGTGAATTTGCCATTGGGTCATCGTTTTATTAATGGTTTAATTCTGGGAAATAGTCTAAGAGTATTTTCCCAGGTAACCTTGGCAACTGTCTCAACGTCCATCTTCTTAATTTTAGCAATGTGTTGGCATGATATTCTTATGTTGCTTGGTACATTTCTCTCCTGGAACAAAAAAAAAAAAAACGGCAATCACTGAAATGCTCAGACTAGGGCAAAAAAAAAAAAGGTATGGTTCTCTGGCACTTTTTTCAGAAATTTGTGCAAGAGGGCAATTTTTTTTAACTTTTTTTTTTTTGCATGGTTTGATAAAAATGTCATGATCATGGAAAAGCATGATAATAACAATAGTTTTGCTCAACAGGTAAAAGCACTACATAACAAAGTCAATTTTATCAATATTGTATGATTATTTTATTTTATTTTTTTTAAAGAAATGTCCAAGCGGCAGAGCTCAGAATAAGTAAGTTTATTGAAAAAAAAATAAAAATTGATGCAGGAGGTTAAAACTGATGGGTTGGTGCCTGAGAGCCATACTTTTTTTTTTGGCCTTGTAGATGTTAGTGTATTTGAAACTACCAACTGTTGGATTTCTTTCAAATTTGATTTGTGTAAACTACACTTCTTATATTGAACCTTAGTTATACAAGTGACCCATGGGTCATGACGCTCAGCTGCCAAGCATGACCTGTGACATCATGGGCTGAGATTCACAACTTCCAGTCAAATTTTGAAGAACCAATCTACCAATTTGTTGAATTTTCTACGACAACAGAAATATATATCACATATGTCTGGTTAAAACACAGTAAATTGATGGTCTGAGGAAAATGTATGATTATTAAGGTATCCAGAACTATTCCCATAGCTTACTTGATACCTGTCAGTCTCAAAAGGAACACCACAAAGGGCAAATATAAGATCAAAATATATAGCATTAAGCAAAAAATCAAGGAAATCCATGCAAGAATTATTGAGAAACAGGTGCTTCTGTATGAATTTTTATTTAATACAAGCCAACTGTACTGCACTTTCATATATGATGATAATATTTGTTAAGAAATATTTGACCAAATCCTTTGCAAGATTACATTAATATACGTCCGACTGCCTTCACTTTAACAGTTCTTGAGATAATATGATCAAAAGGAATTTAAAGATGGTTGCCTGGTGGCCATTTTGGACTTCTGACAGGTCTGAAATCAGACAACAACCATTCTCTAAATCGGACCAAAAATTGAAGGTAAATTACTGAAACTGCACTGAAAAAAGGATTTCTAAGGTGGCTAACTGACAGACATAATGGATTTCTGACAAGTCTGACATTTGATATCACACATCCTCCAACAAGAGACCAAACTTGGGGCAAATTCTCCAAATGATGTTACAGTAATGAATGTCCAAAACAATTCAAAAGGCATGTTCAGGCGCTCATATCAGATTTATAGATATGCAAATGTAAAAGTGTAGGTCCAATATTTTTTATTATCACCTTGTTTTTTAATGGGGTCAGCAGGGTTGGTAAACTGCAAAACCTGAAAGAATAGAAATGCAGAAAGCATGGCTAAGAGTCTTGTAATAAAATAAAGCCATCCTAAATCAAGTACACATCCACATATTATGAGAACAAACACTTGCTTTTATATGTGGTGATTTATATAAATAAAATCAGATATCTAGGAACCACAAACAAAGTTTATTGCTATGATTCCATAAAATAAATTGCAAAATGTTCCCATCATCTTATAAATCAGTAGCTAAACCTTAATACTATACTCTCATAGTGTTAATTCCTGGCTGAAGTATTCCAACAACAGTGTTTTGTTATGCAGTAACGAGGTACATATCACTCAGCCTTATCACTTAATAGCCTGATACAAAAGGAAGTCATATGTCACCAGTGTCACTCACAATTACAGCCACATGGTGAGATGTACCAGCTGGAGTGCAAGCTTATATATAATAGAAAAATAGAGATGGTCTACAAAATAAGTTGACCTGAAATATGACCTTGGCCTTTTGCCCACATATCATCTGGATTCTTTCTAAATGATGGGTAACTACTAACCAATTACATCTTGCCGGGTGTAATTACTTGGCAACCAATGAGTGAATAACTTAGACCTGCAACCTTTAACCTCCTGACCAGCTGACCTCAAAATCAATTATTTTTTTCTTCATGCAAAAAGACCCATAAATATAAAGTTTGAATCACATTCAGTGATGCATAAATGTGGCATATGTGAAAGACTGAAGGTTTGGGTTGAACAGTTTCACTTGGAATATGTTCACAAGCATTTAGAACAATATTGTGACCTTGACCTTTGACCTTTTGAACTCAACATCAATAGGCTTCTTCCCCTATTGGTAGGTAAGCCATATATGACAGATGGGAAGTATAGATTGGAAAGTTTGCCTGAAAATGACTCCACTCAAGAATAGGGTGCTGTGAACTTGACCTTTGACCTAAAAATCAACAGGTCTTTTCCCCTGTTGGCAGAGAAGCAATATCAGTGCTGAAAGGTTTGGAATGAAAGGTCTAGCTTGAAATGTGTCCACAACCTTTTCAAAGAAGTGGATCCTGTGACCCTGACCTATGACCTTGTGACCTCAACATCTATAGGATTCTTCTCCCACATAATAGGTGAGCTATATGTGAAAGATCAAAGAATTGGGATGAAAGGTTTAGCTTAAAATGCATCCACAGGCTTTTCAAAGAAGTTGGTACTGTGACCTTGACCTTTGACCTTGTGACCTCAAAATAATTATGGTTCTTCCCCTGTTGGTAGGTGAGCTGTATGTGAAAGATGGAAGGTTTGGGACGAAAATTTTGGCTAAAAGAATGGTTTCTGGGGGGTGCAAACACACCCCATAATTTCGAGAATATAGGTTGCAGTGACCTCATTTCAGATTTGCTAGGAGATCTTTTTAGAACCTCTAAGACTGCATAGGGTTCATGGCCCTAGCCCCCACGGATACGATTTGTGCCCTGCTAACGGCCGGCCGGACGGACAGACGGAAGGACTACGGACAAAACCGATCTCTATAGCCCAGCATGACTGAAAGTCAGCTGAGCTAATAAAAAAAAACCATTATAAATATGGCTGTGATCAAATGCAAAAGTCCACTCTGTAAAGTGTGCCTGGAAAGTTTACAAGCAGAACCTTATTATATCTTCTATTGAAAGCAAATAATAAGATAAAATAAATTTCCCTTGTGTTACTAAATTATCTTTCCAACACATTTTGATCATGTTTTCCAATTTTTATCTCTATTAGGTTGATGTTTCAAATTTTGGTATATTTTTTTCATGTCTGCTTTGGATATGGAACAGTACAAGTCATGTATTTATCACATCCTACCTGTTTTTCTGGACCAAGTGCTGGAGAATCTGTTTCCAATAAGATGTTCTCAATGGGCAGGCGCTGGATCAGCTTCTGTTTCTAAAATAAGTGAAAACAACTAGGATTACATTCTGGATTGCAACAGAAAAAGGCAGAAAAAGATCCCTATGGACTTAGATGAAAACTGTAATCAATTCTGAGTGTCATTACAATAAAACCTTTAAAATTCTAAGTTCTAAAAATTTTAAAACTTAAAAGATGTTCTGGACTGCAGCTGACATAATCTTCAAGGACTAACTAGAATATGCTTAATCAATCCTAACTGTATCAAAACATTGAAACATTTAAAGTTCTAAATCTTAAATTCTTAATTCTTTAAACCTTAATTGAGGTTTCTGATATCCAAAGTCCTTTTATTAATCCTGTTGGTTCAATTAATGATTTAGTTTTTTTGCAAGGCCACTTTTTTCAGAGATGCTTGTGTCTTCCAGAAGAAAAATTTATTAGTTTGACAATTGACCAGATTGTTTAAGAGTAAATATGATTTCCTACAAATGTATTTAAAAGCAGATCCTTAACATACAAAAGTATATTTATGCAAGTTTTGTTATATCATGGGTATAGATAACATTCATGATTTCCAAACCAACCTGTTCACTCCTGATCACAGAGGGAGGGATGGAAAAGTAGAAACCAGCTTCAACCCCTGTCATTGCAACGGAGGGTTTGCCGTCAAACGCATGCATCAACACACGCTCGGCACCTGATCAAGCACACACCACTTTACATCATCAGCCATTCTGATTTATATTAATAATATCTACTAAATGTCATGTTTATACTGAAGAAGCCATTCCCAAGAGCAGAATTCAATAAAACAGTCCTTTTTACACTTTATTTCTAAAGCTCCGTGTGTACATCATTGTTACTGCTAAAGTAGAGAAGAGAGGGACTGGAAAGTTGCTGAACTTGTTGTCCATGTGTCAGGGGTGTTCATTGCTCTATCATGTAACTGCCAATTCATCTATCAAAAATATTAACACACCTGTTTAGAAAGTGGTGAACAGTTGGTGTACACTGGGGAACTAATTTATATAAGTTGCAAGACTTTCCGTGTGTCAAATTATTTAAATGGAGATTAATATAATTCCCTTGTATTCCTAATGTGACAGACATCCCACAACCCTGTCTTTCCTTATTTGTACCAAAGCTGTTCGGTTTGCAAATTAATACTGATATTAAAGCTTGTACAAGTTCACTTTATGATTTGCACACCCCTTGTATGTTTATAGACTGTTGTTTGTTCAAAGGCACTGAGAGCCTTCAGTTCCTGGGATAGTTCTTCAGTATTCACATGACACTGAGCATGGAAAAATTTACAAGTAACAAAGATAGACCCACTTGTACACTGTGTATAGCAGATGGAGGTATTGAGAAACAGTAGCCCATCTCTACCCCTTCTAGAGCTGCCCCAGCCTTCCCACTGAAGTTGTGCAGCAGTACTTGACTGGCACCTACAGCAATTGCATTTATATCAGCCAAATGCAGACTTTCATTATTGAACTGTTACTGAACAGGACTTCACACCCCATTCTGACAACTAAACATTTATTACTGAGCTTATTTGCAAGGAGTTATGATTTGCAATCAGTTCAACAACTGATCCTATTACTGCAATTTATGTTAACAAATATCACATATAAATAGGTGTTGTGTTGTGACGCCATATAGCCGTGTATGCCGGATATCCCGGGGAACTTTTGCAGTAATCATATTATACTTGACACCAGATCAGTCTATATCATGTTGCATAATGTTGTTAACTGTTGCTAATAAAAGTTGTTATTCCATAAATGCGTTGTTCCTCAAGTGATTAACGACAGAACATGGTGCAGTCGATCGGGCAAGGACTCTTATGCTCACAATGGCGTTGTTTTGGCAGTGATCGCCTAGGTACCAGTTGAGACAGTACACATGCCGGAGTGAGCAACTTTTGGGGACAACCTCAGCTCGCAAACAGCTCGGTGAGTAAATTGTGCGATATACTGGGAAGACATACATTGTGAGTACAGTTCAATTACTGTAAAATGGCTGCAGAACTTAAATAATCCTCGTCCGCTGTAATGCCTGGCAAGCTAGATCTGTCAGTAGACACAGGTGAAACGTTCACGCTATGGGAGTATAGATGGGACAATTTTGTCAAACTTACTGCTCTCCATGATAAAGACCCGGAGTTTCAGATGGCGGTTCTCAGGTCTTGTTTGAGTGATGATACACTTAAAGTGGTTATGAACCTCCCAGAGTCCGATTGCAACAAGCCAAAAGAGGTTATAAAGGCACTCAAAGTCCACGCCCATGGGTAGATAAACATTGTTATGGAGCGTAGGAACTTTAATCTCAGAAATCAGCAACACAGTGAACTTTTTGATGAGTTTCTCACAGATCTTAGGGAATTAGTGAAGACCTGTGATTTTTGCAAACAATGTCAAGAAACATTAATTTTTGACCGCATTGTTGTTGGCCTTAGTGATGGTGATACCGTCAAACTTTGTTAGTGGAAAAGGATCTCACCTTGTCTAAAGCAATAGACATTTGTCGTGCCGAAGAAGCAGCAAAACGGTATAGAGATGAGATTAAAGGTGATGTGCCACTGGGCTCTCAAGCTATATCTAAATATAGGAAAGGTCAGAAGGATTCTTATAGACCCAAAACTGGGAAACAGAAAACTGACAATGACAAACCTAAACGATTTACTTGTTACAAATACACAAAAAACCATAGTGAACATGAAACATGCCCAGCTCACGGATCCACATGTGCCACATGTGGAAATAACCGCCACTGGGCCAAGTCGAGACACTGTCCGGCCAAAAGTTTCAAAAGGTGGAAAACTAACAAAAAACAAGCAAAAACTCATCTCTTGGATGTATTATCGCTTGTATAGGGGATAAACCGGCCCCAACAGTCGAGGTCAGTATAGGTGGTGATATTGCTAATGGAGCAAAGCTTTATGCTACACCTGACAGTGGTGCAGAGGGAACTGTTTGTGGCCGTCAGGACCTTGTAGCAATGGGGATTGACCCTGATAATCTTCGTGCCCCCTCTACAAGCTTAAAAGGAGCAGATAATCATAACATCAAGTCTTTAGGTGAATTTGATGAAGAGATTACTTGTGGTGATCTTACGGTCTTGGACACAGTCCATGTGATTAAAGGTGCTCAAGGGTTCATCCTATCATGGTATACAGCCCAGAAATTAGGTTTTCTGCCATCAGATGATCCTACTCAGCACATTAACTCTAATACCACCAAAACTAAGAGTGTAAAGACCCCACAAAGTCTGGATGACGTCACAGCTGAGGACCTTATACATGAATTTCCGGAAGTGTTTGATGGAAACCTCCGAACCATGCCAGGTGAGGAATTTCGAATAGAGCTAGAGGATGATGCTGTTCCATTCTGCGTGAAGGCCCCAGTGCTATTGCATACCCATACTGTGATAAATTTAAATCAGAGCTCGACAGAATGGTGGAACAGGGCATCATTGCACCTGTGACATACCCTACTCCATGGTGTGCGCCGATTGTCATTGCCCCGAAAAAGAATTCTGAGGACATTGGCCTTTGTGTAGACTTGTCAAAACTGAATAAGTACATTCAACGTGAACGGTACCAGTCGCCTACATCTCGAGAAGCTGTAGCTGATATAGCATCCTCTCAAGCTAGGTATTTCACTACTTGTGACGCTTTGAGTGGTTACCACCAATGTCCACTTGCTGTGGACAGCCAGGATCTTACCACGTTTATAACACCGTTTGGTCGGTTCAGATTCCTGAGAGCACCATTTGGAATCAGTTCGATATCGGAACACTACAATAGACGCATGGATGAAGCTCTAGCAGATATCCCTCGTGTACGGAAAATTGGGGACGATTGCTTGATCTATGATAGTGATCAAGATGAACATATCATACATGCGCAACACAATTCTGAAACGTTGTGTTGAGAAAGGTATCTCGTTGAAACCCAAGAAATTTTTCTTTGCTCAGAAAGAAGTACCATTTTGTGGATTTATCGTATCAGAAGACAGCTATCACATTGATCCTGGTATCACAAAAGCATCCGTGACTTTCCTAAACCTACAAATGTTACTGATCTGCGCTCATTTTTTGGTTTAGCCAATCAGCTCGCTGAGTTCACTGATGTAATTGCATCCACAATGGAACCTCTAAGACCACTTCTCAAAACAAAAAACGAGTTTCAGTGGGATGTTATACATAATCAAGCGTTTGAAGATGTAAAAACTGCTCTGACAGATACACCTGTACGCGCATATTATGATCCGTCAAAGCCGACATCACTTCCACACAGATGCTAGTCGTCTTAAAGGTTAAGGTTTTGTACTCAAGCAACAGCAAGATGATGGCGCTTGGCGCATGATTCAAGCAGGTTCACTGTTCCTGACAGAGACAGAGTCGCGTGATGCTATGATAGAGATTGAACTGTTAGGCATTGTGTGGGCTGTGAAGAAATGTCGCATCTTTCTGGATGGGCTATCCAATTTCGAAATTGTGACGGACCATCGCCCGCTGTTAACCATATTAAACAAATATCAGTTGGATGAAATTGAGAATCCTTGTTTTCAACAACTACATATGCACTTGCTAAACTACAAGTTTACAGCTACATGGCAGCGTGGAAAGGAACACGTTGTCCCTGACGCATTATCAAGGTCACCTGTGTCTGATCCCGGCCCTGATGATGAAGTTGATGAGCAAGACTGGGAAATCCATCTCAAGGCACTCAAATCTGCTCGCCAGTCTGATGAAGATGACCTTCAGTTGGAGGAGATAAAGCAGGCAGCAGAAAGCGACGAAGAGTATCGTGATTTAACAAAAGTAATAGAGACTGGATTTCCTGAGCACAAAAACGCACTACCTCTACATCTGAGACCATACTGGCAAATCTGTGACTGTCTTACTATTGATGACGGTTATGTTCTATGTGGCTGTCGTCTCCTGATACCAACTTCTATGCGTAAGACAGTGCTGAATCAGCTACATGATGGTCATCAAGGCACAGAACGCACGAAAAGACGAGCCCTTCTCATTTTATACTGGCCAGGGTTAGATGCTGATATTGAGCGTACAGTGCGCGGATGCAGAGAATGTAACAAAGACTTACCATCCCGACCAAAGGAACCGTTGAAAGAACACCAGGAACCATCCAGAGTATTTGAACACTTGTGTAAAGACTTATTCCCTTATGGAGGAGGTCACTTCCTTGTTGTTACTGATGTAAAATCGGGCTGGCCCACAACTTATAATTTAGGTAAGAGTATTAGTTCTCGTGACATCATTCAGTCGTTACAAGTAACCTCCCGTGATACAGCTGTCCCGACTATCTTGTACTCTGATGGCGGACCTAATTTCACGGCCCGTGTGTTTCGTAGGGTCTTACTAAAGTGGGGTGTGCGCCACATTGTTTCCTCGCCACACTATCCTCAATCAAACAGGTGTGCAGAGGCAAGTGTCAAGGCAATGAAAGGTCTAGTGAAGCGTTGCTGGAACGGTCGCATCCACAACATTGACAAAGAGCAATGGGCCAAAGGTTTGCTACAGTGGAGAAATACACCTAGGGAAACAGGCCTATCACCTGCACAAGTACTCTACGGACACCCTGTAAGGGACACACTACCTGTCCATAAACGTGCATTTGCCCCAGAGTGGCAAAAAGCTACTAAGCTCGTTGACAAAAAAACAGCTAATCTGAAGACCAAGGTAGCTGAAAGCTATAATGCTTCAGCGAAATCGCTGAGTCCACTGCATATAGGTACCAAAGTCTTAATCCAAAGTCATGTTACACGACACTGGGACCGACAAGGCATAATAGTGCAGGTAGGAAAAAACCGAGATTATTTGGTAAAGCTTGCCAGTGGTCGCGTGTGGCACCGCAATCGCCGCTTCCTACGAAAGTGTTATCCAGTAACCATGCCGCAGCAAGATGCAAACACTAACCAACCTGAGGTAGAATTGGAACAACCCCAAGAGGGCAGTTCAGAGAACCCACCGCAGACCCCTTTGGGTTGGAGAAGTTTAAGGGACAAAAATCCACCTAGGAGACCTATTGAAGAGCTTTAGTTAATTTGTGTTTGTGTTACATTTTGCCGTAAAAGAATTGCAAAATGTAGGGGGGAGGTGTTGTGTTGTGACGCCATATAGCCGTGTATGCCGGTTATCCTGGGGAACTTTTGCAGTAATCATATAATACGTGACACCGGATGGGGGCCACTCAGATCAGTCTATATCATGTTGCATAATGTTGTTAAGTGTTACGAATAAAAGTTGTTATTCACTAAATGCGTTGTTCCTCAAGTGATTAACGACAGAACAATAGGTATACTGAATTCAGCCGAGAAAACGAATAGCAGTAAAAAAGGAAATTATATAACTTGACCCCATTTCATTTGTCATATCCTTATATAAAACAATATGCATATTGTAGTGTCAAACAAAGCTTCTCATAACATAGAAATGTCTTTTATCAAATTTACTAACTATGCTAAGAATGTAATATACAATAACAAACAACTGACCTGCCTCTTTAAGCAAAGCTATTGTTGGACGGCCTGCGGATCTTGAATGAACATTCCTACAAAATCATACAAGTTGTAATAAATATCAACCAATCTCAATCATCCATTGGTATTTTTTAATTTATTGTTATTGAAATTATATATTTTCTCAAGTAGTTTAATACCTTTTGTGTATCAACATCAATTTCATTTACCAAAACATATTAGAATTTCCAAAATGAATAATTTCAAGATTCCAAAATTTACTTTAGTTATTCATTTAATGACACATTTTTACATCATTAAAGTAGTTCCATGGTTAATATGGTCATGCGGAGCACTGGTTTAAGGATAGAGCACAAAATGATAGACAATTATTATATGTAAACAAGCAAATTCATGAAATTTATATCCTACCTCTTGTTGTCCCTTATGCTTGCCCTATCAATATGTTTTAGTTTTTATTTTCGCCAGAAGATGTTTCCACATGTCAAAATTTTTGGTTGTGAATTGGGAATAAAATTTTATTTTTTATTTTCAAGCTGGTGAGAATAAATTTGCAGACAGACACTCCAAAACCAATCCAAACCAAGGTATGCATAAGAGCAATCAATGACTCATATTGGAATGAAATCGGATAATATTTAAGAAAGTATTCCCAAATAAATGAAAACCTGACGGACAGACAGACAGACAAATCTAAATCAATGTCCCCCATTCCGAGGAAGTGGGGGATCTTAATTATTTAGTGGTGTTGTCATCAGATTCCTGAATCTTTTTACAAACAATATAATGAAGAAGGCATAAGTTGACAACTTACAAAGGCAAATCATACTTCTTGCTTAGTTCCACCTGAAGAAAATGATATAATTATGTTTTAAATACACACTTTTTATAAACCGAGTAATGAATTAAGCCCATTACTAAGTTCATGTTAACATGTGCATAAATTGGTACAGACAGTTTTAATTCAAGCAATGATGAAAGCTACCCTTTTAAAGAACTAAAACATGGGACAAAAAGAGTTAAATTAAAAAGTTTTTTTCACAAAATTATTAAGTTCTAAAATATGGGTCAATCAACAAGTATATTGAAAAGAAAATTATATTAAAGGTTTCAGGCCAAAGAGGTCCGAAAATAGGGCCTGTGGTCGCCAGTTCCTCCAAATCATAGCCCTTGGGCCATGTTGGATGTCAGATTGGTGAGAACTTATAACTACAATCTAAAAGAAACCAGAAAACAATTTTCAGAAAAATAACAGCATTATCCAAAAAGTTAATGCAAAAAAATTTAAAACATATTCCTGGCAGCCATATTGAATTCAACAGAAGTCTGAAATTTGAAAGCACACTTCATGGGTGTCAATGTTCTGTCAAATACAGAAAATCAGTGACTGTGCTCTGGCGGCAAACTATATATCAGGAAGGTCTGTAATTTGATAGAGGTGGAGCCCCCACAGGTACCAAATGTATTCATGAATTTGAGAAGGGTCAAACATAGCTTCTCTGAAAAACTGTGATTGTTCTGTTGCAGCTATACTGGACTTGGCAAGTCAGTAATTTGCTATGGCTGGAGCTCATATGGACACCAATCATACCTGTGAATTTGAGAAAGATCAAATGTATTCTCTTTTTATAAATTACGTGAAAGAAAATCACCGTTCTTGCTCTGATGGCCATATTGTTTTTTGGATGATGCTGTAATTTGATAGGGCTGGAGCTTTCGGGTATGTGCCACTGTATGATACCTACCAGTTGCCTGAGGACTTCTCTCTGATCTGCTTTGTCCTGATCCCCTTTACAGTACCATGGTGTGAAATCAAGGCCAACCTTAGGAACAGTTAGACTGTGATAAGTATATCAAGTGAAAAAGCTAACCTGAAGCAAAATTATTTAGGCCATGGGCTAGTGGGGTCATAGTGCACCCCCCTTGTGATTTACTTTAATAGGTATTTTCATGTAGCCCTAGGTCTAACAATTCAGAAAATTGATGTTGCCAGCAAAAAAACTGGGATGGAAGATACCTCCCATGGACTTTTTAATAACGCCTACCTTTACAGCTGGAGACAGATAATTAGGGGTATGGACAATCCAAACAACCCTAACTTTACAACTCTTGACCAAAATATTTCAAATGACCACTTAAAATGTTCGCCTTTTCAAGATCTACCAGTTCACGAAAATGATATGCAAATTTATTTTGTGAAAAGGTCACTAGAGGTCAAAAGGTCACAAACTTTGACCTTTCCCTATAATTTCTCGTATTATCAGGTCTAATTTATCGCCAAGACCATATGAAGTTTTTTTTTAATTGAAAATTAATTAAAGTGAAGGTTTACATGTGCTTTTTAATACTTGGAGTCAAAACGTTTGAAAAGAAGTAGTGATTACCCCGCGGTTTGTAAGATATTTTTGCACTTTTACATACTTTTTGTACATATTGCCGAATGTGCCGAATAGGAGTAAGGCAAAATCTAACAATGGTACTTTGAAATCTTTCATTGAATCTTTGCAAATGACCACCAAAGATTATATTTGTGTGTTTCTATAAAATGAAACATAAATTATGCAAATATTTTCATCGAAGCGTTTGTTGGAGTCAAAAGTAAACAAAGGTTGACCTCACCAACACCATAGCTGTTTGCTACATATATTCGTTATGAAGCGTGCCACGAAATTTTAATATTAAAACAAATTTGTTACTTTCTTTCTTTCACTTAACACATTTCCAGTTAACATTCATCCTAATTTTTACCAGTTTGTATCTTATTTTATGACAGTAACATATGTTCTTAGATAGTGGTCACTGGTTCATTGATCTCTGTTAACAGCAAATCCCTAATTTAAATTTGACTAGTAACAGCCAATCTATTATTTGTTGCATAAATACATGTACTCTTATATCACATATATCAATTTCTATTACTAGTAGAGCATATATTAGTTATTATAATTCATGTAATAATTGATAATTAATTCTCTCAATAAATAGAGGACCTGTTTTTCTGACACAAAACAATGATATGTCTCCCCTCACTACGAGCCTAACTTTCCCAAATTTGAGGGAAAAAAATGGACCCCTTCAAAAGTTTGTATTAACTTAAATCCTGCATTTCTAAAGATTTTACCTTGTATGATGATGATCAAGGTTACCAAGTTATGATCTGATCTGAGATTTTATTTATTCTGATTGATTTAACCTTGAAGATTCAGGTCAAGATCACCAGTTATCGAGCTCCTCAAGAAACTCTATTAATAAATAGTGTTTCAAATTTGAGGGAAAATATGTGACACTTCAAAAGGTATCGGATTCACAATTTTTTTCATCCAATATAACCTTGATGATGAAGGTCAAGGTCACCAGATTTTTAACTGGTCCGAGATACAGGTAGAGACATTTCAGATGTTGAATTTCATGAAAATATATCAAGTGATTCAAAAGTTATAGCGTTCAAAATAATTTCTATTCTTGCTGATTTGACCTTGAATATCCAGATCAAGGTCACCAGTTATCAAGCTCCTCAAGGGAATTAATTAAAACATTGGTGTTTCAAATTTGAGGGAAAAATATGGGCTATTTCTAAAGTTATCGGGTTCACAAATAATTGTTTCAGCCAATTTACCATGATGTTGAAGGTCAAGGTCACCAGTTTTCGAACTTGTCCGAGATTTTGGCAGAGACATTTCACTAGTCAAATTCAATGAAAATATATTGGGTGGTCCAAAAGTAATAATGTTCACAAATACTTTCTATTCTGACTGATTTGACCTTGAAGATCCAGGTCAAGGTCACCAGGTTTCAAGCTCCTTAAGGAACTTGATTTAAACAATAAGCGTTTCAAATTTGAGGAAAAAAATATACAATACTTAAAAAATTATGGGGGATAATGAAAGAAAAGGTCACAGGTTTTCTAGAAACAATTTAAATTTCATGAAAAATTGATGAATCGTTCAAATGTTATCACGCTCACAAAATATGACACAGACGATGACGATAGTATGATAATTGTGATAATTGATTAAAATTGCAATTTTAGAAATTAAGTGATCTTTATATTTATGGCCCAGGGAATAAGCTCACAAAAGTGTGACTCCTTGGACAATTAATCTTATTCTGATAGCAGAACGCTCTTAAGAGGGGGTGTGTTACGGGTTTACATAAACGCCGACCGAACTGTCTCGCTAGTGAAGCTTGCTTTTCGAAGTGATTGGAACGCCGGGCATGTGCGCCACCGACATGGGTTCGAATCCCGGATCGGCCCAGAATTTTCCCCTGAAAAATTTGTCTTCGTAACAGTATTCGAGCAACTGCATATTCCATTTAAAATTCAGAAACACTGCCAGTGGGGTTGCCAGTCAGTCAGACTACCACAGATAGTCAGTAAATAGGCAGAAGGGACAGTCAGATAGACCTACACAAAGCTTCTCAGGCAGTCATTGATATCTGATTTGATTTGACTAGCTCTGGTGGCAAACCATTTCCAACACCTGGTTATGACTCTAGCTGTTCATCTGTCATGGTCTTTCTGACTGACCTGCTCTCTAAAGGCCAGCCTGTTTGATATATTTATTATTTATCTGGTGTGTTGTCTCCTAGACGATTAGTTAGCTAGTTCCTTTTGAACGATATAAACCTGATAGTCAGATTGATGATTAAAGCTCTGGCTCTTGCATTTATGTATCGTTGAACAAAGGGGACGCCGTCTTGTGGATTACCAGTCTGGTAGTCAGAAAATAAATGACCACCTGTCGACCAGAAACATTGGTATAAAGACAGCTGGACTACCAGAGTGTTAGCTAATTAATCAAACAGTCTGAACACCCCTAGAGCTATAGTCATCAATCTGACTATCAGGCAAATATCATCCCAGAGATATAGCTGGTCTGACTGTCGTATCTGACTATCTACTGACTGTGTGATAATCTGACTTACTGCCAATCCAAATGGCAGTGTTTCTGTATTTGTATGGACTATGCAGTTGTTCGAATACTAAAAACACAAACTGTCTGTCAGTCAGATATTTAGTCAGAGAGATAGACATTAACTCAAACAGAAAGTATGATGTACCGCAGGAGAGAGAGTCATTTGATCAGAGTCAAAATGAGAAACAGGTGTATCGGTTAGATAGTGAGCCAGCCTGTCAGAGAGTTTTTTCGTTCAAGATGATAGTCAATAGACATGACAAGCGAACGAATAGACTTACAGACAGTCATGTTAAAATAAATGACTGACAGAGGTCCATATATAAAATAAACTAGACTACCAAAGTCCGCCAAAATGTACGGAGGCAGGCCATTAATGTATAAGTATAAAAGATCGCTTCATTAATAAAACTGCAATCTTTAATCAATTATCACAATTATTATACTATGACGAACTCAGTAATAAATCCAGGTGAGATATAATATTAATCATATGTAATTAATGAGAGATTTAATTATCAATTATAATATGAAATATAATAACATATTGTATACTAGTGATAGAAATTGATATATGTGATATAAGAGTACATGTATTTATGCAACAAATAATAGATTGGCTGTTACTAGTCAAATTTAAATTAGGGATTTGCTGTTAACAGAGATCAATGAACCAGTGACAAATATCTAAGAACATATAACTGTCATGATATATGATACAAACCGGTAAGAATTAGGATAAATGTTAACTGGAAATGTGTTATTTGAAAGATAGAAAGAAATATACATTTGTTTCAATATTAAAATTTCGTGGCACGCTTCATAACGAATATGTGTAACAAACAGCTATGGTGTTGGTGAGGTCAACCTTTGTTTACTTTTGACTCCAACAAACGCTTCGATGAAAATATTTGCATGATTTTTGTTTCATTTTATAGAAACACACAAATATAATCTTTGGTGGTCATTTGCAAAGATTCAATGAAAGATTTCAAAGTACCACTTGTTAGATTTGCCTTACTCCTATTCGGCACATCCAGCAATACGTACAAAAGTATCTAAAAGTGCAGAAATATCTTACAAACCGCGGGGTAATCACTACTTCTTTTCAAACTTTTTGTTTGTGACCTTTTGACCTCTAGTGACCTTTTCACAAAATAAATTTGCATATCATTTGCATGAACTGGTATATCTTGACAAGGCAAGTGGTCATTTGAAATATTTATTCAAGAGTTGCAAAGTTAGGGTTGTTTGGATTTTCCATACCCCTAATTATCTGCCTCCAGCTGTGAAAGTAGGCGTTATTAAAAAGTCCATGGGAGGTATCTTCCATCCCAGTTTTTTTGCTGGCAACATCAATTTTCTGACTTGTTAGACTTAGGGCTACATGAAAATACCCATTAAAGTAAATCACAAGGGGGGTGCACTATGACCCCCACTAGCCCATGGCCTAATTCTAATGTAAGGCAAACATGAAACAAAGGTCAGGTCTCCTTTACCAATACAAAGCATTTCATAGGCAAAGCTGTCAGTGCTTATCTTACAGGTGTAACTGAGAGCTATGTAAAAGTCAGGGTTGGGGCCGATGTACTCAGTACTCGTGTACTCGTGTACTCGAGTACATATTTTCATGAACTCATGTGTACTCAGTACTCGTACAATTTTTTTGTACTCGTACTTGTACTTGTACTCGAGTACAGTAAAAAATACCCTGTACTCTTGAGTACAATCTGAGTACATCTGAGTACTTTTTCCAAAGAAACATGCAATTCATGTGTATTTTATTAATTTATTAAAAGCCAAAGTTACAGTCTAACAATGTTCAGTCACATGAACACTCTAAAAGTTAACATTAGAGTCAACAGGGCACAGCTGTATCCTTAGAGATGGCATTCTCCCTAAATGTCAGTAGAAAATGATCACCCCACTGCTTCTACACATTGTTGTAACATCACCCACTGAAACACCCCTGCAAAACCTTCTTAATAACTGGCTGTAACTGTCTTACTTATTCATGTAGTGTAATGAAGAGTATTATATAAAAAAGAATGGCCACCTAAATTTTAATTATAATGAATTTCAAATGTATTTATCATGAATTACCTACTGAATTGTTTTGGGAGTTTAAAGTTATGAATGTGTGCTTGGTAAACAGGTGTGTTTCAGTTTACTTGCTTACTCTGAGCAGTTCCAGTGAGCATGTCTTGTTAATCCAGTGAGTAGTTCATGCAAGTTCATCAACAATTAGTGCTTGTGTAATGAGTGTGCCTATTAGCTTGCTCAATTTGAGCAGTTTCATGCGAGTTAATCAACAGTTAGTGCTTGGGTAATGGGTGTGCCTGTTGCACACTGCTGAATCCATCTATGAACAATATCAGGAGACAGTCAGCACCTTTGAAATATCCTCAAAGATTCTGACCGTTGTTACTGACAATGCCAGTAATATGATCAAGGCATTTGTGAGGCTACCAGGATTCGGATGTATTGACACCTCTGGTCAGGAGAGTGATGGTTGCAGTGATGAGGACACAGGCAGTGATAGTGATAGTGAGGACACTGCAGGACATGGATGCTAATGTGTATGAACACCTCCCTACACAACGGATCTCGTGTTTTGCCCACACTGTGCAGCTGACTGTTCATGACGGACTGAAACAAACTGGAGCTCAGCTAAGCAAAGTAATTGCAAAGGCAGCCAAAATTGTGTCCTTTGCCAGGAGATCAACCCATGCCGCAGATATCCTTGAGGGAGAGAAGAGGTTGCAAGCTGCCAATGCAACGCGATGGAACAGCCAGTTACAAATGATAAGGTCGATCCTAAGTGTTCCTATTGACAAACTGGACTTGTTAGATACAGTACACCTGACACACTATGAGCGGAACTGTCTCAGAGACCTGTGTGAGGTCCTTAAGCCATTTGAAGATGCAACAATCTTTGTGCAGCAGGAAAACACAGTTTCATCAAGCTTTTTTGTGCCCTGTGTACGTGGACTGGAACACAAAATTAATAAGATTTCCTCAAAATTCAATAGCAAACTGGTGCTGGCCCTACAAGATTCTGTTGAGAAGAGACTCTCCCCATTTGAAGAGACTGAACAATATATTCTGGCTGCAGTGCTTGATCCCAGATTTAAGCTTAAATGGACAAATGGTGACAAGGAGCGTGCTGCCATCAAAGAGAAGTTAATTACCCATGCCAACTCCATCAGCATGCAGTCCACTGAGACTGCTGAGGATGTCACTTCTCCAGCAGCAAAGCGTCGTCGTTTGGAACCATCTGATGACCTGTTTGATTTTATGGGTGAAGCTGCATCCACTCTCTCCCCTGCAAAGTCTCCTGCAGTCAGAGAGGCTACAGAATACCTCTCCCAGCCTTGTACAGATAGACACAGTGACCCTCTCCAGTACTGGAAGGGACAGCAGGGTAATCTCCCATGTCTGGCTAAGCTCGCCTGTAGGTTTCTCTGTGTACCTGCATCTTCTGCACCAGTGGAGAGACTGTTTAGCATTGGGGGAAAAGTTTTTCGGCCAGAGCGGTGTCAGTTGAATGACAGCACCTTTGAACAGTTGATGTTCATTCGTAGTAATGGGATCTAAGCCTGACAGTGACAGTTTTTCTCCATGAACTGTGTATCCCACATATTTCACATGTCTTAAAACCAGTTTTAGTTTTTTAAATGACATCTGCACCTTTACAACGTGGCCAAAGAGATTCTGTGACTTTTTATATTTTATAGTTTGTCAATATTGCCTACAAACATTGATGTATTTAATTAAAAAAATGTTTTAAAAGGAGTACCGATGTTGTTTTTCTTTAAGAATGAAAACTGTACTTGTACTTGTACTCGAGAACATTTTAATGTACTTGTGCTTGTACTTGAGTACATTCAAAATTTGAGTACTCGTACTTGTACTCAGGTAAAAGCAAAGTACTTGTACTTGTACTCAAGTACATTTCAGAGTACTTGACCCCAACCCTGGTAAAAGTAATTCTAACAACAGCTGCATCAAATTATGAAATGGATGAATTTCATTGCCTAATGCTTGCAATTAAACATTATCGAGTGTACCATAAAATTACTGAAAAAAATAAACATAATTATAAGTTTAAAAACATATATAAAATCTACAGTTGTTACAAAATGGAAAGATACACTTTATAAAATGTTATTAAGCTTTTCAAAATGACCTTCTAAATAATACTTATCTTTTTAATTACAATTAAATTGGTAAAATACTTAAATGTACCATGCTATTTTTTTACTGTAAGTGTTTGGAAAAACTCACTTCTCCAATAGCAACAAGCTTCTCGTGGTGTTCCTCTATCAGTGGGATGGCATCCACTAAGTCCTAGAATAAGAGCTAAATTGTAAAGGAGATGGTTTACTTCCAAAGAGTGACCCATGGGTCACGAGGCTAAGCTGATAAGAATTTTCTATGAGGAGGACTCTACTTAGAGGATTTTAATAAAATCTAAGGTAAAAAAGACAAAAAATGAGAGACATGGACATCCACTGAATGTCTTAATTTTACTGAAGGCTAAACAAATTTTAACATGTGAATAGATTATAGGATAATTTATTCAGCCATTTTAGAGATATAATATTTGTTAAAAGTTTACTAAAAATTTGCTAATTATAGGAAATATTTTATACCTGTAAGAAACTGTTACATTGTTAAAAGGTTTATATGCTCACTTTTGTTCAAATTTTGTGAGATGACCAGAATTGATGTTTTGGTGGAGGATACTGTTTCCATTATAAGGAATGGATCATTGAACACTAAACAGATTCTTACTTATGAGTTACTAACAATCTTATTTCCATCCCATAGATGACAACTGGACAGAATGACAGCAGAAAAACCAATTGCTATGGTTCATCAAGAATAAAGTCAACTTAGCAAGAATATAACATGTACTGATTTGTTACAAATACATGTAAGCCAATGTATAAATAATCTGTCCAAGAATGACTTCCACAATTAATTCAGCTCAGGTAAAAATTTTATACAAGTATTGTTTATATGCTTTAAATGACTTTTTTTTTCATTTATGACAAATTACAGGATTGCACAACAGACAATCTTTTCTTAAACTACACATGAGCTTCCATCTTTTTATCTAATTTTCTGTATTACACAGTGATGATGATTTCTAGATAAAACTTACATTTGGGTTAACACTTCTTGCCTCTCCACTTGGACTCCCCAGAGACAGAGAAACAAAATATGATATTATGACACAATAATGTGAATGAATAACCTCATTAAATTTAGGACAAATAATATCATTTTTTAAATAATGCAACAGTTATCTCCATTAAACTGACAAACCTGTTGTTCATAAAAAAAAGTTTAATTCATACCTAGCACTTACTGTTAAAATTTAATATTACAGTTTTTGAAAAAAAAGTTGACATAAATGTAAAGATGAGGCATGTCTTATAATTTACATCTACACTGAAGTTTACTTTTACATATCAGATGCCTTGAGGTAGATCCATTGGCAGAAACCTTGTATCTAAAATAAATCCATGTTGTTTCAAATCCATATTAAACCCAATAACATATACATTAATTTAAACATGGTTTACATATTTTTTAACTTTTTATTTATTTAAACATGATTTTGTAACATTTAGAAAAAAATTAAAAAGGTGCACTTTTAAGCATCCAGTAACACTTTTTAATGGACTACCTGTAATATTAAACTCCAAGACAAGAGCTTGTCAAAATGTGGGGTGGTATGATATAGTATATATACCCTCCACCCCCAAACTGCACCCATGTGTGTTTCTAGCAGTTTATAATTACCTGAACAGGATGCAGACCCATACAAGGGAGGCAAAATCCAGGATACCTGGAATAAATTACATGTATGTCAGTAATTTACAACTAAATGATACTACTACCTAAATCAGACCTTTAAAATCATAAACATGTACAACACCTGACCTCAGTTTATATTTCATGAGTGTTTGTGAATGATTAAATATTAGCTATACTTGGTTATCATCCTCATGTCCACAATGATTGTACGTCACACATATTTGTGACAAACAGTTTTCTTTACATAATAAACTGGTCACCACGAAATGTTTTATAAATGATGAAAGCACTCTATGATGTACTGTAAGTTTAGATATATATATATATATATATATATATATTGTCAATATTCATATTATCTATATAATTTTACAGTATGGTATTTGGTAATTACACATTTTTATACTGATATATAGTCAAGCCTTCCATATATGAACAATAGTAGGACCTGGGTGTTTGCTTGTAATAGAGGTCCGAGGTGCCTGTACTGAAGACATTATGGACCTATATATACTTAACACAGGACTCCCTCAAGCAATGAAAAAAAGATGTGTCTATGATAGAAAAGTACTCAACAAAGGAGGTTTCTCTGTTATTTACTGCTATATGTTATATAATTTATATTCCCTGCTTTTTTCCTACTCAGCACACTCATTCTTCAGTATGTACTACAATTTTTTTTCATTGTTTGTTCTACATTACTGTTATATTCATTAATGATTACTTAGTTACTGTATATACAGACACACAAAGCCTTTACTTGTCAGCAAGTTCCAGAGTTTTCTTGAAATCTCCCAATGTCTCTGTAACTACTAAAGCTGCTGCTACACCATCCTATAAAAAATCATGCTTATATCCTATAAAAAAATCATGCTTATATACATATATATATATATATATATATATATATATATATATATATATATATATATATATATATATATTACTTTTATATCACAGTATTATTGCTATATTATTATTGTTATATTATATTCTGATCAATCACAGGTTATCAATTTTTCTCATACAGTAAAGTGCCATTTGTAAAAATAGTATAAAATTCAAGACACAACAGATAAATGATCACAGGAAATATTATATAAAATATTACAAATCTCTGCATTTGTTATAGATCTTTGTAAATGTGTAATTTTATATTTTTATCAAATTCAAAGTTTTAAGCTTACTCAACCTGATAAAAACAGCTGTGTTAAAGTACTCTTAATTATAATCACAGATGGCTTAAAATATAAAAATATTAATAATACAGTTTACGGTTTTAAATTAAAATGTTAAATCCCCATTTAAAGCTTACACCTGGCAACACTTCTCTTCAAATGAACAGTATTTAACAACTGCCAAAATTAGCACAATTACCTGTTTAGCTTTCTCAATTACTTCATCCAAGTCCTGTAAAAATGTAGATGACAAAAATAAATAATTAATAAGACTATTAATGGTAGCTGACTACATACATATTTAATATAAAAGTAAGCTACCCAATGCATTTCTCTTACGATAATAATACACAATAGCCAACTTTTGGTTCTAAAATGTAAAAACTTGCAATTTAAGCAAGATGTATTTAAACATTATTTTCACACAGTTAGCAAATCAACTTAGCCAAAAAAAGAAAAAAATGACCTGGAGTTACTCTGGAGCTTCGCCAGTCATGGAAGGGACATGGAGTTTTGTCAGCCCCATTCCTCAGACTCAATGGTTAAATATATTTACGGATAATCAGACATGGGGTAATAGTAATAAGTAATAGTAATAGTAACAGACTATTACAGCTTTTTCCATGTAATAGTAATAGTAATAGACTCAAAAATTTTAGCTGTAATAGTAATAGTAATAGAAACAGAAGGCAAAGTAATAGAGTAATACATATTACTTTCTATTACTTCCTGTGAGCCCCTTGATCATGAAGCATATCAGCAAATAATGCTGAACACACTCAATTCTTGTCCAGCAATTGCCCAGGAAGTGCCTATTGTTGAGGCAAGCATGGGCCAGCTGCCACACTGCTGGTGACCACTGGTGCTAATTACATAAGAGTACTGGACAAAGCAGGTCACAGCCAAATAGGTAACCTGGCACAATCTGACCTTTGATAAGTAAACCATGGATAAACAGAGGAATGTTTGATGTTATGAGACAGATAAATTGTGAATTATTATATTGACATGTACATCTTATCTCACATCCATCAATCCATATGCATATTCTGAAATGCACCTAGATTTATTTTCACAAGCCAGTTTGCATTTTAATCATACAGATTGCAATAACACACATTTAAGAAAAATAGAATATGGAACCAGATGTATTTGCAGTGCAGACCCAAAATGTTCATGATAAGCTTATGGTGTTTTCACGTCCCATAACATATGGAAGCCTACAATGCTATATAAACTCATACCAGTACTACAATCACTTTGATAAAGTCATACTGCAGGCACATGTACTATCATCTATTTAATTTATATAAATATTCTTTTAAAATAATTCTTTTAATACTTGTCTGTTATTTCATAGAACCAATTTTGCAGACCATTCAGTATCTAAAATTATGTTAATTTATATTTTGAAAATTAAATGAACAATTTTTTTTTAAGATATTAATTTATTTGATTATATAATATGAGAATATAAGTAACTGTTAATATTTTATTATTTAATATCTGAAATTTTGATATCAAATAATTAGATCCTGTTATGTAAAAAATTTAAAGTATAATTTGAATACCAAATTAATTGTGAAAGTGATTTAAATAATATTTTATTTGTTTTGTAAAATTGATATAAATTTAAATCACTCTCCATATTCCTAAATTATCCTATGCTGGTTTTGCTGCAATGAAGAAGGGCATGCCTGAAGAATAAAAGCCATGCATGCTACCATTATTGTAAAGTTTACCACCTCTCTGTTCACTCTCAAGATGTAATATGTGATAAAATAAAACATGGCATCATATCCAAATGAACATATATACACTTGAGAAGATGGGGTACTTTTGTCTTCAGTTTAGAATCTGTCCAGAATCTTGATGTAAACAGTAGAAACAGGACACAGCCCTACCAAAATTCCTCTCCTGATACATACATTAAGGACTAAATTGTCAGCTTTGATACTAAATATTAATATGACATAATCATGAATTATTCCTTTGGAGACCATTTTAGTTACACTGAAAACTTTATTTATTAATTATGCAAAAGAAGATTAAATCTTAACAGAAGTATGTACTATAAAATAAATTTATGTGAAATATATATGAAAATAATAAAAAATGTACAAGTATGCATATAATTATAAATTAATATTTTACATATGCCAGGGTATTTACAATGGGTTGCTTTTAAATTACATCTATTCAAGAGTTCATACAATTAAATATAATTTTGACTTGAAACACCCCAATAATCATTGAGGTTTCAATATATATATATATATATATATATATATATATATATATATATATAAACAGAATTAAAGAAGCCGAAATAATTAAGATCTCCAGTATCATTAGGCTTATTGTTAATGACAGAATCAGTATAAGAAAATTGTGTAGGTAACTGGATGATATAGGTGCTTCTAATATTAATATATAATATAAAAATGTGATTGCAGTGCTAGTTTATAGCACTCATGGCTGCGCAAAGTCTAGAATCCTCCCATCAGTTTATGTAATAGTAATAGTAATAGTAATAGATACCCCAGTAATAGTAATAGTAATAGAAGATAAAATGTGGTAATAGTAATAGTAATATCAGAAATTGAAAGTAATAGTAATAGTAATAGTAATAGAACAACTGTAATAGACCCCATGTCTGCGGATAATGGTAATAATGCGAGGAATTCTATATAAATCAAAACCACCATAGTCTAATCCAACTGCATGGAACAGCATGTTTTGGGACCACTTTGATGAGAAGAGCATATATTCCACCAAGCCCCTTTTCTAACCTTTGCAGTTTATAGATAGCTTGTGAGCATGGGGTTTTAAACAAGTATTACTGATGATTTCAGAGGCCTGTACCATAGTACGTTGCTATTTATAAGAAACAGGTGTAAATATATAGCCATTATTTCAAAATTTTCATTCCTCACTTAATGTGGATTCCCCATGGAATCAAAAATTGAATATTTGCCCCAGAATGCGTTGTTTCACTGAATGAACACCAGAGGCACTGGCAGGCAAATGTGGTATTACAGTAAATTGTTAAGCCATTTTAGTGAGAAGCTAGTTTACCTGATTAAACTCCTCAGCATACAGATGACTATGGCCGTCAATGAACTCCATGTTACACCTTCACAAGGTAGCTCATTAATCAGGTAGGCCAGTTATGGTATATGTTTTATCATATATGGTTGTAATACTCATTTGTTGTGCAACTATTCCAGTCCAGTCTGTTGCACTTGTTCCTGACATCGACCACTTGGCATGTTACACCATCTGACCATAATGTTTAACGGGTGAATTAGTGTATTTTGCCGAACCCAATTGAATGCAATGTAAAGCTGCTTTGCCGACAGATGGCGCCAAATACGCGGCGGCATGTTAACAACCTGGCAAGTGGTGTTTGATTAATTTAATAAAGGTGACCAGATTTTACACAACAACATTATTCATCAGTTTGATCAACAAAAAAGCCTTGTTTTTTGAGCCAGCTTTTCCAGAAGTCAATATTTAAGGACCCTGTACATTATACATGTAATATTAAAGCATGCGTGTGTGTGAGTAGGCCTATATATACAGCTACAAGTTTTCAAAATTATTTACAATTATTTGATTTCCTCGCCTTTCTGTAACGATCATTAAGATGGCTAAACAAAATCTAAACATATTAAGAGCGAAACTATCTAGTCTGTTTCAGATATTCCCCAGATATTATAAATAAATCAAATAAATTGCATTATTATATCAATCAGAATGATTTTATTTAAATTGATATTATTTTGAAGGCTATAACTACCATTATCATTTTAAACATTGAATAAAGTTCGTCTCTATATAACATGAATTAATGGAATTTATCCCTAAAATAGGCCTAAAAACGATTATGGGTAAACTAAAAAACAATTGTCTATATTTGATATATAAAGTGTAAATAACCGATATTAAAAAAAAATGCCCGTTGTTCATGATCATAATCACGCTATTTTTATTATTTCACTTACCTAATAAACTCATCTCCATAATCTTTACTTGGTTGCAAAAATATCAATCAGTTTTAATCCATAATATACAAACATGAATTATATTTAGACGTGATATTATGGAAACTTCGATTAGGATATTTAGAAAAATAATTATATAGGTGAATATGACATATCTGGAATTTAGCCAGCTTGCAGGAAGATTTTTACAAAAATATGCTCATCTATCACATGTTCATTCCCCACCCCGACCTCAACAAGTAAACAAATGATCAAGATGACGCTTTAAAAAATTTTTAATGTGGCCTAAATGATAATTAAGTAATGATTTATAAAGTTCAAAGCTTTAATTATATCTAAAGATAAATTTTTTAGCTTTTGTCTTGCCTAGTCCGTTCCTGAATATTAATTAAGTGACTAAAAAAATACCCTTTCCACACTACCACGCAAAGCTTCGAATCTGTAAACAATACGAAACATGCAAGGCAATTATTAAATCAGATATAAGATATCATTATGAACTAAAGGGGTGCATCATTCCCTGCTGCAAGCAAGTTACTGTACTTAACTTTTTTCTGAACAAATTAATTAACTTAATCGTTTTGACTAGGGTGGTAAAAATTCTGACTTTATAAAGATAATTAAGTTTTAACCTCGTAAATAGGAATTGTAGGGGTTTCTGTTCCATTGAGATAACAGCTCCTCTAAAATTATTTAGAAAGGCATATTTATATAGGTACCTGGATCAAATGAGTTTTGAAAATCGCTTTCATCTGGGACTCATGGGCATTGATTGCTCAATATATTTTCGCTTTATTTATCAGCAAGTTCATGCTACGTTTATACTGGGTCTGTCAAACAGGTCGAAGATAAGATACCAGTATATATCCAAGTTAGTACAACAACGTCACCAAACTGTTCCTATTTTTTCAAAATAATTTAAAAAACATTTAAGTTTATAGTTTTAATTTTTTTTTTATTCTTGAATTAGGAATTATAACAAAAAATATCCTTTTATAATTTGACAGATTTTTTTTCATATGTGTTACATTTTAAAAAAAATAAAACATTTTCACATGAAATTCTAAAAATGTATTTAAAATATTTCTTTCATACAGATTTTATTTTGAACAAAGTACACATTTTTGATGTAAGTATAAGCTGTTATAATTTCAACCAGCAACATCACATTAAAAATTTATTTTATATTAATAGGTTTTTGTATTGATTTTGATTATCTACTAAAATGTTTTGGAATTTTTTAAAATGTTTTGGTAAATGTTCTGTTGAAACATCTATGCAACATATTGAAAAAGTTCTAAAAATGTTTCGTGGGATATGACCTCTTTGCTTGGCAGTACTGACCTCTTGTGGAGAATGCTGAAACGAATCGGCAGTCCTTGGCAGTCACTGGCGGTCAGCGTATGATCGTGAAAACGTCAAAATAATGGCGGCTTTTTCAAACGAGGAAGATGCAATGGAAGAAACACGCACTCCGGTGGCCTGCCGCAGCAGCAAAGCTGTCTCCGCAGTCGTGCAACATGTGGTTGGACAAATGGATGACTTAATCCATACTTTCCCCTCCTGGTCAGACGAGGAGAAAGCGGCCATTTCCAAGAGATTTAAAGAGGTTGGTCGTATACACATAACATTAACAAACTATAGAAAAGCACACAGAGAGCGCAGACCTCCGCCAAGGCAGCTCATTACCCTAATATGATATTCCTTTCACTATAGAACGTGGGCTTCGCTTCTATTGAGGAAAACATAAATAAAACTGTCTCCTCTCATTCCCCATTTTGACTCCTACTTTTCCCTGGGCAGTGTGTAAAACCCGGACCCCATGTATCCCAGACCCCTAACATCAGTTTCTACATTTTACATATTTATATCGATAAATACACCCCTGTTACTGATATAAGAACAAAGGTTCCCCGGACCCCTCTCCTCTAATATAATAAACTCCAGTTATGAGCAAAATTAAATACGGGAATTCTCAGGAAAATAATATATGTATCAGCCTTTTTCAGGAAACAATTTATTATGCGACACCCGTTGTGCATAAGGTACATGCAGAAGGCTGAAGCCCGGTTTCTATAGTTTTGCCTAGAATGTTATCAGTATCAAAATTTAATTATTTTTTCCTTCGATCATTGCAGAGCTATCCTGAAAATTTCATCAGAATCTGTCAATTACTTTTTGACTAATGTTGCTAACACTAACGTTAGTAACAGACAGACAAACAAACAAACCAACGCCCACAAAAACGACACCTGCCACTCATTGGAGGTAATAAACAGGTAAAGATGAATATATTTGCAGACACAAGCTATGATTTTTTTATGTATGGAATGTGGAATGTGTGTAAACTTGGTATAAGTTATGAGAAATAAAGAAAGTTAGATTCCTCGAGCTGGACTAAATACAGAAGAACACTGAAATACACTGAAAAACACTGAAATAGCACCGAAATAGAATTAAATAACACCTAAATACACAAGTTTAAATAACAGTCAATACCACCAGTATATATGTTCAGTATACAACTTATATATATATATATGTATATATGTAGGTAAAAGTCTTCTGGGCTTTTACACCCGAGCCTAATGGCTCATCAGGCAGGAGCTTATCCCGGTTTCAATAGCGTGAAGCCACTTAGGAGTTAAACTCCTCCTTGATGGGATGCTAGTCCATCGCAGGTTACCTTCCCAGTTTTTACTTGTACCCATTTCTACTGCTGGGATGACAGAGGCACACTTGCGGTTGGGACCTTGCCTAAGGATCTTGGCACGTTCAGGGTCTGACCAGGATTCGAACTCACGACCTCTCTTTCATGATTCCGGCACCTTAACCATTACACCACCGCCCCCGCAGTATATGTATATATATATACATATAAATATATTCTTTTAAAATATATTATATATATTTATAATATGCATATGAATATATAAAACCAACTTTATGATCTATAAGAAACCTAGAAAATCTTCAATAATAAACTCCACAAATAGATCTGTTTTCACAGTACAAATGCAGGGAAGTGAACTTAATTTGACAAATTAAGTGATCATCTCCTTCTCTGTGCTAATAGGTTGGTCTTAGCAACTTGTGTATATTTTTGTGTTCTTGACTTAGTTGGATGTATGGTTTTAAGTGAAACATCAGAGTACTTTTCCTTTGTCTGTTCTATTAACAAACATTCTGTTATTTCTTCCGTGCTATTTTGGATAAACACGTTCTCTCTCTCCCACTCTCTCTCTCTCTCTCTGGTTTTTCTTGAAAATGATAATTATCATAATTATCTATTACATCTACATACCATTTGTTTCTGCTATTAAAATATATATTTGAGTATTTCCAGTGTATTTTTCGTATAGTTTCGGATACACTATGGTTAAGGTATTTACTATGAAATCAACATTTAATAAAAAGGGCAAAATGTACAGGCATTTATATGCACAGGGCTAGCAAATATATAATTAATTCTATATATAACACCAAAATAAACAAAAAAACACCGAAATAACACCAAAATCAGTGTTCTCCACTAGAAATTCTGATAGGCTGGTGGTAAGTGCGGTCGGACCAGGCCTGGTGCTTACCTGTTGCGAGTCAAGCATTTTTTATTGTCTGATTAAAAATTTAATCTGCATAGCTCTTTAATGCATGTAAGAACATTGAGAGCAAGAGGAAGGGCATGTGTAATTTGTTTGTATGAGTTGTCATAAGAACAGCCAATAAAATGCAAATATAGAAATTTATTGTATCAGCCACACTTAAAGACCAGCTGTTATGACAGCACACTGAGTGAATATACTTTCTAGAAGCCACAGTCAGAATATGTAACAATGTTAACCAATATCCATGCAACAGGCATTGTGTAATTAAAAAGCAATTAGGGAACCAGGGAGTTGTGGCTTCTCTTACTCTACAGCAGTGGGCTGTCTTATACCCATCCAGTAACCTGATGTCACTGGCTGTGATGATAAGATCCAAGCACTGACACCAGCTTAATTACTCCAGGCTAACATTCACTCAGCAAGACCGCTTGTAGGGTCTGACTGTAAGGCCAATACTTGTTACCCCTGACCACTGTATGTCTGGCAGGGACAGGGAAAGGGTGGCGGGGGGGGGGGGGGACAGATGAAAGAGTGGTGGGTAACATTAAAGGCTGGCGGTGAGAAATGAAAGGCTGGCGGTGCGCCAGGCTATATTGGCTAGTGGAGAACCCTGAAATACAATGAAATAACACCAAAATACACTGAAATAACTGTCATTAACACCAGTATAGGTGTACAGTAAATAAATTTATATAATTAATTATATATATTTTATATATAAGGTAAAAATATATATATATATTTGTATATATATAAATATATGTGTATTGAACACTGGTGGAAATTACTGTTATTTCAGTGTATTTCGGTGTTATTTCAGTGTTTTGCGGTGTATTTCAGTGTTATTCAGTGTATTTCGGTATTAAGTCCAGCCCAATTCCAGGATTCCTCATGTACAGATGGTGTGTGCAGAATGCGTATCTGGCAAAACAATCACTTCATGCAGCGATTATTTAAGTTTCCGGATGGTATCCAGAGGCAACACATAGAAAAAATGCATGCCCCTGTGCAGGTGCATATGAAATCTTTCCACATGCATTCGATCTGTATCCGTACCATAGGAATCTTGACATGTTGTTACTACTGAAGAAACTAGCCCTCGAAACTTGCCACAGTCCAGTTTTAGGGCCCATCTCCCTTGGGGGTTTGGAGGAGCATTCACTTTCTTATTAAAACAGGGCCTAGGGCTATTAAAACAACGAACACCAATCATCACCCTCCTGCTGAACGTTGATTTACTTACACCTTTCAGGGAAACGGCACATACACATGGAGTGACGTCATTGTCTTATTTGACCTCCCGACTTACACTCCAAATAAGGCCATATTGTCACCTGCTATGTCCCAGTGTAAACAAATATGCAGTAGACCTCCCATAAAACACTAGAGCTCATTCCAGGGGTTGTAACTCATGGATCGCCCCCAGAATTTAATCAATTGTTCATTGTATCATTGCCGAGCTATCCTGGAAATTTCATTAAGCTCCGTTGAGGACTTTTTGTTTTATCATGCTTACAGATAAATGGAACAAACATACGCTGCCCAAAACCATAACCCCCTTCACGAGGCTTTGCGAGGTAACAAATGAAACATAACTTGAACAAAACAAGACAAGTGCTACCTCGGTACCCCCAGCCTAATCCATCTCTGGACCCTATAGTCCTCTGCTAGATCCATTGGACGGGTATAGCCCAGCCCTGGTTTGTAGCAGTGTAGGTGTATATCTGCACGTCGACACTACAGACCACTGTGCTACCTCTAATCTGGCCAGTCAGGTGACTTAGCCTCAGTGGAGATGGAAATGGGAGTGCTGGGGCTGGTTCCAGCCCTTAACTGGCCACAGCACAACTAAAGAATAACTCGCGCACCTTTCTGAGCTTGTTTCTTAATTTTGCCACTAACTTTTATCGACCTGTTACTTCTTTATTACATGAAATCTATTCATCATATCATCCATCCATATACACACAGGCCTTTGTGTGAAAAAAATTACATCCCTCTTTTTAAGTCTGAACTGTTTCATGTTTATCTATACTGTATGCATGCTCTGCATGTGCATGCACCAAAAAAAAATTGCATCGATACAGATTGGAGAGCCATTTAGGTGATATGGAGATTGGTAATAATAACCACATTTCCCTGCAGAGGCCCAGGGTCAAGGTGTAAATTAGTATACATGTATCTTTATTGACCTACCTATTTGCATAATCAAATGAGGCACACAGAAGGTTATCCATATAAAATTCTGACATACTCACAATGAGACAGATTTGATGTTTTGCATGCACTATTGAGCATACATATATGCAAGTGGATGTGGACCTCATTTGCAGATACATTTAAACACAGTTAAACCAGGCTTTTCTGTGATAGTATTTTTTTATCCTCGGCTGCAGGATCAGTGTTTTATATTGAGCCCTGTTAATACATTTCTTGCATTTTGCAGATTTACACTGGTGCCTTCTTTGAGAACATCACCGTGAATGGTCAGTCAGTGACATCAGACTCACAAAAAGAGGACACTAGTGGTAAGATGACTCACAAGAGAACTTGAGGCATTAACACATCTTAGCTGTACTGTAGAATACTGACTCAGTTTGCCTTGAACAGGCTTTTCCCTCATCCCAGTCACACCTGTTTTTCGTCCCTTTGGCACCAAGTGTTTTAACATTTTGTTATATCTCAAATAACAGAAGTATAAACCCATCATCTTCAGCACTAAGCTTCCTGTCAGACCCTCTGGCTGGTATCTTTAACTACACTTGATGAAACCCACAATGCAAGCTCATTTGACCCACACACATCTGTCTGTTACACACAATGTGCATGCTGTGGGAAAATGTCTCTTACCAGATAGACAATATGTAACGTTTTAAATCTACACATGAACAGAAGTTCATATATTTCCCTCCGTGTTTTTAGGTAGCACCACCATTTTAACATTAGTGCCACAAAAGCTTCAGGACAACTTTATACTCACAGACATGCTCTTTCAAAACATCATTAAAATTCATATAATAAATTTTAATTTTTCCTATTAACTAATAAAAGAAAATTTGGATTCATCACTGGATAAGAGTTTACAGATGTATAATAATATCTATTGCTGTTTACATACATAAAAGAGAAATAAGGTCATTGGGAATTTAAAGGCCACTGTAAATAAAACTGGCTGTCTTATTTTCAGAGTTTGAGCCACTGGACACTGCTAAAAGAGATTTCATTAACAGAACACTGCTACCTGAGATTAATGATGAGACAGTTGAGGTTACAAAATGTCGTGCAAGATACCCCCGAAAATGTGTTCTGAAGCTGGCAGAGCAGTGCAAGTATGAGCATATATATCTGGTAAGACTCCTATTTGTATACATAATTCCTTTATATGCATGAGGAGACCCAGAACTGTGTTCGTTCTCAGACTGTTTGGTTAGTATTAATAGTAACATGGTCTGCACCAACAGTTTCAGAAGTATAAGATTTTTGGAATTGTAAGAATATCAGGGTCATCACAACAAATGCGTATGATCCACTTCCTTTATATGTTTTATAAACAAGGATATTAATATATAAATATGCAGATACAATTATAATCAGCTATATACTCATTAAAATATTGTATGATTCCCAAAACATTAACATAAAATTAAAAGCATATTAATATTTATCACAATTTGAAGAAAGTTGTTTTAATGTTTACATTCATGGAACAAGTTAGAAGATGAACCAAAAAAATACTGTATGATTCCCAAAATGTTTACATAAAATTAAACATATTAAAATATATATCAATTTGAAGAAGGTTGTTTTTATGTTTACATTTACAGAACAAGTTAGAATATGAAGCAGAAAGTAGAGTTCCTTGTTCTAACGAGGAGGAAGTTGCAGCACATTCAGATGGCATCAAACAGCAGGCTGAAACTGTGTCACATAGTGTCCATGGACTGATGAAGGTAGGTCAAGGCCACTCAGACTCAACAATTCAGCTAATCCTTAAAAGATGCTAATGGAAAACCCTTTTACTTGTTTGATATAGATGGTGGAGGTTATAAAAATTAAGATCTGGAGAATCTCTTATCTGTTCTGTCATTTTCCAAATTTCTGGTGAGAAAGACTACCTGTATCCATACTGTACAGATCTAGTACCAGTATACATTTGACAAGTATGAACATTAAAATACCAAGACTTCAGCTTTATTACAGCTTTTATCTGGTCACTGTCTGTATTGTTGTCAACTCAGTGTTGTGTAATTAGACAAACTACCACATGCACATCTGTTAAAAATGTAGTATCAAGTGAAGAATGCATTATCTAGGTTTTAGGCTCACCAAATTTGTGAGTCCCAACTTAAATAAGATCAGAAAGACTGCACTGTAAGATATAAATATACATACTAGGTCTGCAAGTCACAAATATTAAAACAACACCATTCTTGGGAATCTGTTCCTATTTCATAATTAATCATCAGTTTAAACAAACTGATTTATGATGGATATATAATCTGCTCAGCTGAATTTTCCATTACTTGTAAAATGTGTAAAACTTTTTGCATCATTCTAATGTTGTACCATCCACATTTACAATCTTAACATCAACAAAATCCTCAGCTATATTTCAAGCTCATTCTCAAGCTAATATACTCTTCAGAAGAATGTCATCAAATCTTGGGTATGGGTGTTTTTTATGGTCACCAGATACTTCTTTTTTATGCCTAATTGTGATGTAATTGATGGTTGTCTTTGGAAAAGAAAGGCTTGAAACTCAAAGGAGACTGACTGACTTTGGTTAAAACCAGATCGCCCCATCAATAAATAACAACTGAGTAAAGTCATTGTGATACTGAAGTGATCGTGTTTATTTGTACAGGGAAACTCCTATTGTAATACTGAATTGACCTTGTGTATTTGTACTGGGAAACTCACATGATTAAGATGAAAACTAGTATTCAGTATCCATGGTTTGCTCTTCATTAATGAATTTCTGCGAATTCCATGTGATTGTGTCTACATAATCTGTTTCTGTTTCAGAGTCTTCCGTACATGGTGGAAAACGTAAAGAACATCAAGATGGCTCAACAGATGTTGATGGAGATGCAGGGCAATCATGTAGATAAAGCTGTATACCAGAACAAGGACAGCTAATTAACTAACTTTACTTACTTAATAGCTTGGACTGTTACTGAAATATCCATAGGTTTACATAACAAATGATAAAACCTAATGCAGGAGGTCAACACAATAATACACTTAACAGGACTTCTTAAACTTTGTTTAAATAATCAAAGTAAACATACCTAAGTATGTAATGATAAGGTGGTGTTATATGCTCCTAAAGGGATACATGTCTCAGCAGGTCAAAACAGCCCTATTTAAGATACGCAGCTTAAACTGGCTGTGGTCAAAACTATGCATGTTGATCAGTCCTGGGATATACTGGAGTACAGGCCTGTATCTGGAGTACTACAACGTATCTCATGCATTTTTTGGAAGCGTTACTGATTGTATACCTGGTGAAGAAACCACATACAATGGAACATTCGGCCACCTAAGAAATCACGTAATACATGTTTTCCTGAGAAAGGCACCTGAACAGTTTTGCTAGTGGGAGGTTCCCATCACACATTTGAATGTCAAACCAGACCTGTGCAGCCAGAGGTAAGGAAAAGGTGGTTGTCATTGTACCATGGTCCAAAGATTGTCCGATCCGGTCTGTTTTAGGAAAATTATGTTGTGTCACTATATTTGTGAAAACAGGCTTTCATGTATATTGACAAATTAATTAAACTGTACATTTAAGATGCAGTTAGGGCACAAAATGTTTTTACTTTTAGGACAGTTACTTAAAAAATATGACACGTAATAGATGTGAACATATGAAAATAATTGTTCCTTGCTAACATTACATGATGATATTGTTAAAATTAAGTTTCTGAATGGTGAGTTGAGTGGGCTGTTGTTTAACATAATGCCAGTAATGTGACAGTTTGAGATGATATGACTATTTTGTGGTCATGATGCACTGGTAGCAAATTAGGCTGTGTCAATCAAAATGTGTTAAAGATTTGGAATATGTTATTTCATAGTACCATCAGGCTTGGAACCAGGAATTTTTGCAGGGCAAGGTCAACGGGTGTCCTGTATAAAAATTGTCCAAAAAAAGGTTGTTTTTTGAGAGGGGGGGTTGGGGTCCAGACCCCCAATACCCCCTGTCATGCATAAGATTAGTCTAATAAAGGTCGTTGGTTATAGCAGGGGGGTTCCACCCCCCCCCCCCCCCCCCCCCCCCCCCCGCTCTCTGGATCCACTCCTGGCTGCACCATATTGATGGGTACATGCCAAGTACAAACTAGTTTACTGGTATACTGGCTACTGGCAAACTTTTTTAATTGTTCTTTCATGTTTGCAATATAGCCCCTAAGGTGGAGAGTCTACCCCTGTAAAGTTTCGTCAGATTTGGCTAAAAAGGTTTAGATCATGAAATTTGGTGTTTAGCATGAGGACATGCAACAACCCTTAGAGCTTATGTATAATACAGTTGTGTTGACTCAGTTGGCACATAAATTGTAACTATGTTCAGTATGTATGAAAATATTGACACTTACTCCCCAGAAAATCAGGCAATTGTTACCTCCATCGGCTCTTGTTTACCTCCTGTTAAGGCATGCTGGGAGAGCTTAGCCGAGTCTGTTCTTAGGTGATGCTATGGAGATCTAAGTGGGAACCACCATCTATCAGGTGTTAGGTACTTTGCATAGGTCCCCCTGTTAATTTGCATAAGATTCCCATTTGGGGTTGTGTCGAATCAGAGAGGTGACTCTCCCCCACAGGCTTTCAGGCTCCATTACTTGTTTGGGTTACTGGTATACGTCCATTCAGGCCAAACCATCCACACTCATACACGCTACATTTTATAAGGTATATTTTGTGTACTTTTTCAGATTAGATTACAGGTTATTACTTGTATTTATTACTTACTTTACACACTAAGGACATTTGCACTCAACAAGAACTTTATAAAAAAGAATTGTCAAAAAAGATAATAAAGCAATTTATTTTGTAAACACACAGCATGGAAATTAAAAGATATAACTTGAAATATGACTGTTCTCTTTGTGTGTGTGTGTGTGTGTGTTTCATTCAGGTTTACCTAATCAGTTCAGTTCTGAGTATAGCCCTGTTTTTTCATAAAACTGGTTCATCAAGTATTATATTTTCTTCATAGAGATCCTCTGGGTCTCGTCCACATTCTTTCTATGAACACTTTGAAGGCCGGCCACAGTAAAGCTAGATTCTTCCGGTACCACTCCCTGGAAAAAAGTAAATATTGATGACAGCATTTTTGTGAAGTTCAAGGCATTTTAAGAAATATTCAGTGACATCAGAGGAATTCTGTCAAACCTTGCTGTTTATTGAAACTGACACATTATTATATGGACACATTATGCGAGCTGAATGATACTCTGTGTAAATAAATAGCCATGTAGGGCAATGTAGATTTTAATTATTACCATTACCGTAGTTCTGCTCTGAATCTCCCATTTGACTTTTACTCTCTGCAGTGCACTCCACAAAGCTTTGACAGATCTTGTCTTGTGTATATCCTTAAATGCCAAAGAATTTGCGGTGAGATGAAATCTTGTATCAGACTCCTTGTTTCCAGTTATTTTAAGGCTAAGTCTATGGTCTGTAGATGGCAACATATAGTGAATGATTAATATATACTCACATAAATAGAATGATTTGTTTTTAATTAGCCATTGTACATGCATTTCCTCCCTATATGTGGAGAGCATTAATCCAGAAGTAACGGTGTGTCAACTTGTTGAGCAGGAACAAATTCCCATCTATATGGAATTCTGCTGAGATTATATTATTTTGAACCAGAGACTTCTAGCTCTGAATCTTATGCTATGACTGCTTGCGATGTCCTACAAAAATGTTGTTCAACTTACCTGTTATAATCCCTGTGTACTGTATAATTTTCATCTAGGAACTGTTTATAAAAGGTTGCCATTTCCTCTGCTGTCAGTCTTTTGGGTGAACCATCTAGGTTGATTGGTCCTGTGTCTTCCAACACCTTCTGAATATATTCTTCTTTCTTCTGTGAGTTCATTAGAAGAGTGGTATGATCATTATTTATATTATAAATACTCCAATTCATGGTCAAAGTCATATTCATGTAACAGAAAAAAATATAACAATGATAGTGAAATAAAACACAAACTGTGGACAGAGTAGTCGATTTCATGCAAGGATATCCACTAAAATTTGATTTTATTCAAATGTGCAGTTCACTGCCAAAAAGGAGGTACAACACTTTTAAAGATATCATGTATACTGTTTCACTATCCTGCTTGGTTATAGATGAAAGACAAAAAAGGTCATAAATCATAAAAAGTTCTGAGATTTTGTTTTCAAATCTTTTATACATTATCATATCATAACCAACATCTTAGATTGTAAAAGTTTGAATAAATATATGCTTTACAGAACAAAATATTGAGTAATCATAATATAAGCAGGGTTGGTGGCAATACATTGCATGGTATGAAGAAAATGAAATGTTACATTAAGTCACTTAACCTCTGAATTGTTATTATAGTATTCTGCTGGAATGGTGCCTTACCACTGCAGTATGTGCACTGTTTAAATGCACACCAATGAACATAAGTCACTAATCAATGCATGAGAAATTGCTTGAGAAAATGCAAGCAAAGGAATAAGACAGAAACACAGACAGCAAAAAATACACTTTTCTTTGCATTTTTTTCCCTCAATTTGTCACAGAATTTCCATTGTGTCTGAAGCTTTCTTTGTTATCCATGACACACATTTTGCTGCTTTCTTTACTGCTCCGAAATATGGTAATTACAAGTTTCCCAGTGGAAAATACTGTTCGATACATGATCCAAGTGGAAAGTACCACCGGGAAACTGGGATTTTGCAGAGCATGACAATCAGTCCCACTTAGCAACCTTCACCTTTATTCACTGCTTTTCAAGACGCAGGGAGCATTTCAAGACACCAATATTTGCCTGGTTTACATAAAAGTGTTGAATGACAAATAAAATTGAACAAATGTGACATGAAACATATTTTATTGATCAGTTTCTTGTTGCTTACTTTAACCACCTAGACATCCGGTCAGCGAGTCTTTTGTGGGGTACTGAGAGTTTGCAAGCCATACATACAACCTGCCATTGGTAATTTCCGTATTTCTGAGTGGTAACGACCACAGCATTTATCTGAAGACAATTTGTGGACTCTCTCACACACACACACAAGACCCACAGAAAAGAGCCCTACTTTGCTTAGAGTGGGGCTAATGAAGGACTTGGGTTGTAATGAATACAAGAACAAGGGACCCATGGGTCACGTCGCTCAGCTGAATTTTGGAAAATATTAGTAACTGCAAAATATTTTTATTTCTGTTGTTACTGTTCATCGCTGAAAAAAAGTGAAATTATAAGATTCATCTTGTTTAGAGTACAGGTCTGTCAACAGAATGGGGTGGGGGGGGGGGAGAGAAAGGCTCCCTGTGGTTTTTATGCTGGCAGCCTGATCAAGCTCAACAAGAGAGAGGGCTTGCCCGAGTGATGGGATTACACA
Organism: Sipunculus nudus; assembly: GCA_026874595.1. Lineage (NCBI taxonomy): Eukaryota > Metazoa > Annelida > Sipuncula > Golfingiida > Sipunculidae > Sipunculus > Sipunculus nudus. The sequence continues at coordinate 82,957,326 of CM049308.1, read as the reverse complement.
ACAGCCTGGGGAGCATAGAGAGTTGCACTGAATAACCTACAGTGACCTCTGTGGACTGCTTGACAATGTAAGGGAATACAACAAGAGCCTCCAAACAAATTTAATAACTAGCCTAATTTTGCAGCTTTTTTTTCAAATTTCAGATTTTAACAGATTAAATCCTTATTTGTACATGCTGTGAAAATAACATCCACAGTACTTACAGGAAACAATCATGCCGTGGCCAAAGTTGGGCAAAATTTAAGGTACTGATTTTATATTTATGCTAATAACTTAAAAACAAATTGCAAATTTCAGATCTAATTTTCAGTATACAATTGAATCTTGATTAAATGATGTTATATTCCTGAAAAAAGTCTCAGCCATTCTTATGTTAAGTGAGTAAACATATATCCTGATTTTTTACAAGGTGCATTTTGTTTGGGCCTATAATTTCAACAAATTATGCAATACTGACCTTAATTTTGGTATGTACATAGGAAATGTATGGAAGAATATGAATTTTTACAATTACATCTAACATTATGCCAATTTTTGGATTACCAGGTAAACAAAAGTAGGGTCATGATGCTAGAAAATACAAATACATTAAGGCTTCTAAAAAACTTCAATAGCTAGACTATTTTTAAGCTTATACTTTCAAATTCATAATTCATCAGATTAAATCCATATGTTAACTGGCTGTGAAAATTAAATCAAATGTACTTGTAAGAAAAAAACATACCAAGGTCAAATTATAGGCAAAATTTAAGGTACCAATTTTTTATTTTTGCTAATATTTTAAACAATTTACCAGATTTTGATCTAATTTTGGGTATACAATTTAATTTTGATTAATTAAATATATATTACTGGATAAAAAGTCCATAGCTTTAAAATGTTTTGTATTAAGTGATCAAATATCTTTCCTGATTTTTTACAAAATGCATTATGTTTGAGCCCATATCTTTTTTAAATCATATAATACAGACCTAATTTCTAGCATGTACATAGGAACTATATAGAGGAATATTTATGGTAAATATGAGGAAAAACAGGTGAGTGGTTTCGTAGTTAGGCTGACCTGAATTGTGAAAATAGGTTTTTGATAAAAAATTGAGGTTTTTCCTTAATTTCTCAAAGGAACAAAGTCGCAAAGACCCAGTTTTCAGCTTGGTAGGAGATCTTGGGGACATCTAACATTATGCCAACAACCTTTGGAGCATAAAGAGCTGCACTGAATGACCAACAGTGACCACAGTAGACTGCTTGACAATGTAAGGGATTACAACAAGAGCCTCCAACAAAATTCAATACTAACCATAATTTTGCAGCTTTTATTTTCAAATTTCAGATTTTAACAGATTAAATCCTTATTTTTACATGCTGTGAAAATTAGATCCACAGTACTTACAGGGCCCATAACTTTTTTAAATTATATAATACAGACCTAATTTCTGGCATGTATATAGGAACTATAAAGAGGAATATTTATGGTAAATATGAGGAAAAACAGATGAGTGGTTTCGATATTAGGCAGTCCTGAAGTGTGAAACAGGTTTTTAATAAAAACTTGAGGTTTTTCCTTAATTTCTCAAAGAAACGAAGTCGCAAAGACCCAATTTTCGGCTTGGTAGGAGATCTTGGGGACATCTAACATTATGCCGAATTTTGGATTCCTAGGTCTTACAGTTTCAAAACGTGCCACATCTACGGACGGACGGACAGACAGACGGAAGATGGACAATCGATTACGACTATAGCTCAGATGACTTATAGTCAGCTGAGCTAAAAATGGAAGAAAAACATAAGAATATTGTGAACAAAAATGCATATTTCACTGAGAGAAATATTTCAATTCCACATTGTATATACCTGGTAAAAATTCTTGTTATGTCTGGCCCAGAACTGTTGGTTCCATCTCTGAGCATCTTCCCTCATCTCTCTGTACCTCCTCTGGGTTGTGGTCTCATTTTGTGGTTTATAAAACTTAATCTTCCGTAATCGTGAATCCCTATCTGGAGGACCGATCCAGTCACTCGTTATTTTACCTGGTGGACGAGCCTCAATCTTCAGCTTTTCAGACTGTAAACAACAACACATGGCACTGAAACATTGCAGATATTATCATTATCTGTTTATAAACAAATGTATTTTGACTGACTGATGTGATACCCAGAGTTAATACCAATACCAGGAAATTTGATTTGGTTGAGTCAAATATTGGATAATATAAATTTATTTTATTTTTTTTTAATATTTTTTTTACATTTCTTTTCCTCTGGATTGATTATTTTAAAGCAGCCTATTCTGGATCCTGAAAAAGATCGTATGGATTCTTTGTATACTTTAAAAAGTTTTACAAAGCAGCAAAATTCACTGCTCACCTTTTGTGGTGAAAAATGATTATTATCTCATAATGCACTGGCGTTAGATCTGCATAAATAAATTATAGAAAATGTAACGATCCATAGACTAATAGAGTAGATGTTCACATGTATTCATATAATGAGATTTCACCTTTTGCTTAGGTTATACACCGTTTTACTTATATACATACATTGATACAGTATGATCTTGGGCAAGAACTCACATTCTGTGAAGCTGATGCAACATGGAGTGCTCTTCTCGAACATGTGCAGCCACATAGTCTCAGGTGTTTTAACTGAAGAGCCATTTCCTGCAACATATAAATATACAAATATATAAAGAACTCTTAAAACAGAGGATGCACATCTATGAGCACATATTAACAAATGTTTGGTCTTATGCAGAAACAAATGGCGAAAAAACAAGAAATGAAATAGAATATAAAAAAGTCAGTGTTAAAACAATGAATCATAATAACAAGCTTAAACACATATGTACGTATGTATGTATGACTTTGTATGGCGCAATTTATATAAAAAACTAAATTCAGCTATGCCTAACAAAGCCTCAAATCTGCATACTAGCTGTTGCAGTAAAACGTGTCTTTAAGTGTTTTTGAGGTCAAAAATGTCATCAATGTGTCTTAGTGATCTTGGCATGAGCAGACCCTTTGATTTTTATGTTTCATTCTAGACCCATTTTTATGTTTCATTCTAGACACCTCCAGCATTATGATATCAACAGAGCAGAATGGACAGACAGATTGTCTTATCATCACCATATCACTAATACAAGCTGGGCTATGACCTCACAGAGCACATAAGGTTATGGCACAGATCTTATATTTGATCTGAAAGGCAGTCTTGTTATGGTGAACAGACACACACATAACTGTAACAACATTATAAAGCAGTTGAATCAGTGATAGTATGTGCCTGGATGGTTTGCTGTGAAACTTTTGTATACAGCCAAAATGAATCAATAATAGCATGATATAATAGACATATTATTTCCAATTGATTATGATGTACCTTTACACAGACTTGTGTATTTAATACTAGACTAGGGTCAAATATAAAGTCTTTCAAAATAAATCATATCTTTACTGATAACACTGTATAAAATATCAATGATAACAATCTGTCTATAAAACTACAATCCTTGCTCCAAGATACATATTCTGGATGGTTATTTGTGAAAGACATGATTGACAAACCTTTTTTCATGTCATTTTACAGCATTTTGAATAATATTGTATATTATTACCTGTATTTTTGATTATATTTAATATTATAACTTGCAATTTAAATTATAATGAATATATATTACCAGTATTATAAATTATATTGTGTATGTTTACCAATATTTTTGATTACCGATATATTGAAAATTATTACTGGTAAATAAATTGTATTGTTCCATTAGCTAAATAACTCATTTTCTCGACGTAGCTTCAGATTATTCTGTTGTTGTGTTGATAATGATATGCTGACTTTAACAAAAGAGGGCATTATATAAAACAGAGTGAGCCAAACATTGGGTTTCAGCTATAAATATTGACTTAGAACTATGGTCAATAGACTTGATTAGTTGCTGTTCCTGGTGGGTCTAAATAGTAAACATTTGATATTATTGTTATTAATAATATTATTATATAACTTATATAAGTAATATAAGTAAAATAAAGTAACCACCAAAAAATATAAGTATAACTTCATCAGTTAAAGGTTAATAAGGAGTTGCTGGTTGTTATGTGTATCGACAATGATGAGGTTCGTGTGGCTATAAAAGGGAAAGGTTTGTAATCTACTGATCAAATGATCATTTAGAAGGAATAAATATTTATTAATATGATGAAGCCTATTTGTTTAGTCTTTACAAACCTGGTTGTCACATCTGAAGATTTGAAGGAGACAACTGGTAAGAACTTTAGTTACAAGCTGTAATATTTTGTCGTTTAAGAATTACCGCAGAGACGCTAAATTCAAGACCTGAAAAACTGCAGACGAACAGAAACCTTATGTTGTTGTCGTCCATCATAATAACGTTTGTTTCCACGCAAACCATCAACATAACATGGAGCATTCCTCTAGGAAGAGAAGTAGCGATGGTAATGTATTGACGGTGTCACGTTGTGTGCTTATGAGAGTAGAATTGGCTTATGAACCCGAGTACGGTGTGGTGATGTGTGTTTTGTACCTTGGCCCGGGCCTTGGGGGGGGATCTAAAGCATCTAAAGCTTTAAATAAATTAAAATAACCCTGGAAAATCTTTTGGAGCCACTTCAGAACGCGGGCTTTGCTTCTATTGAGGAACATATAAATAAAATTGTCTCCTCTTATTCCCTATTTTAACTCCTACTTTTCCCTGTAGATGTCCCTACACTCAATTCTTCTATAGTCCGTTTCACTAACTGCTGTCCACCTGTTTTTTGTAGAAAATTTACTTAAAAGTTTATATTTTTCAATAATTTCCAAGAAAACTACATATGGAAGTGACAACCTAATATGACAATTAAGAATTTTACAATAAATCCCCTGTTTATGTTTCACAACATTTTAGGCTCTTCACCATGATCTGGCAGATATGATGTGTCCCTCCATAAGTAGCCATCTTTGTTTAAGCTGGTTATATTTTTTAGATTGTTTATACGTGATCATTCAATCAGAAGCTGTCAGTTGAGGCTGTTTTTGCATGTGACCAATGACCTTGACCGCCATAAGTGGGTCTGATATGTAGTAAAATGTAGACTGATTTCTCATATTTTCAAATAATTCTGTTTCTTAAATAAGGTGTAAGGTAGGTATTTATTTACCTTGTTGAAAATTAGGTCCTCTAATTCTGTACGGTACACTACAATTGTTTCCCTTGAAATGAAACTATTTAAAATTTTCATAGCAAAAAACAGGTGGACATGAAGGGATGAAACGGACTATAACATAAACAACTACTAAGCATCAGAAGTCGCCTGAATCAGGAATCGATACTACGATCTCTAGACTAGGAGCCCTACACGCTACTATGTGAGCCATGAAGACGAGATACCAGCAGGAGCAAGTTTTGTTCATTTATATCTGTGATTGAAGAGGCATCTATCGCGAAAATGGGAAACCATTTACTATTTTAACAGGAAAATTAAGCTTTAGGTGGGGTCTCCGCCGCCACACCCCCGTTCAGCAGGGGAACCCAGGTTCCCCGAACCCCTCCTCCTCTAATATAATAAACTCCAGCTATGAGCAAAATTAAATACGGGAATTCTGAGGAAAATGATATGTATCGGCCTTTTCCAGGAAACAATTTTATTATGCGCCACCAATTGTACCAGCGGTAGGCTGAAGCCCCATTTCTATAGTTCTGCCAATCATTTGATGATTTGATAATGCAAATTATAAAAAGAACCCGCCAATATGCTCTGAATCAACAATATACTTACAATTCAGGGAACTCTTGAATTTTTTTTTTTTTGCCAGGCATTTGTACCGGTATCTACAGTCCAGAAGTGGACTGTTCGGTGCCTGTTTATAATCTGAAAGTCTATGTTGCCCCATAACATGTAACAGAGCAACATAGACAATCAGATTATGAATAAATCCCGATACACTACTGTATCCTTATCAAATTATAGGCCATATTATGATATTACACTTCCACGTTGTTCCCATGTCATTGACGTATAATGACATTAAGACTGTTTTAATAATAATAATACTTTTATTGTAGCCTTGTATCTGTTTCCAGTCAAGTGGATACCAGCCCAGTGAGGACCACAGAAAGCTAGACCCAGTTGTGGCTCTGTTTTAAACACAGAGCCACAGGTCCCTGCCTTCATTTACTGTATCTAGCAGACAGGAGCGCATGCTGGTGACAAAGTTGTACCCATTTTGGGTACATTTAGTCTGTGGTTAAGCCCCGGGTGAATGGCTGGTGATTGTTTCAGGCTAGCTGTGTGCACTGCACCTGTTACATCATCACTGCCAACTTACTGGCACACCAAGCTGAAGTGTGATACATGAGCCTGGCCAGCTGAAACAATCCAGTGTGTCACCTTGGTAACAACACTGCATGTAGGCAGTGGTCGTGTGTATCCAGTTGTCTAGTTACAGGACACTCACACCATGCACCAGTGATGATGTAACACATGCATGCACACTGCTGCTTGAAACAATCGCACAGGGGCACTGGGATAGACACCCAACATCACTTAGGTGTAGTCTACTCCTGTCCGCTAGATAAATGAAGGCAGGGACCTGTGGCTCTGTGTTTACAACAGAGCCACAACTGGGTCTACACAGAATTCCAATGTTGTTACATTTCATTTTGACAGCACACCAGCCCGGCAAACTGTGTACATAGGGCCCTATGCAAGCAGGGTGTCCATCTTTCTTAGTGAGCCTATGGACTATGAAGGAGGTTGCCAGGCCTTGCTGTCAGTAAATATGAAATGTAACAACATTAGCTCTGCAGTCCTCACTTGGTGCTATATGTTTCACTTGCAATAGATACATGGCTGGAATAAAAAAAATTCTTTGTCATAATAGGTCAATGAAGCATGAACAAAGAGGAAGTATGACATGACAAATTATTTAATAAAAGTATTGAACTTGTAGGTGCAATTATTGTTAAAAATAAATTATAATCTCATTACAGATGAAGGCCATACAAGGAAGAGGTCACATTCCAGCTCAAAGTCCAAAGAAGAGTCTGGTAAAACGATATTAAACTAAAATTCATTGTCATCCTACCAGTGAATTCCTTGATATGATGTTTCAAAATATTTAATTTTAATACTTTAATGAAATATCAGGCTTGCATCAGAGTTCTGGTGTTTGTTAATATTAGAAAAATTCAATAAAAATATATTAAAGACCATCATTTCTCAACATAGTTTTGTGAGAGAGTAGTTTTATGAATGGTTATGTGACATCTTTGATTTTCACTTTTCAGGCAAGATAAATAAGTAAAATACATTGTGGGATAATGCAGTTTATGTTCATAAACTGAACAGACTCATGGTATGAGCAAATGAGATTCAATTTTTGGTGGTATTTATATCTTTCCTGTAATAACATTTTAGATGATGTCAGAATTTACATTCTCCATTGAAAGATCTAGTCAGATCTTTTCATGAAAAAATTAAAGATACAAGATTATGTTTTGCAAAGACACATTTTAGATGTGTCCATATTTACCTTATATTTAATTGATTCTTGTGGACCTCCAATTATGGATCATTGGACTTGCAATTATGGATCTTTGATATGTCTCTTTGCTATGTATAAATCATACATCTAAATTTATTTATTGAAAAAACAGGTTTGAGGAGACACAAGCACAAAAGACAGAGGGATTCCTCCTCAGATTCCAGCAGCAGCAGTAGTAGTAGTGATACATCATCTTCAGCATCATCATCATCTTCATATTCTTCAGGTGGATATAGTATATTTTCAAGTATGGGCAAGCTTTGAGCTAAAAACATTGACATATGAGGTAATGGAAGCTCATACAGATCATGGGTGTAATATATGATGGATGATAGACAACAGAAAAGAAATGCAAGTTGACAAAGGTTACATAGGTTATATAAGTCTAATGGATGCCACACCTTCGTATGCAGTTGCTAAATTATTAAAAAAAAAGAGAAAATATTTTGATTTGTTGTTGACTTGTTATCGTTCCCCGCTTCTGCGGTATGGGGGACATTGATTATGATTTGTCTCTCTGTCTGTCCCTCTGTCTGGCTGTCTGCCAGATTTTTTTTCTGTGCAATAACTTTCCTAATTATTATCCAATTTCATTCAAATTTTGGTCAGTGATTGCTCTCGTGCATACCTTGGTTGGGGTTTAGTTTTGGAGTGTCTGTCTGAAAATTTATTAACCCCAGCTCCAAAACAAACAAAAAATTCCATTCTGTTCCCAATTCACTACAAAAATTATGACATGGAGACTTCTTTAGGGGAAAATAAAAACTAAAACACAGGCACTATGACATGTGGAGACATCTTTAGGGGAAAATAAAAACTAAAACATTTTGAGGAGGCAAGCATGAAGATCACAGGAAGCTAAAATAACAAGAAGTGGAAGCCGTGGACACAAATTCCATGAATTTCCTTGTTTTTAATCCTTTAATTGTATCAGGAAATCAAAACAATCTCATAATTTTACGGATGTTATTTTAAATGATAATATAATAATAAATGGGAAAAGGAAAATGCATGTAAGAGTTATTTTGTTTAAAAGGACTACATTATAATCCATTTGAATAATCCCAGCTATTATTCCTTGGGGAAATATTTTTTATCCTTGTAGATGACACAGAACACAAGAAGAAGAGAAGACACAAGGTACTGAAAAAAAATATTTTTTAACACACCAGAAATTGTGGTTTTACTGTTCGAGATAATTGAGGACACAAACTGAGCTATTGTTATATTATGCTATGAGCCACAGTTGCTCAACTAGGTAAACTACATTAGTAAAATAAATCTGAAATATGAGGATTTTTTTGTACACCTGTCATATGACAGGATTATTATGGTATACCTATCTTCAGTAAGTTAACTCTTAGTGTCGCCGCAATAACTTACCAGAGCCTAGATGGATTTTCACCAAACTCACCGTAATTACTAACCAACACATTATCCGCCTGAGTTCCATTATGGGCAAAATCCACGTATATTTCATATGGTCATTGGTTACTAGGCTACTTTGTGGTGTCAAGCGATAACTTGCGAAGAATATGAAGGATTTTGATAAAATGCATCAGAAATGTTAATCAATAAAATATCTCGCCTATGTTTCTTTTCCAGCAAAATCCACCCATTTAAGGAGGTCAGAGGTCACCACACTTTGGAGGCACCGTGGTGACTTAATAAAAAACCTATGGCTTTCATGAAACTCATTATACATAATTACCAATAGACTTTCTCACCTCAATTAAATTCCTCAGCAGATTTCACATACAGTAAAGTGCCAGGGGACAAGCTTTTTGTTTGTAAAAACGAACATTCGGAAATGCAGACAAGGGTCTAGCGTCTAGTTAGTACAACAGTTAATGATTAACTTATTGTCATTTTACCCGAGGAACACAGTGTTTCTTTTGATATTCGTAACTGATGACCTGGACTTATAAAAGATATTTGATTATTGCTGAGCATAATTGGCAAAGATCAGTCTAACCTGCTTTAAGGAAACGTGCGTGCTCTTTTTTTCATCAAATTCACGGAAGAGAAAGGCCAAATGACATCGCCAAGGAACACAGTGTTTCTAATAGATCTACGTAATTGAAGACCGGTACATATAAAAGCTGCTCAACACAAACGTTTAATGAATTATACCTCACCAATGCTCATGCGAGTAAACTGCTCAGTGATTTGGTATGACATCCTGTCCAAAGCTAACAAACTATGCTTGCTTGAGTACAAACGAGATGTGGTTGATAACACAAGTGCTCTGGGATAAACTGCTCAGTCACTTGCTAGGGGTACAGGGGGCTGAACGTTGCAACAACATCAACCAAGGACTACCCGGTAATTAATTAGGGTCACAACTGGGCTTAACACATGACTGCAGGCCTTCTGACTCGTCATACAATAATCATTTTAGGTTATGACATACTTGAGGTATATTTCGGAAATACAAATAAATTTTCAGTTCCCCATTTTAATTTTGGCATTCGGAAATTCGGCGCTCTACTGTATATCTAATGAGGTCAGAGGTCATAAGACGGGCGTATTATGCATGTTTGCAGTGCTCTGGTTGCACCTGCATGCCTGATTAGGGTGATATATAACATTTCATTTCACCAATTCCATGAGTTATGTATATTCATTTGTCAGTGTTTTTCAAAATCTTGCAGACATTTTGGCATCTCCAATTTGAATGGACTGTAAATTTAATTATAATCATAGCCTTTTCATGGGTACCACTTTCCTCAGAGATCAGTGACAAGCCAGGGTTTGTTGTGTCTGCACCTTCTGTTTGTGTTTGTTTCATGTGGCTGACCGGTTGGTGTGTTCATGGCTCTACTGCAATATGACGGGTGACTTCAATATGGCCCTGACAGAAGAAAAGCAAGAAAACAAAGGAATCCCATGAGAGGAAGAAAAAGAAGAAGAAAAAGAAAGAGAGAAAGAAACACAAAAAGAGAAAGAGCAAGGACGAAAAGGGCCCGGTTAAACTTTCTAAGGTGACTTGTGGATGAAATATAATAAAAAATTCATAATTAGTGCAAAACACAATTTATGTGTTCTTTTATTTCTTTGAATCTTTTGAAAATGACTTAATTAATACAAAATGTTTTCATTGTCTTTACATGCTGTGATTGTCAGATTACTGGTACCTTTTGTATTCCACTTAAGAAATTTGTTTATGCTGTAATAATAGAAAAAAGTACAGAAATTCCTGGTGTTATATTATGTGGTAAGTAATGTGCTAAGGTTCATTTAATCCGGTAATATATAGTATTTTTCAAATGATGATAAATTGAATCAGTTATTCAGTACAGCATCACTGCCAGAAAAAGGTAAATTTAATCATTTTAATTGTTAAAAACAAAAATATGATTTACCAAATTAAGAAGCTGAAATATTTGACAAGTATACCCCATATTGTGTATCACCAGTTTTTAACACCTAAAGAGAAAGATGCTAGGAGTGCTATTTCTGGAAGGAAGATAAAGATGAAAGTGGAGAAGACAAAAAGGGATAAGGAGGTACATGTGTTACATTTTAATGTAAGAAGAAATAGCTGATAATTTCATTCATTATCTTCAAGGATTTCCATTACTTCTGGAATGTTTAGAAATTTTCTTTCTAGAATAGTGCAAATCACAAGCCAAAATGGGACTTGCGTAAATGTTAATATTTTCCCTACCATATTTAAAATAAACATTTAATTAAAAAAATGTTTTAACCATGTCTACAAGTAGTTTGAGGCATGTCTAAAATCCTCTTATTATTTGCGGGTGAGGGCAAGATCAACTCAAGATCTTTCCTCTGGCTTCTACTTGAAAGATACAGATTCAATGACCACTGATGCTGGCTTCTACTTATAAGATACAAATTTAATGGCCACCAACTCTGGCTTCTACTTGAAAAATACAAATTTAATGGCCACTGACTCTAGCTTCTACTTGAAAGATACAAATTTAATGGCCACTGCCTCTAGCTTCTACTTGAAAGATACAAATTTAATGGCCACTGACTCTGGCTTCTACTTGAAAGATATAAATTTAATGGCTGCAGACACTGGCTTCTACTTGTAAGATACAAATGGGGGGGGGGGGGGGGGGTCATTCAAGGTTTCAAATGGAATATACATAGTAACATTTGTTGCAGATATCTTTCTGTTAATGTAATCTCTTTTACAAGGGGCACCTTGGGCAGTCATGTCAAAAATAGACTGCAATACCTATCTACAGCCTCTGTAATGAACAAAAGGTTTTGTTGGCTATGATTTGCCATTTCTTCTGTAATGAATATACATTTTGTAGGTATTGCCTGAGATGAATATTTGGTGACTTTATGCTTTTCTGAAGCAGTGAGAGATCCAAAGGATTATTGAAAATCTGTTGATTAACTGTTTTTCAGCTGGAGAAAAAGCGGCTTAATCTATTGGAATTCCTGAATTCAACTTTGGACTGATCTGCAAGTTATGTAGCAAACAGAATGCTCAAAAGATGGCAATTTCATCCTGACAACCTTCCTTGACCAGAGAAAATTTTTTGTGGTTTTTACATCTTCATCATTCAAGTCTGTGCAGCTACACATTCACAGACCTTGATTCAGTGAGCCGTTCTGGCATCTAGTTCATTAATAATGCACAAGGCAATTGAACCAATCAAATGATTTGAATGCACTTGTTTAACCTGGAGGATTAAAAGTAGTATTGTCAGAAAGGTATCAATAATCTAACCAGTCAAATAAAACCATATAAGCATGTCTATTTCTGGTACGTGTTCTTGTCTTGTCAGTTCTTGTGAAGAGTGTTTTGTTTTCATTTTGTTGGATTTAAATGGCAGGAGAGAGTTCAGCCTGAAAATCTGCAGGCTTGTTCTTGAAAAAGATGCCAGTCTGGCTTGCTGAATTAAGGTCTGTGAAAGTATAGCCACTGGAGGCTTGATGGTATAAAGATGGGTATTTATAAGATGTTTTCAAATGCTAAGCCAGTACTGATGTTATGTTATGTTTGAAAGTCACATCAGTAGTGACCTTGTAAAAATGACCCACTTCATATGTGAGCAGTGTTGTAGCACAGAAAAATATAACATGATAGATGAAACATAATCTGCTTATATATAAAACAGTCATCTCAGTAAATATATCTGAGCAGAATAGTCTGAGCTTTCTTAAAATATGCTTGCTGATGTATGAGGTGTTTACAGTAGATGTTTTATTGACAAGGGGTATGTTGTTATAAGAGAATCAGGTATTCTCACAATTTACTGACAGAAAACAAAACATGCATCATAGATCATGTAAGACTTTTTAGTTCACTTAAATCACTACCCGTGATAAATATGTCATTTTACATGATATTTTTGAGCCTGCTTACAGTGGTTTAGACAGTTATCCCATATTTAAACATCTCAAATAGGAGTATTTGATATATAAATATAAATATATATATATATAAATATATATATATATATATATATATATATATATATATATATATATATAATATATGTATAATTTATAACCAACCACTATATAGTAAACATGTATTTGAATTTATAAAATGACTATGATGTCAGCATTGTCACCTGTATTTGATCATGGACAGCTCTTGCTTAACCAGTGTTGAAAAGGGAATTGTTATGTTGTCGGATAGACAGTGGGAGAATATGTAGCTAAATCGGTTCTTGGATTTTATTTCATAAAATGCATAAATTAATATAATTCTTGGATATTTCAAATTTGTAAATGCCAAATGTTTTTTCCAGAAAAATTGCAAAAAAAGATTTGGTCTTTCATAAGAGGTGAAGGGATTAGGATATTTCAAGAAGAGGTTATCATTTTCAAGATACATTACAGTGCAAGGCTGCAGCAGTATTCACTTTATATCCAGTTTCCCCAATTCATGAATACTGATGCTGTGTCAGGTTTTGGTTGTTAAGTATAAGATATGAGTGGTTAGAAGTTAACAGGCAGGAAGGGGGCTATTTTGTTTTTAAAGATTTTGTTTTGCACTATTTTTTAATAAAATGGTTCTGTTATATATTTTCATAATAGCTGATTATTAATTGTTATGCATATAACAGCAAAAATGATCATGGTATTCTCAATTTTTTTCCAGAAAAAATTGTTGGGGAAATCACAAGAATCAGATTTGTACAGCATTGAATCCAGTATTATTCAGGTAATAAACCATGTATTATACTGTCATTTGTCTTGTCTTTTTATATTTTCTTATAAAAAAAATGTAATGCTAATATTTTTTTGAAAAAAAAAAAATAATTATTTGGACAAAATTTAATTCTGTGGAATACAGGAGAAGATCCAAGATTTTTTTTAAGTAAAAGGTTACTAATGAAGTTTACTAATGAGATAAAGTGCTCTGGTCAAAAGAAGGGGGGGAGGAGGCCAGGAGTAGGTTGCTAAAATTGGTTTGAGCCCATTAATAAATGGTGGCAGCTGAACAGAGGAGTGCAGACCCCCATCTGGATCCACTACAAGAATATATAGTTGTATAATTAGAATGGGAAATTCTAAAATGTTTATAAATATTGTACTTATTTCTTGATATACGAAAAAAAAAATAATATATTGTGAAAATCAGATATTCACAAAATACGAATTGCAGAATTATGGGAATGAGTGTATGTGTAGCTGTGGTGAAAATTCAACCTTTATCCAGTTGACAAATCTCATTCACTGTGGGCAAGTTCATGAACACTTGCACCATGGAAATGGGTATTTTACTTTATTGCACAGTGTATTTTTACTGATTATTGACACAGAATTTCATGGTCATTGTCAGCTTAATTTATATTGTATTTCGTGTTTTTTTCCATATTGCAGAGAACCCTGCTGAAGCACTTTAATATGAGGTTTAAATGACAAACAATTAGAACAAATGGCCATGATAATTCAGGCAGGGTTGGCATTCTTCTTGGAAGATAGCAGGGTTTGTACGCACCTTGAAAACCTTGAAAAGTGCTTGAATTTAGTCATTTCAATTTCAAGGGCTTGAAAAGTGCTTAAAAAGAGAGAGTGGTTTGGAAAAGTGCTTGAAAAATAAAATTTTGTGAAAGAGTTTGGTGTATGTTGTGTGTATGCATACCTGGTATTTTAATATCGACTTTCGGGCATCTCTACGTCAAATGTATGAAATAGAATTAACCCAATCGTGGATGAATGAGACCGGGCAGTGAAAGTGACGATGTAACAAGTTTACATACGAGGGTAATAACCATGTTTATTATCAAATAGTAAGTGAGCTGCTTTACTGGAAAGATCGTTGAGATTTCCCCCCGAGGTACGTATAAAAGCTCTTTAATTGAAAACTCAATCCACGCTAGGCGAGTTCACGTAAGTATTTTCGCAAGATTTATAATTTAAATTTTAAAGTAATACTACAGAGATTATTAATATAGCTATTGAGAAGATCTGTCCAAAGGAAATAATTATCTGGGAACAAACCAGGGGAATAAAATGTGTGAAAAATACATGATGGGACCAATTCAAATCTGAGGGATAATAATAATAAACTAATTCGCTCAGTAGAATATGTCGTTTAAATCAAGTTAACTTTACGTTTTACATTGGTAACTCAGCGATAATTATTATATCAGAGGGGTCATATTTCCCCAGCGAACCCAATCCGACTTTGTTTTGGTTAAAGGTTTTTCAGTTTATCCAAGGGTTGCGTGTTTTTTTATCTTAAATTCGTACCTGCGCATTTCACGTGTACGCGCTGTGATCGTCATTTGTTAGCTCCATAAGACCACTGATCAGCGAAATACAGTTTACACGCGGGGTCAATCCAATTAAGGATAAATACTGTTTGTCCGAAATAGGTTAAGGTGTTTGGCAGGTGCTGATGTATATTCACATACTCTGGCGTCAGTTTGTAAAAGGCTGGGATCCATGGGGGAAATCACATTTTTGTTGCGATGTGATAGCCGTTTGTAAGCGAAGTACGCTGGCAGTTTAAAGAGTGATCAGCGACATACACAACTTCCAGCATCGGCCCCCTCCCTGCCCTGCATAATGATTGCATAAAGGTCGCCAACAAGAGTTTTTATGCCCCCGCCACAAAGTGGCCGGGGCATATAGTTTTACCCATGTCCGTCATTCCGAAATGAAACAGTTGTACGGACTTTTTTTCGCAATGCCTGCAGATATTGGCCTGATTTTTGGTGTGTGGGCAGATAATGACCAGTTACAGATCGAGTTCGCGTTTCGTCCGGGTTGACCTACTTTTGACCATTTTACGGCTCCTTAACTTAGAAAATTTTATGAAAAATAGAAATTTTCATGACAAATACACATGTACGGACTTTTTTTCGCAATGCCTGCAGATATTCGCCTGATTTTTGGTGTGTGGGTAGATAATGACCAGTTACAGATCGAGTTCGCGTTTCGTCCGGGTTGACCTGCTTTTGACCATTTTACGGCTCCTTAACTTAGAAAATTTCATGAAAAATAGAAATATTCATGACAAATACACATGTACGGACTTTTTATCGCAATGCCTACAGATATTGGCCTGATTTATGATGTGTGGGCAGATAATGACCAGTTACAGATCGAGTTCGCGTTTCGTCCGGGTTGACCTACTTTTGACCATTTTACGGCTCCTTAACTTAGAAAATTTCATGAAAAATAGAAATTTTCATGACAAATACACATGTACGGACTTTTTTTCGCAATGCCTGCAGATATTCGCCTGATTTTTGGTGTGTGGGTAGATAATGACCAGTTACAGATCGAGTTCGCGTTTCGTCTGGGTTGACCTACTTTTGACCATTTTACGGCTCCTTAACTTAGAAAATTTCATGAAAAATAGAAATTTTCATGACAAATACACATGTACGGACTTTTTTTGGCAATGCCTGCAGATATTGGCCTGATTTTTGGTGTGTGGGCAGATAATGACCAGTTACAGATCGAGTTTGAGTTTCGTCCAGGTTGACCTACTTTTGACCGTTTTACGGCTCCTTAACTTAGAAAATTTCATCAAAAATAGAAATTTTCATGACAAATACACATGTACGGACTTTTTATCGCAATGCCTACAGATATTGGCCTGATTTTTGGTGTGTGGGCAGATAATGACCAGTTACAGATCGAGTTCGCGTTTCGTTCCAGTTGACCTACTTTTGACTGTTTTACGGCTCCTTAACTTAGAAAATTTCATGAAAAATAGAAATTTTCATGACAAATACACATGTATGGACTTTTTTTCGCAATGCCTGCAGATATTGGCCTGATTTTTGGTGTGTGGGCAGATAATGACCAGTTACAGATCGAGTTCGTGTTTTGTCCCAGTTGACCTACTTTTGACCGTTTTACAGCTCCTTAACATAGAAAATTTCATGAAAAATATTAATTTTCATGACAAATGTACATGTACAGCCATTTTAAGCCCTCAGCTCATAGGCTCATGGGCTATTGTCGTCACCCATGCTGTCCGTCTGTCCGTCCGTCCATCTGTCTGTCCGGTGTCCGTCAGTCCGTCTGTTCCGCGTCTGTTAACTTTTACCTTGTGAGCTGGATATCTCTAAAAGGATTCACCTTTGGAATTTTATTTCATCAGTGAAGATGTATATTGATAAAATCTCGGCCAAGTTAGAAGATGGGTGACCTTGACCCATTTTTCTACATTTTAGAGCTGATTATAGAAAAACACTCAGTAGCTTATATCTCAGGAACCATTGTGTGGATTTTCACAAAACTTACTATAATCATTGGGTCTGATGGTCTGTACGTGCTGCACAATTTTGGTGGCGCCACCTGCAATTTCTGATTTTTTAATGAAATTTTATCGGATTTTTCAATTTTGGCCTTTTGTGCAGGATATCTCCAAAGGTATTCAACACAGGAACTTCATTTCTTCAGTGCTATTGCATTATATTTACAAAATCTTGGTCAAGTTCAAAGATGGGTGATCTTGACCTACTTTTCAAGGTCACAGAGCTTAGTATAGAAAAATACTTAGGAGCTTATTTCTCAGGAAGCATTTGGTGGATTGTTATGAAACATGGTACATACCTCTCCAATTTAAATTTATAACTGATTATCAGCTTTTGCTAATATTCTAGTTTCGCAATGCAATGCTTACAGATACTGGCCTAATGTTTGGTCTGTGCGCGCATAATGACCACTTACAGATCGAGTTCGCATTTTGTCCCAGTTAACCTATTTTTGACCATATGACAGATCCTGAACATAGAAAATTTCATGAAAGACAGAAATTTCTACGAAAAATGCACATGTATGGACTTTTTTTCACAATGTCTGCAGATTCTGGCCTGATTTTTGGTGTGTTGCTTGATGATGACCCATTACAGATCGAGTTTGCATTTTGCCCCTGTTGACCTACTTTTTACCATACAACACCTCCTGAACTTAAAAAAAATTACAAAATTTAACAAATGTTTCTCATTTGCCCCAGGCGGGGGCATTCGTGTCGTTCCGACACATCTAGTTTTAAAAATAAGATTTCACATTTTTAATTTTAATCAAATGTTGGACATGTTTGAATAGAAATCTGGCTGCGTCTGTGATCGTTAGATAACGACCTTCACAGGTGTTGCCCGGCCATTTGTTGACACGTGCGGCCAGTGACTTGGCGGTAAACGGCAGAAACCTCGTGACTAGTATTGTTTTGAATAATTTGATAATACTATACCAAAATATCGTATAAGGGTCACATATTACAGGCTTTTATTTTTTTTTTTTTTTTTTTGCCGTTGAAAACTTGAATGAATATCCCCCACGATCGCCGAACTGTCAGTGTTTTTCGGCACCTAGTCCGCCACGTACGGACTCCATTTATCCGCTTGTATTGTTTACTATATATGTCAGCGCTGCAAGACTGCAGCAATTCGGCACCCTTTCTGCCGGAGCATAAAATTTGCTAAAGTTTGAGCTAGTCGGCAAATCAGAGATCCCTATTCAAGATATTATAGGTTTTAGACCCTCGTTATCAGATAAGTTAAATCTGTCAAGGTCATGCTAAAGATGAGTGATCATTTTGAATGTAAAGTTAAAACAATGGGCCGCTGTGTATTAAACCGCGACTGGCTATACCGAAGGGTAAAGCACAAGCGCTTCAATTGCTGTTAATGTAGATTTCGGCTAAATTTGTTATTTTTTGAGTCATTTCCTTATAACTATTACTTATTTTACATTTCCTAGCCTTTTTTATCACACTATATGGTCCATCTCATTATAAATATTATTTTGCATTTTGTGTTACAAGCCTTTCGATGTCGGCAACATGCATGGGTGAAGTTGCACTGACCGTCCATAAATTTTGATGTCCTTGAAAATACTTTTCAGGTCCTTGAAAAGTGCTTGAAATTTTTCTCATGATAAGTGTACGAACCCTGGATAGGAATGTCTTTCCTACTCAGGAAATATCTTGGAAGGAAAAGGAAGTTGAGGAAGAACTTTTGACATTTTCCACAAATTTTCATTAAACACATATGTAACAGAGTATGGCTGAATAATGTATTGCAATTATTCATTATTTACACATTTATTATTTAAACATTGACTTAGACTGAAATTGATCAAATTTGATTAAAATAAATAGATCTTATAAATTAAGAACAGTAACACAATGTCTCGCTCATTAAGACTGAGACAGATCAGTTCCGTCACTGTTTTTGGGTTCATGCCCATAACATTTATACTCCCACAAAGTCTACTGCACGTTTTTCGCTTATCCAGTGACGCGTCCCAAAATCTCCATGATTTTGGTTGTGTCTCGGAATCTCTTCTGGATATGGTATTATAAGGTGATAATCAGTTGTTTCCCCACGATGTCTGGCCTATACCTTAATAAAATTCCAAAGTATATATGATAAACATATAATGATAAATTAAGCAGTTTAAAAAAATTAAACTACTGCGACATCTATCGTGTAATTCACTGTTTACTCCTCAGATGGCAGCACAAGCCGTATCAAAAGGGTGGGAATCTGTCGTCTCCGACTGTCTGTTTGGTGCTGTAATCGACACGCTGCTCACATGATATCACGTACAGTTGATCGTTGAAAATGCTATAATATATAGTATATGTAAACTGACTGGAAGATCATGTTGTCATCCGAAAGCTGAGTAGAGTACGTTTTCCACATTTCTTGAAGACAATAGTTGCCTCCGCCAGGATTTCCCCGTTTTTTTTGTTTTTGTTTTTGTGTGTGTGTGTGTGTGTGTGTTTGGATGTGTTTTTATTCACAACACAACTCGCACATTCATGAATGTAATCTCATGGAATTTTTAGGACATTTCAGGAATGGGCTAGGAAGAATCGATAAGATTTTAATGCGGATTTTCTCCGGATTCTGCAGCGTTAATATTCACAACATTCACAATGTACAGTCACTAGCGCACGAATGTACCTGGGAAAATATATGAATGCAAAGCGGCGAGCAATACAGGCCTGTTCACCTGTTCAGACTACGGCCGAGCACCGAGAACTTGGTGTGAGAGTGTTCAGTGCTCTTAGTCAGTTCCAAGGTGAGTGGCCATTTGCCCAGAGCATGTAACAATTGGCCTCTCCCAAGAAATTCCCATTAAATTAAGCCGACCAATAAAAAAATACATATGACAGCCCCGGTGCCGCCAAGAGCGTTCATCCCCGTTCGTATGTGTTTGTTTGTGTGTTTCTTCACAACATTTTTCCCGAAGTCTCCTACAGAATCTCATAAAAAATTTTCAGGCCATTTCGGGATTTGAAAATAGGGCACAGCCCTAATTTAATTTTCTCCTCATATATACAAATTGTAAATTCACATGATATAGTAAACAAGAATAGAAAAGTAGTAAATACATACTTATTGCACCTGAGCATTCGTACACTAGTAATATTGTTCATCCTGTAATCTTACATGAGCCAAATGCGTATGATATATACATTTATCATAAACGTTTACCCACTTATGCATATTAGTAAAGTCAATGTACAAGATGCAAAATTGCTGAATTCCAGAGGATGTGTGTATGCAGTGACATTTAATGTCTATTTATGTGTAATTTATGTTTCAGCACCTCTCGAACCATCTGGGTGCCTTTAAACAGTGTGAAAGCGATTGGTTGCGATTATTAAATCATGCATAAATAGGTCTAAGTTCTTCTCACAAGATAGGCCTTGCTTCCATATACGAAGATGTTTAAACTTCTTAATTCTGAATTTTTTCTTAAAAGGTTCAGTCTTTTCTGGTAATAATGTTCACAGAATAAGAAGATATGTTCTGGTGTCTCTATTTCATTTCCGCATGGACATCTAGAATTTTAAACAAATGCGATCTCAGAGAGCAACAACCTAGTGATATTCGAGTGTAGTACACTGTGAAAAATATGCGTTAAAATACGAGACAACGTCGCGTAAATTTAACGTGCCATTTTCCCGTATTCACTATTATACAGGAATACGCGACTTAGAGGCGTGACATCACGTGTATGTATCGAGTTATCATGGTTTAGCCCATACCGTATCATTTTACTCAAGACTGAAGCGGTAATTAACTCCTCCGTGGAGATTGCTAATGACACATACATCCCTTGACCATGAGCCCCCCGCCCCGGGATACCAGGATGTGCTTGCAGCAGCGCCCGGCAGGAGACCACAGACAGTGCCCTAGTTGATAAGAGGGCTGACCGCACAGAACTGGACTATATATATATTTGAGCCGGCCTGCCACCTATGAATTGTCTGAAATATATTGTTGGCCTCTGTATATTCGATTCTAACTTGTTTCTTATTACTGCTGGAGGCCTCAAATTATAACCAGTACTTGCAGCTTCATCCGGAATCAAGTGACATGTATTTTTGTGTTAGTCCATTTATCATTTGAAAAAAAAAGAGTATCGACTTTTGGAACTTGCGCCTCTCAGATATTGTTTGCCACATTGTTTCTCTATAGATTAATTCATGGCTGGTCTCCCTTGTGGCACCTCTAACTATTCTAGCAGCATTTAGCTGAATTGCTTCTATCTGACCTACCTGGGCTTAGCTACACCCATCCGAAAGCTCACAGGCATACTCTAAAACTGGTCTTATAATGACTTTTTCAGTGTTTCTATATCTTTTCTACTTGGCTTATACATGTATATGCGATCATAAAAATATATATCAGCGATCTTAATAAGTCAATTCTCTTACTTGCTTTGTAACAGATGCAATTAATATGATCCTTCTAGTTACTACGTTCACTCCTAAGTGTTTGTGTTGACTAACTGACAACAGAGTTTGACCAAACGTAGCAAGAGGCGGAGCTGTTACATTTCTCCTACTATTTATAATTGTTTATGTTTTGCCTGGATTTGATTTGACTTGCCATTATCCAACCCATCTTTCAGTAGAGTTTAAATCATTATTCAGATTTACTGACGTACAGTTTAAGTCCCTTCCCACTACAAAGAGTGACGCATCATCTGCTAACAATCATATATTTGTGTTTACACAATCTACCAAGTCATTAATATATACTAGAAAAAGTATGGGCAATAGTATCGATCGCTGTGGCACTCCTGCCGTTACAGACAGGAAGGATGAAGATTTTCCGTTTATTACTACTCGATGTTTACGGTTTGACAAGT
The DNA here is from genome assembly GCA_026874595.1 of Sipunculus nudus. NCBI lineage: Eukaryota > Metazoa > Annelida > Sipuncula > Golfingiida > Sipunculidae > Sipunculus > Sipunculus nudus. The sequence goes on along the minus strand of CM049308.1, from coordinate 82,935,202 downwards.
CATCAGAAAACCAAATAAGTAATGCACCTTTAACACCCATGGTATTCAATTTGTACAGTAGACTTTTGTGGCATACACTGTCAAGTACGTTTGAAGCATCCAGTGAGACAAAAAGAGTTTCCTTTCCCATATCAATTATCTGGCATAAAAATGCTTGAACAGAGGTAACCATCTGAGGTTTACGCATGTAAGTAAATAAATATTTAAAACACACCTTTCAAACATTTTACTCAAGCAAATTTGCAGCGAGACCGGTCGATCGTTACCAACATTTTGTTTTCAACCCTTCTTATACATCGGCATTAGCCAAAAAAAAATAAAGGTATGGTTATCAGAAACCGCCCGCGTCAGTTTTAACGCTCGCCTAAAATTTTTTAATTTGTTTTTTATCTTTCAAGAAGATAAAATAATATAATTTTGATCAGATTTCTTTTGTTATGTTGTGCTTTTACCTGTTTAGAAAATAAAACATTCTATTATTTTAATGCTTTTCCTTGATCATATAACATTCTTATCGAAACATACAAAAAAAGGTTTAAAAAAAATCCCCCGCCCGCACTGATTTAAAAAGTGCCTAAGAACTAATCTTTTTTTTTTTTGGCCTAAGATGGCAGATTTTTAGAACGATTATTGAAAATCCCACTGAAAATCTTGAAAAGGAAATATTATTTTTGACAACCCCTCACGGCTTGCAAGTGCCTTGTTTTCTCTAGAGATAAACCAGACCAACTGTTTAATATGTTTGAATATACAAAACAATACGTTCACATGTATTCACTGTTTTCTCACTCGTAGGCCAAAGTCTCTGTACAGCAACACCGTTGCATTAAGATGGATGCTGACGTAATTTACGTTACAACTCTAAAGTAGGCCCTATCTGTCCAGTAACGTTACAAAAGCCATCAAATACAAGGATAAGGCGACATGGATTCAATTGCAAAATTTAAAATGTGGTACATTTATAACCATCAATACTGTCAATAATGCTGTCGATATATTATCATTTAATTGTTTTATATACATGTAAAAACATGGGGGGGGGGGGAGACCACACTTCTGCTGTAACAACATGTCTACTGATCTGGAATAAAAGTCAATTGTCTACCAACCTTGTTTTGTGTCTCTCTCACTACTGGATAAATCATAAGACATCCGTATTACTAATAAATTACTTTCAAATGGAAACGTCTTTTATCAGTTTACTTTAAAGCGCATGATTTCATGCATTGTATTGATAGATTAATTATGCATCGGAATACGTACACTTACACATGAATGACACTTGGTACCTGTGCTCGATAGCGGAGTGAAAAGTATTTGGCGATAGAATGGAGCGCAGTGTTATCAACCGAGAGATATCTGAGTGGCTGGGGACCTACACCTATCATATGATAAATAGGGATACGACCGCACAAAAAAGGCGGAGACCGCAAGTTTACATTCTTACTCTGTAAGGCAGTGTTATAAGACTGGTTAAGGCGGGCATCTTTAAAGTTTGTCACCTCTCAGAATTAAATACCGGTTTAACTTTCAACACACGTGGTAACTACAGGTCCATTTAGCAAGAAAGTGCCCCCCCCCCCCCCCCAACCCTTGAGAGTTGTACAATTCTGCATTTGCTCCTTCAGTCTCAAGATACTTACCCATTCAGGAGTCATCTTAACAGTCGGAATCTTTTATCAAACCTACCTTATAGGAATGGGATGCGCTCCATGACAGTCATGAGATATTTATCCCATCAATTCAAATAAAAAATATTTAATGGTTGCATATGCCTTAGACCAAGAAACAAGGGACGTTTCAGAAGTGAAGTCTTGAAATCACTGGAATTAAAAATATTCAAAATCAGCAAATCAGTAGAGTAATAAGTCATTTTATCCGATGAATATTGAAGTATCCATTGCAACAATCTTATGACCTAAGTGTAAACAGTAAAACAGATACCGCTTTGTTAAGGTATCTGCGCAATTCATCTGGAAAATATTACGTTTTTCTAAATTAAATTCTATTTTTCATCTTTTCAGATTTCTACCATTAGGCCTAATGGCGAAACGAGACCAGTTTCCGATGTACCTCTAGCTTTCCGATCCAAAGCAGTGAGATACAGTTTTCCAGATGAAGATAGTGGGCTTGAATTGCAAGGACTCCTGTGCAGTTTACAACATCAGTACTAAGATCCAGAGGTAGGCCATAATACAGTTGTCAGAGGAAGCATCCCAGATGGCCTGACCTTACCTCTACTTGTACAAAGAGTAGGCTCCATGGTGATCCTTCCCCCGGCGGACGTGGACTTCATGTACTGTATTCACATGATGGATCATTTTCTGTGTTGAGACGCAGCGTGAACATCCCTCTCTGAGCCCTGGTTTCTGTTACCTGAGGCTTATAGGAAAAGAGGGTTCTATATTGGAAGACAAAACCCCGATCCTGTATCATTACACTACATATAATGAATGGCACTATATAGACACTGCATTTATTGACAATAGGTGTGACGAACTATTGAAACAAGGAATTGCTTTTAAAATACCAAAAGATGTGTACGAGCCACAGGGTGCAAATATATATAGACCTGCTTTTAGAACAGTGGCGTCAACTTATCTTCAAGGATGGGGGAGAGGGGTGACTCGCATGTTTGGTTGAATGACAGGCGTGGAGGGTAGTCAAAATTAGGATAAAACAGACATGTTTATACATATATATATATATACCTTTTATTGTCTGTGTGACACATATCAAATATATATTAATAAAGTATAAGGTTTTAAAAAATAAGGTATATGTCAATTCTAAACCATTTAGATATTAATATTTCATAGTAAAATCATAAATGGAACCAAAGTCTACAATTCTATTCATTTATATATTTCAGTTGAAATATATAAATATTATTCTCTGATTATTTCCTTGCCAAAAAGTGGGGGGATATATCCCCCCCCCCCTATATTGACGCCCCTGTTTTAGAATGAAATTCACGTAAAGCGAGGCGGACGTTGTCTTTAGTTTCTTTATTCCTTGGCTCAGGCAGGCATGCGGAGGTCTGGCTGGCCCAACAGGAAAATGAACCATGACTGCGTCACATCCGGTTGTCAGGCATTGAATAAGACCCGTCCCCATAGGTCCCGCCCTGAGATAGAGTGGCGGTTCTCCTCCGATGAATCAGAGCTGCTGCTGTCACGAAACCTGAGAGAGTCTCAGAGGATGGGCTATAAAGTATCTAAGGCCCTTTTGAAGCTCCATAAAAGCCATGCTAGTGACGGTCTCGCTAATTTCTATTTGAAGACAACTTTATTCTGGGTTTGTGAGGAAATGCCCTCTCGACATCCACTCTTGGCAGCATGCTGCTGTTGCTTCTTGACAAATTGTTTCACATTTTTACACTTGGGCATCTGCCAAAATTATTTTTTACCAATGCAAACCTCATCGATGGAGTAGCAGATTAAGTAAGACAAAACTGGATGCGATGCATTCTGACAATAAGAGACGATCCCCTCGAAGTTTTGAAGGTGAACCACAGCCAGTTTTGCGTGCCAAGGAATCCTCTCAAGGAATCCTTATCGACAAAGTGAGGATAGGAATTGAACTTCTTAAAAAAACGTCTAAGCAGGAACAATCGTCAGTCATGATAGTCAACAAAATTTAAAGATTTCCTTGAAATTATTGAAATAGGCAATGTCTGCGACTATCGCCACGTCATAGTACTCTCAGTAGAAAGCTATATTTTTCTGCCTACATATCCAAACTCTATTTACCTATGACATACAGTGCCTATATGGAATGAAATGAACCGTTGCATCTGTTAATAATAATGTATTCAACTTTGATTGGAAAGGTTGCTGCAGATAAAATTCCCTTGATAGACTCAGGAGCCCCTGCAGGTCTACAAATTGTACATAAAAGTCTCGTGCTCACCACACTCTTCTCAGACACAGCTTGTTTTCATTATGCTTTATCCAAATCCGAAACTTTAAATGGAACTTTTTGGCAGAAACACTTGAAGAAATCTAAGATATTGTTTTAAAAAGGCTGTGGACTGGGAAGTATGCCCACGGTACATTAGGGTTAAGTATGCTCAATTTCTTATTCTTCTGAACATGCACAAGGAGGCGCTAATGTAACGTTACTGGAGTATATTTTCAGTGGGCAAAGTATCACCGCTGGATAGGACGTATCAGAACGTTTGCTACAGCAGATTCACTGCAGGATCTATGGACGCATTCCTGAGTGATTACGTAGCTGGAGCACCAAGTGGACAGGTTTGGTATATAGACCAGATCCTGGCCTATTATCTGTTCATGAGATGTAACACGGATTCAGAGATTCCTGTCAAAGAAAATAAAGTACCACTAGTCATTGCTATACAGAAGTCTAACGTTTACTTATGGAAATTCTGCACGTTGAGGGTTGCATTTGTCTCAGCACAGGTCACCTGCATCACGCCTTGTATGTCTTTCTCTTTGCATCTCGAACAATGACGATATCGACGCCAAGAATATGGTACTGCGTTGCGAAACTTTACCTTGACCTGTTGCTTGAAGTCCCCTTTTATGTCACGTGAAGAGAATTATATTTAGAGTTGCCATTAAACCTTTATATAATTTCACGTATTTTCCGATAGAGAGAAAGTACTTCAGTGCCTGCAATATCAAGTGTGATCAAATGAGTTGTATTTCCAATTTGTAGGAAGGGTCCAACTAAAATTAAATCGAAGTTCTTGTCAGTTGAGGCTCCAAAAAGCATATTTGAGAGGACATTCATGGTTTAACCTGGAACAAATTAAGTCTCGGGGCATGATTCTATGTCATCAAGAAAAAACGGTTACGCCTTCTCAATACCCGGCATGTAGCATGTTATTTTACATTAAAGTCAAACTCCATGGAGAGATTAATATTGAACGTAACGAAGAGGTGGTGGGTAATAAACATTATCTCGACAGGAAAGATCCTCCGTGGCCTCCGCCTTGATTGTATGCGTTCGTCCTCGTTCGTGTGTGTGCGTTTTTTGTTTGTTTACACAACATAACTCCCGCAATCATGTAAAGAATCTCATGAAATTTCAGTGCTTTTCGGGAATGTTCCAATAAGGAATCGATTATATTTTGTTGTGGATCCGGCACATGCTCCGGCTTCAGGAACATCATCCAGGAATATTCACAAATATACTGTCACTTATGCAAGGATGAACCAGGGGAATATGAGCCGAATAAGTGAATGCAAACACGGTTTTTAGGTCATCCCGCGACAGGGACCCCATCATGGCGCAGGCTTGCATGCCGTAGAATGCAGGTTTCTAGTCACATAATATTTTCTGAAACCATAATTCCAATGTCAATAACAATAAATACCTTTAAAAAATAAACTGGTATTCACAAAACACTGGTATATTGCCCCTCCTAAGTGTCATGGTCTGACGCTTAAAAACTGCAAATTTACAGTTTGGAGTCAAGAGTTGACCTTTGTGCCCGCCAGTTTTCTTGGATATTCAGCAGTGCGAGGCCGAGTCCGACCGGCAGGTCATCCGTGATGCAATGAACTCATCTGTAAAGCTAAGGTCTTCACGGTGTGCCATGACAGTTTTAAAAGTAGAGGGCGTTGAAGTACTACGCAGTAAGGTAGGGGGTTCTTTAAAATCGGATTTTAATCTCCACGAAAACGTTCATTTTTCTAACTTGATCCAATGTGTATAACCCTTTAATACTAAATATCTGAGACAGAAGCGTCAATAAAGGGGGGAGGGTATATATCCCCCCTCCCTACTTTTTTAGCACAGGAGAATGGCTAATGTAATCATACCCCCTGCAATTAAGAGAATAGTATTATATATTGGGAATTAAATATATAAATGATTATAATTATAAACTTTGGTTCCACATGTGAGTTTACTATTTAATATTATATATCAAAACGTGGTTTAGAATTAAATTATATTGGAAACATTAAACATAAGCTTATTATGTTTCACACACAATAAAAGGTATATATATATATATATATATATATATATATATATATATATATATATATATATATATAAAGCGGTTACAAATTTGAGCCATCAGTGAACGAATCATTTTGTCACGTTGAAAACCTTGTACCCGAATGATGTAAATCGTTACAACGCACTAAACCGGAATATAACATGCATCATGGCGATTCGCTTTAGGATATCAGACAAATTATTGTAATCTTTCAGCCAGTACTCCAACATCCACGTCAAAGGATCGTTTCTAGCAAAGGCAACTCTGACAACAACCAACAACTGTGAAGTACAGGAAATATATTTATATATGTGTTTCGAAGATGTAAGGGATCGTTTCGGTTTATAACACACGGGTCAACCAAGTACACCTAGGTACACGGATACATGCACGTATAAGGTTCACGTGACATTTAGTCATCATAAAATAATTTGTGATACTGTCTGGTCAACTGGCCGGTCGATAATTTTTTAGTACCGGAAAGGCAATTCTGAGAAACTGTGGCATGTTTACATCTAATGGTTAGGAGAAGAAAATGGTAAAATCCGTCACGGTGATTGTCAGAAAGTTATTGACATCTTAATTGCAGAGACCATGAAATCCTATGACATCCCTGGTTAACAAAAGATCTGCATATGTTGAACAATATTTCAGAACTGGCCCATGCGGCATGCTTTCTCCAATCGGTTTTCGTGCAACTACAAAATGGGTATAACTGAGAATGTGAATTAAATTGAGAGTATATATGCCATGTATATATATATATATATATATATATATATATATATATATATATATATATATATATGAATTTTTGGCCAGCATCTACACAAACTCATTTGTGGAATCAGGGGTAATTAATAAATCAATAATAAATTCACTATTACTCACAAAACGAGAGAAGCATGTAATCATGCATTACACAAACTACGAAACCCTGCATGTATATATATATATATATATATATATATATATATATGTATGTATGTATGTATGTATGTATGTATTTATATATTGATCACCTGTATAACTTTCAGAACATGGTCCTCACTTCCCATTTCAAGTTGTGGTTAATTCGTATGTCTCATGAAAATACCATAAAGGAATTAAGTTTGCAATATATCATAACTATCAATGTATATAAACACGTGTGTAAATAATGTACTTGGAATTTAAACTGATCAATGGGAGAATGTCGGTGTTATGGGACAAACGGTGGTGGACATTCTGAGTGACACAAGGCGACGCTCAAGCGTGCCCAGTACTTTATTGTTTCCTGTACATATAACCTTTAAACATATAAAGTTTGTCAAGAAGATAAAATAAGCAAAGGTAGTTTCTTGCAATTGACTGTTTTTATTGTTTTACAGGAATCACTTGCAAATACTCATCATGAGTCAGCTTTTCCTGATGGCACTTCTTCTGACTTCCGGTAAGTTATCTCAACAGGAAAATCATAGAAAAATACTTTTTGTACTAAGATCTCATTCATATATATATTGTTACGGAACCTAATATCAACAGATCACGTATGCGTGACGAACATAAACTTTGTCATGGAGATAAAAAAATCAGATTCTGTAAAACTAGGCAGCGTGAAATGTCTAGGGGAATGAATAAAGAAGTCAGTGTTTTTCGTTAACAAATAACTATTATTTATTCTTAAAACAACCCTAACATTACAATTCACTAAATCAATACAATTACACAGTACAACAACAGTATAACAACAAATCAATATAATCACACAGCCTAATAAACAAAGTGCACAGTATACCTGGATACCACCACTGTCACAGCGACAAGTCCTTTAAAATGTATGAGCCGGACGAATAGTTCACACAAATCTTCTCAGAGAATAACAGTCCAATGTAAAGCTCTTGTAACAATCCCGAAAGTAAACTGAAGACCAAACAAGATTCGTCACAAATCAAGAAGAAAATCTATAACTGCTGCACTTATCGGAATAGGTCCCATAAACTGACATACACGCTTCTGAGTCCGCTGGAATATTCTCTCACCTCTCTCCCGGCTCTAAAAACACAGCCCCTATTTATAACCTTTCACCCGAAAACTCTATAAAATTCCCTTTCACGAACAATCGAAAAGAATAATACATTATACACAGGACACACGCTACAGGAAACATCTCGAACAGAGATCGCCGTGTCAGGGTTCACATGTGGGCCAGCCCGGCCCGGCCCGGCCCGGCCAGGCGACGTTGCCACGGCAACGAGCTACGCGTGCTACACGAACCAAATGCCAACAGCACATGGAACATCCGTGTGCACAATAAAACAATCATCTGTAAGACCGCTGCACCTGTAAGAAAGAAGAAAGTTTTCTCAAAACTTTCTTTTTTTGCGATCTCAATCACTAAATTTTTACAACATCTCAAAAATCATCTTATTTACAACATTACATAAACATCTCGTTAACAACATTTCATTAACATCTCGATAAGCAATCAGCAAGTACATTGTCTTTCCCTTTAATGTGTATGATTTCAAGGTTGTAATCCAAGAACAGACCCCATCTCAACAATCTTTGATTTTTTACACTTTAACTTGTGTGAGGAGATTGTGATCACTGAAGACGATGATAGGCATGACTGATGAAGTAACATTAACTTCAAAATGTTGCAATGCCAAAATCAAAGCCAATCATTCTTTTTCAATAGTAGAGTAGATTTTCTGGTTTGCATTAAACTTTCTTGAGAAATAACAAATTGGATGATCTTTGGAGAGAGAGAGAGAGAGAGAGAGAGAGAGAGAGAGAGAGAGAGAGAGATTTGGCAGTGAAGTTATACAGAAAACAGACTAAGGGCTCACTGGTCTTCGGACCACAGGCCCTAAAAATCACCAATAGCCATTTTTGTTTCGTCTGTATAATATTATTAATGATATAAATATTAATGATTGATCATTGTAATGTTTATGACCTCAATTTATTTAGCCTATGCTATACTGCTGCTTTCAGTTCCTGGTTGTCCGTTATATAAGGTGGGTACGATGGACATATCATAACCGTGTAGGCCAGAAACGTCACATCTCGCAGCCGGACAGTGTCTCGAATGCCTGCAAAGGCAAAATATTTATCAATCAAAACTGTGGTTATATTTTTTATTTCAGTGTCAGTTGGAGTAATTATGTTGGTGCTAAAATTTATTTATTCTCATTTTATTATCATTCTGAATTACCATGCTGTAACTAAGAACAGTGAAAACTTTGAAATACGGCCATACGTGAGACCAGAAAAAATTGTTCTCAATTCACAGGTAGATTCATTAGACAAGTCAGTTATAACCAGTGTGAATGCATTCTGCATGGTCACGCAAAAATGGTCTTAATAGACAAATGATATGTTCCACTATACATGCAGTTTTTTTTTATTTAGCGCTACTGGGCGTTACCGGCACCTGCTCTTCGACTCAGATAGCGGCCTGTTTAGAAGGAACCATGTTTGATGGTGAAAACGTCGACCAGCTTCAACGGGACAGCTTGAGTACGGTGCCGACCGCAGAGCAGTTTGAAACATTATGCACGTGAGTAACCTGTCATTTAGTTGGGGCGTGTTCACGTTTGCTAACAGCACATACTCCTGTTACGATACAAAGACGCATGGTTCAAATACACACAAACATGTATCTTAAAATACCCACTGATCGATCGAGTAGATTGTTTTATTTCATTCGTGTTTCGTGTATCAAATATATGAGATGCATGGCAAATAATAAAAAAACACTTCTCTCTTTGCCGCAATTATTGCTAGCCTTTACCTCATTTCTGCTAATAATATTGCATGATGCCAGAATTATTTTGTATAAAAGTTTAAGCTAGTAGAAATTGTTATTTACGGTGATCCCCAATTTTTAGCTCAGCTGACTATAAGTCATCTGAGCTATAGTCATGGTCCATTGTCCGTCGTCCGTCCGTCTGTCTGTCCGTCCGTCCGTCTGGATGTCCGTCCGTAAGACTGGCACGTTTCGACACCGTTGGACCTACGAATCTGAATTTTGGCATACAGTTAGATGTCCCCATAATCTCCTACCATGCCAAAAATTGGGTCAATAGGACTTCGTTCCTTTGAGATATTAAGGAAAAACCTCAATTTTTTATTAGAAATCTATTTTCACACTTCAGGACTGCCTAATATCAAAACCACTCATCTGGTTTTCTTCATATTTACCATAAATATTCCTCTATATAGTTCCTATGTACATGCCAGATATTAAGTCAGTATTATATAATTTAAAAAAGTTATGGGCCCAAACATAATGGACTTTGTAAAAAATCAGGAAGATATTTGGTCACTTAAGACCAAAAGTGTTAAAGGTAGGGACTTTTTTCGAGTAATACAACTTTAATTAATCAAAATTTAATTGTATACCAAAAATTATATCAAAATCTGTTAAATTTTTTTAAATATTGGCAAAAATATAAAATTGGTACCTTAAATTTTGCCCAACTTTGGCCATGGCATGTTTTTTTCCTGTTAGTACCGTGGATTTAATTTTCACACCATGTATACATAAGGATTTAATCTGTTAAAATCTGAAATTTGAAAATAAAAGCTGCAAAATTAGGCTAGTTATTGAAATTTTTTGGAGGCTCTTGTTGTTTACCCTTACATTGTCAAGCAATCCACTTTGATGACTGTAGGTCATTCAGTGCACATTTCTATGCTCCCCAGGCTGTTGACATAATTTTAGATGTCCCCAAAATCTCCTACCATACCGAAAATTGGGTCATTAGGACTTTGTTCCTTCGAGATATTAGGGAAAAAAACTCTGTTTTCCATAAAAATAAGCCATTGTTACACTTCAAGGCTGCCTTATATCAAAACCACTGATCTGTTTTTGATCGTATTTAGTATTCACATTCTTTTATACATTTTCTATGAACATACCAAAAATTCGGTCAATATTGGGTATTATTTTGAAGTTATGGGCCAAAACATAATGCAATTTTTAAAAAAATCAGGAAATATATTTACTCACCTAACATGAGAATTGCTGAACCTAGAGCCTTATTTTCAGGAATATAACTTTATTTAATCAAGATTCAATTGTTTACCCAAAATTAGATCTGAATTTTGCAAATTTTTCAAGTTATTAGCATAAATAAAAAATCAATACCTTAAATTTTGTCCAACTTTGGCACTGTTGATTTAATTTTTCCAGCATATATGCATAAGGATTTAATCTTTTAAAATCTGTACTTTCAAAAGAAATTGATTGGAATGAATAGCTTTTATCATGTTTTCATACACCATGTCAAGTGTTGTTTACATCTAGCCCACCTAGTAGTACAGCCTTCACTTGCATTATGTAACCCACCCCAGGCAGCTTACCTTGGCCCAGCTTGGCCACTACTAGCAGGCTTCCCCTCTGCCCTGCACTCATCCCCCAGCTGGTGCATAAACTAGATGAATGTTATAATTTTCTGTATTTTATTTTATTCTTGGACATGCTACATTTTAGATTTTGTATTGAACCACCAGGGTTACAATGATTAAAGTGTACATTTAATTGTGTCCACAAAGTGGTGTATTGCTGTGAAAGTGTGCATGTTCATGAGATAAGTAATCCCTTACTTCAGAAGAGTAAAAACTTCACCAGGTGTGAAATTGACTATTAATTCCAGTAATTAATTAAAAATGGGATAGTAATTAGCACAATGATATTGTTTGTCCCTCATTCAACCAACAGTGTGTATACTATTTTATCAAATTTACTTTTATTTTATTTTGGTGAAATAAAATTAAGCATGTCCTGAAAACTCCAATGTTCAAAACTTTTTAATAGTGATTCAAAGAATATTCTTGTAGATGCCATGTTGTGGCATTATTTTCTTTTAAAATCAGTTTAAACATTTATGATTTAAAAATAATAAAATATATGTGTATGCATAATATGACCCAATGTTTTTTACTCTGTATATATAATGATTGCAACTTTTGCAACAATTCTAATATTTTAAATTATATTTTCAGTTTTTTTAATTAAAAATTTATAAACCTGTAATTAAAAAAATGATTCAGATAAAAACTTCTTAATGGAAAAAGTGGATCTGCTTAAAAAAATAGGATTATATATAAACTTAAATGCATTATTCTCTTGAAAGTGAAATAAAGGTATTAGTCCATTCTGTCCACTTGCCTGTCCATCTGTAAATTTTCGTATGCAACACAGTATCTCAAAACTTTTACTGTGTTTCTTCATGACAGTCTTGTCAGAGTATTAGTTTGCAATCATATATTTAGAACTTTACTATAACCAAGTAGGAGGGCCCCTTTCCTCTTAGCTTTTCATATTCTTATATAAATGAAAAACATTACAATAGAATATTTCTTCATCCACCTTCGTGCTGCCCTCACTTTTCCCTTCTCCGAACCCCATCCCAAAGATAGCCTCAGTAAGCAAGAACAAGATGAATCAGATATATTCATACTTTAATATTTTGTATAACTATTCGTCCATAGGTACCTACGTACATGCCAGAAATTATGTCAATATTGTGTAATATATAGACATAGTGGGCATCACAATAATGTACATTGTCAAGACTAAAGAGATATTGTGTCATACAGTCACATATTCATAAATCACTTCATCAGCATAGTTAATCATAACATCATATCTGTCAAATTGAACGCTTGCAGACTACCATACACTTTAGATCCTTCAACAAATAGCCTTATCATCATTCTACTACTGCTTATTACTGCTGTCATTGCATTCATATTTGCTCAAATATATCACAATTTTCAACCCCTCCTAAATAAATAAAAAATAAACCACTTTATTTGACTCTATTAATCCATCAGTCAGGTAATTTCATTTATCATTTACTCACATATTACATTACATTCCTTTATAATAGCCCAACATGTACACGATATTCATAAGCTTTATCGACTCGATATAGTATCACAGTGGAGAAACATTTATAGTCCAATCACGATCAGCTGAGCGCCGTGACCCATGGGTCCCTTGTTATCAGCGTCATTTAACGTTCATGCTGGAAAATATTCATTTTTATATTCACTTTTAATCCTTAACTGGTGCATCATAGGCTTGGTTTGCTGAGGGGGAGAGGGCATCCAAAGGAGAACCGACAGAAGCCCCCACCCCCCCACCCCCCCAACCGAAAAATATAAGAACACGCGCTCAAAATACCCTGATAACCCCCCCCCCAAACACACACACACACACATCCTTATCACGAAGAGGGCAAAATCATTCCAAGTCTAGTTAAATTTCATAATTTTCTTCTCTCACATCGCATAATGTTGAATATGTCTTTTAATAAGAATTATAAGAAAATATTTTTAATCATCTTTAGCACTATCTATTTAATAATGGGCATTAGATTTAGATATTCAAAAATATGAGCTAACCTTTATAAGTCAATGAAGCAATTGATGTATGCAGTATCAGGACTAGCTGTTCTTAATATAAGATGCATGATTGAAAGAATTTGATAAAAAATATTACAAAACTATAAAGTGACTGACAAAATTATCTGTAAATTCAAAAGTTATGTGTCATATTAGGTAAAAAGTGAAGAGGCACCCTTCTGCCCGAGGGGCCTTTATAGGCCTACTACTCCGGTATCTTGGGAGTCCTATTCTGCGCAGTATGCTGCGAGAGATTCGTTTTGTGTAGGAATCAAATACGAAAACTGATCAAACCCCATTCTCCTTGAGCCATTATTTTTCAGTTCAGTGACTTCCAGCGGGTGAGGGGCTGCTGGGGCAACTTTCAGCGCGAGTGTGACGATGACGTGTCAACAAACATAGAGAGTATCAACGGGATGTACGACTACAAGTGTGGGGAAGGAAAGGAGAGTGAGTCTCACACTGGCACAGCTGTTAAACGAAGTCATGTACAAGGAGACAGAAAAACAGTCCGGCCTTCCATAAGCTTGTTTATTTTTTTTTTTTAACTGATGATATAATTAATAATTGTGTAGGTTAACTTGACTTATTTATGAATTAATCGAAATTGCATATTTTAATACGATATTGGTAGACACGAAAAGGACTGAAAAGTCAAAATGCAACAGCTGCTGAAAACGGTTCTTTGATCGGTCCAAGGAGATTATAATGAGACTAAAACTAAAACTCATATCTTTCAATTTAATTATATCTTTAAGGCATCTTTATCTAGTAGGGGACTCATATGAGCTCCTTGCCAAGCGATACTGCGATACTCGGGGGAGAACATCGCGATATGTCAGGGATAACGTCGGTTGCCAGATCAAACAGCTTTCACATCTGGGTGCGATGTTTCTGATCAAGATCGCAAGAAACATCGGCCGGGACCCGCGTTCGAAGTAGACTCTCCTGTCTAATGTTATCCTACTTGACTGGCCCAAATTGCCATGGATAGCCATGCAGGAAAGAACAGAAAGACGTGTCTCAGAAATGACCTTTGCATGGTGATGATACCAATATAATCATTGAATATATGGTAATAACCTCGAACGTCTTCTGGGTCTATATATTATCTTTTCCGTATCCTTGTACAGCATTTTATTAAATAATTCATTACCTTTCACGATGCTTAATTTAATGTGACAGTACGGTTTATGCAGACAACTTACTGAACGACTGTTAATGTATCGACTGTAATGATATCAAAACGAAACTCCTTATGTGCAAAACAAATATATGAATGTTAAATGTGTACAATGATTGTTTCAGAATTTATGAACAACGTGGGCTGCTATGGCAAGATTTCCGTCAGGAATTCAGTGCTACGATGTGTGCAAATTTTTCAGAGAGAGTCGTCTTCAGACGGAGGAGGAGGGAAAGCAATGTGTGGGTACGTAAAAAAATCGGATACGATCAGTCTCAGGGTGCGCCATGATTGTTGTGTATTAGATACTAGTGTACACGTATACACATGATATGGTTTGTACTATAATATGTATCATAAAATAGGAGTGTTTCCGTAGATACGAAGCCTTATCCGCCGATTTCTCAACACTGTTTTTAAAGTTTCCCATCCGGTGCCGTAACGTTCAGTACGGGTATTCGTGTGCTTTTCAGAAAAGCCCCAATGCCATGTGCCAAAGGACTCAGGCTCTCAAGTGTATATAATTAATATGTCGTTGTTATATCGCAACAAAGAAAAAACGCCCTGACTTCTTTTCCATTGGCCCACCTACATACATAACTAAATGGTAATGCAAGGCGGGGCAGAGGGGTCTTTCATATTCACTCTACACTGCATTTTCCCATAAAGATGTTTTTTTTTATGTATTTTAAACATACAATAATGAATTATATCTTTAATTTTAATATATGTTGAGCTAAATTGATAAGTTATATCACCCAAAATTCACTTTATACAGAAACATGAAATTTTATCTAGACAACGTTTCTTAAGCAGGATTGATTTTTTTTTCCTGCGTGGTGACGTCATATTATGGGTTAATCTCCACCAGAGGTCGCGTCCGTTGCAAGTTTACAATATGATAATATGTTTGCACTTCCACCATTCTTATCTATTCCTTGGTAATATATGGATATTAGTTAATTTATTCGCCTAGTAAAACGGATTTTAGAGGCTCCAAATATTGCTAAATTGCGCTCCCCGCTGTCAGCGGAACTCGGAATCTTACTTAGTAAATTCTGCCCTCATCCATACCGCTCGAACACCGACATAAACTTATATGTGTATTAACGATTCATCAAGGTGTCTAAAAATTTTGCAAACTGACGAGTGAAACAAGTACCTGGGTACATAGCATCGCTGTGAGCGGAACTGACAGGTGGCGCCACCTACATTCACATTCAGGCTGCAGACATCCAGGCTTATATCTCAGGACTGGTTTGACGTGTCCTCCTGAAAATTTGCATGTTTATAGATCTCACATAGTTCTTTATCATACGCAAAACTGGTGGCGCCACCTGCGACCGTTTTGCACAGCGTCCGTCTGTTTGTCTGCCGTGGGATAAAATCACTCATATCTCGGCAGTGGTTTGACTTATCTGCCTAAAATTTTGCATGTATATACATCTTGGATAGCTTTCTCGAATCTGTGGCAGGTGGCGCCACCTACATTTATGTTTACGCTCCAGACATCCATGCTAATATCTCAGGACTGGTTTGACATATCCCCCAGAAATTTTACATGTGTATAGATCTTACATAGCTCTTCATCATACACAAACTTGGTGGCGCCACCTGCAAACTTTTTTTGCCCAGCGTCCTTCTGTTTGTCTGATGTGGGATAAAATCACTCGTATACTAGCAGTGGTTTGACTTATCTGCCTAAAATTTTGCATATGTATACAACTGGGATAGCTTTCTCGATTCTGTGGCAGGTGGCGCCACCTACGTACAAATTTCGGCTGCAAACATCCATGCTTATATGCAACACACCTCACTCTATTTCCCCTTGCCACTCAAGCCTTGGCTCCCTTCACCTGTCCCACTCTGATTTCGGCGGATACACGTAGTCGCTTGTCGACTACCCGTATTCTAGTTATTAAGTTTACTGGAAGGCCTAAAATCGACATCGATAGTTGTAATAGACTTTATATATCATTGGTTGAATGTAGTACAGTGTACCAGTCTAAAATGCACGTAGAACCATATTTGGGTCAAATCAGATTAGCTCAGTTGCCGCCAAAATTACAGGGGCATGACCACCAGAGGGCAGCAGATAAAGTCACATCCTGGTACCCGGGCGATGTCGCCCGGGTACCAGGATGATAAAGTTAGACAAAAAAAAATATTCGTAGCATATGGGAAATATAGGAGACATATAATAATAAGAAATTATGAGGGTGTCATTTATTTTGTCATATTGAATGGGACTGAAAGTTGTGTAACTGATAACTGTGCTTGCTATAGTTTAAAATTTGACTCGGCGTCATAATACCCATGAGTTACTTGTAATGATTGTACACCAAATGTATTTCCAATACTTTTTTTCAGGCGTAAATATCATATTCATGACTAAAGCATGGCTGAATATGGCTAGCAGAATGTAATTTCAGTCTGCACATACGAGCCACCCATTCCGATCTACTAACCTCTGGAAAACAAAGCAGCATATACAAGCTCTACAGCAAATCCTCCTAGAAATATGGGGATTCGATCAAAAGAAAGATAAAAAAGAAAGATTCAGAATCCTATTTTTTTTCAGGATCATAAATGAATTCAAAAGGTGTCATAGTTCTGCAGTGAGGCGAGCTTGTAACAACGAGGCGGCGAGTTTCATAGTGAATCTACATGAAAATGCTTTCAAACCCCACAAAAGAATCCTGGGCTGCTCGGAAAATACTGGTCAGTTCAGACAATGTTTAATATGTTTTATATTTAATGTACATGTATTATTTAATATATATACTGTTCAACCTGTATGTAATTGATTACCCACAGTATTCTGCACTCATTTTGTAATTTTAGCTAGGAGTCACGATATAAATTTGATATTTTAGGTATGTCTTTGATGTTTGGAAAGAAATGGTATTTTGGTGGGAAAAATGGGACAACATTTTAAACACATGGCGGTAAATTCCATTTTGAAAACGGAAAGCCTCGTCTGCATTAAACACTCTCCACACAGAGTATATCGCGTTTTGCTGGTTCCCCGTTAACAAATTTGGGTTGTTTAACATATTCAGTGATTTTTTTTAAGTTTCTGTGAATAGTATTCTGATGAATTAATTTTTTGTTTTGTGATATTTGAAATCTTTTTTTTCTCGTCAATCATTAAACGGTTTGTTGATGGACACATGTCGATAATTTTCTTTAAATGTTTTTATATAAATACAACAAACTGCTAATCTTTCAACGATGTGTTCTTAGTTTTCACAAGTTCGGGAGGTCAGAGAAATAATGCGGATGCATTATATTTGCATAATGACATTTGACATCACATTGCTTTTTTTCTCAGTAATCATTAAACGGTTTGTTGATGAACACTTGTCCATAATTTTCTTAACATGTTTTCCATATAAATACAACAAACTCTTAATCTTTCAATAATGTGTACATCTTTTCACAGGTACCGGAGGTAAGGGAAATAATTCGGGAGGAAAAGGACAAAAGGGAAACAAGGGGAACAAGGCCGACAAGCGGGCACCTGGTGTGGTCGTCTGGTTGATCACGGCTGCAGTTGTTGTCGTAAATGCTGCCACCTAGGAACAGGCACAGGAGCCATGAAATCTGAAGAGAAGAGGTGAAAGATTCTGAGACACAAAGAAATAATCCCGGATATTACATCTTGTGTTGAATCGAACATCCACCATTCAGCACATGACTATCTTACTCTATCTAACTCTGCCTCTCTTATTGTAGTTAAAATGATAATCAGAACATATATATTTTAAGATATCTTATATGCCATAACCGAAGGCGTGAGTATATATAACCGGCTAGCCTGGTCTTATGTGGAGCCCGGAGACGTGTTAACCACACCATTAATAGTCTTTATGACTTTAAAATACTCAGGTGAGTTTCCTGGCTCGATTTAATGTGGTAAAAAGCCGACAGGTTTCAATGACTTGAAAGAATTTTATCAATCTGGTGATGTTACAAGGAACGTCTTGAATTAAAACAAGCGGGTTGTCTATATTAAGTCTATCATATCTGTAACTATTGCAACTGTTCATCGTTACGGTGCTTTTGTGGTCCACTTAAACTGCATACTTTGTGTGATTTGGCTTCTCGAGAACCACGTAATTTGCTAACGTCAATCCAGGGTGCATATAGTCGTCTCACGATAAATTACAAGAATTAATGGGGCGACAGCAGGTAAACTCGACTTTACTTGACCCTTGACCCCACCCCCCCCCCCCCCCCCCCTCCCGGTGGCAGAGGCACCTGGCTCTACTTTTTTGTCTTAACCCCTCGGAACTCCACCTGTAACTATTTTTGTCTTGTAGGTGTATTAATAGTTCATGGGTTTGGTGTCTATAAATATACAACAAAATACAAAGCACTGATGAAACAGCGAGTAAGATAATGGTCAGAGTAGGCCCACGCCTAGGCACAATGTCAAGCTTATATTGGGGGGGGGGGGGGGGGGTGAAAATGCGGTCATGTTCAGTTAAAGATGTCAATTATTTTACTTTGGATATTAGGTTTACATTAAATACAGCGCTCCTTCCTAGTCATAATATTATCTGCAAAAATCCGTGCTAAAATTATTTCCTTACTCTTATATACGCAGCAGAAATACTAGACCCATGACCAGCTCTCTTCTTTGACAATACGTTTACGTCACGTACAATACCAAACCCTTGAGTACCTGGTCTTGTCATATGCAACCATGTATTAGTAAAGACATTTCCCTTTTTAGCCTCATTCTTTGAAAATGTGTTTGCTATAAGAGTAAAAATCTGAGGCAAAACAAGTGACTCGTTTCAATAATTTATTACAGACTTTGCTCACAAGTTTCCAAGAAACCCTCGCAGAAAAAAATAGTTAAATTGCTGAATATTTATATGTATATGAGTGATTTTCACAGATCATTTCTGAATAAAGCTTAAAGCCATATTTCTTTCCGACACTTTAAAGGGGCCTAATCACCTATAAAGCCTGTTGAGTTGACACGAAAAATAGCTTATTTCCATTTAAATTAATCTATACCTGCCAAAATATTGTCTTGAAACCGTTTGCTTACTCCTGTAAACGAGTGTTAAAAACAGTGAAGCGCGATAGCAGGTGTCAACATACACAGTGCGTCGGGCCGTTTGCTGCGCGGAGCCACAACACGTGCCAATCAGGAGATACCCTGACTGACTTGGCCCAAAAAATGTAATACATGTTTCAGCTGGCTGAAACACCCTGAATTGATCCTCAAAATCGGACCTCCGGTCAAACGGCCTTGTTATGATAAACAGACTGTGTTTACCAACACGCAGGACCATAACAAGGTGTTTAACAGTCGTATGCGAGGAAAAGATACTGTGTGCTGGAATGGTTTTGCTCGGAAACTTTTGTATAAAGCAAAACTGAACTGATGGTGTGAAAAAATAGGAATAATATTGCTCCTGATTATGTCCCTTTAAACTACATGGGTAAGGTATTGTTACTATGTGTGACTGTGAGAACCACACACTATCACACTTAGTCACACACACATACACACACATATATAGAGTGTGCCAATAAATCGATTATATCGTTTTCTTTCATAATCGATTAAATCGATTGTATTTGGCATAATCGACCATAAACAATAATGAATACACATCCAAATGTTACATTACCCGATAAATATTCTTATCCAGTCAGAGATATAAGAGATATGATAGGACACAAAACAGCGAACACCATTGAAACCTAACCTTGTGCGACAAATAAGTGTCAACAACCCGGGCATTACCTTGACCTAACCTATTTGATCAATACTTTAGGTATAATTCTATACAGAAGTTTTCACGGTAATAGAGATGATACATTATTAATCGATTAATAATCGATCATCGATCATATGTATATATATATGTATGGGATGTGGCCTCGGAAAAACTACCTGAAGGGCATAAAAACTATGAATAAGTTTATTACCATGTCTCGCTACTTGTGGGAGATAGGAATTTTGTTCATTTTCCTCCAAGCCTATCCCTTTGGCTGTGACAGAATGTTCTCTTATATGGCAGGTTTATTATCTTTGCTTCATTTAACACGTCAAATCTGTCATGGCTACATATCCATATTTCCTGAATACGTTTTCGTACATTTTTTACACTTTAATGTGACAGAGTTTATGGGAAATGAGAGAGGGTTTTTCCAAATGACAAAATCCGCAGCCGTACGCCGTAACCCAATCCGCACCTCTAGAATTCACGCACGTATGTCCTTGTACATGGCCGCCCTTACCCGCGTCCACAACCGCAACCCTACAAGAATTCACATGGCTATACGTTGGTCTTTAAAGAGTACTCTCTAATACGCCCTGTTAAAGAAAACAGAAATGTAGAATAAGAGGATGAGGAATCACATGGGCGGATACAGGATTAAGGAACGGGAGAGGTCCAACCCAGGAGGACTAAAGACAAAACTTTATAAAAGCTCCCCAGGTCCGGAAAGGGGGGGGGGGGGGGGTCCAGGCCGCATAAATTGGTCTGAAACCCTTAAAACCGGTTCCAGACCCACTGGACACTCCCCCTGGATCCGCTTCTTAATCATGTTTAGTTTTGTTTACTTGCAGATATGTACTATTCACCAAAGTAGTGCCAAGCAAATCTTAAGTGATGAAACGTAACACAATCTGGTTGATACTGGCATTACTCTCTTAAACAAGATATACTATATTCAAGGGCTATTCACAAAACAAAGATAAAGATTCGAAACATTAGTTAATGCTTGTAAAGCAAAGATTAAAAAAGAGTAATCAGTATAAATAAAAATACATAGTACTTTTTATTGAACATAAAATGCCCAAGCCACCCGTTCGGACATCCAGCTACAGCGTGGCCCCTTTATCCTCGCATTAATTCAGTCATTTCCTGTGACAATTTGTCCTATCACATTTTGACTTGTGACAGTTTATCCTGTGACATTTTCTCATTTTTTTTTATCTTAAACAGTATTTAATTTTAAATGATTGACACGTTCGAAAAGGGAGACATTCACAATATTAAACATTCTTTTTTATGATCGTATCATCAGCACATACAGCTGGTTCCGCCAACGAATGTCAAGGTCTGTGCCCCCATGGATGCATAGATTCACAAACGCTAGGCAAACTTGCTACCGTAGAGAATAGAAAGGTTCCACAATGCGGTAAGACCAAAAATGTATGGTTTCCTGTCCCATATTATTGTTTTTATTTTGCGTCTGCATATTTCCCATGAATGTTTAAACTTGTGCTCCTACATTTATGTTAATATGTGGTAATATGTGCTTTGATACTTTGATAAGCATGTGCATGCTTGCACGCACTTTCGTCTATACTTGTGAAAGGGAGCTAGATTGTATTGTAACCGAAATTGGAAAAGTTAATAAAATATCCAATTTGTTCATTGCAAAGGCACCAGCTTAAATGGTAAAATTTGGAAAGGTTTACGAAAAGGTAAATGGAAGCAGTTTTTATATGTAGGCTATTTACTTTACCTGATTAAATAACTTTTAAGAAAGGATACTAAGTCAACAATTAATAATAAACAGCGCCGTTTCGGCCATCTGACATTAGAGAGCCAGACTAGGGTCAGAGTGCTTTACACCCTGTGTCGAGGACTACTGTAACGCTCAGTGAAATGGAAATATTTTTACCATTTTGACAAGTCCTCATGGCCTACAAGTAGGCTGTCACTTGGCATAAACCATGCATCACTCAAAAAACAGATTGGTTGAATCAACCAAAAATTGGTTGAATCCAACCAATTTAATTGGTCAAAATATGTCCAAAAAATTTATTGTTAAAAACAACCAATTTATTTTGGTCGTAATCAAACAACAGGTATTGGTAAAATCAACCTATATATTGGTCAGAGCAACCAACATAGCTGATCATTTAAACCAACAAATTTGGTCAGTTTGACCAAAATAATTTGGTTATTCTCAACCAATGTACTTTGGTTGAGGTCAACCAAAACAAATTGGTTAAATCAGATAATAAAATTGGTCACACCAAGTTTTATAACGTTTAAGCAATCACAACTGATGCATCCTGTACCTTGTTGATACTTAGCCTCTAAAGTTGGTATAAATAATATGAATAATTTTATTGTTTTGCGGGCCTTTTGGCCAAACTAAATTATGATACCTGATAAAAGTCTTAATTTTTGTCAGTCTTGGTGAAATCGATTACACAGATGTATCTGATAATAATAATAACTGTAAATTATTTGTTTCAGAGCTTCACTGTGAAACTGGTTTCAAGTATCTGTTCCGTCCTGAGGTACCCTCTGAAGGTTATTTTGGGTCATGCTACAAGTTCTATCGAAAACATCTGACATACCGCCATGAAGCAAAGTAAATATACCAGCGTCAGGAAGCACAGCTTGCTGGACTGGAGACAGTTGAAGAATGGGAACATATTAAGGCCACGCAACAGGAGAACAAGAGGCTCTTTGTCAAACGTATGAATTGTTTGTCTTCAGCCCGGAGAAAAGTGCATGTATAAACAATATTTGGGTGTTTTATCACACACGTACGTTCAAGCCCAGTTTGAATCTAATGAACTGTAGGCCAACTGAAAAATGTCGTATAGGTAAACTGGACTTTCGCATGTATATTCCTGGATGCAAGCTTTTATGGTAATAGAATTATACACCTCAGCTTCAATATATATATTGTAGCAAAACATTTTAAATAATAATATCTTAACTTTTTCCTAGCAAAGTTTGAATTTTTGTTTTATATATTAGCTCGTACGTACAGTAGGCGCATTTGTCGCAATATGTCATCGTCATCTTGCAGTTTGCTGTTGATAATGCAACCTGAATATATCTGTACTGCTTGACAGGGGATAAAAGCGTTTGTCCCATTTTGAGACTTGGGTCAGATGATGCCCAAGTTTTATCTTTTACCTTTATGTGCATATACACAGAGTCTGTCATATTAAATTTGATATTATGCGAAATTCCATAGTCATATAGGCAAGATTTATTAGTTTTTTGCAGACCTTTGACAGACGGAGCAAAAACCACTATATCATCAGCGTACATAAGATGATTGATGATATTTTTGTCAATTCAACATCCAATTGTTCGCGTGTTTAATTTAGAGCTCAAATCGTTTATGTAAATATTGAACATGAGTGGCGACAACACCCCTCCTTGTCGAACACCATTAGTGGCTGTGAAATAGTCCGACCTGATCGAGTTCCATCTTACAGAGATTATTTGGTGCATATACCAGTAATACACGATTCTGACAAGGTATAAAGGAACACCGTATCTTAAAAGCTTGTAGAATAATGTTGTATGACAGACTCTATCAAAAGCCGATGATGCATCGAGAAAACACACAAACACATGTGAAACCCATCTTCTGGTAAAATCGAAGAATCTCTTTTAGCAACCCTACGCAAAGCTCTGTGTAGGGTTAATAATAACAACAACAACAATATTATTATTATTATTATTATTATTAATAATAATATTATAACTTGCATACTTAAAAATGCGGTTGAATAAAATGTTTGCTTGGAATATATAAATATATATATAAACCTTTTTATGTTTGCTTTCACAGGAACAGGGATTTTGTTTTTTTTGAGAGAGGGTACTGGACCTCGGGGACCGACTTAAACAGGAAGGTGTATGGATCTGGGAGGCCAGGGGGACCAAGTTTGAGTACGACAACTGGTTATTTGGGCAACCCAATAACCTTATTGATGAGGACTACATGGTCTTTGAGCCATTGATAGGTTTGAGTGGATTGACGTGCGGGCGAACGCTGAAACGCAAGCTGTGTTCTGTGAACAAAATGCGACTTGCAGTGAAAACTGGTCATAACATTAACAGTATGAATTTTCAACATCTTTAATTTACACCCTAAAGAGCACAATCAGGCCTAATTTGGCTGGCGAGAGTTTTTAGTTTTCAGATACAAAGGGTTTTGGCAAGAAATGTTAATTCCACTCTATAAGGCTTCAATAATGACACGATGGCTCTCAACATACCAAAATAAAGATGTCAGTGGGAGAATGGCAATCTCCGAATTGCAACATGCGGAGATAAGAATAGCTGTTAATTGTTCTTAATAGGAAACACCAGTCGGACATGTTGTAATCAGGTATATGAATGTCTTCCCTAGACGTTAATACTTCTATGCTCCTCGATTCCCCTCCATTATAGAAATAGTTTCTGAGTGTTTTCAGCTGCATTGCAAAAGTTTAAGCTTCAGAAAAAAAAGAATCAGATTTCTAAGTCAGATTTATAAGATCCTGGTCTATTTGCCAACGTCATGTATTTACATGTATATATATGTCATGATATATACATACATACATACATACATTCACACACATATATACACGAAACCTACGTTATCTATTTTATAGATATTATGGCCCTGTTTGTTTGGGGGTTTTTTTTGTCTAAATCGGCTTACATGAAAGGAAAATTTCTTATTTCATATATAAATTATATAAGGTTTTTTTTTCTAAAGTTTCACCACAGACATGCATAATACACTAGACCACTGAATAACAACATTATGACTTATTCTGTGCAGAGTTTGAACTTCTGCTTGTCCTATAATAGTTTAGTTTTACCTGAGGGAGTTTACCGTTTTTGTCTTGTATGTTTTGTTGATAATACAACCTAAGTATACCTGTCAACAACTCTAGGCTGACATTTGCCAAGAATAAACCGAGGTGCAGCGGATGAACGTGTCCTGCCTTTACCAAATAAAAGCATCCAGACTGGTTTTGTTTGATTGTATTTGATTAAGTAAATATCCCTTAGTCTATGATATTATTAAGCTTTTGCAGTTATGTAACCGAAATTTCAAATAAATCCATGTCGTTTGCATACATGAAATGGTTTACGATATTACCGCCTGTACAACATCCAACTGGGGGGGGGGGGGGGGGGGGGGGTTAAAACAAATTTTTCACCCCCCCCCCCCGCCCTTGCACCAGGGGAACTAATACAGTGGTTCTTATTAGTCTTAATGGCCTGGCATTCCCCATCCAGAATCCCTGGATCCGCCGTTTACGTTTAATTATAATGAGTCGTAGCTTCATTAATTAAGTAATGTATCTGTAACTGCCCATCTCTTGTGTATGTATATATAAACTAAATTCCATCGAAAAACAAAACCAATTATATTGTAAGAATGTTTCAAAAGCTACGCCAAAAAAAACCCCTACTAATGTAGAAAGAACAGTCCCTCAAAACAAGCCTGACTGGTTCATATCTGTCTATATAATTTGGATATATGAATAATGTAAACTTATATCAATTCTTAGAATTTCCTAAAATTGGAACCTTTACTCTTATTAACTGTCCCTTGCAACCACAGGGTGAAGGATTCTCTAGTGCAAATGACATTTATTTTTTTTTAGGATGAATAAAAGTTCATTTCTGCAGATTTATAAATATGTAAAAGACCTTTTTGAAACTTGTAAAAAAAAAGTTTGAAAACGCCGAACCAACCGCACAAAGGCTATTCGTTTTGTTGATATCAATGTGTTTATAACATGGGGGGCAAGCCAAAATGATCCAGTCACATTCAACAAGGACATTTGTCGGCAAGTCAGGCAAAACACATGTTTGCGACTGATAACCATTGACCTTTCTCATATATGCAACCAACCATCGTTTGTCAACATTGCTGTGTTTACTAAGAGCTTGTAGAAAAACAACCTCATACATCGATCACAGAGACATTATAAGAACATTTCTTAACATGAATTACCACGAGTTAACTAATATGTACCCAGAGAAAACAAAAAAAAATCACATAAAATTCTATAGAAACGGCAGGTGAATAGCTGGCTTTAATTATAATTAAAACTGTATTCTTTAAGCTTACTCGTGCAAGTGCATCTGATCAATTTATATCTGACCCCATCGATCTGGTTCCAGTAAAAGTGACATACATGGGTGTTCTTATTCAAGGAGATCGGGTTAAACATTTCTGACTGGCGCAAAATCGGGTTTGTTAATGATCGTGTTGGTTTTAGGTCAAATTCACATTTTAAGTGTTCTTTGCCACATTGTCACATTTTTTTCAGCATTTCAGACTAAAAAAATACTTGAATGTACTTTTATTGTATTAGCAGAGCCAGATTAGGCAAATGATAAATAATCAGTTAGAAAACCACATAGCTTCAGTCCTGTTAGTGTTTGATTATGTTTATTTGAGTGTATTCTGTTTTCGGTACGCACGTTTATAAATAGAATATATCAATAAATGAACAGACAGAGGCAGAAGAAGAAATAGCATATAATTATTTTAATAGTATTGCGTTCATCATATTATTTCACAAATTGCTTGAGTACTTATCCCATCTGTTTAGTGAGTTAGTCTTTGCGAAGACCTAAACGGTCAGTTAGCAATGGATTCAACTTACCAAAATCAATATCATTACTCCATCAATTAGATTTCAACATAGGGAAAATAGACAGTGGTATTGGCTTTAATTATATTCATTAAACACAAAACAAAACTTCAATTATGACGTTATTGTATTTATTCAATTTGTCTTATATTTTCCCAATATTACTTCAAAACAAATGCATTTTCCAAAATAAACCCCATTCAAAATCAAAACATATAAAACTTGAAAATGTCAAGTACAATACATGTGACAGTGGACATTAAGCTCTGTTCTACGTTTGTCTTTCCTCCTCTTGAATCGGTAAGGTCACTTTTTATCAAGAACTGCCATCAGGATCGAGCAAATGTACATCGCAACTCCCAAAATAAGACAGCATTTACCACACATCGGCTTGAATGAAACAGGGAGGGTCTCCTTTATTGTGCTTTGGAAAGTCTGAGATAATTTTATCCAGGATATCAATAGAAATCATAAAGGGCCGAGGCTATGACGAATGTGCATTAATTCACCTGTGTGTTATTCATTTGGATAATAAACCAACACGTATAAAACATGGACTCTCAGTTTATTTGTCTTCCTCATATAGTATATTCATCTTTATCTATTTCATGTAGCAGACAGGGGGTATCACATTCCAAATCTGTGTTTCCATGTATGCGTATATGTGTGAACTGGTAGACGTATATAGCGTTACAGTGGATCTAGCAGGTAATTGATAAATGTTTTATTTTAATGTTTTAGTAATCATTTAGATTTTTCGACCGAACGTAATATTTGTCACCGAACCATCTACTCACTGCTGATGAGTAAATAGCAAATCAGTTCCACAGTGCTATCCTCATATATGTTGCTTTTAAATAGTAGGTTCTGACATGCTGACAATATATTACTGTCAATAAACCTTTAGCATTTACAGGAGCTCCATGTTACGGATGGACGGGTTACTGGGCCTCTGGAACCGACAGAAACGAGGAGGGTCTGTGGATTTTGGAATCCTCGGGAACCAAGTGTAAATACAACGACCGGTCTTTTGGCGAACCGAATAACCTAATGGAAGAGGATTACAATACATGTTTATTAGTATGAGGAATTTTCAGTGGATGGATGTGAAATCAAACACTGTCCCTCAAGCCGTATTCTATGAGCGAATCGCAACCTGCAGTGAAAACTGAATTTACTATTAAACACGCGAAATTACGTATATCATTATGATCACTTTAAATTTGAACGTTATAATATATTTAGCAAGATATACACCAAGAAATTGTGAGTATTGATTGAAAGACGTTTTCTTTTGAATTTATGTGGATGCAGTTCTGATTTATTATACTGAACATAAAATTGGTGTGGCCCCTTTATACCCGTTTCTGAGACCTCACAGCAACCATTCCCTGGCTTGAGTTAAACAGTGAAGAAATATAAAAGATTGAACCAAACAGGTTTCTGTCGTCTTAGGGTACAGCACAGGGCTCAAAAGCGAGAGACCTTAGCTGAGATGGTGAGATTTTTCATGGTCGACCCTCGGGGTGAGCGCTCTTTATTCTTAATGGTGAGACTATGCCTGCCAAACAGTCGTGTTTTTTTCCACAAACCAGTGTGCCTTTCGGGGGACGTCAGTGCGATGACCCAGAAATGAGGATTACACAGACAAAGGACCAGCATGAGTGGTACATCGAGCCTGGTTTACGCATTAAAGCCCCTGTCACGTAATCCGAAATTGAAAATCTTCAGATTTACAAAGTATTTAGTTAATCCAGCATTTGGAAAAAATGGAGGTGGTTACCTCCAATAAAACATAATTGAACCAGGAATGCATCACCTTAACTATGCATGACGAAAACTGAGCTGATAAGGTCCAAAACGTGTAACGGTACCAATATTTCACAGAGAATATCAAGTCATAGGATAACGGTACCAATATTTCTCAGTGAATATCAGATCATAGGGCGGCGGTACCAATATTTCTCAGTGAATATCAGATCATAGGGTAGCGATACCAATACTTTCAGTGAGTATCAAGTCATAGAACATATTAGTCGCTGTGACCTACGAGCCTAATATGTCTTACGATTGATGATATTTACGAAATGTTTCAAAGAATATAAATAAAGAAAAATGGAATGTCTTGCTACTAGTTCGTGTTAAGAGTGTCGGTCGATGACCAGTATGACTCGACAAAAATCGACAATGGCCCAGGGGCATTTTAAGAGAGGCGAGTGGGCGAATTTTGTTTCGATCAAAATTCTCGGAAACAGAATAATAAAAGCCTTAAAACGAAAGGCGGCTCTGAATTTTGCGTCTGGCATAGCTTTATTTCTGTTGGCACTGCATGGTAGAATTATATATTAGGTCTACTAGCACACTTGTTTACCTGTGTCAAGGTGTTGAACCCCAACACCACACACCCACCCCTGTTCTAAGATCCTGTAATTGTATTCGGTCCTGCGCCCTTGGATAAGCATGTGAAATAATGCCACAGTTTATCATAGGTATCATTGTAAGTCGAAACCATCGTTTCTCTTCCTTTTCTTAATATT
Organism: Sipunculus nudus; assembly: GCA_026874595.1. NCBI lineage: Eukaryota > Metazoa > Annelida > Sipuncula > Golfingiida > Sipunculidae > Sipunculus > Sipunculus nudus. The sequence continues at coordinate 82,905,698 of CM049308.1, read as the reverse complement.
AAACTGATATTGCCTTTTGGGTTTGGATCCTTTGCACAGAGACTGCATAGGTATGGCCACACAATACGCTAGTAGAACCAGGATATTTTCTAAATGACATGTATTATATCATACGCAAGAAACAAATTTAAAAACATTAAAAATGAAGTTTTAAAATTCATCATTGGCATTTCTTCATATCCCTCGGTCTGACCATTGATAGCCATATTAAAAAAAATCTATATGTCGAGAAAATATTATACTTAAATACATATCATTATTACTGTAAATGGTTGACACATTTTTGAAAGACAAGCTCTGTGTAGGTTCTTTTACACAAGCTTTCGGGTGCTCGGCCCCCTTCCTTAGGTGTGACCATGGGCTCTTGTCTTTTCCAGAAGCTTATAATATTGTAAACTTAATGCAATCAAATAAAACACCCGGTAATTATGGTTTGACCAAAGAATTTTATGAATATTTTTTTCCAGTCATAAGATATATTTAGTAGACTCTATAAACTACAGCTACAAAGTTGGTCAGTTAACACCTAGTCAGCGACAAGCAATAATTGCTGGAGAAACCAGGAAAAGATACACGTTATATTAAATCATGGCGACCTATCAGCTCGATTAATGTTGATTATGAAATACGTAATAAAGAACTTTTTGACAGGATGAAGAAAATATTTCCTAAGATTATATTTACAGAACAAAGTGCTTTTTTCAAAGGGAGATTTATTGGTGAACCAATCAGGCTAATCAATGATGTAATGTATTATTGTAAACAGAAAGATGTATCTGGTATCATATTTGCTGCAGATTTTGCTGCAGCTTTTGACTCAATTGATCAGACATTTATGTATTGTATACTAAGGAAAATTGGATGTGGCGATTGTATCATATCATGGATAAAGACTATGTATACAAATTTAGAGAGTGCAATTATTAAATATGGAGAGACCAGTCGTAATTTTACAATTTAAGGGGCACTCGCCAAGGTGATCTTATGGTTTGTTATCTGTTCATGTTTGTACCGGAAGTTTTAGCACAACAAATTCGTACCAACAGAAATATTAGAGGAATTACTATGTCATCTATAGAACATAAAATGTGTATGTTTGCCGATGATTTAACTTTCTTCCTTCAAGATGTAAATTCTTTTAAATAGTCAGTGAATGTTTTAAATTGCTTTACACATTTTACTTCTCTTGAGGTAAATTATGAAAAATAAGAGGCGGCATTGCTTTGCAGGTATAAATATCATGGGAACAATTCAATAAAATGTAAATGGGTTAATTTACATGCAAACGTCACTCGAATTTTAGGTATATACATTTCGTATGACTGGCATGGTTTCAAAATTTCACCAGACTTAAAGATAAAAAAATCAAAATACTCAAATTATGGCAACAACGCTCATTGAGATTTTATGGTAAAATTGAAGTGGTGCGGTCTCTTATTATATCAAATATTTTATATGTAACAAACATGTGTGAACCACCCAAAGGTTTTATTGAATATATACAAAGGGCAGTAAATAAATTTGTATGGAATGGTAAAAAAGCAAAGGTGAAGTATAACACTGCAGTTAGTCCGTACAGTACAGGTGGTCTGACTCTACAAGATGTTAAATTAATGATAAAAGCTCAGCAAGTTTTATGGATAAAAAGGCTTATTCTTGAACAAAGAAATCCATGGACTAAATTGGTAACAAACATCTGGAAAAATAACGGTTAATACCGTTCTATAAAAACTGCTTGATGTCATGGACTGATGTGTTAAAATGTACTCCTGAGTACACAGCTGAAGTTATATCCCGGCCATTATGGAATAATAAATTGTTGAAAATTGGTAACAAATCTATATTTTATAACAAACTCTCTTCTTTAGGCATAAATTTTATTGGATACCTATTGAAAAGTGATGGATCTTTTAAAAAGGCAGATGATTTCGGTGTTACTTTAACATCTTACAGCCATTACTACTACAGTCAGTCATCAGCTGTATACCCAGGAAATCGTGTGAGATATGTGATAATCAACATTTGGACAATAATGTTATTAACAGCAATATTGTATTTATCAAGAATGTATCTTATGATATTACACAGTTCTGTTCAAAATTAATCTATAAGAAATGCATAGATGACATAGCTAGTATTAGAAGTAATAAATGGGATGAATACTTGAATGTGTCTAATCAGGAAAAAGAACAACGTTTCTCAGCTATATATCATATTTCACTGGACCAATACACCAGGGAATTCCAGTATAAAATTTTAAATAATTATTTACCAGTCAATGCCCAGCTGTTTAAATGGAAACCGATAAGAAGTGACAGATGTGATTATTGTTTTTTATATAAGGAAACATTATTCCACCTATTTTGTCAATGTATGATTACAAAGAATTTATATTTTAAAATATGTGATTGGCTGCAGCAAGTCGAAATGTATATGCCAGAATTCACATCAAATGCTATCATATTTGAAGCACTGCCTGTTACTGACAGTAACATTATGGTTAAAACTATTATTATATTGTATAAACTCACTATATATAAAGGAAAAGAATGCAAAGTGAAACAGATCTTTTCTCTAAGTTTACGTCTCCAACAATCTCTCTTCAAAAAGAGGATTATATCATTGCTGAAAAGAAAGGTAAAATAGGATTTCATTTGAAAGAGAGGAATCAGTTCATGCTTCGGATAAGGTGATCAGAATAAAGAAACAAAGGAGATTAAAATTTTATTTTTTTCCTACTATAAACAATCTCCGATTTCTATAAATATTAAATGTGTATACACTGGAATGTTACCTGTCATGATTGAAATTTGTGTATGTCTTTACTTATCCTGTTTAATGCTGTTATGAGGAAATTCAAAGCAGATAGAATCTGGTACATGAGATATCTACATATATTTAATCATGCTATTGTGTATTTGAAATTGTACGTGATTGTTGTTTGTAATTCAATGTAAAAGTGTTATTGTTGTGATATGTATAAATGCAATACATAATTGTTAAAAACAATAATAATATCCTGCAATATCAACATGAATACTGGACTTAAAATACTAAAATTGGTGTTTAATTCAAAGGAAACGGATATAAATCAAAATTTTTTTTTTTATATTAATTTGATTTAAAAAAGAGAACTGTTAAGCATGTAGTTGATTAAAGGAGATACCAGTCATTTCAATTATAATTTAACTTTCAATCATACTGTCACTGTCAGGGTTTGAGCTAGTCATAACCTTGATGTGACCTACGGGAATCCATTAAAAGCGCTACAAATTGCTATTATGTGTCCCAATTTCAATACTTTTATTCTCTGTAGCGCACTCACTCAAACTCGTATATGGTGGTATGGTTTAGCATGACGTGATTATATTGCTGTCCTCTGCGGGCGAAAATAAACTGCAAAATCCCCGAAACGGTAAACCATCCTGATCAGTGTTAAATGATTACAAACTCTGAGGACTTCCACATACAGCAGAACTCGAATTTCCGTTACTCTTTTTCAGAAAATTTGTTTTTTTTTCGGACATTTACAAAAGGTACCAAAATTGTCCTCTTTAACAAAAAAGTATTATAAGGCTATCCTGTATTTCCAAAATTTACCTATCTAACACCGAGGATGCCTCGCTGAATTCCGTTACCTTGCCCTTGACAAAAAAACTGTCTCGATGTACACAAAAGAGCAGCGTCTTTTTCAGCTCAATTGATTAGGAAAAATGGAAACCAGGAAAATGTTATATACTTTAATATAAAAAATGAAAACGATTCTTCCGGTAAGGTTTTCAACCCTAAAGTAAAAACACTACTGATGCATATAGCACTATACACCGGCATGATATCTTTGGAAACAATTTGTTAGATACATAAGCAAAACAAACAGACCAGATACATTCAGTTATTGAATTGTATTTATCCTTTTTCTTTTTTCTTTTTCTCTAATATCGATAATGATTATAGCCATTCGATCGGGATCTTTTAAAACGGCCTTTTATATATATATATATAAGAAACGTACATTGATTTAGTTTAAGCTTTCAGAAACCATCTGTGAACATCACTTAATGCATATAAATATATCTTTATATTAAATATAATTAGTTTTTTGTTTTAAGATTTCTGTGTATTTCTTTAAAACCTTTAAACAGGTAAAAAAAATTACGGTGTTTTTTAATTTAGTCTAGCCTAAATATTCAACACATGCCATCATTACAGGGATTCTATAATGATAAGTTAGATAAGGCATCTATTGATTTAAAAGGACAATAATACGATGGTCTAAAAACGAGCCCGCAGTTTTCGTCATTTGTTAAGAACAAGAGTGGTTAACATACTGTTAATACTCTGGAGAGATAAATCTCTAACATTAAAATATATGTAAACGAAACTTTTTAAAAGCTGAATGAATCCAGCAGTTTTCAAATTAAGGGCTCGCCTGACTGCCCGGGGCTCCTTTAGTAGGACCTTTCCCGGAGCAGTAACTATATATAATGAGCATACATATACTTTTTTTACATAAAGGTTACATAAAAATAATTAAAATTCTTTCTCCTTAGGTTTCATTTTCCAGAAAGAGTGTTAAGCTGAGAGACATACCTTTTCATATATCAAATGCCCTCACTAAAGTTCATACGATTTTTGTAACAAATTGACATACTCGTTCTCTATTTGTCCTGGCTATAATTTCTTCGGGTATCGCCCACGCAAATATACAGAATATGGTGAGGTGTTTGCAATTGTCATTATGTGAACATTCACAGGTAATGAAATACAATTACATTTGTCACAATACCATACTTCATCAGGAGAATTAAATAGAAAATGCTTTTACTATAAGCCCTCCTTTTAGCTTTATACAAAAATATTCATTGACCAGACTCTAAATGGGGTGGTAGTAACATAGAGTCACACGAGGACATTGAATAGATATGACTGCATTGTATGTACCTGTCTTAAGTAATTTTGAATATATACCCAAAAATGAGCAATTAAAAACATTTGCTCAAATTGAATTTACTCGAAATGAGATAAAAATTCAAATCAGCTCTTGCATCCTGTGTAAACAAGTGACTAAATACAAAGGTAACAAAATAAACATTTCCGATATCTTCCAACTGCTATCCAGGGTTTTTCTTACAGACTTGTTGGTCTCATATTATGGGCTGAAATTCATGTGTGACAGGCAAACATCACCATAGTTTGAAAACCCCAAATAGGTGTGATAAAGCGTTGCCTGTCCGAGAAAAGTTTTATGAACATTATCTAATATACATGATTGCACTTCCTTAAGGGTAAGTTCAGTGGCCTCCACAAGTAGCTCTTTTCTCACAGAGCACAGCTTGTGGAATTGTATCCTGATCTACGTCAAACCACTTAACACTGTGCCTGTGAATGAACATGTAGTCCTCTCCTTCATAGTCATTCGGTTCCCCTGGATACCAGTCATCGTATTCAAACATGGCACCCGTTGCCTCCCAGATCCACAAACCCTCCATCGCCCTATCAGTTCCCGAAGTCCAGTAGCCCTTATATACTCCTTCACCTTTGAATGTCGAAACAACCAGACATTTATAAAGTAGATATTTAAAAACATGCTTATGTCATGAGTATGTCATTGTTTAACTAAAATTACATTTGATTAAGAAAGGTATATACTTATTGATAATGCCAAAATAACATGTGAAATTTATAAATTTATGATTAAAGAAGTAACATCTTGAATAACCGTGTTACATTTAATTCGAATTTAACACTTAAATTATCTTGTCTATTTTATTCAGGACTTCTTCAGTAACAATATTCAAAATATGCTGTTTTCCCTGTATATATCTGCATAGAATTCTTTATTGAAAGATTAGACATGTTCAAGTAAATATTGCCGAAACTTTTATTCTAGACCATATGTGAAGGTCACAAAGGCCTATTTAATATATCATATATATCACCCTTTTCTTTTCACACAGACCCTTGCATAATAAAACCGCAACACCTGTTTGAATCTTACCACTCTAAATAAAAGGGAAATGATATTCAAATCATACCTTCTACAAATAGTTCACAGTTTTCTTTTAGCGTTGTCTTTACATGTTGCCATTCTTCCGCCGTTTCGAAACCTGCAAGCTCTGCTCCTTGACTGCTGCACATTCCCTGTGCCTTTTGCCTCACCGTAGTATTTTTAGGGTAAAACTTGTAGCATGAACCAAAGTTGTATTCCGATGGATTTTCTGGACGGAATAGATACTTGAAACCTTTTGTGCAGTAAACCCCTAAAAAAAGATAAATGCAGATATACATGTTCGTGTATAACTGAGATGCACGATGTTTCTCTTATTTCTATTTGTTAATATTAATGCTGATTGAGAAAAAATGGAACCAACGTCCTGTTATCAATCATGTGGATATCAAAAGAAGAGTTTTTAGCTTTCTCCTCAGATTGAGTTTTATTTCTTATATTATTTTAAATATGTATTCATTTAACCTGACTTTTCCTTCGTTTTCACAGTTTTCATGGAACAGTACCAAAAGAGTCTTATGTATGCTAATAATATTATTAATTTCTTTTTTGTGAAATCCGTCAAAGCACCTTGTTTTGTAGAATTCTAAACCACCGTCTACTTCTATCCGCACACACAATAAAGATACACACACACACACACATTTTTTTGAGCATTCTGTGTCGCAATACCTCTGTAGCAAAGAGTTAAGCAAAATCACTTTATCCCTAAATCAAGTTATACAACATCATAAACATGTGCAAGCCAAAATTATCACCTAGTTTATATTCTGCCAAGCTTTTGCCTAGCATCTAAATAAATAAGTATGACCATGATAAATAAGTATTGGAAGAAATTGTTCTTGGGAAGTGTTATTTCCCCCATAACATTTAACAAGGTTCCCATGAAAATCAGACAGAAAGTGAATTCGTGCAGCGCTTATCGCCTTTTACTGATGGGTCAAATAGCAGGTTCAGAAATGTCTGGGCTGAGACTAATCCCCCCCCCGTTTTAACGTAAACAAAACATTTATTAGTGCCCTTTACATGCACAACAATTAAAAAAAGAGACAAACCATTTGCTTTAACCTGTTATAACTGATTTTTGTAAAAGCCTTACATGCATTAGCAGATGCTTAGATTCATCAGTTCGGGATCACTGGTTACGCTCTTTCCATAGCGCATTATCTACACCATCTACATCTAATCTTAGCTTGTATAAAAGCGTTAGATTTTCGCTGGCTCTGAGGCGTAATCACTTGTTGATAAAGTGGAAAAGTTAAGGTCATTCAAAGTAAGTAAAATCTTATATATAAAAAATGATAATTGTAATCATACGCGATTATGATTAGCTTTGCATCATAATCTGGTACTAGCTAAAATACATCCTTCTTCAAATTCATGATGACTTCGCCAAACCTTGTACTAAATCTTATTTTAGCATAAATTAAGTACCAGTTTATTGTTTGCTATAAGGTAATTTCTTGTTCTGATTTTTGTTGATTTTGTACACTTAATAACGGTGTCAATTTCACAGAGTTTATCTGGAGAATTAGTTTTTACACAATTCCATTTTCTTTCTGCGACTTCCTAATTTATAATATATATATTATTTGAGAAATCAGTCTTTTAGGCACTATACATCTTTCCTTACACTTTGGCATGGATGACCACACATACCGGAAATAATATAAGACCACAACAGATCAAAGATACAAAGCTTGAACAATACAAACCATTTGAATTCGAATGATTTATTCATATATATATATATATATATATATATATATATATATATCAATTATAACATCATGACAAACAAATAAGGAAATTACATATATGAAACAGATCAATTAAAAAGGATAATAAAAGTAAATATGTAACTAAACACGCCTGCGCTTTCTTACTGCATGGTGAAATCGTCCTATATACAAGGGTGGTCGTTATGCCGAACAATTTTGGATCTTGGCATCCACTCGAACACCATTCATTGCATTCCTTTGCGGAATTCATCGAATGTGCTGAAATTAAAGTGTTAAAATAGCAGCCGTTTTTTTAATATTTCAAAATCAATTCATTTATTTATGTCATACTTTATACATTTTAACAATATTGATCAGAGTTCAAGAGTCCACGAGAAACCGAGATGAAGTTAATTTATAATAAAATGAAAAGCTCAGACATTCTCATATTATTTGTCGAAAAGCTCGGAAAATACTAATCATTCAACAGCATATCATTTGTGAACAGAAACTGATATTCAGCCAACGTGGTAACTTAGAAACTGGCACTAGGGGCTTAAAACAGTGAAGGAAAATTGAATCTGTAGAGTATAAAAAATATTTTTCTGTACATGTAGGTCTACATTGTTTTCAAAGAAACTTTTGAAGATTATTAATTATTTATGAATCGTTTGTATATATATATATATATATATATATATATATATATATATATATATATATATTAAAATTTTATCATTTATGGACATACCTAATAGCAGGATCGTACATATAGTGTTAGCTTTCATCACTTAAATATGCACTGGAATATCAGAACAGTATAGCCACCTGTAAGTAAAGATACATGTGAAATAGGGTTATATTCTCTCGCATACGTTTATATTCAGAAAATGCTAATATAACTTGTGTTTAACACTAAAAAAATTGTTTCAGGAGTGTATTATAAACTCACTCATAGAGAAGGTTATTACCACGGCACATCTTCTTTTCCATTGCCCTAGGATGCCTTAGGAAAACGTGGCTATAACTTGGTTACCGTGACGCTGCCGTGACACTGCCTTATATGAACGTAGATAACAGTAGTAGTACCACAGCGAAAAATTGGCGAGTACTGGAAAGAATGAGGCCTACCTGCGAGAACGTGATTATAATCGACGCAATGCCGCTGCAGCACCGTAGATGAACGTAAAATATCGTGGGGAGAACGTGCCGCGAATGTCACGAGGACAGGGTCGAGAAGGACGTGGTAAGTGTGACCTAGGCTTTACTGCTGAAAAGCTATAGGTGTTCCCCCCTTTTAATGTATAATCCAATACTGATAATTAAAGCACATTCAGAATGCGAAGGAATTAGGATAAACATAAACAAAAGGTATCTTAACAACAGGTACATAAAGCGCTCATTAATGAATTGACATGGACAAATTAGATATCTATTTCAATTTAGAAATGGATATTTTTGTCTGATAAATAAAACGCTGTCAGTGTGGATTTCTCTAGAAACCGTCTGACAAAGACTTCACATATTAAACGGACCAGACACACTCAGCTCTTGCATTGTAGCATTCTCTTTCTTTATCCTTGCTTTGTTCAGGATTGCATCCTACTTTGCACACAGCCCAGCAGGCCTAACCTTGAAAAGCAGTTCTTTAATATATACATTTAAATGTATATTGACCATATTTATTTCTTAATTAGACGGATGTAAGTTCTCTCTGATTCTCTTGTTGCCTGTTAAACGAACGCACGCAAACAATTATTATCCAGGATTAGTGAGGCACAAAAGCAAACATATTAGCTTCAACAAACAGACAAAATGGACTTTTACACTGTAGACTTCAAATCTATTTGTATTCGATATAGATGTTGGTGTTTGTTGTATTGTGTCTGAAAGGTAGTTCTATTGCTAATGAAGATATTTCAAATAAACTTTGTACAATAATAGACTGTGACAATATCAAAACGCAGCAAATATTTTCCCCATAATCAACCTCTGTACTGATAATTAGCACTTAACGAACACAATGTGTCCAGATCTCATGCAAACTCAGGTTTTTGATCAACATCTCATAACTCAGCAACCGCTAACCTGACTGTTTTTCAATTCATACATGTATTGTATGGGGGTTAGGAATACACATTAAAATTTGGGGATCGCATGGTCAAAGGTCAAGGTCACAGATTACAGTTGTTCCGGAAGAAGTCACATTAATTTGTTTTATTAGACTCGTTGCCCCATTGCTAATGAAGATATTTAAATAAACTTGGTCTGCTGATCAGGGAATAATTCCGAAAATTATTACCAAGGCTTATGAATAGAAGATATAAACATACTTTAATTTCTAGGCTTGTGATTAGCACTTAACAATGGTAGCAACTCATTATTTGCTCACAGTTCTGCTATTACTGGAAACATTATGCTGAAATTTTTTATTTGAAACATTGCATCATAAGACAAAAGTTTTGAGATGCTTTAAATTGTTTTCCACACTTTCATTTGGCATAAAAAGAACATTGCCCATTTGGCTTATAGTTCCCATGCCATTGAGAATACTCTGTGAACTTCTTAATTCTTACAATAAATATTGTTTCTTGAAGATGCAATCTCTCATAACTATTTAAAAATCAAAACATTTCCTTCTTGGAAACAGAAAGCAACGTGTTTTTAGGACACACATTTAATTACAATTAGTTTTTTTTATTACACAAACGTAGTACATGCATAACGGAACAATACATACATACATACAAACATACATATAGAAATTAATATTTAAAAACAATTAAAACATGAATCGTGAAGATTATTCATGTAGAGGAGAGCAGGTAGGTGGGGTTTTCCCATTTTGAATAATGTTGAGTTAATTTACCTCCTTTTTTAGCAATTATATCTTCTATTGAATAAATCTGTTTAACATAGCTTATACATCCATGATAGTTCGGTAACATTTTGAGACATCTGCAATTATGAACATACTTTTTTACAACCAGTGTTAGCATATTTAACCATCTATGTTCACTTGAACCTAACAAAACTTCAGATACTGAAAACCTAACAGAGGAGTTTAATGACGAACTATTCAAAACCTCTTGTATTTTTAACCACAAGTTAGCGACAAAAGAACAATTCCAAAAAATATGTGATAAAGTTTCTCTTTCTAATTTGCAAAAGGTACAAGTAGGAGAATCTATTACATTCATTCTATGAAGAAATGGGTTTAACGTCACCCGACGTTGTAGTACATAATACTGAAAATTCCTCAGTGGTACGGAAATTGTTGAGTCAAAAATCTTGGAGAATCCCATACAAACAATCTCCTCTGATACATCAATTAAATCTTGTTTCCATTTCTTAACTACTAAGTCTGGAGTGACTAAATGTTTCTCTATCAGTGAATTATAAACATATTTCAGATTCTTTTCACTACATAAATATTTGTAATATTGTTTGTTAATATTATGAGGTCTATGAAATTTATCAGTAGTGTTAAAAATTATATGTTGTTTCCAACTTAATGGAATAGCCATTAAGAGACTAGAATAATATAAAAAATTTATTTTAA